>CM066738.1:50872500-52180000 GCA_033961575.1 Aselliscus stoliczkanus
AGCCTTGAAACACCTACCAGGTAGCCACAGGCTGGTAACAGAGAGGGCTGAAATGAATCTGAGAGGGGTCCCACCTAAGAGACACCAGAAGCAATACACCCAGAGGCCAGTGTCAGACCAAGCCAGAATACTACCTGGTTGAACCTACAAGTGGCACTCTCAAAGGACATTTCCCACTGGCACAAGAGCACACAGCAGCCAAGCCTCCACCGGGATAAGGCAGGGAGGCGGGTCAACCTACACACAGCAGCTCATACACTGTGAACAGAGCTAAATCGCCCAGCTAATCAGCCTGAGGGTCAATCCCACCCTCTGACAGCCTAAAGCAATTAAAGATCAACTTCAACTGTAACAGCTCTGGAACACGTGGAACAGGAGAATAGGGAGATTGTGCAATCTGAATATAAAGGACATATACTACATTAGACCGCCCAACAATGACTAAGAGATATAGGTGATCTACCTAATACACTGAAGCAATCACAGAGTGACAGCCAGAATGAGGAAACAAAGAAACATGTCCCAAATAAAAGATCAGAACAAACCTCTAGAAATGGAACTAAATGAAACAAAGGTATCCAACCTATCAGCAACAGAGTTTAGGACCCTGATGATAAGAATGTTTAAGGAACTTAGGGAAAACATAAAGTAGGATAGAGAAATCATAAAAAAAAACAACCAATTAGAACTAAGAACACAGTAACTGAAGTGAAGAACACACTTGAAGGAATCGCCAGTAGATTAGATGAGGCACAGGATCAGATCAGTGATTTAGAAGACAAAATAGCAGAAATCACCCAATCGGAACAATACAAAGAAAAAAACAATAAAAACAATGAAAATAGTTTAAGAAACCTATGGGACAACAACAAGCACAACAATATAGGAATCCAGAAGAAGAGAAGGAGAAAGGGATCAAGAGCATATCTGAAGAGAGGCACAGATAACATCATGGTGAGGCAGGGGAACATGGCTATCCTCAGATATTATTGGGGTTTTCCCCAACTGCTTCCCAGGATCACATCAAAATTACAAATAATTTATACACCATTTAACCTCGGAAGTCCCCTGAACATTAGATGAACAGAACCTCTAAAAGAAGAACCTAAAAAGGAAGCCACCTCAAGTCTGGTAGGAGGGGCGCAGACGAGAGAGGGCGAGCCCCGTGAGGAACACCACAGCTGTGTGGGGAGGCTTCTCTGGTTGGGGGAGAGACCCTCTGGCCCCACACCGAGCTCACCAGCCCAGAGTTGGTTTGCCAGGAAGAGGAGTTCTACGATAGCGGACAGTAGAAATTAGTGAGGACTCTCTTTGCTCGGCTCGGTGAGGCTGAGGGCAGCTGGAGAACCAGTGGGGCTGGTGCATGGGTTCACTTGCTGGTGAGCACTCACCTGGTTCCTGTTGGAGGGAATAGCTGTGTGAGCTGGGCCCAGGAGCCTGTGGAAAAGGACTGAACTGAGAACCTTTGGTACAGAAGCTGGAGGTTTTGGGACCATTGTTCCCCTGGTGTGGAGCTTGCACATGACTGGTGTACAGGAGGGTGCCATTTTTCCAGGGTTAGGCCCTCCCACAGAGGGTCAGATCCGGGACCCCATTGGTCTGGTGATATTGGCGCAGGAGTTGGTGCATGCAACCATGCATGTGCATGCAGCCTTCGATTCCCACCCTCCACCCTGCTTGTGCTGCGTTGCCAGGGAAATGCAGGGCGGGTGCTCTCCAGCTGCATCAGTCTGTTCACTGAGACTCAAGAGTTCATGAGCCACCTTGGGTGCCTGCTCTCCGAATTGTTTGTGCAGAGTTGCCAGACAGGGGATTGGCTATTGGGCTGTGTAGCCTGATCTGCGGGCTGTTGATTGGGACTGGCTGAGATGGAGAGTTTTCCTCAGAGTGTTGAGCCGGGAGCTGTGCACCTGCGTGATCCTATTGAGCCTTTCTGGCGAGTTTGTGTGGACTGATTGCTGGTGCAGAGTGCCTGCTGCTCTGACTTGGTGGGGGCCACTGAACACATCAAGTGGTGACTTGGGGGCTTGACCCACCCACCTAGAGTTGTGTTGCCAGAAGCACCCTGAACCCCGGTGCCTGGCCCACATATCCGCAGACCACCGAAGGTTTTTTTGCAGTAGCGGACAACCTGCAACAACCTATGAAGATTTTTTTTTTGGTAGTAAGCATGGTTCCAGAGCACACAGCAACTAATTGCAGAAAACTCACTGCAAGCCTGAGAGGGAGGCCGACACATAACACGTTAGCCCGGCACATAACATGTTAGCCCTTCCCCCCAACTGCTGGTGCTGAGTCGCCCAGAGACACTCTATTGCAGAGCAAGTGGTCTGCAGATTAAAGAGGATGGAGAGCTCCCCACCTCTTTTTTTCTTCCCTCTCTTCATTCCAAGTGATCTATCTAACACATCAAAGCAATCCCAGAATGACAGCCAGAATGAAGAAACAAACAAACATGTCCCAAGTCAAAGATCAGAAGAAAAGTCTAGAAATGGAACTAATTGAAACAGAGGTATCCAAACTTTCAGAGACAGAATTTAGAACACTGATGATAAGAATGTTTAAGGAACTTAGCGAGGACATAGTGAATGATAGGGAAACCATAAAAAAACAACCAGTTAGAACTAAAGAATACAATAACTGAAATGAAGAACACACTCGAAGGAATCACCAGTAGAATATCAGTAGAATAGATGAAGCAGAGGAGCGGATCAGCGAATTAGAAGACAAAATAACAAATGCATGGAGGCTAAATAATATGCTACTAAATAGTGAGTGGGTCAAAAATGAAATCAAGGAAGAAATCAAAAGATACCTCAAGACAAACGAAAATGAAAACACCAACACCCCAAATCTCTGGGATGCAGCAAAACCTCTCCTATGAAGGAAGTTCATAGCAGTGCAGGCCTACCCAAAGAAGGAAGAAAAATCTCAAATCCACAGACTATCTTTACACCTAAGGGAACTAAAACAAAACAAAACAAAACAAAAAAAGAACAAAAAAAAAAAAAACGCAAAACAAGCCTAAAGGGAGTATAAGAAAGGAAAATAAAGACCAGAGCAGAAACAAATGAAATGGAGAACAAAAAACAATACAAATATCAATGAAACCAAGAGTTGGTTTTTTGAAGAGATAAACAAAATCAACAAACCCTTAGCCAGACTCACCAAGAAAAAGGGAGAGAGGACCCAAATTAATAATATGAAATGAAAGAGAAGTGACAACAGATACCACAGAAATACAGAAAATTTTAAGAAATTACTAGGAGAAACTATATGCTAACAAATTCGACAATCTGGAAGAAATGGATACATTTCTAGAAGCATACAATCTACCTTGTCTGAACCAAAAAGACACAGAAACTCTGAACAGACTGATTACTGCCAAAGAAATTGAATCAGTAATCAACAATCTTCCAACAAACGAAAGCCCTGGATCAGATGGTTACACAGGTGAATTTTACAAAACATTCAAAAAAGAATTAATACCTATTTTCCTCAAACTATTCCAAAAAATACAGAAGGAGGGAAGGCTCCCAAACTCTTTCTATGAAACCACTATCACCCTGATTCCAAAGTCAGACAAAGATATTACAAAAAGGAAAACTACAGGCCAATATCCCTAATGAACATAGTTGCAAAAATTCTCAACAAAATACTAGCAAACCGAATTCAGCATCTCATTAAAAATATCACACACTATGATCAAGTGGGATTCATTCCTGGTAAGCAAGGTTGGTTCAATATCCACAAATCAATTACAGTAATACATCACATTAACCAAATGAAAAATAAAAATCATGTGATCATATCAATAGATGCAGAAAAAGCATTTGACAAAATCCAGCAGCCATTTTGATAAAAACTCTTAGCAAAGTGGGAATAGTGGTATCATATCTCAACATAATAGAGGCCATATATGATAAGCTCACAGCAAACATCGTACTCAATGGGGAAAGGCTAAAAGCTTTCCCCTTAAGATCAGGAACAAGACAAGGCTGCCCGCTTTCACCACTTCTATTTAACATAGTTCTGGAAATTCTAGCTACAGCAATCAGACACGAAAAATAAATAAAAGGCATCAAATTGGAAAAGAGGAAGTAAAATTGTCATTATATGCAGATGACATGATACCATACAGAGAGAATTCCAAAGACTCCACCAAAAAACTGCTACAACTGATACACGAATTTGGTAAGGTAGCAGGATACAACACTAATATTCAGAAATCAGTTGCATTTGTATACACCAATAATAAACTATCAGAAGAAGAAACCAGGAAATCAATCCCTTTTACAATTGCTTCAAAAACAATAAAATATCTAGGAATCAATTTAACTAAAGAAGTAAAAGACCTGTACTCAGAAAATTATGAGACACTGAAGAGAGAAATCAAGAAGATACAAATAAATGGAAATACATACTATACCATGCTCATGGATAGGAAGAATTAATATAGTTAAAATGTTAATACTACCTAAGGCAATATATAGATTCAATGCAATTCCAATCAAACAACCAAGGACACTTTCCTCAGAAATAGAACATAGATTCCTAAAATTTATTGTTTTTGTTTTTTGTTTTTGTTTTTGTTTTTAGGGCAATGTTACTGGCCCTTATATGTGGGACACGAACTGGAGCTGCTGGATTCCCAAGCCAGCGCTTAACCACCACGCCACTCGACAGGCCCAGAATCCTAAAATATATATGGAACCACCAAAGATCCCGAATAGCCACAGCAATCTTGAGAAATAAGAAAAAAGTGGGAAGCATCACACTACCTGACATGAAAATATACTACAAGGCTTCAGTAATCAAAACAGTATGGTACTCGAGTAAAAACAGACACATAGATCAATGGAACAGAATAGAGAGCCCAGGAATAAACCTATTCATATACGGTCATTTAATTTATGAATATGGAAGCAAGAATTTACATTGGAGTAAAGATAGTCTATGTCATAAATGGTGCTGGGAAAATTGGATTGACACGTGCAAAAAAAAAGAAAATGGACCACCTACTTACACCATATACCAGAACAAACTCAAAATGGATTAAAGACTTAAATGTAAGACCTGAAACCATAAAACTCCTAGAAGAAAACATAGGGAGTAAGTTTGCAGACATTACCCTGAGTAATGTTTTTACTGATATATCCCCACAGGCAAGGGAAATAAAAGGAAAAATAAACATATGGGATTACATCAAACTTAAAAGTTTTTTCACAGCAAAGGAAATCATCAATAAATCAAAAAGGCAGCCTACTGAATGGGAGAAGACATTTGCCAACAATATATCTGATAAGGAGTTAATATCCAAAATTTATACAACACTCATGCAACTCAACACCAAAAAAACAAACAACCCAATTAAAAAATGGGAAGAGGATATGAAGAGGCATTTCTCTAAAGAGAACATACACATGGCCAACAGGCATATGAAAAAATGTTCAACCTCATTAATCATCAGAGAAATGCAAATAAAAACCACAATGAGATACCACCTCACTCCAGTCAGAATGGCTATCATCAATAAATCAGCAAACAACAAGTGCTGGTGAGGGTCTGGAGAAAAGGGGACCCTGGTGCACTGTTGGTGGGACTGCAGATTGGTGCAGCCATTATGGAAATCAGTATGGAGGTATCTCAAAAAACTGGGAATGGAACCACTATATGACCCAGCAATTCCAATCTTGGCTATCTACCTAGAAGAATCCAAGACGCTAAGTCGAAAAAATATATGCACCCCTATGTTTATTACAGCACTATTTACAATAGCCAAGACTTGGAAAAAACTGAAATGCCCATCGGTAGATGACTGGATTACAAAACTGTGGTACGTTTATACAATGGATTATTACTCTGCTATAAAGAAGAATGAAATCGTACCATTTGCAATGATATGGATGCACCTAGAGACTATTATATTAAGTGAAACAAGTCAGTCAGAGAAATACATATACCATATGATTTCACTTATATGTGGAATCTGAAAAACTGAATAAATGAGCAAAGTCAACAGAAACAGTCTCATAGATATAGAGAAAAAAACAGGGTTGCTAGTTGGGAGGGGGGTGGGGATGAGGGAGAAGGGGAAGGGATTAGACAGCATAAATAGGTAACTACAGTATTGCCACAGGGATATGAAAGACAGTTTGAGGAATATAATAATGTTGTAAAAATTTTGTGGGATGTCAGAAGGTCACATGTCTTGTTAGGGAGATCACTTCATGGATGGAGTAGAGGCTTGATCACTGCATTGTGTACCTGAAACTGATGTTGTATAATATTGTATGCCAACTGTAATTGAATATATATTCATGGTATGTGGATTATACTGTGGAAGGGAGTCAAAGGAATTGTAATAGATATGTATGATATGGTGGGGAGGAGTGGGGTGGCAAATTGGGAAGGGGTATTGTCACTTTGAGGGGTAAAAAGTATAACTTGCACTGCGTTGTATACCTGAAGCTAATTTAAAAAAATGTTTATTTCACAAAGAATAAAAAAATAAAAAAGAGCATATCTGAAGAAATAGTGGCTGAAAACTTCTTTACCCTGCTGAAGGAAATGGACATACAAACCCAGGAATTGCAGAGTTCCAAACAAGCTGAACCCAAACAGGCCCACACCAAGACACATCATAGTAAAATGGCAAAGATTAAAGACAAAGACAGAATCCTAAAAGCAACAAGAGAAAGACAGCAGATTACATACCAAGGATCTCCTATAAGACCAACAGCTGACTTGTCTACAGAAACTCTGCAGACCAGAAGAGAGTGGCAGGAAATATTCAAAGTGATGAAAAATAAAGGCCTACAACCAAGATTGTTCTACCCAGCAAGGCTATCACTTAAAATTGAAGAAGAAATAAAGAACGTCTCAGAAAAGAATAAGCTAAAGGAATTCATTACAAGCCAGCCCTGTAGAAAATGCTGAAAGGGCTTTTTAAAATGGAACAAAGGGAGAAAAAACTAACAAAGGAATACCAGAATTACAAATAACAAAATGGCAATAAATATGCACCTATCAATAATCACTTTAAATGTGAATGGGCTAAACGCTCCAAAAAAAAGACATAGAGTGGCTGAGTGGATAAGAAGACAGGACCCATGCATACGCTGTTTACAAGAGACTCAGATCATAAGACACACAGAGACTGAAAGTAAAGGAATGGAATAAGATATTTCTTGTAAATGGAAATGAGAAAAAAGCTGGAGTAGCAATACTTATTTCGGACAAAATAGACTTTAAAATGAAGCCTACAATAAAAGACAAAAAAGGGCACTACATAATAATAAAGGGATCGATTCAACAAGAGGACATAACTCTAGTAAACATCTATGCACCCAACATAGGAGCACCTAAATATATAAAACAGTTTATGACGGACGTAAAGTTGGAGATCAGCAGTAGCACTATCGTACTATGGGACTTCAACACCCCATTGTCACCAATGGACAGATCCTCCAGACAGAATGTCAACATTGAAACGGTGGCCTTAGATGACACTTTAGACCAGCTGGATTTAATTGATATTTTTAGAGCATTTCAACCCAGAGCAACAGAACATATATTCTTCTCAAGTGCACATGAAACATTTTCCAAGATAGACCACATGTTAGGCCACAAAGAAGTCTCCATAAATTTAAGAAGATTGAAATGGTATCAAGATTGATATTGTTTGCATTTGTATACACCAATAATAAACTATCAGAAGAGGAAATCAAGAAATCAAATCCCTTTACAATTGCTACAAAAACAATAAAATATCTAGGAATCAATTTAACTAAAGAAGTAAAAGACCTGTACTCAGAAAATTATAAGACACTGAAGAGAGAAATCAAAGAAGATACAAATAAATCGAAGTACATACATTGTTCATGGATAGGAAGAATTAATATAGTTAAAATGCCAATACTACCTAAGACATATACAGATTCAACACAATTTTTATCAAACTACCAAGGACATTTTTCTCAGAAATACAACATACAATCTTAAAACTTATATGGAACCATAAAAGACCCTGAATAGCCATGGAAAACTTGAGAAATAAGAACAAAGTGGGAGGTATCATGCTACCTGACATCAAATCATACTACAAGACTACACATAAAACAGACACAGTGCAACAGAAAAGGGACCCCAGAAATAAACCCATTCATATAAGGCCATTTAATCTATGACAATGGAATATGAATTAACACTGGGGTAAAGATAGTCTATTTAATAAATGGTGCTTGGAAAATTAGACTGACACATGCAAAAAAAAATGAAACTGGACCACCTCCTTATGCCATCTATGAAAACAAATTCAAAATGTATTAAAGACTTAAATGTAAGACCTGAAATCACAAAATTCCTAGAAGAAAATATAGGAAGTAAATTTGCAGACATTATCCTGAGTAATATTTTTATTGATATATCCCCTCAGGCAAGGGAAGTAAAAGAAAAAACAAACATATGGGGTTACATCAAACTTAAAAGTGTTTTCACAGCAAAGGAAACCATCAATGAAATAAAAAGGGGGCCGTCCAAGTGGCTCAGTGTGTTAAGAGTTGGTTTGGGAGCACTAGCTCTGAGCAGCAGGGTAGCCAGTATGGTTCCCACATGGGCCAGTGATGCTGCGCCCTCTACAGCTAAGATGGTGAACAACATCTCGATCTACAGCTGGGCTGCCATGAGTGGCCTGCGGCGGAATAGGCTCCAGTGGGGCTGCAGTGGGCTGCCGTGAGCCACCTTGAGTGTCCAGCAGCCAGCAGCCAGCTAGAGCTGCCATGAGCTGCCGTGAGCCACCATGAGTGGCCATCCAATGGCCAGTGACAGACTGTCTCAGCCAGGGAGAGCGCAATGATCATAATACCAACATGGGCCAGTGAAATGACATCCTCCACAACTAGACTGAAGAACCAAAGGGCATCAACACGTATGTTCCCCTTCCCCAATTCCCCAACTCTGCTCCCCTCCCCAAATTTCCCAATAAAATCTTTAAAAAAAAAAAAAAAGGAAGCCTGCTGAATCGGAGAAGATATTTGTCAATGATATATCTGATAAGGGGTTAATATCCAAAATTTATAAAACACTCATGCAACTCAACAACAAAAGAAACAAACAAACCAGTTAGAAAATGGGCAGAAGATATGAAGAGACATTACTCTAAAGAAGACATATAGATGTCCAACAGGCATATGAAAAAATGCTCAATCTCACTAATCATTACAGAAATGCAAATAAAAACCACAATGAGATACCACCTCACTCCAGTCAGAATGGCTATCACCAATAAATCAACAAACAAGTGCCGCAAGGTTGTGAAAAAAAGGGAACCCTGGTGCACTGTTGGTGGAATTGCAGATTGGTGCAGCCACTGTGGAAATCAGTACGGAAATATCTCAAAAAATGGAAATGGAACTACTTTTTGACCCAGCAATTCCACTCTTAGGTATCTATCCAGAGAAACCCAAGACGCTAAGTCAAAAAAATATATGCACCCCCTATGTTTATTGCAGTGCTATTTACAATAACCAAGACTTGGAAACAACCATAACACCCATCGGTAGATGACTGGATTAAGAAACTGTGGTACATTTATGCAATGGAGTATTACTCCGCTGTAAAGAAGAATGAAAACTTAACCATTTGCAAAGATGTTAGTGGACCTAGAGAACATCATGCTGAGTGAAATAAGTCAGTCGGAGAAAGACAAATACCATATGATCTCATTTATATGTGGAATCTAAAGAACTGAATAAATGAGCAAAGCAAACAGAAATAGTCTCAGAGATATAGAAGAAAAACTGATCGTTTCTAGATGGTAGGGGGGTAGGGATGAGGGAGAAGGGGAAGGGATTAGACAGCATAAATTGGTAACTACAATATTGTCACAGGGACATGAAAGACAGTTTGGGGAATATAATCAATAATGTTGTAAATATTTTATAGGGTGTCAGATGGACACGTGTCTTGTTAGGAAGACCACTTCATGGATGGTGTAAAGGCTTGGCCACTGCACTGTACACCTGAAGCTGACGTTGAGTAATATTGCAGATCAACTATAATTTTACATATATATATATAGTCATGGGATGTGGATAGTGTGGAGAGTGGAGTCAATGAAATTGTAACACATATGTATGATTTTTGGGGGGTGGGCAGTGGATTGGGGGTGCGGGTTGTCACTTTTTGAGGGGTGAAAAGTATAACTATTGCATTGTTTTGTACACTTGAAACTAAAAAAAATAAAAGAAGTCAAATTTTAAAAAAAAGAATTTCTCTTCACCAACACTCCATTAAAAAGTGAAATCTCCAGTCACAAATGACAAGAAGGTATTTGCAACGTGTTTCATGTTTACAAAGGATTAATATCCGAAATAGATAAAGGACTCCAATAGTCAGTAAAGAAGCAGTGTAATATAAAAGTGGGCAAAATTCATGAACTGGCATTTCACAAAAAGAAAATCTAAATGGCTATAAAGCTTATTTAGTAACATTAGAAAGTCAAGTGAAACCTACAGTGAGGTCCATTTCATACCCACCAAATGGGTAACAAATAGAAACTGAACAAAACCAAGTATCGGTGGGGATGTTGTGGAACGAACATGGTCTCATGCCAGTAGAACAGTGACTGTTGCAGTCCCTTGGGAGAAGGTCTGTTGTTATCTGGAAAGTCAAACATGCAGCACTGATCACCAGCAATTACTCTCCTGGGCATAAATCCCTGAGCACCAGCAGCTGTTCAGGAATTTCACAGCAGCCCTGTTCAAGTAACCCCAAAATGAAAGTGGCTACATGTCTATGGATATGGGAGTTGTGGTCCAGTCATACAGCAGAACACTGCAGCAGTGAAAACAAGTGAGGCCTTTCCCAGGACTTCCTTGTGTGATCTCCCTAAAGGAACACCAGCTACACATCAATACCAACAATCTCAAAACCCTAGTGTTGAGCAAGAGAGGAAAATCACAGAAAATGCACAAAGTATGATTCCATTTATATAAATTCAAAAATGGACAAACAAAATAGTATATTGTTTAGGAAGACTCTACCAATAAAACCAATAAACATTCAGCACACATTCCAGAACAGAGAGTTACTTTGGGGGATGGGGACTCACAGAGGCTTCTTTTTTCTTTTTTTTTTTTTTATTTTGAGGGCAGTGCCACTGGCCCTCATATGTGGGACCTGAACCAGGGCCACTGGCTTCCCAAGCCAGCACTTAACCAACGTGCCACTCAGCTGGCCCTCACAGAGGCTTCTTAAGGACTATCAATGTCACATTTGGTAACTTGAGATGGGGTATACAGTTATTTGTTTTGTTATAAATATATATGTACACATACATTTTATACACACTCTGATGTGTGTGACATAGTGCATAATTTTATAAAACAATTTGGAAGAAAAATTACTGTAATGTACTTTTGCTATACTGTTTGAGAACCTCAACTCTGCTAGAGAAAGAAAGAAAACAAATGGCAAAGGTGAAATTCAACAGTGAAGCACAGATAAGTAAGTTAGTGACCCATGAGACATCAGAGAACACAGCACATGCTGACCACAGGAAAAAAAGGACAGAAGGACCAAGTAGACACTAAGTTTCATGACACACTAAATATATAACACTGAATATTCATGATACATTAAATGTATGAATCACTTCATTTTTGTGAGGTCTTAAATTGACCACTCATTAGTGACACTCATTCGGGACCCTCTTGTCTTCTTCCAGATAAAACCCATAGCTGTCCCTCAGCAAGCTGCTAATTGGCTAGTTTGAATGTGACAGCTCGTAGCCAAGATTACTTGCTCTTGTGCTGCCAGCAGAGCAACTTAGTGTCCTTCACCCCAGGCACCTTCTGTCTGTCTGGCTCGCCTCAACACTGGTCTTTACAATATACCATTAGCATGGAGGGAGCATGGACCTAGAGACACTGCATACCAGGATGCAAGGAGTGTGGGCCGCCAGCCCCTGCACCTATCCTAACTGTGTCACCTCCCATCTCTATCCCCTTGCTTCTTGCTGTGTGATTTTAATTTAATAAGCCATGTGTTTCAGGCATCTGATATAGTCCACAAGCCTCAATGGTAACTTGTGGACATGTACAAAGTGTGATCAAAAACTATAGTGAGTGTTTAAATTAAAAAAGAAATTATTACAGTAAATGACACATTACCATTAATCCCCCTCAAAACACTCCCCCAGCTTCAAATACATTTATCCCATTGTTCTGAATGAGAGTGTGTCAGTTAGATCCTGCAGGTAACAGACACTGATAGTCAGGACAGTACAGAAGGACTCTTGGAAGAACCACCTGGAAAAGGAAGAGCAAGGAAGCAAGATTGGGCCTGGGAGTCTATGCAGACTCCACAGTCTTGCCACCCGACAGGAGTTCCAGAGTAAAGGTGGTCATTGTGGGAACCATGTTGGGCAGATATGAGCAGGTTGCCATCTTCCTGACTACTGGCTGGAGCTGCTCCAAGAAGACTATGATCTTGCCTTAGAGCCTGAGCCCCAACAGTACTCAGACAAATGTTATCAGCCACCCACATTCCTCACAATGGAGCAATGAGCCCTTTTTAGAAGGGAAATCTAAGGGGCACGTCTCTAAGGGGCACCCAAGAAATATGATCACATTTTTTTGTGGGGTATGTGTTCACATAGATATGTATTCTCAGTTTATAATTATCCATGCACATAGAAAAACATCTCAAAGGATACATTCATAACAGTTAATAGTGGTAACATATGGGAAATGGAAAAGTGGCACAAGATGGTAAGAAAATGTCTCTTTTTATCTTTAACTATACATGCTTCTGTAATGTTTAAAATATTTCTCTATAAACTATTTTAGATTGTCATTTTTTTTTTTGAGGGCAGTGTCACTGGCCCTCATATGTGGGACCCGAACCGGGGCCTCTGGCTTCCCAAGCCAGCGCTTAACCACTGCACTACTCGGCCGGGTCCTCTATCAACTATTTTATATTTATAAAATAATTGAGAGAGTTTGATTAAAGGTGATGGATTGATTTCTGCTTTCAAAACTCAAGGTTGTACAAAAGAAATTAAACATGTTTTAAAAACAAATCCACAAGTGCATAGGAAACATAAGAGGGAATGTCAGTAGACAGATTTTCTCTTTTGTGAGATGAAAAAGGACACCTGACTTATTAGGTTGAAAAAGTCTCAATCTCAAGGGCATGCCAAGAGAGATGCTGATAAGAAGTGAGCCCATTTTCCCTGCAGAAAACCCAAAAAGCTTGAGACTTGATAGCACCAATGACAAAAGGGAAGAGGAACCAAGAAGAAAAAAGATAAAAGTCTTTATGCATTACAGCCAATCCATTATCCTGCCCATGCCCCTAACACCCTGGCAAATGCCAACCCACCCCCAAGCAAAATATTGCAGACTTATTCTGTTGACATATTGAATGGGAGAAATGAGAGAGATGTGAGGACATAGGGTGAGAACTGGTGTTAAATGCAGAGTGAATTCTTGAAAGTCTGCATACTTAATGGTCAACACTCCTCACAACCCTCTTTCTCTACCCTACATACAACACCAGCAAAAAGGAGGCTGCCCACCTCCTCCTCCTCCCAGTAGAAAAACCAGAGTTCTTCTCCAGACATTTATTTGGCAGTCCTCCAATAAAACAGCTGCTCTTGCTTGCAATTAACTAAAAAATAAGCCCACCAATCAAAAACCCAGCCCATGGGCACATACATAGCATCCAATTAGTTCTTGATTATGAATAGAAAACTAAGGTTGACCAGACGTGCAGAAAGCCCAAACACGAAAGACAGAGAACAAAATAAGCATAGAAAAGGAAATCGAAAGAAAAACAAAGATAAGGTAGGAAACAGAAGGAAACTTTCAAAAAAAGTCAATTAGTATTCTTGTAGAGATAAGAGGAATGCTGCATCCATAATACAACAGCAGTGTGCTCATTTCTAAAACAATAATTCTAAATGCTGGTGAGGATGCAAAGCAACAGGCACTCTCATTCATTGCTGGTGGAATATAAAATGATACAGCCTTTTTTAAAAACTGGCGGTTATCTAGCTATCATGCTGCCAGGTATTTACCCAACTGAGTTGAAAACTTACATCCAAACTACTGCAATTTTTATATCAGTTTTATTCATAACTGCCAAAAATTGGAAGCATTCAAGATATGTAGATACAAGATCAATAGATACATGGATAAACAAATGTGGAACATCCATACAATAGATAATTACTCAATGATAAAAAAGAAATTAAGTGATTCCCTCAGATAACTTCATAAGTTATATAAATGTCTAACCTCTTAGTTGCACACCTAAAACTAATATAATATTGACTATCAACTGTAATTGAAACATTTTTAAATTTTATTTATTTATTTATTTATTTATCTATTTATTTTAAAGATTTTATTGGGGAATTGGGAGTAGGGAACAGACAAGTTGCTGTCCTTTTGTTCTTCGGTCTAGTTGTGGAGGACATTGCTTCACTGGCCCATGTTGGTATCATCATTGCGCTCTTCTCGGGTGAGGGGGTGAGGCAGATTGGTCACCAGCCTCTGGATGGCTGCTCACAGTGGCTGTTGGCAGCTCACACCAGCTGCCAGCTGCTCACGCTGGCTGCTGGCCACTCACTGTAGCTTATGGCAGCCCACTGCAGCAGGGACTGCAACTATGCCGACCCAGGGACTCACAGCAGCCCAGCTCCAGGTGGAGCTGTTGTTCACCATCTTAGCTGTAAAGGGCAGTGTCACTGGCCCTCATATGTGGGATCCGAACCGGGGCCGCTGGTGTCCCAAGCCAGCTCTTAACCAACGCACCACTCGGCCGGCCCTGTAATTGGAACATTTTTTTAATTAAAAAAGAAAACACTGCCCTACAATATACTGGATTTTTAAAAGTTTAAAAAAAGAAAAGAAAAAAGAAATGTGACCAAGCCACACACACACACACACACACACACACACACAAAGAAATTGTGGTTAAATGCATATTGCTAATTGAAAGATGCCAATATAAAAATGCTACATAGCATTTGGTCCCAACTCTGTGACATTCTGAAAAAGACAAAACTAAGAGACAGTAAAGAGATCAGTGGTTGCTAAAGCACAGGGAATTTTTAAGGCAATGAAATCATTCGGTATGATACCGTAATGGTGGATACATGACAGTATGCATTGTCAAAATCCACAGAACTGCACAACACTAAGTGTGAACTACAGGCTTTAGTTAATAATAATGTAGTAATATTAGTTTATTAATTGTAACAAGTATACCACACTAATGCAAGATGTGTGGTAGAGGGTATTATATGGGAACTTTCTATACAATTCACTCAATTTTTAGTAAATCTAAAACTGTTCTGAAAAATAAAGTCAAATGATTAATTTTTTTAAAAAAGATTTTATTGGGGAATTGGAGGAGGGGAACAGTGTTGGGGAATTGGGGAAAGGGACCAGCCAAGTTGTTCTTCAGTCTTCATTGTGGAGGGCGCCAGTCGCCATCAGGCTTCCCGTCAGCAGCTCGTGGCCTCTAAGCTCAAGGTGCTGTGTTCGATCTTAGTTGCAGGTGAGCATAGCCACCATCCCATGTGGGAGTGGAACCAGCAGCCTTGTTGTTAAGAGAGCATGCCCTATCCACTGAGCCATCAGGGAGGCAGTGCAGCTCAAAGTGCCGAGTACAGTCTTAGTTGGAGGTGGGCATAGCAACAATCTTGTTGTTACACCAGCTAAGCCATCCTGCCACCTGTTGGCAGCTCAGTGACAGCTCAGCTAGGGCGCAGCATTCACTGGCCCATGTGGGAATCGAACTGGTGGCCCTGTTGCTCAGAACTCATGCTTTAAGCCAACTCTTAACAAACTGAGCCACTCGGCCGGCCAAATGATTAATATTTTTAATGACAGCTGCAAAAAATGAACCTCAACCTATGTTATATAAAAATTAACTCAAAATGAATCATGGACTTAAATATAAAACTATAAAACTTTTAGGAAAAAAATAAGGAGAAAATCTGAGGATTTAGGGCTAGGCAAATTGTTCTTAGACCAAAAGCATGACCCATAAAAAGAAAAATTGATAAATTGAAATTCATCTGAATTTAAAACTTTTGCTTGCAAAATACCCTATTAACAGAATGAAAAAAACAAACTGGGAAAAACGACATACTCAGCCAATAAAGGACTAGTATCTAGAATATATAAAGAACTCTCAAAACTTAGTGGTAAAAAAAACCAAACAATCCAATTAGAAAATGGGCAAAAGACATGAACTAACAGTGCACTAAGGAAGATATGCAGATAGCAAATGAAAGTATAAAAAGATGTTCAACATCATTAGCCATTAGGGAAATGCAAGTTAAAACCACAACAAGATATACTATACACCTATTAGAATGACTAAAATTTAAAATAATGATAACAACAAATGCTGGTGAGGATGTAGAGAGATCGAATTGCTCTTACATTACTGGTAGGAATGTAAAATGGAAGAACTACTCTGGAAAACAGTTTGGCAGTTTCTTATAAAAACTAAACATGTATGGTGATACAACCCAACAATTGTAGTCTTGAGCATTTATCACAAAGAAATGAAAACTTATGTTCCAACAACAATCTGTATATGAACATTATAGTATAATAGCTTTAGTCATAATAGCCCCAAACTGAAATGACCAAGATGTCCTTCAGCAGATGAATGGTTAAACAAATGTGGTCCATCCATACCATGGAATCCTCCTCAGCCATAAATGAACAGACTGTTGATGCACACAACTCAATGACTCTTCAGGGAATTATGCTGAATGGAAAGAAGACAATCACAAAGGTTACATACTGTATGATTCCATTCATATATACTTTAAAAAAAATTGTTTTATTGTGAAATAAACATTTTTTTAAAATTAGTTTCAGGTGTACAACACAGTGCACTAGTTATACTTTTTACTCCTCAAAGTGACAACCCCTCTCCCCCAATTCACTGCCCCACTCCCTTCGCCCATATCATACATATCTATTACAATTCCCTTGACTCCACTCCACACGATACTCCATGATATGGATGAACCTAGAGACTATTATGTTAAGTTAAATAAGTCAGTCAAAGACAAATACCATATGATCTCACATATATACTTTTTAAATGATAAAATTATGGAAATAGAGAACATAGTAGAGATTGCAAGGGATAAGGGATAGAGTGGTGGAGAAGCAGAGGTGGGTGTGGCTATAAAAGGGTAATACAAGGGACCCCCATGATGACAGGAATGTTATGCAGCTAGACTGTATTGATATCAATATATTGGTTGTAAGTTTATACTATAGTTTTGCAAGATGTTACCATTGGGGGAAGCTTGGTAAATTGTATATGGATCTCTGCATTATTTCCTATAACTACATATAAATATAATTATCTCAAAATAAAAAGTTTTATTAAAAATGTAAACTATGATAGTTTTTTAAAAATCTACATGAGGCTTGGAACATAAAGTTGAAAAATCTACTAGAAAGTAAAACAAAAGGAAAAAGAGATAGAAAATATGAGAGGAAAAATGGTCTTAGACAATTCATCCAGATTGTGTCTCACTTACTAATAGGAGGCCCAGAAAGACAAAACAGACATTGCAAGGACATAAAACTTGTTTGGAGGCCAGAATTGGGGAAGCAAAGCAGAATCAAGCCAACTCATGCACAGAGTTTCATAAAGGTTGCAGAATTGGAGACACCAGATGCCTTGGAAAGGGTATCTGGCCACTTGGATCCCATTGCCACTCTACCCCACCTGAGCAGCTAGGGAAGTCTCTCTCCTCATCCCAAAGAAGATGGGAGACTTACTCCACAGAAGGTGAAACAGAGGCTCTCTAGGCTAAGGGATATCAGCTCTGGGGGCAGAAGTAAGGCTCCTTACTAAAAAAGTGGGGAGCATGATATAAGAAACTCCACACAGTCATGAGACGCCAGTGCACTTATTGATGGTTCCTAGAAGGAGTGGAAGGTTGCTCTCCAGAGGAGCAGCTTGGCCCTATGGAGTCACCATCAGGAACACTACCTGTCCACAAACCTTGCTCCAACACACACAGTTTCATTTTGTTTTTTTAAGATTTTTATTGGGGAATTGGAGGAGGAGAACAGCGTTGGAGAACTGGGGAAGGGGAACAGACAACTTGCTGTCCTTTTGTTCTTCAGTCTAGTTGTGGAGGACATTGCTTCACTGGCCCATGTTGGTATCATCATTGCATTCTTCTCTGGTGAGGCAGATTGGTCTCCAGCCTCTGGATGGCCGCTCACAGCGGCTCTTGACAGCTCACACCAGCTGCCAGCCACTCATGCTTGTTGCCAGACACTCACTGTAGCCAATGGCAGCCCACTGCAGCAGGGGCTGCAGCTATGCCGTCCCAGGGACTCACAGCAGCCCAGCTCCAGGTGGAGCTGTTGTTCACCATCTTAGCTGTAGAGGGCAGTGTCACTGGCCCTCATATGTGGGATCTGAACCGGGACCACTGCTGCAATGAACATGGGGGTGCATGTATCTTTTAGAATTTGTGTTTTGGGTTTCTTCAGAGAAACATCCAGAAGTGGAATTGATAGTTTCTTCTTTGTCTCTTGTTACAGACTTCATTTTAAAGTCTATTTTGTCTGATATAAATACTGATAGCTCAGCTGGGTTTTTTTTTGTTGTTGTTGTTGTTTTGGTCATTTGCAGGAAATATCTTTAAGCATCACTTTACTTTCAGTATGTGTTTGTCTTTGGATCTGAAGTGGGTTTTTTGTAGGCAGAGTAGATATGGGTTTGTTTTCTTATCCAGTCTATTGATTGGAGCATTTGTTCCATTTACATTTAATTATTGATAGGTATGTAACTATTGCCATTTCATTATTCCTTTTTTTATCTTTTTGTTTTTCCTCCTCTTAAAGAAGTCCCTTTAACATTTCTTGTAATACTGGTTTGGTGTTGATGAACTCCTTTAGTTTTTTCTTGTCTGGGAAGCTCTTTATTTCTCCTTCATTGTAAATGATAGCTTTGCTGGGTAGAGGAATCTTGGTTATAGGTTTTTGCTTCTCATCACTTTGAATATTTTGTGCCAATCCCTTCTGGCCTGCAAAATTTTCTGTTGAGAAATCAACTGACAATCTAATGCAAGCTCCCTTGTAGGTAACTAACATCTTTTCTCTTGCTACCTTTAAGATTCTTTCTTTGACTTTAACCATTGGCATTTTAATTACAGTGTGTATTGGGCCTCTTTGGGTTCATCTTGTTTGGGACTCTCTGTGCTTCCTGGACTTATCTGTCTTATTTCCTTCACCAGGTTAGGGAAGTTTTCTGTTCTTATTTCTACAAATAGGATTTCAATTCCTTGCTCTCTCTCTTCTCCTTCTGGTACCCCTATGATGCAGATGTTGGTAATCTTGATGTCCCAAGGTCCGCTTAAGCTATCCTCATTTGTTTTCTGGATTCTTTTGTCTTTTTGCTGTCCTGATTAGGTTTTTTCTGCTACACTGTTTTCTTAATAGCTGATTCGATCCTCTGCTTTATCTAATCTACTGTTGATTTCCTCTAATGCATGCTTCATTTCATCATTTCAGTTATTGTATTCTTCTTTTCTGACTGGTTCCATTTTGTATTTTCTATCTCAGTTTTTATGTTTCTTATTTCTTTGTTGAAGTTCTCACTGAGTTCATCTACTCTTCCCCTAAATTCACTGAGCATCCTTTAACCACCGTTTTGAACGCTGCATCTTGTTTGTCTCCATTTTGTTTAGGACTTTTCCTGCATTTTTGTCCTGTTCTTTTATTTGGGACATGTTTCTTTGATTTCTCATTTTGGCTGCTTCCCTGTGTTAGCTTCTATGTATTAGGTAGAGTTGCTACATCTCCCAGTCTTGGCAGAGTGGCCTTACATGGTAGGTGTCCTGTGGGGCCCAGTGGTACAGTCTTCCTGGTCACCTGAGTTGGGTGTCCAGGTGTATCCCTTGTATGAGTTGTGTGTGCCCTCCTGTTGTAGTTGAGTCATCATTGCTGTTGGCACATTTATTGGGAGCTACAAGTTGATGTGCAGATGGTTGACACTTTTTATGAGCTTGGAAGCACCTGGGGGAGACTGAATTGTGAACCAAGTCTGGATGCCATTAGTGCTGGGTTTGGTGCCACTTACCAAGAGGTACAAGGTGTGGTGAAGTCAAATGTTGTTTATTTGAGGTTTGTGAACATTTGAGAGTTTAGAAAAGTCTGCAGCATGAGCCAAGACAGGTCATTTGCATGCAAAAGCCTCTAAAAGAGATTCGGGCCTGGGTGCTTTTCTAGCTGCTGCAGTAGCACTGGAGTTCAGAGGGGGAGACCATGAGAGAATTATTCTGTGTATGGTCCCTTTAAGACTTACATTGTCTAGTCTCCAGCAGCCCTCAGTCACAATCCTCACTGTTTTTCACAGTCATAAGTTATAGGGATTTCTCTTCCCAGCCCTTGAGCCCTGGGCTGGGGAGCCTACTGTGGGTCTGGGACCCCTTGATCCTCAGGGCAGACCTCTGTAGCTGAATTTTTTTTCTCATTTCTTAACAACCACACCATGGATGTGGGGTCTGTTTCACATCTCTACCTATCCAACCAGTTTCAATGTGGCTTCTTCTTTATATCCTTAGTTATAGGCATTCTGTTCAGCTAGTCTTCAGGTGGTTCTCAGTCATGGTTGTTCTGTAATTTAGTTTTAATTTGATGTTGTCTTAGGAGGAGGTGAGTACAACATTTACCTATTCTACCATCTTGATCAGAAGTCAGGTCATTTTTATGTTTTTAATTGTATTAATGTATAATCAATGTATGGTGATGTACACTTACCATAAGTGCCCAGCTGGGTGAATTTTCACTAACTGAACACACTTGTTCCACCAGTACCCAGATCAAGAAATAGAATATACCAGCATCTCAGAAGACCCATCTGCCCTTACCAGCCCTCACCCATTTTCAAAGATAACCACTATCTTGACTTCTGGCAACATAGATTAGTTTTGCCTGTTCTTATGCATTTTGTAAATGGAATCATGCATGTGCACTGCTTCATGTCTGGCTGCCTTTGCTGAACATCATATTTGTGAGATTCGCCTGTATGAACATGTGCATAAATTGTTCATTCTCACCTGCATAGTATCCCATCGCGGGAATATACTGTTTTATCTATTCTACCATTGATGTGCATCTGGGCAATTTCCAGTTTCAGCTCTTACAAATACTCATCATATGTTTAATCAGCCTTTAGTGCCTCTCTTTAAATATGAATAGACAGGCAAGGACCACCTGGAAAAAGCTTCTAATGTGGAAAATAAGGAGTAAAACAGAGGGTCTCAGTGGGCTTCTGATGTACACAACAGAGCAAAACTTCAAAGAAAAACTAAAATGAATATCTTCAGAGAGACAAGAGGTCTGTGAAAGAAACACAAGATGCTCTAACAAAGGAAATGCAGAGACCAATTTATATGGAGCTCTTAGAAATTAAATATTTGGGAGCAGAAATTTAAAAACTCAGTAGGATGACTGAAAGACAAAGTTGAGGAAATCTTTCAGAAAGTAAGACAAAGTGACAAAAGGGAAGAAACCATAATGAAATCAGAGAGTCAATCCAGGATGTCCAGTGTCTGAATAATAGGAATTCAGGAAGAATACAGAAAACTAAGGAGAGAAAGTTATCTAAAAACAATAAAAGAGAACATTACAAAACTGAATAACATTAATTTTCACAATGACAAGCCTTACTAAGGCCCAATGAATGAAAAAAGACACACACTGAGGCACATCACCATTAAGCTTCAGAACACTGAAAGCAGTGACATAAACACCTCTGATGGGCCAAAATAACTCACATACAAAGGACCAGTTTTCCAGAGGCGTCTCCACAGCAACCCTGGAAACTGGAAGACAATGATGCAGTGGCTCTGAATACTGAAAAAAAACCACGTACTCCTACATAGAATTCAATACCCAGACACATTGTTATCAAGTATAAGTGTAAAATACATATTTTAAAGTTTAAATATAAAATATAATATTTTTGCACATATAGGATCTCAAAAATTTTTCCTCTTGCATAAACATTTACGAAGGAACCTACTAGGGAATGCACTCCGTCTACATGTGCACACAAGCTAGGGAAGAAGGAGGCATCAGGGCCTTCCACTCTGAGGCTGGAACCCAGGACTGACACAAAAGAGACTCCTGGGTGATGAGGAACTGGAGACCCAAGACCACAGCAACAGTCAGGTTAAATATCCAGGCTCTACAGGAATATCATCAAAAAAAAGTAAAAATTGGTGGATTACTAATGTATTTGAATCATCATCGTCATCTAAAAAATGGGACAGGGACCGGCCGAATGGCTCAGTTGGTTAAGAGTTGGCTTAGAGCAGGTGCCCTGAGCAACAGGGCCACTGGTTTGATTCCCACATGGGCCAGTGAATGCTGCGCCCTAGCTGAGCTGTCGCTGAGCTGCCAACAGATGGCAGGATGGCTCAGCTGGTGTAACAACAAGATTGCCTGTTCAATGGTGGGCTACACCCATCTGCAACTATGACTGATCTTGGCACCTTGAGCTAAGATGCCACAGGAATGGTTCAGTGGATGGGCGTGCGCTCTTAACAACAAGGCTGCAGGGTTCTACTCCCACATGGGATGGTGACTATCCCCACCCGTAACTAAGACTGAACACAGCACCTTGAGTTAGAAGCCACGAGCTGCCGATGGGAAGCCAGATAGCGACTGGCGCCCTCCACAATGAAGATTGAAGAACAACTTAGCTGGTCCCCTCCCCCAATTCCCCAACACTGTTCCCCTCCCCCAATTCCCCAATAAAATCTTTAAAAAAATAAAAAAAATGGAGCAATTCCAGGGGGAAGGCTGCATCAAAAAAAAAAAAATGTGATCATGATATACTATGTGACTCAGCTATGAACAATATTAAACCACCAGAGCAATAATAGCATTGGACATTGATTTAACCAAAAACTGTGATATAACTACAAAGGTAGATTATGAAGTTGAGAAGTGTATGTGGAGTAGAATATACAAAGGCTGCATCCTGATCATATAACAATGTAATTCATCAGATAATGTCTAATTTTTAAATACCTAGAATTAGTAATACAGTTTTGTTTCTGAGACAGATGATGACTCATAACAGGAAAAAGGTTTAAAATAATTGCCTCAAGGGAGTAGACTTGGGTAGGACAGGGGATAAGATTTTTGTTTTAAGCTTGAGAATGCTACATCTGAATTTTTAAGCTATACACAATTTATTATGTTAAAATATAAGTACAGAAAAAAGTCTTTATTCACAATTCAATAAAACTAGATATAGCTAATATAAAGGCCCTTTGCCTAGAAATTTTAAAGCTCTCTCTTAAGTAATATTTGTTTTTTGTTTTTTTGTTTTTTTTTTTGAGGGCAGTGTCACTGGCCCTCATATGTGGGACCTGAACAGGCCCTCTTAAGTAATATTTGGATCAAAGAAGAAATCAAAGGGCTGGCCGAGTGGCGCGGTGGTTAAGCGCTGGCTTGGGAAGCCAACGGCCCCGGTTCAGTCCTACATATGAGGGCCAATGACACTGCCCTCAAAAAAAAAAAAAAAAAATCAAAACACCAAGTTGGAATATTGGAATATCCAGAAATAATGAAAACATTACGTTAGAGCTAATGTTCTCCAGAGGAAAACTCATAGCATTAAATATTTATATTAATAAATAAGATGCAATGAAAAAATTGAGTTAAATACCCCCTATGATTCTGATAACCAATATCAGTGTATTTGTTTTTTTAACAGCAGTTCTCGGATACCAGTTGGGTGTCTTACAATTCAACTCAATTCTGACACTGTCTATCTGGAGATAGTGTCAGATCCCACAGATTAGGGGCTTAGTCTCACAGGACTGCCTCCCTTCCCTACTTCAGATGCCAATTGCAAACCCAGCTTGTCACCTGTGCTTCTGACCCACCAGCTGTAGATCAGAGGTCCCCACAACTTCCTCCCAGGTTTGATTAATTTACTAGAACAGAACTCAAAGAAACATTTTACTTACTACTTACTGGTTTATTATGAAAGGATATAACTCAGAAACAGCCAGATGGAAGAGATACATAGGGCAAGGTATGGGGAAAGGGCTTGGAGCTTCCAGACTCTCTCTGAGCACACCACTTTCCCCCTAATCACCAACCTGGAAGCCTCTGAACTTCGTCCTTTTGGGTTTTTATGGAGGCTTCTGTAATGATTAGGCATGATTGATTAAATCATTGGCCATTGGGGATTGATTCAAACTCCAGCCTCTCCCTGCCTGAGGTTGGCAGGTGAGAGGTGGAATGACACTGGATCTAATCCTCTAATCACCTCTAATCATCTCCCATCCTCAGGTTACTAAGGGGCTTTCCCAAAGTCACACATTAACATAACAAAGACATCCTTATCACTCTCATTACTTAGGATATTCCAAAGGTTTTAGGAGCTCTGCCAGGTACTGGGATGAAGAACATTTATTTCTTATTATAAATCACAATTCCACTCAAGGAGTTAGAAAATGAACAAAAATCTTCTGGTTGTTCTTTTTAGCTGTTCTGCATGTGTGCACTCTCTGTGAGCAGAGATCCCCAAAAGGCTTTCCTTCCCAACCCCATGCATTAGAGTTGAGCTCATGGCGAAGCCAGGGCTTCTCCAGCTGTGATTGTGACCTTCCAAGATGGCCCCAGCATCCCAACCCCTGTTAGTCCCTCCCAAGTCTGAAATCACATGCAGAACTTTTAAGACTAGACCAGCAGTCAGCAAACTGTGGCTCATGAGCCACATGTTGCTCTCTGGGTACATTCTGTCTCATAAGTTTGCCGAGCCCTGGAAGAGCCAATCCTGTCCCTCACAACAATTTAAAAATTATTTGAGAGCTAAATATATTTTTACATAGTCACCATTATGTAAATAATATCCTTTGAAAATTTTATAAATGAAACTATGATAATTTTATTTTCATTTTCAATTTTACTTCAGAGCCACATGTATGTACTCAAAGAGCCACATGTGGCTCGTGAGCCACAGTTCGCTGACTCCTGGTGGCTCTTCCATCTCAAAAGTTTGCCAACCCCTGGACTAAACCATAGCAGGCATGAGGGCTCCCTGGTTTTCTCTTGGACCACTTGCTCTGGGGCAGCTAATCACGATGTTGTAAGGACACTCAAGCAGTCCCATGAAGTTAAGAGGTCCCATAAGGAAGAATTCCCACCTCCTGCCACACCAGCATTAACTTGTCAGACAGTGTGAGTGGCCTCCTTGAAAGTGGACTCTCCAGCCCCAGTCAAACCTTCAGATGACTACAGCCGTGGCCAACATCTAGCTAAGCCACTTTGTCATGTAGTAATAGATAATTAATATGAACTATCTGGGACTCTTGTCAAATGCATATTCTCTCCTAGTCCTCTGAGGAGGCCTAAGATTTGGCACTTTAACAAGATCCTAGTGATGCCAATGGCTGACCCATAGTTGGCACTTGAGGGTGAGGATTTTGCTCTACAACTAGAAGACCTCAACCCCAACTTGAATGGGACACAAATAAGCAGAGGCCATGGTAAGGACAGGAGGACCTAGAGTGCTGCGACAGCGGTGAGGACGGTACGAGTCCCAGACCAGTGCAGTGGCAGTGATGGCAGCAATGTGCCTGGCCTTGCCGAACAACTTTGCCCTGTAGATTCCTGGAGGTCCTGTAGTGCCCCATAGCCTCACAATAAATTCTGGTTCTGTTGAAATCAGTTTGTTTCTGTTTGCCTGCAACTGGGAATACTGGCTGATGGAGCTGATCAGTGTTACGGAAGAGTTTTTGGCCATAGTTGCAATGCAATGTAATCACATAGGCAAGGAGAACACACAGAATCACATAGGCGTGGCCTCACAGGCATGCCTGCCTAAGATGGTGCCAGAAGCTGTGTTGATGACTTTGCCACCATGAGGCCTACCACCTAAGGGGCAGAAGAGGAAATTACAGGCCAAGCCCTGCCTGGGATATGGGCCCTGTGACAGGGAAGTGGGCCTAGTGAAGTTATAGGGCTGGGGCCTCTTAGAGAGGCCTTAGAACAAACATTCCATCATCAATCTGTAACTGAATGTACCAAAGTCAGAAACACTTAAGAAATGACATAATGTACAAGGCTCCAAGTTTAAAAACTCTGAGGAAACATGAGAAATATGGAAGAATCACGCTGTGCATGAGGGACAAGACCCAGGCCTCCTGCATTGATGGGGGCCATCTGGCTACTAGTGGGAGTGGGGCTGCTCAGTGCTAGACTCAAAGACGCAGATCACCAGGTATGCCAGGTGGAGGAAGGTAAGAAGAAGACTGGTTTCTTGCTCAGTCAGGCATGTTTTGTTTGCTGAGATTTCAGAACATCTCTGGAGCATCAGGCAGGTATGGAAAGATTGATTGGGGGGTGAAGGGGACTGCAGTAGCAGTATGTTTGGATAATGAGCTTGTTGTCAGGGGCCTTGGAAGGGCAGGAAAAGATAGTCCTGGGTGCTGGGTCACCTTGAGTGGGAAACAGAGGAAGTCAGCACACAGGGCTAGTATGCTGCCTCTGGGGACATTGGTTGGGAGGGACATAGTTTTTCCATTTGGGAGTATACACAGATCCTCCCACTCTCAACCCTACTTCATTCAACTGCAGGGAATGGCTGTCCTAAGTGACCAAGGGCAAAGCTGGCCAAGTATCTCATCAGTTTGACTTCAGTGTCTGACAGACATGAGGACTTTGACACCATCAGAGTCCTTGCTTGGATGCAACAGAAATGTCATGTATTGATGGTCAAGGCTAGCTGGCAGCTCTCTAAAAGACCTGGAGAACAGGGGAAAGGGGAACTAGGCAGGAAAAGCCACATCAGGGCCACAGCCAAAATCACACCACAAAACCAGGGTGAAGAGGAGAATACAGGGTGGCATGGGGCAGCAGGTGTCACCCTTGCATAGTCCCTGACCCCGGTGAGCAAGGGGCCTTAGATCAGAGGGTCTGATTACAACAAAGTGTGGACATAGGTCACCTGCAAGGTCTTGGCTGCAAAGAGGGCTGGGAACAGGATCCTAGCTTTTGAGTTCTGAAATGGAAAACCTGCAAGACTCAGGAGTTGGAGCCAGCTGGACAGGTGGGACAGTAGCAGGAAGGTCACACCCAGGTAGCCAAGAAAGGAGAGTAATGTGCACCCAGGCCTCTTCTAACCACAGCACAGGCCTGAGGAGAACCAGGTCCTTGTCTTTAGGACATCCTTGTGGACAAAAAAGGGGTCACATACTAATCCTGACAAGCTCAGGGGAGACCTGCGTGGTGGTCCTTACAAACTCAGAGACTGAAAGTAACCACATAGCATGGTCTGAACATAAAAATTCCTAACTAAAAGCAGGTCATGGTGGGCAGTCACATCCTAGGGCAGTAGCTTCCTTGACAAAAGTTAAGCGAGCCTGTCTATTGTCTCTTTTCTTTTTTTTAATTTTATTGGGGAATTGGAGGATGGGAATAATGTCGGGGAATTGGGGAACGGGACCAGCCAAATTGTTGTTCTTCAATCTTCGTTGTGGAGGGTGCCAGTAGCCATCTGGCTTCCCGTCGGCAGCTCATGACCTCTAAGCTCAAGGTGCTGTGTTCAATCTTAGTTGCGGGTGGGCGTAGCCACCATCCCATGCAGCAGTGGAACCAGCAGCCGTGTTGTTAAGAGCACAGGCTCTGGGCCGGCCGAGTGGCGCGGTGGTTAAACGCTGGCTTGGGAAGCCAGCGGCCCCGGTTCGGGTCCCACATATGAGGGCCAGTGACACTGCCCTCAAAAAAACAAAAACAAAAACAAACAAACAAACAAACAAAAAAGCACAGGCTCTATCCACTGAGCCATCTGGGTGGCAACTCAGCTCAAGGTGCAGAGTTCAGTCTTAGTTGCAGGTGGGCACAGCCCACCGTGGAACAGATGATCTTGTTGTTACATCAGCTGAGCCATCCTGCCACCTGTTGGCAGCTCAGCAACAGCTCAGCTCGGGCACAGCATCACTGGTCCATGTGGGAATCGAACCGGCGACCCTGTTGCTCAGGGCTCCCTCTCTAAGCCAACTCTTAACCAACGGAGCTGCTGGGCCAGCAGGCCTGTCTATTGTCTTTTTGTATCTAAGATAACATACCTTTGAAATGCCAGAGTAATCTCCTTTTCCAGACCCCTGAGGGCACATCCATCCACCAGAGCACTCACTAAACCACAGAACCCCTCATTATTATCTTGTTCCCAGAATACCATCTCTGTGTGCTATAAATGTTTACTATTCTGTACCCACCAATGTAAAAGAAGTACGTGTCTCTCCATTTTACTTTTTATCCAATTCCAGAGATTTCCCCACTTTGCTTTCTCCCTTCTCCTTAAACTACCACCAGTGGATTTCATGTAACCCTCTGTGGATTCTAATGTATAAAATAAGCGCAAAACTGCCACACTCTGGAGCATTTTCTCAATCCATTGAGATTTTGCTTCCCAGCAATTGTCATCAGTTTAGCTCAAATAAACTCATAGAAATTCTCTATGGGTTTGGATGTTCATGTCAACATCCTCCAGGACACACAGGCAACTTGGAACACTCAAGGACACTTCAGATTCCAGCCATCTTCCACAGACATAGCGACCTGGCTTGGAATGTTGGGGCCATGTCCTGGGGAGTCACTCATCTGTTCCCACCTGATAGAGGGGCCCTTGCTCCTCTTGGAAAGCAAGCTTGTAACTTAAATGTAGATATGTTGTTGGATAATCTGCCAAACACAAACAAAAAAGGGCCTCCTCATTTTACCAGCATTGAATTAGCTGCATAGCTCTGTTTGCTGGTAAAGACTGAGAACTAAGTGCAGGCATCTTGGCTCTACACTCCTGCCCAGTTCATAGGCCAGGAGCTGGTGTCCTTGGGGGTACACAAGGGGCTGCTCATCTCAAATGGAAAGGCATGCTAAGCAGCCCCTATACCAAAGATGGCAGCCCACCACAGCTGTATCATCAACAAAGACCACAGAGGTGGCTTAAACAACAGACATTATGTTCTCACAGTTCTGGAGGCTGAAAGTCTGAAATCAGAATGTCATCAGGGCTAGTTCCTTCCAGGTCTCTCTCCTTGGTGTATAGGTGACCATCTTCCCACTGTGTCCTCACATGGTCCTCCGTGTGTGTGTGTGTGTGTGTGTGTGTGTGTGTGTGTGTGTGTCCTAATCTCCTCTTATTATAAGGACACCATTGGATTAAGGCCCACCCATATGACCTCATTTTACTTTAATTATCTTTAAAGGCCTTATCTCCAAATACAGTCACATTCTGAGGTACTGGGGATTAGGACTTCAACATGTGAATTTGAGGGGTCACAATTCAGCACATAACACTCCTGCTTAACTGGGTTGCCAAATTTAGCAAATAAAAGCACAAGACATCCAGTTAAATCTGAATTTCAATAAATAGTTTTCTATTGTTTATCTGAAATTCAGATTTAACTGGGTGTCTCGCATTTTACCTGGCAACCCCCTGCTTAACAAACTACTCCAAACTCTATGGCTTAAAAATAACAAGCATTAATTATTGTTCACAGGCCCACAGGTCAGCTGTTTGGGGTCAGCTGGTCTTGGATTGCCAGAGCAGCTTGTCTCTCCTTCACATGGCCTCATTCTCCAGCCAGTTGGCTCAAGTTTGTTCCTGTGATCCAAGAGAAAGGAAATGCTGCAATGCCTCTTGAGGCCCAGCCTCAGAACTGGCACACCAACACTTAGGCCACATTTTGTGAGTCAAATTGAGTTACAGGGCAGACCAGATTCCAGGGTGGGGAAATGGACTCTGAATCCTCCTGGAAAAGGCAGCACAGGGTGTAACAGGGAAAAGTAAGGAACAGAGACTTTTTTGTAATCCATATATCCTGGCAGCCTTGGAATCCCCAACCCTGAGCCCACAGTGACTTCTACATGGTGCAGGGAGGGGACAGCAGGGGGAGAATTTGGACTCTGTGGGCAAGTCAGATTTTGGAGCCATTGTCATGGGGGAGCAATGGTCCTCAGGGTGGGGAGGCACAGAGGCTCTGCTTTGCAAGGGAAGTTATCTATCATAACAAATAATAGGCTCCTGCAGAGTCCTGGGAACAGGCTGTGGAAACAGCTAATCCTGTCTTGGAATGGGCTACAGCTTTGCACACCCGCAGGAGAAACGGTACCTATGCACCTGGCTGAAGACGGGCAAGGATGGCCACATAAAAATGTGGGCCGTGCATGTGCAAAGACCAGGCAGCCATTCACCACTCATTCATCCATTTAACAGCTATTTCCTGAGGGCCTGCTGTGTGACTGGCACTGTTCTAAAATACAGCAGGGACCAACACAGACAAAATCCCTGCCCTCACAAGGCAATAAACAAGACAAAAAATGATGGTGATATGTGCATGGGAGAAAAATGCAGCATAACAGAGAGCTGGAGACAGCTCAGCGGAAATGGCCATTTTGAATAGGGTGGTTGGAAGTCTCACTGAAAACGTGGCACCTGAGAAAATGGATGGAGAATTTAGACTAGCAAATCTCAGAATTACTAGACTTTGATTACTAGAGTTTCTAGAATCTAGTGGTCATACCTGGGGACCCCATGCCAGGGTGACAGACCATTGGTTCCTTTTGCTGACCCTTTCCAAAGCATCTGCCAGACCCACCTGTCTACAGCTGCTGGGAAGTTTCTTCTCCTGACTCCAATCCAGCCTCATGGTAAGAGACATTTTGAGAGTCAGTTGCTATGGGAAGTATTTCAATTGACAGGAATTCAAAAGTCAAGAGTGACTGCCTATCAGCCTCTGAGAGCCCCTACCTGAGAGATTTTTGTTGTTGTTGTTATTATCGTTTTTATTTACTTATTTATTTTAAAGATTTTATTGGGCAATTGGGGGAGGGGAACAGTGTTGGGGAATTGGGAGAGGGGACCAGCCAAGTTATTGTTCTTCAGTCTTCGTTGTGGAGGGTGCCAGTCCCCATCCAGCTTCCCATCAGAAGCTCATGGCCTCTAAGTCCAAGGTACTGTGTTCAATCTTAGTTGCAGGTGGGTGTAGCCACCATCCTATGCGAGAGTCAAACCCAGCAGCCTTGTTATTAAGAGCACATGTTCTATCCACTGAGCCATTCGGGTGGCAGCTCAGCTCAAGGTGCTGAGTTCAATCTTTTAGTTGGAGGTGGGCATAGCCCACCAATGAACAGGCAATCTTGTTGTTACACCAGCTGAGCCATCCTGCCACCTGTTGGCAGCTCAGTGACAGCTGAGCCAGGGCACAACATTCACTGGCCCATGTGGGAATCAAACCGGCAGCCCTGTTGCTCAAAGCTCGTGTGCTAAGCCAACTCTTAACCAACTGAACCACTTAGCCGGCCCCAGAGGTGTGGCCTTCCAGTCGGGGAATCAAATCCTGGTCTCCCATGTGACAGGCGGGGATACTCACCACCATACTAACGAGGACAGCCTGAGAGATTTAATGGGCCTATATCAGGCATGCTGGGAACTCACCCTGGGTAGAGTGGCTATGCAGCTGTGTGGCTGTGTCCTAATCCAGGATTACTTGCCATGAGGGAGGGGCCAGGGCTTCATGTCCTTCCCATTGATGTCCAAGCAGAATCCCCAGCTGTCTATTGATCTCAGTGGGTGGACACAGAGGGGGACGGTCTCAACTAATGGGTACTTAAGCTGAGAAACACTCTGACCTCTCACTGCTGATGGCCACAGCAGCTCTGGACAGACACCCCTAATATCAGCTATGAGGTCCTGGGCTAGAGAGAGGAGTGGACTTCTACAGGTAAACCAAAGGCAGATTTTGAGAAAGGCCAGCGAGGAGTTCCTTTGTAAGGAACTGTCAGAGGCTGGGGCTAGGGCTGTAACACTTTTTGACAACATTCTATGCTCTGCTTCAGATCACCCACAGAAATAACCATGAACCATTGGATGGCCAGATCCAAGGGGGACCAACAGGAGCCCTCTGGTCTCCCCAGCAATGCTCAATGAGGAGGTGGGAAGTTAATAGGAACAAGAGAAGACAAGAATTGGAAATACATCATGGGATACAGACTTTCCCCCACCCTCAGAGGAAGCATGAACCCTACCCACCAAGACCTTCATCAGAAGCATTGGAGTTAGAGCTTATGGGACTCAGATAAAGGGCCAAAATGCAGCTCACAGTAGTGTGGTTGGGGGTAAGGGCGCTTGTACCCATGAGGGCTTGTTGTACAACTGGAAACCATTCCAATGATTTCAAGAGAAAGGCGTTGAATAGTGGGGATGAAGTCCTTTCACAGTCATTGGAAAAGCCAAGAAATGGCCTCTGCGTGGGGCCTCTAGGTGGCTCCCACTGAGAATGTGATATCCAGAACATCCTGTTACAACTGTGATGCAAGATCAGGAAGACACTGGATCATAACACCAAAGATTAAAAGCAGATCCTAAAAAGAGCCAGTACAAAAGAAAATCACCTTCAAGGAAAGACAATTAAACTGATGGCCAACGTCTTAAGAGTAATAAGGGAGGGCATAAAACAATAGATCAATATCTTTAAAGTGCTGAGAGACAATTACTCAATAGATTTGTGTACCCAGTAAAATTATAGTTCAAAAAAGAGGATGAAGGGCCGGCCGAGTGGCATGGTGGTTGGGCGCGGGCTTGGGAAGCCAGTGGCTCCGGTTCGGGTCCCACGTATGAAGGCCAGTGACACTGCCCTCAAAAAAAAAAGGAGGATTAAATGAAATAAAGGTAATTTCAGAAGGGAAAAACAGATGTTCTCTTTGTTGTACAGGCAACAAAAGAAAAAATAGACATTAGACCTCATGAAAATTAAAAACTTTAATGCATCAAAGGTCACTATCAACAGAGAAAACAGGTAACACATAGAACTGGAGAAAATATTTGCAAATCACAATAGACAGAGTAGAAACAATCCAAGTGTCCATCAACAGGAAATGGATAAATAAAATTTGGTTTATACATATAATGGATATTATTCTGCCTTGTTGTGGGATACTTGTACATAGAGACGGGATACCAAAGCTCAGAGGGGGAAGCAGCGTTTTTGATGCCAGCACTAGCTCAGCGGATTCATATCCAGTGGCTGAGCCCCGATCCAGACAGGACTCAGAATTTTATACCCTGAGGTTTCCAGGTTAGCAGCTAGGATTCCGAATGAGGCATGTGGCATCCTGTAGTTTATGACTGGTTCCCCGGTGAGGTAGGAATTAGGAAATGTTATACATGAAAGTCTTGGTGGCCACGTGGTCTGGGAAAGCCTTTGTCTAGGGCTCCCTGCCACAGCCTTACAAGAGGAAGGAAATTCTGACACATGTTACAACATGAATGAACCCTGAGAACATCATGCTTCAGTGAAATAAGCCAGGCACAAAATGACATACTGTATGATTCCGTTTATAAGAGATCCCTTGAGTAGTAAAATTCATAGAGACAAAACGTAGAATGGTGGTTGCGAGGGGCTAGGGGAGGCGGAATGGGGAGTTAGTGTTTAATGGATGCAGAGTTTCAGTTTGGGAAGATGAAAAAGTTGTGGAGCTGGAGGGTGGTGATAATTACACAACAATGTGAATGATGTGAATGTATGAAATGCCACTGAACTTAAAATGATTAGGAAGGTAAATTTTATATGTATTTTACTATAATTTAAAAAACTTTCAAGTGAAACAGCAAGTTTATCACCAAGTAACCGATTCAAAGGAGATTGTACTCAGTTCTTCTGTTTTTCAGAGTTCCTTTTTCTCTATCTTTCCCAGGCATCACCCTGCCTTCCAGCTCCAAACTTTCTTTCCTGGATTCCATCCCACATCCTTGAACCTAACATCATATTTCTCATTCTGTTATCAAAAGCTGAGAGTTTAAAAGAAAACATCAAGAAAGTAAAAAAATGAACCCACAGAATGGGAGAAAAATTTTTGCAAATCATATATCTGATAATGGACTTCTACCTACAATATATAGAGAAGTCTTACAATTTAATAATGAAAAAATATATAACCCCATTTTTTTTGTTGTTGTTTTTAAAGATTTTTTAAATTGGGGAATTGGGGGAGGGGAACAGCACTGGGGAACCGGAGAAGGGGAACGGACAAGTTGCTGTCCTTTTGTTCTTCAGTCTAGTTGTGGAGGACATTGCTTCACCGGCCCATGTTGGTATCGTCATTGTGCTCTTCCCGGGTGAGGCAGATCGGTCGCTGGCCTCTGGACGGCCGCTCAAGGTGGCTCTTGGCAGCTCACACTGGCTGCCGGCCACTCACTATAGCCCATGGCAGCCCACTGAAGCAGGGGCTGCACCTACGGCCTTGCCGGCGACTCACAGCAGCCCAGCTCCAGGTGGAGCTGTTGTTCACCATTTTAGCTGTAGAGGGCAGTGTTACTGGCCCTCATATGTGGGATGCGAACCGGGGCTCTGATGCTCAGAGCCGGAGTCCCAAGCCAGCTCTTCACCACGCCACTCGGCCGGCCCATAACCCAATTTAAGAATGGGCAAAGGATCTGAATAGATGTTTCTCCAAAGAAGATACATAACCAATAAGTAGCTGATAAGCACATGACAAGATGCTCAGCATCATTAGCCATCAGGGAAATGCAAATCAAAACCACAATGAGATATTACTTCACACTGACTAGGATGGTTATAATCGAAAAGACACATAACAACTAGTGTTGGGAAGGATGTGGAGAAAATGGAACCCTTATGCATGTCCGGTGGGAATGTAAAATGGTGCAGCTGCTATGGAAAACAGTCTGGTAGGTCCTCCAACTACCAAACGAAGAGTTACCATATGACCCAACCACTCCATCCCTAAGTACCTGCTCAAGAGACATGAAAACAAGTATATCCACACAAAAACATGTACATGAATGTTCACAGCAGCATTATTCATAATAGCCAGAGTAGAAACAACTCAAATGTCCTTCAGCTAGTTGAAAGTGCTGTGGGCCAATCAGTGGCCACCTCCCCCAAGCCCCACCCCCCCCACTGAAAAACTTTTAAGTCTTCCTTCCTATAGAAACGTTAAGTAAATTTTAAGCTTCCTTCTCTCTAGTTTCTTAGTCCCTTCGCCCCTGGCTTTGATTACTCTTCTAATCAGTTTCTGAATCCTAGACTAAAGATTGCTCCTCGCCTGAACCATAGAAATCTCCTACTCCTGCTTCAGATAACTACTTAACAGCCTGTGACTTCCCAACATCCCCCAAGCCATTCCAGACCTAACTCTTGGATAATTCCATCTCAGAGAACATTTCCCCAGGCCAGTAAGCCTAATGATTCTTTCCAAACCCGTTCTGGGCCCAGCTCCTGGACGATTGAGGCCACCTGAGTGACCGGTTGAATGGCCACAGGCTTCATAACAGCTAACGGATTTATTAATTAAAATCTATTTTTTTCCTCACTCAGGGGCCTTGGGAATACAGATGATACCCCAACAAGATCATAACCCAAGAAGCCAACACAGTCTTCCAGGCCAGAGGTCGGCAAACTGCGGCTCGCAAGCCACATGCAGCTCTTTAGGTATGTTCCGTCACAAAAGTTTGCCGACCCGCGGAAGAGCCAGTCCTGTCCCTCACAACACTTTAAAAATTATTCGAGAGCCATAAATATATTTTTACATAATCACCACTATGTGAATGAAATCCTTCACAAATTTTATAAATGAAACTATGATACTTTTATTTTCATTTTCAATTTTACTTCAGAGCCTGTGGCTCGCGAGTCACAGTTTTTTTTTTTTGTTGTTTTTTTTGGAAAACATTTTATTCTTTCTTTCTTTCTTTCTTTCTTTCTTTCTTTCTTTCTTTCTTTCTTTCTTTCTTTCTTTTTTTTTTTTTGAGGGCAGTGTCACTGGCCCTCATATGTGGGACCCGAACCGGGGCCACTGGCTTCCTAAGCCAGCGCTTAACCACTGCGCCACTCGGCCAGCCCACGAGTCACAGTTTGCTGACCTCTGGCGGCTCTTACGTCTCAAAAGTTTGCCGACCTCTGTTCCAGGTGGATCTCGAGACCCCTTCCTCTCATCCGAGATCAGCTAGGGATGAGAGTTCAGTGAATCCCTAATAGGCAGGGACACCTCTATGCCCCAGCCCAGCAGGAAGCAGATACAGAGAAAAAGACCTCCTGTCCCTCAACTTCCCATAGAGGTGTTCTGGGGATCACATCTCCCAAGGAGGAAAACAAGGCAGGCAGTTAAGGGCAGGCATTGGGTCTCTGCCTTCCTGCATGTCCCACAGAATGCAACCGCCCAGGAGACCTCTCCTCTCCACCCAAAACTTCCCCTGTTTCATTGAAATTGTCTACTCCTGCGGGGAAACAAAAGGGTACAATATACCCAACTAGATCAGACCAGTCACTCGCACCTGCACAGGAAGGAGATTCTGACACATGTTACAACATGGATGAACCCTGAGAACATCATGCTTAAGTGAAATAAACCAGTCACAAAAGGATACATACCGTATGATTCCATGTATATGAAGTCCCTAAAGTAGTCAAAGTCATAGAGACAGAAAGCAGAATAGAGGTCACCAGGACTGAGAAGAGAGAACGGGGAGTTAGTGTTTAAGGGGAACAGAGTTTTAGTTTGGGAAGATGAAAACATTCTGGAAATGGATGGTGATGATGGCTGCACAATGTGAATGTGTTTAATGCCACTGAACTAGCTGTGCACTTAAAAATGGTTAAGATGGTCAATTTTGTGTTATGTGTATTTTACCACATTTAATAATAATAATAATAAATTTTCAAGAGTCTGAGCTTTATTGTGCGGACAAGAGGGCCACAGAATATTCTGGAGAAGGATCGTTCAGCTGTTTCCTTTGTCCTTGGTGGTCTCATCCATACTTCAGCTGCAAGGATTTGGTGGCCTCACACCTCTGGCTGTGGTCCTGGCTTTGGTTCCACCTCTGGCAGGCTGAACACCTGAGCTCCTGCAGAAAGATCCCTCGGGTACCACCTGCCCTTCTCCCACCAGGCCCAGGTACAAAGTAGGAGATCGAAAGTTATGACGCATCCTACTGGGCCTCAGGCTCCAGCCTCCCTCTCTCACATGGTGAAACTTCCTCAAGCCCAGTTTGAGGTGCAAAAGCACCTCTCTTCATGAGACCTGTTATTTTTTTAATGGATAAAGACATTAAAAAAAAAAAAACACCACCATGTCATTGCAGCAATAAAAATTAATATATTCGTATATCAAAATTTCACAATTGCCCCCAAACTTTTTGCAGATGGTTTGTTTGATGAGAACCAAGGAGCTGCCCGTCGCACTTTCTTTTCCATCCCTTTCATCTGTGTCTACAAGTGTCTGTCAATGAAAAAACATCCAGCCGAAGAGAAAGCTTACAGTAGTTTATTTGAGCCAAACTGATGACAATTGCTGGGAAGCAAAGTCTCAACGGATTGAGAAAATGCTCTGGAAAATGGCTGTTTTGCAACTTAGTTTATACATAAGAATCAAAAGAGGAGGGTTACATGAAATCCATTAGTTGTAGATAAGGGAGATGAAGAAAGCAAAGGGGAGGTGGGGAGATTCTCGGATTGGATAAAAAGTAAAATGGAGAGACACACACTTCTTTTACATTGGTGGGTACAGGATAGTTAATAGCATTTTGCAGCACGTAGAGAGAGTATTTGGGGAACAAGACAACAATGAGGGATTTTGTAGATTCCTGCTCTGGTGATTTGTGCCCCCTGCGGGGAGGGGGATTTGGAAGAGATTACTCTGATATTGCAAGGGTATGTTATCTTACATGCAAAAAGATGACAGACAGGCTCATTTAAGGTAAAGATTGACCATTGTTAAGGAAGCTACAGAACAAGGATGTGACTTCCCGCCATGGTCCACCTTAGTTAGGAATTGTTATGTTCATGCCATTCTATGTGGTTATTTTCAGTCTCCTGAGCTTGTCAGGTTTAAATATGTGCTCTCTTTTCTGTCTACATGCCCTTCTGTTTAAAAGCCATTTCTGCTCAGAGAAGCAGGTCCTTTGTCCTTAAGACTGATGCAGTGTGGGGATGGGGTGGCATCGACTAGATCCTTTGCCCCAAGTGGCTGCAATACTGGATTTAGAAGCTTGGCTGGATTCAGGGTCCATTTTCCAGGGAGCAGGCCCTGTGCTACCCGGAGCACCTGGCCAGGAGCCCAGCCTCCACCCTGCCCTCTCCTGTCATAAGCGCAGGTGTCCTACTGCTTCTGTGGGCCCCTTGTGTCACCTCTTTCGCTCCCTGAGCCACTGTGGGTCCTTCCATCTATCTCAAATTTTCCTCTAAATACATTCTCCCCTTTTTAAGTTGAAGAAATTATTTAACTGGGAAACTTTGTGGCACTATCCTAAGTGGATGACCAGTATTGCCATAAATAGAAGGCGACTGCAAAAATAATACACTAAAAGTAAAAATAATATTATGTTTCAGCAACAAGTGGTTGCCTACATAAAATCCTTCTGTATGATAAAGTTACCAAGTGCCAGCCAGGCATGGAGAGACACCCAGAACCCAGATGTTGTTCTCAAACCCTCCTCTGTGCTCCTGGCTGAGAGTGCACACTGAGCTTCCTGGTTCCCTTACCAGCAGCCCTGGCAGGAAGCTGGGGTCAGAGGAGGGGAGGGCCCCTGCTATCCCCCAGGGTGGGTGTCCCCCTGTGCTGGTACCACCTGGCAGACCAGTCCTGAGCTGGTGATGATGTCATCTCTGCCTGCTGCTCCTTCACTTGGATGATCACGGCTCCTGCCCCCTCTGCTTTGCCTCTGGTGTGAACTTCTCTCTGGGACACTGCTCCTTTCATGACTGAACGCTGCCTGGGAGAGTCCTCAGCTTCCACTAACGTCAGGTCCACTAACGTTACTCACGTGTGGCCCAGGGTGCCCGGCCACGTATTTCAGATGCCTGGCATCAGCAGGCTGCAAGGGTGGTCCTGTCCCCATGTTTGTCTCTGCTCCTGCTCTGCCTGGCTCAGTTACCCCAGTTAGCACTCTTTGCAACACTTTTCCTCCCTTTTTCTGCTGGCTTCCTGCCACCTCACAGGGAAGCCCCCAGGGCCCCATGCTTACCCCACCTATATGTGTCTGAGCAACTGCTCTATCTCCCTTTGGGCCTGGTCTCTCTGACAACAGCACACACAGGTGTGTGACATTCCTGCCATTCTTTGCATATTTGCAGGGCCTGAAAAGACAGAGGGGAGGAGGCAGAAATAGTTTTTAGTCCAAGAAAGGGAGCCAGAAAGGCCTCTTTTCTCTTGCTGGAACAAATTACTTAAAAATAGTTTTCAAGGGCCGGCCGAGTGGCGCAGTGGTTAAGAGCTGGCTTGGGACGCCAGCGGCCCCGGTTCGCATCCCACATACGAGCGTCAGTGACACTGCCCTCTAAAAAAAAAAAAAAAAAAATACTTTTCAAGACACAGATTTATCTTTAAGTGAGCAGTCTGCAAGAGGAGGAGATGGGGCATTCCTGGCTTGGAACCCTCAGTTTCATACTTAGTACTGTGTGATGGAGCAAGCTCTGTCTCTTCCTCAGCCTCAGTTTCTTCATCTGTAAAATGGAAGAACAATTCTAACAGCTCCTATCAGGGTTGACGGCAGAATTGTATGATAACGTTTATGTGAAAGAGTAACAAGGCTTATGTTTGAGATACTTGCAGGTACGTTTTCATACCCTGTAAATCATATAATCCTGAAGGATGGCTACTACCCAGAGCAAAGGGATTCCCCTATCAGTTCTGGCTGAAGTGTGCACTTCCTATGTGAGGCAATGGATTGGAGTGAAGGGGGATTTCTAAACCCCTTAAGTTGCCTCACATGCTAGAAGCAGTTTCAAGATGCAGAGAAGACTCAGTTTCTTTTTCCACAGTGGGCAGGGTTGGGATCCAGAAATTCAGGAGTCAGGAGTCAGGAAGAGGAAGCTACTGGGTTGAGGGTGGGGGAGCAGAGTGGTATCCAGATTCGCAACAGAGGAGAAACACATGTCATAAAGCCAAGGCATTCAGTGAGGACTGAGGCTGAGACGCAGAGGTGTATGGGATCAGGGCTGTTGCCCACACAACTCTGTGCTAATGGCCACCTATAGAGTTCTGCAGTGCACAACTGGCATAACTGTACAAGATGGCCCTGAGTGGGTGGGACACTTCCACTGGAGGCTGACAGAGGAACAGATCTCCCCTTCCCTAGTGTCAGGAAGCTTTGCCTTAGACTCTAGTGTCATCTTAGGAAAAACGAAAAAAGGGGCAAAAGCACCCTCTTAGGAAGTTGAATTGTGACCTAGACACATTTTTTCCAACAGAGATGGTGTTAAAACACAAGAGATAGTTTAAATAGCACTATTAATAGATTGAGATGTTTTTAAAGTTTAAGGTTTTGTTCCTATTTCCCAGTAGGGCAGGAACTTGGGAGCAAGATTAGGTAAGTTGCAGACAATTCAGAAGCTATATTAACAAAAATACCTGAGCAGAGCTGTGTTCATTTTCAATCCTAGAGACTACACTGAGCTCCAGTGCAGAGTGAAGGCAGCCTGCAGTCCTTGGTCTTGGGGAACCACACCTTCTTCGCCTTCAGGGCAGCTAGCCACCCCCGATTGACACATGGCCCATCAGAGCACCCCTTCCTCCTGTCAGGCTGAGCATGTCACCTGAAAGTGTTGGAAAGAGAGAATACTCCTTTATCTTTGGTGAGTTTGTAAACCAAGAGCTACCGGCGGCTACTTCAGGAGCCTAAGAGGGTAGCCAGCTCATAGGAATGTGGAGCCAAGAGATGATAAAGAGAAGAGAAAGAGGTAGAGAGGGGGAGAGAGAGAAATAAAGAGAAGAGCAGGAGGGCATAGGGAGAGAGGAAGAAGTCAGTGAGAGGGGAGAGGGAGATTAAACTCCTGGATCCAGCTGTGCCTAAAGACAAGAACTATTCTGGCCTTTAATTACATTAGACAACCAATTCTTTTTTTTCCTGGTTTTGCTCAAATCAATCTGTCATGTGCTACTTCAAGAGGGCAGACCTGCACTATTTCAGTGCTGCAGCCAATGTCGTATGTGGCTATTGAGAACTTTAAACGTGGCTAATCTGAACGTGATATGCTGTGAATGTAAAATACACGCCCAACGTAAAATGTCTCATTAAAATATTGATTACATGTTGAAATGATAATATATTGGATAAATAGGGTTAAGTGTGTTATTAAATTTAATTTTACTTTTAACTCTTAAAAATATGGCTACTAGAAAATTTAAAATTGTATTTCTAGCTCACATTATGTTTTTATTGTCAAAGCAGGACTAGACCTTTCTAGGAATTTTCTAGGAATAAAATAATATGCTTTTTTATTATGTGTGTGTGTGTGTGTGTGTGTGTGTGTGTGTTTTGTGTAGTGGTGTGTGTGCAGGTGTGTATGTAGGTATATTGGTGTGTGTATAGGTATATGTGTATAAGGGTGTGTGTGTAGGGGTGTGTGTGTATATGTGTGTGTAGGTGTTGCTTTAATATCGACTGCTTCTGGGGAGAATGAGTTCTACTAACAAGGGGGGATTCTTTGTTTTCTGAATGTGTGAGGGATCTGGGCATCCAAGATTGGGTTGAGAACTGGGGAAGAGAAGAAATGTTCTGCTTTTTGTTTTCTATAGAGCTTTATTGAGCTGTCATTCATATACCATACAATTCACACATTGGGAGTGTACAATTCAGTGCTTTACAGTATATTCACAAAGTTGTACAATCTTTACTGCAATAAATTTTGGAACATTTTCATCATCCATCACCCTTTAGCTTCCCCCTCCCACTTCTCTCCCTTACCCCTGTCCCCCGCCCCTGTCACCACTAATCTACTCTCTGTCTCCCTAGATTTGCCTATTCTGGATATTTCATATAAATGGAATCATACAATATGTAGCCTTTTGTGCCTGGCTACTTACCTTTAGCAAAATGTTTTCAAGGTTTTTCAATGTTGTAACATGAATAAGTATTTCATTCCTTTTAATGGCTGAATAATATTCTATTGTATTGTTAACCTAAATATAAAAGACTGAAGTGAGAGGCAACAGGCATTTATTTGAGATCAAAGGCTTAGCTATTTGGGGAGTTCCAGTAAGATGGCAGAATAGATGGACGCTTTCCGAACTGCCTCCCAGGATCACATCAAAATTTCAAAAAACTTATATAACAGTTAACCTCGGAAGTCCCCTGAACATTAGATGAACAGAACCTCTAAATGAAGGACCTAAAGAGGAGGCCACATCAAGTCTGGTAGGAGGGGCGCAGACAAAAGAGGGCGAGCCCTGTGAGGGATGCCCCAGCTGTATAGGGAGGCTTCTCCGGTTGGGGGACAGACCCTCCGACCTCACACCGAGCTCACCATCCCAGAGTTGCTTTGCCAGGAAGAGGAGTTCTATGATAGTTGACAGTAGAAATTAGTGAGGACTCTGTATGCTCAGCTCGGTGAGGCTGAGGGCAGCTGGAGAACCAGTGGGGATGGCGCATGGGTTAGCTTGCCGGTGAGCACTCACCCAGTTCCTGTTGGAGGGAGTAGCTGTGTGAGCTGGGCCCAGGAGCCTGTGGGGAAGGACTGAACTGAGCATCTTTGGTGCAGAAGCTAGAGGTTTTGGAACCATTGTTCCTCTGGTGTGGAGCCTTCACACGAGCAGTGTACAGGAAGGCACCATTTTTTCAGGGTTGGGCCCTGCCACAGAGGGTCAGATCCGGGATCCCATTAATCTGGTGAACTTGGCGCGGGAGTGTGTGCATGCGTGCGCATGCAGCCTTGGATTCCCACCCTCCACCATGCTTGTTCTGCATTGCCAGGGAAATGCAGGGTGGGTGCTCTCCAGCTGCATCAGTCTGCTCACTTACACTCAGGAGTGTGCGAGTCCCCTTAGGTCCCTGCTCTCCATACCGTTTGTGCAGAGTTGCAAGGCTGGGGATTGGCTGTTGGGCTGCTTAGCCTAATCTGTGGGCAGTTGATTGGGACAGGCTAAGACAGGGAGTTTTCCTGAGAATGTTGGTCAGGGAGCGGTGCACCTGCATGATCCGATCGAGGCTTTCCTGGTGAGTTTGTGTGGACTGATTGCTGGTGCAGAGTGCATGCTGCTCTGACTTGGTGGGGGCCACTGACCACATCAAGTGGTGACTTGGGGGCCTGCCCTATCCACCTAGAGCTGTGTTGCCAGAGGCACCCTGAGCCCTCGCTGCCTGGCCCACATGTCGACAGGCCACAGAGGGTTTTTTTTTTTTTGCAATAGTGGACAACCTACAACAATCTGTGAAGAATTTTTTTTTTTTTTTTTTTGGTAGTGAACACGGTTCCAGAGCACACAGCAGCTAATTATGGAAAGCTCACTGCAAGCCTGAGCAAGTGGTCTACAGATTAAAGAGGACGGAGAGCCCCACCACCTCTTTTTTTTTTCTTTTTTTTTCCCCTTTTTTTCTTTTCTCTTCTTTCTAGGTGATCTATCTAAGGCATTGAAGCATTCACAGAATGACAGCCAAAATGAAAAAACAAAGAAACATGTCCCAAGCAAAAGATCAGAAGAAAACTCTAGAAATGGAACTAAGTGAAACAGAGGTATCCAAAATTTCAGAAAGGGAGTTTAGAACACTGATGATAAGTATGTCTAAGTAACTTAGGGAGGACATAAAGAAGGATAGGGAAATCATAAAAATCAACCAGTTAGAAATCAAGAATACAATAACTGAAATGAAGAACACACTCGAAAATCACCAGTAGACTAGATGAAGCAGAGGAGTGGATCAGCGAATTAAAGACAAAGTAGCATAAATCACCCAGCTGGAACAACAAAAAGAAAAAAGAATAAAAAAGAATGAAAATAGTTTAAGAGACCTCTGGGACAACATGAAACACAACAACGCGCACGTCATAGGAATACCAGAAGGGGAAGAAAAAAACAAGGGATTGAGAATGTATTTAAAGAAATAATGACTGAAAATTTCCCTACCCTCGTGAAGGAAATCAACATATTAGCCCAGGATGTACAGAGTTACAAACAGGCTGAATCCAAACAGGCCCACACCAAGACACATCATAGTTAAAATGGCAAAGCTTAAAGACAAAGACAGAATCCTAAAAGAAGCAAGAAAAGACAGCAGGTTGCATACAAAGGAACTCCTATAAGACTAACAACTGACTTTTCTTCAGAAATTCTGAAGGCCAGAAGGGAGTGTGAGGAGATATTCAAAGTGACACAAAATAAAGGTCCACAACCAATATTGCTCTACCCAGCACAGCTATTGCTTAAAATTGAAGGAGAGATAAAGAGCTTCTCAGAAAAGAATAAGCTTAAGGAGTTCATTACCAACAAGCCAGCATTGCAGGAAATGTTAAAAGGGCTTTTTTAAACAGAAGAAAGGGGAAAACAAGCTAACCCAGGATGACAAGAAATACAAATAACAAAATGGTAATAAATACGCACCTATCAGTAATTACTTTAAATGTGAATTGGACACAGAGTGCCTGAGAGGATAAGAACACAGGACCCATGCATATACTGTCTACAAGAGACTCATCTCAGATCAAAAGACACACAGAGACTGAAAGTAAAGGGATGGAATCAGATATTTCATGCAAATGGAAATGAGAAAAAAGCTGGAGTAGCAATACTTATTTCGGACAAAATAGATTTTAAAATGAAGACTACAATAAAAGACAAAGAAGGGCACTACATAATAATAAACTGATCAATTCAACAAGAGGACATAACCCTAGTAAACATCTATGCACCCAATATAGGAGCTCCTAAATATATAAAACAGATTTTGACAGACATAAAGGCAGAGATCAACAGTTACACTATCATTGTAGGGGACTTCAACACCCCGTTGTCACCAATGGACAGATCTTCCAGACAGAAAATCAACACTCACATAGTGGCCTTAAATGACACTTTAGACCAACTCATATAATTGATATTTTTAGAGCATTTCATCCCAAAACTACAGACTATACATTCTTCTCAAGTGCACATAGAACATTCTCCAAGATAGACCACATGTTAGGCCACAAAACAAGTCTCTAAAAATTTAAGAAGATTGAAATCATATCAAGTGTCTTCTTTGACTACAATGCTATGTATGAAACTAGAAATCAATTATAAGAAGAAAACTGCAAAACTTACAAATACATGGAGGCTAACTGACATGCTACTAAATAGTGAGTGGGTAACAAATGAGATCAAGGAGGAAATCAAAAGATACCTCGAGACAAACAAAAATGAAAACACCAGGACCCAAAATCTCTGGGATGCAGCAAAGCAGTCCTCAGGGGGAAGGTCATAGCAATGCAGGCCTATCTAAAGAAGGAACAAAAATCTCAAATCAACAGACTCTCTTTACACCTAAGGGAACAAAAACAACAACAACAGCAAAACAAGCCTAAAGGTAGTATAAAGAAGGAAATAATAAAGTCCAGAGCAGAAATAAATGAAATAGAGAACAAAAAAACAATACAAAAGATCAATGAAACCAAGAGTTGTTTTTTTGAAAAGATAAATAAAATCGAGAAACCCTTCGCATGACTAACCAAGAAAAAGAGAGAGAGATCCAAATTAATAAAATCAGAAATGAAAGAGGAGAAGTGACAACAGTTACCACAGAAATATAGAAAATTTTAAGAAAATACAATGAGCAACTATATGCTAACAAATTCGACAATCTGGAAGAAATGGATACATTTCTAGAAGCATACAATATACCAAGTGTGAACAAAAAGGATACAAAAACTCTGAACAGACTGATTACTGCCAAAGAAATTGCATCAGTAATCAACAATCCTCCAACAAACAAAAGCCCTGGACCAGATGGCTACACAGGTGAATTTTACAAAACATTCGAAAAAGAATTAGTACCTATAGTCCTCAAACTATTCCAAAAAATACAGAAGGAGGGAAGGCTCCCAATTTCTTTCTATGAAGCTACTATCACCCCGATTCCTAAGTCAGACAGAGATATTACAAAAAAGGAAAACTACAGGCCAGTATCCCTAATGAATACAGATGCAAAAATTCTCAACAAAATGCTAGCAAACCGAATTCAGCATTTCATTAAAAAGATCATACACCACGATCAAGTGGGATTCATTCCTGGTATGCAAGGCTGGTTCAATTTCCACAAATCAATTAACGTAATATATCACATTAACAAAATGAAAAATAAATATCATATGATCATATCAATAGATGCAGAAAAGGCATTTGACAAAATCCAGCAGCCATTTATGACAAAAACTTAGCAAAATGGGAATAGTGGGATCATATCTCAACATAATAAAGACCATATATGATAAGCCCGCAACAAACATTGTACTCAATGGGGAAAGGCTGAACGCTTTCCCCTTAAGATCAGGAACAAGACAAGGCTGCCCCCACTTCTATTTAACATAGTTCTGGAAGTTCTAGCCACAGCGATCAGACAAGAAAATGAAACAAAAGTCATACAAATTGGAAAAGCGGAAGTAAAATTGTCATTATATGCAGATGACATGGTACTCTGTATAGAGAATCCCAGACTCCACCAAAAAAACTGCTAGAACTGATAAACTAATTTGGTAAGGTAGCAGGATACAAAATTAATATTCAGAAATCAGTTGCATTTCTATACACCAATAGTAAACTATCAGTAGAAGAAACCAGGAAATCAATCCCTTTTACAGTTGCTTCAAAAACAATAAAATATCTAGGAATCAATTTAACTAAAGAAGTAAAAGACCTGTACTCAGAAAATTATGAGACACTGAAGAGAGAAATCAAAGAAGATACAAATAAATGGAAATACATACCGTGCTCATGGATAGGAAAAATTAATATAGTTAAAGTGTCAATACTACGATGGAGTAGAGGCTTGATCACTGCACTGTATACCTGAAATTGATGTTGTATAATATTGTATGCCAACTGTAATTGAATATATAGATAGTCACTGGATGTAGATTATACGGTGGAATGGAGTCAAAGAAATTGTAATAGATAGTATGATATGGGAGGGAGGAGTGGGGGAAGAATTGGGGGAGGGGTGTTGTCACTTTGAGGGTTAAAAAGTATAACTATTGCACTGTGTTGTACACCTGAAGCTAATTAAAATAAAATTTTTTAAAAAATGTCAATACTACCTAAAGCAATATATAGATTCAATGCAATTCCAATCAAACTACCAAGGACATTTTTCTCAGAAATAGAACATAGAATCCTGAAATTTATATGGAGCCACAAAAGACCCCGAATAGCTACGGCAATGTTGAGAAATAAGAACAAAGTGGGAGGCATCACACTCCCTGACATCTAAACATACTACAAGGCTACAGTAATCAAAACAGTATGGTACTGGCATAAAAACAGACCCATAGACCAATGGAACAGAATAGAGAGCCCAGGAATAAACCCGTCTATATATGGTCATTTAATCTATGACAATGGAAGCAAGAATTTACACTGGAGTAAAGATAGTCTATTTATTAAATGGTGCTGGGAAAATTGGACTGATACATGCAAAAAAAATGAAAATAGACCACCTACTTACACCATATACGAGAATAAACTGAAAATAGATTGAAGAATTAAATGTAAGACCTGAAACCATAAAACTCCTAGAAGAAAACATAGGGAGTAAGTTTGCAGACATTACCCTGAGTAATATTCTTACTGATATATCCCCTCGGGCAAGGGAAATAAAAGAAAAAATGAACATATGGGATTACATCAAACTTAAAAGTTTTTTCACAGCAAAGGAAATCATCAATAAAACAAAAAGGCAGCCTACTGAATGGGATAAGATATTTGCCAACGATATATCTGATAAGGGGTTGATATCCAAAATTTATAAAACACTCATGCAACTCAACACCAAAAAAACAAACAACCCAATTAAAAAATGGGCAGAGGAAATGAAGAGACATTTCTCTAAAGAGGACATACAGATGGCCAACAGGCATATGAAAAAATGTTCAACCTCACCAATCATCAGAGAAATGCATATGAAAAGCACAATGAGATACCACCTCACTCCAGTCAGAATGGCTATCATCAACAAATCAACAAACAAGTGCTGTCGAGGGTGTGGAGAAAAGGGAACCCTGGTGTACTGTTGGTGGGACTGCAATTTGGTGCAGCCATTATTGAAATCAGTATGGAGGTATCTCAAAAAACTGGAAATGGAACTGCCATATGACCCAGCAATTCCACTCTTCGGTATCTACTCAGAAGAATCCCAGATGCTAATTTGAAAAAATATATGCACCCCTATGTTTATTGCCATGCTATTTACAATAGCCAAGGCTTGGAAACAACCGAAATGCCCATCGATAGACGACTGGATTAAGAAACTGTGGTACATTTATACAATGGGGTATTACTCTGATATAAAGAAGAATGAAATTGTACCATTTGCAATGATATGGGTGGACCTAGAGACTATTATGTTAAGTGAAATAAGTCAGTTGGAGAAAGACAAATACCATATGATCTCACTTATATGTGGAATCTGAAAAACTGAATGAATGAGCAAAGGAAACAGAAACAGTCTCATAGATATAGAGGAAAAATAGGGTTGCTATTTGGGAAGAGGGTGGGGATGAGGGAGAAGAGGAAGGGATTAGACAGTATAAATAGGTAACTATGGTATTGTCATGGGGATATGAAAGATAGTTTGGGGAATATAATAATGTTGTAAAAATTTTGTGGGGTGTCAGATGGTCACATGTCTTGTTAGGGAGACCACCTGCCTTGATGGAGTAGAGGCTTGATCACTGCACTGTACACCTGAAGCTGATGTTGTATAATATTGTATGCCATCTGTGATTGAATATATAGATAGTCACGGGATGGGATGTGGATTATATAGTGGAAGGGAGTCAAAGGAATTGTGATAGATAGTACGATATGGAGGGAGGTGTGGGGGGGGAATTGGGGGAGTGGGGTTCTTACTTTGAGGGGTAAAAAGTATAACTATTGCACTGTGTTGTACACCTGAAGTTAATTAAAATAAATAAATTTAAAAAAAAAGCTTAGCTATTTGGAAAACATTGATTCAGGCAAAAGCCCAAATAGTGTTCTAATTAGGAGATTAAGGCAATGGATATTTATGAGAAACGGAAGAGGAACAATTACATCAATAGAAGGAAGACATTTCTATTGGTGCAGATAATGTAACATAGTGATGTTAATTCTAAAGAATTAGAAAAATTTTCAGTCCAGTATTATCTGTTGTTAGTTTGGTTATTTTGCCCTATTTTAAAGTTCCAAAGTGGCTTCATTTATATTATTTTATTACAGTATGGATAGATCACATACATACATTTATCCATTTGTTACCGGAGAGTGGGCTCTTCTCAGCGTAGTATCCAGGTTCTTGGTGTCTTGAGCAAAGAATTGAATGAGATAGAGAGGTAAAATAGTAAAAGATCAGTTTATTAGAAGAGATAGTATATTTCAAAGAAGTAGAAGCAGGCCCGAGAAATAGAGAATGGCTCAAGGGCCCATTATTAGAAGAGAAAGTATACTCAAAGAGTTTGAAGGGGACCTTGCGCAAAAGCAAAGCTCAAAACACTTTAAAAATTGGGGGCTGGGCTGGCCAAGTGGCGTGGTGGTTGGGAGCTGGTTTGGGATGCCAGCGGCCCCGGTTCGGATCCCACATGTGAGGGCCAGTGAAACTTCCCTCTAAAAAAAAAAAAAAAAAAAAAAAGTGGGGGCTGGGCCGGCCAAGTGGCTCGTTGGTTAAGAGTTGGCTTGGGAGCAAGAGCTCTGAGCAGCAGGGCTGCTGGTTTGGATCCCACATGGGCCAGTGATGCTGCGCCCTCTACAGCTAAGGTGGTGAACAACAGCTTGACCTAGAGCTGTGAGTTGCTGGCGACAGCGTAGGCTGTAGTGGGGCTGGCGGGCAGCTGGCGTGTGCTTTTTTGAGCTGCCGTGAGCCACCGTCCAGTGGCCGGTGACTCACCCAGGAAGAGCGCAATGATAATACCAACATGGGCCACTGAAACGACTCCTCCACAACTAGACTGAAGAACAGAAGGAAAGCAACTTGTCTGTTCCCCCTCCCCGATTCTCCAACGCTGTTCCCCTCCCCCAATTCTCCAATAAAATCTTAAAAAAAAAAAAAAATTCCCAGGTAGGATGAACAAAAGATAAACATGTCTCTATGGCCTCTGCCCTTAGCCCTGACCCCAAAAGCCACTACCTTGAGACAATTTACTCCTACCAGACTAGAGACATCATTTACACCCCGAGGCAACTAAAACTATCCTAAAAAAGCCTCCTCCAGGCTGAAACGGCCAATGAAATAAATCTAACCTGTTCAAGCAGGCACCAGTTTTCTCCACAGATAGGCTATGAAAAGCATATAAACAGAAGCCTCCTCCCTAGTCAACCGGCACTCCAGCTTTGGATGCTCCCTCTGTTTTAGAGAGTTGTATCTCTTTACTCTAATAAACTGTCCTTTATTGCAAACTTTGCTTCTCTAGTCTTCGTCTCATTTCATTGGTGTTATGAGACCACGAATCCCCGCCCCACACAAATCATCCTGCATCACAATGGCCGGCGAATGATATGCCTCAGCCAGGAAGAGCACAATGATCACAATACCAACATGGGCCAGTGAAGCAATGTCCTCCATAACTAGACTGAAGAACCAAAGAATAGCAACTTGTCTGTTCCCCTTCTCTGATTTCCCAACGCTGTTCTACTCCCAATTCCCCAATAAAATCTTTAAAAAAAAGGCTGACCAGGACTTGGAGTTTTTAATCCCTTTTTTCTAGAATGGGCTCCGTCTGTGATTGACAAGAGGCTATTACCTCATCTTTTTAGACTATGCAGGTGCGAGTGACTGGTATGATCTAGTTGGGTATTTTGTACCTATTTGTTTCCCCGCAGGAGTAGACAATTTCAATGAAACAGGGGAAGTTTTGTGTGGAGAGGAGAGCTCTCCTGGCCGGTTGCATTCTGTGGGACATGCAGGAAGCCAGAGATCCAATTTTAAAAGTAAAATTAAATTTAATAACACACTTAACCCTATTTATCCAATATATTATCATTTCAACATGTAATCAATATTTTAATGAGACATTTTACGTTGGGCGTGTATTTTACATTCACAGCATATCACGTTCAGATTAGCCACGTTTAAAGTTCTCAATAGCCACATACGACATTGGCTGCAGCACTGAAATAGTGCAGGTCTGCCCTCTTGAAGTAGCACATGACAGATTGATTTGAGCAAAACCAGGAAAAAAAAGAATTGGTTGTCTAATGTAATTAAAGGCCAGAATAGTTCTTGTCTTTAGGCACAGCTGGATCCAGGAGTTTAATCTCCCTCTCCCCTCTCACTGACTTCTTCCTCTCTCCCTATGCCCTCCTGCTCTTCTCTTTATTTCTCTCTCTCCCCTCTCTACCTCTTTCTCTTCTCTTTATCATCTCTTGGCTCCACATTCCTATGAGCTGGCTACCCTCTTAGGCTCCTGAAGTAGCCGCCGGTAGCTCTTGGTTTACAAACTCACCAAAGATAAAGGAGTATTCTCTCTTTCCAACACTTTCAGGTGACATGCTCAGCCTGACAGGAGGAAGGGGTGCTCTGATGGGCCATGTGTCAATCGGGGGTGGCTAGCTGCCCTGAAGGCGAAGAAGGTGTGGTTCCCCAAGACCAAGGACTGCAGGCTGCCTTCACTCTGCACTGGAGCTCAGTGTAGTCTCTAGGATTGAAAATGAACACAGCTCTGCTCAGGTATTTTTGTTAATATAGCTTCTGAATTGTCTGCAACTTACCTAATCTTGCTCCCAAGTTCCTGCCCTACTGGGAAATAGGAACAAAACCTTAAACTTTAAAAACATCTCAATCTATTAATAGTGCTATTTAAACTATCTCTTGTGTTTTAACACCATCTCTGTTGGAAAAAATGTGTCTAGGTCACAATTCAACTTCCTAAGAGGGTGCTTTTGCCCCTTTTTTCGTTTTTCCTAAGATGACACTAGAGTCTAAGGCAAAGCTTCCTGACACTAGGGAAGGGGAGATCTGTTCCTCTGTCAGCCTCCAGTGGAAGTGTCCCACCCACTCAGGGCCATCTTGTACAGTTATGCCAGTTGTGCACTGCAGAACTCTATAGGTGGCCATTAGCACAGAGTTGTGTGGGCAACAGCCCTGATCCCATACACCTCTGCGTCTCAGCCTCAGTCCTCACTGAATGCCTTGGCTTTATGACATGTGTTTCTCCTCTGTTGCGAATCTGGATACCACTCTGCTCCCCCACCCTCAACCCAGTAGCTTCCTCTTCCTGACTCCTGACTCCTGAATTTCTGGATCCCAACCCTGCCCACTGTGGAAAAAGAAACTGAGTCTTCTCTGCATCTTGAAACTGCTTCTAGCATGTGAGGCAACTTAAGGGGTTTAGAAATCCCCTTCACTCCAATCCATTGCCTCACATAGGAAGTGCACACTTCAGCCAGAACTGATAGGGGAATCCCTTTGCTCTGGGTAGTAGCCATCCTTCAGGATTATATGATTTACAGGGTATGAAAACGTACCTGCAAGTATCTCAAACATAAGCCTTGTTACTCTTTCACATAAACGTTATCATACAATTCTGCCGTCAACCCTGATAGGAGCTGTTAGAATTGTTCTTCCATTTTACAGATGAAGAAACTGAGGCTGAGGAAGAGACAGAGCTTGCTCCATCACACAGTACTAAGTATGAAACTGAGGGTTCCAAGCCAGGAATGCCCCATCTCCTCCTCTTGCAGACTGCTCACTTAAAGATAAATCTGTGTCTTGAAAAGTATTTTTTTTTTTTTTTTTTTTAGAGGGCAGTGTCACTGACGCTCGTATGTGGGATGCGAACCGGGGCCGCTGGCGTCCCAAGCCAGCTCTTAACCACTGCGCCACTCGGCCGGCCCTTGAAAACTATTTTTAAGTAATTTGTTCCAGCAAGAGAAAAGAGGCCTTTCTGGCTCCCTTTCTTGGACTAAAAACTATTTCTGCCTCCTCCCCTCTGTCTTTTCAGGCCCTGCAAATATGCAAAGAATGGCAGGAATGTCACACACCTGTGTGTGCTGTTGTCAGAGAGACCAGGCCCAAAGGGAGATAGAGCAGTTGCTCAGACACATATAGGTGGGGTAAGCATGGGGCCCTGGGGGCTTCCCTGTGAGGTGGCAGGAAGCCAGCAGAAAAAGGGAGGAAAAGTGTTGCAAAGAGTGCTAACTGGGGTAACTGAGCCAGGCAGAGCAGGAGCAGAGACAAACATGGGGACAGGACCACCCTTGCAGCCTGCTGATGCCAGGCATCTGAAATACGTGGCCGGGCACCCTGGGCCACACGTGAGTAACGTTAGTGGACCTGACGTTAGTGGAAGCTGAGGACTCTCCCAGGCAGCGTTCAGTCATGAAAGGAGCAGTGTCCCAGAGAGAAGTTCACACCAGAGGCAAAGCAGAGGGGGCAGGAGCCGTGATCATCCAAGTGAAGGAGCAGCAGGCAGAGATGACATCATCACCAGCTCAGGACTGGTCTGCCAGGTGGTACCAGCACAGGGGGACACCCACCCTGGGGGATAGCAGGGGCCCTCCCCTCCTCTGACCCCAGCTTCCTGCCAGGGCTGCTGGTAAGGGAACCAGGAAGCTCAGTGTGCACTCTCAGCCAGGAGCACAGAGGAGGGTTTGAGAACAACATCTGGGTTCTGGGTGTCTCTCCATGCCTGGCTGGCACTTGGTAACTTTATCATACAGAAGGATTTTATGTAGGCAACCACTTGTTGCTGAAACATAATATTATTTTTACTTTTAGTGTATTATTTTTGCAGTCGCCTTCTATTTATGGCAATACTGGTCATCCACTTAGGATAGTGCCACAAAGTTTCCCAGTTAAATAATTTCTTCAACTTAAAAAGGGGAGAATGTATTTAGAGGAAAATTTGAGATAGATGGAAGGACCCACAGTGGCTCAGGGAGCGAAAGAGGTGAGACAAGGGGCCCACAGAAGCAGTAGGACACCTGCGCTTATGACAGGAGAGGGCAGGGTGGAGGCTGGGCTCCTGGCCAGGTGCTCCGGGTAGCACAGGGCCTGCTCCCTGGAAAATGGACCCTGAATCCAGCCAAGCTTCTAAATCCAGTATTGCAGCCACTTGGGGCAAAGGATCTAGTCGATGCCACCCCATCCCCACACTGCATCAGTCTTAAGGACAAAGGACCTGCTTCTCTGAGCAGAAATGGCTTTTAAACAGAAGGGCATGTAGACAGAAAAGAGAGCACATATTTAAACCTGACAAGCTCAGGAGACTGAAAATAACCACATAGAATGGCATGAACATAACAATTCCTAACTAAGGTGGACCATGGCGGGAAGTCACATCCTTGTTCTGTAGCTTCCTTAACAATGGTCAATCTTTACCTTAAATGAGCCTGTCTGTCATCTTTTGCATGTAAGATAACATACCCTTGCAATATCAGAGTAATCTCTTCCAAATCCCCCTCCCCGCAGGGGGCACAAATCACCAGAGCAGGAATCTACAAAATCCCTCATTGTTGTCTTGTTCCCCAAATACTCTCTCTACGTGCTGCAAAATGCTATTAACTATCCTGTACCCACCAATGTAAAAGAAGTGTGTGTCTCTCCATTTTACTTTTTATCCAATCCGAGAATCTCCCCACCTCCCCTTTGCTTTCTTCATCTCCCTTATCTACAACTAATGGATTTCATGTAACCCTCCTCTTTTGATTCTTATGTATAAACTAAGTTGCAAAACAGCCATTTTCCAGAGCATTTTCTCAATCCGTTGAGACTTTGCTTCCCAGCAATTGTCATCAGTTTGGCTCAAATAAACTACTGTAAGCTTTCTCTTCGGCTGGATGTTTTTTCATTGACAGACACTTGTAGACACAGATGAAAGGGATGGAAAAGAAAGTGCGACGGGCAGCTCCTTGGTTCTCATCAAACAAACCATCTGCAAAAAGTTTGGGGGCAATTGTGAAATTTTGATATACGAATATATTAATTTTTATTGCTGCAATGACATGGTGGTGTTTTTTTTTTTTTAATGTCTTTATCCATTAAAAAAATAACAGGTCTCATGAAGAGAGGTGCTTTTGCACCTCAAACTGGGCTTGAGGAAGTTTCACCATGTGAGAGAGGGAGGCTGGAGCCTGAGGCCCAGTAGGATGCGTCATAACTTTCGATCTCCTACTTTGTACCTGGGCCTGGTGGGAGAAGGGCAGGTGGTACCCGAGGGATCTTTCTGCAGGAGCTCAGGTGTTCAGCCTGCCAGAGGTGGAACCAAAGCCAGGACCACAGCCAGAGGTGTGAGGCCACCAAATCCTTGCAGCTGAAGTATGGATGAGACCACCAAGGACAAAGGAAACAGCTGAACGATCCTTCTCCAGAATATTCTGTGGCCCTCTTGTCCGCACAATAAAGCTCAGACTCTTGAAAATTTATTATTATTATTATTAAATGTGGTAAAATACACATAACACAAAATTGACCATCTTAACCATTTTTAAGTGCACAGCTAGTTCAGTGGCATTAAACACATTCACATTGTGCAGCCATCATCACCATCCATTTCCAGAATGTTTTCATCTTCCCAAACTAAAACTCTGTTCCCCTTAAACACTAACTCCCGTTCTCTCTTCTCAGTCCTGGTGACCTCTATTCTGCTTTCTGTCTCTATGACTTTGACTACTTTAGGGACTTCATATACATGGAATCATACGGTATGTATCCTTTTGTGACTGGTTTATTTCACTTAAGCATGATGTTCTCAGGGTTCATCCATGTTGTAACATGTGTCAGAATCTCCTTCCTGTGCAGGTGCGAGTGACTGGTCTGATCTAGTTGGGTATATTGTACCCTTTTGTTTCCCCGCAGGAGTAGACAATTTCAATGAAACAGGGGAAGTTTTGGGTGGAGAGGAGAGGTCTCCTGGGCGGTTGCATTCTGTGGGACATGCAGGAAGGCAGAGACCCAATGCCTGCCCTTAACTGCCTGCCTTGTTTTCCTCCTTGGGAGATGTGATCCCCAGAACACCTCTATGGGAAGTTGAGGGACAGGAGGTCTTTTTCTCTGTATCTGCTTCCTGCTGGGCTGGGGCATAGAGGTGTCCCTGCCTATTAGGGATTCACTGAACTCTCATCCCTAGCTGATCTCGGATGAGAGGAAGGGGTCTCGAGATCCACCTGGAACAGAGGTCGGCAAACTTTTGAGACGTAAGAGCCGCCAGAGGTCAGCAAACTGTGACTCGTGGGCCGGCCGAGTGGCGCAGTGGTTAAGCGCTGGCTTAGGAAGCCAGTGGCCCCGGTTCGGGTCCCACATATGAGGGCCAGTGACACTGCCCTCAAAAAAAAAAAAAGAAAGAAAGAAAGAAAGAAAGAAAGAAAGAAAGAAAGAAAGAAAGAAAGAATAAAATGTTTTCCAAAAAAAACAACAAAAAAAACTGTGACTCGCGAGCCACAGGCTCTGAAGTAAAATTGAAAATGAAAGTAAAAGTATCATAGTTTCATTTATAAAATTTGTGAAGGATTTCATTCACATAGTGGTGATTATGTAAAAATATATTTATGGCTCTCGAATAATTTTTAAAGTGTTGTGAGGGACAGGACGGGCTCTTCCGCGGGTCGGCAAACTTTTGTGACGGAACATACCTAAAGAGCTGCATGTGGCTTGCGAGCCGCAGTTTGCTGACCTCTGGCCTGGAAGACTGTGTTGGCTTCTTTGGTTATGATCTTGTTGGGGTATCATCTGTATTCCCAAGGCCCCTGAGTGAGGAAAAAAATAGATTTTAATTAATAAATCCGTTAGCTGTTATGAAGCCTGTGGCCATTCAACCGGTCACTCAGGTGGCCTCAATCGTCCAGGAGCTGGGCCCAGAACGGGTTTGGAAAGAATCATTAGGCTTACTGGCCTGGGGAAATGTTCTCTGAGATGGAATTATCCAAGAGTTAGGTCTGGAATGGCTTGGGGGATGTTGGGAAGTCACAGGCTGTTAAGTAGTTATCTGAAGCAGGAGTAGGAGATTTCTATGGTTCAGGCGAGGAGCAATCTTTAGTCTAGGATTCAGAAACTGATTAGAAGAGTAATCAAAGCCAGGGGCGAAGGGACTAAGAAACTAGAGAGAAGGAAGCTTAAAATTTACTTAACGTTTCTATAGGAAGGAAGACTTAAAAGTTTTTCAGTGGGGGGGTGGGGTTTGGGGGAGGTGGCCACTGATTGGCCCACAGCACTTTCACTAGCTGAAGGACATTTGAGTTGTTTCTACTCTGGCTATTATGAATAATGCTGCTGTGAACATTCATGTACATGTTTTTGTGTGGATATACTTGTTTTCATGTCTCTTGAGCAGGTACTTAGGGATGGAGTGGTTGGGTCATATGGTAACTCTTCGTTTGGTAGTTGGAGGACCTACCAGACTGTTTTCCATAGCAGCTGCACCATTTTACATTCCCACCGGACATGCATAAGGGTTCCATTTTCTCCACATCCTTCCCAACACTAGTTGTTATGTGTCTTTTCGATTATAACCATCCTAGTCAGTGTGAAGTAATATCTCATTGTGGTTTTGATTTGCATTTCCCTGATGGCTAATGATGCTGAGCATCTTGTCATGTGCTTATCAGCTACTTATTGGTTATGTATCTTCTTTGGAGAAACATCTATTCAGATCCTTTGCCCATTCTTAAATTGGGTTATGGGCCGGCCGAGTGGCATGGTTAAGAGCTGGCTTGGGACGCCGGCTCTGAGCATCAGAGCCCCGGTTCGCATCCCACATATGAGGGCCAGTAACACTGCCCTCTACAGCTAAAATGGTGAACAACAGCTCCACCTGGAGCTGGGCTGCTGTGAGTCGCCGGCAAGGCCGTAGGTGCAGCCCCTGCTTCAGTGGGCTGCCATGGGCTATAGTGAGTGGCCGGCAGCCAGTGTGAGCTGCCAAGAGCCACCTTGAGCGGCCGTCCAGGGGCCAGCGACCGATCTGCCTCACCCGGGAAGAGCACAATGACGATACCAACATGGGCCGGTGAAGCAATGTTCTCCACAACTAGACTGAAGAACAGAAGGACAGCAACTTGTCCGTTCCCCTTCTCCGGTTCCCCAGTGCTGTTCCCCTCCCCAAATTCCCCAATTTAAAAAATCTTTAAAAACAACAACAAAAAAAATGGGGTTATATGTTTTTTCATTATTAAATTGTAAGACTTCTCTATATATTGTAGATAGAAGTCCATTATCAGATATATGATTTGCAAAAATTTTTCTCCCATTCTGTGGGTTCATTTTTTTACTTTCTTGATGTTTTCTTTTAAACTCTCAGCTTTTGATAACAGAATGAGAAATATGATGTTAGGTTCAAGGATGTGGGATGGAATCCAGGAAAGAAAGTTTGGAGCTGGAAGGCAGGGTGATGCCTGGGAAAGATAGAGAAAAAGGAACTCTGAAAAACAGAAGAACTGAGTACAATCTCCTTTGAATCGGTTACTTGGTGATAAACTTGCTGTTTCACTTGAAAGTTTTTTAAATTATAGTAAAATACATATAAAATTTACCTTCCTAATCATTTTAAGTTCAGTGGCATTTCATACATTCACATCATTCACATTGTTGTGTAATTATCACCACCCTCCAGCTCCACAACTTTTTCATCTTCCCAAACTGAAACTCTGCATCCATTAAACACTAACTTCCCATTCCGCCTCCCCTAGCCCCTCGCAACCACCATTCTACGTTTTGTCTCTATGAATTTTACTACTCAAGGGATCTCTTATAAACGGAATCATACAGTATGTCATTTTGTGCCTGGCTTATTTCACTGAAGCATGATGTTCTCAGGGTTCATTCATGTTGTAACATGTGTCAGAATTTCCTTCCTTTTTAGGGCTATATAATATTCCACTGCATATATAGAGTACATTTTATTTATCCATTCATCCATCGATGGACAGTTGAAGTACTTCCACCTTTTGCTTATTGTGAATAATGCTGCTATGAACATGGATGTGCAATGGTCTCTTTGAGACCCTGCTTTCTATTCTTTTGGGTTTATACTCAGAAGTGGAATTGCTGGATTATGTGGTAATTCTATATTGAACTTTTCGAGGAATCTCCTCGCTATTTCCCACAGTGGCTGCACCATTTTACACTCCCACCAACAGTGCACAAGTGTTCCAATTTCTCCACATCCTCACCAGCACTTGTAAGCTCAAACTCTTTATGTGGCTTTCAGGATCCTTCAGGATCTTGCCTCAACCCAACCCTGATGGATCTGTGGATGAATAATTAGGAAGCTAGGGAGAAAGGAGGAGTGGTGAATTGCCAGTGGAAGTGGGTGGATGGCATGAATGGTGACAGTGGGGTAGACTGGTAGGTGGGTAGCATGGGGGAATAGCAGTGGGTGAGTGGTTGGGTGGCTGGGTGAGTGAGTTAGGTGGAGGGTTGGTGGATGAGGGTTGATGAGGTGGAGGAGAGATGATATCACTCGGGCTAGAGTAGGCCACTCTACACCCATCCCCAGCCCTGGAGGTCTCCACTCCAGTCCTCTTGTGAAAAATACTTCCAGGTTAGGATCAGAATGCACTAAAGTCCAATTTGTGGGTGAGGTCAATCTCCTCTTGTGGCCAGAGATGCGGCACTGCCCCAACCCCACCGTCATTCCCTTGGCTACCACTCTGTCACCTGGTAGGGCTCACTGGTATTGTGGATAGCCTCAGGCAGGATCTCTCTCTCTCTCTCTCTCTCTCTCTCTCTCTCTCTCTCTCTCTGAAAGTCACACAGGCAGCAAAAGCTGGGTGGTAAATTGGACTCAGGCATTATCAGTGCTTAAAGTGGGCAGTCAGCAATTAATTATGGCTCCCAGGAAGAGGCTGGATAATCATAGTGACGCCCAGGCACCTCTGACAATCGATCCATCTGCAGATGCAGGCAGAATGTACAAACTGCACTAGACTTCTTAGTTCAATACAATTTATAAAACCCTGAGGTGCAAATGGGCTGACCCCTCCTCTCACTGGGTATGTGAGCTGGGTCTAGCCAATCAGAGCAACTCATCCTATGGGCCAGAATAATTGGTTCAAATAGAGACATGTGACATAAAGTTAGCCCATGAAATCCCTATCCAGACATGTGCTGACCAAAGGCACTCTCTTTCCACCATGGTTGCCCATCTGGTTAGCCTAGAGCTACTGGCAGCCATCATTGGCTCACATTTGAGAAGAGCCTTCTTGAGAATGAAGCCCATGCAGAGGACAGAGAAGGAGAAAGGCAGATTCCTTATGACCTCATGGAGCCCCTGGATCCAGGCAGGTCTGAAGCTAGATGCACCCTTGGACTTTTCTATTATATGAGCCAACCAGTTATTTTCATCGCTCAAGCCAGTTTAGGTTAAGTTTCTGTCATTTATAATGGAGAGGGGCATGCAGCAAGGAATGTATGCTCAGGCATTTCTCAGGTAGTTTTCAGCTGGATGCAGTAATAATGCTGGAAAGTCAATTTCTCAAACTAAATAATAAGACCCCAAGTGAGCTGGTAGACAATCTTGGCTCCGGCACTGACAGCTGTGTTTGTGGGCGAGTGATGGAGCTCACCTCTCTTTGTGCCCAGGTCCTCCTCTGTACTAACAATGCTACCAGCTTGTATCAGTATTGCCTGGGTGGTGCTGGCTGCAGAAGAAATTCTCCAAATGCCCATGTCCGGCACAACTGAGCTTTGTTCTGTGCTCATGCCAGGTGCCCAACGTAGACAGTCTGGAGGCTCTGCTCTCTACATCATCACTCTAGGACTAAATACCCAGCCCAAGTGTGACCTAAGCCACTTTCACTGACAGCCCAATGATAGATCAGAACAAGTCACATACCCCCACCCAGCCCATTTTCAGAAAGGCCATACATGTCCACAGAGCAACACCATCTGACATGCTTGTTGGGTCTCCAGGAAGGCCCCAAAGGGGTGCAGTGGAGTTAAGGTCTATAGGAGCCTCCCAAGTGGTCTTTGGCCCACGGCCCCCAGAAGCAAATCAGATATTGCCCTCATTTCCCCAGGAGCTCAGAACAGCCTGCTGGCTCCTCCTTGGGCCTGAGGCCCCTACAATACAGACCACCCTGGGTCTCTCCTCCTCACACACTGCCCACTCAGTCTCCTCTTCCCATTACTTAAGCATGCCATAATGCCCAGTTCATTCTTGCCTCAGTGAATGCTCTTCCCAATACCACCATGCCTGCTCCCTCCTGTCCCGCAGATCTTCACACCACTGCCCCTCCCCAGACAGCCCTCGCTGTCCACCTAGCTGCCATTGTGTCAAGTGCCATTGTGTTTTCTTCACACACGTGCCTCTGGTGCAGTTAGCTTAGTGTTTATTTAGCCTGGCCTACTATTTTTATTTAGCTTGGCTGCACTCACAAAGTCCATGTACTGTCTGTCGTCTGCAGCTCCATGACCAGGGTTTAATAGTACTGGGCACAAAGAAGGGGCTCAGCCAAATGTGCTAGATCACAGGCCGGCTTCACTCTTCTTCCACCCGGACACCCCCAACCATATGCCCTGTTTGGAGCAGTTGGCTAACCCTGATATTAATAGCTGATGGTTTTAATACCCTCGATGAGCTGCTGAGCCAGCAATCAGAGGCTCCTGCCTCCTTCTCACACTGTACTGGCCATATAATTATGCTTGATTACTGCACAGTGAGTGCTGATTGCGGCTCAGAGACAATTGCCCGATTTCAGGCTGGTAGGGTTGGAGTCCTGGGCAGCCTAACAAGGGGAATCGAGAACAGGGCTGATTGTGCTGGAAAGCAAGCGGGCTGAGCTGTGAGAACAGTCCATGTTACATACACCCCAAGTGGGACTGCATTGTTAAATTTGTTTCTGATGCAATTTCATAGTGATTACACTGATTTCTTTCAGTAATTGAGCCTGGCGCTGAGCATGATGCCTGCAGCCTCGGCTGTCAGGACAGGCCCATTTTGGAGCAGGAGGTATTATGATTTATGGCCTGCTGTCAAAGCTGTCAGAATGGAGAGATATCACAGGAAGCCAGAGCGCTGCCAGCATTCTCTGGGAACCTCCCTTCTGCTATGCTGTGGCCTGCTTTCAGTCCAGCTCTGTCCCTTACCACTCTGCTGCCTTTGGCAACACCTGTGTGTCCCTCAGTATCCTGTCTGTATGTTGTGGATAATAACCCCTACCTCATAGGGTCACTGTGAGGTCCAAACCAGTTCATTCAGTGGCTGAGCTGACAATGGCTGCTCAAGTGGACAATCAGCCTCTATCACTGCAACTGCCTGGGGGTATCCTGGAGATCAGGTACCGAACAGATGCACCATTTGGCATCATAACTATCCTGTCAAGACACAAGCCTACTTCATCCAAAACTATCACATCTGACCCCCATGCCCGCCCTCTGGGGCAGGAATGGCCATCCCTGTTGGGCTGTGGAGGAAACTGGCCCAGAGCCAGCAAAGGCTGCACCAACACCTTTTTTTATCAGAAAAAAGTCAACATTTTCATGGGATGGAACAGCAGGGTCTGTGCCCAAAAGGCCAACATTTCCTAAATTGGGTTATTCTGCTGCAAGGCCCCACATAAAATGCTCCTGGCCAAGAAAGATTGGGTGCGCAGCTCCAGTTCCTTGCTGTTCAAGGCAGGGTCCCAGGACTATGGCCACAGTCTCATTGTTGGCTATAGGTACCTGGGCTACCCCAGGGACAACTGGACCCTGAAGGGCTCAGGTCCTAGAGTTTTCAAGCTCAGCAAATGGTTTCAAAGCTGAGGACCAGGACACCTGCAGGTTCCCAGCACACAGAAGCAGTATGATCCTGGCCCAGGCATCACACCGCTGGGGCTGCTGAAACATTGGAGGCCAAGAACTGGCACCCATGGTCAGTCTGGGCTGCTTCTGTGGATCCTGCTGCGCGCCATCCGCACCCAAGGCTTGGCCGCATGCCGTGGGCAGGGGTCCCAGCATGGCCCAGGAGACACTGCTCTGAGCATGGGATGGACTTGCAGTCGGCTTGCCACGTGGGCCCTCCCTCCCACCTTAGACCACACACCAGCAAAGAAAGCCTAGAGCCGTGAGCTTTAGCAAAAATGTTTAATCTCTCCTTAACGTGTGTATATTTACAAGTACTAAATCTGAAGAACAATAAAATAGGAAATAGCCGTATATTTACACAATCTGCTGGCTGAACGCCCCATCAACCACACTGCTCCTGTGAAAGGCAATGGTGAAGGGTGGTTCAGGCCTGCCGAGTGATTGCTTTTCTTTTGGGTGGGGGCCCTGCGGCATTAAAGGACAGCTAATTGTGGACTTCGTCTTAAAAATATCTCTCTAAATATATCTATTCTAGCTTGTGTAGCACCAACGACATGAGCCATCACATCCAGAACTGGGAGGAAAACCAGGGCAGAGGCTCTCAGCAAGGTCAGATCAGGAAGGGTGCGAAAGACGTTTGGGACCCTCGGTATCAAGGTGCTCCCAGCCCCTCTGCCTTGGGTCAGGGAATGCAGGGCAAGCTCGAGGTATATCAAGAGGCCCGGCTCCCAGACCAAGGCATGAGCCATCTGGGCACTCCTGAGACGCAAGGGGGAAAGAGTGGCAGGGGTGGCCCAAAGCAAGGCAGGCCATAGCAGCAGTGTCTGGGGGCAGGATGGGTGTCCCTGTACAGGACCCAGTGTTGTGACCCAGACTCCCCAGGCCTGGGACTGCAGAGGGGCCTTTGGGACAGCTATACCCACCTTCATTGCACAGAGCAGGGCTCCAGCCCCAGGCTCCTGCCAGGCCCCCACAACCCCCTAGGCCAGTGCGGGAATTTGAGGTCAGAGCTCCTGGCAGGATGATACCTGGGGGTGATGGTGGGGTGCCTGGGCCCAGTGCCTGGGCCACCACAGAGGTGGGAGGGCTGTGGGAACTAGGGACAAGAAAAACTTGGAGCCTAACTGCACAACCTGGCAGGAAGGAAGGTGCAGGACATGCTGCAATGGGGAGACGGCAGGCTTAGAATCAGCTCAATCAGTTCACATGTAAACAGATATTGCTAAAGTGCTTGCGCCTGACAGGCGTGCGCTGTGGGGTGGACCACACACCCTGCAGGGCCGGCAGCACCCCTCCTCCTCCCTCACCACATTCAGCCTCTTGAGGTGAGCATGGGGGCCGGCTCTCTGTGGGATGGGAGGCCTTAGGAATGGGGATTGGAACTGGATTCTGAAAGAGGGCAGTGTAGGCGCAGAGGAGCCCCAAACTGACCTGTGTGGAACTGGAAGAACAGGGCTTCAATTAGAAGCCAACATCCATGGAAGACTTTAGGGGAAACTGAGGTCTGCACACACACATGGCCAGGTGGCATCAGAGGAGGCAGGGATGCACCCACAACTAGGAATCCACGACAAAGCAGCGGCAACCAAAAATATGATCTGACCCGCTCTCTAGAATGACCAGCCTCAGCTCTGGCCCCCCACATCGGCCCAGGGATGAACCCACGCAGCTGTCCTGGGGTCAGGAGGCTGCCCGAGCTCCAGCTGGTCATCCACAGCAGTGGGGAGGCCCAAGTCCTGCTCAGTTCCAGGAAGTTCCTGAGTCAAAAGTTCTTGGATTTCATGCCGCTCCCCAACGTGAGGAATCAGACCTTAACCTGATTTCCAAGGTGTGCAGTCTGGCTCACACTGCTTAGGAGGGGGGACCCCATGATAGGCAGCCTGTGGGCGCAGGGCTGGCCACAGTTAGCTGTCCCTTAAAATCCATAGGAATCTTAGTACCGTCAAAAACATGAATTTGAAAAGGGGGTCCGCTTTGTCTGCTTTCACAAGTGACTGATTAATTAAAAAACATAAAAAAGGGGTCTAACAACCTCTAGTATCCAACACTTGCAGTTTTAAAAAGATCAAGTCAGACTAAAAGCTAGCACAGTCATGCAGGAATCCACAGCCTTTTGCCCCGGAAGCTCTCGGGGGGCCTGAGAGAAGTTCTCTCCTTTTTACATCGAAACAAAAACAGGACAAACCACAGGATGAGGGGCGGAGGCCGGGGGTGCTCCGGGGGAAACTGGCCACTTGCTTCATGACCATTTGGTATTGCTTTCCCACTGCCCTAATTTTCTTATTTTAAATTGTTTGTAAAATTTCTCCTCCTCCAGTCAACTATACAGGACCCCAATGGGGCTGGAGACTCAGGATATATATATATATATATATATGTATATATATATATATATACCCACACCCACACCCATATATGTGTGTGTATATATATACACACGTGTATATATACACATATACATACATATGTGTATATATGTGCATGTGCACACACACACGTGCGTGTGTGTGTGTGTGTATATATATAATAATGTACAGGTTTTAATTAAAAATTTGTTATCTCTTGCTCACTGAGGGCAGGGTGGACAGAGCCAACCACCAGGTCCTCTGGTCACTGTGTCCTGCCCAGCCAGGCCAGCAAGTATGGCCCAAGAGGCCCTGCTACGGTACTGGCTGTCCAAGCGAGTGCTGCAGGATTTCTTTTTCCCCTTAAAAAAACCTCCCCAAAATAAAAAACAAACAAAAAAACCCCAAGAAACAGTCCCCTGCTGTCCCACTGCGCTTGGGGAGCCAGTACGCTGCTGAGATGCCAGAATGGAAGCTGCTGGAAGGCAGATGTGGAGAGCAGAGGAAAACAGAGACGGAGAGAGGGAAGAGAATATTCAGGGCTGCTCCCATTAGCTCCATGCCAGAAAGCTTGCCCCAAGCGGACATAGTGGAGGAATAAATAATGGGAATGTGCGCTCAAGGCTGGAGCCCCAGGCTCCAGTGGCTCCCAGAGGCACAACCCTGAGGACACAAAGGGAGTTGCTGAGTCCTTCTGGAAGTCACTTGGGAGCTGTGAGCACTGCCTTCCTACAGCCCTTCCATAGGAGGGAGCTAGGGGCTTCTCTCTGGACAAGGTGAACGTGGCACTCCTGCCTCCACCGCAGAGAGCACGCGGTGAATCGGAGGATGGTGGCGGCAGGGCAGCAAGGAGCATGAGAGTGCCAGACATGGCAGGCAGGCAGCAACAGCCCATACTGACTTGAGCTCAACTTGGCAGGACCGAGCATCCAGCCTCCCTCATGCTGCCGGCCAGGCCCCGGCCCCGGCCCCGGCCCTCAGTCTCTGCCTGGGAACTGGAAAGGCTCACCACTCCCAGCCCCTTGTCCTGGCTCTTCTGGCCCTTCTGGCCTCGAGGAGACAACCAGACTGGCTCCTCCCTCCTGGAGAACTTGGCCTTACCACCTCAGGTTTTTTTTTAGCAGTCACCCAAGTCCCTCGAGAAGGCCTCAGCTGCACCTGGGCTCCACTAGCCCTGGAGCCAGCATCTCTGGGCGCAGAGGGTGCTGCAGGCACTGTCTCACCCATACCAATTAGAACCAGGACCCCCTGCCAAGTGGAAGGGGGAGGGGAGGGCCGGAGGACGCTGGCTGCACTGCCTGAGCACACAGGCAGTCTGCAGACGCGGGGGGGAGGCTGCCTCCCAGGACCTCCCAGCTTTGGCTGCTGATCGGAGGCCTCCCTTGCAGGCCCTCTCACTCGTCTCCTGCTGGGCAGTGACCGGGTGGCTCAGCTGCTCAGGGCCATCGTGTCCACCACCTGTTCCAGCTTGCTTCGGAGCCGCTGCCGCCGAGCCTGCTCGTCCTTCTCCAGGGCCATTAGGATCTGTGGAAGTGGGCGCGGGCATTAGTGGGCCTGGCCAGGGCTGCTGCTCATGTGAGAGCAGCACTTGGAAGCTTGGAGGGTCGTACACAGTGGGCATATACTGTGGCTGGCAAGGACTCTGAAGCAGCTGGCCAATTCCATCCTTTCCATTCTCAGCTGAGGAACCTGGGTTTTCAGCCTGGACTCCTAGGACCTCGGTGTGAAGAATGAGTTTCCCTGGTCACTATTCCTAACTTCAACCCCCCAAATACCAGCCCCAAACAGGGCCCTTTGTATCTCCTTGGTGCAGTTCCCCAACTCTCAGTGGGAGCAACGTCTGGCCAGGATGTGCTGCCCCTGGAAGCTCCTGTGCACTGTAACTCAGCCTGCTGCTTCCAGCCCTCCAGGAAGCAGGAGCATCCAGAGCCGGTCCTCCTTGTTCCTGCTGGCACACGGCCACGCTGCCATCGCCTTCCACCCCACTGCCCTGGCTTCTCTGGGCCTCCTCAGAGAACCTCTAGCAGGCTTTGGTCCCCAACCTCCAAGCAGTACCACTGGGTTACCCAAGACCCGCTGCTTGTCCTCAGCCAAGGGACATCTGCCCAGCTTTGCTTCCCAACACTCAGTCCCTGCTACATCTGCCTCTTGGTCCCGGGGCTTGGCCCATCCCCGTCCTGCTCTGTACTCACCTCTAGGGCCATCTCCTCCAGTCTCAGCTAAAGGTCCTTCTGCTCACTGTTGACCCCCCACACCCTAACCCTGGAACCCATCTCTACTAAGTGATGGCTCCACTTCTCTTACAATTAAACAGAAGTCCAAGGTGGATTTCTCAGATTTCCCCATCACCTGCCACTCACTTGGCCTCAAGTCTGGAGTCATATCCCATAGCGAGTTGGACAGCAAGTCCTGGCCCCTCCCACCCATGGCCCATCACCACGGCCACAGCCCCTAGGTGATCCCTAACTCCTCCTGGCCCTGGGCACCCAGCAGTCAGATCACTGCTCTGTCTCTAAACCTGGATGGCCTATTTCACTTGGTGGAAAGCCCAAGTTCCCCAGGGCTTGAACACCCAGTGACAGGCCCTTTGCCTCAGCCTCGCCTTCTCCAGTTGGCACAGCTCTGATTTATCCTCGTGGCCTCCACGGTCCTGCAGCCAGGCCCACTCTGGGCTCAGGGCCTTGGCAATTGCTGTGCCCATGCCCATACTGCCTCTCCAGCCCTGCATGCTCTGTTCACTTCAACCCCCAGTTAGACCTCCTTTCTCACACATCTAAAGGAGCCCCAGCTCTGTGCAAGCAGATGGCAAGGAGGCCTCCTGAGGTATCACTCCAGGTCAGCAGAACAGTTACTAAAGGAGGAAGGGTCTGGTACCCCATCCAGAGATGTCCTCCCAGGCTGATCAATCACATAATGCTCCCTCAGGGAACAGTCATCAGCAACCCACACTCTCCACCCTGGAAAGCCACTACCATATGCTCCCCCACACTAACTGGAAGCATGGACTTGCTGCAGTCCAGCCTGACCCTGCTAGATCCGGCGGACAGCCACACAGCACTGTAGTCCTACCCCAGTAAGCAATGTGGCCAATGGGCATGCAGAGTGGAGAAGGCAGGTGCTTGGCCAGCCCAGAGGCCTGGGGAGGAATAGGTAGAGTGCAGTACGGGGGGCAGAAGGGCCCTGGGAGGAAGCCCTGCTTGGCAAGGCCTGGCATAGGGCTGAGCAGGGCAGTATGGAACAGGCGGCTTTGAGCGAGGTAGATATGCATGTTCACCTCGTCCTTGTACTTGGTGATGTACGAGTAGATCTCATGCAAGGCGCTCATGCTGTTGAACTGGCTCAGGTGCAGACGTGACTGCTCAGCCAGGTATGCACTCATGTCCTGGTCGCTGATGGCGGGCATCTTGGCTATGTCGGCATAGTACCTGTAGGCAGACAGCAGGCCAGGCATATGAGCTGGGTCCCGGCTCTTTGTCTACTGCCCACTCCTGAATACTCGCCTCACCTCTCCACCCAGCTCTTGTAGTTGGGGATATCCTTGGCATAGAGCAGCTTGTTAGAGGGTGAGTCCTTGCCCAGCTTGTGCTCAGATGTGGAGCAGGAATCCATGAAGGTCTGGGCCACCACCGACAGGCAGGCGTCCGTGATGCTGCTCTTATGGATGTCAAACACGAACTGTGGGTTCTTGATCACATTCACCCAGAAGCGCAGGGGCAGGCTATGGGGCGGGCAGGCCAGGGCACAGTCAGAGAGGGCCTGGTGCCCCTTCCTACTGCACTGGTAAGGGGCCAGCCAGCAGCCTCGCAGCCTGCCTGCCTCTGACCTTCACAGTGGCCATGGATTTCCATGGATATGGGGGAACTGAGGCCCAGAGAGGGGTGGGGACTCTCAGGAAGTGAGGGCTGTGTCCTGCCACACACACTGCTGGAGGGCAGTCCCTCCACAAGTCACCTGTTTAGATGCACACTCGCACACATTCACACCCCTTCTGCTGCCCAGAGAGGGCTCCAGGGGACACATGCGCACTGACAGTTGACCTGTCTGCCCAAAATTCCACCTCTAAGACAGCCATCAACTGGGCTATCCAACAGTCATGAGCCATATGTAGCTAGCTGTTTAAAATGCAATAAGTGAAATTAAAAATTCAGATTCTCAGTCGAAGTAGTCACGTGTTAAATGCTCTTCAGCAGCCACCACTCTAGACAGCACATATCTAGAACATTCTGTCAACGCACATAATTCTCCTGCATGGTGCTGACCTAGACGACGCAGCCTCCCCTGGTGGCCTATGGAACCTCTTCAAGGCCCATGAGCAGCCTATGTAGAGCTAGAGGCCCAGAGATGCATCCAGGTTTGGGAAGTGGCAGCATTTAGAGGCCAGCATGCTGGGAGGGGTGAAACTACCAGGGGACCAGGAAGGAAGAGGCCAGAAACACAGCAGTTTCTCTGAGGAAGGACCAGATGCTGCTGGGGCACATGGTGAGGCTCAAGAAGACAAAGGCCTGACTGGGCAGTGGCTACTGTGGGGTGGGGTGCTGGCCACCTTGGGGGATGAGAATCCCCAAGTGTTTTTGTCACTACCACTGTCATCTTCTTCAAGGCCAATGGCTGGCACAGGCCTGGCCCACCAAGCTTGTTTCTCACACAGAGATCACACTCACACCTGTACACAACTGTGCACACCTAGAGACACACGCAGCATACATGGTGAACACACATGCATGTAGGTGTGCATATACCCAGCTGCCACACCAAAAGGGGTCCTCCCAGTTAGAACAGAGGCCATACCCAGACCTGGAGCACTGAAGGCGGTGGATGCCCCCCAGATGGGTGAGTAGGGAAGACACACATGCAGAGAGGCTGACCACAGCAGGGAGACAGCTAACCCAGGCCGGCCTTTCCCCTTACCCATTAGAACAGAAACTCCAGAGGACAGGCCTCCTACAGTAGCTCAGCTGCCACCTTGCCTGGCTGTGCCCTAGCGCCCCACCTGGCCCCCCTGCAGCATCCCACCCTGTAGGTACCAGTTGCTCTTCCAGGTGTGGCGCACATCTGAGTCATGTATCTGGTGCTGGTCAGCCTGCTCGTCCAGGAAGTCAAACATGTACTTGATAGCCAGTGGCAGAGCCGAGCCCCGGTGCGCTGTGCTAAAAATGGTCTCAAACAGGTCGTCCACAAATTTCTGCAGTGTGCCCTGTGGACAGGAGAGGGCACAGAGCTCCAGGGCACCACTGGCAGCCCTTCACCTCGTAGGTGACCTGGGCAGCTGGCTTGTGTCACCCCACTATTCCTGTGACCTGCCACCCATGCCTACCTTGGTGGCCAGCAGCCGTGTCAGGTAGATCTCCGAGACCATCTTGCTGCCACGGTCACCCTCGCGCTGGTCAAGGTGGTCGTGGTTCTTCACCAGGTGCCACAGCTTGGTGCCGCTTTCCAGGTCGGGCGTGATCATGGGTGTGCGTGAGCGCAGGCTGTCAGGGCTACTGGCTGTGCGCAGCATGCTCTCTGTGGGTACCGTGCCATCAACTGGCAGGCCCACTGCATCCAGCACCCACATCCCACCTTGGCCCTGGCTGGGTGGCCTGGGCCAGCAGCTCCCCTGTCTGAGCCTCAGTTTCCACATCTGAAAACTGGGGTCCTCAACCCCACCTCCCTGTAGGGGACAGAAGGTAGCATGCTGTGTGCGGGTGTGCACTGTAGGGGAAAAGGTACAGTTCCTAAATTGAGGGAAAAGCCAAGTGTCCAAGTGATGGTCCTTGATGTGGCCCGTCCCAGCTTTTGCATAGCCCTGATGCAGAGGGGCCCAGGGGAGGCGTCCTGTCAAAGCCACTGGCCCGCTGTCCCCACTGGCCCCTCACCGTATCTGCTAAGGGACTTGGTGAAGGTAGACGAGTTGGAGATATTGTAGGCAGAGGTTTGCTTGGGCACCAGCGCCACTGAGGATCCGTCCGTCACCTGTGGGCAGAGGGCCAGGAGACATATGACCCACCATCAGGAGCCCCAATGACACTCCCAGCCCTTCTTGGTGCTGTGCTTGAAGACCAGTTACCTCACCACTCTGAGCCTGTTTCCCCACCAGTGCACCTCCGGGGCTACTGGGACAACCAGATAGGCCCAATGTGGGGCCGGGGAAGGTCACAAATGTGACCCGTCCCTTTTTCTTCCCAACATTTGCCACTACCCACAGCCAGGGGCCTGGATACCAGCTTCCGCACTGCTGTGAAGCCCTAAGAAAAGAGGCCGAACTGTGGTCAGAGAGTGGGAGGTCTGGGGTCACCTGATAGTGAGCCAGTGTGTTTAGCCTCTTCCAGTCATTGTCAATCTTGGTGGTGACGTCCTCGTCCTGTAGGATGATGCGTGCCATGCGGCCCTGGCGCCACTCTGAGGGGGAGGGGAACACTGAGGGGCAGGGCCATAGGCAGAAGGCAGGTGCCTCCACTGCCCCCTCCTTCACTGGTTTCGCCTCTTGCCTCCGAGGAGCACAGGCATCCTAGGGGCACTTAGTGCAGGGCCTTGAACAGCAGTATAAAGAAGGGACAAGGCCTCTCCTTCCGTCCCTCCCTGCCTCCAACAAGCTCCTCTCCTGGCTCACAGCAGGAAGCACATGCCCCTGCAATTAAGCCCTGTGCCCTGGTGTTACGGCCCCACCCTGATCAGTCTGACCCCCACATGATACCCTGCCTTTGCGTTCTAGGAAGCTCTTCCAACTCTTCAGCCTGGCATTTGAGCCTCCGTGGTGGCGCATCCCCATCTCTCCAGCCACACCTACCATAGGACTTCCCCAGCCCCAGACCTGCCCTGCCTTGTCTGGCCTTCCACAGCTCTGTGGGTACTCCCACCTGCCTGGCTCATGAGCCACAGTGCCACCTCTCAGCTCCAATGGCCCACCCTCCTCCTAGAGTACATGGAAACCCCAATCCCTGTCTCTCCCTTGGACAAGGTGGCACTCTAAGTATACTCCCTGATTCCGTCCTCTACCCCACCTGCTTCCCTTGGCCCGCCCACATCCAGAGCCCAGCTGGGATCACATCCCTTCCCTCAAGACCTCCTCAATAGCCCCCCACCCTATAGCCTCTAGCATCCTCTACCAGCACCCAGTGCCTGGCCTGGAACAGGAGGTCCTGCTGCTCAGACTTCTCCAGCTAAGCCTGTTACTTGTAGCTCCCCAGACAAGCCCCTTGGCACTGCCCCTCTCCTCAGGCTGCCCACCTCGGCAGGCCCACTGTCCAGAACCCCAGCACAGCCATGCTGCCGAACAGCACTCACCCAGGTCCATGTCCCCAGCCTTGGGCCGCTGGGAGTAGGGCACACCCTTGTACACAGTGTCCAGCAGCTTTTCCTTGACCTGGGTCACTGTGTCGCAGTTCAGTCCTTTAACTGGCACCTCAGGTGCATTCTCATTCTCAGGGTTCACACAGTTCAGGGTCTGGGGATGGGAGTGGAACAGCATCAGCCCCTACTCCTCAGGGCAAGTGCATGGGAGAGTGTATGGGGCAGGGATGGATGCTGGGTCCATGCTCACCAGTGTCTTGTAGTCGATCTGCTGCCGGATTAGCTTGTCCTCACTCAGGGAGTAGCGTGCCTCACCGGTGATGGCATCAATGGGGCCCTTCTCCATCTGTTGCTTGATGGCACAGTACAGCATGAACAGCGGCTCTCCCGCGCACTCCTGTGGTGGTGGCAGGTGGACAGGTGTCAGGCTACAGCCAGGACCCCGAGGGGCTTCCACCCCTGCCCATCTGCCCCGCCTTTCCAGTGCCTCTGCACCATTCCCACAAGGAGAAATGAGCAACATTTCCAAATTCTTTTACGGAGGCAAGTAGAACCCTGGTTCCAGAGCCCACAAAGACTGTGCAAGAGAATAAGTAACCACAGACCTGCTGCCCCTAAGAATGTTGACGTGAAAATCCCAATGCAACCTTAGCAAAGGCTGGGAGCATGTTGAAGAAGAACACGATGTGGCCACGTGGGATTCATACCAAGGAAGACCAAAGCCCTGACGTCTCCCCAGCTCAGGCCTCAGCAGGTCCACTGCCCCAGTCCCTAGCTGATGCCCCAACACCCCACTCACCGGAGCTTGACTGAGGTGCCAGCACTGCACTCTGGATGAGGCCCAGGCTCCTGTCCCACCCCCCACAGACGGAGGCATGGGAGGACCCTATGCCACAGAACACTAGTGTGACCTTGATCTATTAATTATCAGGGGCCCACCAGCTGTATGCACCGATGCAGGGCAGCTCAGCCGCACCAAGATGCACAGCAGTCAAGAGCCAGGGCGCCATGGGGCAGTTCCCAGGCACTCAGGAAAGGTATGCTTTTCCCCTGCCCTCAACCACCCCACACTGCAGCCACAAAAACAGCCTCCTGCTCCTCCAGCCACCTAGTGTCCCACCTCAGGGCCTTGGCGCCTGCTGTCCCCACAGCCAGAAATCTCTCCCTCAGGTCACTGGTCCTTCCAGATTCCACCTAATGACCCTTCTCAGAAAGGCTCTCCCTGACCATCGGGCCAAAGCTGCTGGCACTCATTGCCACCAGGGCCCTGCTGCAATCCCTGGCTCCTGTCACTCTTTGCTGCTGTATCCCCACTGGAGTGGAAGCTGCCTGAAGGCCGGGACGTGGCTGGCTCACCCACATTATATCCCAATGCCCAGCAGAGCCTGTGCACACGTGGGGCTCCAGACAGTGCTGGACAACAAATGTCATGAGTGAAGAGAGTGGTTGAAGAGGCTCATGTCCTTATAGCAAAGTGAAAAAAACTGATGCCAGAACTCGCTGGTCCTGTCTGCCCCAAGGCTGCCCCCAACCGCAAATGCCAAGCCTCAAGGGGACAGGCTTGCTGTGTCCCCTGCACAGGCGAGGCCCTACCTGAGCATGGGCACAGGGTCCATTGTCGCCCTGGCCGCCTGATGGAGTTCAAGAGTAAGTACGCTCCAAGCAGGCGGCATGCTGGCCTCTCCCCACCCCGACCCCAATGGGGCACAGAAACAGCAGCTCTGCCCCATAACCAGATGCTCCAGGCAATTTGTCAGCATCTGCGATAATTAAAAAGACAGCCTAAGACTCTCCAGCAACATGCCTGTCTCTGAAATTATGTTTCATTTGCAAACTTGGCTTCATTAAGTCAACTGGAAAGGAAGCAAGAATGGGGTGTGGACAGGGATGCAGTGCGATTAACGGCTGCCTTTTTTCCTACAAACCCCATCTGAAGAAAGCAGTGGGGGACAAGACCAAATACCTGCTTGCACCTTGCAGAGGAGAAAGGAGCATCTCTGAAAGTCAGAGGGAAGAGATTATTGGCCCAGGGTTATACAGTGAATCAGAAGAAGCCAGGATTCTAACCCAGATCCAACTACCTCTAAAGCACCTGACCCTTAAATGCCAAGTCTCCTCAGAGAAGGTGCCGGCTGAGTGGGAAGTCTACTTCTGGCCCAGCCGGCAGGTCCCTCAGTGCCGGCTCCAACCACTTTTGCAAAGCCTGCCCAGATGGGGAAAAGCAGGAATGAAAGAACTAAGAGGCCAGAAGACGGGAAGGCCCAGAACCCAATGACCTCACCTAGTTCTGTCCTCCCTGGGCCTCAGTTTCCTGCACAGTGAGCGGGGAAAAGGATTCCCTCAGATGTCTCCCAGCCACAGCTCTGAATGTGCAGAAACTGCCAATGAATTTTTAAGTAAAAAAATAATACAAGTTGTTCTATACATGATGTTAGGACAAGTGCTTCTCCACTTTGGGGAGCAAAAAATCAAGGGAGATCCCTACCTCACATGGTACACAAAAATCATTTCTTAGCACAACACAGGAGCTATAAAAGAGGAAAAGTTTGTATTAAAAAAACAACTCTATAATCTACTGAAAGAAATAATCCTTTTAAAATGCAAGCAAAGGATAAAAAAACACATTCAAAGAAAAAAATAAAAGCAGCCAAACAAATGAAAAGATGCCCAACTTGTTAAAGAAATGGCAACTACAGCAATGAGCTGTCAATTCACTGGCAAATTATCAAGCTGGCAAAGATGAAAAAGGCTGATAAAGCAGGTGTTATCCAAGGCCTGGGTAAGTAAGGCTCTCAAACACTGATTGGTGAAACTTTTTTTTTTCAGGACAACTTGGCAGCATATATTCCAATAAAGAATGCACGTGTCTGATCATCTACAATCACTCTTCTGGAAATCTACTTAAATGTTAACATGGCAAGCAAAATTCACTGGATCAGCATGCTGGCTGCAGTGCCAGTCGTGGAGGGAAAAAATTCAAGCTCTCCTAACACCCATCAGCAGTGCAATTGTTAATCAAATGTGCAACAACCACACTAGGGAACTTTATCAGCTGTTAACAAGAATGACACAACTGCCTATGTCCTGACCTGCAAAGATGGTCACAACACTTTTGCCCAAGGTGGGGGGAGCACAGAGCAGTACAAAATGAATGGTACTAAAAAGGAAAAAAAACCTATAATGAGGAAAAGGTACAATACTAGGATTTCTTCTTAATATGCAAAGCACCTCTATTATAGATATTTGCTCCAGTTCAGAAAACAGCCTGCAAGGGCATTCACCAAAACACTGTTGTTGCCTCAGTCCTTTATGATCACTTCTGTGTTGTTTAGGTGTGCTAAAATGAGCACTTCTAGTTACATTTTTTTGTTTATTTGTTTCTAAAGACAGCAAGCAATAAAGGGATTTAGACTGTTTAGAAACAGTCTGTGGCACTCTAAAAAGAAATGAGCTACCAAACCATGAAAAGATGTGGAGGAACATGAAATGCTCCTAAGTGAAAGAAATCAATCTGAAAAGGCTACATACTGTATGATTCCAACTATAGGACATTTTGAAAAAGGCAGAACTGTGGAAACAGTAACATATTATAGTGGTTGCCAGGGGTTAGGGGCAAGAAGGGATGATTAGGTGGAGCACAGGGAATTTTTAGGGCAGTGAAACTACTCTATGATACTATAATGGTGAGTCCATGCCATTGTACATTTGTCTAAATCCACAGAATGAATGTATAACAAACACCAGGCATGAACCTCACGTAAACTATGGACCTTGGAGGATAATGTTATGTCAACATAGGTTGATCAACTGTAACCAATGCACCACTCTGGTGAGGGATCCAATAATGGGGAGGTTGTAAGAGAATGAGATATATGGGAAATCTCTGTACCTTCTGCTCGACTTGGCTGTGAACCTAAAACTACTCTAAAAAACAAAGTCTATCTAGCCAAAACATGGACTAACCAATGAATAAAAAGTTGTGTTATCACAAGGAAAAATTCTTCTTCTTCTTCTTTTTTTTTTAATGGCAGAAGCGATTTTATTTTTTTGTTTGTTTGTTTTTTTGGAGGGCAATGTCACTGGCCCTCATATGTGGGACCTGAACCAGGGCCGCTGGCATCCCAAGCCAGCGCTTAACCACCGCGCCACTCGGCCGGCCCTCTTCTTTTCTTTTTCTGGTATCTATATGAGATGATGCATGTTAACTAAATCTTCCGTGGTAATCATTTCACAATATATGTAAATCAAACCATGCTGTATACCTTAAACTTATACAGTGATATATGTCAATTATTTCTTAACGAAACTGGAAAAAAATACAATACAGTGTGGTCAACTCTCGGTATCTACGGGGATTGGTTTCAGCACCCCTCACCCCATGCTCAAGTCCCTTATATAAAATGGTGTAGTATTTGCATATAATAACATACACACACCCTCCCATTTATTTTAAATCATCTCTAGGTTACTTATAATACCTAATACAATATAAATAGTTGTTATATTATATTGAGGTCTGTACCTGTTCAGTACAGACACAACCATCATAGGCCTAACTATATAGTATTGTACTTGTCAATAACAATGTAAAAATTTTTTTTTCTGAATATTTTTTGACCTGCAGTTGGTTGAATCCTAGGATGTAGATCCCACAGATACAGAGAACCAACTGTATACATTAAAGAGAAAAAAAAAGCAGTCTGTGGCACAAAGAAGTCACTGGCCAGATGTGGATGGGAGCAGCCCAGGCCAGTATCAGGCACCTCTCCCTTGTGCAGTGGGTGTGGGCAGGCAGTGCCAGCATGGCCACCTCCAATGCATGGCCCTGGGCCAGTTCCTCCTGCCCAGCACATTTTCTCATCTGTATGGTGAGGGGGCAAACAAGATTTGGGAATAGAGGAATGTTCTGGGCAAATCAAAGCACACCTTAGTCCCACTCAGCTCCATCGATGGGACCCCAACTGGGGACAAGTATGGGCCAGTGGTCAGCTCTGCCCAGGGCTCCCAACACTCTGCCTTCTCATCCCCATCTCCCTCCTTCCTGCTCCCTTGGCCAGGCCTAGCTTCTCTCTCTCCCCCACTGTCCTCTACCCCACCTGTCCCTCAATGAAGCGGCCCCCGCCAAAGAGCCCAAAGCACAGCTCCCGGGAGGCAGCACCCACTCAGCCACTCTGCCTGCAATGTCCTGAATGGTCTGCCCCACCATCCATTAGCCTGCCCCACCACCCGTCATTACACAGAACACATGCCCACCCAGCTTCTCAGACTGGGTTTGTCAGGCTGAGTCCCCCTTTCTCTGCCTGTGGAGATTTGGGAACAGACAGGGGTTGATGCAGTTAAGACAGCGTGGACCCAGTGGTTCACGTTCTCTAAACCTTGCTTCTTCTGGCTTTCAGAGCACAGTTTAATGAGCATATAATACATCAAAGTCTCACAGGAGTTTACAGCAAATGCCTAACTTTGTGGTACTGGCTCCCAGTTCTGCATAACGAGAATGCCAGTGTTACTAGGCACTCTCCACAGACCTGGATTCTGGGACTGCAGAACCATCATCTCCTGTGGCGGCCCCCTCAGATGAGCCCCACTCCAGCACACCTCCCCTGCCCCACATTGGACTTCATGTCCATCTCAGGGCCGGCTTATCTCATGCCCTTCTTTCATTCCATTGTTCAAACCTCACCCACCCCCCTCAATATCTGCCCTTTTCTCACATGTCCTGATTCCCATCTACCCCTCTTCTCAGCCAGGCAGGACTCCGCTCTGGGCATCTCTGAGCCATGGCAGTGAGGGCCCTGCAACATTCTAAGCAGAAGGCTAAAGGCCCTGTTGATGTCCCTGATTTAGTAAGGACACGGGGAGCAGACGTCCATAGCTAAGAAGTAACCACGGGGCGAGTCAGACCCACCCTCGGCCACTAGGCTCCACTGTCCATCACCCAATCCACAGAGCACCTACAGAAGTCAGAGGTCTGGGAGCCCCGCCACCGCCACCTAGAGAGAACTTCTGCCAAGCCTTTAGATTTCAAGGGAAACCACATATCTGGGTCTGAACGATCTCCCACTTCCTAAGTGTAGGTGACCATTCCAACTATTACATATGGCCCAAACATGATCCACTTGGACCCATGTCTAGCCTGTGGTTGCAGTTTGCACCCCCTGGCCTCTACCCCATTTTGAGGACAGCCACAGGTCTCTAGGACCTGTCTTCTGGGGATGAGGGGCTTCCCCTAGCCTGAGCAGGGACTTATATGTGCAACCCCTTCCCACAACAAGGGCCAACAGGAGCCCCAAGATGCTTCCCCAGGCTAGTCCTGTGCTGGGTGCTACACACACAGAGGTCCTTGTCAGGGTGTCCCCTCCATCCTTAGCTCCAGGCCATGGGCACAGTACAAAGACCTGGACCTGTATCCAAACTCTAGTTCAGCTGAACACACTGGCCATGGGGCCTGAGACAGCTCACTTCAGAACTGTGGCGTCCACTCCTGCTCTGAGGCCTGGACAGCCTCACGCAGAGTCAGGAAAGGGGCCAATCGCTGCATGTCATGGGGGAGTCCATGCTAAGGCCCCAGTCATCTGAACCACTATGGGCTGAAACCCCATGTGCCCATCCATTCCTGGTTTCCTGTTTCTCTCGTACCCATCCATCTGCCCCAACGCCCTCCCCACTGGATGGTCTCTCCTCCCAAGCCTACGTACCTTGAGGAATTTGTACAAAAGGAATGTGAACCAGTTGGTCAGCATCTTCTCTGCCACCGACTCGGTCCTGCAGATAGACATGGGCAGGGGTGACGTAACTGCCACTGCCAGCCCCACCTCCCATGACCACTCCCACTACCTCCCCCTTCTGGCAGCAAGCACTTAAGGTCAGGCCTTAAAAGGTACCATGGATGCTGGGTGGCTAGAGGGTTGCTGTGGTCTCTGAGCATGACCAAGGCCCAGCACGGATGGCCCCAGATGAGGCATGTCCCAGAGTGAGCTCCCTGCCCAGCACACCTAGTCACTACTACCAATCTGTGAACAGAGGAAGCTCAGCTTTCCTCCCGAACCAAAACGCAGCACCTCTGGAGTGGAAACCCAGTGGGGCCTCTGGCATCTGCAGGTAGGAGATGTGGGCTCACCGCCGTAGCAGCAGCTTGGGGTGGTTCTTGCTCTCCAGGTTCTTTTCGATGAGGTCAGACAGCAACTGCTTGAGCACGCCCGTGGCATACTCCATCTCGCCCTGCAGGGCTGTCATGATGAGCGAGGCTACATTCCCACGGTCACGCATGGAGAAGCTGCGCTGGGCCTCCAGTGTGCGGATGAAGGTCAGAAGGAAGTGCTTCTTGTTCAGCAGCTGCCCAAACAGCGTCAGCGATTTCTCCACATTGGCCTGCACCTGGGGAGGACAGGAGCCTGCTGAGACCCACATCAGGGCACCCAGCATAGTTATGAGAGGTGGGGGCAGAGATCTTCTGGCTGAGAGGTTGTCCAGACCAGGTGTACATGGGCAGAGAAGGGCCAGAGAACAGGCTTCAAAGATGGGTGACACATTACCCTGACAGGTGTCTGGGCCTCAACTGTCCTCAGCAGAAGGGATATAGCCTGGCAACTGCCCAAGAAGCCACTGCAGGTAAAGACCCAGGTGTACCAGCTTCAGTGAGTGGTGCAGAATAAGGGCTTGCTCCTGCCACCCTCTCTGCGGCTGACCGTGGGACTGGCACCTCCTGCAGCCTGGCTCTAGCGGCTCAATACCCTATCTGCTGGGCACCAGGAGTGCATATTCATGGTTTCACTTTGTTCATACCACAACCACCAGTACAAAAACCACCCTTCCCATTTCACAGAGGACGCTCAAAGTCCAGCAGGGGAAGAGGCTTGTTTAGGGCTATATGGCATGGAGGTGGGAAAATAAGGTGGAATGCAGGCATGGCTGACTCCAGGGTCCCTGCTCTCTTTCTTATCTGTACCGAGGCTTGTCAGGGCAGGAGGTTCCCTACAAGGCCATGCCAGAGGCCGTAAGTGACACCTAGCTCTTAACCCAGACAGACAGGTGACAGATCCCAGGCAGAACAGAGTCAGCTAAGAGAGCAGCTGGACCAACACAGCAGATGGCAACATCAGGAGAGAGACCTGAAAAGAGGAGGACATAGAGCTCCCAACATGGCAACAACCCCAGAATGCCCTGGGTCAAAACCAGAGTGACAGGAAAGCCCTTTCAAGGTTCAGCTCAAGAGGGAACATCCCACCAATGGAACTACATGGGGAAGCAGGCTCCCCAACATGGTAGGTGTGCAAAGATGGGACACTCTTGGCCAGAGAGCATGACAGAGCCAATTTACAGAATCCCTGGCTATTCCTAGCTGGGACCTGAGCTCTTGGACTGCCATGGGGGACCCACAGAGGACATGGGGGCCAGCCCTCTTCCCTCTGGCTGGCTTGTGCTAATAAACTTGGGCGCTGCCAATGTCTGCGGAGAAAAGCCCAGCAATCTGAGGGCCTCCATGCAGTGTCAGCCATGTGTTCCCACCCCAAACAGCCACAAAAACCCCACCTGGGCACCCACACCTCCCAGCATGCATGGCCTGGGCCCCTGCTCAGTAAAGCTCAGAACTGAGTTTTACTGAGAACTACCCAGGAGACAGGCCAGGGGAGCTGCAGAGGATACAAGGCAGACTAAAGAGCCCCACAAAACATAAGCGACCGGAAGGAGCCCTGGGGACAGATGTGGGGTGAGCTCAGGCCAGCAGCTCACCTCCATCTCCTTGAGCACAGGGTGGTCCTCAATCCCAGGGAAGAGCACCCTCATGGCGTACGTCCTGTAGTCGAGGAAGGGGATGCCAGCACCATCCAAGTCGTTGGTCAGCTCATGAATGTCGGTCTGCAGCTCTGCAAAGGCTGTGGCCAGATGAGGTATCAAGGCAGGTGCCACACTGGACCCCAGATACCCCAACTCAGGGCCAGGCTCAAACCCTGGCTTTGCTGTTCACTGGTTGGGTGTCTTTAAGGAAACTACTGTACCCACTTGTGCCTTAGTGTTCCTAGTCCCAACACAGGGGTAAAAATCCCTCTGTCTCTCTGGGTTGTCACAGGATTAGTTGAGACAAGAGCAGAGGAGGTGCAGGGACTGAGTCCAGGCTGAAAAGGGCCCCTGTACCTCACACTGGCATTTGGAAGTAGAGTAACTATGGATGACAGCTCTTCTACCACCTGGGGGCGCCTGCTGTCAGCCCTGGCTCCCTTAGTCTCAGCCACCTGGGAATAGAAGCGGCATGGCTAGGTATGGGAGGCCCTGGGAGGCAGAGGTCCAGGGATCCGGGGGCGAGGTGCTTTGGATAGAGCCCCAGTCCTCCACACTGTCTACCACCACACACACAGCTCAGGCTAGCGCTGCACTGCCCACCTATCCCAGACAGCTCTGCCTCTTTCAGAAACAAAGGCAGACAGGGGCAGGCCCTGATGAAGCATTCCAGAATTATGAGATATCAACTGTGCAGCAGCCCCAGGGATGCACTATCTGATCAGGAGGCAGAGGAGCGCTTGGCGGGCTCAGGGAGATGGCTGGCAGGTTTAATTGAGAGCCGGGCCTTCGTCTCTTGGGCATACTGCTGGGAGTCTGGTTATCTCCACCTGGCTGCCCTGGAGTGCCCACCAGCTGCTGCACCCGCACACGTGCAGGCAGATCAAAGCTTTGTGCACACGCACCTCAGTGGACAGTTGCCTTCACCCTGATGGAGGCCCCGGATTGCAGAACTTCCCTCCTGGCCTCCGCACACCTGCCTGCATCCCATCAGGACTGCCCAGTGGGCAGGTGGGTTTGTCTGGGACTGAGGGGGTCTCCCGGGTCAGGCAGGGTACTGGACACCTTGGTTCCAGTGAAGTTAACAACCTGAAGTCAGGCCTGTTACAGGCACAAGGCTGTCATGCAGTGGTTCAAATCCCACTCTGCCACTTAGCTCCTTTTCCTCATTCAAAAACAAGAATACTGCTGGTGTTTGCCTTCTAGAGCTGCAAGCTTTCGCTAGTCAATATCTGCAAAATGATTGAGGTTGTACGTGGTACCTCACAAACACCCTGTCAATTATCATTAGTGCTGCTTCATTTACCCCTCATAAAGCCCCAGACTCCTCAGACGAGACTCCAAGAGGTACACAGAGAACCCGGGACCATGAGTAGGTGGGAGTTGGCCCGACACTGGGGACCTAGCTCTGCGGAGCTAGCCATCTCGTACCCAGCCAGGGAAGCTGGCCATTGTGCGTCAAGGCTGCTGTCAGCTGCCTAGAGGCCACAGGCACATGCATGGGAGCTGAACCAACCCTTAAGTAGACACTGCACAGTCCACAGCCCATAGCTGCAGCCCTAGTGCCCATCTCCCAGCTGCCAGCACTCTGTCCCACACGCCAACAGCGGTGCCCTTAGCTCTGCCAGGGACAAGCCAGGGCCTCGGTCACTCTGGCCTCCCCGTGATACCAGGCAGAGATGGGCAACCTCTGGGGTCACCCTCAGTTCCAGCTAGGGGCCTGACACCCTGACTCTTCCCGCCAACACCGTAGCCCACTGCTCACCCATATCTGATGTCTATGGCTCCTGCCTGCCAGAACCCACCTCACTCTCTGGAGCCCTCCCCAACTTGCCTATGGGGTCCATTCACTCTTTATAAGGGGCTTCAGGGGCACAGGCTTAGAAGGGCATGTGACCAGGTGTGACATCAGGGATTGGCTAGAGTTGGGCACATTGGGGAAGCTGAGCTTGCCCACTATAGCCATCTTGTCACCCCAGGGAGAGATGAGCCCCAAGATGAAGGGATTCCTAAAGATGGAGCTGAAAGAGCTTCCATTCTGGAAGCCAGCATACCTGGCGCTTTCCTTGCGGAAGCCAGTCTGAGCTGATTTCTTCCACTCACACCCCAGGATCATGACAGACACATGCCCCATCTTAGGAAGATGAGCTGCAACCTGACTCCCTTAGACAGAACTCCTTGAGGACATAGACCAGCCTAGCCCATGGTATGCATGTGCTAAGGATAAAGAAAGGCCCCACTCCTCAGCATGATGCCTGGCCGCATGCAATGGAGCCACCACCATGCTAGCACAAGTATACAAACTGCACAACCCAGTGGGCTCTGCACAGGCAGTCCAGATACCACTCACGACACACAGTGAAGTGGGCACCAGCACTGTGCCCATCCTACCGATGAGAACTCAGGCACATAATGGTTACATGTCTGTCCAAGGATATATAGCCAAGCTGGGGCACAGATGCAGGCTCTGTGGCTAAAGAGTCTGTGTCATAAGCAGCACCCCACAGAACCTCTACTGGCCCCATGCCCCAGTCAGGCCCCTGTCTACCTCCCTGGGACCAAGCCCAGTACAGCAAGGCCATCGGGAATATTATAAACTGAGTGGAGTTGGCAGGTGGGACAGGGTCTGGCTCAGAGGCAGCAGCAACCCCAGTGAGCCAAAGCCCTACACCCTTGGAACTCCCCACATCCCTCATGCCCACAGCCCCGACAGACCTTCCTTGCACTCAAGGGCCACTCGGGACTCCAAGTTGTCCATCTGGAGCTGTAGCCGCTTGAGGGTGCGGTCGGCATCTCGTGACTTGCGCTTGTAGGCAATGAGCACAGCCACAATGACCAGGAGCAGGAGGCCCCCACCCCCGCCAATGCCCACGATGGCAGGCAGGGTCAGCAGGCTGTCTGAGTATACCTGCAGCATGCCTGGCGAGAACTCGAAGCCACCGGCCCGAACCTGGGGTGAGGGTGGAGGGGGTGCAGACTGCTCAGGTGGCACCATGTCCACTCGGAGCTCCTTGGTCCCACAGCCCTGGAGATCCCCACAGTACCTGGCCCTGGCCCAGAGTGCTCAGCGGGGGATGGGGACGCTGGGGACCCAGGGTAGGCACCAGTCCCGCCAGGTGGCACAAGGGCTTGGTGAGGGCTGAGTTGGGGCTCGCACTGGGGCTGTGCTCCCTCTGGACCAGAGGCCAGTCTGGATGCCCTGGGTGGGGCCGGGTTAGTAGGTCAAAGGCAGGAGGGACCCAGTAGGCCGGAGCATGGATTGCCTGGCCATGGACGCACCGTGACCTTGTGCTGCCCTGTAAGGTTGGGTGACTCGCAGAGTAGCTGCGTCTCTGACACGGTAAGGGAGCAGGGCGTGGAGCCGATGAGCACTGTGTAGTTAAGCCTCGAGTTGCCGGGCGCTGGTGGCAGAAGGTTCCGGCCCTGTGGGGGTGGGGATGAACCAGAGCGCCCCATTGGCCCCTGCTTGCACCCCCACCCTTGCTGCCCCATATCCCTAACCCCACCTGATGACGAAGGCCCACCTTGAGGATGAGTGGGGAGCTAGGCTTTAGCTCCAGGAGGCCAGTGGGGCTGAGCGGCTCCAGCACGGGGTCGGGGAAGTAGAGGAAGGAGGAGGCGTTGAGTACTAGCAGGGCACGCACATCATCCATGACAAAGCCCAGCTCGTCGGGCCGCTCTCCCAGCTCAGGTGGGATGCGGGTGGGGTTGTCCACCGAAGGCGCCCGGCACACCATGGTGGTGTCGTTGTACACTAGGCAGCTCTGGGACACAGGTACAAGGACACTGAGTTGGCTGTTCCTTGCATGGAGCTAGGCCCCCACAGGGGCTACAGCCAGGCATGCATGTAGGGCAGCCAGGGCCAGATTCCTTCCCTGGGGCCTCCAACCACAGCTGCGGCCACGTTAGCTCAAGCTGCATTGCGGGGTGAAGGGGGTGGGAGGATAGCACGGGCAAGTGAGGACTCACGTTCTCCCTCTCGACACCTCCATACTTGGTCCGGATGCGGGGTTCTCGGACTGTGGCCAGATTGGTGCCCGTGACTGTTAGGAGGGTTCCTCCACTAGAAGATGAGAGGGTGGGGTCATGGAGTGAAGTTGTGCCCTGGCCCAGCACAAAAAGGTGTGGCCAGAAATGCCACCTGGATTCCTGGGAGATGTAGACAGGTTACAATCTCTCAGCACCGGAACTCCAATTGCAGCAATCACATCTCAAGGTGGACAGTGGTCCATCATTCTGAGAGCTGCGGCTTGGGACATCTTTGTTCATTTTTTAAAAGAGTGTAGCACCACGGAGTTTAGAGGGATTTTTGTTGCTGCATCCACAGCATAGCAGTGACCACAGTCTTAAACTTTGCTGCTTCTATTCCCACCCCCAGAAACAGACCAGGGCAGCATAGGGAGAGTTTGGCCACATCCTGCCCAGTCCTGAGCTAGGCACCACCATTGTAAGGAAACTCCATCAGAAATTCCACTAGTTCCTCCAAACAAACAAACAAACAAACAAACAAACAAACAAACAAACAAACAATTTAGTGGTGGGACTGCACAAGGAAGGGGAAGAGAGAGTCCAGTACATAAACTCTATCTTGAGAGGTCGCACATGGGACAGGGGAGCACCGGGGCTCAGGACAGGCCAGGGCAGCCCCACCTGTTGATGCTCCACTCAGGATCGATCTTCAGGATGGTGGGGTCCTCGGTGTAGTTGTACTTCACCTCAGGGTTGGTAAGCTGGGCACGGTTGATGTTGATGATGATGGGGGCACTGCCAGGGCTCTGCCCGGGGGGTGTCAGACATCGGATCTCCCTGGAATTTCTCCTGGAGGGGCCCAGTATGACAGTTAGTACATGGGTGCTGGAGTTCACCTCCCAGGTGGGCTAAATGTCCAGGCTCCATCACGAACAGGCATCTGGGCAAGTTACTCCCTAGGCCTCACCAGCCCACCTGTAAAATCAGAACCTGCCCAGGTGACTAATGAAGGTTATGGCCGCTCTCCCATCAGCTCCTCTGAGGGGCCAGGTGCATGTCTGCCCACCTTGGACCCTCTCCTTCCACACTGTCCTGCTTGGTATTCGAGGGCTTATCTGACTGACCCACCAGTTGAGGAGTGGATGCTGCCTGCCCCATTCACTCTCCAGGTGACCCAGTAAGCAAGCCTACCCATGCCCAGACTTGCTCAAGCCTGGCCCAGGTGAGCACCATGAGTTCTGTTGGGTAAGGGGGCTTACAGGGGTCTCAGCACAGCCTCGCAGCAGCCTGGTCAGTTGCCCAGGGATGGTTGGCAGGACAGAGCCTTTGGGACTCTGACCTTCCCACCTGCTGCAGCGCTGCCTCAACACAACCTGTGCTTCTGGTGCCGGGAGAGCTGGTACGCCATGCTCAGTGCCAACTCTGGCTATACTTAGTAATGCACACACCTCCCCTCTACACTGTCCCCTGATGTGAAACTCAGGCTAAGCCCAAGTCTAGGCTGTAAGCAAAATGAACTAGCCAGGATGGAGGGACAGAGTCACCCCCACTGGGCAGCAAGCCAGTCACTGCCTATACCTGGGTTTCTGTCCCCTTAGCTCCCTCAGCACAGCTGAGAGGCCCCGCAGTCACCAGGCCAGTGAGCACAGCAATGCTGCAAACACCAATAATTTGTCTGATAACGGGTAATTACTGCAGGAAAATATTTAAAGGGCTGCTCCATTATCATCCCTAATCTAGAATTATCCACTTCAAGCCTCAGGGCTTTTAAGATTTATTTTTTTGCTCTTAATATTAAAAAAAACAAAACACCTTATGTTCCCAAGGAATCCCCCCACCCCAGGACAGGGAAGTTGTGCCTGATCCTTGGCTTCAGGCCCTGCCCACCTGCCTTTCCCATTCTGAGGTAGTCTGTCTCAATGGTAACCTTCTCAGCCTCTGGTTTCCATAGTGATCACCCCGGCTCTCCACACTCCACTTGTTTCCCAGGCAACAGGAAGGGACATGCAGCTATCTGAACCAACCACCACCAGGGAAAGGCGGGCTATGCCTGGCCCCCCACTCCCTGTCCACACCCCTTACCAGGAGAAGGAGCAAGGCCGGCCACCGATAGACACAGCCACATCACTGCCTGCATTCAGGTGGCTGCCCTCGATGCCAATCCAGGTGCCCCCTGAAAGAGGCCCCCGGGCAGGGCTCACGCGGTAAAAGGTTGGAGTCTATGGGAAGAAGGAACTTGCTGGAGTCCCAGAAAAGACCTACCCCTTGGGCCAGAGGCCTGTTTGCATCTCCAGCCATGCCCAGGCCCTGTGTTCATTGGCTCTCAGACACAGCCCATGGGCAGGGTGCACAGGAGAACCTGGAATCAAGCCCCAGAGACGAGGAGGGGAGGGAGACCAGGAGCAGAGGTGTTGCTACACAAAGAGGTGCACGGGAAAACAAGGAGCCCCTCACTTGAGGCGGCCTTTGGGCCAGGCCAGCCCCTGCAGAGAAAGGCCTCACAGCCCCCTTAGGCCACTCAGGAGGAGAGAGCCCCAGGCTGGGCGGGGTGGGGCTTACCACAAAGGTGAAGCGCTTGGGCGACAGGGCCCGGAACGGGGGGGAGCAGTCCCGCACGCACACCTCCACCAGGGCATCGTGGGCCCGCACGGTGCTGGCATCACCAATCTCACACACAATCCTGTGGGGAACCAGGGGCCTCAGCGGGCTCTGGGATCCAGTGGGTCTCAGGGCCTCCCCTGCCCACCTGGGAGGCACTCACTGCTCGGCGCTGATATACTCGCTCTCCACGGGGCTGCATAGCACCTTGCCTACACGCACGCCCAGCTGCACATCCTCGAAGCGCAGGCCCAGGTTCTCACCCATGATGGTGAGCCGTGTGCCTCCCTGCCGAGGGCCCGTCTCGGGGGACAGCTGTGGGGAGGCAGGGGCTCGGGCTGGTGAAGGCCATCCTGGGCCAGAAGGGGCTGCACAGGGGAGGCTGCTGGGCAACCAGAGTCACCCTCAACCCTGGTGGCCCATGAGGTCCACCTACCTTGAGAATCTTGGGGTCTGTGCAGCGGCTGCCGCCATGGAGAGCATGCATCCAGGCGGCAGGCGAGTCAGCAGGACAGTGGGGACGCAGGGAGCAGCGGCGCTCGGCCACACACCAGCCACACTCGAAGCGAGGGTCAGCTTTAAGGCAGAGGCCGCAGCTCTCCCGCAGGGCTGGGCATTTGTAGAGGTGGGCTGTGGGGGAGCGGGTGGCTCACAGTCAGCTCGGTTTGCCCATGGCCCTGCCCCTTGGGGGTTGCCCCACCCGACTCACCCTGGATGTTCTGAGGGTTATCAATGACAAAGTTGTTGTTCCACACCACTGACAAGTTCACAGGCAGGTCGCTGATATCATTGCCCTCATAGAAGTACTACGGGTAGCAGAGAGAGTGGTCAGGCCACAGCCCCATGGGGCAGGTCAGGGCTTGCATGCCCCTCCTGGTCCACCTCTGGGACTTGGTGGGGCAGGGTCTGGGGGCTTTGCCTGTCCAGAGTGGAATTTCCAATCTGAAGCCAGATACCCCACAGAACTGCCTGCCCGCCAACCAACCTAGGGGACTAAGCCTCTCCTGCCATGCCCAGTTCTCCCTGTGTCCCCACCCCTAGGTCTTCCTTCCCAATGGCCACAGCCCTCACTCTCCAGCCAAGCCTGTCCCCAACAGCCACATGAGGTGTACCCTCCAGGGTGACCTCCCCACTTTCCCCTGTAGTCACCTCACCAGGAAACCAGGACTTTCCAGCTAAACTACTTGAATGGGTAATCAGGGATGCTCTGTGAACCTCCATTTCTTTGTCTACCAAATGAGCTCAGTATGCTGGGACTATGCTGGGTCTGCCCTGAGGTGCGAGCTGTGTGACCCCGGCGCCCTCGGCATAGTCTGGCAAAAAGCACTGTCAGGTGAGGCTCAGCCACCCCAGGAGACCCACTGCTCGCTCTCCTGACTGCATTCTTCCTGAACAAGTGGGGAAAACAAGGCCTGCCAGCAGCCACAGAGAACCAGAGAGGGCCTTGGGACCGTCAACTCAGCATCACTCCCTCCACCCACCAGGGAAGGTTCTGGCTCTGCAAAGATCACCACCACTACATCCACTAAACTTGAAAATGTCATCTTATTAGATTTGAGGCTCCAAACATGGCTGCTCCTTGGCACTCGGGCAATACCACCCACCTGCTAGCAGTGTGCAAATGCACAGGCACTTGTGAAGTTTCCTCCAGGTCATGTGGGATATATAAGGAGCTGGGTGCTTGGGCGCTGTTGCCCTGACCTTGGCCCTCTTGGAAGTACTGGGCGACGACAGTGTGTGGGAGTTTCCGCACATCCTACATCTGGCCTCCTAACCCACGTCTTGAAGACCGCACACAAAGCCACGTGTATCCTGACATATCTAAATTGCCCATTCCCATGTCCGAGATGTCCTCTTTCCAAAGGTCAGGGTGGCTCTTGGCAGGGCCCCACCTGCACACCCAGGCACACCCAAGGGGCGTGGCACTCACCTGAGGAGCCTGAAGTGTGTCTGAACACCTGACTGTGCTCATGAACAGAAGCCAGTTTCTAAGGCTGTGAGGTGACCAGCCCAGTCCAGCAGAAGGGGTCCCCAGAAGCCCCCTGCTGGCTTCAGCCTGCCTTACCGAGGAGTTCTGGCACTGTAAGCTGGAGCTGTTGAAGCGCAGGGCAGTGACACGGGTTGGGCTTCCCGGGATGTGGAAGAGGCACTCGTACCCACGCTGTCCCGACTGTGGCTGCGGCAGGTTTCGGGCAGCCAGGGTGATGGGCTTCACCACGCCCACCGGCACATAGATCTGGGTGGAGGGTAGTATCTGCGGGCAGTCCTGGGGGTGACAAGGCTTTGGCTGAGTCCAGAGTTGGTGGCCACTGAGCATGGTATACCCCACTGGAGCCCAGACTGCAGCCTGTGTGCACAGTCTGTGCTTTTCTGGGGCAAGCACTATTTCCACTTGATACACGGGCAGACTGAGGAACTCAGAAACAGCCAGCTGAGCCAAAGGCAGGAAGCCTGAGTTCTGTACTCCGCCAAGCTGTGCAGCTGTATTCTGTGCCCTGGAGCAGACCCTCTCCTCTCTGGGCCCAGTGTGCCCTGCCTAGTGTTCTAGGACCCCACCATTTAGCCACCAAAGGGCCCCATCTGGCCCACAGCTGCAAAGGTCCTTGAGACAGAATTAGCCAAGAATGAGGCATCGGGGCTGCAAGCTCAGCTGGGGGCCCGAAGAGCATGTAAAAATAGCCAGAGCCAGGCAGAAAAACAGTCGGGGCCCCCAGGGCCAGCATTTTGACAACAATAACTGATGCAACAGCCCAGCTCCTTTGCAGCATACTGGCAGCAGCCGCATACTGGCAGCAGCCGCGTGAGGAAACATCCCCAAGGCACGCCACTGAGCTGGGCTTTAAATAGAGATGCTGAAAACAGGCCGTAATCCCCAAGGTCTGCAACAGTTCCCAACACAGCGTGGGCCAGGTTCCAGCATCAGCTCTGCAGAGCTTTTAGGGCCTGAGGAAGGGGCCTGGAGTTGGATCTGGCCACTTGGGAGGCACTGGGGAAGCACAGCCAACTAGGCAGGCTAACCACTTACCCTAGGTCTGCAGGGTGCCCTCATCGCCACCAAGGAGAGGCAGGTGATAGTGATATACATGGAGGGCCACCGGCTCTGCATTCAGGGGCCCTCACCTATGCCGGCACTCCCTGGCCATTTTGAAGGGCTGCCGAGCCCAGTGCTCAAGCCCAGGGACCCTCCTGCTGTCTCCCCAGACCTTAGCTGCTCCTCCTGGGGCCCCCAAGCTTCCCTGGCTTGTCCCAGCCATCAGGACTGGTCTCGCTGTCCCCCTACCACACACCTCCCATCTGTACATGCTATCTCAGCTGCTTGGGAGGCCAGCACTACTGTTAGTCTTGGGTATAGGATCAGTGGCCCCCCAGCTAGTCTCCGTGGCTGGGCTTTGGCACCTGGAGACCCCAGCCACAAAGAGGGGTCAGCTCAGGGCTCTGACATTGCTTTCACGCCCTGTGAGTGGCCTGAGATCAGGCTGAGCTGGGAGAAAGATGAACAGTGTGGATGAGTACATCAGGCTCTTGCATGACAGGATCTGCCTCTCTGCACTCAAGGGGCTCTGGGTCTGTAATCTGGCTTAAGTCTGGGAAGTGAGCGAGGGGCTACAACTCTGTTTATATGATTCAAGATAGACTTTTAGTCACTTGACCTACAACTCTTCTGCTTACACAGATCAAGAATTTAGAAAAGTGCCCCTCTATTCCACTTGTAGGGACACCATGACCAGGGTTAGTCCCTCCTGTTAAAGAGGCTACCAGAAGGGAAGGCACGTGACCCTGCTATGGAAATGTCTGCCACCCCTCTCATTCCTAGAGAGGCCAGGTACAGAATTCCTAGCAAAAAGTCCTAGCTGCCGGTTTGGGCTATCCTTAGAGTAAGTGCTGGTCTGCTCCATGTGGGACCTCTGCCAGGGCATCCACTCAGCACCAGCTGCCCCCTCAATGTCCTTCCCTAACATGCTCTGGTGTCTCCCACCTCAAGCAACTGAAGCAAATGTGAGGGAGCAGGGACGGAGCAAGGGATGGGGTTTTCGGGAACTCCTTTCCACGGGGTAGGGAACTAAGACACTGTGGCGTGAACATGCTTCAGAGTGAGGGGTCGATGCAGGTAAGAAACCAGAACCAGAGATGGGAAGGGGGCTCCTGGGCTGGGAGCCCAGGTCTTTCCAAACAACGTTATCTGTTAAGTCTGGATATGTTACACTCCTCCTCAGAAACATCCCCATTAAATCTGAGACTATAGCTTAAGAGGAAGTATCTGTGGAATGAATCCATCCCCTACTGACCCTCCATGGACCCCCATGATCACCCCCAGCCCAGCCCTGCATGGGCACACTCCTCGGGCAGGGTCCGTACTTGCTGCCCTACTTCCCCTGGCTGTCATGGCCCAAATCAGCACTTCTGAGGTCCCCAAAACCCCAGGGTCACTAACCTACTGGGATCAGTCCTGCCAGCTTCCTACTGCCCGAGAGCCTCTGTCCACCCCCAGGACACCTTTCCCCAGCTCCTCACACAGGCCACACTAGCAGGGAAGCCCACTGCCTACCCCATCACACCACTCGCTCTCACAGACACTGTCATCCCCAGATGCCCATGGTCCCTGGGGACTCTCAGCCTGTGCCACACTGCTGTTTCCTCCCATGATGTACAACAAAGGTCCAGAGGGTGATTCGGGGGGAGAGGGGATGGCCAGTGGAGGCTGTGAGGAGGGGCCCATTGCATGGTGGGAGCTCTGTGCATGCTGTGCTTCCTCTGCCCCAGGCATGTCCATGGAAATCCAGATCAGCGACCAGCTACAGCCCCCAACTACCTCACAGCCAGGGGACCCACACCCTCCAGCCCTGTCTGTCCCACCAACAGGCATGGTTGTCACTGTAAAGGAAAGGGCCCTGGTTTCAAGTCCCAGCTCTGTACCTGCAAGATGGACATGGGGACCCCTGCCTGTTACCTAGCAGGCCCTAGATCGGCCCATCCCGATTCTGAGGGTCCGGATCCCAGGAATAACAACACTACTGCTTCCACATAAAATCAGTGCCTTGCCCAGGCTCCAAATAATTACTATCTAATTACTATCAGTTACCACGCAGGACCTCAGATGGCTCCAGGAACTGACCAGCTTCCCTGCAGGTCAGGCTGACACATTCCCTTGTTCACATGGACTCAGGGCACCAGGTCTATCCAGCCAGACATCTCATGCTCCAGGCTCCCACGGTCCTATGTGGATAGTGCCCTCTCCACATCGTCTCCCAAGGGGGCCCACTGGCCTGCAGCCCCCAAGCAGAGGCCCAGAGAGGGGTTTGTCTGAGGCTTCTCTGCCTCCCCGCAGGATCACAAAAGAGAGCCAATGGTCACCAACAAATGCCACTGGCTGACCTCAGGCCAAGACAGCCCTGAAGGATATCCCCAACCTACAGGCCTCGTGGTTGGCATCCCAGCCACCCACAGGAGCTCTCCTAGGCCCACCTGGGGGCATACCCCGTTCCACTGCACCTCCGAAACCCCGAGTCCCCCAGACGGCCTTACCTCGGATACGTTGACACGGCCCTCTAGGAAGGCGCAGTCAGCAGCGTTATCTGTGCACACGTGGCGGTATTTGCACCAGTGACAGGGGAAGGAGCCTTTGACACATGATAGGCAGCTGCAGGGAGAGAAGTGGGGCAGCGAGGCTAAGTATCCTGTGTCTCTCCCAGTTGCCACACAGGGCCACACCACACCACGCTCCTGCAGTGGCTATTCACAGGGCCACCCCACAGCCTTTGCACTGGCTGATCCTCCACCTGCTCAGGGAGGCCTTCTGTGCTCTCCTCCCTCTTCACTGCTCTTTCCCCAGACCCCTGATCACGTGACGGCCCACTCCAGAGCCAACAGACAGAACTTTACTGATGATAGACATGTCTAAAGCCTACATCATTCACTACGGTGACCACTGGCTACACCAGGACACACATGACAATTAACACTAGAAATGTGTTAGTGGAACTAAGGAATTACATTTTAAATTCCACCTTGTCTTAACTTAGATTTAAACTTCAGTGGCTAGCAACTTCCATAGAGCTGGACTGAGCCGTAGGAGATATCCACCCCTCCAACCAAAATGCAGGCTCCACCTAGGAGAAGCTTGTCCCATTTATTCCGAAATGTCCCCAAGGCCTGGAGAGGGTCCTTGTGGTGCCTCGTGCAGCTGGCACCGAGGGAAAGGCCACTGGCTAGTCTCAAGAACCTCCCAACCCACCAGACCCCGCTTCTCTTCAGACCCAATACCCTCCAGCTCTGGAGTGCAGACCCCTGCCCCAAAGATCTACAAGACAGAGAGGTTGTACCCTGGTAATAAAAACACCCAGGCCACATTAACAAAGGCAGGTACGGCTGAGGCTGAACCCCACCTCCACACACCCCATGCTGGCCCTTCCAAGGCTGGGCACCCTCCAGGTCAGGGATGGGGCTGAAGGTACTCCTGAGCCCAGTGCCCCTGGCCCATGGCAGGATGCACAGTAGGTTCTCTCCCATTCTTCCTGCTCTTTAGTCAAAACAAAGGAGCAGACTAGCATCTGGGCCCACACTAGGGTGACTTCCCACCCTGGCTCTCTGTGCCCCAGCCTCTCCACTTCCCTGACCCCAGCCGCACCTGGGGTGGCATAAAACAGAGAGGACCTAGACCCCTAGCTGTCCCAGACAGCAGGTACCGAGTATCCCGTCCCATAGCACACCATTTCCCATCTAGGTGATTCAGCAGCCTCCCCACAAGCTCCCTGCCTCGCTCTGGTGCCCACAGGTCATTCCACACCCAAGGTGAATGGCGAGACTCCCCAGGTGTAAATCGGTGTATGTCAGTCTCCACCCCCCACAACCCGCTCTGATTCAGGTTCATCTGGCCCCTCTGTCTGGCCAGCTGCTCTCATGGCAGCTCTCATTTCCGTGGTCGTGACCGCCAGGCCATGCTGCACTGTGCCCTGCCCCACCAGTGCTAGGAACACTCACGACTGGTGAACGCTGCAGTTGTAGAAGACGAAGTCCACGGATGCAAACTTCTTGCCTGTTTCCTTAGACTTCAGGTACAGCTTTACCACCCGCTGGTCTCCTGCAGGGCAATGCAGGCCCAAGTCACCAAGGCTACTCGATGCAGCATAATCCAGGATTCTCGCAGAGGGCAATCCCCGAACAGGGAAAGACCTTGCCAAGGACGCTCCCAACCACCAAGTGCATAGCCCCTGGTCGCACCCCAGCCCCTCTGGCTTGTGGACCCCTTAGTACACAGGGTGGGCCCCCTGCCTCTTTGCAACTGTGGTCCCTAACTCCCGTCTCCAGTGCCCCCATGTAGGCATCCTAACCCTGCCATCCTCCTCAGTGACCATGTGATACCCATTCATTCTCTGTCCCCAACAACAGCACACCTCTCTAGCAGGAGGCCCCTGTGGGTGCTACCCAGGTCCAATCGTAGTGCACTCACCCTGACCCTGCGTGATGGGTGCCACCTCCCCAGCAGAGGGCGAGTGGCAGTGGATGCGACCATCTTCCAGGACGCTCTCGGACTCAGTGAAGTCCTCAAAGGAGCAGTTGACACCGACCGAGAGGTCAGGCACATTCCAGGCCTGCAGTACAAGCTGTGGCAAGCAAGGCAAGAGGTGTGCGTGAGCAGGGTCCCATCAGCCCGCCCCGTGAGCCCCTCACCCATACTGGGTGGCCACACTCACCGGGACCTGGGACATGGTGACAGAGACGTTGCGAGGCTGCACAGTCAGCTGTACACACTGCAGCAGGTCTGAGGCGAAGCGCTGAGGCTCCTCTGCCCGCTCACAAGCATCCTGACGCGAGCAGCTACGGGCAGCGGGGGCTGGGCTTGGCACAGGCATGGAGGCCCAAGTGACCCAGCCCTTAGCCTCTTTTTAGCAGGGTCAACCCCTGCAGTTGGGGAAGCCCACCAGCTTCACTATATCCCATTTTTACTGGGGTGGGCTGGGCTGGGCTGGTTGTCACTCAGCAGGTCACAGGAAACCACCAAACCCAGGGCGCCTTGCCCGTGGGAGGCCCAGGGGAACTTAGAGGGAAGCTATGACCACCTGAGCCACACAGCAAGGCCATGTGAAGTACAGGCCTCCTGCCCGCCCCCTCTCCCACCTAGACTCACATGCTATGCAGGACACACCAGCCGCAGTGGGGGTCCCGAGAGCCCAGGCATAGCTCACATGATGTGTACTGCACACAGCTCTCTACAGGCACTCGCATCACCTGGCAGGAGGGGTACTCAGTGTCAAGCCACCACAAGGCCCATCCCAGGGACCCTTCTAGCCTCACCTCCTTGGCACCACTGTGTACGTCCAGCCTCACACACTAGGGATCCCACCATCTCGGGAAGTCCTCCTGCTCGGTCTATTCAAAAGCCAGTCCTGGGTGACGCTGCCTTAGCCAAGTCAGGCCTCTCCTCTGGAATCCAGGATGGCGGCAGCCAGGGAGCAAGCAAGCTTGTACATGTCAGCCACCCAGAGATGAACCAACTGGTCCAGCCAGAGTTATTCTCCCATCTGTCTGGACTCCAAGCTTCCTGAGAGCCATGGCTCATTGGCCCCAATCCTAAGCACAGAGGCAGGCTAGGCCCCGCTTACCTCAACCCCTCATGTTTGGCCCTGAGGTCCCCAGAGAGGTGGAAGAACCCAACAGCCAGGATGGGCAGAGGAGAAGCAAGAGCTAGTTAAGAGGAAAGAAAGGTCTTTCCCACTTGTTCCCCAACCCAATCTTGCTTCCAACTGCCGTGGGGTCACCAGGTCGAGCAGAAGGGCAGAGGCTGGCTGCAAGCAGGCCAGGCCAGGAACACAAGCACATGGCCTTGAAGAGCCGGGCCAGGCCAGTCACAAGCCTCACAGAGGTTCCCAACACATAGATGAGGCCAGTGCTGGGCCAGGTCACAGTCCAAGAACTCAGCCCCAAACCCTTCAATGACATGAATATCCTGATAATGCTCTCATTCAAGTATTTTCTCCTGTGGACATGAAGTCATTCAGGGAAAGGGTGGGAATTCTAAACCTGGCCCAAGAGAACCTAGAGGCAGCACGGACAGTGTGGGCCCATGGCTGTCACACACAGCTCCCCACAGACATCCAGCACTGCAGCACCCACCTGCTTTTCCGTCATGGTGTAGAGGTACTGGCGGTCAGGGCTGAGGACCAGGTCACGCAGGATGGGGCTGCCCTCTTGGGCTATCACGCTTTCATAGGCCAGGGCTGGCCGGCCACCGGGACTGGCCAGGTCCACCAGGATCTGTGACAGTGTGGCAGTGAGGGTCTGAGTGAAGCTGTGCTGATGCCCTTGTGCCCTAGCCCTATGCCCATTTAAGGTAAAGGTCTGGAGCCCCTCCCCCAGCAACTGCCCCCAAAGCCTTACAAAAACAAGGCCACAGCCCCCACCCCACCCCAAGCAGCCTACAGAGGACAAACACCACACCGGTAGGCTGATCCTGGCCTAGCGGCTTCATCAGTCAACAAAAGCCACAGCCCAGGGGCGGGGTCTCTGGGGGCTGGAGACAAACACAGCCCCACACCCCTCACCCACCACTGAGCTGCACAGCCATACCCAATGCAAAGGTAGCAGGAGTCCCTGCAAGCTCACCACCTTCCCTGGGCCAGGCTGGGCCTCCCAGAGGAGGGGCTATTTGTGGGGAAGGCAAAGAGGCAGCAGGGGCCTGAACGAGCATGGAAGTTCCAGAGCACCTGAGAAGTGAGACCCCAGGAGCTACCAGGGTGGGGAGGTGGTGGCAAGAGTGTGAGGGGAGGAGCCCCAGGTCATCCTGGAGTTGGGGTACACCCCCAGAGAAGGGCAGGCATCTCATCAGCATGGAAATATATTCCAGATACCAAACTGGGCATTAATTAGCCAGCTCTTCTCCAAAGCTTGCAATGGTACAAGTATTTTTAGTTACTTTTACCAAACAAATGTATTTAATTAACAGAGACCCAGGGGGCTTTCCAGAGATGGGACTTGAGGGGCAGCTTAACCACTCTGGGCAGGCTCCCAGGGCACAGGGCAGCAGGCCCTGCTCAGGCCCCTCACTGCTCTGGCTATAGCCCAGTGGCCAGCCCACCTCTCCACCTCCACATCGGGATGGGGGGGTTTGGGCCAGGGTTCAGCCCAGTACCCCCGCTTTGCACCCCCACACAGAATGGTCAGACTGGGCCTGATTGACTGGGGTGGGCTGCGGGGAAGGCGAAAGCCCCTGGCTCCTGACTCGGACCAGCTCCAACAGGGGCTGGACAAGGGTCGCCAGCCAAGATGGGGTGCTGCGTCTCTGGGCCAGAGGCTGCTGGCAATGGGAGAGAGGGAGGGCCGCATTCCTGAGCTCGGGGCCACTCCCACATCCGCTCAGCTGCCTCCCAGCCAGGCAATCAGGCTTAAGTCAAAACAGACCAGGAAGAGCAGAGCCTAGCACTGGACAGTGGGTAGCAGCCCCAGGCTGGGGCTGTAGCTGCCCAAATAGCTCCAGCCCGGCCTCTGAGAGGAGGGTACCAGGTGAGGGACCCCTAGCCTCAGAGCCTCTGTGGATGGGAACTGGACAGAACCCCATCCTGCACCTATCTGACTCCCACAAATGTCCTGTCCTGGTTGAGTGGGCAGCTTGCAAGAAGGTGCTGCTCACAGAAAGCCTGAGGTCAGCTCCTTGAGCCAACTGGGCCCAAGAGGGGCATCAGCCACAGGGGAGAGCCCAGGAAACCAATCTCTGAATCCGCACTGCCTAGGCATAAGCCCTGGCTCAGACATCCCCCAGCTGTGTGTCCCTGGTAGGGTGCTGAACCTATCTCTGCCTCGATTTCCCTACCTGTCAAATGGAAATGACAGCCCTCCCCAGACCAAAGCTTTTCTGAGAATTAAATGAGGACAAAGCCAGTGTACCAAATAGGGGAACATGAGGTAGCAAGGCCCACAGCAATCACTGACCCCCAGTAACCAGTCACCGGTCTGGCAAAGCCGGCCTGGACAGCAGCCAGAGAATAGGAGACAGACGGACAGGGCAGGGCCCAGTGGAGACCCAGAGTTTCAGACCCAGTCTCAACCCAAATGACTGGAATCAGGATTCTGTATTTCTCCCCAAGATCTGGTCCTCCTCTGCCCCCATCCCTGAAAGATGCCTCCAGTAGCACCCAGAAGCCCAGGCCTGACCCCATCCCACCCAGTGCCACGCCTATGGCCCCTCCTCCAACACCCCAGCCTGGTCTCTCACACCGTAGAACGCCTGCCTCTAGGGCTATCTGCTGAATAGGGACACTTGAGGGGCCGCATGGTGCCAATCCTGACCCCCACCTGGCCAGGCCTGCATGCCCCTCCCCTCTCCGAGGTGAGAGCATGGGTTGAGGCATGGATGTCACATGAAGGGGAGATCCCCACCCAACAAGGGTACCAGGGAAATGTTGTAGGGAAGGTCACATCCAGGGGGCACATCAGCTCTGAGGCATGGCAGGGGCAAACAGAGAGTGGGCATCCTCCATGAGGTCCTGGGGAATGTGGGAGAAGAGAGGTAGGCCATGCCTGGGTTCTAGAATGCCCCCACCCTGGGTCAGCAGTGTGCCGACAGGTGGCACCCAACAGCTGCGACAGGGAATGTACACATCCAGCTGTCCATCTACCATGCACCCATGTGTCCACCCACCTGCCCAACACTGAACAGCCCCCAGCTCTTAAACACACACAGGCAGGCCCCAGGGAAATGGGGTATTTCTGAAGGGCACAGAGCAAGGGGGGCACTGGGAGGCAGAGCCCACAGGCCAGAGGGTAGATGTGACATGGGTGACAGGCCCCAAGCTGTGCAATGAGTAGCCATGGTCCAGGCTCAGCACACGTGACAGTTGGGGGGTCTGGCTGGGAATAACCAGTCCTGGGGACATGCCTGCTACGTCCTAGCCAGTTTTCAGGCTACAGGGCTTGTGCAGCACAGGCATGTAAAGTGAGGCTCACAAGGGCCCTGGACTGCCAGCTGCACTTGGGGACACAGAGTCTGCCCCAAAAATGGGAGGAGGGATACAGCATGCCACCAGGAGGGCATTCCAGAAATAATGGGCATACAAGGCAGGCACAGGGCCAGGTGACTGGCAGGACATCAGGACACATGCCGCTGACAGCTCGTGTGCCAACACCACACCCACAGCTGTCCACTCTAGGGCCACCCACCTGGGGGTGACCCACCCTGGGGCTGTCGGGCCTGCAGAGCACACAGGAGACTTCTGGGGTCCCCTGGTATTCCCCCCCACCTCCAGCTGTCATCTCTGTGCTTGGCAAACCTTTCTCCCCAAACTACCAGAATCTTCCACAACTGGCCGCGACTGCCCTCCCTACCATCTCCCACCACAAAAAACCTCAGGGCCCAAATCCAGCCCTGCCCACAGAGGTCCTTCTGCCATGGTACCCTTCCCCATCCCTGCTGAGAAGGAGCCTTACCTCCACACAGATGGCTTTAGTGGAGCTATCTAGTCTCCCTGGGCATGCTTCCCAGGCCACTCCAGGCCTGGGTGCCTACTCACCCAGAGGGCCCAGAGGGGCATGGACACTACCACCCAGCCTCTGCCTGGGTTCTGTAGCCCTATCCACGTCTTCCCCACTCTTTCTTATCCCTCTGTACTGGGAGCCCTTTGGATTCTGAGTCAAGGCACAAGGGCTGTCAGCACCACCAGGGAGGGACCAAACCCTGGTAGCCTCTTGGAGCCAGGGCCAGGTAAGGTGCTGATTATGGGCCAAGCACCTAACACCACCACCATGGGGTATCACCTGCCCTCCCCAGATGGGACAGGGAGCAGGTTCACCCCTTCACCCCCGGGTCCCTGCAGAGGGAGCCCTGCCCAGGGCCAAGGGGAAATGGCTAGCAGTAGGTGGGTGGCCCCTGGCTCTGGAGGCCCCAGCCCCAGGCTGGCCCAGGCAGCTGCCCCCACACCCATCACTGCATGGCCCTGGCCAACTGCTGCAGGCAGGCAGCTGATAGCCGAGCCAGGTCAGCTGTCCATTCAGCCCAGAGCTAACAAAGGGCCCATTCTCCAGGCTGAGGGCAGGCGGGGGCACCAGGGAGGATGTCTGGGCTGTCCAAGTTGCTTGCCAAGGCCGGCACGCGCCCTAGCCGCCTGGAGGCAGGGGGCTGCCCAACTTGGCCAGGAATGGGAAGGGAGAGAGTTCCCTGCTGTGGCCACCCCAAGATGGCAACCCTCATGTCCCTATCTGTGAAGTGGGGTTGCATTGATTGAGCCAATTCCTGGTCTCCGGGTGGGGGTGGGAGGAGTGGGACAGGACCACGGTAGGACAGGCAGAGGATGGGGAAGCAGCCAAAGAGCTGGCCACTCATAGGACCGGGACCTCACAGGTATCCCCCTCCTCCTGTAGATGCAGCTGTCAAGCCTGTTCCTGGACCCCTCCTTACCACCTCATGGGCTGCCACAGGATTCCCCCCATCATCTGTCTGGGGTCAGGTTCCAGGCCCCTTCCTGGAATGGTTCTCAGAAAGGCCGGGAAAAATTTGATACTGGAAAAGCAATTAGCAATTTCCTCTTGGCAGTAATTGGATAATTAAAACATGATTTGCAGGAGGCTGGGTGGCTGTAATTGGGCCAGACACACCTGGCAAGGTGTGGGGAGAGGGTTCCAGCAATCTTGTCTTTCCCACCCCAACCCTCAATACACAGAGGACAATAGGGGCCAACCAACACAAGCAGTGGGCCTTCCTGACCCTCGGTCTCATCTGCAGACAGACAACCACCTCACAGGACTAAGTGAGAATTCAGAGAAGCTCAAGGTTCCAAAAGCTGGTGAGGCCAGCTTGTTGGAAGCTGCCTGGAGATTGGGCCCTTAAGGCTCAACCCTGTAGTAGGGCAGAGGTGCACAGCTTCCCTGAAGAATCTGACTACTGCTGTAGAGGCCGCACAAAGTTAGGCCACAAGGCAGTGTGCGCTGCATGGCTTTCTATCACACACCACCGGCTGTCCTCAGCTGGGATGTGGCCAAGGTGTCCACTGCAGCCTGAGATTTAACTAGTACCCAGTGCAACCACGAATGCTGTGATAAGCAGCAATGACCATCCGGCCTGCTGTTCTTATCTCAAACCCAAAAGCTGTCCACTGCCTACCCTGTCATCCATGATTCCAGTGCCCCAGAAAGGTGGACCCTCAGAGACCGACATCACCCACCCATTGGGTCCCCAGCATGAGCAGATAGATGCAAGCCTCAAAGCCACCATGGTCCTCTGGTTCCCTGCCCCCACCCAGGCCAGCCCTCTAAAGCCTCTCTCAGAATTTTGCGGGACATCTCCCTGCCCCCATTATGCTGACCACTTCAGGGTTAGCAGTGAATTGCCGACCACATGCAGAATAAGGAGGTACTACCTGATGCCTCTCTTTCCTCAGGACTTCCTCAGTTCCCAGTATGCACTAGGGTACCTGAGCTTAGGCCATACTGTTCCCTCCCTCTGCAACACCCTTCCTAGCACACTCCCCAGCCCCCTGGGCTATTTCAGCCTTGGTACCCATCTCGCTGTGCTGCCAGGGGCTCTCACACCCTGACCCCTAAGAGGACAGATCCTGGAGGGCAAGGCCCTATCTGCTGAGTGGGAGAGGAACTGCACATTGTGGGCAGTAACCTTGGGGCCTCAAGAAGCTGCCCCCACCAGGCTCACCATGGGCCTGGGCATGCTAGGAACTGAGCACAAGGAAGCCAATGCCGGCCTGCACCAGCAAGTGCCATCTTAGCAAAGGTGCCCAGGGACCCCTAGGCTAGGGCTGAGGCCTGATTAGCCAGACCCCATAGGGAAGAGGACCTGGAGTGCAGGTCCTGGGGCAGGACCCTCCACGGTTGTCTGTGGGCAACTCCGCTAGCCACCATCTGGTGTGAGGCAGAGGCAATGCTCATGTGGCGTGGGCTTGGACAAGGGGTTAGGGAGGCACTAGACAGACCCATAGGGTGAACAAAGGGACCCTGTGCCATTCTGGCTCAGCCCACCACGGCCAGCCGCGCCCAGGAGAACCACAGAGAGCAGGACACACAGATGTCCGTAGGGCACCATGCAATGCCATCCAAAGGTTTTTGAGATGACTGCCCTTAGTGGGGAGGGGCAGTATACCCAATGGGCCTCACAGGCACAGCAGCTAAGACAGGAAGCAGGCCACCAGGACCACTCCACTCCCCACCAACAACCCCCAGAGGAATGAATGCCACCATGACCAGTAACCTGCCATGTGTATGACTGCATGCTGACCAATCACCCTGCCAGGCAGTACCACATGTCACCACCTAGTCCCGGAAACACCTGGAGATTCTGGACAAAAAGACAACAGAAATGCAGTGCTGAGCTCCAGGAGCCGCACACAGAAACTCATGCAGTAGCACTGCTGTCACAGACCCATGTGGAACACACCATGCCCACCCATAGCAGGACACCATGCATGTATATATGGAGTACATGCCACTACCAGATACAGAACCAGCCCCAGCTGCCCACACAGCAGGACCAAGTCTCAAAAACAAGACAAAAGATGTGCCTGTGTGGCCCAAGCCACAGAAGTCCACAAACCAGCAACATAGCTGTAGGAAGGATTGAAGTTAGGCAGTGAAGTGACCCTTCACTGGGGAAGGGGAGTAACTGGGAACCTCCAAGGTGATGAGGTACCTGTTGTGCTCTCATGTGACACTTTCTGGGCTGCCTGCCCACAGCTGCGCACTATCCTACAGGTGCATCACCCTTCAGAGAGGCCCTCGGTCACAGAGTAGCCCTGGCACCTCTGGACCCCACCCCACCCCCACCCCCGCATTACAGGAGCAGTGTCCATGTGTTCAGGGCTCACGTTTCAACATGATGAGAAAGCCTGCAGGCCCACAGAAGCCAACAGTGTGGGCTGCCCCTTGGAGCCTCTGCAGGCCTCTGGAGGGCAAGTTGCTAGAAATCAGTGCCATCCCCCAGACACACCAGATGCAGACCCACGAGGCCACAGGCAGCAGGCTGATGGGTTGGGGGGCCTGGGGCCCAGTCTTGCCTGGTATCTTTCTTGGGACCAGCCTCCCTGTCCCCTTGCCTCCAGCCCCACAGGGCTCCCCTACCTACCTCCTGCACAGACCTGGGCTTTGTGTGGCAGGGGCCCCTGCTGGATGTACCAAGTAAGCTTTTGGTCCAAGGCAAGAGGTACGTGGCACAGGGACCCTGAAAAGAGGCCTGCACTGGCTGCCCCAGCTGCAGAGACTTGACAATTGCTCCACACAGGTCTCAAGAAGCACCACTTGATTTTCAGGAACTCTGGGGGGGGGGGGGGTGTAGTAGGTGGTGCAGAGGGAGTGGGAAGATGCATCCAGAAGGGAACTCCTAGAGACATGAGGGCCTCTGGAGAGTAACAGGTGTCCCTGTCCCCGGCAGCCCTGGCCCAGACCAGCACACAAAAGATGATCAACAACCATGGGCAAAATGATGCCTAAGAGCAAGGAGAAAGCAGGCAACTCCAGATGCTGTGAGGCCTGTGAGCACAGGGATAGCAGCTCAGCCAACCTGACCAGGGCCCGGAGGGCCAAGCATTGCAGCTACAACCCTCGGTCTCTCTTCTGTACAGGGTTCACCGCAGAGGAAGGAATATGAACTCACCCGTGGGCTTTCCAACAGCCCCCAGGAGGCAGAGCCTGCCCAGTGTGGAGGAAAGGAAACCAAGGATCTGGGAGGAGAGGGCTTCACCTCTGGACAGGTCCAGACCCAGTGCCCAGCTTGACAGCTGTCCCTTGGGCCCCACCCCAAGGCCCAGTACCCTGGGGGCCCATGATGCCACAGCCCAGATCTCCAGGCCACAAACTGGTGGCTCACAGCAAGGCTGGGTTGGCCCACAACACTTTCCAAAGATGTGAATTAGTTGCCAGTCTTAACAATCAAGAGATCTCACACAAAATATGGATTTCCAGATTCTCTTGAAAAACCAGATGCTCAGGCAGACAGGGCCCCTGTTCCCACCTGGCACAGTCACCAGAGCAGGCAGGGTTGCACTAAGGGCGGCACTGCGTTCTTCAGCCCAAGACCTCTGCGGGGCAGCCCTGTCCCTCCCTTTGCTTTGCAGAAAGGGAGTCACAGGCCACTGAGCTGGGAAGGGGGAGGGTGAGCACCTGCTGGCGGGAGTCCAGGGTCTGTTCTCTCCCTGTCCACTGCAGGCACCTGCGCTGACTCCCGAGGACTCAAACAAGGGGCCGCCCTTGGGAACTCCTGCAGGGCCCAGGGGGTCCCTGGAGGCCAAGGGAAGGCTGGGGCTACATATAGAGCTGGGGCTCTGAGGAGAATGTCAGCCCAGGAGGACAGGCTGCCTATGTGGGGGGAACAGGTGGTGGGCAGGGCCTCTGGGGAAGAGCAGGGGAGTCAGGGGGCACCACCAGCCAACCCTCAGCAGCTGAAGTCGGCAGGTCTTAAATTAATCAGCTACAATTTTACACAACGTTTGGAGGAGTCTGGCCCAGGGCCAATCACATCCCTTGAGGCTCTTCAGTGTGGCTTCTTAATGTCCAGGAAGGACTAGGCCTGCGGAAAGTGGGGTGTGTCAAGCACAGCAGGCACTACCTCTAGGTTAGCAGTGTGCAGCGGTCCCCAGGGCCCAGACCCCAGCATGGGGTGAGGACAGAGGGCAGAAGGCAAAGAGGCAGTGCCCACAGCACTCACACTGTGGGACCAGGCCTGGGCCAGCCTCCAGGGCACGAAGGGCCCAGTTCTTCTAAGGCCTAGAGAAGAGGTAGCTAGGCAGCCAAGCAGAGAGGCAGCACAGCACTGAGCCAGGCTGAGCAAAGGGTACTCAATTGCCGTCCCTGCCCGGCCCCAGTCCCTGGACCACAGCCACCTCCACCCCCAGGGAGGGATGAGGTGGGAAACTAAACTCTGCTGCCACAGGCTAGGCCCCAACCCAGGAGGCATGTGCCGGCAGGATCAAGGCTGGAGGCCTAGCGTGGGGACCTGTGGGAGGTCACGGAGCTGGGGTGGGCACAGTGTGACTTAAACCCCGGCCGAGGGGCAGATGAAGGGGGCACCCTTTCCTCCTGACCCCACCCTGCTCTAAATCTCCACCTGCAGGCATGCCCCAGGGTGGGATGTGAGGCTCAAGGGCACATAGGTTCTAGGAAATAAGGAGGCAGACAGGGGAGGAGGGCTGAACCATGGTAGCTGGAGCCCAGCCTGGTCACAGGCAGCTTCTGGCTGGTGTCCTGGGCTGTGGAAATAAAGAGCCCTGCAGGCTGGAAGCTCAGGGCAGGGGCAGCCAGTGGGGGGCTTTTGAGGGAGGGGCTGCCTTGGACCCCAGGCTTACTCAGAGAGGGTAGGGTCAGTGAAGTAGGGGCCCCCCGTTTCCTTTCCTCCAGGGACCCACACAAAAGAGAGGAAGGCTGTAGTCATAAGTGAGGACACTGGAGCCAGTAACTCTGGGCACATGCCTCTTCTACCTGCATGCCTCAGTTTCCCCATCTGTCAAGTGGATGACAGGGTTTTCGGATGACAGGGTTTTCATGAGAACTCCATGAGGCACCACCACACAAGCACTCTGAGCCCTGCATGTCCTAGGTAGGAGCTGCACTTCAGGTTTGGGGCCTGCTGGCACATCCTATCCTCTCTCCTTCCTCATGCTGTACTTGAGGTAACCGTGGCTCGGAGAGGCTGGACAGCCAGCTCTAGAACACACAGCTGGCGAGGGGGAGAGCTGAGACCATGCCACGCTCAGCCATTTGTATGAGACTGGGGTGTGAATGATCAGCCAGGAGATGTGAACAACAATGCAACAGCCATCTTGAGATGCCCTCTACTCAGCCAGGTAGACGCAGATAGAAGGGGTACATGTGGCAAGTCTAGGAATGAGGCAGGGGCATGCCTCAAAACCAAAGCGACAGAATTCCCCAACTCGCAGACTGCCACCACCAAGCTAGCATGGCTGACCCCACACTCAGAAAGGGCACCATCCATTCATGTGCAGTGTGTGTAGCCCCACAGATGATGCCAGGGGTGGAAGGAGCTGGTACCCAGGTCTGGGCTCTGGAAGGCAGCTATGGGGGCAGGAGGAAAGGAGGGGGACCTCTGGTTATGGCTTCCTTATGTTCAATGAAGCCTCTTCTCATGGATGGGCCCAAGCCCAACTCCATGGTCTACACACTGGGCCTCAGTTTCCCTTCTGTGGGCGTGGGCAGGAAGGCAGGACCAACTAGACTCAAAAGCTTCCACGCAGACCCCACCCATACCTGGGGCATGGTAGTAAGGAGGAGGCAGGGAGACAGCAGAAAGCAGGGCTGGTTTAACCTGTTCTCCCAGCCTTGCAGGGTGGCCTGTGGGCACAGACAGCACCTCAGACAGCTGCCTACCAGCCCACCAGCCATCAAAAGGGACGCCCTGTGGGATGTGTCCAGGAGGCTTCACCCCATGGACCTGCCTCAGGGGGAGGTTCTCTGACCCCTGCTAAGCACAACCTGCAGGACACACCCAAAAGGGCTCCTCTGGCCCTTTCCCCCACTCCCTCATGCCCATGTGCCCTCCCTGGGGCAGGAAGAGGGAGTACATATGGGGTGGGGGCCTCACCCTTGGGAAGGGAAAGGTCCCCACACTCAGACAGAAGGCAGTAGGCCCAACCCCAGGGCCAGGCGGTGTGGGGATAGGTCACATGAGAGGATCATTTCTGAGGGCACAAGGGGCTTGCATGGAAGGTGGTAGGCTCTGTACTGGCCTGCCCCCCTCCACCCTGACTGCCCAGAATTGGGCAGGTACTTAGCCTCACAGTCACTGTGAATAAAATCCCTCAGCACCTCACAGTGGCCTTCAGTCAGCAGCCGGGCCTCCACTGCTCCAGGGCCACCTCAGCCCAGAGCCAACACATCCTGGCTCAGAGGATGGGGAGGTGTCCCTTCTCAGAGGCCACAGAGCTTGTGAGCAGTGGGACATGATTCCCAGGGCACTCATGATTCAGAGACAGGGAGACCCCAGGCCCAGCCCGTACCCATGGGTGCATGGCAGGGAGCTGTGTTAGTACCAGGTCTCAGGATAGCTGTTATTTCATCCACCAGGCCCTACCCCTGCACTGACCCTCTGGGGCTACTAGGAACCCTCACCTATAGCTGCCCAGGGAACTTCCTCCATAGCAGGCCAGCCCTACCCTAGTCTGGTACCCACCCACCCACTACGTTGGCCTGACCCACAAGGCAGCTCCCTCCACTTGCCCCTCCGGGAAGCCCTCCCAACCCAATTCTGTAACAGCTCCACTCAGCCCAATACTTGCTTGTGAGAAGGAAGCCTGGAAACACCAGACAGGCCCTACCCCACAGCACCCCCAGCTCTCACCCTGAGGAGCCCAGGGGATGGCCTGAAGCTGGTCCTTGTTACTCAGCAGTCACCACACTCCACTCCAACTAGCCAATGGTGGTGGGGCCACTACCCTTGCCCTGCCCTTGGCTTTACTGTCTCCTTCCTCACGGAGAGGGGGCCTCCTACACAGCAGAGTGCTGCCTCAGCAGACACTGGATCTCCAAGAAGGGAGGGGCCCCGGGCAGGCATGCCTGACCCTATCACCCACACACAGCCTTCCCAAGTCACCGTTGAGTCCTTGGAGAGCAGGGCCAGCAGCTGGGGCACACTGAGGCTAACCCTGGCCTGCCTCTGCCCTTCGCCAGAGCCCAAGGTCATGGGGCCTGGCACAGGGGAGGCATAGCCCCCACCTCCTCACACACTGGATCTGACCTCCTGCCCCCAGTTCTATCCACCCCATCACCCCACCCCCATCCCTAGGCCTGACCTTTCGGATGCGGCCACTTCGTGTGCCGATGAACACAACGGTGCGTCCCCGATAATCATAGGCGGCCACGGCAGTCAGGCCATCCTCCTTGTCCACAAATAGGGGAGTGCCCTCGATGGTAACCGTGCCCCCCAGTGGCTGGTTGAAGTCCTGCCCGCAGAAGTCGTCATCAATCTGCAGGGGCTGTGGGAGGGGAAAGGTGAGACCCTGGGCTGCTCAGCCCACTCCAAACACCTTCTCCCTGAGGGCGGGGGCCTCAGCCAGGATTTGCCAGCTCAGCTAACTGGAGATGCCCACAGAGGGTCCTCAGGGGCAAGCACATGGCCACACATGGGGACTGTGGCCCAGGGCACCCCTTGCACTGATCTTGGGTATCAGAGACAACTGGATCCATTCAACAGATGAAGAAACCAAGGCTCCTTGAGGCTGCCCGAGGCCTAGGCAGGCTCAGAATTGGAGCCATTTCTCACACGCACAACTCACACAGGTCCCACACCTAACCAGGGGTAGGGGTGGAGAGTGGAGTGAAGAAGGAAGCAGCCTGGGGGAAGGCCGGGGAGCAGCCAACCACAGGGCCAGGTCCGCTGTACCAGTGACGGTTGCACAGAGGTGGGGGATAGCCACTTGTGACTGTGGGGTACAGGAAGGGTTTATTCAAGACAGGAAATAGGAGTCATACCTAGAAGGCAAAGGGAGGGATACAGCTAAGGAGGTGACTAAGGTATAAGGCAAGAAGCAGTCAATAGTGTGAGGGTCCAGAGAAGGCCAGGGGACAGGGAATGGGGGTGGGGGTGCTGCACCACAAAAGGGAGGGCAGGGTGAACAAGGCAGGTTCTAGGTAGATGAAAGGAGACAGTCGGTCTGCAGAGCAGAGGTCACTGATGAGGTAACGCCACCAGAGCTGTGAACCAGAAGGGGGTGGACAGATGGGGCAGCAGGGTCGGGGCTGCACTGGGGTCCTGGTGTGGTTCCAGAATGGGGACTGGCCAGGGGGGCCATGAGGAAAAGGGAGTGGAGAGAATGTGCGGAAATGGGAACAATGACCAGGGAAGGGGTAGACCTTGGGAAGGGCCATGGGCACAAGACATGCAGTGTGACCTCAGCAGGCGCTGCCCCTCCAAGCCCCAGTTTCTATATCTGTACAATGGACACAAAATGCCTTTCTTGAAAGGCCAAGGGGAGAGTGAACAATGCATCTGCTTAGTACACCTGTGGCCTCTATGTGGAGGGTGGCCCTGTCATAAGGCCACTTACTGTACCAGTGAGAAGGAAGGGCTTAAGGGGACCTTCACCATCCCATCCTGCACTGAAGACAAACCAGTGTCACTCCCAGTATAGACATGGGAAAACTGAGGCCAGAAAGGGCATGCGCTTTCCCTGGGCCACCAGCCAGTCCTGGGCAGCAGCAGCGGAGATGAGGCCTGGCTTTAGAAGTCCCTGACCTACATGAAGTCCTGGCTTTTTCACTTGCAACCCTGAATAAGTTCCCTTCTAAGCCTGGGGTCATCCACGAGATGCTCCCTGAAAAGCAGCTGGCCTGGCCCTAGGCCAGCCCCATTAGGGCCCAGAGACGGGAGTTATGGCTGCCAGCTACTGAGTGCCCAGCACCTGTGAGCTCAGGCCATCCCAGTTCCAGGGCTGGTGTCATCAGTCCCACTGACAGGTGAGGGCAGAGAGGCCCAGAGGGCAGACACATAGCCAGGAGCCCACAACAAGGCTAAGCAGAAACTTTCAACAGGGGACTTCGGGAGTCAGTGTTTGGACCCTGGTTTGGTTCCAGCTCTGCTACTTGTACTGGCTGGCTGTGTGACTCTAGGCAAGTTACCTCACCTCTCTGAGGCTCATAGGCCTTATCTGTAAAATGGAGACTACATGGGTGCAGCAAGCCTTCGGAACAGTTCCAGGCATGTGGTCAGTGGTCTGCCCAATGTCCACAGGGGCTTATGGACTAGTGAACATAGTCCTGTTCTGTCTCCTAAAGGAATACGACAGTGCAGGCCTTGGAGCAGGGGCCCTCTGGGAGACAATGGACCAGTGGTAGAACCTGAACAGGTAAGTGCTGTACAGGGGTATGATTGGTGGTGCTATTACTGTTTCAGAGGAAAACGAGGCCATATGGAGTCAAGGCTGCTGATTGTGTGAGGCCAGCGGGGCAGGAGCAGCCCCCCATGGCACTGCAATGCTCACTCACCGAGTTGATGCAGCCCAGCTCCTTGTTGAGCAGCCAGGGCAGTGAGAGCTTGCCCTCGCCACGGTAGCAAGACTGGATGCGCTCTTTGATCTTCTCCTTGATGGCCCTGAGCGTGAACAGGCAAAGCACTGACTCCTTGGGCGGTTTTACGCGGTTCTTCTGGCCCTGAGCGAACACGGTGAACAATACGTCCTCGTTGTCTGCCAGGCCTAACTGTCGGGCCAGGGCACTGCCAGGCCGGCTCAGGTAGGCATCTTGCACCAGGCGGTACTCCACCCCTGCCTGCTCACAGCCTATGGGAAACTCAACATACGAGTAGAACTTGGGGTCGTCTACACACAGACGCACTATCTTGGAGGTGAAGAAGTGCTCCCCAGCGGCATCGGGTGAGGTCAGCTGTGTGTCCAACTGCAGGGTGAGGTAGTACACGAACTGCTCGCTGCGAAAGCTGTACACGTAGTAGATGTCAAAGGCTGGGAACTTGGACAGTGTGTCCGAAGGAATCTTGAGCTGTGAAGACACGAATTCGTCCTGGTACACAAAGCTGAACATGTCGGCGTCCTCCTCATTGGCCATGAGCCGGCGGCTAGACAGTGTGGGGAAGTACTCGGACTTGCCATCGATGGGTGTGCCAACGAAGAGCTTGGCCTGGGCCTGGCCTGGTGGCCCAGCGATCAGCACGCCTGCCATACTGCCTGCCTCTCGGACGCTCGATAGGTAGTGCTCCTTGCGGTGGTGGGGCTCGCCCAGCTTGAAGAGGTCATCCAGTCGCAGGAACTGGCAGATGCCTTGAGAGGCGCTGCCACAGGCCAGCAGACGGTTGGCAGCATAGTCCAGGAGCAGCAGCTTGTTGACATTGTCGGTGCTGCCCAGACCATGTGGGCACGACTGCACACTGGGCGGGGGGTAACACTTCTCGTTGTCCTCCACAGGGCCTGTCACATGGGCCCGCAGCAGCGTAAGGTTCCCCGACAGCTTGTAGATGCGGTTCACTGCGCCCACGTACACCTCACCCGTCTGCTCATGAACTACCAGGTGGGTGAAGCCCCAGTCGTTGGTGGCAAAGTTGTGGAAGGTAGGCGGAGGGTCTCCGCCTGCTCTAGGCACACTCACCACTGCCCGCACAATCCCCAGCAGCAGCAGCAGCAGCAGCAGCAGGAGCACCCGTGGGCTCAGACGTGGCAGCGGCATGGCGGGCAGGGGCCTCAGGCTGAGGCGCTCAGGTCCTACAGGGACATGCATCACGGGGCGGGGAGCCTCAGCCCTGCAGGGTGAACAGTGGGAGAATATGTGAGTGTGGGTAGGTCCTCACCCCTGAGGAGGGCAGACATGCCCACATGCCATCTCATGAGCTCTCTAGAGTGTCTGTCCACACTGTATCTCCATGGGCACGGTCTAACCCTGGGTGAGAAGCCAGGGGTCCAGAGAGAACATATCCCCAGCCTGACGCCCTGCAAGCAGCAGGCTCACCAAGACCAAGCCTGTAACCCCCACGTATAGCACAGGACACCTGCTGGGCCACCAGATATGCTTCATGAACACCTGGGTCTGCCATCACTGGCCAGCCAGAGAAAAGAAATGGACCCAGGAACAAGGAGACGGGTGAAAAGGGTTTGGGGTCAGACCAAGAGTCCTCACCTCCTGACTCAGGGCCTCCCCATGCCCTGCAGAGTAAGTCAGACACCTCTAGCGCAGCTCCAAGCTGCCAGGGCAGGTGACACAGCCTCTGCCCAAGGCTCTGGGGACACATGTTCCCTTGCATGCTCTGGATAGTCCTACTCACAGGCACCACCCCATGGCGGATGAGGACACTCAGGCCCACTGCCATACAGGTAGTGATTCTCAGTGCAGGCAGAGGGCAGTTTGAGTCACCTCAGCCCCGGGAACCCTCACCACCTGACCCTGAGCCAGCCTCTTACCAGACCGTAAGCCCCTGTACTCTCAGGACTGATCCAGAAGCCAAGCTGTGTGCACCTCTCACCTCCCATCCCCACTCCCAGCCAAGCGGTACCCCCCTATCTGCCCCCACCTCCCACACCCTGTGCTCTTACCCCTCCCAGGCTTCCTGGTAGACTGTCTCTCAGTTCCCCTTCAAAACCCTCAATCTAACTCTAAGGAAAGAGGAACTCTTCCAAAGGGAAGGGAGGGTAGGGGCTCTCTGAACCCTGCCCTTCAGTAGTGGCCCTCTCTCCCCAGCCCCCAGACTCACCTCCACCTTCCATTCCTCCCCTCCCCTGTTGCACTCCCAGCACCACCCACTCTCATACCAGGCCCCAGGCATGTCCATGACCCTCACCCTTGCTCACCAGGTAACACTCACCCCCTAAATCTCCCCCAAGCTGCCCACCCCTCTGCTACCTGGACAACCGCAGCATTTGGCACCCTCAACTCATGTATAGCCCAGTCTCTACACAGTAGCCTGGGACACTTTTCTGGGCTGTATGTGAGGTCACCAGTATCACCCCCCGCCAATCCTGCTGTGGCCCCTTTTCCTCTGGAAAAGTCTCCCCACAGCCCAGAAGTTGGCAGTCAGGCACTGAGTCAAATCCAAACTCTGTCATTGTAGCCATGCAGCCCTGAGGGGGAGGTCACCCCTCTTTCCCAGCCTCTGTTTCCCCATTTGTAAAAGGGGGATGACAATGATTCTTCTCTTAGGGGTAAAACAGGGAAAGTCAGGACACTCCCACAAGGTTCCATGAGCAGGAGTACCCTCTCCATATCAGCAGGGGTCCGACTGGGACCTCTATCCAACTCCTGGCTGGAGACTGACTACAGAGACACTGAGCCCCAACTACAGGCAGGTGCTGGTGTGATCTGCACATATCCCTGCTCCCAGACAATGCTCCTAATATAGCCCGACATTCCCAATTTATAGGTGGGAAACCTGAGGTCCAGGCTGGGAGCTGGCCACAGGGCAGCTTACTGCCAGACAAGGCCCAGATGTCTCTGGGCCTCCACGTGTGCCCTCCTCTGGGCCCTTGGACTTGTCCTCTCTTCTGGGGTGCCCCTCCCTCCCCTGCCCCAACATCCCTGCTTAGTCTCAGCTGCTATCTGAAGACGGCAGCGGCTCCCTCAAAACCAGTCACCCCGTTTGAATTTGTGGCACAAGACTTGCTAATAGTTTTGTTATTTATTGTCCCACTCTTCCCACTATAATGGCAGTTCCCTGAGAGCAAGGCCTGTCTCTGTGGTTTGCCACACTATCCCCAAAGCTGGTATTCCCAGAGCCGACACCAGGACCCAATACTTGTGAATGAATGAAATGAATGGATCCTGGGCAGAACAGGACCATCCCTCACCTTGTCCTCACTCCCCACACATCCTCTGCCCAGTGAATGCCCACACCCACTGCTCAGGTGGGGAAACTGAGGCTTAGGAAGAGAGAGGTGTTAGCCAGGATTCCACCAGCAAAAGAACCAGGTTGTGCTGCTTTGCAGGACCCTCCCAGCAGGCTATATCAGCTGCCTTTCCTTGAGGATCTCTGCCCAGACATAGCCCCCAAAACTACAGTCACCAGGGACCTCTGCTGGCAGCCAGGAGAGGAGTCCCCAGCCCCCAACCCCCTGCCCCTAGCCCCCCCAGCTCAGGAGCCCAAGGCAGACCAGTAGGCGGAGAACAGGCTCCTCACAGTGGTAGCGGGGCCTGGACTGAAAACTGAGTGCATGTGAACTCCAAAGAAGACATGAATCACTCACCGTTTATCAGTTCAAAGCAAACCTGCAATTACCAGGGGCTGGGCTCTCCCCTTCTAGGGGATAATTATACACGTCTTAATGCAATTAAGGACCCTACTTTTTATATTAAACAGGAGGGACCCAGCTAAAAAAGCCACAGTCCGAACTCAGGTTTGGCCCTGGGCCCACTTTCCCTCCCCCCAACACAGGCTGCCTGGAAGGGAAGGGACCAGCCAGAGGCATGGGGCTGCCAGCCAGGAAAAGGGGATCAGGAACACAGGTCCCTCCTGCCCACCAATTCACAAGGGCCAGCAAAGATGTCTGGGTCATTACCCCTATCTTAGCAATACAGGGCCCAAGGCTCAGACAGACCCAAGGTCACCTAGCTAGTCCCAGCAGGACAGGGACAGAATCCCAGGCTCCTACAGAGACCTGGATGACCAGCAGACCTGCTGGGGCTCGACTCCCACATGCCTTTGGTCTGCCCAGGAAAAAAAAATGCATTCTTTCCAAAGCTGCCTGGGTGCTGGGAAAGACCATGCTGGGCTAGGGGAGGAGAGCACCGCACATGCAGTATTCTGTGGCTGGTAGGGTGGGGGTGGGGGTGGCGGGGAGCAGAACAAGCCACTGTGGTCTGGGGAGGCTCCCCCAGGGGGCCTTTTCACCTGTTCTAGAAGGACCAGGTATAGTGGGAGCTGGCAGAGGAGGGGGCATCCTGGGTGGCAGGGGAGCAAGAGCAAAGGCCTTGGGGTGGAACATGCTGGACAATGCAGAGAAGGCAATGGGAATGACTGTAGCTTCTTGCCTTCAGCAAGAGAAACAGGCTGTACGGGGCCCAGTCAGAGCCAAACTGGGGAAGGAGAAGCTAAGCTGGTGTTAGGTGTGCCGACTGGGTGTGAGCTAGGGAGAGAGAGTCCAGGGCAGAGGCAGACAGGCCTGGCATAGCAGCCCCATTCCTGGACAGGATGGGCTCAGCTGTACAGTAGAACATGGAGATATCAAGGTCCCGAGTCCCTCTCCCAGCCACCACTCCTCCTCACCCTGAGAAACAAAGGCTCTCACTCAGAGCCCTGTTCACAGAGCCCAAGCCCCACGCTTCGGGCTCTGGATCCTTCAGGGGCTCAGACAGGTTAGGGCACAGAGAGGGAGTGGGGGACAGAGAAGACACTGCCATCCTGCCCAGTGGTGCCCCATTATCAACCAGGACTGAGAGCTACCCCTGTCACCCCATTTCCCTCAATGCAGGCCCCAGGGAGGTGGTACTGAGATGCCCTGCTCTTCTACCAGACCAGTCGTAGGGGACCAGCACCTGGGAGCATTAGTCCTGCTTCTCAAAAAAGTGTCCACCACTTAACCTTCCCTAGAGGTGGTGCCCTCTCCTCTAGCTTCTCTAGACAAGAGGACTTTTCTGGGGGATCAAAACATGCAGGCAATGACCTGGGAGCCACAGGAAGTCAGGAAAGGGCTGTCTGCTTTTGTCCACAGCACTTCACTTGTCCCCCCACCCCCAAGCACACACCTCAGCCACACGGGCTTGCCAGACCTCCACCCATGCCCCTGCCTGAAACGCCCTTGCTTGGGCCCTGAAGCGGAATCACTGGTTTTCCAGTCAGCTTCTGGCATAGGTCTGGGTGCTTCTCCAGGGCTGGGCAGGGTCTTGGCTGCCTCGTGCAAAACCTGGCCTCTCCTGCATACCCCAAACCGGCAGGTTGCTGAGGGTACCTGGGCCGTGCTCCACAAGGGCTAGAGGAGCAAAGGCTGAGCCCCACCCTCCCTGCCCAAACCCAGAGAACCAGCCTCGACATGAAAGAAGGAGAAGGAGCCCAGGCTCAGGGGGCAAAGTCACGGTCCACATCCCACCCCGAACACACACACCCCTTTCTTTCAAGGGGCGTGGCCCAGGCACCCCACAGATCAGCCCGAGAGCCGTTCCAGTCTCTAGGCAGTCAATGGGGCCCTTCTCACCCCCTTTTCCGGGCTGCACCTGGGATCTCACAGGATTCAGGGTCCTCCCTGGCGCCCCGCTCCCCCTTCCCGGAGGCAGTTCCGAATCAGCCCCGGTGCACACAGGCCAGGGCCAGGGACTATCCAGGAATCAATCGGAAGCCTCCGAGGGAAGCAAGCTGACCCTGAAGAGGCCCTACAAGGGGGAGGCCTAGGAGGCCCGAGAGAGCGGGGCGGCCTCCCGGGCAGCACCCGCACCGACCCCTCCCAGCCCGAGTGCGCGGCCCTGAGGGCCTGGGACGGACACAGCGCCCATTTCCCAGCGCCGGGGACACAGGGGCCAGGGGCGGGCTGGGTCCCGAGGAAGCGGCTCTAACTGCCACCCCCGCGCTCTGAGGGCCGACCCGGGGCGCAGCCCCGCACGCCCTTCTCCGACTCCCGCGGCCCTACCCGGGCCTGCCCACAGCGGCCCAGCCCTACCGGCTGCCAGAGGTCCAAGCCGCGGTCCAGCCTCCGGGCTCGGCCTGGGTATCCGCAGGGCCCTACCAGCAGGACCGCCTCAAACTTTGTCTCCTGCTTTATAGGAAAGAGCAGCGCGGGCCCTAGCCGCGCCGCCCGCAGCGCTGCCCCGAGGAGCTCGGAGGGCTGGTCCGGTGAGGAGGCCCAGTGCGCGGGGCCTGGGGCTGGGTCTGACCGCGCTGGGCCAAGACACGACGGGCTCAGTACCCGCGCCGCGCCCGGATATACGCGGGAGCTGGACCGGAGCCGCAGGGACACGGGGACAAGAAAGCCGCAGTCCTCCGCGCACACCCCCTGCCAGCCCGGCCGCACGCCTGCGCACCCCCGGCGGCCCGACCAAGGGCGCCTCCCACCCGGCGCGCCCCCGCCCGAGACACCCCCCGCCCCAGTCCCGCTCCTGGCCACGGGGAAAGTTGCGCCCCTACTCACCGGGTGCCCCCGGGCGCGCCCTGCCGCCGGCCATCGCCGCGCCCCGCCGCCCGCCCAGACGCTCCTTGCCCAGCCGCGGGGCCGCCCAAGCCGCGCAGGCCGCCCAGGCCGAGGCCACCGCCGCGCCGGTACTCCGCTGCGTGGCCGCGTCGCCGCTGCCCAGCATGAATGGGGAAGCGAGCTCCGCGCGGCTGCGGACTAGCCTCGATCTCACCGCCTGCGGAGCGCCACGCCGCGCGCATGCGCCGCCGAGGCCGGGGTGGGGGTGGCGGAAGAGGCGTGGGGGTGCGGGCGCGGGCGGCGTCCTCCAGAGGGCGCTCTGCCCCGTGCGGCACGCCCGCCGGAGCCCTCCGCAAGGCCGCCCGGTCCCACGGCGTGCCTCCAAAGGGTGATGCAGTCGCTTGCCTTCAAGGCTGGGTGCGGGGGCTGCGGCGGGGCGTCCCCGCCAGCCCCCCGCATGCGGGCTGTCCTGAGCCTGCGTCCCCAGAGGCACGGCCTGGCCTCCGTGTACCCGGGCTAGGAGCACAACCTCCATTCACAGAATAGTCAACTGAGGCCCACGGAGGGAAAACTCCCTATCCTGGACCATGCAGGACTGTAGTGTGGGTCCCCGACCCTTGGCCTTGGCGATCGCATCTGTTCGGTGCGATGGGAACCCTCACTAGTGAGCAAAACGGCGCCCTCTGCCGGCCGGGCCGCACAACACCCGACATCCCCCGCCCCCCGCCCACCAAACTCAGCAGCGCATTCACTGACCCGGATGCAACACGGGGAAATTTCCATCTCAGGGTCCCGAGGTGGGGCGTGGTAGAATGCAAATCCAGGCTGTCCCGGACCTAAGCAGGGCGCGCCGGGGGACGCAGGGACCGGGGGGCAGGGGCTGCCCACCCAGGGCATGAGGCCCCGTGGCCCAGCAGGGGGCAGACAGCAGCCACTTGTGATGGTGCTTGTCCAGAGGCCCGCGCATTCTGAGCTGCCCAAAGATTGGGGCGTGGAGAGGCCTCCCCACAGAAGGCCCGGAGGAAGGTGAGGCGAGGCTCCGGAGCGCCTCTAACAGAACCGAAAGGACCAGAGACCCCTGTGGTTCGAGGGCGAGCTGGGTAGGGGAGAGTGGCAGAGCATGGAGAAGCTCTTGCTGTGTGAGAACCTGGCTGTCATCCCCACAGAAGAGGAAACAGCTACAGTCCAGGGTAAGGAACTTGGCCCGGCAAAGGGGTCCCTTCCACCTCGCCCCTTCCCTCCCCTCGCGCTGCCCCCATCCTAGTTACTGGGTTAATCCTTCTCTTGGTTTCCTTTGGGTATTTGAGCATGCTGCTTTGCTCTGATTGTGGGGCGTCATAGAAATGCGATCTCTGCGCTGTGAGGGCTCAGCAAGGCCCGGTTGCCTATGGGCAGTTTGTTTACTCTTTGACATGTCTTCGTAGGTGGTGCTAGTCATCCTTTCTCCTGCTGATGAACCAGCGCCCTAGTTTGGGACCAGCGAACTGTAATGGACATCTTGTGCAGCCTCTTGGAGGCAGCTAGACTTGGACTGCTGAGTCACCAGGTAGGTAGGTGTGTGTTTAGCTTTGGTGGACACCCCAAAGCAGTTTTCCCAAGTGATAGTTGGGTATGCAATCCCAGGAGCAGTTTGGGGCCTGGCAGCCCCCATCCTCACTTACATTTAGTACTGTCATTCTGGAGTTGTTGCCTACCTGGTGGTATGCACTGGTTTCATTGTGGCTTTAATTTGCATGTCCCTGAATAAGGGTGAGCATCTCTTTTAAAAGTTCTATTTACTATTTTATTGAATAAGCACTAGCTAGCACTGACTCTACGCAGGGCTCTGCTACGTTTTATAGTTGGGTAAACTGAGATGGAGAGGTGAAGTGACTTGCCCAGGTTCCCTAGCTGGTAGGTGTCAAAGCTGGGAGGCTACTTCTGGCAGTCCAGCTCCACAGCCTGGTCTCAACTCAGCTACTCTACTACACTATCCTACACTACACACACACACACACACCTGTGAACTAGACCCAAGTACCTTCCTTCCTCGTGAACTTCTGAGCCACACATCTAGGTATGGGTCCTGGCATGACTAGTTAATGTGCAGCAAATCCCATCTGTTTCCGAGACCTCTTTTCTTCAACCACGAGATGGATTCAGAGACCCCTTACAAAGGTGCAGTGAGGAGATGTGAGTGTGAGCGCCACAGTGGGACTGAGAAAATGTTTATCCCTTCTCCCTGTGTTGGTGCCAGGGCTGTCCTCACCTCTCTGCTCCATTGAAGCAGGCACTGCTCAAGACCCTTCTCACTCTGTGTTCAACAGTCCCGAGAGCCAGGGCCTCTTCTTTGGGTTCCAGCCCCCTATCTCCACTGTCTCCCCAGGTGGCTCAGGAGGGCTGCTGGGCTCTGGGTGGTGGCCAAGCTTACATTCTCACATCCTACAGTTGTCCCACCAGGAACCCCAGTGTCCTCCTGGACACCCTTTCTTCCCCAAGGGCCCCTGCATCCCCCAAAACATTATACCAGATTATACTATTTCCCTGTATCTCCACTTCGTCCCCTGCTCCTGATCATGTCACTCTGTCCACTCCCCAGAAGGTGATGGGTGGCAAGTTCTTCCCAAGATGGAAATCAGGTAATTTAATGCTTAAGTATCATGCATGACCATCAATTCCTGGAGGGCCATAGACCTGAACACAATAAGGAAAACTGCAAGAGTTTTAGAAGACAGCAGAGCAAATTATCTTTATGACCATTGGCTAGGGAAGATTTCTTCAATGAAATGTCAAAAATGAATAAGGATCAATTTGACTACCTTAAAATTGGTTATTTTTGTTCATTAAAATTACAGAGTTCAGTAAGAGTTACAAAAGAGGAAATGACCAGACAAGCCAGGATTTAGGAAAAGATATTTGCAATACACATATATTTGACAAAAAAAAATGCATATCCGGGATATAGAAGGAACTCCCAAGAATCAATAAAAAAAAAGACATCAACCCAGGAGGAACACAGGGAGGAAACAGGCAGTTTGTTGAAGAGAAAATGGGAAATAACTTGCTTCAATGAGCCCAGTGTGGTGGTCTCCACCGTCTGGAGCTTTGTCTGACCCTTAGTGTGTTTGTGTGTGTGTCCTGATGCTGCCCTCCAAGGAGCCAGCCCCAAGTACAGATGAAGAGGTGGGAGGCTCAGCTGGATTCGCACCCGGATGTGTGGTCCTGGCGCTCCTCACTGTGCATGATGAGGGTAAATGAGTCAACAGGGCAGTTTGGGCCCTTCCTTTCTGGTTTCCTCTGTGGTTTTGCATTTGTTTGCCAAGCAGTTTGGGAGGGCTTGGGGTTGTTGAATGGCACAGAACAATTCCCAGAAACAGCTCTGATCAGAGTTTGAGAGGAGGTTCTTTCAGTGCTATCTAGTATTCCTGCCATGGGAGCAGCTCCCAGGGCTGCTTCTGCAGTTTGGTGACTCAGAACTTTGTTCAAAAGTAGACTAAAGGGTGCTTTCTTCCCTCCCTATGGGGCCCCCATCACTGACAGGTGAGGAGGAGGCCAGGGGAGGGAGTACAGGGGGTCTTGGGTACCCAAACTCCCTGGGGATAACCACTGATCCCAGCCCACTGGGCTCAAAGCTAGGGTCACCCTGACTCCTGTCTGCCCCTTGCCCCACATCAAAACCATTTCTCGTGTCTCTTACTCCTGTCACCTTCTGCTCCATGGGTGTGGAGGCCTCCTTAGTCACCAGCTCCCACCTGCCCCTCCCCACCCTGCTCTCCACACTGTGGCTGGAGGGATCTGAGAGAGGAGAGAGGGTGGAGACCCCCCACCCCTGCACATGTCCTCCAGTGGTTCCTTCAACACACAGAATGTCTCCAGCCCCACACGCATACGAGCACATACATACCTGTACATGTGCATACACACTGGGGGCAGGCATGGAGCAGGTGCTCCCTGGGTGTTCCTCGGTGGGCACTTGCCTTGTACTGGCCCTGAGTGTGCAGCACTGTGAGTCATCTTGGCTCTTCCTCACTCACCCCTGTGGGGTTGGTACTATCAACCTCAGCCCACATCCTGCCACTGTGGACACAGGTACGCTGCAGTCACTGCTGCATTCTAGGAGCCCACTCTAGCTGCTGGGTGCAGAGGGGGTTGGGAAACCTGTTCAGGGTCCAGAGCCATCCCCGCACTCCAAACCTTTAGCCTATGACTCTAAAGCAGGAGGACAAGGGCTCAGCCCAGGTGCAGACACTCTGACGAGAAGGCAGCCAGGCCCACCATGGCCCCCTCCACCCATCAAGCCCACTGTCCTGCTGCCCCTGCCCTCACCAGTCAGGAACTGTTGGTTGTAGAAGATAGAAATTCAACTGGGCTTTAAGCTCTAGGTCGCCTATAGTGACTCGGGTTAGCAGCAGGTGAGCATGGCTGGGTCTCGGGCATAGCTTGGCCATTGTGGGCTCTATCAGACACTACCTTGGTTCACGCCCACACAGGCCTCTGTGCATGGTGGCTTTGGCGCTCCAGGTGTTTCTTTCCCACTAGGTCCATGGAAATTCCCAGAATGGAGCCTCATGAAGTGGGCTGGATTAGGTTCTACCCCTTGGCCCCTTGAACCAGTTACCATGGCGAAGGGCTAGAACCAGACAGTTGATGGACGGGGACCAGGTAGCTCTCTAGAGACAGGGGTGGCATTGGGGAGTGGTTCCCCCACTGAAAACCTTGGTGCAATTATCAAAACAAACAGGCCTGGATGCAGGGGAAAACATTCCGGACCCCACCTACCTAAATGCTACTACTTCAGTGTGCCCGGCGTTCTTGTCATGCTGAGATTCTTGCTCCAAAGATGCCTTCGCACCTCAGGTCTTTCCCTATGCTGTGCCCTTGTCCAGGAGTGCCCCCACCTCCACCTTCCATCTTTCAAAGCCCATGTTCCCACCCCCACCCCTTCCAGAAAGCCTTCCTGACTACAGCCCTTCCCACCTGTGAGCACTCTTCGGGCTTCCTTCCTGTCCCTGTCTGTGCCAGCTGTGACCAGTCTGGGCTCAGGACTGTCACCAGCACTCACCCAGCCTTGAGGTTGCAACCAGGTTACTGTCAGCACTTCATTGTACAGAAGACACAGTAGCAGAGGTCCCCACCCACTATTCCATAGATACTCCCCAAGAGCACTGGAGGGGATCACTGTTGCCTTGTCCTGGGATTGCAAACTCAGATGACTTCAGGGGCCAAATGATAATGGATGTAAAGAGTAAAACAGGCTGTATCTAGGAGCTGGTGAGGGCTAAAGTGGGCAATGAGTTGGAGGGCAATTGTGGAAAGCATGGTTGTGCTCTTGGGCGAGTGTTGAGTGAACAAGACACACGAGTGAGAAGAACCCAGCCAGTAGGTCTCCTGTTTGCAATCTGTGGCTTGGTGCAGCTCCCACAGCCCACATCATTCCCACAAGGCTCAGAGTGGGTGCTTGTTGCCCTGGGGTCAGGTCACAGATGATGTCAGCAAGGATGGGAACCCTATCCAGGGCCATGGCCTCTGAAAAAGCTACTTCCTACCCCTTCACCCCACAGCCACAAGAATCAGACTGCCAGGGATCAGGGAAGCAGCCCAGGTTTTCCCATTGTGCTGAAAATCCCTGGGCTGAAGTAGGGAAACTGGACCTGCCCTCCACCCAAAAGTAACAGGGCAGTGCCTTCTTTGCCCATCTGTGCGTGGTCAGAGGAGGCAAGCTGTGAAACCAAAGATTGAAATGCAACAGATGTTCTCAGCACACGGTACCCCAACTGTGCAGAACCCAATCACAAGTCACTCAATATAGCAAGCACCAGGGAAACCTCAGCTTCTTTGAGAATACACAGTCAACAGATGCCAACACCAAGGTGATATGATGTTGGAATTATCTGACAAGAAGGGATATGAAAGACAGTTTGGAGAGTATAATCAATTTTTTAAAAAATTTTTATTGGGGAATTGGGGGAGGGGAACAGTGTTGGAGAGTTGGGGAATGGTCCAGCCAAGTTGTTGTTCTTCACTCTTCATTGTGGAGGGCGCCAGTCACCATCTGGCTTCCCATTGGCAGCTCCTGGCCTCTAAGCTCAAAGTGCTGTGTTCGATCTTAGTTGCGGGTGGGCGTAGCCACCATCCCATGCGGGAGTCGAACCCAGCAGCCTTTTTGTTAAGAGCGCACGCCCTATCCACTGAGCCATCCGGGCAGCAGCTCAGCTTAAGGCTCCGAGTTCAGTCTTAGTTGTGGGTTGGCATAATCCACCTTCGAACAGGCAGTCTTGTTGTTACACCAGCTGAGCCACCCTGCCACCTGTTCGCAGCTCAGTGACAGCTCAGCTTGGACGCAGCATTCACTGGCCCATGTGGGAATCGAACTGGTGGCCCTGTTGCTCAGAGCTTGCGCTCTAAGCCAACTCTTAACCAACTGAGCCACTTGACCGGCCCTCAATAATCTTGTAAATGTATTTTAGGGAGTCAGATGGACTCAGGTCTTGTTAGAGAGATCACTTCATGGATGGTGTAGAGGCCTGACCACTGCACTGTACATCTGAAGCTGCTGTTGAATAATATTATGTCAACTATAATTTAATATATATATAGCCATGGGATATGGACTACAGCGTGGGGAGTGAAGTCAATGGAATTGTTATAGATATGTATGATATCGGGGGGGTAGTTAATTAGGGGAGGGGAGTTGTCACTTTGCGAGGGGTGAAAAGTATAACTATTGCATTGTTTTGTACATCTAAAACTAAAAATAAAATAAAAAAGAATTTTAAAGTAGCCATCATAAAAAATGCTCTGATGACCAATTATGAATATGCTTGAAACAAATGAGAATATAGAAAGTCTCAGCAAGGAAATCAAAGTATAAAGAAGAACCAAATGGATATTTTAGAATTTAAAAAAAACTTTCAAAAGCAGAATACGCTCAATAGATGGTTCCATGCAGAACAGAAGGGAAAGAGGAAAGAAACAGCGAACTTGAAGATAGAACAACAGAAATTACCCAATCTGGAAAACAGAAAGAGAAAATATCCTGGGGGAGGGGGGGAAGAACCTCAGGATCCTGTGGGATTGAACAGAAGATCTAACACTTGTGCCATTGAAGGAGTCCCAGAAGGAAAGGATATAAGATGGTGGTACTGAAAAAGCAGTCAAAGAAATAGTGGCTGAAAAGTTTGGCAAATTTGACAAAAGACATAAACCTACAGATTCAAGGAGCCAAATGGATTCAAAGATATCCATGCCAAGACACATCATCATCATCATCATCATCATCAAACTTCTAAATACCAAAGACAAAAACACCTTGAAAGCAGCAACAGAGAAATGACTCCTTACCTGCAAGGGAAAACAGCTTGAATAACATGAATTTCTCATCAGACACCATGGTAGCCAGAAGGAAGTGCAATGACATTATTAAATGCTGAAAGAACAGACCTGCCAATCATGAATTCTATAACTGGTGAAAATACCATTCAGGAATGGGGGGAGTCAAGACATTCTCATGTGAAGGAAACGAAAGAGAATTTGTCACCAGCAAAACTACTCTGACAGAATGGCTAAAGGAAGTTCTCTAAAAAAAGAAAATGATAAAAGAAGTGATGTTGGGACACCAGGAAGGAAGAAAGAGCAATGGACTTCTCTGAAGCTTTTGAAGTTGCATTGGATGGTTGAAACAAAAATTATACCACTGTCTGATGTCTCTGTATAGTTAGAGGGAACATCTCAGATAATCATATTATAAAGCGGGAGGGTAAAGGGATATAAAGAGAGATAAGATTTCTACACATCACTCAAACTGTTAAAAGCAGTAGACTATGATAAGTACATATATAGACTATAATCCTTAGAGCAACTATAAAAATCTATGCAGATACATTCAAAACACTATAGATAAACCAAAGTGGAATTCTAAAATGTGTTCAAGTAACCTATAGGAAGGCAGGAAAAACAGAAAGAAAAAAAGGGACAGAACAAAAAATAAAATGGCAGATTTAAGCCCTATTATATCAATAATCACAGAAAATGCAAAATAGTATGATTACATTTATATAACATTTTCCCAAATGATAAAACTGTAGAGATAGAGAACAGATTAGAGTTTGCCAGGAGTGAGGAATGGTGGGGGGAAAGGAGTGTGACTATAGAGGGCAGCACAAAGGAGGGAGGGTTCTAGTTTGATCACAGGAATGTTACCTGAATCTACGTGTGATAAAGGACAAAGAACTAGGCAGGCATATTGTATCAATGTCAGTGCCCTGGTGTCCATACTGCACTATAGTTATGCCACTGGGGAAGCCTAGGGGAAGATATGGGGGACCTCTCTGTACTATCTTTCCAACTTCCTGTGACTCTGTCATTATTATAGATTATACTCATAATTATTTCAAGATAAAAATACCTTGGCTGCTGCTTTTGCACAAGGCCCAGCTTTGCTGCTGGCACTAACTCTGGGAGCAGAGCTTGTCCCTAATGGCCCCCTTGCCCTCTGTGGCTGGGGCTGGTTGGACAAATGGATTGTCTGCCTGGGCCCCCCACAGAGCTCACATGCCAGTAGGACATCACCACAGCATAGGCCACTGCAGGAATCCTGGGGATGCCCCATCTCCCCACTCTCCTAACCTTGTCTTCTCTTTTTCCATGCCTCAGAGCTCATGTCATCTCTTCAGAGAAATTCCTGATTCTTTGACATAAAATGTGCCCCAGTCATAGCCCCTGATTTAAGTTAATTACAGCCCTAATTCCCCTGATTTTTTCTAAGTTGTTTATTATCCATCACTCTCGGAATGGATGCCTCATAAAGACAGGGAACTCATCTTTCTTATAATGACAACACAAGGTAAACAGTCTATAAGGGTTTATAGGATGTATTTGCTATCTGTTGCTGCATAACAAATCACCCTACAATTTAGTGGCTTAGAACCGCAACCATTATCATTTATTTTCTCTCATGGTTTTTTGGGGGGAAATTCGGAGGGTACAACAGGGAAAGCTGGTCTCTGCCCCACAGTGTCTGAGGTGTTGGTTGGAAGATGCCCTTTCCCAGCCATTCAATCCCAGACCCATCTCCAAAGAGCTCTTTTGGAACCTCCTGGCTGTGCCCACCCCACACATATCTCTCTGTGGTTGTGCATTGCCTGCCTTATGGATGTGGGCAGGTTCAAGGATGGGAGTGGAGATGAAAAGGGAAGTTGGAATTTCTGCAGAGTCCTTTTGAACTACCCGTGTTCCCTTCTGTGACACCCCTCCCAGAAAAACCCTCCCCTGGGGGGAATGGCTCCATTTGAAAGTGCACAGCCTTCGGAGGAAGAAACATGGGGCTGAGTACCTCCTGGGCTCCACTCCAGTCATGTCCCCACCCCTCAGTGCCTTTTCTGGATCATGAGGAGAATGGCACCTGCTCCCAGGGTCACTGTGAGGACCAGAGAAAACACTGGGTGCCCCCCAGGCAGAGAGCCCTCCCTGAAGCACCTCGTTCAACCCTGGGCAGGGAGGGGTGTCCCCTTTTCACAGCTGAGGAAACTGGGGCATGAAAAAGTAAAGTGCCATTGCCCAGGGTATATGCTGAACACCCCGCAGTCCCTGCATTTGATTATCACAAGCCAGGTCTCTGCAGCAGCCCCGGCTGTGTTAGTCACCCCCTCCACACTGTCTTTCTGCCTCCTCCATGCTTCCTCATAGGGAATCTTTGTGATTTCCCAGATGCTTGTTCCCTCTGTCCCCCTGAGGTCACCCTGCTGACTTTTCCCTGCCAGCCCCAGCACAGGCTTCTCCTTTTCTGGGAAGGCTACCTTGAAGCATCCACTGATCCTCCTGGTCAGGAGCAGCTCTGAGCTTCTGGGCCCTGGACCCAGCTTCAGATGTTCCTATTTCTGAGCATGCACCTCCACCAGGTCAGAAGCAGAGGTATCATGGGGTGCCTGGCAAGGAATATGTGAGGAGTGGATGAGACCAGCCCATCTCTCCTGTGTCTTTATTGGGTAAGGCCATGGCCAGCCATGTGGCCAACCATGTTGGGTACCAGCCCCAAGGGTACAGGCACAGGCCCCACAAGGAGGGGGCAGCAAAACAGTGTTGGAGAGGGGCTGGGACCTGAACATATGCCACCTGGCTCAAGTCCCACTCACCGGAAACCCCCTCCAGGGCAGGCAGGGTGTTTTTGGTTCAGGGGACAAACACCAGGAATGACATTTAAAATATTTAACAGCCAATCAGAGTACACCCTAGACATAAACAATGGACAGGACCAGCCTTGACAAACATCTAGCTTTGCTTCATCCAAAGGGACATTCACTGACTTGCCTCTCTGGAAGGTCCAAGGACATCTTGCTTCAGGTATAGCTGGATCCAAAGCCCAATAATGTCATCAGGAATCTGTTTTTTGGCTCTGCCCTCCTCTGTGTGCATTCTCAGGTGTGTTCTTTCTATACTTGTTGGCCAAGACAATCCTGGCAGCTTACAGGACCTATTGGAGTCATGCGACTGACCTCTCCATGGCATACCTTAAGGTGTGGGGTCAGGTGGGGGCAACCCCACTGGTGTAGCAGCTGCTGCTGCCTCAAGGATAATTTTCTTTCCAAGAGGTCTGGCCTTTTTTTTTTTTTTTTAACAATTAAAACAGTCCTTTTAATTATTAAAATATATGCTCATGGTTTAAAAAAAAATCCAAGTAGCACACAAAAGAATATACAATGAAGTCAGTCTTCCTCTGACTGGGCCCTGAGCTCAGAGACATGGTACAGTTACAAGCAAATATAGACACCTATGAATATTCTTGCCTCTCTGTTTTCTCAAAAGATATAAACTGTACACCCTACTCTGAACCTCCTTCATTATTTTTTTCTTTTTTCTTTTCTCTTACCAATAGATTTTTGGAGATCAGTCCACAAGAGCTACCTCAAGATACCTCCCTCTCCCTCTTGAACGTCATAGAAATGGAAGCCTCCAGGACTGCTCTCCAGTGAGTCACACTTTAGTATACCCCCCCCCCATAAGTGTGTGACTTGCTTCTAACGGATAAGTTATGGCAAAAGTGAGGGACCTCTCTTTCATGGTCACATGAAAGACAACTTCACTGGCTTTGAAGAAATGTTGAGGGAGGGCCTGTGAGAGTCACGTGGCCAGGGATTGGGGTGGGCCCCGTCCTATAGCCACAAGGAAAGGAATGCTGCCAAAAGCCAGAGGAACTTGGGAGAGGAGTCCAGCCTGACCACGCCTTGACTGCAGCCTCATGAGTCACTAGCAGGGAACCAGCTCAGCTGTGCAAGGGCTCCTGACCCATGGCTGTGTGGTTGAAGCAGCTGGTTTGTGGTCATTTGTTAGGAAGCTAAGACAAGCATGGACTCCTCTCTATCTGGCCTTTCTCTCTCCATGAGATGTGAGATTCATCCTTGTCATTACCAGAATTCTAGTTTGTTCTTTTTCTTTGCTAGGTAGTATTTTGTATGAATGACAACCTACCCATTCTACTGTCCATGGACATTTCGGCTGTTATGAATAAAGCTGTATGAACATTCCTATATGTACCATCTAGACATCATGCATATTCATTTTCTTGGATATTGACCCAGGAATAAACTTGCTGCATCAGACTGTAGGTGGATATTTAACTTTATAAGAAGCTGCCAAACCAATTTCCAAAGTAGTTTAATCATTCTGCACTGCTAGCAGCAGTGTACAAGGGCCCTGGAGGTTGTGCATGCTCACCAGCACCTGGTATTGTCTGTGCAAAGGTACTTCTTTGTGGTTTTGTTTAGCATTTCCCTGATGAGTCATAAGAATGTGGAGCATTTTTTCATATGTTTATTGGCCTCTCCTGAGAGGTTCCTGTTACCACTTTGTCTGCTGTATGATTTATTATCTGCCGCTAAATCCCAAGCTGGAGCTAGAGGGAAAGAGAAACTCTATAAGGTATGAATCGCTGGGGCATCTCATGGAACCCAAGAATGAAGGTGACACAGAACAGAGCTAAGATGTGCAAAGAGAGAGACCAGGTCCCAATCACCGTTTAAGCTCTTAGATCCAGCCATGCCTAAGGCTTCCTTCTGGACTTTTCAATTATATGAGCCCACACACTCTTTTTGTTTAAGTCCCTTTGAACTAGGGTACTGTCAGTTGTGCTAAAGGGATCCTGACTGAGGCAGGGCTTGAGTCAGCCCCTTGTCTGGGTTCCAATCTGTCCAGCTTTCCAGATCGCTGACTCCTGAGGCCCACTGAGCTCTGGAAAGGAAATGTGGAGAGGTGGAGGCTCCCTGAATTCCAGGTGCTCCACCAGCTTTTCCCCCTACCCCCACCTGCTGTGATCAGCACCCCACTTCATTGCTGCTTGTTTTGAGGCTGAATAACCATGTAATTGGTTTATCTGTTCCACAGTCAAACTTCGGCAAATATGTTTTTCATAATTAGTCAAGTTTATTTAACAGAAATAACCGGCCCATTAAATTTAATGAGGCAGGTTATCAGGTATGAAGTGGAAATGTTTTTCCTTAAGAGCAACCTGGATTTGTCTGCGCTGGTTAACGGGCCAGGGAGATGCTGCTAGCTGCCTTATCTGGGAGTGGGAACCCCTAGGGAGTGGGGGTGCAGGTGTCCTGTCCTCACAGTAAATGGCAATTGGCACCCCTAGTGCTCCCAGGCTCCACTGTGCCCCCATTGCATAACATCTGATAGCATTAATTTTATCTTGTCTGTCTCCCTTATTGATCATGCTTCTGAAAGCAGGGTTCTTCTTTTTGCTCAATGCTGTATTTACAGCTCTAGAACCATAACTGCATGTAGTAGGCATTCAATGCCAATGTTTGTTGTGCAAAAGATGAATAACTAAGGAATGCCTCCTGCCACTGCAATTCCCTAGGCCTCTAGGGGCCTCCTTCCTGGCACACTTTGGGCCCTGCCTTGTTCCTCTCCCAATTTTGCTGCCCCTGTTTATCAGGTGGGAAAAGCTCTATTTGAAGAGAACCAGACTCTGCCAAGGGGCAACCACTGGGCCAGTAGCCCTCACGAAGAGAGGGCCCTGGGCCACCTTGACCCAGGGCCCAGGCTGGGGAGGGCTGCACTTGCTAAGAGCATTCAGGAAACATCGAGCCTGGGGACTAGTTTATAAAAATGTTCAGATCAGTTTAGAACAACATAAAATACACTTAATTATTAAACAAACAAAACAAAACACACCCATAATCCTGTTTCCTAAAGAAAAGTACTCTAAGATTTTGATGTATAACCCTTTGAACTTTTTATGTGTGTGTGCATTTTTACATACGTCTAGGTGATATGTTTTTATCCAAAAACTGGGTCAGGGCTGGCCGAGTGTCACGGTGGTTAAGAGCTGGCTTGGGACGCCAGTGGCCCCGGTTCGGGTCCCACATATGAAGGCCAGTGACACTGCCCTCAAAAAACAAACAAACAAACAAAAAACCTGGGTCATACAGAATATTTTACTTATTTTCTTAAAATAGAATGCATGGAGTTCCATGTTAATAACTATGTATTCCATGTCACTATTATTAGTGTCTGCAGAATTATCTTATCACATTTTATTCAATGTATCCCCTATTATTGGGCATTTAGGTTGTTTCCAGGATTTTGCCATTATTATAAACACTATGATAAACAAAGCAGTCGCTTTACCTGGCCAGCTCTGGCTAAGCCCTCAGATCCCAGCCTATACCTCAGCTCTTCAGAGCAGCCTCCCTGATGCCACAGCTTGGGCACCCTGGGCCAGAGCTCCCGGGCCTCTCCTCAGAGCCTCATCACAACTGTGTTCCACGGTCAGCTCTCCAGCTATAAGCTCAGGGAGCGTGGACAAGGTGTTGCCATTGTTTTCATAGTGCCAAGGACATAATAACAATAACAGAGAAGCCAAGTGTGAGGCAGAGATGAACCTGCAGGCATTTATTAGGCGGTGCCCTTGGGGGTCAACACTTACTAAGGAGAAGGAGCAGAGGATAGGGGGACAAGCGGGGCTGCCAAGTAGTTTCAGTGAGGCCCGGCCCAGATCTCGGGTTGGGACTCCCTTCTAGGTTGGGTTGCCCTTCCAGGTTGCTCCAAGTTGGGGTACAGGAGCCTGTCCTTTATCCAACCCCCTTATCAAGCAGTAATTGGGTGTAGTCCTGGCCCTCTGGGGCATGGCTTTGGTAAATTGATTCCTCAGCAAAGGCATGTCCCAGGCTGTCTACTGCCAGCCCTGAAGGAGATCTGACTGGCAGGCCTCCTGCACTCACCCTCAGGAGCACTACCTGAAAGATACCTACCATCATCACCCCCAGGGAGATGGTACCTGTGACTATCTCCCTTTTATAGATGAGGAAAACAGGCTGAGAGGCTCAGGAACTGCTGCTGGGATCAGGGTCAGAGCTGAGTCTGCCACGCTTTGATTCTCCATGTCATGCTGCTGGCACTGCAGAGATTGAGCACAGGCCAGGACGAACACCTAGGACACAGGACCTGAGCACTCTGACTGCCTTTGAGCCTTTGAACCGCCATCATTGGGCTGAGGATGTATGTTCGCAAAGCTCCAATGACAACTGTGGATTTGGCTGTTTTTCCTTTCTGTTCTGTCAATCTTGCTTCATGTATTTTGCTCTTGTGCCAGGTGTACATGTAGAAAGATTTTTAAGTCTCCCTGCAAGTTGTCCCTGTTACTATTTGAAACGGCTTCTCTGTTGCCCATAGCACTCCTTGTCTTTTCCACCATGTCTGATAGTAACATGACCAGCTTTCTCAGAGTTTGCAGGTATATCTTTTTCTATTCTTCTATTCTCAAGCAACCCGTGCCCTCAGCATTAAGGTGACGTCTCTTGTAAACAACATACAGATGGTTTTGTGGAAAGGGTAGGGGTCATTTCTTTGTTTTTTCTTCATGAGTTTGCACACTTCAAAAGGCTTTTGATGCATTTCACCAAATGTGTTCTCCTGGGAGGTCATAGTGTCACCTCCTCCAGCGGTGGCCAGAGAAGGGCCCTCTCCACATCTACAGTGACACTCTGCTCCCTCCTGTGTCCAGTGCACATTGGACATTCCCTCCACGCCCTATTCTTGCCCCCACCCCAGCCACCTGCAATGATTCTGCATATCTGAGGCCATGTCTGCATCGGGTATGGGCAGCAGCAGTCATGGGTGGATGAGGTGGCAGTGTGTGTCTGAGGCAGGGCCCCTATCTCCTAGTGGGTAGGAACTGGTACCTCATATGAGGTCCTTCCCCAGGGCTTAGACCCTGCCTTGGCATCGCTGGGCCTCTCCAGGTTAGTAATGATGTTGGAAGTAATGAACTCTAGCCATTTCTTCTGCCCAGGCCACACTCCCTAACTGGGTAGCCAGGTGAGGGGAAAGGGTGCTGGATTGGCCCCCTCAGCTGGGTCCCTGGAGCAGGGCAGAACCAAGACTCTGGACATCTCTGGGCCTGTCCTAGCATGCAGTCAGAATCCCTCTTGTGACAGGAGACACAGCATCAGCACTGAGCACTGTATAATCTGAGGCTGGTTACTCCCATTCTCTGGGCCACGGTTTCCTCATCTGTAAAGTGGAGCAATAACAGCAGTAACCACCCCATAGGGCTGTGTAAGACTAGATGAGTTAGTATTTATAAAGGGTATAGGAGAGTACCTGGCACGTAAGTGTCTGATGGGACTGATTGATGACTGGGACTATTCCCTGCAAGCTGGCCATCATCTGCCAGTACAATCTGAAATGCACACAGGTGTGTTTACACACTGCCACTGCCACCACTACTCACTCCCACCCAAGTACAAGCACACATGCCTGCCCAGCACACCCCCAAGGTCATGCTGAAGTGGTTCCTGCTAGCCTGCTTTTGGTCCTGAGCCTCCACACCACTCCTTCACACAAGGGGCAGCTCTGGGCTGCCTTGCCCAACAGGTTCCCAATAGGTTCAGCCAATAGAAAGCATGATAGAAGGGAGGTTGGAGGATGGTAGGAAGGGAAAGCCCATAGGCAGCACCTTTCATAATAGCTGTGTCCCCTCAGTGGTTCCAGCTCCCCTAAGCAGGGCCTCTGTGGTGCCAGCTTCCATTTGGCAATCCTGCCTCTTCCCTTTGTCCCTTTAGCCTTGGGGCTATGGGAGCTTTCCATTGTCACTATTTTTTGGGTTACCATCCCATCCCATTTGGGGTTTCAGTCCTCCATCTCCTTTGAGATCAACTCTGCATTTAATTGCCTGTTTAAATAATCATAGTGCTTTCTGGTTTCCTGGTTGCACCCTGGATGTCACAACCAGTATCATCATATTTATTCCCCCACAACTGGGTGGGATGGGTATTAACAATCCCTTTAATAGTCATTCAGCTGGAACTTAAGCCCAGAAATGTCTGCCTCCAGGTCTGTACCCCACTGGACATACCCCTCACCCATGCAGTGTTTTCGCAGGCCTGACGTCCTATCAGGTATGGCCATGTGGAGGAACTGGAGATGCAGATCCACACATAAGCAGGCCATGCACAGATGCACATGCATATGCAGTCTGTACCTGAGCACATGCACACCTCCCCCAACACACACACACACACAGACACTCCCAACACAATGGACACGCACACCTTAAGTCCCCAGTAGGAGAGGGATGGAGATCAGGCAAGGGAAGCCTGGTTCTGACTCCAGGGAAGTCAGGGAAATGGACTGACATTCAAGGAGAGAGAGGCCAGGAGCATTAGTAGGTGGTAAACCTGGCTGGTTGCTTGTGCACAAACGTAAATTCACATGTACATATGTGCACGCACACACACACACACAAAAGTACCTATATACACGGGTGGACAGGTGCATGCAGACTTGTGCATGCACACAGCTGCCCCCAACTGACTCCTGGGTAGGAGGATGGAGTCTGAGAGTTTTTCCTGTGAGATTTGGAAGTTAGACAAAGCCCCAGACACCAGAGGCTTCTGTGGGAGTCTCAGAAGAGCATCAGCAGTTTCTGGCTGAACAATGGTTCTGATATCACTTAAGTTTTATCAGCCAGGTGACCTGTGACCCCACCAGGATGACCTTGTAGAGGGCCAGCCCCTCCCTGGGCTGCCAGGGGAACGCTGGGAGGAGGCTCAGGCCAGGGCACCCTGACACCTACCCTGGCTGCTCACTTCTGCATGTTTTCTGAATATCTTGTTTGTTTCAGTAAGCTAACCCAGAACTTCTAGACAGGGCATCTCCGAAAGCTATTTTCTTCTCAGCCAATATGCAGCCTGATTGAATAAAACTGCCTTGTGCTACCTGCCCAGACAACTGGACACTGCTAAGCCTCAACCCTCACTTGAGCTTTGTTTGTGAGAATTTGGGGATGAGCAGAGATGTTAGGGTTGCAAAGCCTAAGTCAATATTGCAGGCTCTTAGCTCCAGGTAGCTTGGGGCTCTCCAAATGAACTTTAGCAGGAAATCCAAGGTCACCAGCAGAGTGCTTAGCAAATCAGAAACTCCACCCCAAACTCCTCTTGCTGCCTCAGGCCAGGCCACAGTGCAGCCTGAGGTGCTCAATGTTTCTTAACTGGGGGTCCTGCCAAAGGTCAAGGACAAGTAGGCCAGTGTTTGGACACCAACTGAGCAGAGCACATCTCAAACCCAGCTGTCATCTGCCCCTCTCAATCCCCTGTGTCCTTCCTCATTTCAGTTCATAGAATCACCAGCACGCATGCCGGTAATTTGGAAATCATCCTTCATTCTCCCGTCTCCCACTCAAACCGAGTTTTGCTAATTTTAGCTCCTAAGCCCGGCCTAGTCTGTCCCCTGGCCTACCCCACCAACCTCCCATTTATTATGCCCTCAGGTGTCCTGCCCCAGTTGAGCCTATCCTCCCCCAGGAGCATATGTGGCATCAGAGGAACTAGACAGTGCTGCTCCCTGCTGAGACCCCCCAGCACCTCTGCCTGGCATCCACCTTCTTCTCTGCCCAGCCCTCACTTTGGTCTCTGCTCAAGCTGTCCACAGCCTGTGCTCCCCCAAGCCTGCGTATGGAATCCTACTTGAACAGCCTCTTCTTGCCGAACAGTCATCCACTCAGCTTTTGAATTGGAGCTCAGGCAGAGCCTCTGTCAGGAAGCTGGCCTGTTCTCCTGGCTCTATCCCTAGAGAGAACCGCTTTCCCCTCATTTCATCTCATACCTGCTTCTGTGGCTGCAGCAGAATTATGGGTTCCCACCCATCTCCGCTACTAGGCTGGATGCTCAGCAAGGTGTGCAGCCTGTCTCACCAGCCTATGTCACCAGGCCCAGTACAGGGCTACACAGAAGAGACAGTAGTGATTGCCTGCTCGCCAAGGGAATGACTGAAAACAAAGACAGTGGCTTTATTTGTTTTTGGACAGTAGCACATCCTCCCTTTCTTAAGCACAGGGCACCCAGCAGGAAATGTCTGTGGCCTGGGGGGGGTCTGTGGGCTATGGTCCCATAACTGGTCCTTCTTCAGGGCTCTACGTTACTTCCAGGGCCAAGAATGATGACTGCTTCTCAACCCTACAAAGGAGAATAGGTCAGAGTTCAGTGAGGGCCCTCTTCTACAGGGAACCCTGCACACCCCCAGACCTCAGCACCAAGAGGGCCCAGGCTTTTGCGCTGCCTGACTGTTTACTGGAAATGGTCCTCTGTGGCTCGTTCTGAGACCCGGGACTGGGCCTCTTCACCTCCATGCCCAGTGCTCACTCAACACATGTCTGCAAGGACCAGCTAACATAGACCCTCCGCTCATCTGACCTCCCTGCCCCTGTGGATAGACAGGTCTCAGCCCAATTCTCTTCAGCCCCACTGAGGTCTTCCTTCTGTTCTCAGAATTTCCTAACACTCAGGCTGTTGCTTGCTGTCCACATCCACACACGTGCACATGTCCCTGGGCTCAGAAGGTGCTGCACAGGGGCTGGAGCTGCCCAGGCTCTGGGAGGTGCCTCCTGCACAACTCCTGACCAGGTGGGCCTCTGTCCTATGCCACGTCGCTGGCCAGAGATGTGGGATTCTTGAATCCCCATCCCCGGTTCTGCCAGGGGCCTTTTGTGGCGGAGGCTGCGAGGGAGCAGCAGAGTTTCTCTGACATTGGCTGCCTCTCACACAGAGGGTGCAATCAGAAGGTCTGGCTCTAAGGCCCTTTGGGAGTCGGGTCGAACATTCTTTCCCTAGCAGAGGGTGGGCGGGCCTGGAAGGAAGGAGACAGGCCTGGCAGTGCCCCAGAGTCTCTCTCCAGCATGCTGGAGCTACAGAGAATACACTGGAGTTAAATGCAATCTGCCTTCCTTTGTGATCATATTTTTGCCTTGGTACAATGAGGCTACATTGGTGAGCTTGTTTTGTTAAAGACGTACTCTGCTGGGGGGAGGGGTTGACAACTGCCACAGAGGTGGGGCCTAGATGGAGAGAGGGAGGACAAAGTCGAGGCTCTGCTAGAATGCCAAGGGGGCCCCCTTGGTAGGTCTTTCACTTGGTAAAAATAGTTAGGTGCGTGGTGATCCGGGGCTTGGAAGGGCCCGTCGATCCTATTGGGAAAGGTATTCTGTGCAAGCTTTCACAAAGACCTCAGTAGATGTGTAGGGGCATGGGAGAGCCCCGTGTTCCATGGCCCACCTGGTGTGGTCCAGCAAGTTGGCTTAGCTCCCAGCTCCTTCTGTCTACAGTTCTACAGTGATGGTTGGCAGTGTCTTTTCTACTTAACTTGAAGTTGAGCAAACAGCTTTCCATGAGGGCTGTGCCTGGCCCAGGGCAGGTGTGAGCTGGAGAGAGCCTTGACCTAGCTGACAGAATGGCGAGGCCAGGCTGTTGAGCAGCAGACAGACTCTGCCAGACCAGGCTTGAGGGCCACTTGACCTCTAACTTTAGCCTTTCCACTATCAGTACTCACAGTAGCTTATCTCCTACTTGGGCAAAAGAGACTTTTCCATGGGAAGAAGGCCCCATCCCAAGGCTTTTTAAAGAAACACATCAGTTTTCTGGTGAGTCCAAGCCAAGGTGCCCCTAAAGTGAAGGGCTTGCCTATAGATGATAAAGTCAGGCTTGGGGAGGGGCCTGGTCCTGCCTGAAGCAGTGTACTGCTGGGCCTGGGAGGAGAATGGGATGGTCTAGAGGAGAAATAGGAATTGGGGGAGGTGGCTGGGAGAGTCAGGAAAGGAAGGCAAGGACTTGGGACCACATCTCAGGGCCGAGGGCTGCTGCCAGTCTCAGACATCTAGGACAGCAGCAGCCCCCGAGACCTGAGCCCACTCACCCCTTCTCACTCACCAGAAACTGAGCCCTGCAAGGCCCTTCAGACCAGCACAGAAGTAGGGTAGGCAGTGAGGTACCCTCAGCTCCTCACCCTCTCAGGCAGGTCATACCCACTCTTCTACCTCTGGAACCCCAAGGCTCTTCCCCTTCCACAGGGCTACTCCTTCCCTTTCTGTGACCCCTGCCCTGCACCTTGGGCCCTCCTCCCTGATCCCATCCCAACAGCTCAAAGGTAAGAAGTGGGTGGCATATGCATGCCCTTAACTGGGTGGCTGGTCCCTTGAAGGTAGGGCCTGACTTTATCCAGTGCTGCTCCCAGACCTGGCCTAGTGGGGCCCAGCACCCACAGGGCCCCCTTTTCCTAGCCCAGATGTCCAAGAACACTGATGGGAACAGCAGGCAGGACATCTGAACCAGGAGGTGACTGAGGAAATCTAAGGCCTAAGAGTCCCTCAGTGTGCAAAATGCAGAGACCTTGAGGTTAGCATGTCTGATATAGCAGACAAAGATGGCAGAATTTTGTCAGCACTTGCAGTGCCTGCCTCCCACGGCCCCAGCAGCCCAACACCGGAGTCTTTACCTTGTAGGCAGCACTCACGCAGTGCTGGTAAGCCTTGACCAGGTCCGAGCACAGGAGCACCTCATGCAGGTGGTCATGGTAGCAGTGTAGGATCTGGGCCTGTAGGCCTGAGCACACGGGCTCCAGCATTCGGGGCCTGTGGGACAGAGAGCAGGCAGGCCTGGGCTTGGTCCCAGTGGGCAGGGACTCAACACCATGGGTCAGGCAGTGGGCTCAGCACTGGCCAGCCATCAGCATCCAGTTATGCCTCAAAGAGAACCGGGGGTAGAAGGGGGTAGGGTGCTGCGGGGGCTGACGCTCAACACCAGAAGAAGTGGTGGGGAGAGGGACTGGGCTCTTACCCTGGGGAGAGGGCCCCAGGTAGCCAGTTGGAAGGCCCCCATGCCAATGTTTACCACATACCAGGGCAATTCCCACCTAGGTGTATACCCGATTGTGTCATACACATTGCAGCTACTTTCTCAAACAAAGCTGTTTTTCTGATTTCAAAACTAATACATGCCCAATGAGAAAAATTGGAATACTATTGGGTTGTCGGAAAAGTCATGATGTATTTTTTCTGTTTTTCAATGCAAAAATGCGGCATGATTTTTCCAGCCATTCAATATATGCGTAGAAATGTCTAAAAAAGAAAACTTCAGAATCTCACTTCCTAAAGATAACTACTGCAGTATTTTGGGGGTACTTTATTATTTTTTCTTCCTTTGTTTATCAAAGGATGTTTAGAACCTACAAAAATTGAATTTTTTCTTTATCAAAATATGAAACAGAAACAAAAAAGTGAAAAAAGATTATGCTAAAGTCGGTCACCAGTGTGTCCTTGGGCTTCTCCTTGGTATGTCTCCTCCTGACTCCTCCCCCATTGCCTCTCCCGCTTCTCTCTCTCTCACACACACATACACACACACACACACACACACACGCGCACACACACACACACACACACACTCATGCTACAATGCTGCCTTTGTGCCAGGCCCCACCCTACTTACCTACCCCTAACAGCTCTGTGCAGCATACACTATTATTAATTATCGTATTACAGATCAGGACACTGGGGCACAGAGAGGTTAAGTAACCTGCCTGAGTCACACCGAGGAGGTGGGAGAGGTAGGATGTTATTTTTTTATATGGTTTGGATTGCACTGTTTCCACAGATTGGTTTTCAAGCCAGGTCCACACAGGAACCCTCACAGCCATAGATAAAATTAAAACACGTGATGCAGCCTTTCAGAATAAACACTACCCATGGCTCAGTTCATTCAGTGGGAGTTGTAAAAACGCAGAAAACCACTCCCCAAGGTTCTCAGCAATGAAAGGATCACTATATGTTTTATGCAGCTCTGCTTCTGTTGCACAGAGGATTTGTAGGTGAATAATCCTCGGCCGAGGATCTCTGTATTTTAAAAACCTAGCCATGCAATAGGTGCTGGAACAGAGCAGCACCATTATTATTTTAAGATAACCCAAAGACACTGAGTTCATCAGTTATGAACAGCAAGGAACAGAATACTCAGCAGCTTAAGAAGTAAGACACCCAGGATTTACTGTCTCACTGTAAATCTGGTGGTGGCACTTCCAGTTCTGCTGTGCCATCAATGATGCCATGCCAGGCTGGATCCCCCTCCTTCTCCTGAACCATCCCTGCATGGTGGCTGTCATCTCAGGCCTGCTGTCTCACAAACATCAGCTTTCTCGTTTCCCCACTGGCCAGAACTGTGTAATATGCCCACCCCCAAAACCATCACTAATAAGGGGAGTGAAATGAACATGTTTAGCTAAGACCAATAAGACTCAGGCTTAGGGCTTGAACAAAAATGAGAGTTTATAAACTAAAGAAGTGGGAGGGATGAATGCCACACCACACTACACCAATGCAAAGGTTTGAAACTCGAAAGGTAAAGGATGTGCCAGGAGAAACAGCTTCCCCATTCCCTAAAAGGAGAGGAGCAGGAGGCCGAGGAAGCTCTGGTGGCCAGGCTCTCCAGGGAAACAGGATTCTATCCGGTTCTGAGGATGTGACTAGGGGACAAGGCTATTCTTGTCCTTGAAGTCTCAGTTCTGGTTCATGTCCACAAAGAACAGATGAGGTGTTAGATTTCCTACTTAAGGCAGACACCTGGTGTCTTTTCTCAGGAGATGGATGGGTTCCTCGGATTCAGGGGATTCTCTCATTGGGTTCTCCAGAGTCATCTGGGGCAGATCACAACTGGCATACAAGGGGGTGACCACCCGATTCCGCCAATGCTTGCTTGTAGAATGTCTCTTCATTTTTGTATGTAAAAACTTTGACATGCATGTGTGTAGTTGTGGGCCTTTTGAAACGGATTTTTCTCGAGGACAGCCAGCCTTTGGATGGGATTCCTTTCAGGCGAGTTCTCTCTCTAACTATGCTTACTGCTTCAATTCCAACTGTTTCGATGGTCTCCCTTGGGAAAGCAGTGAAGTCATAGATCTTTGCTTTCTGCCCTCCATCCCACTGCCTCCCCCTCTTTGTTTAAATCTTATTTTGGGGAGGCACAGGCCTTTCCTTTCCTATTTCAGACCTGGCCTTGGCAAGGTGCAGCCTGCGAGGCCGTGCCTTTCCATGGGCTCCCTCCTGGCACCTCTGTTATCCTTCACACCAGCCCTACTCTGCTCTTTCTCCCCTGGTGCTGCCCCTGGAGCAGGAGTGCCCATGAGCACATGTTTTATTGCACCCTCCTTTGCACTCGCTTGAAGCAGCACCCCACTGTCAGGTGATCCCCTCCCTGGCAGTAGCCTGGTAGCTGGCAGGCACAGCAGGCCTCCTTGGTTGGGGAAGCACCAGACTCAGCAGAGGCAGAGCTGTTCTGAGCTATAGGTCTGTACGAGGCTTACAGGTCTCTGTGGAGAGGTGTCCTGGAACAGGACAGGTGGGGTCCACTTGCCAGGTTGTCCTGGAGCCAGAGCCCTGAGCCCGTGGAGCCTTGCCCTCTCCAAACCTCCCCAAAGACACTGGCCCTCACTTTGCAGGTTATAAATGGGCAGAGCAGTTTCTTCATAACTCGTTCCTCTCCTTCTGTACCTCCTCCTTTGGTTCCAGGTCCCTGGATGAGGGCCCCTGTGCATTTTGAGGGCAAACCCCATCAAACACCCAATGGGCTTCCAAATCGGGAGAAACTGGGCCATGTTGAAATCCATCCCCTCCACACTAGCACCACCTCTGGGGCTGCAGAGGCTCCTCTCCTCAGGGATTTATCAGGAACAATATGAAGAGATAGGATGGCAGGCAAATGTCAACTGGAAGAAATTTCACCCATTTGTCTGCAAAACGGCTCTGAATGAGAGAGTACAGGGAGAGCACAGATTGCCAAATAAAAGGGTTTCTCTGAAGCAGGGCAGGGCTAGGACTTGGGTCAAACCACTCAAGAAAGCAGTTGCATTCTATCCAAGCACAGTCCCACCTGGCCCTGCTCCATGGTAACCTTGTTTACACGGCATAAGAAACTGCTCAGATTTTTAGAAACATTCAGTCTTATGAACAGCTACTCTTCAAATACACACAAAAAAATGTATCTACAGAGTGCTGTGAACTTTCTAGGGATTGAGATAAATCCTGTTCCCCTGTTTGGGGGCATCCACTACTGCGAGCATCCCTGTGTGTACTAACACCTAATGGTCTTAGTGGCTTTGAAGTGGTTAACATCTCCAAAATCAGAAGCCTCACCTGCATTGCTTAGGAAGTCACTCACCTACCGGCCCCTACTTTCTTCATCTGCACAATTGGGACACTGCCTGTCCTGAAGCTGATGACCAGACAGGAGTATGTGTGACAGTGCATGTTGTGAAGTGCCGCCCTCACTAACAACCTAGTGACCAATGTGGGACAGGGTGGGGCAGGGGTCGGATGAGCTGTGGGGAGAGCTAAGGAAGGGAGGCTGGGGTTACTGGTGGAAGTTGGTAGAGCAGAGCTAAGACAGGCGGCTTTGAGGGCTGGGACCACAGATGTTGGCTTGACAGTGGGACCCTGTCTGAACATGTCCCTCTCCCTATAACCTAAACTTCCATATCATTCCAGTCCCAGTTCAGAGCTTGCCCAGACCTCATTGGAGCCTCCTTCCCCAGGAACCTTAATGTGTCAATCATGGCATCCTTTCTCCAAGGAGTCAGCAGACCACTGAGCATGATGCTTTGTGGGCCAGCAGAGAGAACACAGATTTTGGGGTCTGACAAACCTGAGGCAAGGCTCTGATTTTGTCACTTTCATTTTGTGGGTCAGGGGTGAGATGGTGAGAAGAGCCCCACCATGCAGAGCTGCTCTGGACTCGTCACCAGTGAGGCCTCCTGTCTGGCAGTATCATGGACACTCAGGAAACGGGCTGAATGCTGCTCTGCCTGAACAAAGGGCATCCACACCCTGCCTCGCCAACATTCAGTCTTATGAACAGCTGCTCTTCAAATACACACAAAAAATGTATCTATAGAGTGCTGTGAACTTTCTAGGGATTGAGATAAATCCTGTTCCCCTGCCTGGGTGTGATGGCTACAGGCAGGCACAGGTGAGCAGAGACCACCTGACTCCAAGCACTGCCCTGTCCATTCAGACAACAGACCCTGTGGCTAACCAGTCACCAGGGGCACGATGCAGATGTTGGGGAGTGAGGGTAACACAAAGGCTGACAGGCTGCGCCAATGCCATGATGACCTCTGGGCATTCAGTATTATATACCACTCTTTCACTAAAAATGCTGCCCATGAACTAGAGTTCTACCTCCTGGTGGTAATAACATGTCTTGTGATGGGAGTAGTGATAAGAACATCAGAAAAAGACAAAGTATTAGCCAGGAATAAAAACACACTCCTCCTTCCAGTGCTACAGCATCATTTGTCGTCAGGCCCCTGAGGACAGAGGTGAAGAGCTACCCTTGGACCAAAGTTCAGCTCCTGATCTGAAAAACAGGGGTCACGCTCACCACTAGGCACCACACATTGGACACCCTTCCACCTCTGGGCTGCCACACCCCACCCCACCCCACCCCACCCCCTTGGGGCACAAAGGCCCCTTTCTCCTTTTCTTTGCTGCACAGACACCTGGGATAGCTTATCAATTACTCCTGCCAACTTCTGAACTTCTCAACCAACCTCCAAGCCCTAGGCCCATTTCAACAATTCATCCTCTGGAGCTCAAGACCCCTATACCCCATAGGCCCATGGAACTCAGAAATCTGAGTTTCCCACATTACACTGATAACACTGTGTCCTCAAAGGAATTCACCATCTAGCACCAAAGGAACCCACTTCCCCTCCCTAGTTGCTGTCTTGGTGAGTGGCATCACTATTCCTCCAGTCAACCACCCCAGCCAGAAACCTAGAGTCATGCTAGATGTTTCTTCCTGCCCTCATTCTAGATGTTTTCCCCTCACCTCCATTCTATATGTCTCCCTCTTACCTTCTTACTATATCAGCCCTACCTCTCTCCAATGAAAGTGAAAACTGAAGTTGTATTCATTCCAGCTCCCAAACAGCTCAGGAACTCATCCTCTCCATCTATGGTGACCTAATGTCACCCTTACCTGGGTGGCTTTAGATGCCCCTCACTTCTGTCCCTGCTTCTAACCATCCTCCATTCCCAGGGGGCTTCTATCCCCCTTAGATGCTCCCCTAGGACCTCTGGCTGAGGTTTGTAGAGACCAAACCTACCTGTCTTCTGCCTCCTCTGCTCCTCCCTTCTTCCAATTCTGGGTGGCTCCCAGAGCAGACTCCCAGAGGCTTTCTATTGGCCAAGATGATCCTTCTAAGAGGTCTTCCTCCCCTTCTAGTGCTCAGGCCTTCCAAGGCCCAGCTCTCCTGGACCCCCTGCCATGGCCTCTTCCTTGCGCTCCCAGCTTCCTTCCCCCATGCCACTCCCCGCAGTGTCAGGGTTTATCTCCTTGTGCCCCTCTTGGTCCATCAGTGCCCTGAGGGTACACAGCAACCTTGGCATCCTTAGCTTCACATATCCCTGCCTCCTCCTAGAGGAGGGGTCCTTCTGCAGAGCCAGTCAGTGATTCCTTCTCACCCCTGCACCTGATAATCTCTCCTGCTGGCCTTTCTCACTTAGACCTCCATTCTACTTTCACCACTGAAAACACACTCACCTTTCCAAAATGTCTAAAACCGTTTCAAACCCAAACAACTTCTGCTGCTTATCCCCTCTCAGCCCACTTCCCCCACAGCCCACTCCTACCTCCCCACCATAACGAAGCTGTCCCAGGTTTTATCTCCCAGAAGCCCCCAGTACTTCCCCTTGTCCCTATTGTCATTATAACAGCTGCTTAAATGCCTCCTTACCTCCAGCTCATCCTCTCCACTGCAATCAGTGATTTTTCTAGAACATAAAGCAGGCCACAGATTTCTAAAATACAAGTCAGTTTAAAAACCCATTTCTTGGGCGATTACAGCTCACTGGACCCTGTGCTAAGCATTAGCCTACAAGGTGGGAAGTATACTTTTCCTTAGTTTATCTTAAATGAAGAAACACTGGCTCAGAGAGACCCAGCAGCTTCCTCATCCTCACCATCTGACAAGGCCAGCAATCAGGTCTGAGACTTACTTCAGACTCGCTGCCCCACTACAGTACCATGGCCCTTGAGTGACCCCCACACATCCTGTTATGGCCATCTGTCATCCGTGCTTAGCTGTGTGGTTGAAGTCACTGTGCCACTAGCCCAAATGCCCTAAGAGGGCAGCTCGTGTCTCCAGCACCTCACAAGCTGGGTGAGGCTGTTGGTCTCAGGTCTTTGGTGGCTCCCTGGCCTCTTGGTCTCACTCCCACTTCTCCCCAGGCACAGCTACACCATGGCGAAGCACCCAGAATATAGCTTGGGGACCCAGGGGCTTCTCCTGTCTGCATCAGTTCCTTCTTTCTGGTCTCGCTCTGCCATACACAAGGAAGAGCTTTGAGTAGTCTTCCCTGACTGCAGGAGCCTCCTCATTGTGCCCTCACACCACTGGATTCTGACACACACGTCTGTCTATCTCCACACAGGGCTTGGCGCTATGTGGAGAAAGCATGTGATTGGGTGTGCCCTGAAAGCTGTGCCCCAGACTCTGCCTCATACTCTGCCATGCAGGGATATCAGAATGAAGGGAACTCAACTTTTTGAAGCACTATCTATTTATGCATGACCACCAGATGAAGCAGATGTGCTCTTTGTAGCTTCCACAGGGATCTGCCAGCCCTGGTCCACACGATCGAGCACAGTCCAGTTCCACAGCCTCACCACCCCAATGAAAGGTACAGGGCTGAAACAACCTCCCCACAGGGAACCTAAAACTCGGGCTCCAAAAGCCATGGACATGGCCAAGAGGAAAACACATCCTTACGCCATATGAACTTCTCGATGCGCAGCTAGGAACTGTTTTTTGCTTTCCTGTGGTGCAAGCTAATACACTCAATCTTTGGCTTATGTTAGCTGGGACTGGATGTCTATCACTTGCCGCCACAAAGGTTGTCTAGGGAAGACAACATGGTGAGGTCGTGGGGTCAAGAGCTCCTGAGAACTATTTGCACACACAAAGGTCAGTGGGTTGGAGAGTCTCCTTCCAAAATCATGTCCTTCTGGGAATCTCAGAATGTGACCTTATCTGGAAACAGGGTCATTGCAGATATAATTAATTAGAATGAGGTCATTTTGGGGGTAGGGAGGGCTCCTAATCCAATATGACTGATGTCCTTATAAGAAGAGGAGAGACACAGAGACACAGACACAGAGAGAAAGCCAACTGATGACTGAGGCAGAGACTGGAGTGATGCATCTATAAGCCAAGGAAAGCCAAGGCCTTCCAGCAATACCAGAAGCCTGGAGAAAGGCACAGAACAGAATCTCCCTCCAGCCTTTAGGGAAAGCCTGTCTGGTTGTGCAGAGGTGCCCAATTTGCGTTCTTTGTCACAGCAACCCTAGCAAAGGTATGCAGTCAGCCACACAGGAAAGGGATCTGACCTGGTCCCCAGAGGCAGAGTTGGGAGTTCCAGATGGATAGAATTTGGTGGAAGCAGACAAATCACTAGCCACCTTCTAACAGACAGCACATGTTGGCTTCTATGACATGGCAGGCTCTGTGGCCACAGCAGTTACCCTTTAATGAGTATTCAGCAAGTGCCAGGCTCTGTGGTCTTGCACAGTGTCTGATTTCTGCCACTCCTGTGGGGTACTATCTCTAGAGAAGAATTGGGTTCCTCTGACTTATCCTTCTTCACCTAATTGGCAAGTGGAGGAGCTATAATTCAAAACCAGCCTTGTAGAACTGCTCTCTGCACTCCTGGGGAAACTTTCCCTGGAGAGAGAGATCTGGGTGAGGCTCAGGCTATGGGAGGAGAGATGACATGGGGCACGCTTATGTCTCAGTCAAGAGTATAGGTGGAAAATCCAGTCTTGTCTGAGATTACATTTGGGCAGGCCTGTGGTTCCGGTCATTCTGAAAATCAATACCTGCCAGGGCCTACTGAGTGCCAGGTCCTAAGCATATCCACAACAACCCTGTCAGTGGGGCCTTATGTCGCTTTCTGTAGATAGGGAGACTATTCTCAGAGAGGTTGCCCAAGGTCACACAGCAGTGAGACGGGGCCAGGATAAAAGCCGGATGTGCTTGGCTCTACAGCCTCCATAGTCCATCTTAGCTCCACTCTGCCTTTGGAAAATTCCAAAATATTCCAAAAAAGAAATAAACCAAGAAAGAAACAAACCAACAAAAAAGACATTTTCCCTAAATCACATGGTAGGCAGGGCTCCTGTATGGAGCCAGAAATTTGCTGACTTGAAATGAGGAGTTGGGGAAGGACTAGTGAGAGAGAGGGTTGGCAGGCTGAGATCCACAGGAGGAAGAGTGAGGAAGGAAGAAAGGAAGATGATGAATATGCAGCCATGCAAGGCTGAGAACAAAGCAGTGTCAACTGGAAAGGTGGGAAGGAAAAAGGAAAAGGACCAAATTGTCGGACCAGCGCAGTCAGCCTGGGCAGAGTGGGGGCAGCATCTCAGGCCTCTTAGCTGGCTGGGAAAGGATCATCTGCCTGAGTGCATGCAGCGTCCTCACATGTGCAGCCCCAAACCCTCAGTGTGCTCTCTTATTTAATAAATGAAATCACATCAACTTCTCCCTCTTCTATTATCACTGTTGACATCAATCAGATAACATTGGCCTGGTGTGGAATTGGGCTATTATACGTCCTCCTGATATTTAATTTCAGAGAAACATCGGCAAGGGATGTGTATATGGAACAGGCTTTTTATTACAGGCAGCACTAAGGAGATTCCAAGTGAATTAGACATTCATCTTTGTCAGCTCCAATCTAGCTATTCACCAGAGGTTTCTGCTTTAACCCATGGCAAGGGCTGAGGTGCTGATGAGACCAGCTGGTTACTAAGGACTTGGTTAACTGGCTCTTATCGACAATGTGCCATTCAGCTTGGGTAACTGAAACCCAAAGATCCCGCCATCGATCACATGCCACGTGGGATCACTTGATGTTGGTCTTCAGCTGCCCCCATCCCTCAGGCAGGAAGCAGCTATTCTCAGAGCCTAGGCCTGGCAAGAGGTCCCTTTCACTGAGAGGCTGAGAGGCTGAGGAAGAGCTCTGCTCCCAAGAGGATACAAAACATAAATTGGCCACTAGATGCCTCTTAGTCAGTGAAAGAGAGATGGCCTGTGACAGAATTCTGCCCTGGGACGTATCACTTCTCTCTCTCTCTCTCTCTCTCTCTCTCTCTGCCTCTCTGTCTCTCTCTCTCTCTCTCTCTCTCTCTCTCTCTCTCTCTCATACACACACAGGCACACACACACACACACACATGCACACGCACACACACACACATGCATGCACATGGAATGTTCCCTATTCCTGGCTTTGTTCCTTTGTTGGAAAAACAATAGAGGATGCACATTTCCCCTTAACAACCCCTCCCAATTCACTAGACTTGTCGGATGTATATGGGTTGGCACCTTCTGGATGTCTGTGATGAGGAAGGAAAGAGCAGGGTCACACACAGTGTTGTCTGTTGTCTGAAGGGCACCACACCAAGACCACCTGGGGCTGAAGAGCTTTCTAGCAGTTTCCTCTGAGGAGTAGCCCACATTGCTTTCCCTCAGTGACCAGGGCCCTGGAGTGGGGGGTCCCAGGGCACCAGCCATATTCTGCTCGGGGTTGTTGGAGGTTTCCAGGACACTGCTTCTCCCTGCACCAGCCCTCAGCAGAGGAGGGAGCCTGCATCAGTGACTGCATGGAGGGCCGCCAGGACCCCAGGCTGGGGGCAGTCACTTCTTTCCCTACCCCTTCTTTCTGAGTCCTCACCGTCTCTCCCCAAGGCAACTTCAGGCAGTTCCTAACTGTTTTACTGCCCTCCCTCTAGTCTGCCCTCCAGCCTACCTCCTGGCCAACACCAAGTGGAGGGCCCTGTCTAAGCATGATGATGCAGGTGCCCTGGCCCAGGACTTCCTATGGAAGGATGGCCAAAGGTCAGCTGGCCCACTAGTAAAAACTCTTTACTGAGGGCCTGGAGTGTGCCAGACCCTCAAGAAACAAAGCCTCAGCCCTGCCCTCAGGGACTCGCCCATGTCCATGCACAGAGGCAGCAGGGCCAGCTCCTCACTGTGGCAACCAGGCCACCAGTGCCCTCTTAATGCCAGAGCCTGAAGAGGAAATCGGTCTCCTGCCTCGAGAGCCTGGGACAGTCACCTTCCAGAGAGCACTGAGTCACATCAAGACACCCCCTTCTCCTTGCTTCCAGACCCACAACTGCCCTCTCTCGGGGGATATGAGAATACCGTCTGACACAGGAAGAAATACATGCATACAAGAGAACTACAGGGAGTTAGGTGGAGCCCAGGAGGGAAGAATGTGACTGGAGGCAGGCTGTTGGCTGATGTGATGTACTGAGCAGCGGCTCTGGATTCATATGTCGGCCAGCCGGAGCAGCTGGCAGACGCTGTCATGCTGCACCCGAACAAGGTGTGTGCAGAGGAAGGAATCCAGGTGCTGGGACTTATGATGGGTGGCCTGCTCACCCACCCCTGGGAATCCATCCCCAAAGCAATGAGGGCCACAGTACTGAGGAGGCGCCAGTGTCCTTAGAAGGTCTGTGGTGGTGAGTGTGCTTCACTGGCCAAGACTGAGGCGGGAGATGCTGCTATGGAGATGGGCTCCTGAGCTCACAGGAGGAGTCAGACAGTGCCATTGGCCACAAAGCCCAGTGGAGTCAGCCACTGAAGGAGGCGGTAGAAATTTCTGGTGGTGGCCACCTGGTCAAGTTGTCCCTGGGATTGAGACATAGGGCAACTTGCTCAAGTCAGTGGATTTGCTTGAATAAAGAGACCCTCAGTCTAATGAAGAGAGATAGGACTGGTGTCACCACAGTTGACCACAGACAAGTTGCAGCTTTGCCCGTTTCTAGACCTGAGCTCCTTCCAGTAGAGTTCTGGGTTAGAGTGTGCCAGTGAGAGGAAACACGTGGATTTGGAAGAGAGGGGAAAAGGAGGAGCCATTTGTCTGCAGTCGTGGGTGCAGCAGGGCAGGGGACCTGCAGCAGTTCCTAGTCAGTCTTGAGAACCACCCACTTTACCCATGGAGGTGCAGACAACTGAGTAGAGCTGCTCAGAGATTCTGGAGAATTCCAATAGGTTCCCCAGGAACTCTTGAGAACCACTATGCTGAGATCTTCCAGGTATGCCTCCTAACCTATAGCAGCAGCTTTCTGACCTCTTATGTCTCTCTCAATGCTGTGGTAAGGCTCTGGATCCTGTATTATACCCTTTATGCCCAGAACATACCAAGTTTTCTCGACTCCACAATGAATGAGGCAAACCTCTTCTTCTCTGGGCCTAAGAGGTATAACACCCTTCTCCACCACATCCTGTTATCCTTCAGCGGCTGGCCCCTCTCAGGTGCCCATCTGGCTTCACTCCAGTCCCCTGACTCTTTGTTACAGTTCTTGCCATCATATGACTATGCTGGTCCCTCTGTTCACCTGTCCATCTATGCACATGCCAACATGTGAATGGTTTCTATGATCCAAGCATGATGAGGGACAGTGGGGGGCCTATAGGAAACAAAGCTAGGTCCCATCCCCACCCTCATGCAGTCTCTGATGTGGTGAAGCAGAAACATCACACTAATGAATGTGGACCTATAAACTAGAGCCCACTTACTCTGGCTCCCACATCTCTTAGGTACCTGTTCTCACTTTCCAGAGTCCTCAATTCTAATTCAGACTCCTCATCACTATACTCCCCTAGAGCCCCATTCCCTCTGGCCAAACCTCCACTCTGTCCCCAATGTGACTAACAAGCCCGTGCCCTTTATATGGTGCTCAAAGCCCTTCACAATTTGCCCTACTGCCCTGCGTGGGCTCTTGCCACCCTCCAGTCATTGTCTCTGCCCTAACATTGGACCTGCTGTTGCCTCCTGAACACACTGGCTCTTTTGGGACTCAGGGTCCCAACACATATGACTCCCTCTGCTCCCATGGCCCTGCTCACCAAGCCCTGGTCATCCTCCAGGCCAGGAAGATGGACCTGCCTTCATGGCACAGCACCATCCCCCTCTGCTGCAAAGCTCCCCAGCCCCTAAGGAAGACCAAGGTGTTTTTGTGCTGGAAACAGCAGTACTACAGAGATACCAGCTGAAGGCCTACTGTGTTTTCATCCATGCCTGCCAGGAGCCTGCTCATGTGATCCACATTATGCAAACTGTCATGGCCCACACTTCTGTTTATTTTCTGGCCTGTAAACTCATTGCTCATTTATCCCCAGCCTTGTCCAGTGTTGTACACAGCAGGTGCTGAATAAATAGGTGGCGAGAGAATGCGCTGTGGGCAATCCTCTAGACATGCCTCCAGTTTTCCCAGTCTATGCCTTGGCTCCCACCGTTCCTTCCTTCCCACCCCCTCATAGCTCTATACAAGTGCCACTTCTGCAGGGATGCTGGTCAAGGCACTCCTCCCCAGCAGGCCACAGTACATTTCCTGCTGTCTCATGGGCACCCGTGTAAACTGTGGTCCTATGTGAGCATGCTGCCAGCATCCTTCTGATCCAGTGTGGTCTCCACTCTGCAACCCTGCTGACCTGCAAGGGTGCTGGCACTGACCACTACCCAGGAGGATACCAAGCAGCTATGGTCAGACCTGTGTAGAGCCATCTTCCGTTGGCCCAGGAGTGCCTTGAGGACAGGATCAGTTTATTCCCTCTTTCCATGGTTCCTCACCCAACTTTGAAGGTGAAGTAGATATTCTATAAATCAGTTGAGGTAATCAGGGCATCACTAATGAAGAGTTTCTGGGGCTCACTCTTAGTTTCTCAGAGCAAAGCCTAGATCCTCGTGACCTACTATATGTCTGGCTTGGTGCCTTTGCAACCTGGCAGGCTGGCCTCGGCCATCCACTGCAAACCTGTTGGAAAAGTGTGTCTGTCCTGGACCATGCTGGCTCTGCTTTTCAGCTTCCTCCTCATCTTTTCTGGTCCCTGTCAGAGTTCACTTTCCTGTTGCTAGCATTCCTCACATTCAGCCTGGGCCATGGCACCCCACCCAGCTGTGCTTTGCAGTTCCTTTTTTACAGCTCCCCAGCCCTGGGGGAAGGCTCTCAAGGGCCTGGCACTTGCTGCTTCTGCCACATGCACCCTACCCCATGGGTGGGACCCACATGGCCCAAGACACTTTCATAGCAGCCAGGTCCTCAACACTGATTGCAAATGAACAAACCAAGGAGCTGCCATCATGGCTAGGCTGGGCTATTCACGGCCCCTCACCAGTCCACAGCCACCAGTAGAATTAAGGGTGGCTGCAGGTGATGTGCTAAACCCTAAGCCTAGGCATAGGAATGCTAACATTGCCCCTTTGGCCTGTCACTCAAGTGCAAGAAAGAGTTTGCCGTGTTGTGTGCTCTGGTGATAGAGCTGTCTCCCACAAATGACACAGGGACAGGAAGACCAGAAATGAACCCAGATCAATCAGGTGAGTCTCAGACAGAAGCACCTTATTAGTAGTATAAGTAGGCCGGGGTCAAAGCTACACCTGCTCCTCTCTGGAAGACTTCTCTGCAGGTGCCCCTCAAGTCTTGCCAACTCTTTCTCACCTCTGGCTTCCTGTATTCCTCTGCCTAGTGAAATCCAAACTGAAGTCTTGAGCCACTCATGCTTGTTGAGCTACCCTCCACATGCTTCTGGACTCCTTATTGTCACCAAACCCTTCACCCCAAACACCTGGCCTGTGCTTCAGAACACTCTCCACCCCTTTTCCTGCTTGGCCTCGTGTCCTCCCTGCACAGGCCACATCCTCTGTCCTGCCACCACTGGAGCAGCCTCACCCGGTAACTCCTCCCATCTGTCCCTAGCTGAAGACAGACTTAGGCTCTTCTGGAAGCTCTGCTCACACCCCAACCCTACCAGAAAGGTCCCAGCAGACCCCAATGGAAATGGTAATTCTGAACCTTATCTCCTTCAGCCATCCTCACACAGAACTTTTCCTCACTGCCTTTTAAGTTGTAGGAATGTTTTATCAGCTGAAATCTTACACAGAATCATAATGAATAAACAGATTAGTATGGAGGTGGCTCCCTGTGAGTTCCTCACCTCATACTATGTTCTCCCCCAGCACATTCAGAAACCAGACAACACAGAAAATCATGTGGTGGGGGGCTTCCTTTGGCCAACCCTGGAATTTTCAGCGGGAGCTCCTAGACACTGGGCCTGACTCATTATGTGGCAGAGGGGAAGGAGGATGGCTCCAACTCCCTATCCACTGGCAATGACACCTGAGGAGGCAAAGGGGATCCTTAAGGGCATTGCGTTTCCCTGTACCTCAAATCTCACCAAGGGCAAGAAGGGGACTGTAGCAGTGTCCTCTGTGTAGAAAGCACCCAGAAAAATTGGTCTCATCCTCTAATGTCACATCTTGGCTTTGAACCAGAACTGGTTTCCCTCAGCATGATCACAGAGTCAGCTATGGGTCACTGGAGTCCAGCAAGACCCCTAGCAACCTAATCAATCTAAGGCAAGGAAGCCCAAACCAGCAAGGTGGGGAGATGTGGTTACACCTTGAACCCATCAGTGATGGAAGAGAGCTATACCTTCATTTCCTAATGCCTGTCAACCTGAATTTGCTAAATGACTAGAGCTGTTTTCAAAACACAAAGGATGGATGTCTTTCCTTCCACTTTGCTTTCCCTCCCAGGAGGAGAAGATAGAAGAAGTGAGTGGTGAGGGGCAGTGGCAGTGGTGTGCCTGCAGCAGGTGGGGATGCAAAAGTGGTGGGTAGAAAGGCAGCCAGAAGAGTGGAACAGTTGGTTACATTGAACACAAAAGTTCAGTGGCTGAGCAAATCAGCATATTTTGAGTCTCTTGCTCTCTGAGAAGGGATCTCTACACAGGGAGGAGGCTACAAAGAACCCAAGGTATTAGCATTGGAGGTATCAGTGTGAACTTTGCATACACAGATGACATGGAATTAGGACATTTTCAGCATCAAAATAAATTATTATAAATTACTCAATGAATAATTGTGAATCCTTGACTCTTCACTAACATAAACAAATAAACAAATACCTAACAAAATGGGGGAGAAGGGTAAACACCTTTAGTAGAATGTCAATTCATTACTATAGAAGAAATAGTGGAAATAAATAATCACCATTTGAAACTATTATTATGGAAGCTGATTCAAGTGAGAGTCATCCCTGGAAGCAAGGTCGACAGGTGGAGGTCTGAGGAGGAACAGGATGTTGGCATCCTGTATCCCCACACAAAATACTAATTAAATACAAAAGGAAAATGCAGACTTTGTAGCAGAGAGACCAGGCAGATGCCAACTATGACCAGGTCAAGGTCAACATCACTAGTGGAAGGATGGAATGCACCGTGAAGGGCACAGCACCAGTTTGGGGTCTTCCTACCAACAATGCCCAGTTTGAGTCTGGTCATGAGGAACATTGGGAGGACCCAGGATGGAGTCACCCTACAAAAAAAAGTCCTACACTCTTTTTTTTTTTTTTTTTTTAAGCTGAGCCGTCCTGCCACCTGTTGGCAGCTCAGCAGTAGCTCAGGGGCAGCTCATCTCAGGCTGGGCATCGAACTGCTGTTGCTCAGAGCTCAGCTCGCACTCTTGAGCGAGCTCTTAACCAACTGAGCCACTTGGCCAGCCCTAAAAGTCCTGTACTCTTTAAGACTGTACAGATCATGAGAGACAGGGAAAGACTAAGAAAGTCTTCCATATTGAATGAGAATGATGACACATGACAAGTAAGTGCCACACAAACTCTGGGCAGGATCCTGGACCAGAAAGGAAAGAGATGATGCTGGACAGCAAGTGAAATGTGCATATGGTTTGCGGCTGAGTCAGTGTGGTTTTCCTGATTGGAAGGGATGTGTGTGGTCTGAAGGACATGTCCTTGGGAGGTATGAGGTGGACTAGAATACTTAGAGGTGACAGGTCACCATATCAGAAAAAGAAAGTATTTTTATGTAGAAAGAAAAGGCGATAATGCAAACTCTGTAACTTGTGAACAATTAGGGAGTCTAAGTAAGCAGGAATTCAATGTATTATTCTTGTAAACTTTCTATGGGTTTGAAAATATTTCAAAATAAAACAAACACAGTAAGGATGGCAATTTGAGAGAACTGAATGTATTCTAAAGGATGCACTTATCCCCAAAAAAGAGCTCACCACAGCTGCATATGTTTTAAACATATTTTAAACATGCAGGGTTGACCCTGGAAAACAGTCTAGAAATAGACCTGAGGAATTTAACATACGATTGGGTGGAATTTTGTATCATTACTAATGGGACAAAGACTCCTGGTTTGGAAAAAAAAATATCAAAGGCGGATCTGTACTTCACATTAATAAATAATAAATAAATCACAGCAGGGTCCTTTCAAGCAAAGATTTAATGGCAGTGAATAAAACCATAGAGGTACTATGGTTTTAAGTATATAAATATTCGGGGAGGGAAGGCCCTTGTACTATAAGTCACAAACAGAAAAGTGAACAACAAATCAACTTCCTATCCCCAAATCAACTTCCAAAGGGCAAAAATTAAACAAAAAATTAACTAGAAAAAGTCGAACAAAAAATGAAATGATTAATAATATCATTATTCAAAGACCTTTTTTTTTTTTTTTAAAGATTTTATTGGGGAATTGGGGGAGGTGAACAGTGTTGAGGAATTGGGGAAGGGGAACAGACAAGTTGCTGTCCTTTTGTTCTTCAGTCTAGTTGTGGAGGACGTCGCTTCACTGGCCCATGTTGGTATTATCATTGAGTTCTTCTCAGGTGAGGCAGTTGCTCGCCAGCCATTGGATGGCTGCTCACAGCGGCTCACAGCAGCTTACGCCGGCTGCCGGCCACTCACACTGGCTGCCTACCACTCACAGTAGCTCATGGCAGCCCACTGTAGCAGGTGCTGCAGCCTATGCCATTGCTGGCGAATCATGGCAGCCCAGCGCCAGGTTGAGCTGTTGTTCACCATCTTAGCTGTAGAGGGTGCGGCATCACTGGCCCTCATGTGGGATACGAACCTGGGCCCTGCTGCTCAGAGCTGGCGTCCCAAGCCCACTCTTAACCAATGCCACTCTGCAGGCCCCAAAGACCTTCTAAAAAAGAGTAATTGTAAGGGCAAAGACCACAAGTAAGGAATTCACAAAAGAAAAAATGGAAATGGCCAATAACATATGAAAGGGCTTAACTTCACTAATACCTGACTGAGGAAATGAGGAGTTTTAAAAGTGAGAGGTTTTGCAGGGTGAGTGGCTCAATTGGTTAAGAGCTTGCTCAAGAGTGCAAGCTGAGCTCTGAGCAATAGCAGTTCGATGCCCAGCCTGAGGTGAGCTGCTGCTAAGCTGCCAAAAGGTGGCAGGATGGCTTAGCAAAAAAATAAATAAATAAATAAATAAATAAAGTGAGAGGTTTTATTTGTTTTCATTTTGAGATTGGCAAAGATACTTTAGAAATGTTATAATCCTGTGCTTGGGGAACTGGGGGAAATGGGTACCCTCTAGCATTATTGTCTGGAGTGAAAATTGGTATAGAACTTCTATTGTTCTGGGGAGTCAGTTGGTAAAATGTTAAATATATAAATACATATGTGTGTATATAGTATATATATAATATATGTATATAACAAATTATATATATAATATAGATGATATAATATACATAGTGTGTGTGTGTGTGTGTGTGCGCGCGCGCTTTGACCAAATAATACCCTCTAGGATTTAAACACATAAGTAGTGCACAAAGACAGATGAGGCTGTTTGTCGCAGTGTTCATGATATTGGTAAGAAAATGAAAAAATACCAAGGATCCATCAACAAGGGGTTGGTTACATAAATTCCGCTATAACCATACAGAAGAATAATATGCTAATTAAAAATAAATATGTAAATCTACATTTACTGATACAGAAAGAGGTTCTTCATGGCATATGAACCAGGGGAAACAGAAGATGCTGAAATGTGTTTCCATGAGCTCATGATTCTACTTGTGTGCAACTGTGAATCTGTACTCTTGTGAGCAGAGTGATGTCACCAAAACATGAACATAGAGAGATTCTAGATTCTTTTAACTTCATATTTTTCTGAATCATTTCATTTTTTAATAATATTTATGTATCATTTTTCAAATCAGAATAAAAAACTATTTGTCATTTTAAAAAACTGTAAAGATTACATTCATCTGAACATTTTATTAGTGATTATTTTAAGATGCCAGTAAATAGCAAATCAAACACCAAATTTACACATTATAGATCTAAAGTACTAAGCACAGTATTTTAAAAGTTCATCTCTTACAGTGTTATTATATATGTACACACATGTAGATTATAGAAGATATTTAACAATTATAGAGGATAAAGACAGATGGGCATGAGATGCAGAATAAAGGCATACTTGCACATTGTAGGAGCTAAATATTTGTTGAATCAGAAGGAACAAATAAATGGTGTCCTTATTTCTGAAATTCTAAAAATGTTCCAAATCAATTTGCTTACCGATAGTGTCAACGGAATAAGTGCAAATTCTGGCATATTTGTTAAAAGTCATGTTATTTTGGCATCCCATATTGTTCCATCACTGCCCAGGTATGTGAGACATAAAATTCCTGCTTTCTACATTGTTACAAGTCACAGCTGTCACAGGCCAGTGGCTGAATGGCAGGAAGCCATCTCAAAGTGTTCTCCTTCCTTTCTCCTGGCATATATACCCTCTTCCCCACCCCACCATGTGTGCACACACAAACACACACTGACTGAGAGATAAGCTGGAACAACAGGCTGAAATGAGCATGAAATCAGGTAGGGGCAAGTGTAATTTCCTGCTCACAGGTTTAAAACTAATCAACTGCACAAGAATAGGATGGGAGAGTTTGGCTTAATAGACTAATACTTCTAGAATTATCTTCCTGAACAAACTTCTGATCATGTCACTTCGAAGCTCAGGCACTTCTGATGGCTTCCCAAGGCATCAAAATAAAGCCTAAACCCCTGGCACTTAAAATTTGACCATCTGGGAGCCAGCCGAGTGGCTCAGTTGGTTAAGAGTTGGCTTAGGGCGCGAGCTCTGAGCAACAGGGCCACCGGTTTGATTCCCACATGGGCCAGTGATGCTGTGCCCAAGCTGCACTGTTGCTGAGCTGCCAACAGGTGGCAGGATGGCTCAGCTAGTGTAACAACAAGCTTGCATGTTCAATGGTGGGCTATGCCCACCTGCAACTAAGACTGAACTCAGCACCTTGAGCTGAGCTGCCGCCCGGATAGCTCAGAGGATAGAGCATGCGCTCTTAACAACAAGGCTGCTTGTTCGACTCCTGCATGGGATGGTGGCTACGCCCATCCTCAACTAAGATTGAACACAGCACCTTAAGCTTAGAGGCCACGAGCTGCTGACAGGAAGCCAGATGGCAATTGGCACCCTTCACAACAAAGATTGAAGAACAACAACTTGGCTGGTCCCCTTTCCCAATTCCTCAACATTGTTCCCCTCCCCCAGTTCCCCAATGAAATCTTAAAAGAAAATAAAAAATAAAAAATTCCACCATCTGGTCCCAGCTGTGTTTCCTAGCCACACCTCCCTCTAGGGGGCAGATTCTGGAAGCAACTGGCATGGGTTGCAGTCTGACTCTTCTGCTTATTAGCTCCATCACCTTGGACAATTGCCTACAGAATAGGGATAATAAATGAGATCATATAATCAAAGTGCCTATGGTGCCGGACCATAGGAAAGGTCTGATAAACACAAGTGCCCTGTCTTCCTCTTCCGTCCACAGGAATATTTGCAGGAGCACCAAAGAACACCAAGGAAGTACAAGACAAGAGGCTCTGCAGGAAAAACCAGGACAACCAGACAGCTTCTTGACACCTTGAGCTGGGAGGCAGTGAGGGCCTTGTCCCTGGGGGTATACATCAGGGGATAACATGCAGGCAGGCCTAGTGCAGGGGTCCCTGAGGAGCTGCAGACCAGCCAGCAGGGATGATCTTTTCTTCTTTACCTGGTTATGGTTACCAACTGATGGCCTCAGAGGAAGATGAGCTCTCCTGCCTAAGCACAGGGGCATCCAGGGTACTGGGATTTTCTCTTGTTATGAGAGGCATTTCATTTAAAACCTTATTGGCATGGGTCTTTTAATATGGCTCATGGCACAAAAAAATTGCAACTTGTAAGTCTGAACTGGCTGTTGGATTCTAGCAGAGCTGACAACAGTGATAAACAAGACGAAATGCATTGATTGAGTTCTTACTATGCATCAAGCCCTCTGTCTCCTTTATATCTACACTCTCATGTGACCCAAATGCCAGCTCACTGGCTTGTTCTCTTATCCCCACTTCAACAGTTGAGAAAACAGATGTGGGGATATGGTCTAACTTGCCCACTGTCAAAGTGCTGGCACAGTGTGTCTGGTATTGGAACTCAGGTGACTTTGCTCTCAGGCTGGTGACTGTACTCCCCTCCCTGCAATGCTGGCCATGGAGATGATCATCATCTTCCTCACTCCCAGGCCAACAGTCACAAGCTTAATGGCCCCTTGCCACTTTCCCCTAATGGAAATGGATTCTGTCCCAGCCTGCACTTTTACAAACCAGGAGAGCGAGGATACGGTGACCCGGATAAGAAGAGCTACTTCTTCAGGTTCTTGGGGTTATGACTTGCTGCTGGTTGCCTGCACAGCAAGATAATCTGCCTCCATGTACAGCCTCGGAATCCCTCATTTTCTCAGTCACATGGCTCAGAAAGGAGACACCTTTAGTATTTTAGACCTTGGGATGCTCATCTGGGTCTGGGCCCAAGAGGTTATGGCAATTCCAGTTTCCCCATCAAGAGACTGAAAGAGCCCTGCAGGACTACCTCCCTACTACCCATGACCGCCAACCTCTTTCAAACCTTTCTGTCCACATTCTTACCAATATGCCTGTTGGTGATACCTGAGGATGCAAAGCATATGGAACCACAGCACTGTGATGAAAGACAAGTGATTCGCAGCACTACCCATGTGGATTCTGAACCTTTAAAGTGACGTGGCACGGTAGGGCTGCTCCATGTACTGAGCCTGCGGAGAGTGAAATTCAATCTTCACACAAATGAAGGCCCTGACTATAGCAGGTAATGTTTGCCCGAGGTCTCCCAGATCAGACTCCAAAGCCCACGAAGTCCCAGAACCAGGGCTAGAACGTGACATCTTTCCCCACATCCCCTAGACCAGTTGCAGACACACTGGTCCTGAGGGTCATGCCATGTGTAGTTCCATCTCTCATCCAAACCTGCTGCCCATTGTACTGCCCAGGCTGCTCCTCTGTGGTGCTCAGAAGCTCAGTCTCTCCAAATCCACATGGACCCTGTGCTCAGTGCCACCTTACACCTTGCTGTACTTCAGCCAATAAAAGAGGGGCCATATGTATGGGGGAAATCCCAGTGGACTGGAGTTGGAAGGCTTAGGTTGATCCCTACTCAACTACTAACTGGCTTCTAACCTTGGCAAAAGCACTTAATTTCACCTATGGCTTCCTCATGTTTCAAATGGAGAAAGAAAAGGGTGCTCTGCAAGATCATTGGTTCCACAGTTCTCTACATGCATGACATGGATTGAATTCCTCAGTTTACGTAACTGTCCAGTGGGGTAATGCCTGTCTATGCAAGGCTGCCTTGTGGATGAAGAGGAGGCTGCTTGGGGAGGCATAGGGTACAAGGCCGGTATGTAGCAAGTGGGACACCTACGAGGTGGTGGGGACACTAAGAAGGGAGGGAGGGAGGCAGGCAAGGGGTAAGGGAAGACAGAGACCAACAGCGATGTCCAATAGGGATAGAATGTGGGCCATATATGGAATTTAAAATTTTCTAGTATCCACATTGAAAAAGTAAAAGGAAATGGGTGAAACTATTTTTTTAAAAGGTTTTATTGGAAAATTGGGGGAGGGGAACAGTGTTGGGTAACTGGGGAAGGGGAACAGCCAAATTGTTGTCCTTCAATCTTAATTGTGGAGGGCGCAGCTAGCTTAGCTGCAAGTCCAGTCGCCATCTGGCTGCCCGTTGGCAGCTCACAGCCACTCAGCTCAAGGTATTATGTTCAATTTTAGTTGCGGGGAGGGGGGGGGAGGGAGCGGCGCAGTCCCCCCAATCCCATGCAGGAGTCTAACCAGCAACCTTGTTGTTAACAGCATGTGCTCTTACCAGCTGAGCCATGCTGCCATCTGTTGGCAGCTCAAAGGCAACTCAGCTCAGGCCCATCTCACTGGCCCATTTGGGAATCGAACCCAGTTGCTCAGAGCTCACGCTCTTAACCAACTTAGCCACTTGGCCAGGCTGCTGAAATTAATTTTTATAATGTATTTTATTTAACCAAATATCATTTCAACATGTAAACAACATGGTGAAAACTTTTAACGTTTTTGTGCTAGGTCTTTGAAATCCAATGTAATAGTCCCATGTGGCTAGTGATGACAATATCTGGACAGTCCAGGACTAACAATTTTGGGGCCTTGTTTTGTGCCAAGCTCTATACTAGGTGTTCTATAAACATCGTCTCATATTATTCCCCCCTCCTGCCTGTAAAGGCAGTGTCATCACCCCTCTCCACAGATGAGGAAACAGATTCAGAGCAGATGAACCACTTGTCCAAGGACTCAGAACTAGGGTCATGGGAGGAGGGTCTGAACCCAGGTTTGCCTAGTTGTGGGACCACTGGGAATTCTCTGGGAGCGCAACCAGAGGACACAGGAGAGGTTGATCCAAGGTTGTTGGAGCTACAGGACATTGGCTGAATTCCCAGATGCAGGTAACTGTTGATCTGGAAGTGCCTTGTATAATCCACTTTACATAGGTCAAGTATACATACACTGTATAGGAGGGGCCCAGGCCTTCCATCTATGTGGATTTCTGGGCCATGATCAAGCAACTTTCTGCCACATCAGCCCCGAGCAAAAGTAGAAATGCATGCTGGCACCGACATTTTACCTCCGAAATAATTCAATTTAATCCATGTTAGAGATTTGCTATGCTGCATAATCGTATTTTCATAATTTTTAATTCCTCAAGATGCATTTCTGCTACTTTTGAACAAATAAATGCAGCTTCACTACTAATTTTTACCATATGGAAAGTGTCATAAATTTGACATTCAAGACTAGCTGCAAGCTTTGTATTATGAACATCCTATTTGTCCCTTTATATCTTCACACAGACTTTTGGCCTTTGCTTATATAGGCATTTTAGACTAAGCTGCACATGGTTTTGAGCTGATGTAGCAAGAATCTGTACAGTAACAAAACCTGAATGCAAACAGCCTTTTGCCACAATTGTTACCACTCTACACTCTCTACAGCAATCTAGCCTAGGCTCACTCTTTTGTGCTTCACCCATGCAGTGCTGTCCTTTCTGGAACTTCAGCCTGGGACTTATAAACTAGTCATCCTGTGAGCCTGGGCTCATGGACCAGTCATTGAGTGAGCCTGGGACTCAGGGACTAGTCATTGTGGGAGACTGGGACTAGAGGGCCCAATGGTGTGAGCCTAGGATTCGAAGACTAGTCATCTAGTGAACTTGGGACTTATAGACTAGTCATCAAGTGAGTCTGGGACTCATGAATTAGTCATTGAGTGGGGCTGGCACTTGAGGACTAGTTGTCATGTAAGCCTGGAATTTGAGAACTAGTCATTGTGTGAGCCTGAGACTCGAGGACTGGTCATTGCTAGGCTGGTTAGGTCAGGTAAGGCTGCATGCACTGGGAGTGTTCCTAGTTCAAGATCACCCTTGTAGTCAGGATGGACACAGACTGTGTTGGGCCTTAATGCTCACTATTTGGAGGGATGGAGGCTCTCAAAAGTGGGAAGAGGCACAGAGGAAGGGACGCTACACGTCAGATACACTGACCTCCTCTGCTTCATGCCAACACTGTCATTCTGCTTACAGGAAACTAAGATCCAGGGTGAAAACATGGCCAACGGCATTGGCAGAGTATTCAGCGTAGCCCAAGACACAGAGGTAATTTATAGTCATATGTGAATCCCAGAGCACAAGGCAAGATACACACTCTTTCCAAAATGATCCACAAATCTTACTAGATGTGTCTTTAAAACATGGAACCATGTGTCATAACAACTGATTTCTCATCTAGGATTGATGTGACTACTTCTTCAGTCCCTTTTTATTAAAAAGAAAAAACCGTATTTCTAATCCACATTTAGAAACTCATACCCATTTGAGGTAGGCATTAGTTTACCTGACCCAAGGAGATAACGTAAAAGATAAAAAGGGGCGAGCAATATTGCAAAGGCTCCCAGCAGAGCCTGACCGCATGCTTCATGACAGTGACACTGTGCTTGGAGCAGTGCCAGCACTGTCAGGGCTAATGACCCCAGAGGTGACTGCTATTAGCCAATTCACTAATTAGGGGGCTGTTTGTAGAACTAATGGGAAGGGTAATCATTTGTTAGCTTAAGTAAAACTCCCAGGCAGTACTGACAACTGTCATCATGGAAAATTCTGGAAGGCAATTCATCTGTCCCAGTGAAATTCAAAGAAAGAACCTAGAAAGCCAGAGTCATCTTTGACAACACAAAAGTGAATATAAACACCTTAAGGAATTTTCTGGTAGGAACTCCATTTTTGGCTACTAACAAATCCTATGTGTACATACAGATACAGGCATATTTCCATGTTTGCAGCCCACTGGTCTGATTTCTGTGGGTTCAATCCAATTTCTCTCAGACTTTGAGCTTAGGTAAACAGTCACAACTAAGGTCACTGACAAGGGAATAGCTTTGGAACCCAACATGGAATGTAGCAATCTGGTTAGGGTCTGAGTGAGTGTGTATGAGTGCATGAATGAGTGTGTATGTTAGCATGTATGTGAGTGAGTTCATGTGAGTGTGTGAGAGAGGGTGTATGAATGTGTGTGTGTAGAGAGAGGGGGTATTTTGATGCTGCAACCAATTTACATGGCTTGTGTATTAAAGAGCAATTAAAACAGCAAAGTTTTCTAAAGATAATTTTATTTGCTCCTTATATAAATTTTAAAAAGCATGGATTGTGAATAAACAGTATTATTGTTAGGGTTTATTTTACAGATGGGCTAAACCAGTGTCTAAGCCTTAGGGAATTTTTAAAATTGACAAATGTGGGACTTGGAAGAATCAATTTTTCTTTTTCTTGTTTTTTAATATAACCAATTGAAGTGTTTTAACTAATTCTTTTCCAACTATTTAATATTTTTTAAATTCCACTATAAAATCCTATGATACTTTCAGATGAATTAAGCATTATTTGTGTCATATTTATGTGCCATCCCCTTCAAATTTTGGGAAAGGTTGTGAGTTGTGGATTCTCTGTGATAGATAGACTTTGGGACACCTCGGCCAAGCAATCACTTCATTTAAATGTCTCCAGTCAGATATAAATATTCCTGCAGCTTTGGAGAAATACAGATTGTCCCTGGCAACAGGATGAGTGGTATTGCTATGGGCCAGTCACACCATAGCCCACATTCCATTTCACTACCTTAATTCGTTGAGCACAGAGTTTCTACATGTAAGCATCTGTGCCTTCGTGGCAGCCTGTGGGATTTCTTGCTGTTCTGTTTATTTGTTTTGTCTACGCAAGAGTATATGGAAAGCATACAATAGTAGCAATTTCACTTTTGCTCAGTCACAAAAATTCCTTATTACAATAATTCCTAATCCTTTTGTTTTTTCTGATTTTTAATAATTTTTTTTATTTTTCATTTACAGTTCACATATGATATTATATTAGTTTAAGGTGTACAAAACAACCTAGTGATTAGATGTTTATGTAACTTTCAATCACCCAATAAGTCTAGTACCCATCTGACACGATATATAGTTACTGCACTATTATTGACTATACCCTATGCTATACTTTGCATGCCTACAAATATTTTAAAACTACCAATCTGTACCTCTTAATCCTTTTCACTTTTCCGCCCATTCCCCTAAATCCCCTAGCATCTGACAACCATCAAAATGTTCTCTGTATCTATGAGTTTATTTCTGTTTTCTTTGTTCATTTAATTTATGTTTTAGATTCCACATATAAGTGAAATCATATAGTATTTGTCTTTCTCAGCGTCACTTATTTCATTTAGCATAATATCCTCTAGGTCCATCCATGTTGTTGCCGATGGCAAAATTTCATTCTTTTTTCATGGCTGAGTAATATTCCATTGTATGTATGTACCACTTATGTATCCATTCACTTATTGATGGATATTTAGGTTACTTTTGTATCTTGGCTATGGTAAATAATGCTGCAATGAACAAATAGATGCATATGTCTTTTTTAAATTAATGTTTCTAATTTCGTTAAATAAATACCCAGAAGTGGGGTTACTGGGTCCTTCATTGTCTCTTGTTTAGCCTTTGTTTTAAATTCTATTTTGTCTGGTAGTAGTACTGCTATCCCAGCTTTTTTTTTTTTTTTTTTTTTCGTTTTCATGAAATATCTTTACTTTCAGTCTTTCAATTTGAAGTGAGTCTGTTGTAAGCAGCACATGCCAGGGTCTTATTTTCTTATCCATTCAGCCACCCTATGTCTTTTGATTGAAGTGCATTTACACTTAAAGTAATTGTTGATAGATATGTAGTTATTGCCATTTTATTATTCATATTTTTGATCTTTCATTTGTTTTCTTTTTCTTCCTAACGAAGTCCCTTTAACATTTCTTATAATACTGTTTTGGTGGTGATAAACTCCTTCAGTTTTTCCTTGTCTGGGAAGCTCTTTATCTCTCCTTCAATTCTAAATGATAGCTTTGCTGGGTAGAGTAATCTTGGTTGTGGGTCCTTGCTTTTCATCATTTTGAATATTTTGTGCCAATCCCTTCTGGCCTGCAAAGTTTCTGTTGAGAAATCAACTGACAGTCTTATGGGAGCTCCCTTGTAGGTAACTAACTGCTTTTCTTGCTGCTTTTAAGATTCTCTCTCTGTCTTTAACCTTTGGCATTTTAATTATGATATGTCTTGATGTGCACCTCTTTGGGTTCATCTTGTTTGGGACTCTTCTGTGTTTCCTGGATTTGTATGTCTATTTCCTTCACCAGATTAGGGAAGTTTTCTGTCGTTATTTCTTAAATTAGGATTTCAATTCCTTGCTCTCTTTCTTCTTCTGGTACCCCTGTGATGCAATGTTGTTACACTTGATGTTGTCCCAGAGGTTCTTTAAACTATCCTCATTTTTGAAAATTCTTTTATTCTTTTTGTTATTCTGATTGGGTGTTTTCACTACCTTGTTTGCCAAATCACTGTCTACCAAATCCTCTGCTTCATCTAATCTGCTGTTGATTCTACCTAATGTATTATTCATTTCTGACTGGCTCATTTTTATGTCTTCTATCTACTTTATTATGTTTCCTATCTCTTTGTTGAAATTCTCACTGCGATCATATATTCTTCCCCTAAGTTCACTGAGCATCCTTATACACAGTGTTTTGAACTCTGCATCTGGTAGCTTGTTTGTCTCCATTTTTTTGGTTCTTTCTCTGGAGTTTGTCCTGTTCTTTAATTTGACACATGTTTCTTTGTCTCTACATTTTGGCTGCCTCCCTGTGTTGTTTCTATATATTAGATCGAGCTATATCGCCCAGTCTTGGTAGAATGGCCTTATGTATTAGGTGTCCTGTACAGCCCAGTGGTGCAGTCCCCCAGGTCACCTGAACCATATGCTCCAAGTGTGTCCCTTGTGTGGGTTGTGTGTGCCTCCTGAGTAATTGAGGCTTGGCTGCTGTTTGCACATCAATGAGAGGGATTGACTCTGGGGCTAATTGGTTGTAAGGACTGGCTGTGACTACAGTGGAGGAGCTGTTGTACAGGAGCTGACTCTACAGAGCAAGATTTGCTAGCAGGGGTCTGGTGCCTGCTCAGTCTGCCCTTTTCATGTGTCATCTGTGGAGGCAGTTAGGTGGTACTCCAGCTGGGTCAGGAGCCAGTCACAAGGTGTGCCAGCCCCACAGCCTCTTGTGAGCAGCCCTACCACAGGCCAACTTCAGTTCCAAGCCTGTACCCTGCCCAGGGCCACCTGGCATGAGCCATAAAGCAATCCACAGATGGATGCCACTTACACTGGGCTTCAGGGTGCCTGGGAGAGGCTAAGGTGTGAACTGAGGCAAACTGCTGCTAGTGCTGGGCTTGGGGCTCCGTAGCAAGAGATACAGGGCATATTGAAGCCAGATGCTGCTTGGGGTTTATGAACCTTTGAGAGATTTTAGGAAAGTCTGCAGCATGAGCCAAGATGGGCCATTTGTATGGAGAAGCCACTGGAAGTGGGTTAGGCGGCACCCCAAATGGGTAGGGCAGGGTCTCAGGTAATCACCAGGGTGTGATAAACAGTGTTAGCCAGGTTGATGGAGATTCAGATATGTTGCCTTTCTGCGTGTGCATGCTGGGTTGCAGGTGGGCTCAATAAAGGAATGGCTGCTTCTGCCAGCATTTCTGTCTGAGAGACAGCTACTCCTCTAGTTCTCACCCTGAAGCCAGACAATATTGTTCCTCCCTGTATGTCCCTGGTGCCTTTTGAGCTGCTGCCCTAGCACTGGAACTCAGAGCATGTGAGTCTGTCAGTGATTAAGTCCATGCATGGGCCCTTTAAGAGGAACATCTGGGGCTCCAGCTGCCTTCATCTCACTCAGCCACAATCTCTGGTGGTTTTCACAGCCAGATGTTAAGGAGACTTGTCTCTCTTGCACTGGAACTATTGGCTGGAGAGCCTGGTGTGGGGCTGGGACCCCTTGCTCCTCCAGGTGGACTTCTGCAGTTGATATACCCTCCTGATTTTTAACCACCACATATGGGTGTGGGACCAGCCTGTCCTGCATCTCTGCCGCTCCTACCAGTCTCACATTGCCTTATTTTGTATGTCCTTAGTTGTAGAACTTCTGTTCAGCTAGACTTCAGGCAATTCACAATGATGGTTGTTCTGTCATTTAGTTGTAATTTTGATGTGTTCAAGGGAGGAGGCAAGCACAGCATTTACCTACTCTGACACCTCGACTAGAAGCCCAGAATTAAGTCTTCTTAATTGTTGTCACCACCAGAATAAAATCTAATTTGCCACCTAAAGTTTCCTGAACCCTTCCACCTTGGTCCTGCTGGTAACAGGGTGTACCCCCCACAAAAGCCACTGGAGAGGCCCAGGGAAACTAAGAGCTCCAATAAAAGGAGTACAAAAGGAGGCTGCACCATAGGGGGCATCCTGCTTTCCTGACATTCCACTGGCCTGAGACCCCGCTCCCTCAGCAGTCACCCAGATGCTGACCCCATCCCACTAGGCTGGCACTCCTTTCAGAGGTGGTGAAAGGTGACTTCACAAAAAGAGGGACATAGGCCCCGCCAGAGGGCAGAGTCCAGTGATGGTGGCTCCACAAGGTGGCTGCTGAATCAATACCCAGATGGGCAGCTCATTGTGATCAAAGTGGCTCTGTGCACCTTTCCATACTGGGTTCATGCATGCCCACTTATGGCAGCCTGGTGTCACCCAGCCATGGGGTGCACTGGCTTCCCTGCAGTGCCAGCAAGCTAGCAGGAAGGTCTGCACCCACCTGAGGAGCCTGTGCCAGGCCTAGAGGCCTCAGGGTGCATGGGTACAGTGTCACCTCCTGCAAGGCATCTGGTCACTGCAGGCTCTCCTGAATCAAGCCTGAGAAGGACCTTCTCTCGGGCATGACCTGGGGAGAAGGCAGCAGTCCCCTCCAGCCTCTACAGCTGCTGGAGCTATGAAGAAACTGGAATGGATTTACTGGCGTTCCCTGGGGGCTTTTCTGGGAAAGTAATTCATTTGTTGGCTGGAACACATTCACTTTGACAGTTGATGTGAACTTCAGGGCTCATAACAATCACTTGTGAGCTTGTTTAAAATAATGCAGATTCCAGGGCCACCATTTGGGATAGGGCCCTGTACTCTGCATTCCACATGATTCTAAAGCACCTCCAGATAATAGCATATGGGCACTGGCACATTTGCACAGCACTATGTCATCAAGACTTCTGAAGGCCCTTTGGACATTAGGGTGCAGCAAAGACCTTGAAGTGACTCTCCTCTGAACAACACAGAACATCTCACCAGAGCCTCTGGCATTCTATAAACATGGACTTTAGTGATCCTGAGTTCTCTGTGGCTGTAGGATGACACCAACACACCAGGGCTGCGAACAGGAAAGGCCAGGCCCTGAATTCTGACCCTACCATTTCCTGGCCCCACAACCTCAGGCATGTATACTCAGGCGGGTTAGAAGACTGGGTCTCAGTTCCCTCATCATAAAAATGGGGTAAGAGGGCCGGCCAAGTGGCGCATTTGTTAAGAGCTGGTTTTGGGATGCCAGCAGCCCGGGTTTGGATTCCACATATGAGGGCCAGTGACACTGTCCTCTACAGCTAACAACAGCTCCACCTGGAGCTGAGCTGTGCGAGCCCCGACGATGGTGTAAGCTGCAGCCCCTGCTGCAGTGGGCTACCATAGGCTACAGTGAGTGGCCGGCAGCCAGCATGAGTGGCTGGAAGCCAACGTGTGCTGCCAATAGCCACGGTGAGCGACCATCCAGAGGCCGGCGACCGATTTGTCTCATCTGGGAAGAGTGCAATGACGATACCAACATGGGCCAGTGAAGCAACGTCCTCCGAGGCTAGACTGAAGAGTAAAAAGACAGCAACTTGTCTGTTCCCCTTCTCTGATTCCCCAACGCTGTTCCCCTCCCCCAATTCCCCAATAAAATCTTCAAAAAAAAAAATGGGGTAAGAGTATCTCCCTGTCCCAGGCAGGTGTCAGTGCTCCATGAGAGAAGAGGCCCATCATTCTCTGTGGTGCTTGTCCTAGCCTGTCTTTAAAAATACAGACATCAAGGACCTGTAAGCGGCTATGGGACTTCAATCCCTTTCTACTTGGAGCAGACTAAGAGAAGTAGAGCTCTAAGAGCTCTGATGGAGAATATCTGGGGGGGTGGAGTTAGGGCCACTAAGAAGAGATAAGAGGTCAGACAATTAAGTTCGCGAACTCATCCTAGAAACAGTGCTACATACCTCATTGCTGAATATCACTATGGTCACCTTCGAAGTACTCCAGTTGGGAAGTTATGCCCCAATGCCAGCATCTGGTCCACCCTTCAAAGCAATTTTGGAACTCTTTTCTAGAATGCCCATCACCCAACTCTTGGTGTATTGCTCTTGATGTCCTGAGTGTCATCAAAATATCTTCCTTTCAATATTTCCTTGATCTTTGGGTAAAGAAAGAAGTCACTGGGGGGCAGATCAGGAGAGTAGGGAGGGTATTCCAATGCAGGTATTTGTTTATTGGCTAAAAACTTCCTCACATACAGTGCTGTGTGAGCTGGTGCACTGTCATGATGTAAGAACCATGAATTGTAGACGAAAAATCCAGGTCGTCTAACTTTTTTTTTTTTTTTTTTTTGAGGGCAGTGTCACTGGCCCTCATATGTGGGACCCGAAACGGGGCCGCTGGCTTCCCAAGCCAGCACTTAACCACCATGCCACTCAGCCGGCCCTCGTCTTTTTTTTTTTAAATTTATTTATTTTTAATTAGTTTCAGGTGTACAACACAGTGCAATAGTTATACATTTTACCACTCAAAGTGACAACCTCCCTCCCCAACTTGCCACCCCACTCCTCCCCCCCATATCATATATATCTATTACACTTCCTCTGATTCCCTTCCACAGTATAATCCACATCCCGTGACTATCTATATATATTCAACTACAGTTGGTATACAACCTCCGCTTCAGGTGTACAGTGCAGTGATCAAGCCTCTACTCCATCCATGAAATGGTCTCCCCAACAAGACATGTGACCATCAGACACCCCATAAACTATTTATAACATTATTAATTATATTCCCCGAAATGTCTTTCATATCCCTGTGGCAATATTGTAGTTACCTATTTTTGCTGTCTAATCCCTTCCCCTTCTCCCTCATCCCCACCCCCCTCCCAACTAGCAACCCTGTTTTTCCTCTATATCTATGAGACAGTTTCTGTTTACTTTGCTCATTCTTTCAGTTTTTCAGATTCCACATATAAGTGAGATCATATGGTATTTGTCTTTCTCTGACTGACTTATTTCACTTAACATAATAGTCTCTAGCTCCATCCATATCATTGCAAATGGTACGATTTCATTCTTCTTTATAGCGGAGTAATACTCCATTGTATAAATGTACCACAGTTTCTTAATCCAGTCATCTACTGATGGGCATTTCGGTTGTTTCCAAGTCTTGGCTATTGTAAATAGCGCGGCAATGAACATAGGGGTGCATATATTTTTTTTGAATCAGTGTCTTGGGTTTTTCGGGATAAATACCTAGGAGTGGAATTGCTGGGTCAAAAGGTAGTGCCATTTCCAGTTTTTTGAGATACCTCCATATTGACTTCCATAGTGGCTGCACCAATCTGCAATCCCACCAACAGCGCAGCAGGGTCCCCTTTTCCCCACAGCCCTCCAGCACTTGTTGTTTGTTGATTTATTGATGATAGCCATTCTGACCGGAGTGAGGTGGTATCTCATGGTGGTTTTTATTCAACATAGTGCTGGAAGTTCTAGCCACAGCAATCAGACAACAAAAAGAAATAAAAGGCATCCAAATTGGCAAGGAAGAAGTAAAATTGTCATTATATGCAGATGACATGATACTGTATATAGAGAACCCCAAAGACTCCATCAAAAAACTATTGGAACTGATAGACGAATTCAGTAAAGTAGCAGGATATAAAATCAATGTTCAGAAATCGGTGGCATTTGCATATACCAATAATAAATTAATGGAAAGAGAAATTAAGAAAACTGTCCCATTTACAATTGCGTCAAGAACTATAAAATACCTAGGAATAAATTTAACCAAAGAAGTGAAAGATCTGTACTCAGAAAATTATAAGACACTGAAGAAAGAAATCATAGAAGATACAAATAAATGGAAACACCTACCATGCTCATGGATAGGAAGAATTAATATAGTTAAAATGTCCATACTGCCTAAAGCAATATATAGATTCAATGCAATTCCTATCAAACTACCAAGGGCATTTTTCACAGAAATAGAAAATATAATCCTAAAGTTTATATGGAATCATAAAAGACCTAGAATAGCCTCGGCAATTCTGAGGAATAAAAACAAAGTCGGGGGGATCACGCTACCAGACATCAAAACCTACTACAAGGCCACAGTAATCAAGACAGTTTGGTATTGGCATAAAAACAGGCACATCGATCAGTGGAACAGAACAGAGAGCCCAGAAATAAATCCAAGCATTTACGGACAGTTAATCTATGACAAGGGAAGCAAGAATTTACACTGGAGTAAAGATAGTCTATTCAATAAATGGTGCTGGGAAAATTGGACTGACACATGCAAAAAAATGAAACTGGATCATCTCCTTACGCCTTATACAAGAACAAATTCAAAATGGATTAAAGACTTAAATGTAAGACCTGAAACCATAAAAATCCTAAATGAAAATATAGGGAGTACATTTGCAGACATTACCCGGAGCAATATTTTTACTGATACATCCCTACGGGCAAGGGAAGTAAAAGAAAAAATGAACATATGGGATTATATCAGACTTAAAAGTTTTTTCACAACAAAGGAAACCATTAATAAAACAAAAAGGAAGCCTACTGAATGGGAGAATATATTTGCCAACGATATATCTGATAAGGGGTTAATATCCAAAATTTATAAAACACTCATGAAACTCAACACCAAAAAAACAAACAACCCAATTAAAAAATGGGCAGAAGATATGAAGAGACATTTCTCTAAAGAGGACATACAGATGGCCAACAGGCATATGAAAAAAGTTCAACCTCACTGGTCATTAGGGAAATGCAAATAAAAACCACCATGAGATACCACCTCACTCCAGTCAGAATGGCTATCATCAACAAATCAACAAACAACAAGTGCTGGCGGGGCTGTGGGGAAAAGGGGACCCTGCTGCACTGTTGGTGGGACTGCAGATTGGTGCAGCCACTATGGAAGTCAGTATGGAGGTATCTCAAAGAACTGGAAATAGAGCTACCGTTTGACCCAGCAATTCCACTCCTAGGTATTTATCCTGAAAAAACCAAGACACTTATTCAAAAAAAGTTATGTACCCCGATGTTCATAGCAGCACAATTTACAATAGCTAAGACTTGGAAACAACCAAAATGCCCGTCAGTAGATGACTGGATTAAGAAACTGTGGTATATTTATACAATGGAGTATTACTCCGCTATAAAGAAGAATGAAATCGTGCCATTTGCAATGATATGGATGGACCTAGAGACTATAATGTTAAGTGAAATAAGTCAGTCAGAGAAGGACAAATACCATATGATCTCACTTATATGTGGAATATGAAAAACTGTATGAATGAGCAAAGTAAACAGAAACTGTCTCATGAATATAGAGGAAAAATCAGGGTTGCTAATTGGGAGGGAATGGGGATGGAGGAGAAGGGGAAGGGATTAGACAGCAAAAATGGACAACTACAATATTGCTACTGGGATAGGAAAAACAGTTTGGGGAATATAATTAATAATGTTGTAAATATTCTGTGGAATGTCAGATGATCATAGGTCTTGTTAGGGAGACCATTTCATGGATGGAGTAGAGGTTTGATCACTGCACTGTATTACTAAAGTGGAGGTGGTGTACCTACTGTAATTGAATATATATAGATAGTCACGGGATGTGGATTATACTGTGGAAGAGAGTCAGAGGAAGAGTAATAGATATATATGATATGGGGGGGTGGGGGGGTGTATTGGGGGTGGGGGGATGTCACTTTGAGGGGTAAAATGTATAACTATTGCACTGTGTTGTACACCTGAAACTAATTAAAAAAAAAAAATCTAATCTGAAAAAAAATAAATAAATAAATAAATAAATAAAAGAGGAGAAAGTGGACAGCCTTGTTTTGTTCCTGATCTTAAGTGGAATGGTTTTAGCTTTTCCCCATTGAGTATGATGTTAGCTGTAGGTTTATTATATATGGCCTTTATTACGTTGAGATATGATCCCTGTATTCCTACTTTGCTAAGGGTTTTTAACATAAATGCTGTTGGATTTTGTCAAATGCTTTTTCTGCATCTATTGATATTACCATGTGAATTTATTCTTCATTTTGTTGATGTGGTGTATCACATTAATTGATTTATGGATGTTGAACCAGCCTTGCATACTAGGGATGAAATCCACTTGATCATGATGTATGATCTTCTTAATATCTTCTTAATATATTGCTGAATTCTGTTTGCTAATATTTTATTGAGAATTTTTGCATCTATGTTCATCAGGGAGATTGGCCTGTAGTTTTCCTTTTTTGTGCTGTCTTTATCTGGTTTTGGATTCAGGGTGATAGTGGCTTCATAAAAAAAGTTTGGGAGCTTTCCCTCCTTCTGGATTTTTTGGAATAGTTTAAGAAGAATAGGTGATAGTTCTTTTTTGAATGTTTGACAAAATTCACTTGTGAAGCTGTCTGGTCCAGGCTTTTGTTTTTTGTGAGCTTGTCAATTACTGATTCAATTTCCTTGGTAGTAATCAGGCTATTTAGATTTTCTGTTTCTTCTTGAGTTAGCTTTGGAAGGTTGAATGCTTCTAGAAAATTATACATTTCTTCCAGATTGTCAAATTTGTTGGCATATAGTTGCTCATAGTAATTTTTTGTATTTCTGTGATGTCTGTAATCATTTCCCTCTTTTGTTCCTGATTTTACTAATTTGAGTCCTCTGTCTTTTTTTTTTTTTTTTTTTTTTTTGACGAGCCTGGCTAGAGGTTTGTCAATTTTGTTTATCTTCTCAAAAAACCAGCTCTTGGTTCCATTGATCTTCTGTATTGTTTTTCTGTTCTCTATATTGTTTATTTCTGCTCTGGTCTTTATTATCTCCTTTCTTGTACTCCCCTTGGGCTTCTTTTGCTCTTCTTTTTCCAGTTCCCTTAGGTGTAAGGATAACCTGTTGATTTGAGATCTTTCTTCCTTCTTTAGGTAGGCCTGCATTGCTATGAACTTCCCTCTTAGGACTGCTTTCACAGCAGCCCAGAGCTTTTGGGTCGTGGTGTTTTCATTTTCATTTGTCTCGAGGTATCTTTTGATTTCCTCCTTGATCTCATTTGTGACCCACTCACTATTTAGTAACATGTTATTTAGCCTCCATTTATTTGTCATCTTCCCGGATTTCTTCTTATAATTGATTTCTAGTTTCATAGCATTGTGGTCAGAGAAGGTACTTGAAATGATTTCAATCTTCTTACATTTATCATGACTTGCTTTGTGGCCTAACGTGGTCTATCTTAGAATATGTTCCATGTGCTCTTGAAAAGAATGTATATTCTGTAGCTTTGGGGTGAAATGCTCTGAATATATCAGTTAAATCCAGCTGGTCTAATGTGTCATTTAAGGTCACTGTTTCCGCATTGATTTTCTGTCTGGAGAATCTGTCCATTGGTGACAGCGGGGTGTTGAAGTCCCCTACTATGATAGTGTTACTGTTGATCTCTGTCTTTATGTCTGACAATATCTGTTTTATATATTTAGGAGTTCCTATGTTAGGTGCATAGATGTTTACTAGGGTTTTGTCCTCTTGTTGGATCGATCCCTTCGTTATTATGAAGTGTCCTTCTTTGTCCTTTGTTATATTCTTCAATTTAAAGTCCATTTTATCTGATATAAGTATCGCTACTCCAGCTTTTTTCTCAGTTCCATTTGCATGAAATATTTTACTCCATCCTTTTACTTTCAGCCTGAATGAGTCTTTTGGTCTGAGGTGAGTCTCTTGTATACGGCATATGCTGGGATCTTGCTTTCTTATCCATTCAGCCACCTTATGTCTTTTGATTGGAGCATTTACTCCAGTTACATTTAATGTGATTATTGATAGGTGTATTTATTGCCATTTTGTTATTTGTGTTCCTAGTCTTTCTTAGTTAGGTTGTTTTTCTCTTCTACTTAAAGAAGCCCTTTTAACATTTCCTGCAAAGCTGGCTTGGTGGTAATGAATTCCCTTAACTTATTCTTTTCTGGAAAGCTCTTTATCTCGCCTTCAATTTTAAATGATAACCTTGCTGGATACAGCAATCTCAGTTGTAGGCCTTTATTTTTCATCACTTTGAAAACCTCCTGTCACTCCCTTCTGCAGAGTTTCTGTAGAAAAGTCAGCTGATAATCTTATGGGGATACCCTTGTAAGTAACTTGCTGCCTTTCCCTTGCTGCTTTAAGTATTCTGTCTGTGTCCTTAACCCTTGCCATTTTCACTATAATGTGTCTTGGTGTGGGCCTGTTTGGGATCATCCTGGTTGGAACTCTCTGCACTTCCTGGGCTTGTATTTCAATGTCCTTTGCCAGGTTAGGGATGTTTTCAGACATTATTACTTCAAATATATTCTCAATCCCTTGCTCCCTCTCTTCTCCTTCTGGTATTCCAATGATCTGTTAGTTATTATGTTTCATGTTGTCCCCCAGGTCTCTTAAACTATTTTCAATGTTTTTCATTCTTTTTTCTTTTTGTTGTTCTGCTTGGGTGATCTCTGCTATCTTGTCATCTAAGTCACTGATTCGATTTTCTGCTTCATCCAATCTGCTAGTCATTCCATCAAGTTTGTTATTTAATTCAGTAATTGTGTTCTTAAGTTCTAGCTGGTTGCTTTTCATGATTTCTCTATCCTTCTTTATATTTTCATTAATTTCCTTGAACATTCTAATAATAAGTGCTCTGAACTAATAATCAGTGCTCTGAACTCTGTCTTCGATATGTTGTTTAGCTCTATTTCCTCTAGTTCCACTGATTCAGGAAGTTTCTTCTGTTCTTTTATTTGGGTTGTGTTTCTTTGTCTCCCCATTCTGGCTTACTCTTTGTGTTTGCTTTGATATAACAGATAGATCCCCCAGGTTTCTCAGTCTTTTCTGGGTAAACTTATACAGTGTGTGTCCTTTATATTTGAATTACTCAGTCTCCCTATTCTCCTGTGCGTGTATTTATCTGAGGTGTTCCTTGTGTTGTGCGTCCTCACCTGTTGAAGTTTTAATTTTTATTCCTTTTGGCTGGTCAGTAGGTGGGATTGACTCCCAGACTGATTAGCTGTGAAGATCAGCAGTGTCCACAGTTTATGAGCTGCTGTGAGAGGATTGACCACTCTGATGAGACTTGGAATCTTTGGGCCCTAGTACCTGTAGCAACTTCCTTTTGGGTGTGACTCTTGTATGTCAAACCCAGAAATGCTCTGGTTTTATCTAAAGTTGGCCTCCGGGTATGATGATTCTTGTGTCTGTTTGTTTGGACCCAGTGCTGCAGAGTGATTTTAGAGCATAACAGATCAACAAGAACAACCTCCGCAGCCACCAAAGGAAACCAAATGCTCGCACATGTAAAAAAAAAAAAAACAACCATCAATCTACAGTCAACTTGTACAGAAATATCAAACATACAAAAGAAGAAAACAAACAGAAACAAAACAATAACCACACACACAATAATAACAGAAGAGGAAACAAAATAAAATATAATATCATAAAGTAAAAAATAGAATAAACATGAGAAACCGAATAGCTATACCAAAAAATAAAAATTAAAAATTAAAAAATTAAAATTAAAAAAAAAAGTGAAAATAAAAATAAAAAAAAATAAAATTTGCAGAAAAAAGGAAAGGAGGAAAAGTATAGCAGTAGAAGAATGAATAAAAGAAGGGAGAAAGTGAGGGTGGGGAAAAAAAGAAAAAGGAAAGAAAGAAAAAGAAAAAGAAAAAAAATATATATATATTTGTCTACACACCCATATATATGGACACATATTCACCTGTATACACCTATATATATGCCTATATTAAAAACTACAAAATGATAAAAATGAAATAGAAATAAAAATCAAAAACAACCAAGATAAGCAACCAATAAAGGGAAAACAAAACAAAACAAAACGAAAAAACCCGTGCCGGTCTGGGCTAAAGTCCACCAAGCTCTCTTCAGTTTGTCCTCTGCTGTACAAGAATTCCTGTGCGTCTTGTGGGAACAGAGTAGGCCACCTGATGCCTAGCGTGATCCTGGCACTGCAGGTTTGCTGTTCTTGAGTGTGGTTGTGACGTGTGATTGGTGGTTTTTACAAAGTCACTGCCATTTTGCTTTCGCCTGTCCCAAGGCAGGCTGCACCCCCAAAGGCTCAATGAGTGTCTTTGGGCACCCTTTCCGTTGACAGCGTGCCTCCACAGCCGCGGGTGCGGGCTGCACCTCATGCGTCTCGCCGCCTTCTTCCCCTACTCTCCCAGCCTGCCCACCTTCCAGCAATCATTGTATGAAACTCTTAGTTGCTCTGTTTGATGAATAGATGTCTCTTTGAAGCGTATTAGAAGTTCAAATTGTGGATATTTCCAGGGGAGATTTCAGAGAGCCCTCCTCACAGCCACCATCTTGCCCCCTTTTCTCTCGTCTAACTTTTTAATGCAGCCTTTTCAGCACTTCCAAGTAGTAAATTTGGAACTGTTTGTCCAGTTGGTACAAATTCATAATGAATAATCCCTCTGATATCAAAAACGGTTAGCAACATTGTTGCAACAAGTTTGGAAACTTAATTGTCAGACCTCGTAAATGCTCTGAGGGATTCTGGCCAGAGGAAAGCTTTCCTGGCCTAAAACGAGCTTGATGTCAAAGTTCACCTGCTCCTCAAGGGGCCATACTCCCTGAGTCGGCCATAAGGGTCACACAGTGAGGCTCACATGTTCCTATGACCAGTCCTTCTAACAGGGTCCAAACAACAAGTAGGCCTTCACATACCAGCCTAAGCAGCCAAGATCAGAGGGAGGCTGATAAGGCTGGAAGCCAGCTTTGAAAAACCAGGCCAATTCAATAAGCATATTATGAGGTTTCTGTGAGCCAGGTCCAGAATGAAAATGAAAGGCACATCTAGAATTTCACTTCTATATGCAAAAGCCTAATTAAATTAGTTTAAGCAAAAAGGGCATTTACTATCCCTAGTAACTGGGAAATCCCAGGATTGACTTCAAGGGGGATCCAGGGTCTTGACTTCTCCCTGGGAAGGGGAGGACAGACAGATTCTGATCCCACAGTGACAAGGCCAAGCAAGGCCTTGGGTGCTGGGTGCAGACAGTGGGAAGCAGGGCTCTTCTCCATGGAGACCTGCCCCATATAACAAGAATGGAGACTGCACAGCAGGGCTTCCTGAGGACAAGGCAGGGGTGCAGTGGGACAGGAAGTCCTCATTCTAGATACCTCAAGCTGTGGAGTTTTGGGGAACAGGAACAGGCATGAGGATGTGCGCTCTGAGTTTATTTCTATTTTGCTTCCAAAGGAAATGGAGCTGTGGACTGCAGAGGGAAATCATGGACAGAAGCTTGTTTCCTCAGCCCTTACACCAGTCCTGTGAGTTCTGAATGGTCACAGTTACAGAGGAGAGGACTGTGGCTCAGAAAGAGGAATTACTGGCCAAGTTTCATGCAACAAGGGAGGAGCACAACCAGGATTTAACTCAGGTTTCTCTGCTTCAAAGCCTATGTCTTTCCATTGTACCCTTCCACCACCCAGAAGATGGAATGGATGCTAGTCAAAAAATACAGGTCTTCAAGGATGGGAAGACAAGCAGAGAGGATCAAGTTCCTCTCAGTGCCTGAACCTGAGAACACCAAGAGAACTTGAGGTCCAGGCCACTGAGCTACTGTCTTTACAGAATCCTTGAGGATGAGGAACACTAGCATACTGGAAAGAAATAGTCTTCCATGTCATGGTTCTCAAAAGTGTGCATTCCCTAAAATGTAGGCAGAGCCCAGATAAGCTTCTAGAATGGTGTAGAGAAGAGGCTGGTTTCAGAGTGCTTAGAAAAGGAACTGGTGAACAGTAGGAACAGGCAAGCCCACTGGAAACATGTCATTCTACACTCTCTCCTCTTCTCTGTAACAGGTATCTGGCTAGGAGACCAGGGCCATGCAATGGCCTGCCAGCCCCAGACTACCTTCAGGGTCCAACCTCGTGGAAAAGGATGAATAACATGGGCTGGATGTACCAGGAAGTATGTTAGAAACTGATTATATCACTGGACCCATGTGGAGGAGGTCAGCTTTGAAGGTCTCTACTAGTAGAGTTCTGTCTTCAGCCTAGTGCAACTTAATGTTTTCATCAATAATTTAGTTGAAGAGAAGGTGCACTTAGCAAGTTTATAGAAGATGAAGTTGGGAGGGACAGTGAATATGCTGAATTACAGAATCTACATATCCAAATAATCAGCCTGTAGGCTTGGGCTGAATCTATCCAAAATGAAGTTTACTGGGAATAAATGCAAGGTCCTGAATCCAAGTCCAAACAGAGTACTTAGTAGCTGTGTATGGAGATGAGTTTATGGAAGCTTTCGTAAAGGGTCAGTGGGGTTCCACTAATAAGATGGTGTACAATCAAGCTAATACACTGCTGCAGCCCACTGAGTATGCTGCTGATGGAGCCAAGTCTCTAGACAAGGAAGGCGATGGTGCACTGCTTTCTGGCTGGTCAGCCTGCTCTGGCTCCCAGAGCCTGTTGCTAACAGGGAACACAGGGAGAGGAGGTAGAGCTTGGAAGCCTGGAATGTGTCTCCTGTTGTGTGGCTTCAGCAATTGGGTATTAGCACTGAAAGGGTAAAGCTTAAAGAGAAGGAAAGTGTAGGGGACACAAAAGTTCCCTTCAAATATCTGTCTGGTTGGCATGCAGAGGCATCTTCACTGTACTCTAGAAAGTCCCAAGGGGAGAGCTAGGAAGTTCCTAAGAGAGTCCTGAGCTCCATTGGACAGTGCTTCTCACAATCAGGGCCTTGCAGAGGTGGAATGGGTGGCTTGGTGAGGAAGGACCTTGACTGCATCTGAGATTGGATTAGATGACACCAAGGGCCCGGGCCCTGTAGTTTCAGGGATGCCACCAGGTAGAGTGACTCAAACCCTCATCTTATTTGTGCACGTGTGTGTGTGTGTGTGTGTGTGTGTGTGTGTGTGTGTGTAGGGAAGAGCAATGATGGGACTGATGGTTATTCATAGCCTAGTAGAGATACCTTCAACTTCCCACAGAGACTGGACTTTATGGGCAAAAAGAATAAACTCGTGGATCTTGACTCTTTTGGATCTGACTATACCAGGAACAAAAGTCTTTTCCTTTACAATAAAATCAGCAACAACAGCCACAGGTCAAATTGATTCTCTCAGGGTCCACTCTGGACTGGATCTACAGCCTTGAAGTAGGCATGAGTCAAGTGCTGAGGGTCCCAGAGGCCAGCCCATACTATATACACCATTTTGTGGAAGGTGAAGCCTTCAAGGCAGGCCCTGCTACTAGTACATGCAGACAGACAGCTCTTTGACAATGGGGGTAGGGACTCCAACCATTCTGACCCTGTATCATTCCCACCATGGACTTTCTTCCTATGACCCGGAGACTGTCAGGATCTTGAAACATAACCACCTGAGATACCTGCCTCCACTAAACTTCAAGGTCTGTTAAAATGAGTATGCTTGGGCCGGCCGAGTGGCGCATTGGTTAGGAACTGGCTTGGGACACCAGCTCTGAGCAGAGGGGCCCCGCTTCATATCCCACATATGAGGGCCAGTGACACTGCCCTCTACAGCTAAGGTGGTGAACAACAGCTCCACCTGGTTGCCTCTATAGCTAAGATGGTGAATGTTGCCTCTATAGCTAAGATGGCCAGTGATGGTGTGGGCTGCAGCCCCCGCTGCAGTGGCCTGCCATGGGCTACAGTAGTGGCCAGCAGCCAGAATGAGCAGCTGGCAGCCAGCGTGAGCTGCCAAGAGCCATCATGAGCGACCGTCCAGAGGCTGGCGAGCAACTGCCTCATGCAGGAAGAGTGCAACGACAATACCAACATGGGCCAGTGAAGCAATGTCCTCCACAACTACACTGAAGAACAAAAAAGGACCACAACTTTTTTGTGTTCCCCTTCCCCGATTCCCTAATAAAATCTAAAAAAAAAAAAAAAAAAAAAAAAAAAAAAATAATACGCTTTTATAGAGTGCTTCAGAGAAAATAAATCTGGAACATCTACCTGATCCTGGGAAAACTAGATATAAGCACACAGTATCTGGCCTTCACCCTGGCTAGGAGCCTTTTGGGAGGTCAACAGAGCCCAGAGCCCTTGTCAGTTGTAGACAGATGAGTAATGTGGTCAACCATGATAGGATCTGAGGGGACTTCTTTAGTTCTGCCACCATTTTACTGTAAGATGATTTCCTCACCCCTTGGCCAGGGCTACGTTCTCAGGAAGAACAAGTGTGCATATGTGTATCTCCAAGCTGCATCACAGGGTGGGCCCTCGGCCAGGGAGTGCTTCCGTGCCAGGGCCCATCACAAGTTAGATAGAAAGACCCTGCCTCCAACCAGGCTGCTCCTTCCTGCAGCAGAAATAACCATGAAGAAACCTGAGCAAAGCTTTCTCTTAGGAAGAGGGACAGATGAGGCAAGAGTACTTGGAAAAATAAATCTAATGATGATGGGGCAAGGAAGCAGTAACCTCTTTACTGATATAAAAAACAAATTCTTCTACTGTAATAACATTTAATCCCCAGAAGCTGATCTAAATGCAACAAAAGTGGCACAAAAGAAAAGAGCCCCAGCCGGGTTTGGGGACACTGGCTTTATTCCCAAAGCAAGTCCGTTAATAGAGCTTGGAATGAAATGCCACTTTCATCTTTGTCAAGGGGACAGGATTAACAAATTGTCATCTCTAAGCCAGTTTCTTGAGTCATGGATCCCTGAATAGTAAGAATGCACTGGGTGGGGCTGGCCGAGTGGCCCGTTGGTTAAGAGTGGGCTTGGGATGCCAGCGGCCCTGGTTCAGATCCCACATATGAGGGCCAGTGACACTGCCCTCTACAGCTAAGATGGTGAACAACAGCTCCTCCACCTGGAGCTGGGCTGCTGTGAGTCCCCCAGGACGGCATAGCTGCAGCCCCTGCTGCAGTGGGCTGCCATAGGCTACAGTGAGTGGTCGGCAGCCAGTGTGAGCAGCCGGCAGCTGGTGTGAGCTGCCAACAGCCGCTGTGAGCGGCTATCCAGAGGCCGGCAACCAATCTGCCTCACCCAAGAAGAGCGCAATGATGATACCAACATGGGCCAGTGAAGCAATGTCCTCCACAACTAGACTGAAGAACAAAAGGACAAAAACTTTCTGTTTCCCTTCCCTGGTTCCCCAACACTGTTCCCCTCTCCCGGTTCCCCAACACTGTTCCCTGCCCCTAATTTCCCAATAAAATCTTTAAATTATAAAAAAAACAAACACTGCTTCGAGGCTAGCTACCCCTTGAGGCTGCCCTTTCCCTGGAGCCTGCAGCTACCCTCATCAGAAACCCCTAGCTGGGGACAGCCATCAGCCCAGGGACATCGGTTCCAGGCATTTCAAACCCAACAGACTATTGCTGAGCCCACTCACCCCCACCCCCCACCCCGCAGATGTGGAGCCCCTCATCTGCCCCTGGCACTGGGAGTTCATGCTTATCCCAACTTCAGTCAGAAACCTCCCTGCCTCCTCTCTCGTTACCTACCCTCTCGCCTCCCTGCCACTGGACTGGGGCCACCCCTCCTGGCGTTCAACTGCCCAGTAATTGACAGCACACATGCCCGGGTATCTGCATGGCCCCTTCTCATTGCTCAGTTCTGTTCATGTAAGAGACAGTCCTTATCCTCCATCTAGAAGTTACATTATCCTATTTTATCTTCCTCACAGCACATTGTATAATCATCTTATTTTCACTGCTGACCATTTGTCCGTCTCTCTGCCCTGAGCACAGGAGCTCTCTCTGCCTGGCTCCTGCTGTATCCTGGCGTGTGCCTGCACAGAAGCTCTCAGAATGTGGCTGCTGGATGGTGCGTCCTCCCGTCTCGCATGTCCTAAGTAGGCTTCCTGCCTCTCACCAAACACCAATACCACTTCATCTCCCAAATGTCACCAGTTATCATTCTAAACCACAAATTTGATCATGTCAATTTTCTACTTAAAAGCTGTTTTATGGCTTGCCACTGCCTGTAGGATGAATTCCAAATTCTTTCATATGCACAGAAGACCCTTTGCAACCAGGACCAGGCTGCCCTTTCAGCCACATCTAAACCTTATCCCTATCCCCTCAGATACCTGCTTCTCCCCCAGTGCAGGTGCCCTATCTTCCTCTAACACTCCATAAAGAAAGGCCTCACCCTTTCACAGTGACCCCTGATAGCAGAGCCAGCCTGGACCCAGCACAAAGGTGAATTCATCTCTGAAGCCTCAGTGTGCTCAGACAGAGCTAATCACCTCTGTTCTGGGAGTGCTTTATTCATATGCTACTATAGCAATTATCACATGTTATGGCAGGTTTCCTTCCATTCATTAAATATGTACTGGGCCCTGGGGATAAAAAGATGAGTAAAACGAGGTTCCTACCCACAAAAAGGCTTTGGTCTAGTAGAATGCGATGCTTGAACACAGAAGTGCCAAATGGTACTAAAAGCGGCACTCCAGGGGTGCACTAGGGTCCCCAGGTTCTGAAGGGCACAAAGAAGGCACTTTGGGTAGGCAGCAAGATACACTTGAGACAAGACCAGAGGGAGAAGGTGCTGTCCTGAGAGGTAGGCAGGCTGTAAGCAGGGCAGCCTGGAGTGTGTCTACTCTCCAGTGGAGGCAAAGCCTATGTCTTATCCATCGTGCACATGTCTTGTCTGGTACCAGCCTCAGGAGAGGTTCCAGATCACCATCATTTGATCCTCTCTTTAAAGACAAGTGGTTATAAAAGACATTAAGGGGAATTTAGATTATGTACAAATACAACCAGGCACTCCCTAACTCTCCTCTATGGATGGTGGCCCATGGTGCCAGAGCAGGTGCTTTGGGAATGAGTCACTAGAAGGACGACTTCCCTGCCCTAAGCAGCGGTCAAGAGCAAACCACCAGGAAACTTTGTATGAGAAATCTGGTGGTGGCTGCCTGCCAGCCAGGGAGGCCCAGACAGAATGTCGATGCTGATGCACAGGAAATAGCCCTTCTGCTGTTTGTGATGAGATGGGGAAGAGGGCTGGCATATACCACACATTCCGAGTACAGAGTAACACTTGGCTTCTCCTTAAACATCTCCAGAGGAAGATAAAGGCTGTACAGCTTCCTTTCCTCAGTTATCAAATCATAATCCCTCATTGCAAGTCAGGAAGTCCTTCTCTGGATCTAATTTAAATATTCAAGCTGCAATGCAAGGCTCTAGTCCTGCTACCAGTCAGTTTTCTCAGAGGAAATGTTACATGCTCTGGCCAACCCTCTCCTCCCAGGAGGCATTTACCTTCTCAACCCTTCAGCCTACCAATCTCTCCACTGCATGCCTGCACAACACTGCAGAAAGCACCAAACACCCAGCACTTGATTTATGATGACACATACAAAATGCAGAACAGAAAAACACTGGTTAATTCCTAAGTTTCCTTTACTCAATGATGTTTCAACTTCATTGCGGATGGAACCTTTGGGTAGATCTGCCAGCAAAAAAGCTATACTGCCTGCCTCAAGGTTCATTGCAGAAGGCCTCCCTACTACTATGTAAAATGGCACATCAGCCCACACCTGGCCAGCAGCACCGGCAATCCTGTTTGAGTGGGCTGGGCCTGAACGAAGGCAGATTACAGGGTGGAGGTGAGGGTGTAGTGGGGCTGGAAGGAAAGGAGCCCACCTTTCCCCAGACCTCCAGCCTTCCAGGAGCAGGGCTTCTGACCCAAGAACCTCAAAATGTCCATTCTGGCTTCACCAAGAATCACAGCTTATCTATGCCTTGTGTTCCCATATCACATCAGATTTCTTCCGAACATGAGAGCCATAGCTACGACATTTAAAAACCACAGGTTTAGTCTAATGATCTCAGGGTTTTGTTTTGTTTTTTTTGTATTTTGCCATAATTATTATTATTATTATTATTATTATTTATTATTATTAGTTTCAGGTGTACAAAACAATGTCATAGTTATACATTTTACCCCTCACAAAGTGATAACCCCTCCCCCAATTTATTGCCCCTCTGACGTTGTATATATCTATTACAATTCCACTGACTCTATTCCCTATACTATACTCCATGTCCCATGATTATATATATATTAAATTATAGTTGACATACAATATTATTCAGCTCCAGCTTCAGGTGTACAGTACAGCATCTACACCATCCCTGAAGTGGTCTCTCTAATAAGACATGTGCCCATCTGACACCTTACAAAATATTTACAACATTATTGATTATATTCCCCAAACTGTCTTTCACATTCCCGTGACAATACTGTAGTTACCTATTTATGCTGTCTAATCCCTTGTCCTTCTCCCTCATCCCCACCCCCTCCCATCTAGCAACCATCAGTTTTTTCCTCTATATCTCTGAGACTATTTCTGTTTACTTTGCTCATTTATTCAGTTCTTTAGATTCCACATATAAGTGAGATCATATGGTATTTGTCTTTCTCCAAATGACTTATTTCACTTAGCATAATGTTCTCTAGGTCCACCCATATCGTTGCAAATGCTTTGATTTCATTCTTCTTTATAGCTGAGTAATACTCCACTGTATAAATGTACTACAGTTTTTTACTCCAGTTGTCTACTGATAGGCATTTCATTTGTTTCCAAGTCTCGGCTATTGTAAATAGCGCTGTAATAAACATAGGGGTGCATATATTTTTTCAAATTAGTGTCTTAGGTTTCTCTGGATAGACACTTAAGAGTGTAATTGCTGGGCCATAAGGTAGTTCCATTTCTAGCTTTTTGAGATACCTCCGTACTGATTTTCATAGTGGCTGCACCAATCTGCAGTCCCACCAACAGTGCACCAGGGCTCCCTTTCCTCCACAACCTTGCCACCACTTGTTTGTTGATTTATTGATGATAGCCATTCTGACCAGAGTAACGCTCTCAGTCTTTGATGGAAGAGAAGTTCAAGAAAAGGGCACCAAGGCAAGTTAGATGCCAAATCTCGACCAGAAAGCAATACACACACATGTACACATGTGCACGCATGATCACATGTACATGCCTTTTCACATACTCACACAGGCATCTACAACCCTCTCACACTCACAGGTGTGCACATTCACACACATCTACATATACATACACACATGGACATGCACTTGCACACACTCACATATACACACCCTCCCATGCTTACGCTCACATGCATTTTCATGTACTCACACATGTATGTGTGCACACACACAGTCACACACATACTCATACTTGTGCAACCAGGAACACAGTTCCAGGACCAGCTCTTGGCCTCTGTGTGAACACTGTCAGCTTGGGGATCTGATTCCCAACTTTACTGTGAATCTCCCTCTCCCTGGGTTCAACTCATCATCATTCCTTTTGTTATAATTATCTTTATACTCTTATTAATTTTTAATTACACAAGATATACATATGAATATAATCTTTACAAAAATCAGAAACATATCAGATAAACCTACAGTCCCCTTTGACCCTTTTTATAATCCTGAATGCCCTGCCACTGCCCAGAGGTAATTACTGTGTTCTGTTTGGAGTGTGTTCTTTCAGACTTTCTTCTCTATGTCCACATCCATTACACATACTTACAGAACAGATAGCAGGCCAGTGTATATATGTCCAGTGTACATATATACAGTGAATCACAACTTGCTTTTTTATCCAATAAGATGTCTCAGGCATCTTCCAGTGCCAGCACGCATAGCTCCAGCTCATTTTTTCAAATTGCAGTTTGCTATTCCAGAGTCAGATGGATTGTGCTTATCCACTATCCTACTCACAGGCAGTGAGGCTGTTTCCAGTTTCTCACACTTGGAACCAGGGCCACAATGCCTCCTTGTTTGTGGCTGCTTGTGCATACATGGAGGGTTTCTCTAGGGCATGTCCCCAAAAGGAGAGCTGTGGGCTCCTGGGGTCTCCCCTTCCCTCATGTCTCCAGATTCAGACAGTCATTGAATCACTCTACATACCTAGAACTATATCCTTTTTTGGCTACTGCATTCTAATTTCTTTCTCACTAAAATGTGAGTTTCTATATAATACCTATTGTTTACTGAGTGCTTATCATGCTTAACAAATTATCTCCAATGTCCTCAAAACAAGCTTCTGAAGCAAGGGGAGTGTGTCTTAGAGCAGTCAGTCATCTGACATAGGCCACACATCAGGCAGCACCTCTGAGACCCACATTCACCTGCTTGACCTCAAAGCCCCCTTATACAGGGCCCTGTGTACTCTGCAGAAGCCTCCATAGAGAAGATGCTTAAATAGTCAACTATTTGTTTTTCAGCCCCAACCCTGATGTCCATACAGTGGTATCATTTCATTGGCTCATCTGATGCATGCTTGGTGGGCACCTATCTTGGCTAAGTCCTGAGCTGGACAGTGGGGATGCAGAGAAAAATAAAATATTGGATTGACCTCTGGGTAAGAAAAACAGTAAGCAGAAAAGATGCTTAAGTTGGATTTTGAAAAGTGAGCATACTCTGTAAGGAAAAAAGAGGGAGGGCATTCTAGACAGAATATAGCATGTACAAAGATAAACAACTCAGTAAATTCTGCATTCTGAAATCAGGAACAAAGCACAGTCGCATACATGAAAACTATCTTTGGAACTCACTGGATCCAGGGATGGCAAATAGGTTTCACATTGAATGCCAACACTGAAGAGCTGATACCAGCTGCTAGAGTGCTACATTGAGGCCATGTTCAGGTTCAGCGGGAGACTGCTGGGATTCACTGGTGATATCTCCCGGGGGCACAGGATGGAGGCACAGTCAAGAAGCCTACCCTCTCCTCTCCCAGATGAAGGCACTGAGGCTTTCCACAGGCAGCTCACACTCACTCACTCACAGAACCATCCCAGGGCTTTGGATTTAGGGAGCGTTGTCATCCCATATCTTCCATATGAACTTTCCATTCCCATATGCTACACAAACACTATCTCTGTCTATCCACTCTCTCCATGCATCTTTGTATCTCTTGCTACAAAAGTGGCAGAACTCTGCCAGCATTGGTATGGAAGTAAATGCTTGCAAAGGGCCATGCCGTTTGGACACACACACACACACACACACACACACACACACACACACACGTTGTGGGCTGAAGTGTATGGAAATGGTACAGCTCCAGGGAAGTCAGTTGGCCAATCAGCAAGTAGTTAAAATTTCTGAGAAGGGTAAGCACCCCGATGTATAAGGAAAGAAAGAGCAAGTGTAGACTCAGGCGGACCTGGTTCAAATCCCACTCTGCTGCCACTGGGCTGTGTGTTCCTGGCCACTTCTGTGGATTTTTGCATTTAGTCTTCATAAGAATGTGACAGAAATAGGCACTATCATTACTGCTATTTTATAGACTAGGAAACAGCCTGAGAGGTTAAGTAATTTAGTTTCCACATCTGCAAAGTGGGACAATAATGGCATCTGCCACATGAGCTTCTTGTGACCAGGAGACCCTGGGTACTCTGTATGTGCCTAGCATAACAGTTGCACATGGTAATGGAAAGCAACAGGTTTTTGTATTTTTTTAAAGAAATGTATTAACTGAATTTTGATTTGTTAAGTGAATTATTAAATGATATTTGATTTGTTAACCTCTCAAAGAGCCATGTGCACCAGTTTAAATCACATACTTTGGTAAATTTCTGAATAGAAAATGTTCCTTTTAAAAGGCTAGCTAAAATAGGGAAGTGAGAGATAGATATATCTTTTTAATTCAGACTAATCTGAATTATCTGGATTAAAGAATGTTTAGATTGTCACTTTATTGGGGGTTCAAATAAATGACCAATGTTTTAATCAATCTGTCATTAGCTCATTAAATAGATGCAAATTAGGGAAGCTCAAGGTCCTGAAAATAACTTATTCTTTTGTGTGGGTCCAAACCCTCCCCACAGTTTATTTAAAAAGCCTCACTTGCAAGTGAGGGTGAAAGTATATAGCAGCAGCTTAGCTCTCGCAAGTTACAATTGGCCATGTCCACATTAACCAGATCCCTTCAAATCAAAGTCCTTGGAACACAATGACTCAGTTTCAGGAAACAGTAAATATCTCTCTTCCTTCAACCCAATTGTTTTAACCTCTTTGAGGGCTGGCTCTTTGTGGGACCAGGGAGGACCATACAGATTTCCAGGGAGAAGCCATGGGAAGAAGACTGACGGTTGTCATAAAAAATAGATGTGACACAATAAATGCAGTATGCTCTCTGGGGTCTTAATCTCTTCCTTCAGAAAATCTGAACAATTCCATCTTCTGTGCTGTTGTGAGGTAGAAGGGTGTATGTGTGTGTGTGTGTGTGTGTGTGTGTGTGTGTGTGTGTGCATGTGTACATGGGTATATGCATGCATATATACTTTGGCTATTCATTTCTACCCCAATAATAAAATTCTTCCCAAAGAAGAGTCCCCAGACTGTGATTGTGGGCCTCATCAACACTCCTCTTCAGTCAGGAGTTCTCTATTGGGAGAACTCAGGCAGGCTGGGCTTGGCAGGCCTCAGAAAAGGTTGGTGGGTCCCAAAAAAGTTGGGGGAGTCACCCATGCCATTGGTGTCCAATGCTGCTAATGCAACCAGTGTTTGATTGACTCTGTCTTTGTACTTCTTCTACCTGGCATGGTCATATTCTGCTTGGCAAACGCTAGTCATGCCTCAAAAGCTAAGTAAGTACTTCTGCTCCCAGCTACAATCTAGTAGCTTGTGGAAGAACTATGCTCTCCTCTGAGAAAAATTTTTTAAATGTTGGAATAAAAAACTTTGTTTGAAGGCATCTAAGGACCAAGACAAAGTAGGACTTGAGGGCCAAGATTATGAAAAGGGAAATATAGAGAGGTGACCATTCATTCCCAGAGCTACTTTTCCCCTCAAAGTTTTTGCCAATTTTTGTTGAAGGAAAGAAGGCTGAGATTAAGGCAAATAGCTTCAGCTAAAAGGCAGAAAAATGAGCAGAACTTTTGGCAATCTCATAGGACTGTAGAAAGACAACGTTCCTTTGGAACTTGAGGCTGCCAAGACAGCTAGGAATTCAGGGATCAGAACTCTGGAGAAGGGAGCTAAAAAGTAGTGAGCCAACACTTACACTCCTCTTTTAAAACATTTGTCAGATTCTTGAGCTACTCAATGCAAGAGGCTAAGAGCTAAGTAAAAAGCCACTGAAAGGTAGAGTACAGTTTTCAGAAGTCTCATAGAGCTGAGGAAGCAAAAATAGGGGTTTAGAACTCACCAAGAAAGAAGAGCCTGGAAAGTTATACCCTAGGAACAGGGGTAAATCAGAAGTAGCCTTAGCTTTCCCAAAACTGCAGGCAAGGCTCCATTTAGCTGAGTCCCTCATAGGTTTAAAGTGATCTACCTTTACTCAGGAGGATCACCTCTGGGGGTGATAGTATACTCCAGAGCCACTGTACTTTATCTGTACAATGTGTAACATTCGATCAAGAATTACCAGGTACACAAAGAAACGGGACCAAGGGAAAAAAAAATAGGCAACAGAAACAGACCCTCAGATGACTTCACAATAACTATAATTAATATGTTAAAGAAAATAGATGAAAAAAAAAATTTCACTAGAGACTGGTGGAAAAAAAAAAGCAAATGGAACTTCTGGAATTGAAAAAAAAATACAATAACTGAAATTCAGAATTCAACAAGTAGGTCTAAGACAGACTTGACACATTAAAAAGAGAATTAGTAAAATGAAAGGAAAATAGAAAAAACTCAGGCTATAGCATGGAGATGAAAAAAAAAGTGATGAAAAACAGAAAAAAAAAGCTTAGAGATACGAGAGACACAGTCATCAGAAAGAAACAAAGATAAAATAGGGCAGAGTTTTATTTGAATAGATAATGGCTGACAAATTTCTAAACCTAACTAAAGAACACCAAACCCCAGGACATGAACCCCATGCAGGAAAACAAGGAAAAAGAGAAATCACAAGGAAAATTTATACCTAGGCACCCTATAGTCAAACTGCTAAAAACAAACAAACAAACAAAAAATCTAAGACAAGGAGAAAATCTGAAAATCAGAGGAAAAATAGAAATTACTACAAAGGAATAATAATAATATCAACAGCTGACTTCTCTGGCGAAAAACAGATATCAAATGAGGATGTAAAGATACTTCAAAAAGCTGAAAGAAAGGATTCCTATATTCTTCAAAATAAAGATATTTCCAGGCAATTAAAAATAGAATTTATAACCAGCAAAGCTGCACCAAAAGAAACACTAAATGAATTCTTTAGTCAGAAGGAAAGTGATCTCAGAAAGAAACCATAAATCCATCAATCAATAATGATACAAAAAATCTGAATATACCATGACCACCTTAACCTAATTGACAAGCACAGAAGACTATACCTATTGACAGAACACACATTCTTTTTAAGGGCACATGGAAGATTTATCAAAACTAGGTCATAAAGCAAGATTCATAGTCTAAATTTTAGAGGATTTAGAGTATCTCTAATCACAGAATTAAACTAGAAATAAACTATTAAAAAGGTAACTAGAAAATTGCCAAATGTCGGTAAAATGGCGGAATAGACAGACGCTGTGCTAACTACCTCCCAGGATCACACCAAAATTACAAACAAATTATACAGCATTCAACCCTGGAGGTCCCCGGAACACTAGATGAACAGAAGCACTAAATGAAGAACTTAAAGAGGAGGCCATGTGAAGTCTGGTAGGAGGGGCGGAGACTAGAGAGGGCGAACCCCGTGAGGGAAGCCCCAGCTGTGGGGATGCTTCTCCAGTTGGGGGAGAGACCCTCTGGCTGCACACCAAGCTCACCAGCCCAGAGTTCCTTTGCCGGGAAGAGGAGTTCCAAGATAGCTGGCAGTAAATTAGTGAGGACTCTCATTGCTCAGCATGGTGAGGCTAAGAGCGGCTAGAGAATCAGTGGGGCCAGCGCACAGGCTTGCTCGCCGGTGAGCACTTACCTGGTTACTGGTGTAGGGAGTGGCTGTGTGAGCCGGACCCAGGAGCCTGCGGGGACGGACTGAGCTGAGCACCTTTGGTGCAAAGGCTGGAGGTTTTTGGACTGTTGTTCCCATGGTGTGGAGCCTGCATACGAGTGGTGTAAGGAGGGCGCCATTTTGTGAGGGTTGGGCCCTCCCACGGAGGATCAGGTCCGAGACCTCATTGGTCTTGTGGAATTGGCACAGAAGTGCATGTGTGCGTGTGCGCACATGCAGGCTTGGATCCCCACCCTCCGCCCTGCTTATACTGCATTGCCAGGGAAACACTGGGTGGATGCCCTCCGGCTCCAACAGGTTGCTCACTGAGACGCGGGAGTGCACAAGCCGCCTTGGGTCCCAGCTCTCCGCACTGCACTTGCAGAGTTACCAGGCTGGCGATTGGTTGTCGGGATGTGCAGCCTGATCTGCGAGCGGCTGATTGGGACAGGCTGAGACTGGGAGTTTTCCTGGGAGTGTTGGGCCATGAGCTGTGAGCCTGTGTGATCCAGCCAGGGCTCTCCTGGTGAGCTATCTAATACATCAGAGCAATCCCAGAGAGACAGCTAGAATGGAGAAACAAAGAACATGTCACAAGTAAAACAACAGAAGAAACCTCTATAAATGGAACCAAACAAAACAGAGGGATCCAACCTTTCAGAGACAGAGTTTAGAACACTGATGATAAGAATGTTTAACAAACTTAGTGAGGACATAAGGAAGGATAGAGAAATCATAAAAAACAACCAGTTAGAACTAAAGAATACAATCACTGAAATGAAGAACACACTCAAAGGAATCACCAGTAGAGTAGATGAAGCAGAGGAGCGGATCAGCAATTTGGAGACAAAATAGCAGAAATCACCCAGTTGGCACAACAAAAAGACCAAAGAATAAAAAACAATGAAAATAAGGGCCGGCCGAGTGGCGCAGTGGTTAAGCGCTGGCTTTGGAAGCCAGCGGCCCCGGTTCTGTCCCACATCTGAGGGCCAGTGACACTGCCCTCAAAAAAAAAAACAAAAAAACAAAACAAAACCAAAACAAAACAAAAAAAAAACAATGAAAATAGTTTAAGAGCTCTATGGGACAAGATGAAGTACAACCACCTTCGACTCATAGGAATACCAGAAGGAGAAGAGAAGAACCAAGGGGTCGAGAATGTATTTGAACAAATAATGACTGAAAACTTCCCTACCCTGGTGAAGGAAATCAACATACATGCACAGGAAGTGCAGAGGGTTCCAAACAAGCTGAACCCAAACAGGTCAACACCAAGACACATCATAGCTAAAATGGCAAAGGTTAAAGACAGAGACAGAATCTTAGAGGCAGCAAGAGAAAGACAGCAGGTTACATACAAAGGAATTCCTATTAGACTAACAGCTGACTTGTCTACAGAAACTCTGCAGGCCAGAAGGGAGTGGCAGGAGATATTCAAAGTGACACAAAATAAAGGCCTACAACCAAGATTGCTCTACCCAGCATGGCTATCACTTAAAATTGAAGGAGAAATAAAGAGCTTCTCAAAAAAGAATAAGCTTAAGGAATTCATTACCACCAAGCCAGCATTGCAAGAAATGTTAAAAGGGCTTTTTTAAACAAAAGAAAGGGGTAAACAAGCTAATCCAGGAAGACCAGGAATACAAATAACAAAATGGCAATACATATGCACCTATCAATAATCATTTTAAATGTGTATGGGCTAAATGCTCCAATCAAAAGACAGAGAGTGGCTGAGTGGATAAGAAAATAGGACACATGTATATGCTGTTTACAGATGGAATAAGATATTTCATGCAAATGGAAAGGAGAAAAAAAAAAAAAGCTGGAGTACCAATACTTATTTTGGACAAAATAGACTTTAAAATGACTACAATAAAAGACACAGAAGGGCACTACAACCCTAATAAACATCTATGCACCCAACATAGGAACTCCTAATTACATATAATAGATTTTGACAGACATAAAGACAAAGATCAACAGTAACACTGTCATAGTAGGGGACTTCAACACCCCATTGTCATCAATGGACAGACCCTTTAGACAGAAAATCAACACAGAAAGAGGGGCCTTAAATGACACTTTAGACCAGCTGGAGTTCATTGATATTTTTAGAGCATTTCACCCTGAAAAAAACAGAATGTACGTTCTTCTCAAGTACACATGGGACATTTTCCAAGATAGACCATGTTAGGCCACAGAACAAGTCTCAGTAAATTTTAGAGGATTGAAGTCATATCAAGCAGATATAAAGGAAAAACTGATGGTTGCTGGCTGGGAGGGAGTGGGGATGAAGGAGAGGGGGAAAGTTTTGGACAGCGTAAGTGGGTGACTACAGTGTTGCCGCAAGGATATGGGGGCAGTTCTGGGAATGTAATTGATAATGTTGTGAAGAGACTATTATGTTAAGTGAAATAAGTCAGCCGGAGAAAGACAAGTACCATATGATCTCACTTATATCTGGAATCTGAAAAACTGAATGAATGAGCAAAGTAAACAGACTCATAGAGGAAAAACTGAGGGTTGCTAGTTGGGAGGGGGGTGGGGATAAAGGGAAGGGGAAGGGATTAGACAGCATAAATAGACAACTACAATATTGCCACGGGGATATGAAACAGTTCGGGGAATATAATAATGTTGTACAAATTTTGGATGGAGAAGAGGCTTGATCACTGCACTGTACACCTGAAGCTGATGTTGTATAATATTGTATGGCAACTGTAACTGAATATATAGATAGTCATGGGATGTGGAGTATACTGTGGTAGGGAGTCAAAGAAATTGTGATAGATATGTATGATATGGGGGTGAGTGGGGTGGCGAACTGGAGGAGGGGGGTTGTCACTTTGGGGGGTAAAGAGTATAACTATTGCATTTTGTTGTACACCTGAAACTAATAAAAAAAATTGCCAAATGTTTGGAAATTAAGTAATACATTTTAAAATAACCTGAGTCAAAGAAGAAATCAGAATGAAAATTAGAAAATTTTTGAGCTGGATTATAATGAAATTACAATGTTTCAAAACTTGTAGGGTGTAGCTAAAACTGTGTTTATAGAGAAAGTAACACTTTAAATGCATATATTAGGTAAGAAAGAAAGCTGAAATGATATTTCATTGCTCTTAGGATACAAGTAAAATCTGTAACATGGTTACAAAGTTCTGCTTGGTCTGCCTTCTGTAGACTTCTTCCAGCTTCATCTTCATCTCTCTTCTCATTCATTCCTCTCCAGCTACACTGGCCTTTCAAATTTTTGAATATGCTAAATTACTTCCTGCCATGGGGCCTTTGTGCAAGCTAATTCTTCTGTTTGAAATATTCTTTCTCCTTCCAGTAGCCAACTTCTCATTTTACAGAAGTCAGCTTAAATGTCATTTCCTTGGAGAAGCCTTCCGAACTTCCAAGTCTGGGTTGGGGTCTTAGACATGGGCTTTTTAATTCAAACTCAGTTTTTCTTTCACAGCTCATTACTGTAATCTGTCATTGTTTGGGCAATTGCTTTTTGTGCAATTAATTTGAAAATATTATTTGTCATTCCCCAAATGCTGTAATGTAAGCTCCTTGTTGGTAGGAACTGATGCTATCTTGTTATCATTATATCACCAGCACATAGCATGGTGCCTGGCAAATAATAGGCATTCTATACAAGTGTGCTAAATGAATAAATGTATGAATGCTTGGATATCTAATTAACCATGTAAGTAACCATTCAGTTTGCTCAAAATTGTTAAAATATGCTCACTGTCTCGGAAAAAGCTCCAATATTACTGCTATCAGCAGCTGGCACTTATTTCTGTGGCATTTATGATACAATTTACAATAATTTGCTAATCCAAGAAATCTCTCACACAAGGATTCTGCCCACACCCCCAATGTTTAAGTACAATAATTTCTAACTCTACATTGCTTCCTGTTTATTATGTTTAGGGAACGACAATTTTTTTTTTTTTGTAAACTCAGTTTATTTATTATATTTGTTCCATGCTATGTCAAACTAAGTGCTGTAAAAGTAATTTAAAAACTGTCATTATTAGTAACAGATACACTACACCAGCAACAACGTTGAAATCATAGGTCTACTTTCTATGTGGTATCTCACTCAAAGCTTTAAAGGGGTTGTTCCTCTGTTTTATAGATGAGGAGATCAGAGAGGTGAAGTGACTTGCCCAATGGCACAGAGCTCGTCAGAAACATGGCTGAGGTATAATTCCAGGTCCTCAGGATTCTAAAGCCCATGCAGACTCTTAGTTCCATTCTGGAGCCCATCTTATTTTCAGAGGGGACCTTCAAGGGGCAGGGAAGACGTAAAGACAAATAGTGAAAAACAGTGACTCCAAAGCAGTCTCATCTAAGCCTGATCCCAGCCTAACAGGTAACCACTTTTGACTGTGGACAACCTCTCAAGCCTCAGTTCTTCATCTGTGAAATGTAACCATCAACAGTAAATGAGAGCATATAGTTGAAGTGCCTGAAGAGCATTTAGTAATATGCTTAGTAAATCATTATCTAGGGATTTTGCAAACAACCCTTCACTCAGATTAAAAACATATACTCATATGCCATTTACCCTTTGCCCTCAGAGGATACAAGGATGAGAAAAGATATGACAGTAAAGTAAAATTCACTAAGCCAGGGAACCAGGAGGCCAGGAGACCCCACTGTCAGGATGGTGGGCCACATGGCAGGTAACAAAATGCAATGGTCACAGACAGTAAAGTTTCCTGGCTTCTCCCTAGAGCTCCTTCCACTCAGCAGGTGGTCCCATGATCCAGTGAAGGGGGAAAGGGCTGTGGATCTGGCATCACTGCCCAGCAGACACTCCAGGGGGTGGGCCACGGTGAGGGGCCACATCCTGAATTTGTTCTTTCCCAGGGTCACATTACTATGATGGTTGTTACCCACCCACCTCTGGAGTGTGATTGCTTCCCAGCCCCTTTCTCTTACTGATTATGATTCTGAGTATTTCTCAGTCACAGGTGAGCCGGTGGGCCCTTGCTTGTGAGGGCAGGAGCATATGCATATTGGGGTAGCACACACACCCTGCAGGGGCAGCTGGGGGCATTCCGTTCCTCAGGGTCCACACAGCACACAGAGCTCGCTCACACCCAGGCTCTGTGGGAACCCAATGGGCAAGACCTCTCCTCATCTCTGTCCACATGCTGGAAAGTTCTTTCTCCAAGTCTCCTACTGTTGCTCCAGGACTTGAACTCTCAAGATAATTGTTTTCTTTTCCCGAAACCAACTCTTTAATCAGGTCTACCACAATCCAGTGTTATTTACCTCCAGCTTCAGGTGTCCCATGTGTACCTTGAACCTGTAATGCATGTCATCTCTGTCCCTGCCCCTCCTGGTTCTTCACACAGTTTTCATCAGCAGCTGTATTCACAAGCAGCCTGAATACACTAGTCATCCAAACCTCCTGCTTCCTTCTTGTGGTGCCACACCCAAACCCTCACATCTCTGCACTGTGATTGGTTTGCTTGAGAGTCACCCCAACTCACCCTTGGGAGGAAGAGGTCCGTGAGGGAGAAAGACGGTGTTGATCAAAGTCCGCGGTCACTTTATGAAGGTCTACCAGTTCCACAGAGACCATCTTCACACAAAGGACCCAGAGCACAGGCCTGGCTCTCCCTTCCTCACGGGAACCCTTCAGATTTTCCAGTGACCTGCACCATGAACTGTGTCTGTATTGGACATATGGCATGTACCTCTTCTCCTTGATATCCTGGCTCTGAAGCCTCCCCTGACAGCATAGGAGCACAACAGATTGGGGACAGAATGCCGAGCTCAGCACTGTGCAACCTGAATGAGCTATCAGTCTCCCTGAGCCCCAGTCCTTCTGAGAATAAAGCGGGGGCCACCCTGAGTATCATGCAAGAGCTTGTGGCACAGGGCCAGGCATGCGGGACTACCCACAGAGAACAGACTCCTCTGTAAACCACCTCCACAAATGGGGGGCCAGCAGCACTCCTCCCCTGACTCCCTTCGGTGCCTGATGGAGGGCACCTGGCCCAGACTGCAGGACACCTATCCTGAAACAGCCCTGCCTGTCTGCAGCAGCCCCACTCCCAGTTGCCAGGTTGCTAAGGGAGAAGTAATGCTAATGTGGCCAATTATAAATGACCAATGGCTGCCTCAGATCCAGGTGAGAGAACTGAGTAACAGATGGTCCTCTGTGATATTAGAGAAATTTGAAATTAGGCAGGTGGTGGCAGGTTTCAAGCCATGTGTGGGAATTTTTACAACTAAAGCTTAAGTTTACAAATAATAAACAAATTCTTACTTTATCGTGCTCTCCATTTTCGAAGCTGCCTCATGGAATTGCTGTGAAGAGAGTTTATACATCTCAGCATTCTACAAAGAGAAAAACAAAACTGGTTACAAAGACTGAAGTTTCCCTCTGGTTCCCTCATGGGATGCAACTGCTTTAAAAATAGACAGATACTAATTTCTTGGTCAGCATCAAAGCAGACTGGTGATTCATCCACAGCTTGGGTCTAGCTTCCACCCTGGACCAACTGCAGTTATAGAATCCAAGAGGAGTAAAGGATGGAAGGACATATGGATCCTCTAGTTCAGGCATTGGCAACCCACCACCCATGAACAAAACCTGGCCTGCCACCTGGTTTTATAAATAAAGTTTTATTGGACCATATCAGGATTTGTTTATGCATTGTCTATGGCTGCTTCTGTGCTGTAATGTCCAAGCTGAGTTGTTGCAAGAGACCGTGTGGCCCACAGAGCCTAAAATATTTACCATCTTTAAAGAAAAAGTTTACAGAGTCTAGATCTGGTCCAATCCTTATTTTATAGGTGGACTCTGCTGCCCAGAGAGATGAAGTGACTTACCCAAGGTCACACAGCAAGCAGCAGTGCCCAGGTGTCTGATCCTGAGCTGGGCGCGTGCCCTGCTGCCTGCCAAGACCAAAGCACTTCTCGGCATGGCACTGTCCATCCCAAGCCGTGCAAGACAGTTCCAAAGGCATGTACTTCTGTCCTTCCTGAGGTTACCTAGTGAGTGTGAAAGTACAGAGCCAGGCTGGTGTCGGGGAAGCTGGGCTTGCAACAAGGCAGAGCTGGATGGAACCCTAAGGGCCACCAAAGCATGGCTCTGGGTAAGTCACTCCACTTTTCTGTACCACAGAGGTGAGTTGCTCCAGACCACACAGGCCCAGAACTCAGGGCTTTCTACTTGTTTCCCGAGGAGACCAATAGAAACACATCTGCTCGCTCTACCTGCCACCACACCCCAGGCAGAGCACTGTGAGACTCACGACTTGGCAGAATGACTTCTTGCAGGAAGCATTCTCAAGAATGAAACCACCCAGAGGACAGCCCAAGACAAAGCTGGTAGTCAATCCTCCTTAGCAAGGGTGACAAGACAGCAGCAGATGCATACAGATAGCCCTCCCCAAGGGGAATGAATCTGTCCTTAGACCAGAAAAGGTGACAGGAGCCCAGATGACAGGTAGGCAACTTGCCCATCACCTGTCTTCAGGGAAGGTAACCAAGGTGGGGCAAGAAGCACCTTCCCTAGGGCCTATAGGACATCAAAGATGGAGTCTGGACCTGGACCAAGCCCTCACCCTCATCCCTGTACCACGACCTCAGGGACAAGCCAACGGGAGGTGAACATGGAAGGGTGTACCAGAGGTAACACACTTGGGACAGGAACCATAGGTGTAGAAATTCTGCTCTGGGAGGTGCTAGGATGAGGCCAAAGCCAGGCTTCTACCCACAGTTGCTGAGTCAGCCTGGGCAGGTCACCCTGCTTCTCCCTGGCTCATATCCTCACCTCTGAACTGAGAAGATAGCTGACACCTCCCTCTGATGGCCGCATGCGGCTGGGAAAGGAGTAGGTTCCTAACACACAACAGGCATGAAATAAATAGGGGTTCTCCTCCCCTCACAGCCAGGCTGCTCTGGCTCCTGCAGGTATGTGCTCACCCCAAGTTGCCCAGTATGATTCTGGAGCCCTGATGTTCCCTCCAAGAGATCATGAGTTTGCCTCAACTAACCTGACATGCAACTGACAATTACCCACCTGAGCGAGGGAGTAAGGACAGACATGAATCAAGTCAGGGCCTTCCCTCAGCTCTGAGCAGAAGCTCTTCTGTGACACCCTAATGGGGATCTCTAAGGCTCAGTTTGTTCCTCCCATTCATGGGCCCTTACAGAAGACTGCACAGTCCAGAAACCCACATTTTAATTTTTGCTCTGGCACATGCTAGCTGTGTTCTTTGGGTCACTTCCTTCCTTGTTTCCTAGCTGGAAGACAGAGTATTCCCTCCCTCACAGGGTGGCTGAGAGACAGTGCCCAGTAGTGACTGGCTCATGGTAGGCACTCTATCCACTGTGGCCACTGTCACTGCACCATGGAATTTTCTGAAGCTAATGTGCCTTACCTGAGCAACCCTGAATGACCTTGGTCTGTTCCCTTTCCCAAAAGACTGCCTCACGATGCAGGCCTTCTTCTATCTGGAGAAATGTCAGGTCTCTGTCACCACCCCACCACCCATCAATGTCCCTTTCCAAGTGAGTATCCATGTTCCAAATGAGCCCAAGGTGTTGTGGACCGACAGGTACTTCAGTGCCTTTGCTATGACCCTGTATTTCCAGGCACACAGACTGGCTAGGGAAAACTCTATAAGCGGTTTTTTTATTTTTAAGATTTTATTGAGGAATTGGGAAGGGGAACAGCGTTGGGGAATTTGAGAAGGGGAACAGACAAGTTTTAGTCCTTTTGTTCTTCAGTCTAGTTGTGGAGGACATTGCTTCACTGGCCCATGTTGGTATCATCGTTGCACTCTTCTCAGGTGAGGCAGATCAGTTGCTGGCCTCTGGATGGCCGCTCACAGCGGCTCTTGGCAGCTCACACTGGCTGCCAGCCACTCACGCTGGCTGCCGGCCACTCATTGTAGCCTATGGCAGCCCACTGCAGCAGAGGCTGCAGCTATGTCGTCCCCAGGAACTCACAGCAGCCCAGCTCAGGTGGAGCTGTTGTTCACCAACTTAGCTGTGGATGGCAGTATCACTGGCCCTCATATGTGGGATCCAAACAGGGGCCGCTGGCATCCCAAGCCAGCTCTTAACGAATGCACCACTCGGCAGGCCCTGTGAGCGCTTGTTTATCATGAGCTCAGACAACATGTGGTCAGCTAGATTTGTCACAGGAAGTGCCCACAGGCCAAGAAGTGGTTGTGATTACCCCACTGCAGCTTCCTCTATTGTCTTGCAGAATGACTCAGAGGCAGTCCCCTTCCTGCCACAACCCACTGCTCTGCCATCTAATCTGCTTGAGCAGACCCTGGGATCAACTGGGTCCTTCAGAGTGCCCCACCGCTGCTTCCCTGGCACATGAAGTTTCTGGTCCAACCTTGGGAGTGCTCTGCTGGCTTCCTGTGTTCATGACCCTGTGTCCAGTAAGCCTTCCTGTGACTGCTGGAGAATACCCAGGCCCCTCTGCAGGGAGTGGCAGGGCACTCTGCACACTCCTGGACTACACCACCATCAAGGATCTTCTAGAAAGACTGGGGGCCACCAACATTTATATTGGGAACCCACTGAGTACCAGGGGATTCCAAAATGAGTGTGCCTGCTTCCAGGCCTTACAGGGCTCACAGACATCACAACATCCCAATTACAATGGGACACCTGACCAGTTGTCCCAGGTGTTGCGGGGAACCAGAAAGGACAGCCTGGCAGGTGCTGTCAGACTGGCTTCCTATAAGCTGGCCGAGATCTAAACATTTTTTTTTTTAATTAAGCAATGTAAAAAAGCAATACTTACACATGGTTTAAAAAGACAAAAGCAGAAAGGACAAAAGATAGGCATTAGGTGACCAGTAAGCCTCTTGTCAGCCTGGATCCCAGCACTCTTCCTTCCTCCTCTGTTGTGCACACCTGAGTGAGCTCATCTATGCACACAACAACTCTTTATTTCTTCATTTATTTCTCAGAGGCCTCATCTATTTTACCTGCTGAATAGTAGCCCATTGTAGGTCTTGGCATCCCATGGCTCATGTTAGCAGTTCCCCACAACAGACATTAGGCTGTTGCCCATCTTCCACTATTAACAAATGATGTTGGAAGGCATATTATGACATCTATACCTTTGTACTCAAGTGAGCATATCTGAAGGTATATTCTAGAAGTCAAATTCTTGGGTCAAAGGGTACATCCACTTTAGTAAACTGAGTCTTATAGGATGAGCAGAAATGAGCCAATAATGAAGGGGTCCTGTAAATAGAGTTGGCAGTATGAAGCAGGGTGAGAGGCACCCCTTGGTAAATGCTATAGTCACACCAGGTGCAAAGGCGAGGGAAGGGGCTAGAGAGAAAGTCAGCCTGGGACCTGGCAGAGGGGAGGAGGAGGGTCTCAATTGCAGGCTGAAAGCCTGGACCTCAGACCATAGGCAATGAGCAGGGAACAAAGGTTTTATTTTTATAAGCAAGGGTGTGGTAGGGTCAATTTGTATTTTAGAAAGAACATTCTGGCAGCTTTGTAGACACTGGAGTGCAGTACCAGCGGAACTCGTGGGTCCCGACAGCACAATCTCATAGTGCCTGGAGATAACGCAGGTGCCTGAAAAGGAGTCCTGTTACCCATTTATAAGTCACTGGGAAATCTCTCTGAAATGCACTGTATTGAATCCACACCCAGTAATTAGTATCCACTGATCATGAACTGTTATTTTTGGGGGATTTTTCTCTCCCATTAAATTCTTCTGATTCCTGATTTTGGAATCTTTTTCTCAGCCCTATAAACAGCCACCCCTCCTTCTCCTCCTCCAGCTACTCTGTATGCACATCTGAAACCAGAGGGCCTGATCTCCATTAATTAATTCTGCCATTAAAAATTAAATAATGTGATCAAGAAGGTGTGTTATCTCTATGGATTTCAAAAGTCACAGCGTTTCGTCAATTACTTCCCTAGCAGTTTCCATATTTCATACTGTCTGATTTCTCCAAGGGCCTGGATTTTCGAGATCAAAAGACAGTACGAGGGTGAGGGGAAATGTGGTGAAAAGGCTCAGAAAGGGAGGACGAGGAAACAGTAGTGGTAGGTCAGGGAAATGATCCTGCTGCCTCCACTGTGGAGCCATGACACAGGAGTTGGGGGGCTGGGGGGAGCTGCATAACTCACTAGCACCATTTGTGGAGCAGGCTCGGGTGATTTCAGACAGGAAGGCAACCGGGCTCATTCTGCCAGCCTACAGCGGAGCGACTTGGGAGCTTGGGAGCCCTGACAGACACATACCTGCACTAGGTGTCATGGGAGATGCAGAATCTACGATGCATTTCTGTCCAGCAGAAAGACAGAAGTAAGATCTAAGGAGTGTTTCAGGATCAAGTGAGAGGCTGCCTGGGGCAGTGAGGATGGGTATGGAACCTAGAGTCAGATGGGCCAGACTTGAACCTCCCATGAGTGTGTAAATATGGGCCAGCTTCCAGACTGCGTGTCTGTCTCCTTGGCTTCTCATCTGAAAAATGAGAACACTAATAGAGACTCCTTCATACAGTTTTGTTGGAAGTGGTATAGATGCCAATAAGATAATGTGTACAAAATGCTGAGAGCAGTGCTTGGCACAGAGTAAACTTAATACATGTTTTAAGAACTTAACACCCAAATGAATATTAACCAAGGAATATATCTAGAAGAGAGGCCTGGGAGTGCTGAAAGAATGATGGTTCCTTGAAGATGGAAACTTCACAAAGGGAGGGGTTTTCGCTTGTCTTACTTCCTAACCTATCCCCAGAGTCTCTAACAGTGCCTGGCATGTAGTTAGAATAAAAAAAAAAAAAAAGCTGTCAAATAAATGGAAGTAGGGGTCAGAACCACTGCAAAAGATCCAAAAACACGACAAGGACATGGTCATTTGTTTAGTTGATTGAAGTTTGCTGGGCTGCCACTCTGTGCGGGACACTCCATTCCATGGGTGCCGAGGACAGAGCCAGGTGTAGACACAGCCCTGTGAGGGAAGCTGGCAGACTGTGTGGAGCCAAGCTGAGAATACAGGGTGTGACCAGGGCTTAGAGGAGACCAAGGGCTGGGTGGAGAGGGGGCCACAAGGGTTAAGTGAGAATCAGGAACTTGGACACTTTCCCCCAAAGTGAGAGCATTGCTTTGGAAGAATTTAAAAGCTACATTCAAGGCCGGCCGAGTGGCGCATTGGTTAAGCGCTGGTTTTGGGATGCCAGCGGCCCCGGTTCGGATCCCACATGAGGGCCAGTGACACTGCCCTCTACAGCTAACAACAGCTCCACCTGGAGCTGGGCTGTGCGAGCCCCGGTGATTGGTGTGGGCTGCAGCCCCTGCTGCAGTGGGCTGCCATAGGCTACAGTGAGTGGCCGGCAGCCAGCGTGAGCGGCTGGCAGCCAAGCGTGAGCTGCCAATAGCCGCGATGAGCGACATCCAGAGGCCAGCGACCGATCTGCCTCATCCGGGAAGAGCGCAATGACGATACCAACAGTGAAGCAACATCCTCCGCAACTAAACTGAAGAACAAGAAGACGGCAACTTGTCTGTTCCCCTTCCCTGATTCCCCAACGCTGCTCCCCTCCACCAATTCCCCAATAAAATCTTTAAAAAAATAAAAAAATAAAAAAAAAATAAAAGCTACATTCACTGGTTCTGTTCCATGGCCACAAGCATTATACAATAAAATGGGGACACATATGCATATTGCTCACAAAGTTCCACAGTCCACTCAGGCCAGGTGCTGTGGCAGGGACCTTCAAACAGGCCAGCCACTTCCTGCCCCAAGCAAGGCTTCAAGATAGGAATGTCTACATCTCTGCCAGATCAAAACCAGGGCTCAGCCAGGGAAAGGGTCTGCCCAGGTGCCAGACCTCAAGGGAAAGAGGCAGGACCCCAGAACAGGTCTGTCAGCCTCCCAAATGGTGCCCTGGCCTTCCTCTGTGCCCAGCTGTCCCCTGAAGAAAAATCACAAACCAAAGGCCACATGGACAGGACACATGTAGAAAACTGTGAAGCCTTGGAAACCAGGGCAGGGGAGGATTCTCAGCAAAATTAGTGCACCTGGGGAAGGACTCAAGGAAGCCCCAGAATCTGAGAAGAACAGAGTGAGGACAGGCGAGCGCTAAACCCAGGTGCTATCAACACACAGAGGGCCAGTCATCTGGGCAGATATAGATCTCACCAGCCAAATTATCAAAGTTCCCAGGAACACTCAATTTAAGGGGAGAAAAAGAAAAACTAATGTATTAGGATTTGGAGAATCTCTGACTTGAAAATATAAAAACACAAAGAAGAAATGAACATAAGTCTTTGTAAAAAGTCCAAATAGTCAATAAAAATATTTAAAAATCTCAGGACATGTACAAGTTCTGCCAATTAAGTTCATGAACTCATCCTAGAAAAAGTGCTACATACTTCATTGCTGAGTATCACTATGGTTACCTTCCATGCATTCCCATTGGGAAGTTATGAACCGACACCAGTTTAGTTTACCCTTTAAGCTATTTTGGAACTCTTTCTGGAATGGTCATCAGAGCTGTCATTGTATTACCCTTGATGTCCTGACTGTCATCCAAATGTCTTCCTTTCAATATTTCCCTTATCTTGGATAAAGAAAGACGTCATTGGGGGCCAGATCAGGTGAGTAGGGAAGGTTTTCCAATACAGTTACTTGTTTACTAGCTGAAAACTCCCTCAGACAGTGCTGTGTGAGCTGGTGCATTTTCATGATGCAAGAGCCATGAATTGGTGGAGAAATGTTCATGTCATTTTCGTCCAACTTTTTCATGCATTTTCAGCACTTCCAAATAATAAACTTGGTTAATTGTTTGTCCAGTTGGTACAAATTCATAATGAATAATCCCTCTGATATCAAAGGTTAGCAACATCGTTTTGATTCTTGATTTGGACTGATGGAAATTCTTGGTCATGGAGAATTGGCTGACTTCCATTGTGCACTTTGATGCTTTATTTCAGGGTTATATTGATATATGCATGTTTCATCACCAGTGATAACATGACCCAAATCATCGTCTTGCCTCTCCAAAAGGCTTTGGCAAACTTGGACTCTCCTCTACTTTTGTTTATCAGTGAGCTCTTTCGGGAACATCTTTGCGCACACCTTTCTCATGCCAAGATTTTCAGTTAAGATTTTCCTAACTGTTTCTGTTTTTTGTTTTGTTTTGTTTTAAAGATTTTATTGGGGAATTGAGGGAGGGAACAGTGTTGAGGAATCGGGGAATGGGAACTGTCTTTTTTTGTTCTTCAGTCTAGTTGTGGAGGATGTTGCTTCACTGGCTCATGATGGTATCATCATTGCGCTCTTCCTGGATGAGGCAGATCGGTCGCTGGCCTCTGGATGGTCGCTCACCACGGCTATTGACAGCTCACACTGGCTGCCAGCCGCTCACGCTGGCTGCCGGCCACTCATTGTAGCCTATGGCAGCCCATTGCTGCAGGGGCTGCAGCCTACACCATTACCGGGACTCGCACAGCCCAGCTCCAGGTGGAGCTGTTGTTAGCTGTGGAGGGCAGTGTCACTGGCCCTCATATGTGGGATCCGAACCGGGGCCACTGACATCCCCAAACCAGCTCTTAACCAATGCGCCACTCAGCTGGCCCTGTTTCTGTTTTGTTTTTTTGTTTTGTTTTGTTTTTTGTTAGCTGAGCTATCCTGCCACCTGTTGGCAGCTCAGCGGCTGCTCAGCTCGGGCCGGGAATTCAACTGGCAATCCTGTTGCTCAGAGCTTGCACTCTTGCGTGAGCGCTTAACCAACTGAGCCAGTTGGCCGGCCCCTTCCTAACTGTTTCTTTATTGATGTTTACTTGGTCTGCTATGCTTCTCACAGTCAGCAACGATTTGGATGCACAATTTGACAACTTTTTGCAATGTTTGCCTCAGTTCTGCTTATTACCCTGACCCCTCTTCATCAGTGATGCATTCTCTCCCCTCAGAAAAAATTTAATCCATTTGTACATTGCCACTTTCTTCATGGCATTATCCCCATAAACTTGGACAAACATGTCCCTGATTTCACTTCTACTCTTGCCAAGCTTAACAAGAAATTTAACATTTGTTCTTTGCTCTAATTCAAGCTCAGACATTCTCGAGAGGTCACACAGAATCACTCAACAACAATGAATTCCACTCAGCAAGACACCGCCACATGTCAACACAAACACAGCTGTGAGACACTGATACAGATGTAGAGGGTGCAGCTTATTGGTGCATGTGGGAATTGAACCGGAAGCCCTGCTGTTCAGAGCTTGCGCTCTTAACAACTGAGACACTCTCTGGCCCTCAGCCCTTTCTTAACTCTGCTTTCCTTCTATTCAGTTTGAGTCCAGCCCAATGCCTCCCATTACACTCTAAGACTCTTGAGCTCCTCACCCTCAGGGCAGGAGTCAGCAAACTTTTGAGACAAAACAGATGCCAGGGGTCAGTAAACTGCGGTTCACGAGCTGCAGGCTCTGAAGTAAAATTGAAAATGAAAATAAAACTATCATAAAATTTGTAAAGGATATTATTCACGTAATGGTGATTATGTAAAAATATATTTATGGCTCTTGAATAATTTTTAAATTGTTGTGAGGGACAGGACTGGCTCTTCCATGGGTCAGCAAACTTTTGTAACAGAAAGTACTCAAAGAGCTGCATGTGGCTGACGAGCCGCAGTTTGCCGGCCCCTGCTCCAGGGTAATGACTGCACTGTCACGTTAAGCTCCAAAACACCTGCCTTTTCTTTCCTTGGGCCTATGAGATCCCAGAGAGATCAGAGATCTGTCCTGACCACAATCACCACAAACTCAGGGCTCCAACCTCAGGTGAACCTTCCACACAACTTACAATTCTTGACATTCTGGGCAAGCTTACCTGCCCATTCTTCTTGATCGCTATCCTGACCTTACTTGTTACCCAGCACGGAATTCTTACATTTAACAGGTAACCATGTCTTGACTTCAGAGATGACACAGGCTGCTCCTGAGCATAAATATTCTCACATTTCCTCCAGTAACAAGTGTGCCTCTGCCCATGCCCATGACCCTTCACTCTCAGAGAGTCCACCATCCATCTGAGTTCCTGGGTTCCAGGACTCATGGTGGCATGAAAAGATGACACTCTTTCCCTGGGCCTGTTTCTTCATTGGTCCCACAGGGAGAATGACTGTCTATTTTTCAGGGATGTTCTTAACATGCAATGAATAAAGGGTACAAGCATTCTTTTTTTAAAAAAAAAGGTTTTATTGGGGAATTGGGGGTGGGGACCAGCCAAGTTGTTGTTCTTCAATCTTCATTGTGGAGGATGCCAGTCGCCATCTGGCTTCCCGTCAGCAGCTTGTGGCCTCTAAGCTCAAGGTGCTGTGTTCAATCTTAGTTGCAGGTGGGTGTAGCCACCATCCCATGCTGGAGTTGAACCAGCAACCTTGTTGTTAAGAACGCATGCTCTATCCACTGAGCCATCCAGGCGGCAGCTCAGCTCAAGATGCCAAGTTCAATCTTTAGTTGATGGGGGCGTAGCCCACCATTGAACAGGCAATCTTGTTGTTACACCAGCTGAGCCATCCTGCCACCTGTTGGCAGCTCAGTGACAGCTCAACTTGGGTGCAGCGTCATTGGCACATGTGTGAATCAAACCGGTGGCCCCGTTGTTCAGAGCACACACTCTATGTCAACTCTTAACCAACTGAGCCACTCAGCCAGCCTGGGTACAAGCATTCTTAGCACACTGCCCAGTATGTCAGGTTCATTTGTTTCTTTCTTTCATCCAACAAATATTTACTGAGTACCTACTGTTTACCAAACCTTGCTCCACAATTAGGGGCCACAGCAGTAAAGAAGAGAAATGGCTCTTGTCTTCACAGAGCTAACAGTGGATATGGAAAAGCAAGAAAACAATTCTGTTCAGTAATAAGTACCATAAAAAGACAAAATGGGTTAGGGGATGAGGAGCAACAAGTGGGAGTGGGACTATTTTAAATAGGTTGACCCAAGAAGGCCTCTCTGATGGGGTGACTTAGGGTAAAGATCTGAACAATGTGAAGAGGGAAGTATGATTAGGGAAAAGGTCCTGCGGTGAGACTAGTTGGCGTGTTCTTGGAAATGCAAAAGGAGCATGGATGGAAGATGTTAAGACAAAAAGAACAGAGGCAGTGAAAGGATACAAGGATCTGACACAGCACCTGTTCTAGGGTTTGCAAGAAGCCACTGGTGAGTTTGATCAGGGGGTGATATGATCTAATATCCATTCTGGAAGGATCATAGCTGCTATGTAATAAGAGTCTACTGGAAAGAGAGAGGAAGTAGCCAGGCCACCTGAAGGCTCCTCCTGCAGGAGAGATGGCAGTACACTACTGAGGGGTGACGAACACGCTCTGCACCATCAGCGTACCTCAGTTTTGGCCCTGCTGAGTGGGAAATGTCTGGGACACCACCAGTGGGAAAGTCAAGAAGGCTGTGGTGATACAAATGATAGCTCAGGGGAGTGGCTGGAGCCCAGGCTATGATTTCCATGGCTTTTTGCTGCAGTATCTACTCAGTAAGTCTTAGCTGAATACTGAAATTCCATTTGGGCCTCATCAGACCCCCACTGGGGGGTATCTGATCCTATTTGCATTTCCTCTTTGTCAGACATGCTACCTCCAGAACTCTCCTCATCTTTCGGCTTTCTCATTACATGTCTGTTCTCTGCATTACTGTATACCACCACTTCCCGTTCAACTCCTGCATGGTGGGCGACCTGCCAATTATCACTCTTGGGGCCGCCATATTAAACTGGCAACTAAATGTGGGTTACTCTGCCTACTCTTGACTCCCAAGGGCTTTCTTTTTTCCCCAATTGTTGCTACTTTCATTCAATCTTTATTACTTTATGAGTGGACTATTATGAGGACATATTCACATGCCACTCTTGTCCTCCACTGTCTGTGACATCTAAAACCCTCCCTTTCAGATTGCACCCTCCAATAAATGACCTTGGCACTACCCCTGGTAGGCTCTGTACTTCATCTGCCACAACTCGTTGTTTTCCAAGCCTCATGTTCTCTGTATTGTTTCATCTGTCTATCTGAAAAACTTCCTTGTCCATCTGAGAAACTCTGATTCATGCTTTGAGACCCAGCCATCGTTCCCTATGCTGGGCAGTGTCATTCCTCTCCCATCTCCCAGGCAAATTCCCTTCTCAGTGCCCTGACTGAGACACACTGTGCTGTGGCAGAGCCTTTAAGACCATTCTATAGTATCTGCATTAGTGAAAAGTTAGAGGAAAAGCAGGAGCTCTCATGTGACACACTCTCTCTCTGCTGTGCTATGTGAGGAGTCTAAAGCTCAGAGCTGGGTTTTCTGGATCATGCCTTTTCTGTGGGTTTCCTGAGTCTCCTATCATTTCAGTCACTTCTGGGGTATGTGTGTTGCTGTGTGTGCCTGGGAGCAGGGAATTTACTACTCTCTCCTTACAAGGGAGACGAATAGAGCCTTGGGTATCTACATATATGTAAGTACACACACACTTTTCACACAGTAAAGGACTAGATAAATGTAAAACTGTGTTAATTAGTAATAACTACACAGGTTTTTAAAAATTTTGATTTACACTGAATTTCAATTACACTGAATACTAAACATTAGCCAACAGACCTCTGGGTGAGAGCTCATCTTCATCCAAGAGCAATTTTTCATTGGTTAGATGTGTCTGAGTGAGAAGACCCACCCCTTTGGAGTACCTTGGTAATTTATTGGATGCCCTGACTCGAAAGACTGGAGAATGACTCCAAAGGACCCACACCCATAGAAATGTGTCAAGACTGTGAAGTGCTGACAGAATTGTATGGTTCCTTACAAACAGAGTGATCTGCAAGAGAAAGGGCTGGTCAGAGGTGCAGGGTCAGCTCCTGTTTGAGTCTAACAGAAAGACTTCGTGTCAGAGTGTATAGGAGAGGACCAGAAAAATTGAATTCAGATGAATGGGGTTATTCAAGAAAAACTTCACGGAAGAAGTATGATAAACAGTTAAGGGCAAAAAGATTAAAGTGACGTGTAAAAAAAATTTTTAAAAATATCTATGGTATGTGAAAGGTAAATTTCACATTATGCAGACTCGGGGACTATAGACCAGGATGGGAAACCCTGGAACCAGACTGAGGCCATGGAATGAGCAATGAGGTAGAAAGGAAGGTAAAGAGCTTTAAAGGGCTGCTAAGTACAGAGCAGCATTTAACCTAGATGGACAGGAGCCATGTGAGGGCAGGCAGGGAGGGAATTCAATGGTGTGCTTGCAGTAAGCAGGACTGACAAGGTAATCTACCACTGTAATTATTCTATGGGTAGGGTGTGCAAGGAGGCAGGGCAGTCCACCCGGCAGCATAACTGTTCTAACACAAAAGCTGGGCAGTCAGCCATGCCTTGGTGCTGCTGGTTAGTTGTTTTTTGTTTTTTGTTTTTACTTTTGCAGAAACCTATTTGGCTAAATGACTATCTAAATAGTTTGAAAACAAAATGAAGAGCATAATAGAAAATAAAAAGGCATAAAAAAATCAAGAGACATGAATTTTATTTCTAGTTCTGCAACTTACTAGTGATCTTATCCTGAGTAAACTATATGGAGTCCTGAAACTGTGAATTGCTGATTCTTGGCATCAAAGAGTAGCAGAGTAAAACTCTTAAGGACAACCCCAAAGCTGTAAAACCCCTGAGGTTGGGAATTCCGTGGTTAAGGAACAAGGGAGAAGGTATGACAAGGGAATGTGTTGCAGGCCATCTTGGGGCCAAGTTGCATTAGACCTTCAGGTGCTGTGCATTTATGCCACAAAGGCATTAACCAGATGTTTCCCCTCTTTATGCTGATCTGTGAACTTCTGCATCCAGATGAACTGCAGAGGCAGGCTTCTGGCACAGCACTGCACTCAGTGGTTCTCAGCATTAGGACACTCAGCCCTCTGTAATGGAGGCCAGCCACACACTCTTGAAAGCAAGCCTTAGCCCCTCTCAGAGGACCCGCACTAGAGAAGGTCACCCAGCCAGGCAGCTACAAATTTTGACATTCTGCTGATAGAACCTGGTCCTCCCAAGAAGCTGAAAGCCATCTATCATTTAACCTCTACCTCGCCAACCTGAAACCTTGCTAATTAAAGGAAGGCTCATGCACCAGCAGAATTAGTATCACCTGGGAGCTTGTTAGAAACCCAGGGTATCCCAGGCCCTGCCCCAGATCTGCTCTACAGCCAGCTCCCAGGTGATCCATGGGCTTGGGAAGCCTGAGAAGCACAGTGTGCAGCAAGTGGGTCTCCTATGGGCTTCGTTTCAATAGCACTATATTAACGTTTTAAAAATTTGAATGCCCTTGATTGGATCCTGCCCTCCTTGGTTCACCACAGTTCTTATGTCACACTGGTTTTATACATTCAACTCCATATACCTGAAATTCACATTGGGCGTCTGAACACCCTTAAGAAGGCCCTTCTCTGCTATGGTTCTTAACTTGATGTTTAGACTCCAGGCCAGCAGTACTCACTATGGTGGCATATGAAAATTATCAGGCAACTTTCAGAAGTTATGCGTAAGCGTATCCTGGAGAGTCCAATGATTGGTCTGGAGTGGCACCTAGGCATTGGTATTTTAAAGAAATTCCCTATGGGATTATCATGTGCAGCTAAGGTTGAGAATCACTTTTCTGTTGTAAGGTCAGAGAAACCTGAGCTGGAGACCTGTGCTGGCTTCGCTACTTACTAGTTGTGTGTCTTCACAAAGGTTATTTAACCACTCTGTGCCTTGGTTTCCTCATCTATCAAATGAGGACAGTTAAGGCCTATGTAGTATGTGTGTGTTTCCCTCAAAAAAAAGTACTGTAGGGATAAAGGAGATAATGCAGGAGAAGAACTGGGTACAATGCCTGGCAATGCAATAGCACTCAGAAATGACAGTATTTACTGGTACCATTTCACTCAGAGGTCTTATAGAAGAACTTGATCCTCCAGTTATTACAATGCCCTTCCTCACATGGCATGGTTTCAAATGCTCCCCAAATCCTGCTGCACTCTTCGGAAAGAGCCTTAGTTGATCTATGTTCAGAATGGAATAGCAGTCCAAGATGCAGCCTGACTAGGAAGATGACTGCCTTCTCCTTCATCCAGGTTATACCTGCAGGAACATGGTCAGATTGCATTAGCTTTCAGAATGTCATTTGAGTCAATTCCTGATGTTAGCTTCTTTAGCATCCATTCCTTTTGTCCCTCCCCAGCTGCTCCCAATTTTCCTTGAAGAATCCATGTGGTTCTAGGAAGGCAGACCACAACCCAAGATCTGGGGGTGGTAGTGTGTGACTGAAATCAGGCCAACCAATGCATCCCATTGCCCTGGCCACAGGACTGGTGAATGACCTAATCTGGTCCAGTCAGGATGTGTGAAACTGAGGACGATTCTGGGAATTCTGAGGCTCAGCTGGCATCACTTTCTCTGGAGGGTCAGAGGAGGACAAATCCAAGAGACTCCGAGGGAAACCAGCAGGGTTTGTGGATGAAGCCCTCTACTCCAGGTCTTCTGTCACACATTCCCTTTACAGGTTAAGCTAGTATGCGTATGTCATGACCAGTCTGCCACTATTAAGCAATATTGGTACCCACTCTGAGTCAAGTGCTGTGCTGGGTAACTTACAAACAATATCTCTTTGCAAAGGTCACAGGGGTGGTAAGTGAAAAGGCTGGAAATTAAAACCAGGTCTTTCTAACTGCATATCACATAGAGCTTAACGTTAACAAAAACTTCCAGATCTTGTTTTTTCATTTTGCCATAAAGTACCTGTGCAATAACTTTCCTGGAACCAAGTAAAAAAGCCCAACATTTATATCTGTCAAATTTCAATATAACAATTTAACAAACATTCAATTTAATAAATATGACCTAGTGAGATCTCTGGAGACTGATTTGTCACTGTGACAGTCAGGACACTCACTGTTGATTGTCAAGTAGTGGAAAATTAGACTTAAAGTGGTCTGAACAATGAAAGTGAATTATTGGCTCATGTAACTGCGAAGTCGAGTGGTACTTCCAGTTAGAATCAAGTGGCTGAACAAAGTCACCAAAAACTTGATTATTTCCACCTCCCCTTTCTGCCTTCTTTAGGTCAGCTGCATCCTAAGCCTGGTTCTCCTAGTGGCTGCCAGCAGTTTCTGGGGTCCCCATGCTTTGTTGTTGATATACAGCAGGAAAATAGAGCATCCCTTCCAATATGTGATGGAAGGGCACTCTTGCTGACAGGAAAAGTGAACAGGTGAAGCAAGAAAAGACTGTGCTCTCTGAAGCCCAAGTCATCATTGTTCTCCAAGGTCTCCAAACTTCTCTTCTGTCCTTTGGACCTACACTGTGTCATATGATCTGAATCAACCACTAAGGCCAGGAAGATGGAATATGAAAATCAATTTAAGCCAATCAGGAAACACATCAGAATTAGCACTCGGTTCACTTCACTCAGAAATGCATGGGCTACATGGACAGGAAAGGAAGGTATCCAAACAAAAATCCAGACACTGACACCAAAAGGAAGGAAAAGTGGATTCTGGGCAGCATCAAAGAGCAAATGTCTTGGATAGTCATTCAACACATTCACTAGCCATCCAAGCTTTAGGTAATTTTAAAATTTGATGAGTGGACTTTTTATATGTTTAAATGTTGACTGAGAAAGGAGTGAGAAGAACTATCTGGGATGATGTTGTTCTGTTTCTTAGCATATTTCTAATATTAAACCTATCACAAAGCAACCTGATCATCTTACTGTTTAGCCACCTGACCCAAAAGATGTCATCAGTCCCTATATCAAATGTTACACAGAAGTGCAGTTTCAGTAAATCAAAGCTACTTCCATAAGCTATCATTTTACATGTCCCCAAAGGAAATGATGTCAATCTGAGACCCTTACACTATAACCTGAGCACTGGTGATGCCCAAAGCCCTGTCAGCCCATCCTACTGCCTCCTGGACCCACATAACACACAGGTCCTCAACATGTGCATCTCTAATGTGCTTTTTCCTCCTTTCATGTTCCATATTTCCTGTTTTAAAATCATTTATTGAGGTAAAATTCACATAACATAAAATTAACTATTTTCAAGTAAACATTTCAATAACATTTAATACAATTACAATATTGCACAACCACCATCTCTATGAACATGCATATACATGCATTTGTCTGAGTCCCTGTTCTCAATTCATTTGGGTATATACCTACAAGTGGGATTGCTAGATCGAATGGTAATTCTGTGTTTAATTTTTTTTTTTTTTTTTTTTTTTTTTTAGAGGGCAATGTCACTGGCCCTCATATGTGGGATCCGAACCAGGGTCGCTGGCATCCCAAGCCAGCTCTTAACCACTGCACCACTCGGCCATCCCTGTGTTTAACTTTTTGAGGAACTGCCAAACTGCTTTCCACACTGACTGAACATTCCCACCAACAATGCACAAGGGTTCCAATTTCTCCACATTATCACTAACACTCATTTTCCTCATTTTTTTTCTTTTTTATTTTTAAGTTATAGACATCCTAGTGGGTATGAAGTGATATCTCATTGTTGTTTTGATTTGTATTTTCCTAATGTCTAATGCCATTGAATATCTTTTCATGTACTGGCTGGTCATTTGTATGTCTTCTATGGAGTAATGTCTATTCAAGTCCTTTGCCCATTTTTATTTTTTATTTATTTATTTTTATTTTATTTTATTTTTTAAAATTTATTTACTTATTATTAATTAGTTTCAGGTGTACAACACAGTGCAATAGTTATACTTTTTACTCCTCAAAGTGACAAACCCTCTCCCCCAATTTGCCACCCCACTCCTCCCCCCCATATCATATATATCTATTACACTTCCTCTGACTCACTTCCACATTATAATCCACATCCCGTGACTATCTATATATTCAATTACAGTTGGTATACAATATTATACAACCTCAGCTTCAGGGGTACAGCGCAGTGATTAAGCCTCTACTCCATCCATGAAATGGTCTCCCTAAAAAGACATATGACCATCTGACACCCCACAAAATATTTACAAAATTATTAATTATATTCCCCGAACTGTCTTTCATATTCCTGTGGCAATATTGCAGTTGCCTATTTTTGCTGTCTAATCCCTTCCCCTTCTCCCTTATCCTCACCCCCACAACTAGCAACCCTGTTTTTCCTCTATATCTATGAGACAGTTTCTGTTTACTTTGCTCATTCTTTCAGTTTTTCAGATTCCAATATAAGTGAGATCATATGGTATTTGTCTTTCTCTGACTGACTTATTTCTCTTAACGTAATAGTCTCTAGTTCCATCCATATCATTGCAAATGGTACGATTTCATTCTTCTTTATAGCAGAATAATACTCCATTGTATAAATGTACCACAGTTTCTTAATCCAGTCATTAACCGATGGGCATTTTGGTTGTTTCCAAGTCTTAGCTATTGTAAATAGTACTGCAATGAACATAGGGATGCATAATTTTTTTCAATAAGTGTTTTGGGTTTTTCAGGATAAATACCTAGGAGTGGAATTGCTGGGTCAAAATGTAGTTCCATTTCCAGTTTTTTGAGATACCTCCATACTGACTTCCATAGTGGCTGCACCAATCTGCAATCCCACCAACAGTGCAGCAGGGTCCCCTTTTCCCCACAGCCCTGCCAGCACTTGTTGTTTGTTGATTTATTGATGATAGCCATTCTGACCGGAGTGAGGTGGTATCTCATTGTGGTTTTTATTTGCATTTCCCTAATGATCAGTGAGGTTGAACATTTTTTCATATGTCTTTCCTTATCTTCTGCCCATTTTTTAATTGGGTTGTTTGTTTTTTAGGTGTTGAGTTTCATGAGTGTTTTATAAATTTTGGATATTAACCCCTTATCAGACATATCGTTGGCTAATACATTCTCCCATTCAGTAGGCTTCCTTTTAGTTTTATTGATGGTTTCATTTGTTGTGAAAAAACTTTTAAGTCTGATATAATCCTATATGTTCATTTTTTCTTTTACTTCCATTGTCCGCAGGGAAGTATCAGTAAAAACATTGCTCCGGATAATGTCTGCAAATGTACTCCCTATATTTTCTTTTAGGAGTTTTATGGTTTCAGGTCTTACATTTAAGTCTTTAATCCATTTTGAATTTGTCCTTGTATATGGTGTAAGGAGGTGGTCCAGTTTCATTTTTTGCATGTGTCAGTCCAATTTTCCCAGGACCATTTATTGAATAGACTATCTTTACTCCAATGTAAATTCTTGCTTCCCTTGTCATAGATTAACTGTCCGTAAATGCCTGGATTTATTTCTGGGCTCTCTGTTCTGTTCCACTGATCTATGTGCCTGTTTTTATGCCAATACCATACTGTTTTGATTACTGTAGACTTGTAGTATGTTTTGATGTCTGGTAGTGTGACTGTCCACTTTCTCCTCTTTTATTCAACATAGTGTTGGAAGTTCTAGCCACAGCAATCAGATAACAAAAAGAAAGAAAAGGCATCCAAATTGTCAAGGAAGAAGTAAAATTGTCATTATATGCAGATGACATGATACTGTATATAGAGAACCCCAAAGACTCCATCAAAACTATTGGAACTGATAGAGGAATTCAGTAAAGTAGCAGGATATAAAATCAATGTTCAGAAATCAGTGGCATTTGCATATACCAATAATTAACTAACAGAAGGAGAAATTAAGAAAAATGTCCCATTTACAATTGCTTCAAGATCTATAAAATACCTAGGAATAAATTTAACCAAATAAGTAAAAGATCTCTACTCAGAAAATTATAAGACACTGAAAAAAGAAATCAAAGAAGATACAAATAAATGGAAACACCCACCATGCTCATGGATAGGAAGAATTAATATAGTTAAAATGTCCATACTGCCTAAAGCAATATATATATTCAATGCAATTCCTATTAAACTACCAAGGGCATTTTTCACAGAAATGGAAAATATAATCCTAAAATTTATAAGGAACCATAAAAGACCCCGAATAGCCTCGGCAATCCTGAGAAACAAGAACAAAGTTGGGGGGAATCACGCTACCAGACATCAAAACATATTTATTTATTTATTTTTTAAAAAGATTTTATTGGGGAATTGGGGAAGGGGAACAGCATTGGGGAATCGGGGAATGGGAACAGACAAGTTGCTGTCCTTTTGTTTTTCAGTCTAGTTGTGGGGGATGTTGCTTCACTGGCCCATGTTGGTATTATTATTGCACTCTTCCCAGGTGAGGCAGTCACTTGCTGGCCATTTGACAGCTGCTCACGGCAGCTTTTAGCAGCACATGGTGGCTGCCAGCCGCTCACACTGGCTGCCCCAGCCACTCGCTGTAGCTCACGGCAGCCCACTGCAGCAGGGGCTGCAGCCTACACCATCGCCGGCAACTCATGGCAGCCCAGCTCCAGGTGGAGCTGTTGTTCACCATCTTAGGTGTATAAGGCAGTGTCAGTGGCCCTCATGTGGGATCTGAACTGGGGCCCTGCTGCTCAGAGCTGGGGTACCAAAGCAGCTGTCAACCAACACGCCACTCGCCCAGCCTCCTTTGCCCATATTTAAATTGGGTCATTTGTCTTTCTATTGTTGAGCTATTAGAGTTGCCCCAATTTTCTTTTAACTCAGTTATTCTAGTCAGAACTTTCAGGATATCACTTCTTTATTCCGTCATTACCCTGAGAGTTACCAATTTCTGTTCTTCTGCCTCAGAAATGCAGCAAATCCCTTTCTTCCTCTCCATCCTCTCTCCCAAATGCAATTTCAGGTCCTTTTCCCAAGGCAATCATTATAGCCATGTATCTTTTCTCCCCAGATCCAAATTTCTTCCACATACCTGCTAAATCCTATAGCATTAACTTAGTCTTGTTACTCCTCTGGTAACAACATTTCCCAGCTCTTGGCACCTTCTAGGACAGCATGAGCACCCCGGCATAATGGCAAATCCCTCCTCAGCCTGCTTTCCAGTCTCTTAAGTTCATTTGTAGCAACTGTGCTCCACGGAAGCACCATGAAGTTGAGTGCCATTCCCACTCCTACATGGAGTGGGATGCTCTGGCCAGTATTGGCCCACCTGTAAAACAGTCCCTGCTATATCTCTGGAGGTCCTCTAATCCATCCTATCAGCTCTGATTCCAAATTTATTTCCTTGGAAACAATGATGTCTAGACTCTTCCAGTCCTAGTGAACAGACCCTTTTTGGTGATGCCATAGCATTATTTCTAACATGTGCTGTACATACCACTTAAGTGGCCAAGTACAGCCTTCTTGGAGACAGTGCCCACTCAAGAGGCTGCTCAGAATGGCTGATAGTTGGACCAAGGGTGGACTTGACTGGCAGGTGGGAGTATAGCCTGAAGAAAATGTGAAGTAGATTAGTTGAGTATGACAGGAGAATGGACAGAATGGAGAAGGAAGAAACAGCAAAACACCATTAAAAAGAGCACAAATGAATCACAAGGCAAAACAAGGGGGAGTAGATTCCTGGGGAGGCCTTAGTTCCCCAACATCTTCTCATACCTCTGCTATATGTTGACTTATGGTTGTTTGAACATAGCTTTAGGGCTCATAACCACAGTGCTGATACACAGAAACCCCACAGATGCTGTGTGCTATGAATTGAACTATGTCCCCCCAATTCATATATTGAAGTCCTAATCCCCAGTATCTCAGAATGTGACCTTAATTGGAAATAGAGTCATTGCAGATGGAATCAGTTACAAAGAGGCCACACTGGAACGAGAAACAAACAGAATAGGCACAGTCTTACTCTTCAGGAGCTTATAGGCAGTGTGGAGACAGACAGGAAAACAAACAAGGTAACTGCTGTGCACACAGAAAAAAATTGAACAGGAGAGTGGAACGGATATCAAAGAGGAAGGCACAAGAAATCCTGTTTGATGAGTTACGAAGTCTGACAATTAAGTTTTAATTGTCTGATCCTAGAAAAAGTGCTACATTCCTCACTGATGAATATCATTACCCCACCCTATGTAATATCACTACAGTCACCTTCAAAGTACTCCCCGTGGAAAGCTATGCACCGATGCCAGCACCTAGTTTACCCTTCAAAGCAAAGCAATTTTGGAACTCTTTCTGGAATGGCCATCAGAGCTGTTGTCGTATTACCCTTGATGTCCTGAATGTCATCAAAATGTCTTCCTTTCAATATTTTCTTTATCTTTGGGTAAAGAAAGAAGTCATTGGGGGTCAGATCAGGTGAGTAGGGAGGGCGTTCCAATACAGTTATTTGTTTACTGGCTAAAAATTCTCTCACAGGCAGTGCCGTGTGAGCTGGTGCATTGTTGTGATGAAAGAGTCATGAATTGTTGGCTAAAAGTTCAGGTCATCTAACTTTTTCACACAGCCTTTTCATCACTTCCAAATAGTAAACTTGGTTAACTGTTTGTCCAGTTGGTACAAATTCATAACGAATAATCCCTCCGATATCAAAAAAGGTTAGCAACATCATTGCAACAAGTTCGAGAACTTAATTGGCAGACCTCATAAATTGTAGTTGAGAATTAAATAGAAAAAAAATAGGCAAGAGAGAAAGAAAAGTAAAAAATAAAAAGAACAAAGGAAATGGAAAAGATGAAAAAAGAAAGAAAGAAGGTGTGATTTCGGTCAAGATGGTGGAGGAATAAAAGCTGGGGTAGCAATACTTACACCAGACAAAATAGACCTTAAAACGAAGGCTATAACAAGAGAAAAGAGAGGCCCAGTAATCCCATTTCTGAGTGTTTATCTGAAGAAACCCAAAACACAACTTCAAAAGGACATGTGCATCCATATATTCATTGCAGCACTATTTACAATGGTCAAGATATAGGGACAACCTGAGTGTCCATCAATGGATCAATGAATGAAGAAGTTGAGCATACATATAACGGAATATTACTCAGGTATAAAAAAAAACACAATGAAATCTTGCCATTGGCAATAACATGAATGGACCTAGAGGCTATTACTGAATGGAATAAGTCAGACAGAGAAAGACAAATGTCATATGATTTCACTTACATGTGGAATCTAACAAACAAAATAAATGAACAAACAAAACAAAAAGAAACTCATGTATACAGACAACATTTTGAGAGTTGCCAGATGGGACTAGCGTTGGGGGATGAATGAAAAAAGGGAAAGGATCAGAAGTACAAATCGGTAGTTACAAAATAGTTATAGGCACTGATGATAAGAATGTTTAAGGAACTTAGTGAGAACGTAAAGAAGGATAGAGAAATCATGAAAAACAACCAGTTAGAAATAAAGAACACAATTACTGAAATAAAGAACACACTCAAAGAAATTACCAGCAGATTAGATGAAGCAGAGGATGGAATCAGTGTCTTAGAAGACAAGAGATCACACAAGCAGAAGAACAAAAAGAGAAAAGAATAAAAAACATTGAAAACAGTTTAAGAGAGCTGTTGGATAACATCAAGTGCAACCATAGTGCATCATAGGACCACCAGAAGGAGAAGTGAGGGAGCAAGGGATCGAGAACATAGTTGAATTAATAATGACTGAAAACTTCCCTAACGTGGTGAAGGAAATCGACATACAAGCCCAGAAAGTGCAGAGAGTTTCAATCAAGATGAACTCAAACAGGCCCACACCAAGGCACATTATAGTTAAAATGAAAAGGGTTAAAGACAAAGACAGAATCCTAAAAGCAGCAAGAGACAGGCAGCAGGTTACTTACAAGGGTACACCCATAAGAATATCAGCTGACTTTTCTACAGAAACTCTGCAGGCTAGAAGGGAGTGGCAGGAGGTTTTCAAAGTGATGAAAACCAAGGGCCTACACCCTAGATTGCTTTATCCAGCAAGGCTATCATTTAAAATTGAAGGAGAGATAAAGAGCTTCCCAGAAAAGAATAGGCTAAAGGAATTCATTATCACCAAGCCGACATTGCAGGAAATGTTAAAAGGGTTTCTTTAAGCAGAAGGAAGAGGAAAACAATCTAACTAATGAAGACCAGAAACACAAACAACAAAAAGGCAGTAACTATGCACCTACCAATAATCACATTAAATGTAAATGTATTAAATGCTCCAATCAAAAGACATAGGGTGGCTGAATGGATAAGAAAACAAGATCTTTGCATATGCTGTATACAAGAGACTCACTTGAGATCAAAAGACACATAGAGGCTGAAAGTAAAGGGATGGAGTAAGATAGTTCATGCAAATGAAAATGACAAAAATATCGAGTAGCAATACTTATATGGACAAAATAGACTTTATTTTTTTTTGGGGGGGGGGGTTTGAGGGCAGTGTCACTGGCTCTCATATGTGGGACCCGAACCGGGGTCGCTGGCTTCCCAAGCCAGCGCTTAACCACCGTGCCACTCGGCCGGCCCCCAAAATAGACTTTAAATGAAAGAATATAATAAAAGACAAAGAAGGGTACTACATAATAATAAAGGGATTAATCCAACAAGAGGACATAACCCTAGTAAACATCTGTTTCTCCAACTTTGGAGCAGCTAAATATATAGAACATATATTGGCAGACATAAAGACAGAGATCAACAGTAACACTATCATAGTAGGGGACTTCAACACACCACTGACAACAAGGGACAGATCCTCCAGACAGAAAATCAATATGGAAACCACAGTCTTAAATGACATATTAGACCATTTGGATTTAATCGATATTTTCAGAGCATTTCACCCCAGGCTACAGAATATACATTCTTCTCAAGCACACATGGAACATTTTCCAAGATAGACCACATGTTAGGCCACAAAACAAGTCTCAATAATTTAAGAATTGAAATCGTATCAAGCATCTTCTCCAACTACAATACTATGAAACCAGAAATCAATTACAAGAAAAAAACTGGAAAACACACAAATACATGGAGGCTGAATAACATGTTACTAAATACCGAATGGGTCAAAAATGAGATGAAGGAAGAACTCAAAAGATACCTCGAGAAAAACAAAAATGAAAATAGAATGACCCAAAATATTTGGGATGCAGCAAAAGTAGTCCCAACAGGAAAGTTCATAGCAGTGCAGGCATACCTAAAGAAGCGAGAAGAATCTCAAATCCACACATTATCCTTACACCTCAAGGATCTGGAAAAAGAACAGCAAAATAAGCCCAAAGGGAGTATAAGGAAGTGGATAATAAAGACCAGAGTGGAAATAAACAAAGGGAGACTAGAAAAATACAAAAGATCAATGAAACCAAGAGCTGGTTTTCTGAGGAGATAAACAAAATTGACAAACCTCTAGCCAGACTCATAAAAAAAAAAAAAAAGAGAGAGGACTCAAATTAATAAAATCAGGAATGAAAGAGAAGAAGTGACAACAGACACCACAGAAATACAAAAAAATTTAAGAAAATACTATAAACAACTGTGTGCGAACACATTTGAGAATATGGAAGAAATGGATAATTTTCTAGAAGCATACAACCTCCCAAAGTTAACTCAAGAAAAAACAGAAAATTTGAATAGACTGATTACTACAAAGGAAATTGAACCAATAATCAACAAGCTCCTAAAAAACAAAAGCCCTGGACCAGATGGCTTCACAAGTGAATTTTACCAAACATTGAAAAAAGAATTATCACCTATTCTTCTCAAACTATTCCCAAAAATTCAGAAAGAGGGAAGGCTCCCCAACTCTTTTTATGAGGCCACTATCACCCTGACCCCAAAATCAGACAAAGACATTACAAAAACAGAAAACTACAGGGCGATATCCCTGATGAACATGGACGCAAAAATCTTCAACAAAATATTAGCAAACAGAATTCAGCAGTGCATAAAGATCATACACTACGATCAAGTGGGGCTCATCCCTGGTATGCAAGTTTGGTTCAATATTCGCAAATCAATTACTGTGCAACACCACATCAACAAAATGAAATAAAAATCATATGGTCATATCAATAGATGCAGAAAGAGTATTTAAAAAAACTCAGCAGCTATTTATGATAAAAACTCTTAGCAAAGTGGGAATAGAGGGATCATATCTCAACATAATAAAGGCCATATATGATAAATGCACAGCTAACATCATATTCAATGGAGAAAAGCTAAAACCATTTCCCTTAAGATCAGGAACAAGACAGGGTTGCCCACTTTCACCACTTTTATTCAACATAGTTCTGGAAGTTCTACTAACAGCAATCAGACAGCAAAAAGAAATAAAGGCATCCCAATTGGTAAGGAGGAAGTAAAACTGTCATTCTATGCAGATGACATGATACTATACATAGAGAACCCCAAAGACTCCACCAAAAAAACTGTTGGAACTGATAAATAAATTCAGTAAGGTCGCCGGATACAAAATCAATATGCAGAAATCAGTTGCATTTGTATACACCAATAACAAACTATCAGAAGGAGAAATTAAGAAAAGAGTCCCATTTACAGTTGCTTAAGTTACAGTTACAGAACTATAAAATACTTAAGAATAAATTTCACCAAAGAAGTAAAAGACCTGTACTCAGAAAATTATTGGGTTGTCAGAAAAGTCATGACGCATTTTTGTAATGAAAAACATAGAAAAAAATACATCATAACTTTCCAACAACCCAATATAAGACACTGAAATGAGAAATTAAAGATACAAATAAGTGGAAACACATACCATACTCATGGATAGAAAGAATTAATATTGTTAAAATGTCCATATTGCCTATAGTTTCAATGCCATTCCAATCAAACTACCAAAGGCATGTTTCACAGAAATAGAAAATATAATACTAAAATTTATATGGAACCATAAAAGACCCTGAATAGCCATGGCAAACCTGAGAAATAAGAAAAAAGTCAGAGGTATCACGCTAACCAACATCAAATCATACTACAAGACTACAGTAATCAAAACCATATGGTACTGGCATAAAAACAGACCCATAGACCAATGGAACAGAATAGAGAGCCCAGGAATAGACCCATCCATATACGGTCATTTAATCTATGACAATGGAAGCAAGAATTTACACTGGAGTAAACATAGTCTATTTAATAAATGGTGCTGGGTAAATTGGACTGACACGTGCAAAAAAACGAAAATGGACCACCTTCTTACATCATATACGAGAACAAACTCAAAATGGATTAAAGACTTACATGTAAGACCGGAAACCATAAAATTTCTAGAAGAAAACATAGGGAGTAAATTTGCAGACATTACCCTCAGTGATATTTTTACTGATATATCCCCTCGGGCAAGGGAAATAAAAGAAAAAATGAACATATGGGATTACATTAAACTTATAAGTTTTTTCACCGCAAAGGAAATCATCAATAAAACAAAAAGGCCACCTATGAATGGGAGAAGATATTGGCCAATGAAATATCTGATGAGGGGTTGATATCCAAAATTTATAAAACACTCATGAAACTCAACACCAAAAAATCAAACAACCCAATTAAAAAATGGGCAGAGGATATGAAGAGGCATTTCTCTAAAGAGGACATACAGATGGCCAACAGGCATATGAACAAACCTCACCAATCATCAGAGAAATGCAAATAAAAACCACAATGAGATACCACCTCACTGTGGTCAGATTCGCTATCATCAACAAATCAACAAACAACAAGTTGTGGAGAAAAGGGAACCCTGGTGCACTGTTGGTGGGACTACAGATTGGTGCAGCCATTATGGAAATCGGTATGGAGGTATCTCAGAACACTGGAAATGGAACTGCCATATGACCCAGCAATTCCACTCTTGGGTATCTACCCAGAAGAATCCAAGACGCTAATTCAAAAAAATATATGCACCCCTATGTTTTTTGCTGCACTATTTACAATAGCCAAGATTTGAAACAACCAAAATGCCCATCGGTAGACGACTGGATTAAGAAACTGTGGTACATTTATACCATGGAGTATTACTCAGCTATAAAGAAGAATGAAATCACACAATTTGCAATGATATGGATGGACTTGGAGACTATTATGTTAAGTTAAATAAGTCATCGGAGAAAGACAAATACCATATGATCTCACTTATATGTGGAATCTGAAAAACCGAATGAAGGAGGAAAGTAAACAGAAATAGACTCATAGATATAGAGGAAAAACTGAGGGTTGCTAGTTGGGAGGCGGGTGGGGATAAGGGAGAAGGGGAAGAGATTATATAGCATAAATAGGTAACTACAATATTGCCATAGGGATATGAAACACAGTTCAGGGAATATAATAATGTAAAAATGTTGTGGAGTGTCAGATGGTCACGTGTCTTGTTAGGGAGACCATTTCATAGATGGAGTTGAGGCATTATCACTGCACTGTACACCTGAAGCTGATATTTTATAATATTGTATGCCAATTGTAATTTAATATATAGTTAGTCATGGGATGTGGAGTACATTGTGGAAGGGAGTCAAAGGAACTGTAATAGATATGTATGATATGGCGGGGGAGTGGGGTGGCAAACTGGGGGAGGGTTGTTGTCACTTTGAGGGGTAAAAAGTATAACTATTGCACTGTGTTGTACACCTGAAACTAATTTAAAAAATGTTTATTTCACAATAAAAGAATTAAAAAACCCCAGAAATATAGTAATCATGCCTTATAAATAATAACTATGTATGGTGTCAGATGGGTAGTAGATTTATCAGGTTGATCACTTTGTAAGTTATGTAAATGTGCAATCATTATGTTGTACACCTGAAACTAATATAACATTGTATGTCAACTGTAATTGAAAAAATATTTAAAAAAAGAAAAGAAAGAAAGGTGTGGAAAGCTGAGGAAAGAGCAAGTACAATGGACCAGGTGTGGCAGAGGAGTGTTTGAAGATAGGCAGCAGAGGCAGAGAGGATGTCGAAGGACATGCCACGGCAGAGTCCACAGGGCTTCCCTCCCTGTAATGGAAGCTATGGGAAGATCTGGAGCAGAAGATTACACACAAAGATGCTGGGGCAGAAGGTGGGGAAATACAGAAGAGAAGCCAGAAGACCCTTTAGGAGGCTACTGCCGAGTTTCAGGGAGAGGTAATGGTGAGCTGTCTTAGGGGATACTTGCAGTTTTTCTCTTCCTACTAAAGTAGGAGCTTCCAGAGAACAAGGACAGTGCTCACAACAGATAGCCAAGAAGAATTTGCTTAGTGAACATGGAACTCTTTAAAAGGAAGTGGTCACAGAAGCCCACACAGGTGTGAGCAGAGCATTCCCAAGCTATAAAACTATGTCAGTCTAGTGAAAAGTTTGCCAGAGAGGCCAGCCAAGCTTTCAGGGCATACTTTAGAAAATCTCTTCTTCCCTTTGAAGAACCAGGGTTCAGTTGGCTGTTGTGTGTCTACAACTTTGTGCCTCCATCTTGCAACTTCTCTGGAAGCCTGGCGTTCTCCTTTGGCACTGGGCCTCAAGCGGTAGAGGCACTGCTTCCCAAGATTCCCAGGTTTCTTCTGCTTCTCTAATGCTTGTTGGGTCAGAATGTTTTCTCTTATTTCTTCCTCAAATTTCTGAAAGATAAAAATGTCAGCAAGTAAAATTGGGACTTCTGCTTTTAGGATGCAGGCCCCATCATGGTTAGACTCTGTCTCCATCTCTGTGATTGGTGATGGCATCTGGAAGAGAATCTTATCTTAAGCAAAGCAATTGCATTTACTAGGAACAAGTAGTTCTAGAATCCACCAGGAAAGGGAATACACTGGCCTTGTTTCTGAGCACTGGATGGGTTATAATATAATTGGTTGTGATCAGTGGTAGTGACCACAAGATGAGTAAGTTATTATAACATCCTGGTAGAGGCAGAAGGTCAAAGTCCTCCATCTAGTGGTCAGTCAGTGTAGCAGACAGCTGTTGCTTTTGCCACCCAGCCTCCACTCATTCTCTTTCTCTCCTCTGAGTCACCAAGTAATGGTAGCCTCCCCTACTCAGCCGGGGGATTCAGGTCGCTGTTGGTGACTGAGGCTAAGCCAAGACGTGTGTCTATCAACTTGGCCGAAGGGATAGATGTGGGAAGGCCATGCATGCTCTCACTCTGGGTGATCAGGGTCAAAAGGGATAGATGTGGGAAGGCCATGCATGCTCTCACTCTGGGTGATCAGGGTCAAGCAGTTCTATGAGGATATTTCTCTTTCCACTCTTGTTAGGTGCTGTGATGACATGAACCTGAAGCTATCAAAGGCTTCTTTGTGGAACCTGAGAATGGAGCCAACCTGAGGAAGTAGAGCTTAGAGGGGGATCTCTCACGACTAGAGTCAAGGAACACCTAAAGCCAGACCTATCCTGGGGCTTTTGATTGTGTAAGTCAATGTCTCCCTTCATTCCCCCTTTTCTCATTTTTAAATATAAACACTCAGATTGCGTTTTTGTTTGTTTGTTTTATCCCCCTGCAACTGACAGTCCTGTTGATGTGGCACTTTTCACAATAGGGACTATATGAGAAAATAACCAACTTGCAAAAGAGTGAGACTGTGGGAGCCTAGGGAAAAGCTGTAAGGCGATTATCCTGTGTCAGGGATGATAGAGGGTGGGCCCCCACCACACAGTATGACGCACGAGGTCAGGCCAGGGCAAGGGGCTGGACCTGAGCATGCAGGTATCCTTGCACAGCCTCAGAGTCTGCTCACTAGACAGTCACTTCAGGGTACAAACATGAACTCCATCAGTCTGAGCCAATGTGCCTGCAAGGCACCATGGTATCAAACATGTGGAAAAGAGCTGAGAATGATGCAACCCCAACAAATCCAAAGTTGTTTTCTGGGTTCATGGCAATATTACCAGGAGCAATGCTCCCAGAAGTCAATATGCTATCCAAACCTTGGCAGGGATGAGGGAATGAGAGGCTACTCCAACTTCTATGTTCATTCTCGCTGTGAAATGATCTTCCTATCTCTAAATGGGCTGCTTCTGGGGGAACCTATCCTGAGTGGCCAGGCCAGTCCGGGTGACCATGGTAGGATCAATGTCTTGGTGAGATAAATCTCCTCTTCCTGTGGGTGGGGGCTCAAGAGCACTGAGGTGTCACTGTCACAGCATCCATGCATTGGTCCTGCACCTTTGCCAAGATCTGCTATAGGTTTCAAGACATGCCTTTCTGTTCTCAACTTTGAAGAGGGGCATGAATGTGCACATGGGCTACAGCTAATATATGAACCTTTTATATGCTCATAATTACAGTAAATTCCTGACTTACAAACAAGCTCCGTTCTGGGAGAACATTCGTAAGTCGGATTCGTTCATAAGTCTGACAAAAAAAGGGAGTCTTACACATCTTTGACACAAATATACAATGTAAAGCATTAAATAACTAAGCACATACACAAAAATACTGTAAATAAACTAATTTTACTTTTACAGTTACCTTAAAATGGTGGTACAGTATAGTACAACAACTGGCATATGAGGGGATTGCATGGAGTGAACTGACAAGAGCAGACACGTGAGCTACTTCCAGAATTTGTTCACATCCACAAATGTTCGTAATGTGAGGTCCGTTCGGATCTGTGAATGTTCATAAGTCAGGGATGTACACAAATACATCAACTGAGAATTTAAAAAAAAACATGTGGTTAAGATTCCATCCCTATTGTCAAGTACCTGATAGTCTGGCAGAGGAGACATGCTGCACAGGCAAGAACCCTGAATAAGAGGCAGAGGATGAGAACTTCTAGAAGTACGTGGCAGGCACTGTGCAAGTGGGCCAGTGCAAAGGGTGGCACCATGCGGTGGGGAGGTGCGGAGAGAGCAGTGGAGGAAGTCGCACTTCAGTGCCCTCCCAGCCAAACAAACAGGGTTCCCTTGGGGCTGAAACCACTGGTTGTGCAGTGGGAGGGCTGTGGGCAGCACCCTCGATCCACATTTGCTGCCTATGTGACCACGTGTGAGTGTACTGCGTCTCTCAGCTGTACCTGCCACATCTGCAAGTAGAGATGGTGACACCGCCTACCTGTGGGTGGGGCAGTGAGGATTAAACTGGGAATGCATACCTAGCACAGTGTCCAGAACACTTCAGGTGCTCATAACTAAATGACCACATCTGTTCACAGGTGGCTTTCCAGTTGAAGAGAAACTGCAATCCTGGAGGGATAAGCCAGCAGCAAAACAAACCAAACTGTAACATGGTTTACAGTTTCCCTTCTGCTGAGGAAGAACAGGGAGGCATTCAATTCCAGATGGACCTCTAAAGGGCAGCTGAGGAGAATGTGAGCTGGGCTGCTGACGGGGAGGCTAGGGGTGATTTCATGCTAGGACCTAGAACCCTGAGGCTTCCCACCCATAACTGACAGAGCCTGTGGGAACCTTAGTAAAGGCAGTCACTGCAAAACTAACAAAGCAGAATTCTTGAGAGAAAGGCTCTGCAGGATGTGCTCCACATGTCATATGCGCTCCTCATTGGAGTCCTATGACATAGATTCTGTGTTCTCTATCACATAAAGAGCCTGAGGGTCGTGGAGGTCAAGACATCCAAGGCCACAATCCTACTGCATAGAAATACCAGGACTGTCCACTCAAAAAGGCTTCTGTGCTGGAGCATCTAAGCTGAGCCTAAGACACTAGTTAGTTGGGGGAGGGGAAGGGAGGCTATTTCAGTCAGAGCAGATGGCACCTCAAAGGCCCTAAGGGGACAGAACGAAAGGTCAGAATAGCCATTGGTTTAGAATACCAACTACAACGATCTCATCGAATTCTATCAGCCAGAGACACCTGGGAACATCATCTGCTCTTTACAGATGAGGAAACAGACTTAGAGATGAAGAAAGTGTCCAAAGTCACTGAGCCAGTGAGTTGTGGAGGCAAGATTTAAACCCAGGTTTGTCTTACTCCTTAAACCATCAACTGCCCACACCGTCAGACAGCAGAGTGAAATGTCCTGCAGTAAAGGGCCACTAAAGGGTATGAACAGGACCAAATTAGGTGAAAAGGCATAGCTCTGGTAAAGAGGATGCCCTAGTTAGAAGAGGTTGCCCTGTCTCCAGCACATTATCCCTCAGCAGTATCACTGTATTCATCCAAGAGGAGAAGAATACTTCAGACTTGCTATCTGCTGATACCATGACATTCCTGTGAAGAGAGCTCCCCTGGTCATTGTGCTTAGACATGCACACAGATTAATGGCTCCTAAAGCACTGTGAACCTCTCCTTGCTTAACAGAGAGAGACAAGAGCCATGCTGGAACAGCACAGTAGTGAGACTTTGGTGAGTGTGATTGCCACTCTCCCTCCCATGAGATGCTCTGTTCCCCTGGCCCTCTTTTGGTTCCCATCTCATTCTCAATTATGTGTCCATGTAGGGGGACTGTACTGGACAAACTTCTGACGAGATAACAATCTTAAATGGTAGCCTGGATCATATCAGTAGGAAGGTGCTCGTTCAGACCTGGCTTGGATGATAGGGAAAATTTATTCACCTGGATGGATATTAGGAAGTGAAACGATGGCCCAAGAGTTTCTCACTAGAGAAGAAGTTTCATGTGGTGGAGAGGACCCACCAGGGAGGGGGTCAGATGTCTATCACGCTCATCAACTGTCACCCTTTCTAAGTTCTGCAATTCTCTGTGCCATAAACTGGCTGGATTAGAATCATAACCCACTAACTGGTTCATAGGCCCCATTAGGCTCAACTGGCCCATCCACCCCTCCAGAATCAGTGGGTTAAGGAAACATGTTTTGTACCAAATGACACTGAACCCCTCACTCTAGCTGGTATGATCAAATGGCAGCCAATCAACAGCTTGGCTGGTGTGAGAAAATAAGCTGGGCCAATTAGCTTTCTTTGGGGGGATAAACAGAGAAGGAAGTGGAGGTAACTCAAGACGAAGTCATTAGGGTGGATCAGGGCCAAGGCAAACCAAAGCCATGGAGGACTCTGAGAGGCCAGAAAAAACACAGAGCAGGGCTTGCAGAGCTGTCAGGAGGGAGTAAACACAGGGGGAAGCACCCATGGAAGGTGCCTAGTGCCCTGCCACCTTCCTGGTTCTAGTTGTGCACATCCTTAAGATGAACTGTCATTTTCTTAAGAAAATATATCCATTCTAAAACTAACTAAAACACTTTTCAACGAAGTCCCAAACAGCAGAGAAGAGAGAATGCATGCTCTCTAGGGCCTCGGGGGTAAAGCCTGAAGTTGCCTGAGGCAAAGAGGGATAAAATTGCTTTGAAATGGCCTTTTATCTTAAAAAGTAACTTGAACTTTCCATGCTATTCCATAATATCAGTGTTTGCTTTAATATGAAAATAGCATTTCTCTCTCTGAAGCTTCATGTAAAATTGATGCTCCAGGAAGATGTGCCCTTTCCAGTCTGTAGCCTCATTTCCCACACCCTGGCATGTGAATGTACAACTCTGGGAGGCATGCACCCAGGGGTGGGACAAGCTGGCATCGCAGATCGCCATTGGCCCTCCTGGCTCTGACCTGTACCAGAAAGCTCATTCATATACAAATACCAGCTCTCAGGTACCTCAAATGTAAGAGGTCCCATCTTCAGTGTGGTCAGTCTGTCTGCTCACACAGTTGCAACCTGCAGTTCCCTCAGAAGGCTGTCACTCATCCCTTACCTACATAAGGTAGGATGCCAGTGGCCTCAGGCAGTAGTTGGGGTGGTGTCATAAAATACAGCAAAGGAACAAGTTTGGGAATCATAGACTCCTATCATCAAGCTCTGCTCAGTGTTTCACAAGATCTGCAAAAAACTCACTCAAGATGTGGGGACTTCTAGGAAAACCATTCGCTCTCCAAACGATGGGTGGTTTATTCTATTGATGAAGACAGGGCTTCTCACCAACACCTGAACACACATTTCTTCTGGCCCAGGTGATATTTCCACTCTATTATCTTGTGACATGGACTTCAGTTTATGCAGAAGACATATCATTTCCTCTCCCCAGCTAAAAGATTTGTCCTCTGCCCTTCCTCCTGCTGCCAACAGCACAGAATGATGGACATAGATGATGATGTGATGAAATGCAGCCCACCAGCAGTGGCCATTCCTATCTGTCATACCTGATACCCAGTCCGGAAGGAAGTTCTGCCTTGCAAACAGCTCTCAGAGGAATCCTTCCCTCTCACTAACTCACTGTGCCCTCCAGCAAGTCACCTCACCTCTCTAGGTTCTAGCAAAATGAGGCAATTAGATCACATTGATTGGAAGGTTCTTTCCAGCTTGAAGAATGTACAGTTTTAGCTATGCAACTGTTAACAAGAATGAGAAAGGTCTATATAAGCCAACAGAGAAAGAACTCCAAGGCATATTATTAAAGTGGAAAAAGCAAGCTGTAGAACAATATACTATGATTCCATTTGGGTAAAATATATGCTTGAATATGCATTAACATTTTTTTGAAAGGATACACAAGGAAGTGTTAACAGTGGCTATTCTCTGGCAAGTGGGTTAAGGGGATGGCAGAAAAGCAGTGTTCAATTTTACATTGTCTTACATGTTTTATCATGTGCACACATGGCTTTTAAAATTAAATAAATAAAGGAATGGAAAGCACCTATTCTACATGTCTCAGTATCGCCTCCAGCTCTTGGCTCATGCTGGAATGACAGCTCTAGTGTCTCTCCTGCCAGGCTGTGCAGCCCTACCATATGCATCTTGCAAAACAGCAAACAAAAACCCTTGTCTGGTCACTAGTCTATCAAGATCCTTCCGGGCTCAGCCTCCCAAGTACCCAATGGTTCCTTGTGGGCAGGATCCTGGGTGGTGCATTCACAGCTGCCTCAGCAGTGGAGGTGGTGACAACAGGGCAGGGTCATTTGTGAGCAGCTGCCTCCTTCTTTGCCAGTTACTGTTTCCTCTGTATAAGCAGGTACCAGGATATCCAGTGCACCCCTCCCCAAGAGTTAGTCACTTTTCGCATAGCTTTAAGGTACCTATTTTGGGATGTCATCCCTCCAGTAGAGCTGTACAGGATGCCCAGGATACTTACTGCTTCTTCCCCCTGCTTAAATGGAGTCTGGTGGACCCCCATTCTCCTAAAACCTTTAAACCACCTCCTCTTAAGGGAGTTCAGTGTCTACTCCCAGACAGATATCCCCTGCTGGCTCTGGACAGTGTTCCCTAGGGACTCAACCCCTCCCATCTAGAGCTGTGCTATCATTGTGCTGGCATGATATTATTTTTTGTAATAGTAACAAAGAACCTAGGCTCACTGGACCAATGGACATTATAGCAAATCCTAAGCAATACATGGGAACTATTAGGCATGCTCAATATCTGCTCTGCCCCCATTCAAGGTAGGCCACAGCACAGGGCTAGACAAGGTGGAGAATATGAATGAGCAACTCAGGGTGATGAGACACCTCAATGACAGAGAATAGAGAGCAAAACCTCCTTTACCCAGGAATCCAAATTATTCTGAACTGCTTAAATCAAAGCTTAAAGATCACTCAATTAAAAACAAATGAGCTGAAGAGACTTTCAGGCAATCAGAACTTTTGAGAAAAAGAAAATCTCTCCCAATCAGTAGTACTTTCACCCAAGACAGATAAATTGGAAAATATTATAGAAGTGTCAGGGGGCAAGAAATGGACACTCTGCATTACACTGGAGGAATGAGGTTGCTTTTCAGGCCTCAAATCTGAGAGGAACAAATTATGATGTCTCCTGAGGAGGGTGGTGACCAAGATCACGAGGTTTCTAGAACTCTCATATCATTTGAAAAATGAGAATAAGGGGCTGGAGTCTGGAAAAAGGGACATGAAGGACACCTTCACTCTCAAAGGCTGCATGTGGACAGGGCCAGACTTGTGCTTCCAGGACCCAGGACTGTTTAGTAGAATTTCCAAGGATTCCCAACAGAGAAAGTTCCAACTATCAGAGCTCTAGAGCAAAGAAATGAGCTACATTCTGAAGTTGTGAGAACCCTATGGTGGGAAAGATCATTGGCCATTTGTTGGGAATGCTGCGGCACAATGTCTGGACAGTCAGAGGCTGGGCTGCATGACTTCTATGGATCAGAACCTTAGCTTGGTTATGTAGTTTTCATGGCTTTTGTATAGGTTTAGCAGTCTCTTTGGGACATTGCACCTCAAATGAAGAATGCCCAGCTCATCATGACAGAGACTTCCAGACCTGTGCAAAAACGACCCAGTGGTGACCATGCCCAGACTGACACTGAGAAGACTGTGATGGCAAGACTCCAGGGAAGGGATGAGCTGTGACAACAGTAGAGAATAGCCCCTCATATCTGGCTCTGACCAGAGGCTGTGTGCCCATGTGAGACAAGCAGGAAACCATGCAGGATGCAAGATGTAATAGCTGATGCCAGCCTGGACCCAGGTTTCAGCAGTGTCTAAGCCAAACAATGTTTCTCAAGGGTGCTCTAGCACAGATCCTTCCCAAATACCCAAGGGTTTTGCTTTCTTTGCCCCAGGATTCATGGCCACCTTGAGAGCTCTGAGTGGTTGGGGGCTAAAACTTTAATGGATGCTCTGGAACAGGTCTAGCTCTAACTTCTACATTCGCACCCCCAAGCCTTCTGTCTCTTCCCATACATTAGTCCAGGACAAGAGCCTAAAGCTAACCTGGGCACCACTCTTCTCTCTAATTTAACTCTTCAAATCCATCAGTATTTCTAGTCATACTGACCTTGAACACATTTCCAGTCCAATCATCCCTCACCACCACATTCCCTCAATACTGGTCCCAGCTACCATAATCACACACTTGGATAACTAAGCAAGAGCCTCCTGGTTGCTCTTTCCACTTCCACACTTGTCCTACTAGTTTATACTCCTCAGTGGCCATAGCCATCTTCCCAAAGTGCAGTCACATCTTCTTGAAGCATTACAGTCACTTCCCACCCCTTCAGAATGACATCAGACTGCTTTCTCATCATCTACTGAGGTCAACATAGCCAGGTTCTTCCTCCTGGCTGATCTCACGATTCCCCTACACCCCACTTGGCTCTGGATACACTGACCTCTCTCTGCCCTATGGACATGCAAGTTCATTTCCACCTCAGGGGCCTTTCAATTGTCCCTTTCTTTTGCTCAAAGACCATTCCAGAACTCTGATCCAGATCTGTTCCCCTAGACCTTTCCATGACTGCCACCTTCTCATTCAGTTCTGAACTCATATGTCATTTTCTTAGGGAAAGCCTCACAGAACAAGTAATTCAATACCCCCAGGCCCTTCCTAAAACCTCCCTCCTTACTGTCCTCAAAACATTCATCAGCATCTGAAATGTTTTCTGGAGAAAGGAGCACTGCCTGGTTTATTGCAAACTCCCCAGCACCCAGAACAGTGCCTGGTAAGTAGAAGCTGCTAAATAAATTAATCCCATTCCATTCCTCCCCCAACCCTCCCCCTGGCTAAATCAAAACTCCATCTATAGGTTCCCAAAAGCCTGTCCCCTCCTCCTTCACCAAGAAATTCAAGGCCTTCCCATCTCCTTAATCCCCTCCTAGCTCTCTCTGGATCCCACCCAAAGTGAGATAAACTTCCTCATGGGGAAAGGTCATAAACCCAGGACGGGTTAGGGATAGAGAAAAAGACTGGCTGAGAACCACTGCTCAGAAATACATCTGGAAAAATCAAGGTACTGAGAGTGATTAACTTACTAAATTACACAAGTAATCACAAAACCTTATAATGTTGATCTAGAAGGGTTCTTACAGAATGTCTAGCCCAGTGGCTTTCAAACACAGAGTGAAGATATGTTGCTCAAATGGACTGTCTTGCTCAGAAGCCAGCACATTACAGAAATGCAGGGGCACATCTTTGTGTGAGATGGGGGAAGGACACACCCAACCTCCTCTTCCCACTCTGCTGCTCCTGGGGGACCTCTAGGAGCCAACGTGCCCACCCTTGCTATAGGTGGGACGCTGCAGCCCCTTGCAACCCCGCAGGACCATGGGAGTCAAGGAGGGGAGCCAGAGCTGATTCTGCCCTGCTGCTGGTGGAGGGCAAGTGCATGCCTGGGACGTTGTCCAGCTTTGAGCCTTTGCTCAGCTATTTACTATTACTCCAAATTGCTGACAACTGGTTACCTGCTGCGGGCTTCTTTCTGTCATAGAAAGCCCACCAATTTTCTAAGCAGCTGGCACATGATCCAGGGAAGTCCCAGTAATGAGCTAAGCACCTCTGGGGTCGCTACGAAGATTCTCCAACTGGCCCTCTCCACATGGGCTATGCAGGCTGCAGGCAAACTTGTAGCTATAATGAGCTTATGGCCTTGACAGAGAGCCTACCCATGCTGTCACCTTGCCTGATCAACCCAGGGCGGCTGATCCAGCCTCTTTGCTGATCTCTCCACCCACGGTACCATTACCAGCACATCTGCAAACCTAAGCAAGGTCCAGCCAGCCTCCCCCACTGAAGTGCTTTCTGTGGTCCTTTTAAGAGATTGCAGACCAGCCACCCCCCTATTCACTGGGGTTGCTGTGGCAACAGCTCCTTCCTATAAATGATGTTTCTGACACTCATGGAGTCCCTCAGCTCTGGAGAAGCTGCAGGAAGGTGTAGAAAGGCAAAGAGGAAGAATGCTGTGATAGTGTGCAGGAGTATCTAAGTGTCTTGAGGCAGCTCATGAGTATAACAGCTGTGTGTGCCTACTAGAGAGGCACCTGGGCCCAGGTTGCATGACTCTGATGGAGCCAAGGTTATGGCAGAAGAGCACTGACAGGCACGGGTACAAAGGGGCAAGGGGTTCCTGACTTGCCAACGTCCAAAGCAGGTCACCCGTGTAAGGCCAGATACAGCTGTGGGGGTGACTAGTGTCTGGACCTGGCCACACCTCATCCTCTGAAGGGGATGGAGGCAGGGCATGTGGGCCTGCTGCTTCCAGCCCAGCCCCTTCTCAGTGACACCCCAACGGGTGGTGCAGTGACCTTTCAGAAACCCCAACCCTACCCCCAAATAACCTCCAGCTGAAGCCTGCACCCTTCAGTGCCCTCACAGCCTTGTTTTGGGCCCCTCTCCCCTTCTGCCCACTGGAGCTGCTTCAGGCCATTGTACCTTGATTGGGCTAATTCCTAGATTTGCCTTACAGCTGCCTCTGATACCACCTCCTTCAAGAAGTCTCCATGGCCTGGCACAGCCTATCAGTTACTTTGGGCTTTCATTTCCTCCACCATGGTGTGTATCTCTCCATTCTAGAAAGTGTTAGTTCCCTGTCCTGTCCCTCACTTCCACCAGGCTGCCAGCCTCTTGCAAGTTGTGGAGCCTATGTCCCTTGTCACCATATCCTGGTGCTAAGCAGACCCGGAGAGTGGAACAGAGCTAACCACCTCTCATGGACACTGTGCTTTGATCTCCCCATGGCCAGGCACTGCACAGTGACATGGAGCTGATGTGTCCACTTTCTTCCAGGAGAAGAAGTCCTAGCTGATCCATGTGGTCACTTCCACATACATAAGGCCTACTCTGGCTCAGGCCCTGTGTTTAGGCATCTTCCTGGGGAAAAAAACGCAGCCCTGGCCTGAAGTGAATATAGTAAGCACAACTCTTGGGATGTACATGCAAAGCACATCTATTTCTCTCTCTTTTGTCGCTTTAAATGTATTCAGTAGAGAAGGGTGATCTGTGCCTGGGTGCAAACAAAGGTGACCCACTGACTTTCCTGATAGCACACCATCTCTTCGGGCACCTAAAATGTCCAGCCCCACACAGTGTTTCCCAGAGTACCTCTACTCCCTAACCCTGCCTAGCAGTCCTGACCCCTCTAAAATGAGGGTTCATGGAAACAGCAGAGCCCAAGGGGGACTGAGAACTGGGGTCCTGAGACCGCCCCCCAGCCTCAACACACATCTTCCCCAGGTCTCACTCCTCCATCTCCAGGCCCCGCCAGTGTTGGCAAGTTCTCCCAGCATTGTGTCGACGGGAAGACTGCATCTCTAACTCAGCTCCTAGGAGCCCATGGACACCCTCCTCTCTCTGCTGGGCCCTGCCCCCTCCACATGGCCTGTGACCTCCAGGAAGTCCTGTCCCACATGGGAGACACAGCTTCTCAGAACCCAGCATGCAGGGGGTTACGACATGGTATGGAAATTTCTCTGATTAATATCAGCAATATTAATTAGAATGCAGCCATTGGCATAGTACCTGGTACAAAAGAGTACCTCAATATCTGCTGAATGAGGAATGGCTAAGTGGATCAACACAATTAGGTGCAACAGAAGGGGAATTCTTAATTGTACCTTAGCTCTGATGTTAGACAACACTACGTTTCAAGGAGCTCTTGATCAGTTAGGTCAAAATTTGGCTATGGATGACAGGAAGCCAACAGTAACAGTGGTTCTAACTACACGGAAGGCCTTTCCCTCTCATAAAAGCCAGGTGCTGGCCAGCCCTATGCAGTGATTACCCCACAGACTAGAGGGACTTCAGCTCCCTCTACCTGTCTGCTTTAGCATCTTCTGTAGCCTCTGTCATCAGGGTCACCTCACTTCAGTATCCAGAGAGAGGCAGGAAGGGAGTACTCCAGCTGAGGGAAGCCTCCATAACTACTCATATCCCTCAGTCAAGTGTGCTGGACTAGAATGAAACCATAAGGCTGCCCTCAGCTACAGAAAGGCTAGGCAGTGGATGTTAGCAGAAGTCTTTGCCAACCAAATAAAACTCGAGTTCTAACATCAGAGAAGAAAGTAAGAATGAATAATGAGTTGACAACTAGCAGTTTCTAACCAGGCTCATGCTGTTCTGTGTTCATGATTCTCATTCAGCTCCAAAGCTGCCCTGGCTGAGTGGTCATCATGGACTGCACTGTGATTAATCCAAAGTGGCCCAGTGCACAGTGTTTCCAAGAGGCCCCTGGCAAGCCAGTGGCATGTGGATCTCACTGGTGATTTGGTCAGTCTGGAGTCATTTGCAATCCAGAACACAGGACAACTGGGAATGAGGCCTGGGTTTCAGGCTGTAACCCATCCCTGGACACTGGGCAACTTGCGAGATTTTTCTGAGAGCCATTTTCTTTAGTCTTTCACACAAGGACAGCACTGGTAAGCTACAGTGTCTTGCATGGGAAACAACCTAGATCTCCTGATAATGGGACATCACTATACCATCCACAGGAACTAATAGAAATAATGGCACTCTACACAAGAAGCCAAGAGATCTCTCAATGGAAGAAAGAATAATGATGACGACAAAGAAACCATTTATATGCAATTACTGTGTGTTGGGTTGTTAATCCTGAAGACAATGCAGTAAGGCAGGAATTATTAAGCCCCTCTCTATGGTTTGAAGAACAAATAAATGATGCTCAGAGAGGTAAACTGGCTGTCTGAGGAGCATTGCTAGATGCTATTCTATAACACCTAAAACAACTGCATCTGGCTGATTGTCAAGTGGATGGTTTTCCCTTTACCATACTGATTCATAGCATAAAGACCAGGAATGAGTACAATGCTCAAATCCACAGAAGATCCAAAACTGAGAGACTCCAGACAGGATTGTCATCAAACACTGGGGAGGATATATCTTCCTCATGCTATTAAAAGAAACAAGAACAATTCCTTAGACCAGTTTTAGTCAATAGCCTATTAGGCCAAAGGGCAACCAATGAAAGTCCAAAGGAAACTGCAGGACTGATGAGAAGAGGGGTTGGGGTGGGGCTGGGAGGGAAGTGGTGGCTTCCAACAGGATGAGAGCACAAAGTACCAGCGCCCACAGGAGGGAGGCTGCATCCCATGACAGGATGCTCCCTGGGAAGAGGAGGGTAAAAGCAGGCAGGCAGTGGGAAAGAAGAGACAGGAGAAATGGAGACAGAATGCAAGCCATGCAGGGGAAGGTAGAAGGGGTCTCATACACCACCAAGCTCTCCTGAAGGGACATAAGAGGGAACTCAGCCTGAGAACAGCGCAGGTCCTTGTGGGGAAACTGCATATCTTGGTAGTAAATAGCACCCTACAGTCTAAAAGGGTTTCCTCACAGTTACTTCTAAGTAAGGGTCCCCAAGATCCTTTGGGCACTCAAAAGGATTGTCCTTTGGCAACTACACATCTGTGTGAGGCAGACACCCTCATGTGCTTCAACCAAGCAATACATCACAGCAGACTGAATTGAGAGGCAACGTCAGAATCCAGCTGTTTCTATTTAACTAGACATTGAGATTAAAAATTTTAAAACAATGCCATTCTTCTCATTAAGCTATTCTTTTGTTTTGAAAAACAATTATTTTTTCATTAAAATGTTATGTATATTAAGGTGATAGGTTTATTAGTTATTTTAAAATGTATAAATAGACTTCTGGTAAGATGGTAGAATTGACGAATGCTATACGAACTGCCTCCCAGGATCACACCTGGGAAAATTACAAATAATTAATACGACATTCAACCTAGGAAGTCACCTGAACACTAGATGAACAGAACTTTTAAACGAAAGATTTAAAGAAGAGGCCACGTCGAGAATTGTAGGAGGGGCAGAGACGTGAGGCAGGCTGACTCCTGGCCCACGGAGAGAGGGCGAACCCGGTGAGGGAAACCTCAGTGGTGGAGAGGCTTCTCCAGTTGGGGGAGAGACCTTCCTGTCCCACACTGAGCTCACCCAGAGTTACTTTGCCAGGAAGAGGAGTTCCATGATAGCTGGCAGTAGAAATCAGTGAGGACTCTGTTCAACTCGGTGAGGTGGAGGGCAGCTAGAGAACCAGTCGCCCTCCTGTGGAGCCCACACATGGGCTTGCTCCCTGGTGAGCACTCACCCGGTCCCTGGCAGAGAGAGTGGCTGCCTGAGAAGTGGGCCCAGGAGTCTACAGGGGGAAAAACTGAGCGCCTTTGGAGTGGCAGCTGGAGATTTTGGAACCATTGTTCCCCCTGTGTGGAGCTTGCACATGAGTAGTGCACAGGAAGGTGCCATTTTTTCAGGGTTGGGCCCTCCCACAGAGGGTCAGGTGCTGGATCATATTGGTCTGGTAGAATTCGTGCAGGAGTGCGTGTGTGTGCATGTATGCTGCCTTGCGTCCCCGCTCTCCACACTGCTTGTGCTGCATAGTCAGAATAGTGCCTGGTGGGTGCACTCCAGCGCCATCAGGCTGCTCATTGAGACATGGGTGTGCATGAGCTGCCTTAGGTCCCCACTCTCTGCACTGCACGTGCAGAGTTTCCAGGGTGACAATTGGCTGTCGGGCTGCTCTCCATGATCTACAAGTGGCTGATTGGAACAGGCTGAGACTGGGAGTTTTCCTGGGAGCTGTGCTCCTTCGTGATCTGGTTGGGGCATTCATGGTGCATTTGTGTGGGATGCTTGCTGGTGCAGGAGTGTACGCTGCTCTGACTTGGTGGGGGCCACTGACCACACCCCGTGGTGCCTTGAAGCCTAGCCTGCCTACCTAGAACTACGTTGTTGGGGGCACCCTGAGCCCCTGGTGCCTGGCCCCCACCTCCATAGACCACAGAGGGTTTTTAGAGCAGCAGACAGCCCACGGAAACCTGTGAGGATTTTTGGTGGTGAGCATGGCCCCACAGCACACAGAAGCTAATTGCTGGAAGCTCACTGAAAGCCTGAGAGGGAGGCCGGCACATGACACATTGGGCCCTTCAACACAGCTGGTGTTGAATCGCCCAGAGACTCTCTATTGCTGAGCAGGTGGTCTACAGATTAAAGCGGGCATAGAGCCTTTTTTTACCCCCTCCCACTTTTTTAAAAAAATTCTTTTTTCTTTTCTTTCTCTTTCATCTTTTTGTTCCTTTTTCTTCTTTCATCTGTTTTCTTTTTGACATTGTTTCTCAGGCTTGTTTATCTGGTTATTGCTTTTGTTACTATCTTTCTGTCTTATTCTCCTGTTTTTGTGTTTGTGTTTCTGTCTCTTTTATGTATTTTTGCTTTTCCTGTCTGATTAGTGCTTATCTTGTTTTTGTGGGGGTGTATTTGCTTTTTCGTATTGTTGGGTTGCCTTGCCTTGCTTTTCTTTTTTCTTTTTTTTAAAGGTTTTATCGGGGAATTGGGAGAAGGGAACAGCCTTGGGAAATCAGGGAAAGGGAACAGACAAGTTGCTGTCTTTTTGTTCTTCAGTCTAGTTGGGGAGGACATTGATTCACTGGCCCATGTTGGTATCATCATTGCGCTCATCCTGGATGAGGCAGATCGGTTGCCAGCCTCTGGATCGTCACTCACCGTGGCTACTGGCAGCTCATGCTGGCTGCCAGCTGCTCACACTGGCTGCCGGGCACTCACTGTAGCCTATGGCAGCACACTGCAGCAGGGGCTGCAGCTTACACCATCGCCAGGGCTCGCAGCCCAGCTCCAGGTGGAGCTGGCCCTCATATGTGGGATCTGAACCGGAGCTGCTGGTGTCCCAAGCCAGCTCTTAACCAATGCACCACTCAGCCAGCCCGCCTTGCTTTGTTTTTGTTTTATGAAGTGGATGTGGACCTAGGACTGGTCCAGGAGCTGAGACTACACTGAATTTGTAGAAACCACTGACCACAGTCTTTATGCACCTGTAACACCACCTTGCCCACGTAGAGCTGCATTGCCAGGGACAATCGGAGTGCCTGGGTGATTGGTCCCACCTTCACAAACTGTGGAAAAGGTTTTCTGTTTTTTTAGATTTTTTTTCAATTGGGGAATTGGGAGAGAGGAACAGCGTTGGGGAATCAGGGAAGGGGAACAGACAAGTCATTGTCTTTTTGTTCTTTAGTCTAGTTGCAGAGGACGTTGCTTCACTGGCCCATGTTGGTATCATCATTGCACTCATCCCCAGTGAGGCAGATTGGTTGCCGGCCTCTGGATGGTCACTCACTGTGGCTATTGGCAGCTCACGCTGGTTGCCAGCTGCTCATGCTGGCTGGAGGTTATTCACTGTAGCCTATGGCAGTCCACTGCAGCAGGGGCTGCAGCCTACACTGTCACCGGGGCTCACACAGCCCAGCTCCAGGTGGAGCTGTTGTTAGTTGTAGAGGGCAGTGTCACTGGCCCTCACATGTGGGATCCAAACAGGGGCCATTGGCATCCCAAAACCAGCTCTTAACAAATCGCCACTCGGCCAGCCCTGGAAAAGGTTTTTTTACAACAGAAAGTGGTCCGCAGAGCACTGGGGTCATCTTCGTGGTATTCAGTGACCACAAACCTGCACCACAGCCACTAGAGAGCAACTTTTGTGAATCTGTGAGTATGAAGTGGAGACTGACTGTAGTGCCCTTGGGATGCTCGCTATACCAGGGGGTCACAGGCCAGGTATTGGTGTAAGATCTGATCTGCATTCATGTCTTAAAAGCCATCATTCATGGTGCATAACTCACTTCAACTACATCCTGCCAAGCTAGTGTCACATCGCTGCACTCAACACCAGGTCAAATAGCCAGACACACACTTCTAAAGAGCTTCTTTCAATATTGAGCCTTAGCAGCATCTGACAGGTGGAAACAGGCCTAGTGGGCTCTGGGCCTTTGCTTAAACTGCCTCAGGACAATATTGCTGGCAGCCAGCCTCAGCAGTATTCACACAGAGACCATCCCCACGTGACCCTAGGTCCAGCACAGGCAGCAGAAAAATGTGTATAGCCTACAGGTAGCTACAGGCCGATAACAGACAGGGCTCTGAGGGAGCACAGCCCAAGATACAGCAGAACCAATACACCCAGAGGCCAGAGTTAGACAAAACCAGAGTACTACCTTGTTGAACCTACAGGTGGCACTCTCAAAGGAAATTTTCCACAGGCAAAAGAACCTACAGCAGCCAAGCCTCCTCTGAGGGACAACCTCCAACAGCATCTCATATACTGTGAACAGGGTTAATTCTCCCAGCTAATCAGTCTAAGGGTCAATTCCGCCCTCTGACAATCCAAAAGCAATTAAAGACCAATTTCAACAGCGACACCCCTGGACACAAAATGGGAAAATCGGGACTGTGCAATCCAAATATAAAGGACACATACTACAAGACCACCCAGCAATGACTGAGAGACGTACGTGATCTACCTAATACATTGAAGCAATAACAGAACAACACCTGGAATGAAGAAACAAACAAACATGCTCCAAGTAAAAGATTAGAAGAAACCTCTAGAAATGCAAGTAAATGAAACAGTGGTATCCAACCTTTCAGAGACAAGAGTTCTGAACACAGGTGATAAGAATGTTTAAGGAACTTAGTGAGGACATAAAGAAGGATAGAGAAATTATAAAAAAAAACAACCAGTTAGAACTAAAGAATACAATAACTGAAATGAAGAACACACTCAAGGAATCACCAGTAAATTAGATGAGCAGAGGATCAGATCAGCGATTTAGAAAACCAAATAGCAGAAATCACCCAGTTGGAACAACAAAAAGAAAACAAGGATAAAAAATAAGGAAAATAGTTAAAGAGATCCCTAGGACGACATCAAGTGCAACAACATTCGCATCATGAGATACCAGAAGGAGAAGAGAAGCAGCAAGGGATCGAGAATGTATTAGAAGAAATAATGACCGGAAACTTCTCTACCCTGGTGAGGAAATCTACACATAAGCCCAGGAAGGGCAGAGAGTTCCAAACAATCTGAATCCAAACAGGCCCACACCGACACACATCATAGTTAAAATGGCAAAGGTTAAAAATAAAGACAGAATCCTAAAAGCAGCAAGAGAAAGACAGCAGGTTACATCCAAAGGAGCTCCTATAAGACAAACAGCAGACTGTTTTATAGAAAATATGCAGGCCAGAAGGGAGTGGAAGGAAATATTCAAAGCGATGCAAAACAAAGACCTACAACCAAGATTGCTCTACCCAGCAAGGTTATCACTTAAAATTGAAGGAGAGATAAAGGGTTTCTCAGAAAAGAATAAGCTTAAGGAGCTCATTACCACCAAATCAGCATTGCAGGAAATGTTAAAAGGGATTTTTTAAACAGAAGAAGGGGAAAAACAAGCTAACCAAAGACCAAAATATGAATAACAAAATGGCAATAAGCATGTACCTATCAATAATCACTTTAAATGAGAGGGGATAAATGTTCCAATCAAAAGCCATAGAGTGGCTCAGTGGATAAGAAAACAAGATCCATGCATATGTTGTTTACAAGAGACTCATCTCATTCAAAAGACACACACAGACTGAAAGTAAAGGGATGGAATAAGATAGTTCACAGAAATGGAAATGAGAAAAAAGCAACAGCAGCAATATTTATCTTAGACAAAATAAACTTTAAAATGAAGACTACAATAAAAGACAAACAAGGGCACTACATAAAGAGATCGATCGAACAAGAGGAACTTACCTTAGTAAACATCTATGCACCCAACATAGGAGTTCCTAATATATAATACAATTTATGACTTTATGACCAACATAAAGTCAGAGATCAACAGTAGACCAATGGCAGTAGGGGACTTCAAAACCACATTGTCACCAATGGACTGATACTCCAGACAGAAAATCAACACAGAAACAGTGGCCTTAAATGACACTTTAGACTAGTTGGATGTAATGGATATTTTAGAGCATCTCACCACAGAGCAACAGAATATATCTTTTTCTCAAATGCACATGGAACATTTTCCAAGATAGACCACATGTTAGGCCACAAAAAAGATCTCAATAAACTTAAGAAGATTAAAATCATATCAAGCATCTTCTCTGACCACAATGCTATGAAACTAGAATTCAATTATAAAAAAGAAAATTCCGGAAAGCACACAAATACATGGAGGCTGTACACCATGTTACTAAATAATGAGTGGGTCAACAATGGATCAAGAAAGAAATCAAAAGATACCTCAAGAAAAACGAAAATGAAAACACAACAACCCACAAGCTATGGGATGCGGGAAAAGCAGTCCTAAGAGGGAAATTCATAGCAATGCAGGCCAATCTAAAGAAACAAGCTATCAACAGGCTATCTTTACACCTAAGGGAACTGGAAAAACAACACCAAAACAACATCAAAAGGAGTACAAGGAAGGAAATAATAAAAAGCAGAGCACAAATAAATGAAATAGAGACACCCCCCCCTCCCAAAATACAAAAGATCAATGAAACCAAGGGCTGGATGATTGAAAGATATAACTGACAAACCTTTAGCCAGACTCACCAAAACAAAGAGGAAGAAGACCTAAAGTAATAAAATCAGAAATGAAAGAGGAGAAGTGACAACAGATATCACAGAAATACAGAAAATTTTAAGGAAATACTATGAGCAACTATATGCCAACAGATTCGACAATCTGGAAAAAATGAATAAATTTCTAGAAGCATACAATCTACCAAGTCTGAATCAAGAAGAAACAGAAACTCTGAATAGACTGATTACTACCATAAAAATTGAATGAGAAATCAGCAACCTTCCTACAAACAAAAGTCCTGGACCAGATGGCTTCACAGGTGAATTTTACATAACATTCAAAAAAGAATACCTATTCTCCTCAAGCTATTCCAAAAAATACAGAATGAGGAAAGGCTCCCAAGCACATTTTATGAGGCCACTATTACTCTGATCCCCAAATTAGACAAAGATATTACAAAATAGAAAACTACAGGCCAATATTCCCTAATGAACACAGATGCAAAAATCCTCAACAAAATACTAGCAAATAGGATTCACCAACACATTAAAAAGGTCATACACCAAAATCAAGTGGGATTCATTCCTGGTATGCAAAATTGGTTCAATATCCACAAGTCAATTAACATAATACATCACATTAACAAAATGAAAAATAAAATTCATATGATCATATCAATAGATGCAGAAAAAGCATTTGACAAAATCCAGCAGCTATTTATGATAAAAACCCTTAGCACAGTGGAAATAGAGGGAACATATCTCAATATGATAAAGTCAATATATGATAAGCCCACAGTTAACATCGTACTCAATGGGGAAAGACTAAAACCTTTCCTCTTAAGATCAGGAAGCAGACAAGGCTGCCCACTTCCACCACTTCTATTCAACATAGTTCTAGACATTCGAGCCACAGCAATCAGACAAGAAAATGAAATAAAAGGCATCCAAATTGGAAAGGAGGAGGTAACGTGACATGACATGATACTATAGAGAGAGAATCCCAAAGAGTCCACCTAAAAACCCTTAGAACTGATAAATGAATTTAGTAAAGTAGTAGGATACAAAATTAATATTCAGAAATCAGTTGTATTTGTACACACCAATAATAAACTATCCCAAGAAGAAGTCAAGAAATCAATCCAATTTACAATTGCTTGAAAAACAATAAAATACCTAGGAATAATTTTAGCCAAATAAGTAAGAGACCTGTACTCAGGAAATTATGAGACACTGAAGACAGAAATCAAAGAAGATACAAATAAATGGAAATACATATTATGTTGATGGATAGAAAGAATTAATATAGTTAAAATGTCAATATATAGATTCAATGCAATTCCTATCAAACTACCAAGGACATTTTTCTCTGAAATAAAACATATAATACCCAAATTTACCTGTAACTGTAAAAGACTGCAAATAGCCATGGCATTCCTGAGAAATAAGAACAAAGTGGGAGGTATCACCCTATCTGACAACAAATCATACTACAAGGCTATAGTAATCAAAACAGTATGGTACTAGCATAAAAACAGACACATAGACCAATGAAACAGAATAGAGAGCCCAGGAATAAACCCATCCATATACAGTCATTTAATCTATGACAATGGAAGTAAGAATTTACATTGGAGTAAACATAGTCTATTTAATAAATGCGACTGGGAAAATTGGACTGACACATGCAAAAAAAATGAAATTGGACCACCTCCTTTTGCTATATACAAGAACAAATTTAAAATGGATTAAGGACTTAAATGTAAGACATGGAACCATAAAACTCCTGGAAGAAAACAGGGAGTAAATTTGCAGACATTACACTCAGGAATGTTGTTACTGATATATCCTCTAGGACAAGGGAAATAAAAGAAAAAATAAACATATGGGATTACACCAAAGTAAAAGATTTTTCACAGCAAAGAAACTATCAATAAAACGAATAGGGGGGGGGGTTCTGGTAAGATGGCAGAATAGACGGACGCTCTCCGAACTGCCTCCCAGGATCACATCAAAATTACAAATAATTTATGCAACATTTAATGCCCCCTGAGCATTAGATGAACAGAACCTCTAAACGAAGGACCTAAAGAGGAGGCCACGTCAAGTCTGGTAGGAGGGGCGCCGACGAGACAGGGCAAGCTCTGTGAGGGACGTCCCAGCTGTGTGGGGAGGCTTCTCCGGTTGGGGGAGAGACCCTCCGGCCCCACACTGAGCTCACTAGCCCAGAGTTGCTTTGCGGGGAAGAGGAATTCCACTTTAGTGGGCAGTAGAAATTAGTGAGGACTCTCTTTGCTCGACTCGGTGAGGCTGGGGGCAGCTGGAGAACCAGTGGGGCTGGCGCACGGGTTCGCTTGCTGGCGAGCATTCACCCGGGTCTTGTCGGAGGGAGTGGCTGCATGAGCCGGACCCAGAAGCCTGTCGGGAGGGACTGAACTGAGCACCTTTGGTGCAGAAGCTGGAGGTTTTGGGATTGTTGTTCCACTGGTGTGGAGCTTGCACACGAGCAGCGTACAGCAGGCCGCCAATTTTCAGGGTTGGGCCCTCCCACGGAGGGTCAGAGCCGGGATTCCATTGGTCTGGTGAACTTGGCGCAGGAGTGCATGCATGCGTGCGTGCATGCGTGCACGTGCGGCCTTGGATTCCCACCCTCCGCCCTGCTTGTGTTGCGTTGCCAGGGAAACGCCTGGCGGGTGCCCTCTGGCTACATCAGGCTGCTCACTGAGACACAGGAGTGCGTGAGCGGACTTGGGTCCCCACCCTCCGCCCTGCTTGTGCTGCGTTTCCAAGGAAATGCCGGGTGGGTGCCCTCCGGCTCCATCAGGCTGCTCACTGAGACGCAGGAGTGCGTAAACCGCCTTGGATCCCCACCCTCCACCCTGCTTCAGCTGCGTTGCCAGGGAAACGCAGGGTGGGTGTTCTCCAGCTGCATCACTCTGTTCACTGAGACTCAGTAGCAGACAACCTGCAACAACCTGTGAAGATTTTTTTTTTTTTGGAGTGAGCACGATTCCAGAGCTCACAGCAGCTAATTGTGGAAAGATCACTGCAACCCTGAGAAAGTGGTCTACAGATTAAAGAGGACAGCGAGCCCCCCACCTCTTTCCTTTTTTTTTTTCCTTCCTTTTTTTTTCTTTTTTCTTTTTTCTTTTCTCTTCTTTCTAGGTGATCTATATAATACATCGAAGCATTCACAGAACGACAGCCAGAATGAAAAAACAAAGAAACATGTCCCAAGTGAAAGATCAGAAGAAAACTCTAGAAATGGAACTAAATGAAACAGAGGTATCCAAACTTTCAGAGACAGAGTTTAGAACACTGATGATAAGAATGTTGAAGGAACTTAGCAAGGACATAAAGCAAGATAGGGAAACCATAAAAAACAACCTGTTAGAACTAAAGAATACAAAAACTGAAATGAAGAACACACTCGAAGGAATCACCAGTAGAGGAGATGAAGCAGAGGAGCGGATCAGTGAATTAGAAGACAAAATAGCAGAAATCACCCAGCTGGAACAACAAAAAGAAAAAAGAACAAAAAAAGAATGAAAATAGTTTAAGAGACCTCTGGGACAACATGAAACGCAGCAATCTTCGCATCATAGGAATACCAGAAGGAGAAGAGAAGAAGCAAGGGATTGAGAATGTATTTAAAGAAATAATGACTGAAAACTTCCCTACCATGGTGAAGGAAACCAACATACAAGCCCAGGACGTACAGAGAGTCCTAACAGGCTAAATCCAAACAGGCCCACACCAAGACACATCATAGTAAAAATGGCAAAGGTTACAGACAGAGACAGAATCCTAAAAGCAGGAAGAGAAAGACAGCAGGTTATATATAAAGGAACTCCTATAAGACTAACAGCTGCCTTTTCTTCAGAAACTCTGCAGGCCAGAAGGGAATGGCAAGAGATATTCAAAGTGACACAAAATAAAAGTCTACAACCAAGATTGCTCTACCCAGCACGGCTATCACTTAAAATTGAAGGAGAGATAAAGAGCTTCTCAGAAAAGAATAAGTTTAAGGAGTTCATTACCACCAAGCCAGCATTGCAGGAAATGTTAAAAGGTCTTTTTTAAACAGAAGAAAGGGGAAAACAAGCTAACCCAGGAAGACAAGAAATACAAATAACAAAATGGCAATAAATATACACCTATCAGTAATTACCTTAAATGTTAATGGGCAAAATGCTCCAATCAAAAGACACAGAGTGGCTGAGTGGATAAGAAAACAGGACCCATGCATATGCTGTCTACAAGAGACTCATCTCAGATAAAAAGACACACATAGACTGAAAGTAAAGGGATGGAATAAGATATTTCATGCAAATGGAAATGAGAAAAAAGCTGGAGTAGCAATACTTATTTCGGACAAAATAGACTTTAAAATGAAGACTACAATAAAAGACAAAGAAGGGAACTACATAATAATAAAGGGATCAATTCAACAAGAGGACATAACCCTAGTAAACATATATGCACCCAATATAGGAGCTCCTAAATATATAAAACAGATTCTGACAGACATAAAGGCAGACATCAACAGTAACACTATCATAGTAGGGGACTTCAACACCCTGTTGTCACCAATGGACAGATCCTCCAGACAGAAAATCAACATGGACATAGTGGCCTTAAATGACACTTTAGACCACCTGGATGTAATTGATATTTTTAGAGCATTTCACCCCAATGCTACAGAATATACATTCTTCTCAAGTGCCCATGGAACATTCTCCAAGATAGACCACATGTTAGGCCACAAAACAAGTGTCAACAAATCTAAGAAGATTGAAATCATATCAAGTGTCTTCTCTGACCACAATGGTATGAAAATAGAAATCAATTATAAGAAGAAATCTGGAAAGCTTACAAATACATGGAAGCTAAATAACATGCTTCTAAATAGTGACTGGGTCAAAAATGAGATCAAGGAGGAAATCAAAAGATACCTTGAGAAAAATGAAAATGAAAACACCACGACCCAAAATCTCTGGGATGCAGCAAAAGCAGTCCTAAGAGGGAAGTTCATAGCAGTGCAGGCCTACCTAAAGAAGGAAGAAAAATCTCAAATCAACAGACTCTCTCTACACCTAAGGGAACTTGAAAAAAAAACAGCAAAACAAGCCTAACGGGAGCATAAGGAAGGAAATAATAAAGACCAGAGCAGAAATAAATGAAATAGAAAACAAAAAAAAACACAAAAGATCAATGAAACCAAGAGTTTGTTTTTTGAAAAGATAAACAAAATCGACAAACCCTTAGCACAACTAACCAAGAAAAAGAGAGAGAGGACTCAAATTAATAAAATCAGAAATGAAAGAGGAGAAGTGACAACAGATATCACAGAAATACAGAAAATTTTAAGACAATAATATGAGCAACTATATGCTAACAAATTCGACAATCTGGAAGAAAGGGATAAATTTCTAGAAGCATTCAATTTACCAAGTCTGAACCAAAAAGAAACAGAAACTCTGAACAGACTGATTACTGCCAAAGAAATTGAATCAGTAATCAACAATCTTCCAACAAACAAAAGCCCTGGACCAGATGGCTACACAGGTGAATTTTACAAAACATTCAAAAAAGAATTAGTACCTATTCTCCTCAAACTATTCCAAAAAATGCAGAAGGAGGGAAGGCTCCCAAACTCTTTCTATGAAGCCACTATCACCCTAATTCCTAAGTCAAAGATATTACAAAAAAGGAAAACTACAGGCCAATGTCACTAATGAAAATAGATGCAAAAATTCTCAACAAAATACTAGCAAACCGAATTCAGCATCTCATTAAAAAGATCATACACCACGATCAAGTGGGATTCATTCCTGGTATGCAAGGCTGGTTCAATATCCGCAAATCAATTAACATAATACATCACATTAACAAAATGAAAAATAAAAATCATATGATCATATCAATAGATGCAGAAAAGGCATTTGACAAAATCCAGCAGCCATTTATGATAAAGACTCTTAACAAAGTGGGAATAGTGGGATCATACCTCAGCATAATAAAGGCCATATATGATAAGCCCACAGCAAACATCGTACTCAATGGGGAAAGGCTGAAAGCTTTCCCCTTAAGATCAGGAACAAGACAAGGCTGCCCACTTTCACCACTTCTATTTAACATAGTTCTGGAAGTTCTAGCCATAGCAATCACACAAGAAAATGAAATAAAAGGCATCCAAATTGAAAAGAGGAAGTAAAATTGTCATTATATGCAGATGACATGATACTATACATAGAGAATCCCAAAGACTCCACCAAAAAACTGCTAGAACTGATACACGAATTTGGTAAGGTAGCAGGATACAAAATTAATATTCAGAAATAAGTGGCATTTCTATACACCAATAATAAACTATCAGAAGAAGAAATCAGGAAATCAATCCCTTTTACAATTGCTTCAAAAACAATAAAATATCTAGTAATCAATTTAAAGAAGTAAAAGACCTATACTCACAAAATTATGAGACACTAAAGAGAGAAATCAAAGAAGATACAAATAAATGGAAATACATACCATGCTCATGGATAGGAAGAATTAATATAGTTAAAATGTCAATACTTCCTAAAGCAATATATAGATTCAATGCAATTCCAATCAAACTACCAAGGACATTTTTCTCTGAAATAGAACATAGAATCCTAAAATTTATATGGAGTCACAAAAGACCCCGAATAGCTACAGCAATGTTGAGAAATAAGAACAAAGTGGGAGGCATCACACTATCTGACATCAAAACATACTACAAGGCTACAGTAATCAAAACAGTATGGTACTGGCATAAAAACAGACCCATAGACTAATGGAATAGAATACAGAGCCCAGGAATAAGCCCATCTATATACGGTCATTTAATCTATGACAATGGAAGCAAGAATTTACACAGGAGTAAAGATAGTCTATTTAATAAATGGTGCTGGGAAAATTGGACTGACACGTGCAAAAAAATGAAAATAGACCATCTACTTACACCATATACGAGAACAAACTCAAAATGGATTAAAGACTTAAATGTAAGACCTGAAACTATGAAACTCCTAGAAGAAAATATAGGGAATAAGTTTGCAGACATTACCCTGAGTAATATTTTTACCGATATATCCCCTCGGGCAAGGGAAATGAAAGAAAAAATGAACATATGGGATTACATCAAACTTAAAAGTTTTTTCACAGCAAAGGAAATCATCAATAAAACAAAAAGGCAGCCTACTGAATGGGAGAAGATATTTGCCAATGATATATCTGATAAGGGGTTGATATCCAAAATTTATAAAACACTCATGCAATTCAAAACCAAAAGAACAACCCAATTAAAAAATGCGCAGAGGATATGAGGAGGCATTTCTCTAAAGAGGACATACAGATGGCCAAGAGGCATATGAACAAATGTTCAACCTCACTAATCATCAGGGAAATGTAAATAAAAACCACAATGAGATACCACCTCACTCCAGTCAGAATGTCTATCATCAACAAATCAACAAACAACAAGTGTTGGCGAGGGTGTGGAGAAAAGGGAACCCTGGTGCACTGTTGGTGGGACTGCAAATTGGTGCAGCCATTATGGAAATCAGTATGGAGGTATCTCAAAAAACTGGAAATGGAACTGCCGTATGACCCAGCAATTCCACTCTTGGGAATCTACCCAGAGGAATCCAAGATGCTAATTCGAAAAAATATATGCACCCTTATGTTTATTGCGGCGCTGTTTACAATAGCCAAGACTTGGAAACAACCGAAATGCCTATCGGTAGACGACTGGCTTAAGAAACTGGTACATTTATACAATGGAGTATTACTCCGCTATAAAGAAGAATGAAATTGTACCATTTGCAACAATATGGATGGACCTAGAGACTATTATGTTGAGTGACATAAGTCAGTCAGAGAAAGACAAATACCACATGATCTCACTTATATGTGGAATTTGAAAAACTGAATGAATGAGCATAAGAAACAGAAATAGTTTCATAGATATAGAGGAAAAACAGGGTTGCTAGTTGGGAGAGGTGTGGGGATGAGGGAGAAGGGGAAAGGATTAGACAGCATAAATAGGTAACTACAGTATTGTCAGAGGGATATGAAAGACAGTTCGGGGAATATAATGTTTTTTAAAATTTTGTGGGGTGTCAGATGGTCACATGTTTTGTTAGGGAGACCACTTCAAGGATGGAGTAGAGGCTTGATCACGGCACTGTATACCTGAAATTGATGTTGTATAATATTGTATGCCAACTGTAATTGAATATATAGACAGTCACGGGATGTGGATTATATGGTGGAAGGGAGTCAAAGGAATTGTAATAGATAGTATGAAACGGGGGCGGGGGAGGAGTGGGAGGGGAGAATTGCGGGAGGGGGGTTGTCACTTTGAGGGGTAAAATGTATAACTATTGCACTGTGTTGTACACCTGAAACTAATAAAAAAAAAAGTATATATAAATAAAAAAAAAACAAAAAAGCCATCTGTACCCAGTGAACAAGATGGAAACTTTGAACATCAAAAAAAACCCCCGAAAAACAACAAAAAAAAACCCATATAAGATATATGGGATTATTTTGCTCTTTGTTCATCTTTTCATGAGTTTTCTGATTATTCTATTGATTTTCCTCAAAAGTGTTAATATTTTGTAACTAGAAGTGCATTTGGGGTATATGAGAACTCCATGTCTACTAACAAGTTGCTTGTAAAAATAACAAAATAACAAAAAACAACAACAGCATTTAAAAATATGTTTTCATTTAAAAATCAATAAATCATTTCTACTGGCTTTAATAGGGATCAAAGAAAAACAAAAAAAACAAATAGGAAGCCTACTGAATGGGAGAAGATATTTGTCAATGATATATCTGATAAGGGGTTAATATTCCAAAAATATAAAACACTCATGCAACTCAACACCAAAAAAACAAACAACCCAATTAAAAAATAGGCAGAGGATATGAAGAGGCATTTCTCTATAGAGGATATACAGATGGCCAACAGACATATGAAAAAATGTTCAACCTCACTAATCATTAGAGAAATGCAAATAAAAACCACAATGAGATACCACCTCACTCTGGTCAGAATGGCTACCATCAACAAATCAACGAACAACAAGTGCTAACAAGGTTGTGGAGAAAAGGGAACTCTGGTGCACTGTTGGTGGGATTGCAGATTGGTGCAACCATCATGGAAATCAGTATGGAGGTATCTCAAAAAACTGGAAATGGAACTGCTGTATGACCCAGCAATTCCACTCTTAGGTATCTACTCAGAGAAACCCAAGATGCTAATTTGAAAGATATACATGCACCTCTATGTTTATCACAGTGCTATTTAGAAGACTTGGAAACAACCAAAATGCCCATCAGTAGACGACTGAATTAAGAAATTGTGGTACATTTATACAGTGGAGTATTACTCAGCTACAAAGAAGAATGAAATCTTAACCATTTGCAACAATATGAAGGGTCCTAGAGAACATTATGTTAAGTGAAATAAGTCAGTCAGAAAAAGACAAATACCATATGATCTCACTTACATGTGGAATGTAAAGAACTGAATAAATGAGCAAAATAAACAGAAAAAGTCTCAGAGATATACAGGTAAAACTGATGGTTGCTAGTTGGGAGGAGGGTGGGGATGAGGGAGAAGGGGAAGGGATTAGACAGCATATATTGGTAACTACAACATTGCTACAGGGATATGAAAGACAGTTTGGGGAGTATAATTAATAATGTTGTAAATATTTTGTAGGGTTTCTGATGGTCATATGTCTTGTTAGGGAGATCACTTCATGGATGGTGTAGATGCTTGACCACTGCATTGTACACCTGAAGCTGACATTGAAGAATATTGTATGTCAACTATAATTTAATATATGTATTAAATTATATATATATGGAAGGGAGTATAGTGTGGGGGAGTGGAGACAATGCAATTGTAATAGATATGTATGATATGGCGGGGTTGGGGAGTGGGGCAGTGGATTGGGAGAGGGGGGTTTTCATGTTGAGGGGTAAAAAACAACAACTATTGCACTGTTTTGTACACCTGAAACTAATTTAAAAAAAAGTCCACCCATTTAAAAAATAAATTAAATAAATAAATAAATAAATATTAAAATAAAATGAATAAATAAACTATTTTTAAAACTCAGTTTCAATTTGTAATATGGTCAATGGTGACAGTTATCACCCATATAAACATAAGCTCCTTAGGGTCCTCAGTAATTTTTATGAGTGTTAAAGGGTCCCAAAATAAACAGTTTGAGAAACAGTGTCTAGATATTCTTGAACCACCCTCTGATGCAGGTGGTCCAACTCTCTATTCCAAGTGCATCAAGAATCTTAGGTCCTAGAGACATTCAGGGCAACAGGGGAAGTGAGGATAAATATAAGAGGGTGGGGCCTGGCCCTTGCCATGGATTCTCAATTAATACTGTGAATACAGGCTAGGGCTCTGACTGCCCAGCATCCATTTCCATCTTGACACCACCTTGAACTCTGTACTAGAACCATCTATTCCCACTGGATGTGGTCTGAGGGTATTTTAATCAGGGACCTGCATGACCCAGGCAACGATACATACATCCCCTCCCTGCACTCGGAACCTTGAGCATGGGGCACGCAGTCGGAGATCAGCTGGCATCCCCCCTCTCTGCAGGCGCTTCCCTCCACACAGCTGCTTCCTACTCTGGGGCAGCCCTTGTCCTCCAACATGCCCACGTCTCGCTCCCCATCTTCCTGTCCCTGTTGGGAGTCCAGACAGTCTTTCAGCAAACCCCTTCTTGTTATGTTAGCCAGCCTACCCGAGCTGCTTGTAAACACTAGCCCTGCCTATCCCACTCTTATGGCCTCTGCTTGCCTTCTGCTCCAGTCCCTATGCTCACCATCTCTAACATGCCAAGCCACCTCACACATCCACGCTGCTGTGCCCCCCTGGGCTTGACACACTGAGCCCTCTGCCTCAGCTCCACCTTCTAGCCAGCACCAAAACATGCCTCCAGATCAGGCTCAAGCACCATCTTCTCTCGTGACCCCCTGAGGAGGAATAAGCCCCTATGCCTTCACCTGCCCCTCCTGGGTTCCTATCATATCCTCTACTTCACCTCATATCACCTATAAGACTCAGTGCTCTTGGGAGGAGTCTACTCAATACCCTTCTCTCAGTGTAGCATAGGTGACCAATAAATGTTCATTTCTAAATGGCTACATGTCCGACTCACTGAATCTTCCAAGTGAGTTCAGATGCCATTTCCTTGAGGAAGGGTTTCAGACACGACCTCCTCTGGGCTACTTGACCTCCTACTGATTGTGGCTGCCCTTGTCACATGCTGTTGTGACCATCTGTTTATTTTCTCCCCACGGCGGTAAACTGGAGGGAGACATGGGTCTTGTTGATCGCTGCTCACTACTCCCTTTCCTCCCAGCACCTGGCCCTGCAACCTGGCACTGCAAAGGCTGCTGAGCACAGGTAACTTGCAGAGTCCTCCTAGACCCTTGAGTCTGGGGCTGGGCAGTGTGGACACTGCAGCTTCTGAACCTTGTGCCAAAAGCATGTAAGGTAAAACACAGTTCTTAACAGAGGCAAGAAACCTGTACCTGCTTGGAAGTGGTTGGCGGTGTTGGGAGGCAAACAGGACCACACACACTTTTCCTATGCCTCCAGAGAAGCTATTCAAGAGCAAGTTGCTAAGCCCAGGAAAATCTAGTCCATCTGTCTGTGCAGCACAGGCATGGGCTTGATGTGCTTAATCATTTGGGGACTCGCCAGTGATTCTCCACATGAGGATGCACTGACGATGTTCATTTCATTTCCAGAAAAAAACTACTACAGTGTGGTTAAAGGTAGACTTTGGAGGAGGGAAAATACCTGAGCAGTCCAAAAGCATAACACAAATATGTCTACCAAACCGGATGGGGTGGCATTTCCGTTTTGTTTTTAAAGATTTTATTGGGGAACTGGGGGAGGGGAACAGCGTTGGGGAATCGGGGAAGGGGAACAGACAAGTTGCTGTCTTTTTGTTCTTCAGTCTAGTTGCAGAGGATGTTGCTTCACTGGCCCATGTTGTATCGTCATTGAGCTCTTCCTGGATGAGGCAGATCAGTCGCTGGCCTCTGGATGTCGCTCACCGCGGCTATTGGGGCATTTCCCTGTTTTTGAACATGAGCATAGAACCTAAAAGGCATCTCCAAAAGACTACCCGTAAGTCCACTTGTCTGAAAGTCCAACATGATGGTGTGAGCAGCCTTTTATAACAGAGGCAGGGCTGATGTGTTTCTACTCAGGCATACAGCTTTGTTTATTTCTATCAAAGTTTGTTAGTAAAGGAGCTATTTTCAAAACAAAATGAACCTTGGTAATGGTGTTTCAATTCAAGCGGTTTAATGAATACATTAAATAGTATTCACTGAGCAAACTTTTAATGAGATCAATACAATTAATTGGGCAGCCTTTCCCACCCTTAACTTTCATCACACATCTGAGACATCGCCTTTTTTCCAGCATTACTTAGAATATTTCTCCCCACTCATGCTCATTTTCTCCTCCTCGGTTTTCAGTCCCAGGACTTCACATTCTGGCAGTATGGGCCCTTCTACTTCTCATTCTTGTCATTCTCTTTCCACGTTTCCTGTTGACATCAGACCTCCTAGGTTCCAACTCCCTCTAATGCTCCTTCTCCTCATCTGAGGACAACCAAAGAGAATGACAGTGGCAAGGCAACAGAGGACATGAAAATTCCCATCTGTTTTATGTGTGAGTGATGGACAGTAACTTATCCTTCCACTCCCCCAAAAAGAGAAAATGTCTTTCTTTCCAGAGGCTGCTGGGAACAGATGAAGTACTGCTGGGGCTTCAACAGAGTATTTGTTCTTTTGATATATGCTGCTGCCTTCCTGAAATTTCACAAAGTATCTTATATTACTCTCTGAAATAGTTCATATTTTTTACTGCAAACAATTACATTTTGAACAACATTTTTACACAAAGTATTTTTCAAACTGTGATTCAACTGATTTTGCAATATGTGTTCTGAAATTAATTTCCACTGAGGTGCTGGATTCTTCAAAGGAGTCCAGGCCAAAGTGCCGATCCTAGGGGTCTTAGCATAAGGGGCTATCAGTTCTCTCTGCCAATAGGTAGAGGAAGCTGGAAGAAGAGGGAATAGGGCTAAGACGGGATTCAAAAGATGGAGAGGGAAACTCAGTGTTCCCAGTACCTGAAGGTCATAACTCTGATCAAAGAACCATTTCTCAAAGGCGCTGGTGGACTGTCCACACCTTGAAACAAAGTATTCAAAACTCAAGACTGCACAAGGAACCCACAATGACTAGAATTAGAAGGACCGACTATGGGACAACCTGGATGGGTTTTGAAATTAGCATGCTAAGAAAAGTAAGTCAGGCAGAAAAAGTTGAGAACCATATGATTTCACTCATATGTGGGATATAAAACTGAAAGCAACAAATGAACAAGACAGAAAAACAAACAAAAACTCATAGAAACAGCCAAAAGTTTTAGTGGTTACCAGAGGGAAAGGGTGGTAGAGGAGGAAAAAGGGGATCAAAAATATGGTGACAGGCGGTGAGGGGCAAGATGGCGGCTGTGAGGAGGGCTGCATGAAACCTCCCCTGCAAATATCCACAATTTGAACTTCTAATACGCTTCAAAGAGACATCTACTCATCACACAGAGCAACTAAGAGTTCCACACAAAGATTGCTGGAAGGTGGGCAGGCCGGGCGAGTAGGGGAAGGCGGCGAGATGCGTGAGGTGCAGCCTGCACCCGCGGCTGCTGAGTTACGGTGAGTGTTGCCCCGGCTCGCTCCCTGCGGCCCGAGGCCCACCTAGAGTTCAGCAAGAGCGCGTTGGTTTACAGTCTGAGGCAGAAGCTCAGGCTGGGCAAGGGCGGGAGGAGAGAGAGGAGACGACTGTGCAGAGGTAGGAGCTGCACCCGCGGCTCGCCGGGTCCCCAGGAAGCAGGGTGCAGAGCCCCGCAGCGACAGGGCAAGATCAATCCCTGCACCTGCCTGGTTCAGGGATCAGTCTCTGTGCCCACCGGGTCCTGCGGAGCGCAGAAGCCTGAAACCCGGGAGCAGGGGAAAAAGAGGACTCGCGCGCGGAGAAGCAGCGTGCGCTGGGCGGAGACGCAGGTCCCCAAGAGACGGAGCGGGGATCGGAGCCGCGTGGAAAGGTGCGCGCAGTCCCCTAAACCCCGGCGGCAGTCCCTCCAGGAGCGCAGCAGGAGATCTGCGCGGGCGCGCGCCGGCTCCGAGGCAGAAGCCTGAAACCCAGGAGCAGGGGAAAAAGAAGACTCACTCGGACACGCAGCGCGCCGGGCAGAGACGCAGGTCCCCGAGAGACGCGGAGCAGGGATCTTGGCCACACGGTAGGGTGCGCGCAATTCCCTAAATCCCGGCAGACCCTTTGGGAGAGCAGCAGGAACTCCGCTGGAGCATAAGAGGCAAAGGCCTTAGCTTAAAACAGTGTTGGAACTGTGGCTTTGTTTATTTTTATGTTTTTTAATTTTTTTTCCTTTTTCTACTCTTGAACAGAAAGCAAAAAAAACCAATAACTCACCCACTCCCACAAACTTTGGCCCCCGCCAAGTCAGTCTTAAACTGACTCCTGAATGGAGCAATAGAGGCAGTCTAGGAAGAATCCTTACCTTCAGGGGGTTGAGAATTTCCACCCAGTAAAGGCTGCAGAGTGAGACTACCTACCCCGCCCCCACCTTTAGGCAAGGCTTGGGAGGCAGGGCAGGTTCACCTGCTGAGGCACTAATTATCAGATTCTTAGCAGCAGGCTTTTGGTAGTGAGGAATTCTTTAATTCTCCACGGCTGTCAACCCAAAGGGTGCCCAGAGACACTCATTGAGCCTTTGGGGTTGCAGCCTGCCTTGGGACAGGCAAAAGCAAAAAGGCAGTGACTTTGTAAAAACCACCAATCACACGTCACAACCACACTCAAGTACAGCAAACCTGCAGTGCCAGGATCACGCTAGGCATCAGGTGGTCTACTGTTCCCACAAGACACACAGGAATTTTTGTACAGCAGACAAACTGAAGAGAGCTTGGTGGACTTTAGCCTAGACCGGCACAGGTATTATTGGTTTGTTTGGTTTTATTCTGTTTTGTTTTCCCTTTATTGGCTGCTTATCTTGGTTGTTTTTGGTTTTTATTTCTATTTCATTCTAATCATATTGTAGTTTTTAATATAGGCATATATATAGGTGTATATAGGTGAATATATGTCCATATATATGGGTGTGTAGACAAATATATATATATTTTTCTTCCTTTTTTCTTTTTCTTTTTCTTTCTTTTCTTTTTCTTTTTTCCCCACCCTCACTTTCTCTCTTATTTTATTCATTCTTCTCACTGCTATACTTTTCCTCTTTTCCTTTTTTCTGCAAATTTTATTTTTTTAATTTTTCTTACTTTTTTATTATTATTTTACTTTATTTTTATTTTTTATTTTTTAGGTATAGCTAATCGCTTTCTCATATTTATTCTATTTTTTATTTTAGGATATTGTATTTTATTTTGTTTCCTCTTCTGTTATTATTGAGTGTGTGGTTTTTGTTTTGTTTCTGTTTGTTTTCTTCATTAGTATGATTGATATTTCTGTACAAGTTGACTGTAGTCTGATGGTTGGTTTTTTTTACTTGTGCGAGCATTTGGTTTCCTTTGGTGGCTGTGGAGGTTGTTCTTGTTGATGTGTTATGCTCTAAAATCACTCTGCAGCAGTGGGTCCAAACAAACAGACACAAGAATCATCATACCCGGAGGCCAACTTTAGATAAAACCAGAGCATTTCTGGGTTTGACATACAAGAGTCACACCCAAAAGGAAGTTGCTACAGGTACTAGGACCCATAGGGTCCAAGTTTCATCAGAGGGGTCAATCCTCTCACAGCAGCTCATAAACTGCAGATGCTGCTGATTCTCACAGCTAATCAATCTGGGAGTCAATCCCACCTACTGACAAACCAAAAGTAATCAAAACTAAAACTTCAACAAGTGAGGACGCACGACACAAGGAACACCTCAGATACAAGTACAGGAGAATAGGGAGACTGAGTAATTCAAATATAAAGGACACACACCATATAAGTTTACCCAGAAAAGACTGAGAAATCTGGGGGATCTATCTGTTATATTGAAGCAAACACAAAGAGTAAGCCAGAATGGGGAGACAAAGAAACATAACACAAATAAAAGAACAGAAGAAACTTCCTGAATCAGTGGAAATAGAGGAAATAGAGGTAACCAACCTATCGGAGACAGAGTTCAGAACACTGATTATTAGAATGTTCAAGGAGATTAATGAAAATATAAAGAAGGATAGAGAAATCATGAAAAGCAACCAGCTAGAACTTAAGAATACAATTACTGCATTAAATAACAAACCTGATGGAATGACTAGCAGATTGGATGAAGCAGAAAATCGAATCAGTGACTTAGAAGACAAAATAGCAGAGATCACCCATGCGGAACAACAAAAAGAAAAAAGAATGAAAAACATGGAAAATAGTTTAAGAGAGCTGGGGGACAACATCAAACGCAATAACCTATGGCTCATTGGAGTACCAGAAGGAGAAGAGAGGGAGCAAGGGATTGAGAATATATTTGAAGTAATAATGTCTGAAAACTTCCCTAACCTGTCAAAGGACATCGAAATACAAGCTCAGGAAGTGCAGAGAGTTCCAACCAGGATGATTCTAAACAGGCCCACTCCAAGACACATTATAGTGAAAATGGCAAGGGTTAAGGACAAAGACAGAATCCTTAAAGCAGCAAGGGAAAGGCAGCAAGTTACTTACAAGGGTACCCCGATAAGATTATAAGCTGACTTTTCTACAGGAAGTTTGCAGGCCAGAAGGGAGTGGCAGGAGGTTTTCAAAGTGATGAAAAATAAAGGCCTACAACCAAGATTGCTGTATCCAGCAAGGTTATCATTTAAAATCGAAGGTGAGATAAGGAGCTTTGCAGAAAAAAATAAGTTAAGGGAATTCATTACCACCAAGCCAGCTTTGCAGGAAATGCTAAAAGGGCTTCTTTAAGTAGAAGAGAAAAACAACCTATGAAAGACTATGAACACAAATAACAAAATGGCAATAAATACACACCTATCAATAATCACATTAAATGTAAATGGATTAAATGCTCCAATAAAAAGACATAGGGTGGCTGAATGGATAAGAAAGCAAGACCCCAGCATATGCTGTATACAAGAGACTCACCTCAGATCCAAAGACTCATACAGGCTGAAAGTAAAGGGATGGAGTAAAATATTTCATGCAAATGGTACTGAGAAAAAAGCTGGAGTAGCGATACTTATATCAGATAAAATGGACTTTAAATTGAAGAATATAACAAAGGACAAAGAAGGACACTTCATAGTAATGAAGGGATCGATCCAACAAGAGGACATAACTCTAGTAAACATCTAGGCACCTAACATAGGAGCCCCTAAATATATAAAACAGATATTGTCAGACATAAAGACAGAGATCAACAGTAACACTATCATAGTAGGGGACTTCAACACCCCGTTGTCACTAATGGACAGATCCTCCAGACAGAAAATCAATGTGGAAACAGCGACCTTAAATGACACATTAGACCAGCTGGATTTAACAGACATTTTCAGAGCATTTCATCCCAAAGCTACAGAATATACGTTCTTTTCAAGTGCAAATGGAACATTTTCTAAGATAGACCACATGTTAGGCCACAAAACAAGTCTCAATAAATTTAAGAAGATTGAAATCATTTCAACTGTATTCTCTGATCACAATGCTATGAAACTAGAAATCAATTATAAGAAGAAATTCGGGAAGCTGACAAATAAATGGAGGCTAAACAATATGCTATTAAATAGTGAGTGGGTCACAAATGAGATCAAGGAGGAAATCAAAAGATACCTCGAGACAAACGATAATGAAAACACCACGACCCAAAATCTCTGGGATGCTGCGAAAGCAGTCCTAAGAGGGAAGTTTATAGCAGTGCAAGCCTACCTAAAGAAGGAAGAAAAATCTCAAATCAACAGGTTATCCTTACACCTAAGGGAACTGGAAAAAGAACAGCAAAAGAGGCCCAAGGGGAGTACAAGAAAGGAGATAATAAAGACCAGAGCAGAAATAAACAATATAGAGAACAGAAAAACAATTCAAAAGATCAATGAAACCAAGAGCTGGTTTCTTGAGAAGATAAACAAAATTGACAAACCTCTAGCCAGGCTCATCAAAAAAAAAAAAAGAGAGAGGACTCAAATTAGCAAAATCAGGAATGAAAGAGGGGAAATGACTACAGACATCACAGAAATACAAAAAAATTCTAAGAAATTACTATGAGCAACTATATGCCAACAAATTTAACAATCTGGAAGAAATGGATAATTTTCTAGAAGCATACAACCTTCCAAAGGTATCGCAAGAAGAAACAGAAAATCTAAATACCCTGATTACTACCAAGGAAATTGAATCAGTAATAGACAAGCTCCCAAAAAACAAAAGCCCTGGACCAGATGGCTTCACAAGTGAATTTTATCAAACATTCAAAAAAGAACTATCACCTATTCTTCTCAAACTATTCCAAAAAATCCAGAAGGAGGAAAGGCTACCAAACTCTTTTTATGAAGCCACTATCACCCTGATTCCAAATCCAGATAAAGACATCACAAAAAAGGAAAACTACAGGCCAATCTCCCTGATGAATATAGATGTAAAAATTCTCAATAAAATATTAGCAAACAGAATTCAGCAATATATTAAGAAGATCATACATCATGATCAAGTGGGATTCATCCCTAGTGCGCAAGGCTGGTTCAACATCCGTAAATCAATTAATGTGATACACCACATCAACAAAATGAAGGATAAAGATCACATGGTCATTTCAATAGATGCAGAAAAAGCATTTGACAAAATCCAACAGCCATTTATGTTAAAAACCCTTAGCAAAGTGGGAATACAGGGATCATATCTCAACATAATAAAAGCCATATATGATAAACCTACAGCTAACATCGTATTCAATGGGGAAAGCTAAAATCATTCCCCTTAAGATCAGGAACAAGACAAGGCTGTCCACTTTCTCCTCTTTTATTCAACATAGTGCTGGAAGTTCTAGCCACAGCAATCAGACAACAAAAAGAAATAAAAGGCATCCAAATTGGCAAGGAAGAAGTAAAATTGTCATTATATGCAGATGACATGATACTGTATATAGAGAACCCCAAAACTCCATCAAAAAACTATTGGAACTGATAGGCGAATTCAGTAAAGTAGCAGGATATAAAATCAATGTTCAGAAATCAGTGGCATTTGCATATACCAATAATAAACTAATGAAAAGAGAAATTAAGAAAACTGTCCCATTTACAATTGCGTCAAGAACTATAAAATACCTAGGAATAAATTTAACCAAAGAAGTGAAAGATCTGTACTCAGAAAATTATAAGACACTGAAGAAAGAAATCATAGAAGATACAAATAAATGGAAACACCTACCATGCTCATGGATAGGAAGAATTAATATAGTTAAAATGTCCATACTGCCTAAAGCAATATATAGATTCAATGCAATTCCTATCAAACTACCAAGGGCATTTTTCACAGAAATAGAAAATATAATCCTAAAATTTATATGGAATCATAAAAGACCCAGAATAGCCTCGGCAATTCTGAGAAATAAAAACAAAGTCGGGGGGATCACGCTACCAGACATCAAAACCTACTACAAGGCCACAGTAATCAAGACAGTTTGGTATTGGCATAAAAACAGGCACATCGATCAGTGGAACAGAACAGAGAGCCCAGAAATAAATCCAAGCATTTACGGACAGTTAATCTATGACAAGGGAAGCAAGAATTTACACTGGAGTAAAGATAGTCTATTCAATAAATGGTGCTGGGAAAATTGGACTGACACATGCAAAAAAATGAAACTGGATCATCTCCTTACGCCTTATACAAGAACAAATTCAAAATGGATTAAAGACTTAAATGTAAGACCTGAAACCATAAAAATCCTAAAAGAAAATATAGGGAGTACATTTGCAGACATTACCTGGAGCAATATTTTTACTGATACATCCCTACGGGCAAGGGAAGTAAAAGAAAAAATGAACATATGGGATTATATCAGACTTAAAAGTTTTTTCACAACAAAGGAAACTATTAATAAAACAAAAAGGAAGCCTACTGAATGGGAGAATATATTTGCCAACGATACATCTGATAAGGGGTTAATATCCAAAATTTATAAAACACTCATGAAACTCAACACCAAAAAAACAAACAACCCAATTAAAAAATGGGCAGAAGATATGAAGAGACATTTCTCTAAAGAGGACATACAGATGGCCAACAGGCATATGAAAAAAAGTTCAACCTCACTGGTCATTAGGGAAATGCAAATAAAAACCACCATGAGATACCACCTCACCCCAGTCAGAATGGCTATCATCAACAAATCAACAAACAACAAGTGCTGGCGGGGCTGTGGGGAAAAGGGGACCCTGCTGCACTGTTGGTGGGACTGCAGATTGGTGCAGCCACTATGGAAGTCAGTATGGAGGTATCTCAAAGAACTGGAAATAGAGCTACCGTTTGACCCAGCAATTACACTCCTAGGTATTTATCCTGAAAAAATCAAGACACTTATTCAAAAAAAGTTATGCACCCCTATGTTCACAGCAGCACAATTTACAATAGCTAAGACTTGGAAACAACCAAAATGCCCATCAGTAGATGACTGGATTAAGAAACTGTGGTATATTTATACAATGGAGTATTACTCCGCTATAAGGAAGAATGAAATCGTGCCATTTGCAATGATATGGATGGACCTAGAGACTATAATGTTGAGTGAAATAAGTCAGTCAGCGAAGGACAAATACCATATGATCTCACTCATATGTGGAATCTGAAAAACTGTATGAATGAGCAAAGTAAACAGAAACTGTCTCATAGATATAGAGGAAAAATCAGGGTTGCTAATTGGGAGAGGAATGGGGATGAGGGAAAAGGGGAAGGGATTAGACAGCAAAAATAGGCAACTACAATATTGCTACTGGGATAGGAAAAACAGTTTGGGGAATATAATTAATAATGTTGTAAATATTCTGTGGAATGTCAGATGATCATAGGTCTTGTTAGGGAGACCATTTCATGGATGGAGTAGAGGTTTGATCACTGCACTGTATTACTAAAGCGGAGGGGGTATACCTACTGTAATTGAATATATATAGATAGTCACGGGATGTGGATTATACTGTGGAAGAGAGTCAGAGGAAGAGTAATAGATATATATGATATGGGGGGGGAGTGGGGTGGTGTCACATTGGGGGTGGGGGGTTGTCACTTTGAGGGGTAAAATGTATAACTATTGCACTGTGTTGTACACCTGAAACTAATTAAAAAAAAATAAAAATAAAATATGGTGACAAAAAGAGAACTGACTCTGGATGGTGAACACACAATGCTATATACAGATGATGTAGTATAGAATTTTACACTTGAAGCCTATATAATTGTATTAACCAATATAGCCCCAATAAATTCAATTAAAAAAAACATTTAAACAAAAAAGTACTAACTAACTGGCCATGCACACTCTGGCTGCCTAACCTCCAGGCCTCTATTTATAACCAGAGTATCACTCTAGGGTGGTGGGCATGGAGCTGGGTCTGAGAATCTGTAATAGCATTGACTTTCTGAAGTGTACCAGTCCCATGACATCAGGAATATAAAGTAACTGAGCTCAAAGTCAGCAGTGCTCACCAAGCAACTCCTCTAGCCCACAAACTGAACCTAGAGAAGTCGGGAAATGCAGACATACAGCCCATCCATAACTGAATACACCACGTGGGCGCCATGGGCTATATTCAAGTTCCTCAAAGAACACTGATTTCTTAAAAATCTGACTTTTGTATTTCAAAATTTGGAATTACAGTGGGACACCAAAATTTGATCCTTTGTATGTTTCCTAGCTGTTTGATATTTTGTGTTTGCGACTTTTGTTTTAAAAGAAAATCAGAAGAGGAAAGAGGATTTTTAAAAAGGAAGAAAAAAATTGCTAGAACAAACTTTCCAATCATCCATTTCTGCACCCACCTCTTTCATTGACCCTCTTTGCTATCCAAAATAATTTGAAAAAACTTCAGTTCCTATCGTTAATTCTCAGTGAAAACATCAAACCTATTTTTGTTTCCCCTTTTCTTCACACAGATGAATTTTCTTCAGGGTTTGTCAATGCCTATGGATTCCAACTTCTAATTTTAGAATAGTTTCAAAATGTTGGTGGGTATCTGGCTTTGTGGGGATAATATAGTTCAGTGTGTAAACGGTATATAAACTAAGTTAAAAATAATTCCCTCCTTTATTGCAAAATTTACTAATTAAGTCAATTCAATATTAAGTATATAAAAGGTTCTTGCTAAATATTTACTAAAGATTGTAAAAGACTTTTGGGAAAGGGTTTCCTTTTTTGCAGGATGCTACCTAATCTATAGGAGAGGGAATTTGCCTATTATGAGCACCTACTGTATGTCAGCCCCAAAGAGCTTTTACATGAGGTGTGATCAAAAAATATGGTGAATGTTTAAATTTTAAAAATTTATTACAATAAAAGACACATTGCCATTAATTCCCTTAAAAATACTCCCCCTTGCTTCAAACACACTTATCCCATTGTTCTTGCCACTTTCTGAAGCAGTTCTGGAAGTCCTCTTTAGTGAGTGTGTTTACTTCATCTTCCATCATGACAACACTGTGTGTCACACATTGCTTCTGGTACAGCAATTTCTGTCAAATAAAAACATTACAGTGTGTCCTCATCCACCTTATTCACCGGATCTGGCACTCTGCAACTTCTGGCTCTTCCCCAAAGTCAAAATGACCATGAAAAGAAAATGTTTTGAATTGATTCAGGACATTGAGGTAGCCACAACAGTGCAACTGAAGACACTCATGAAAGAGGACTTTCCAAAACTGCTTCAGAAAGTGGCAAGAACAATGAGATAAGTGTGCTGAAGCGAGGGGGAGTATTTTGAGGGAGGTTAATGGCAATGTGTCTTTAACTGTAATAATTTTTTAAAATTTAAACATTCACCATATTTTTCAATGAAACCTCGTATAGTTCATGCCATTCCGCAGACAAAGAACCTGAGGTTCAGAGATGCAAAGTTGAGCAAGTTAGGACTCAAATCGAATTGTGTCTTACCCAGGCCTCCTCTTTTCCATCATAGAATGATTTTGAAAACTTGATACTAAGAAAAGTAACAGATACAAATAAGTATTTTGATCCTTCTAAAAAATGAATATCTACATAAGCTAAGACATGAACTCCATAAATGAGAGCATAAGAGAAAATAAATCTGTAACCATCAGTGTATATTTGCTCTCCAAGCTGTGCAAATGCAAAGAGGAAATGTCACAAGTACTGAGGAAATCTACACAGGTTTTAACATAAGCCTAATGTTTGGGGGGCTTCAAACAAGTATTTTTTAAAAGGTTCTATTTTCATATCTGTAAATAGAGTCCAGCATATGTAGAGATAGTGAATAAGCAATCTCATAAATAAGAGTTAGAAATCCAAAGCCCACAGGTGCTGCTGGGCTGGGTGCCATTCTCTAACATGGTCAAAGAAGAAAGGAGCCGAGAGCATGAGGACCATGGGTGACAGCCATGGCTAGCTGGTACACTGGACTGAAAGATTCTGAGAGCAACTTAGAAGATCAACAAGAAATTAAGTAAATAAAATGAATTTTTAAAAATTTAAAAGCTCATCTGTCCCCACGAGCAGCACACACCAATGCAGCACACTGCATCAGCCTTTGGGCTTCAGAGAGCCCTCTGTACAAGGAGTGGGAAAGCCTCTTGGGAGACAGTGGCCAGGATGATTAGATCCAGTCCTGGCTCTTCCAGAAACCTTAGGCATGTGATGTTGCCTTTAAAAGGTTCAACTGCTCTTATATAAAATGGAGGGAACATTACTTCCTTACAGATTGCTGTGAGGAGAAAGAAGACAATTTCTAATGTGTATCTACTACAGGGCCTGGCAATAGTAGGAGTTAAATGGATTACAGCTATCATGATAATTATTATTACTAACAATCAATTTGCTAAAGAAATTAAGCTATAAGTACTGAAACAATGAATTAAAGAGTTGAGGCAGCTCATAGTTCACATAGAAAGGACCTCCAGGGTAGAGGGCCAAGACTGTCTGTTAGCTCTACAACCAGAATATCCCCGGCACTTCACTCCTGACAAAACACTTTCACAGCATGTTCTGATTCCTTCCTGACAACAGTTCTGCATGGCAGGCATCTCCACACATGAACTTGGAGCTGAGAGACTGAAGTGGTGGGCTGGCAGCCTAACTGAAGGTAAGAGAGGCACCTGGGGACAAGAGAGGCAGGAGAAACACCAAACACAAAGTGTTTCATAATTCCCCAGTGGTTCCCCACACCATTCAGGATTAAAATCCCAACTCCTAAGTCAGACTCAGGGCCCTTCAGTCTAGCCTTATGTCCACTGCTTCCCTTGGGCATCCCACAGTTAGACATAATGAACGCCACCCTTCCAGAAGATGCCACGACATCCACACCTCTCCATGACAGTATGGGCTGTTCCTTGCTCTTGGAGTACCTGCCCCCAGGCCTCCCCAACTCTGCTTTGCAGCCTTCACAACCTTCATACTTCATATGTAAATGTCCAATAAACTCAGGAACAGGCTCTCAGCCTTAACATTAATTCAAAAGACGCAAATAGGACACAAGATACATTCTGCCTATCAGGCAAAGAAAGCAGGACTGCTCTGCAGGCCTTTCACACAGTGCAGGGAGGGTGAGAATAGATGGAAACTGTCCAGGAGGCAATATGGCAAAAACGTGTATCAGCATTTTTTTTTTTTTTAAAGATTTTTATTGGGGAATTGGGGGAGGGGAACAGCGTTGGGGAATCGGGGAAGGGGAACAGACAAGTTGCTGTCATTTTGTTCTTCAGTCTAGTTGCGGAGGATGTTGCTTCACTGGCCCATGTTGATATCGTCATTGTGCTCTTCCTGGATGAGGCAGATTGGTCGCCGGCCTCTGAATGTCACTCATCGTGGCTATTGGCAGCTCATGCTGGCTGCCAGCCGCTCACACTGGCTGGAGGTTACTCACTGTAGCCTATGGCAGTCCACTGCAGCAGGGGCTGCAGCCTACATCGTCGCCGGGGCTCACACAGCCCAGCTCCAGGTGGAGCTGTTGTTAGCTGTAGAGGACAGTGTCACTGGCCTTCATATATGGGATCCGAACTGGGGCTGCTGGCATCCCAAAACCAGCTCTGCCCAAGTGTATCAGCATTTTTAATGAGCATCTCTTGTCATAAGGAAATAGGAAAGTATATATTAAAGGATTTTACTACAGCATTATTTATAATGGAAAAAACTAGTACCTATGAGTAGGGGAGTGGTTAAGTAAATTATGATATATCCAAAGAATAAAATACTATGCAGATTTTCAAAACGTAAAATAGATAATTATACACTGCCAAGGAAAGATGTTTGTGATAAAACATCTGCTCCTATTTATGTAAAAATACTTGAATATACACTTAAATAAAAGAGAGAAAGAATGAGAACATGAAATACACAGATTGGCAGGTATGTCAAGCATCTCCTACAGGAGGCCTTCCTGGATTGCCCCAGGCTGTTTGGTGCCTCTGTCCCTTAACTCCTCTCAGAGCACATTTCTACCATGCTGTGTCACTGAGTAATGCATCCATGTCCCCCATCATACTCTCTTTTTTTGGGGGAATCGGGGAAGGGGAACAGACAAGTTGCTGTCCTTTTGCTCTTCAGTCTAGTTGTGGAGGAAGGATGTTGTTTCACTGGCCCATGTTGGTATTGTGCTCTTCCTGAGTGAGGCAGTCACTCGCCAGCCTCTGCATGGCTGCTCACGGCAGTTCTTGGCAGCTCACGCTGGCTGCAGGCCACTCACTGTAGCTTATGGCAGCCTACTGCAGCAGGGGCTGCAGCTTACACCAGCTCTGGCAACTCATGGCAGCTCAGATCCAGGTCGAGCTGTTGTTCACCATCTTAGCTGTAGAGGGCAGTGTCACTGGCCCTCATATGTGGGATCCGAACCAGGGCCCTGATGCTCAGAGCTGGTGTCCCAAGCCAGCTCTTAACCAACGCGCCACTTGGCCGGCCCCCCAGTCAGAGCAGGCAGGGTCTGAATCTTAGTCAACATTGTGACTGAACCCTCCAGCACATAGTATGGCACATGAGTGAAGGTGGATGGGATGGACAAAAGGAAAAGAAATTCCTACTGTGATCAACACACAGCTTTGCCTTGGGTAAGCCCTGGCCAGGCCACTTAGCACTTTCTCAGGAGCTCTGTCACTGCAAGCAAGGTACTTTTGTCAGGAATTGGGGCACTGGCTCTCTTCCTGGAGGCAGATCTACTTCCTAACCCAGGCCAGAACTAGCCAAGCCTCCCTCATCTCTGGCAGTCCCTAGGAGCTGCCCTTCAGTGAGGCCAATTCAGGCAGTGAGGCAGCAGATGTATATGCCTGAGGGTTTGGAGTTGGAGGGCCTCAGCTGATGCAGTCTCACTCTGAGGCTTGCTGCTTTGTCAGTAGACTCAAGCCAGCAGGAGTCGGGCAAGGAGTAGCTATGAGCAGAGTATGAAGTGGGTAGTCAAGCACCACCTTCACTCAGCATACCTGTCCCCTGAGCTCATAATATTGCCAAACCCGAGTTCTCTGTAAGAGGTAGCTAAAGTTATCCCCGGCGAGACCTTTCCTCTTTCAGCACAGTAACCTTGAGGGGGTATTAAAAGGGTGGCCCTTTACGGGGTGGGGTGGGATGGGAGGCCACAGCACCCATGGAACAAGTTGGCAAGAAGTACAGAATGGGCTCATGTGCCTCTGAGCCCTCCCCCAAGTAGCAAAGGGAAAGGGCTCTCTTGCCCCCATTCCTGGCTCTGAGGAACAACAGAAGGTGTTGGGAGTCTGCCTTGAGCATCTCTCCCTTGGCATGGCTGGGCGGCCTGCTCTTGGGCAGAGAAGAGGCCTGACTACTGTGCCTGTTCCCTGCACCAGCCCTCATGTGTCAGGACTTGCTCAGGTCTTCCTGCCTTCTTCACGCTGGCTGCCTGAACCTCCACAGACTCCTATGTCTGTCCTGAAGTTAACCAGTCCCAAGGAGCAAGTCTCTCTCTCCCACTATTTTGACCTAACAAATGCTTGTCAGGTATGAACTGCAAATCCAGCACCTTGCTGGTACAACAGGGACATTGGCGGCTAAATGATACCTCTCTTCCTGCAGGTGTTGGCTAACTTGTACCTGCCAGAAGAACCCACCTGGACTTCAGCACCACCCACCTCTTGACTCATGATACCCACTTCAAAGGGGGAACCATTTCCCAACCAAGTTGGCCTGGGCTCACCCACCCCATCTCTCAGGCTGAGGCAGCCAAGTCACCCACTGGCCTCCCCTCTATGCAGTGTCCTGTGCTGGAATCCATCATACTGCTCATGCTTATAGCAGTAAGACCCATCACCAGAGAGAGCAGTAAGAAATGTTTGCTGAACATAGTCCCAAAGCCATACTAGTTTACTCTTACTGTTTGGTTTCGTCTGTCTCCTCTTGTCAAAGTCCTCTGCCTGTCATTCAGGACTCTTCCCAGGCAGGCTCCCGCACTGCATAACCCCACTAGTTGTCTGTTCCCTGGGCCTGGAGTGAGTCTGTATAGTTTCCCCTGGCCAGCCTACACATCCCCTCCCCATCCCCACATCTGTGGCACGGGGGCCAAAGTTTTCTTAGCAATAGCTTTGTGGGGGTTATACCCATGCTCTGTGCTCGTCCTTATAGACTATATTAGTTCTCCACTGTCTTCAAAATCCACAATGACAGATAAGTCTTCACATTGCATCACTCCAAACTTCCCTCTGCAACCCCCTCCCCCCTTCTATTTTTAGGACTCTTGTGATTATACTGAGCCCACCCAGATAATCCAGGGTAATTCCATCTGCAAACGTAAATTTCCCTTTGCCACGTAAAACAACATATTCACAAATTTGAGAGATTACAAAATGGACATCTTTGAGAGCCCGTACTCCACTGACCACAGAGACAGATGCATTCACATCTTTCAGGCTATGGCCAAAAATTCATACCTTTTCCTCTTTTCATTCAACAAACACTTATTTGGGGCCCTCAGCTCTTTGGAAGAATAAGACGAGAAAGAAGATAAGTTAATAAATGCACAAATGCCCACTCTCAAATAGCCTGCGTCATTCAGGCCTGTCAGTGTGCACAGGACCCAGCTCAATGCAGGACTGGGGGTGGGAGAAGCTGCACTCAAGAGTGCCCAGTTCAGGATCCTGAGGGCAGGTTAAGAGGCAAACTGCTCAGAATGGTGGGAAACACAAGGGCACCAAGAGAAGCAGGAAACACATGGTGTGGGGTTCAGGAGATGTTCCCCATCTGGGGCAAGGAAATGGGAACTGCCTGGGGTGTTGCAGACTCAGGCACATCTGTGCTGAGTGAGCCTGGGGGACTGGCCAGGACTGCTGGAGAGTGCAAACAGGAATCAGAATAGGCAGTCCACCCCTCCCCCACAGGCTTTCTTTTGAGGAAAAGACCCTGTTCCACAGGTCACAGTCCACAAAAATGTGCGCGGCCAATTCGGGAATCTTTCTGACCCGGGGCAGATTTCTTTCTATGGTATCTTTGATTATTGCTGTATCCATTTATTCTGGGGGTTCTTTAGGAATCCCAAGAACCAATTCTCTGTATGCCAGATCTACACTGTCGTCCTCCATATCTACCAGCCACTGGGGATCATTTCCCTTCTTTATCCCCACCTCCTTATTTCTTGTTTATGACTTCTTTTAATTTCCTTGAGTACATAGTTTCTATTAGTAAAACTTTAAAACCTAAAAAAAAAAGTCTGTTTTTACCTTGAGTACTGTGTTTCTCTCCTTTACCATTGCATAGGTCTTTTGTTTTGTTTTGTTTTGTTTTTTAAGAGGGCAGTGTCACTGGCCTTCATGTGGGATCCAAACCAGGGCCGCTGGCATCCCAAGCCAGCTCCTAACCACTGTGCCCCTCAACAGGCCCTTGCATGGTTTTCTTATATGCCTTTTGCTAGGTCTTTAAGCTCTCCTTTTTGCTCATCCTTGTGTGATTCATCTCTCTAGGCCTAGAATTTGCCCCCAAAACAGTATGAATAGGTTTCGGTTAGATCCTTATCATCACCTAGATTCTTTAGTATCATCCTCTCAGATATTAAGCTAGCAGGAGATAATGCACATTTGTATTTTAAAACTTTGCGATTCAATATGGTGCAAGGGGAAGAGTAGGGGGCTTGGGAGATGGGAATATCAGCAGGGGAACTTTGACTTTGTGTGGTGTTATGAATTGAATGTTTGTGTCTCATACCCCATCCACCAGCCTTTCATATGATGAAATCTCTAACCCTCCATGTGGTTGTGTATGGAGATAGGTCCTCTCCAGAAGTAATTATATTAAATGAAGTCATAATTTGGAGTTCTCATCCAAAAGAATTAGTGTTTTTATAAGAGACACCAGAGAGCTGCTTCTCTCTCTCTCTCTCTCTCTCTCTCTCTCTCTCTCTCTCTCTCTCTCTCTCTCTCTCCTTCTCCACGTACCTAGGACAAGACATGAGTGTAAGTCAGGGTTCTCCAGAAAAACCGATGATAGAGCAAGAGATAGAGACAGACAGAGATGGAGACAGGGTAGTGCAGCAGTGTGTGGAGGAATTGGCTCATGCAATTATGGTGGCTGAGAAGTCCCATGATCTACCATCTGCAAGCTGGAGAACGAGGAAAGCGGGTAGTGTAATTCAGTTTGAGTCTGAAGGCTGGAGAACTGAATGTCAATGTCTGAGGGCAGAAGATGGATCTCAGCTCAAGCAGAGAACAAATTTGCCCTTCTTCCATCTTTTTGTTCTATCGAGGGCCTCAAAGGTTGGATAATGCCCAGCCTCATTGAGGAGGGGCATCTTCTTTACTGAGTCCACCAATTCAAATGCTAATTTCTTTTGGAAACACCTTCACAGACACACCCAGAAATAATGTATTACCAGCTATCTGGGCATCCCTTAGCCCAAGTAAGTGGACATAAAATTAACCATCACACCATGTGAGGACACAACAAGAAACTGGCTGTCCACAAGCCACAAAGAAAGCTCTCATCAGGAAAGAGTGGAACTTTGGTCTTGGACTTCCAGCCTCCAAAACTGGGAGATAAATTTCTATTCTTGAAGCCACCCAGCCTGTGGTACTTTATTATGGCAGCAGGAGCACATGTAGTTTCTACTCTATTCTGAGTGAGAGCACAGTGTTTTGTGTCTAGTTTCTTGAGTGGTCTGGCCACCACTCCAGATCCATGGTCTAACTATGGCCTGTCTTCTCAGGCATATATGGGTCAGAGAGGGTCCTGGTTCTGTAGAGCCACTCCACACACTTAGCTGCAATGCCTCTCCTGGCCAACATCCCCTCTAGTCTCTCTCTAAAAACACAGGGGGATTGTGCAACTTGACTGTTCTTTCCTAATAATGTCCTTCCTAGAAAGGGTGTCTGTCAGCAGGCCACACTGGCTTTTTCTTCTGACTCCATGTTCATCTCACCTCGTATACTGTCACATGTGGGCAGTGTCTTCTTGACCAAGGAACAGTGCCGATGGCTGCTTTTTCTTTCTCTTCCTCTTCTTTTAAACATCCTTTTGTTTCCTTCCATCCTCCTAGAAATCTTATTTCTGCTACATGGGGGAGAGTTTGGGTGCAGGCCTACATTTATATTTTGAAAAATTTCCTACCTACACAACTTGGAAACTAGTATGATAAATGCCCATTGCTTCCTCTAGATTCATCACTGGCTCGGGTTCTGCCACACGCATATGGGTACATGCACACACGCACTCAATCTCTCTCTCTCTCTCTCTCTCTCTCTCTCTCTCTCTCTCTCTCTCCCCCCCCCCCCATTGGGCTGAAGCTATTTGAGAGTTAGCTGAAGTTATCATGATACTTCACCCCTATATACTTCAGCTGCATCTCCTAAGAACAAGGATATTCTTATATTCTTCTACATAAACACAAAACAACAACCACGATCAGGACATTGCACATTAATAGAATACTAATATAAAATCTACGCTTCATTTTTCCCAGTTGTCCCAAGAATACCCCCCAATTCAGGGCTCAGTCAAGGATCACACACTGTATTTGGTTGACATGGCTCTTTATTTTCCTTTAATCTAAACTATTCCCACCTTTCTTTGGCCTTTCAGAATACTGATATTTTTGAAGAGTCCAGGACAACTATTTTGGAGAATGTCCCTCAATTTGAATTTGAATGATTATTTCTTGATGAGACTTAGGTTAAAATTTTGGGTAGAGAAATGACATAGGTGATGTAGTACCCTTCTCAGTGTGTCCCATTAATGGGGATAAGAAATTAAGGTGGAGACCACTACACTTCTTCTTCGTAAAATATGGCAGATATTTTTTAGAGATAATCATAGCAATGTCTCCCGTCACACACGCTCTGTTTATAATGTGACATGACACTTCTCCCAGTGGCATATGATGAATGTGATATTCATTACGTGACTTGGGAGGCTAGATCATAAAATTCCTTGCACTTCTACCTTGCTCTCTTGTGATCCAGCTGCCATGCTATGAGGAAGTCTAAAATAGCCCACACCGAGAACCACATGTAAATGTTTTGGCTAGCAGTTCAGCTTAGGTCCCAACTGACAGTCAACACCAATTGCCAGATGTATATGAGGTCTGAAAATTAAGTTTGCGAACTAGTTGCAACAATATTGCTAACCTTGTTTTATTTTTTATTTCTTTTTGAGGGCAGTGTCACTGGCCCTCATATGTGGGACCGAACTGGGGCCGCTGGCTTCCCAAGCCAGCACTTATCCACCGCGCCACTCGGCCGGCCCTGCTAACCTTTTTTTATATCAAAAGGATTATTCATTATGAATTTGTACCAACTGGACAAACAGTTAACCAAGTTTAGTACTTGGAAGTGCTGAAATGGCTGTGTAAAAGTTAGACAAAAGCGATCTGAACTTTTCACCAACAATTCATGGCTCTTGCATCATGACAATGCACCAGCTCACACGGCACTGTCTGTGAGGGAGTTTTTAGCCAGGGAACAAATAACTGTTTTGGAATACCCTCCTTACTCACCTGATCTGGCCCCCAATGACTTCTTTCTTTATCCAAAGATCAAGGAAATATTGAAAGGATGACTGTCATCTGGATGACAATCAGGACATTAAGGGTAATACTATGGCAGCTCTGATGGCCATTCCAGATAAAGAATTCCGAAATTGCTGTGAAGGGTATACTAAGCACTGGCTTCAGTGCATAGCTTCCCAAGGGGAGTACTTCAAAGGTGACTGTAGTGATATTCAGTAGTGAGGTATGTAGCACCTTTTCTAGGATGAGTTTGCCAACTTAATTGTCACACCTCATCAGTGATAGACAGCTCTAGATGGTCCCAGTCCCCAGACATGAAGTAATCCCCAGCCTTCATGTCTTCCCAGACAAGGCCCAAGACATTATGAATAGCAGAGATAAGCTTTTCCTGTGCCTTGTGTGAACTACTGAATCACAGTACCCATGATTGTGATACAATGGTTGTTTGATGCCATTAAGTTTTGAGGTGATTTATGTAGAAATACATAACTGCAACCATATCCTTTCTCCTCTATGATTAATAAGTAAGATGAGAAGTGATGCTATAAGACTATGTGATTAGCCTGTTTCCCAACAGTCTTTCATCCAATACTTTTAGATCAATTCATGGTTTTTTGCTTGAGTTAATTATTATTACAATTGTGGTAAAACAATGAGTATCATTCTTGATATATTTATTGCTTGTCACTCTTTTGTAAAGAAAGTTTTCCTTTTCTTATCTTCCTTTTGTTTTTATATATTTTAATATCAGTATGGACTTAGATTATTTTTTTAATGTAATGTGCTATAATCCATTTCTGTCATTATTCATTTTGTTGCTCAAACAACGTATTCCATATTTGGAATACCTCTTTCAGGCTGGCTGCTCTGTCCCATGTAGACTCACATACCCTCATCATTTTTGAACATTTCCTTACTTTTTCACAAAATAAGATGTTTCATGATCACCTTATAAATTTCCTGCTCCATTTTTGGAACCAGCCAGTTTCCAAGGAGAACTGGTTGCTTTCAATTAGGAACAGTAGTTAGAAACCAAGATCTAGGTAACAGGAGTACTTGGTGTTACTAAGGTGTCTTTATTTTTGATGTTCTTTCAATGAACAGAGCTAGGGAAAATGTATTTCTTAAAAACCATGCATTTCTACTGATTCCTCTAATTCCAAACCAATACCACAGGACTCTGTCTCTTCCTCCATCCCAAATGTGTACCTCCATTCTCCTCCTGCGAGAACTCTAGTTCCTCACAACATCAATATTCATTTGTTTAATCCCATAATACAAATAAAATAGTTTGAAATTGCCACACCAATTCTATCACTGAAAGCAAATCTCCTAAATGAAGTTCAAGATTTCTTTTCTTCCTTAGAATATATGCCATTGAGGATGTACAGAATACTTTTTTCAAAAGTTACCTAGATTCATTTGTAATTAAATGTTTTATTTTGAGATAAATGCAGATCTATAGGCAGTAGTAAGAAATAATAGAGAGGATCTCATGTAGCCTTCACCCAGTTTTCCCCCATGTTAACCTTGCATTACTACAGGACAATATTACAACCAGGAAACTGACATTGATATAGTCCACTAGTCTTGCTCAGATTTCACCAGTTTTACATGCACTCATTTGTGCATATTTAATTCTATGCAATTCTATCACATGTATAGGTGCATGTAATTACCACCACATAGTCCCACCACCCCAAGGATCCCTGATACTCCTTTATAACCATATTCACCTTCTTCCAATTTCCCACTTCCCTGAACCCTGGCAACCACTAAACTGTTCTCCATCACTATAACACTGTCATTTCAAGAATGTTATAGAAGTAAAGTCATACAATATTTAACCAGCTGGAATGGGCTTTTTACTCAACTTAATTCCCTGGAGATTCATCTAAGATTCATCTTTGTATCAATAGTTCATTCCTTTTTATTAGCAAGTATACTCTATAAATGGATATACCACCTTTGTTTATGATTGACTTGTTGAATAACATTTGTGTTGTTTCCAGTTTTTGGCTATCACAAATAAAGCTGCTATGAAAGTTCATTTTGTGTAAATGTAAGGCTTTGCTTCTCTGGGGGTAAATGCCAGAGTGTAAATGGTTATATGGTAACAGTATGTTTAGTTTTATAAGAAATTGCCAAACTATTTCCAGAGTAGTTATACTATTTTACATTCCCACTAGCAATGTACGAGTGACCTAGTTTCTCTACATCCTCACCAGCATTTGGAGTTGTCATTATTTTTTATTTTCATTACCCTGATATGTAGTGATATCTCATTGTGGATTAATTCACATATCTCTAATGGCCAATGATATTAAATGTCTTTTCATGTGCTTATTTGCAATCTATATATCCCTTCAATTTTTTAATTGGATTGTTTTAATTAATTTATTTTTTTCCACTGGTGAGTTTTAAGAGTTCTCTACATATTCTAGATACCAGTCCTTTGTTTGATATGTGGTTTGCAAATATTTTCTCCTAATCTGTAGCTTTTCTTTGCATCCTGTTCACAGGGTCTTTCATAGAACAGAAGTTTTTCATCCATTACATACGATGTTAGCTGTACATTTTTTGGCACATGTTCTTTAACAAGTTAAGGTAGTTCCCTCCTATTCCTAATTTTCTGAGTTTTTATCATGAATGGGTGTTGATGTTTGTCCAGTAGTTTTCTATGTCAATTAATATGATTGTATCTTTTTGTCCTTATCTTGTTGATACGGTGGATTTAATTAATTTTCAAACATTGACCCAACCTTGAATACCTGAAATAAACCCCATTTTATATGTACGTGGTGTATATACACATGATATATAATTCTTTTACAAATTGCTGGATTTGGCTTGCAAATATTTTATTGAGGACATTTGTGTCTAAATTCATGAAAGTCACTGGTCTGTAGTTTTCGTTTATCTGTCTGGTTTGGTAATACTGTTTTGTGTGTCAAGATAATCCTGGCCTCATTAAATGAGCTGGAAAGTTTACCCTGATCTTCTGTTTCCTGGAAGAGATTGTGTAAAATTGGTTTTAATCATTCTTTAACTGTTTTGTAGAAATCTCCAGAGAAACCATTTGGGCCTGGAATTTTTCTGGAGTTTTTAAATCACGAAGTCAATTTCTTTAGCAGTTACAGAACTATTCAGGTTATTAATTTCATCTTGTTTGAGATTTAGTAGTTTGTGATTTTTGAGAAATTGGTCCATTTTTCTATATTGTCAAAGTTATGAGCATAAAATTTTTCAGTATTGCCTCATTCTCTTTTAATGACTATGGATTCTGCAGGGATTTAACCAGTTTCACTACTGATATTGGTGATTTATGTCTTCTCTTTTTATCTTTGTCTTGCTAGGGGTTTATTAATTTTATTAATTTTTTCTGAGAACAAGCTTTTTGTTTCATTAATTCTCTCTATTGTTTCCTGTTTCAATTACATTGATTTCTGTCCTTATTTTTATTATTTCCTTCCTGCTGCTTGCTCTGGGTTTATTTTGTTCTTTTTTTTCCCCCTAGTTTCTTGAGGTAGAAACTTTAATTTGAAACTTTTCCTCTTTATTAATGCAAGCATTTACTACTATAAATTTCCCTTTCACCCCTGCTTAAGCTGTACCCCACATATTTTAATATGTTGATTTCAATTCTTTTAAATTTGTTAAGGTTTCTTTTATGGCCCAGAATATAGTCTATCTTGGTTCCACAGGCGCTTGAAAAAATATGTATTCTGCTATTGTTGGAGTATTCTTTGTATGTCAGTTAGATCCTGTTGGTTAGTTGTGTCATTTAGATCTTTTATATCCTTGGTGATTTTCCAACTACTATATCAGCTACTGAGAAGGGGGTGTTGATATCCCTAATTACTATTTTAGATTTGTGTATTTCTCCTTTCAGCCCTATCAGTTTTTGCTTCATATATGTTAGGATTCTATTGGGTTGTTGGAAAAGTCATGATGCATTTTTGCAACGAAAAACATAGGAAAAAAAGTCATGACTTTTCCGACAACCCAATATTCTTTGGTGTATACACATTAGGATTGCTGTGTCTTCCTGGTGGGTTGATCCTTTTATCATCATATGATATCATTTGTGTCTGGCAATTTTGTTTGCTTTGAAATACTTTACCTGATATAATATAGCAACTCTTGTGTTTTTTTTGTTCAATGTTTGCATGATGTATATTATTTTCATCCTTTTACTTTCAACCTATGTCACTGTATTTGAACTGAGTTTCTTATAGACAACATAAGGTGTGTGTGTGTGTGTGTGTGTGTGTGTGTGTGTGTGTGTGTAACCTACTCTGGCAATCTCTGCCTCTCTCTAGTATATTTAGACTATTTACCTTCAAGGTAATTATTGACATGTTGGAACTAAAGTCTACCAGTTTATGTTTTCTGTTTGTCCTCCATTTTTCTCTTTTCTTGCCTTCCTGTGAATTATTTACACATTTCATAGGAGTCCATGTTGATTTAATAGAGTTTTTAGTATAATGTTTCATGAAATTTTCTCAGTGGTTGCACTGAACATTACAACATACATATGTTACTTACCATAATCTACTGGTATTAACATTTTACCACTCAAAATATGGAAACTTTACTTCCATTTAGGTTCTTTCTTTTTCTCCATTTTTCAAAACCTTTGCTTTGAGCATTTTTCCTACATACATTTGCCTCACATCAGATAGTGTCATATTTTTTGTTCCAACCATCAAATACGATTTTAGAAGCTCATAAGAATAATATATTGTATTGATCCATATTTTTTCCTTTTTCCATTGTTCTCTCTTAGATTTCATGTTCCAAGATTGTTTCTTACAGTATTTTCTTTCTGTTTAAAGAACTTACTTTTGCCACTTTTTAAGGGTAGATATGCTAGCAACAAATTCTCACACTTTTCTGTAATCTGAGAAGGTCTTATTTCCACATCATTCCTTAAAGGATAGTTTTTCTGGGTATAGAATTCATGGCTAATAGATTTTTCCTTTCAGCACCTGTAAAATATGCCATTTCCTTCTTGCCACCACGGTTTTAAAGGAGATCCACTCCAATTGGTGTTACTTCTTAACTAATATGTTGATTTTTCTCTGCATTCAAAATTGTTTTGTCCTTTGTTTTCAGAAGCTTCATTATTATGAGTCTAGGTGTGGATCTCTTTGGGTTTATCTTTTTTGGGATTTGCTCAGTTTCTTCAGTAAGAGCCTTTATTGCACTATTTTGGTCTGCTTGGTTCATCTGTGGCCACAGGATCTCTTGTTGATCCCTGCTGGGATTGCCTGTAGGGACAGAAAGGGGTTGCCTATAGGGGCCAAATGTGCTTCCCTAGGTTGTGGGGACAAAGAGTGCTTCCTTGCCAGCCACTTATTGTGGGGGGATCCCTCTTGCCAGTGTCAGGCCTCCCAGTGTCTTCAGGTATGGGAAGGGGGTCTCTGACTTGCAGGACACAAACAGCACTGCCCCAGTAATCTGTGGCAGGATGTCCCCAGCTAGTCCCCTGCTGGTGTCTCTAGGTAGGAGAAAGGACTCTTTGGTACACAGGACAAAGAGCACTTCCCAGGACAGTTCTTCCTACCCACGCTGGGTCTCTAGATAGGGAGAGAACTCTCTGACTGAGTGGATAAAGAGTGCTCCCAGTTGGACTGCTTGTTGTAGCACAATCCCCTGTTGGTGCTGTTGAGTCACTTGGGGGTCTCTGGGTGGAGGAAGGGAATCTCTGGCCTACAGGGATGAAGAGTGCTTCATGAGGCCACTTGTCAGTGGGGTTACCACTTTCTTTCCCTTGCTGGTACCACTGGGCCTACCCAGTATGGCTGGTAGGAGTCCCTCTCAATCTGGTGGAACAATGAGCCTATCTGGGCAGTTGACTGCCACAAAGACTTGAAGCTCAAGATAATGTCACTGGGCTGCTCTCTGTCATTGGGTTGGGGCTCATGAGGCATCAGGCTGTGTTATTCCTCCAGTCACAGGGTTCCTAGCCAGTCTCCTTTCCTCTTCCTATCTTTCAGAGTTCTCCTATGGCTGCCTCTGAACTTCTTTTCAGGGTTCATAGTTGTACTTAGTGGGAATAAGTGGGGAGAGGTGAATCTAGCATCGTGCCCAGACTAGAAATGCACCTAAATTAATCTTGTTTGTTCTGTGTGGGATGCTATCTATCTAATATATAGCTAGGCTCATTAATTTGTTTGTATTAATTTTTTAACCCCATCTTTGTTGATTTAATTTTTGAACATACAAAACACTGGCATGGTTCAAAAGCCAAATTATATACAAAAAATATATTCAGAGATATCCCATTCCCTTCCCTATCTTCCCAGCCAATTTCCACGCACCTCCTGTAGACAACAATCTCATTAGCTTCTGGTTTATTCTTTTTGAGTTTCTTTTTGAAAATGAAGTAGATTCACACATTTCCTAACTTCTTTTCTTATTTCAGCAGTGGCATGATTAGGATCTCAGTGAGCAGTTGATCATTCATACCCCAGTAACTTAAAAATCTTTATAATATTGATGTTTCTCTTATCAAAACCTCTTTAATGCTTCTCTGATCCCATTTAAACCTGTTCTCTCCATTCTGCTCATATTCCTCAATCTATTGAGTCCTTCATCTCCTTTCCTTCTTTAAACTTTATTGATCCAGCATTTTACTGACTTTCCTCATAATTCTTATTCTTTCTTCAATCATTAACATAATTTGAGAGACAATCTAAAAGAAAAGAGGGTGTTTACCCTAATGGAATACATGCATTCTGTTAGTTTGTTTTAAAGTGAATTTCCATGAAGTGAATCCCATTTTCCAATGAAGTACATTCCAGTACGCTTGGGGGGGGGGGGACAGGGGAGGGCACGGGGGTTCATAGGATATAATTAATACCACATTAAGTGCTACCTATGTTTTTAAGATCACATATTCATGAGGAAAGTGATATATTTTCAATAAATCACTGCTGACAAAACATAAAATGTTAACAATTATACTTCACACATTGTTTAAATGTCACAAAATACAAATACCAAAAAATTATAATAAAACACTGTCATAGTTCTGGCAGGCTACTCTGTTACCTCATACAGAGTTCCCATGTGCAGGCAAATATCCCTGGAGTCTTAGCAATTTAGATCAGTTTCTTCTAACAAAGCTCAGAAACCTTCACACTCACTTTACTTCTGAATACCTTGCTGCTGCTTTTGTATCAGTTGAACTCACCAGGCCTCTTTCCAAGCACCCCCACCTCCTCCCGCATGCACAATTCCAGTCATGTCCATTGCTGGATAATGGGGTTGGTGAAAACCTGATTAGAAACCAAGTTTCCCTCCAAGTTACCTGGGAGCTCTTTTTCATTTGCTCACGAGTCATACAACCAGCACTTACTGCATATCTACAAAGTAGCAGGCTATATGAGCCACCCAGTGACTGGCACAGAGTAAGTATCCTGTGAGTACCATTATTCTAGATTAGGCAAAGTCACCAGCTAATAACCAACAATCAGGAATGAAATAGCAGATTCTGCAATATATTCTACTTATTTTCCTGATAGTCGGTTTTCCCATCGGATGCCACTAGCATATCCAAAATATTTGGCAAGTCTGACCATTTTAACAAGAGACAACAGAATGACCTATATTACCCCTGGGAGAACAGCAGAAAGCAAAGGATCCAACAGGTTTTCATGGTGATATTCTGTAGAAAGAATCTGTACAGTTCATGAATTCTTTATATTTCAAATAAAACATAGAGCACTGTTGTTTAGAATCTCTTTCATGGGTCATTTAACTTGGGTAAATAACGTAACCTTCCTGTGCTTGACTTTAAAACCTGGGATTGCAGGAGTCTAAGAATATTGAAACACCTCTAAACTGATTTTTGGTTTATTTAAAATTGCATAAAGTATGATGCCCTCAAGAGCCCTCACCAGCCCTGAAGGTCTTTAATTAAATACTATAAAACTGGAACCCACTTCATTCACAGCCCTTATCTTACATCACTGCTGGTGTTCTGAATGTCCAAGGGAAGTCTCTGATGTGGCTTTTAGATGCAGTGTGAGCCGTGTGCCTGACCTTGAGCCGATGTCCAGTGAAGAGCCTGAGTTGCCACTGATAAGAAGGTAGGAGCCTGAATAGAGCCTGTGGAGGCTGGCACACTGGGCCTTCAGGCTGCCCCAGGGCTTGTGATAGGATGGGGGTGGGGTACCATTCCACAGAGTACCCTTCTCCTCCCTCTTTTTTTTTTTTTTCCTGCTCTGGATTCTGGATCTATGGTGTTGTGATGTAAGCATCACTTCCTGACCTGGAGCTCAAAGTAGGGCAAGAGATCGATCAATGTCAGGATGCACTGGCCAACACAGGGCCTAGGAAACACTGAGCTCTGCCAGAAAGGTCTATAGAGGCTTCCTGGACCAAGAATGGCTCAGCTGAATCTTAAAGAGGATGCAGAACTGACCAAGTTAAGTACAGGTCAGGGTCGGGGAAGCACATTTCAGACAAGGCCCAAGACAGGAGCACTGAGTATACCCCAAAGCAGAAGCAGGCCAGTTCTGTTGGTGGGAGAGTGTAAGGTGGGGCTGTGGGAACCATGAGTAGATGGCAGGCAGAGGCTGAGTGTACAGGACCATGAAGTTAAGACAGTAAGGATAGGGGCATCTTTGTGAGCATGGGACCAGTAGGGTTAGTTTGTGGCAATGAGGAATCTGGACTATGGGGACTGCCACTAAAGGCAAGGAGACCATTAGCGATGACTGTTCTCGTCTGGGGAATAGATGACGGGGGCAGTGAGGATGGAGAGGAGGAGAGTTTTTAACTATTTCAGATATGTGAAAAATGAACTGAATGTAGGAAATAACAGGGACAAGGAGAGAAAAGAGCCCAGCAGACGTTGAGTTTCCCAACGTAGGGGACAAGTGAAGCCATGAACTGCACATTTCCAAGGGAAGATGTTAGTCTGAGGTGATGGTGAGCCCTTCACATAGAACTGCCTCCACGGGTGGCTTCATACAGCTCTTGGCACCTCTGGCACTTACCAGGCCAACTGGAACAGGCACAAGTTCCCTGACCCTAAACTCTGTGACTTTTTCCTCCTGAATTAATGAGACACTTTTGTTCCTAAGGGTCCTTCTGGGTTAGGATTTACTGTGAACACTTTCACTAAACCTGAGAGCAGGAACAAAGCTGTAGGTAAACACTATACCTACAACAAGTGTTCATGCAAGCCACAGGCTACCTTGAGAGGTAGCTAGGAGCTCCTCAGATAAGCACTTCACAAGTACAGGATATGGCATCAGACTATATGGAGAGGACACAGTTTGGACACAGAACAGGCAGGGCAACATGGGTGCTTCTGCAGGGCTGCTGACATTTCCATTTCTGATGCAGATCTGCGTGCCTTTTGCAAAGACAAACACATCACAGCTTGAACAGTGGAGGCTGGACTAAAGATTGAAATTGGCCAGCCCCAGGTGTAAATTCCACTTTTACCACTTATGAGGCTGTTGGCTTTGCACAAGATTCTTATAGTTCCTGAGGTCCCAAGTCCTCACCTGTCCAATGGAAATGACTGCATCCATCTTACAAGACTGTGTGATGGCAGATAAAGCCTCAAGGAAAGTGCCTGGTTTTTAGGCACCTGACAAATAGCAGTCACAGGTGGTCACCTGAAAGCTGGTATAAAGAATGACGAGTCTACAGGTCTCTGTTCAACAGTGGTAGCTGTCAGGGACAGCAAAGGGCAGCAAAAAGATGTGGACAACCAGGAGATCTTATTGCCACACATCAGCCAGACCTGAAATGTGGATTAGTTCCTTTGGTTGACCAACCTGAACTAGCCCTCAACTAATTGGCATCCTGCACTCTGAATCAATAGCACTAGGAGAAGATAGGGACTCAGGGCACTCAAGGTCTCTCTGAGCTCAGACAATGTTTTCCCTCCTCAGCTCTCATCATTCTGCCAATACCTCTAGTGATATCAGTGAGGCATGCAGTGGAAACTGAACTTGAAAGAACAAATGAATCAAGGCAGGGAGAGGGCTTCAGGAAAGAAAGGGCGAAAAAGACAAACCTTGTATGTAATGCACTTGAGCAATCATCAGGTCTTGTTCAGGCAACATAGGAAGAGCAAGCAGTGTTGTGACCTTGGACCAGTTTCAGCAGTTTCTCTTCTAGAGAAGATGGCAAGGCTGTGTAGCCTTCATCAAGTCTCTGAATATCCTAAAATGCTTTGCAACCCATGATGTCCATTATGATGGGAAGTAACCAATGGACATACATACAAGTGCTTATACGACTGTACTACTTATAACCAGCTGTGTCCGAGTAAGCAGCAATAAAAGCTGCCCCAGGATGATGACTCCTCCCACAGTCCTAACAAGAAGGTAGAGGCACAGTAGCCCCCTGTCAAGAAAATACATGCCTAACCTGAGAGCTCAAACATGCTAAAGCACACTTAGCTTTAGGCCAAAGGAGAGACAGAATGAGGTGAGGCCTGAGTACAAAATGACCAGCATCCTGCCTTCAGCAAATCAAAACCCAGTGACAGTAGTGATGACAGAGCAGCATCCTCACCTGAGGGATGTCTCACTTGGCTGCCAGGTTTTAGAAAACAGGGATGAAAACCTGGGATCTCCAAAGAAACAAGGTGCTGGAACTGAGTTGGCCCGAGGTAAAAGGCTCACTTGACCTCAGAGTTTCTGACAACTCAGGAGATGGTGGGTCTAAACTTGGGAGTGGGGGCCCTCCTCACAGGGAAGAAAGAATTCTGGGCTGTGGACCCCACCTGGACCAGGATTCTCCAAAGGAAACCTGCACTTGTGAACAGGCACCTCAGTGATGATGAGGTCCCCATTACTCTACAGAGGGATCTCTCAACCTTGGCACTATTGACACTTTGTGTGGGATAATTCCATGCTGTGGGGCCATCCTGGGCATGACAGGATGTTTAGCGGCACCCTGCAGACTTCTCCCCACTAGATGCCAACAGCACCTTCCCTCAGTAAGGACAGCCAGTATGTCTCCAGATGTCATCAACTGTGCTCTGGAGGGTAAAATCACCCCTGTTGAGAACCTTGCTCTATAATGAGAGGATAGCTTAAGAGAGATAAGAGTCTTTAAACACGTTTCTCGGGAATACAATCATGAATGTATTGGTGTGCTGTTCTCAGTCCCAGTGCATCTAAAGATTATGACAGACCCCTGCTCATTCCTCAGGGCTCATCCAGGGGGAGAGTCATGATTTGAAGATACAGAGGTGATTCCTGCCCTGTGCACCCAAGAGTGAGGCCCCCAAGAGTTCTTGACTTAGTCTCTGAGAGTGGTGGAGGGCTTGCAAGAAGTGCCATATCTAACAGAGTGCAGAAGGGAACAGAACCAGCCGGGAACACTGAAGAGTGACCTAGACCTATAAAAATAGTGTCAGGAAAGCCGAGGCCCAAGCAAGCTGAGCCATTCAGAAAACACTAAGGACATAAAAGGGCTTTTAAAATTGGATTAGGAATTATAGGAAAAAGAAGGGATAAGCCCATATTGGGGTGAAAGGTGTTCGGTTAACAGCTGATGGAGAAAAAGAACTCCCATTTTCTATCAAGCAGAAAAATCTTCAGGTTGAAAGGGGGTAAATCAAACACAGATAAGAGGGAATTGAAACCCAAGTCCATGGAGAGGTTGTGAGAGAACACTCAGTCAGACTAAATGAATTCCAATCTCCTGACTCAGATGAGTCACATCTTAGTTTGAAGTAACTCACAGAACAGACTTGATCCTTGCTAGCCATCTCAAGAATGCAGAGAAAATGGAACGATGCCCAAGACAAGGCAGTGTCTAATTTAGCAAAAGGGAGAAAAGGTATTTGAAAAAAAACCCATTATTAACTATATTCCCCAAACTGTCTTTCATATCCCTGTGGCAATACTGTAGTCACCTATTTATGCTGTCTAATCCCTTCTTCTTCTCCCTCATCTCCACCCACTCCCAACTAGCAACCAGCAGTTTTTCTTTCATATCTCCGAGACTATTTCCATTTACTTTACTCGTTCATTCAGTTTTTTAGATTCCATATATAAGTGAGATCATATGATTTTTGTCTTTCTCCGACTGACTTATTTCACTTAACATAATGGTCTCTAGGTCCATTCATATCATTGCAAATGGTACGATTTCATTCTTCTTCTTTCTTCTTTCTTCTTTTCTTCTTCCTCTTCCTCTTCCTCTTCCTCTTCCTCTTCCTCTTCCTCTTCCTCTTCCTCTTCCTCTTCCTCTTCTTCTTCTTCTTCTTCTTCTTCTTCTTCTTCTTCTTCTTCTTCTTCTTCTTCTTCTTCTTCTTCTTCGTTTTTGAGGGCAGTGTCACTGGCCCTCATATGTGGGACCCAAACCGCGCCACTCGGTCTGCCCGATTTCATTCTTCTTTATAGCAGAATAATACTCCATTGTATAAATGTAACATAGTTTCTTAATCCAGCCATCTACTGATGAGCATTTTAGTTGTTTCCAAGTTTTGGCTATTGTAAACAGCGCTGCAATAAAAATAGAGGTGCATATATTTTTTCGAATTAGCGTCTTGGGATTCTCTGGATAGATACCCAAGAGTGGAACTGCTGAATCATAGAGTAGTTCCATTTCCAGTTTTTTTGAGATACCTCCATACTGATTTTCATAATGGCTGCACCAATCTGCAGTCCCACCAACAGTGCACCAGTGTTCCCTTTTCTCCACAACCTCACCAGCACTTGTTGTTTGTTGATTTATTGATGAGAGCCATTCTGACCTGAGTGAGGTGGTATCTCCTTGTGGTTTTTATTCGCATTTATCCAATGATTAGTGAGGTTGAACATTTTTTCATATGTCTGTTGGCCATCTGTATAATCCTCTTTAGAGAAATGGCTCTTCATATCCTCTGCCCATTTTTCAATTGGGTTCTTTGTTTTTTTGGTGTTAAGTTGAATGAGTGTTTTATACATTTTGGATATTAACCCCTTTTCAGATATATCGTTGGCAAATATCTTCTCCCATTCAGTAGGCTGCCTTTTTATTTTATTGATGATTTCCTTTGCTGTGAAAAAATGTTTAAGTTTGATGTAATCCCATATGTCCTTTTTTTCTTTTATTTCCATAGCCTGAGGGGATATATCAGTAAAAATATTACTGAGGGTAATGTCCGCAAATTTACTCCCTACGTTTTCGTCTAGGAGTTTTATGGTTTCAGGTCTTATACATAGGTCTTTAATCAATATTGAGTTTGTTCTCATATATGGTGTAAGTAGGTGGTCCATTTTCTGTTTTTTGCATGTGTCAGTCCAATTTTCCCAGTACCATTTATTCAATAGACTATCTTTCCTCCAATGTAAATTCTTGCTTCAATTGTGATAGATTAAATGACCATATATGAATGGGTTTATTCCTGGGCTCTCTACTCTGTTCCATTGGTCTATGTGTCTGTTCTTATGCCAGTACCATACTGTTTTGATTACTATAGCCTTGTAGTATGATTTGATATCAGGTAGCGTGATGCCTCCCACTTTGTTCTTATTTCTCAAGATTGCCGTGGCTATTTGGGGTCTTTTATGATTCTATATATATTTTGGGATTATATGTTCTATTTCTGAGAAAAACACCCTTGGTAGCTTGATAGGAATTGCACTGAATCTACATATTCTCTATATATTGACATTTTAATTATATTAATTGTTCCTATCCATGAATATGGTATGTATTTCCATTTATCTGTATCTTCTTTGATTTCACTCTTCAGTGTCTTATAATTTTCTGAGTACAGGTTTTTTACTTCTTTGGTTAAATTTATTCCTAGGTATTTTACTGTTTTTCAAGCAATTGTAAATAGGATAGATTTCTTGATTTCTTCTTGTGATAGTTTATTATTGGTGTATACAAATGCAACTGATTTCTGAATATTTATTTTGTATCCTGCTACCTTAATAAATTCATTTATCAGTTCTAAGGGGTTTTAGGTGGAGTCTTTGGGATTCTCTATATATAGTATCATATGATCTGCATATAATGACAATTTTACTTCCTCATTTTCAATTTGGATGTCTTTTGTTTCATTTGCATGTCTTCTTGCTGTGGCTAGAACCTCCAGAACTTTGTTGAATAGAAGTGGTGAAAGTGGGCAGCCTTGTCTTCTTCCTGATCTTAAGGGGAAAGCTTTTAGCCTTTCATCATTGAGGTTTATGTTTCCTATGGGCTATCATATATGGGGTTTATTATGTTGAGATATGATGCCCCTATTCCCACTTTGCTAAGAATTTTTTATCATAAATGGCTGCTGGATTTTGTCAAATGCTTTTTCTGCATCTATTGATATGACATATGATTTTTATTTTTCATTTGGTTAATATGATGTATTACGTTAATTCATTTGCAGATATTGAACCAACCTTGCATACCAGGGATAAATCCCAATTGATTGTGGTGTATGATCTTTTCAACGTGATGCTGAATTCGGTTTGCTAGTATTTTGTTGAGGATTTTTGCAGCTATGTTGTTGGAGATATTGGCCTATAGTTTTCTTTTTTTGTAATATCGTTGTCTGATTTTGGGACCTGAGTAATAGTGGCCTCATCAAATGTGCTTGGGAGCCTTCCCTCCTTCGATATTTTTGGAATAGTGTGAGGAAGATAGGCAATAAGTCTTTTTTGAATGTTTTGTAAAATTCACCTGTGAAGCCATCTGGTCCAGCACTTCTTTGTTGAAAGCCTGTTGATTACTGATTCAACTTCTCTGGTAGTAATCACTCTGTTCAGAGTTTCTGTTTCATCTTGGTTCAGACTTGGTAGTTTGTATTCTTCCTGAAATTTATCCATTTCTTTCAGATAGTCGAATTTGTTGGCATAGAGTTGCTCATAGTATTTTCTTAAAATCTTCTGTATTTCTGTGGTATCTGTTGTCACTTTTCCTCTTTCATTTCTGATTTTATTAATTTGGGTCCTCTCTCTTTTTCTTGGTGAGTCTGGCTAAGGGTTTCTCGATTTTGTTTATCATTTCAAAAATCCAGCTCTTGGTTTCATTGATATTTTCTATTTTTTTTCAGTCTCTTTCATTTATTTCTGCTCTGCTCTTTATTATTTCCTTCCTTGTACTCCCTTTGTGCTTCTTTGGCTGTTCTTTTTCCAGTTCCCATAGGTGTAAAGATAGTCAATTGATTTGAGATTGTTCTTGCTTTTTTTTTTTGAGGGCAGTGTCACTGGCCCTCATATGTGGGACCCGAACCATGCCCGCTGGCTTCCCAAGCCAGTGCTTAACCACTGCGCCACTCAGCTGGCCCAATTTTCTTGTTTCTTTAGATAGGCCTGCATTGATAAGAATTTCCCTCTTAGGGATGCTTTTGCTGCATCCCAGAGCTTTGGAGTTGTGGTGTTTTCATTTTCATTTGTCTCGAGATAGCTTTTGATTGTTTCCTTGATCTCATTTTAGACCCATTTGCTATTTAGTAGCATGTTGTTCAACCTCCATGTATTCGTGTGCTTTCTGGGTTTCTTCTTTTAATTGATTTCTAGTTTCATAGCATTGTGGTCAGAGAAGACACTTGATATGATTTCAATCTTCTTAAATTTACTGCAACTTGTTTTGTGGCCTAACATGTGGTCTATCTTGGAAAATGGTCCATGTGCACTTGAGAAGAATGTATACTCTGTTGCTTTGGGGTGAAATGCTCTAAAAATATAGATGAAATCCTCCTGGTCTGAAGTGTCATTTAAGGCCACTGTGTCCTTGTAGATTTTCTGTCTGGAGGATCTGTCCATTGATGACAACGGGGTGTTGAAGTCCCCTCTATGATAGTGTTATTGCTGACCTCAGTCTTTATGCCGGTCAATATCTGTTTTATATATTTAGGAGCTCCTATATTGGGTGCGTAGTTGTTTACTTGGGCTATATCCTCTTGTTGATTCAATCCCTTTATTGTTATGTATTGCCCTTCTTTGTCATCTATTGTAGTCTTCATTTTAGAGTCTATTTTGTCCAAGATAAGTATTGCTACTCTACCTTTTTTCTTATTTGCCATTTCTGTGAAATATCTTATTCCATCCCTTTCAGTCTATGTGTGTCTTTTGATCTGAGATGAGTCTCTTGTAGACAGCATATGCATGGGTCCTGTTTTCTTATCCACTCAGCCAATCTATGGCTTTTGATTGGAGCATTTAGCCCATTCACATTTAAAGTGATTATTGATAGGTGCATATGTATTGCCATTTTATTTGTATTTCTGGTCTTCCTAGGTTAGCTTGTTTTCCCTTCTTCTGTTTCAAAAAGTCTTTTTAACATTTCCTGCAATGCTGGTTTCGTGGTAATGAATTCCTTAAGCTTATTCTTTTCTGAGAAGCTCTTTATCTCTCCTTCAATTTTAAGTGATAGCTGTGCTGGGTAGAGCAATCTTGGTTGTAGGCCTTTATTTTGCATCACTTTAAATATTTTCTGCCACTCCCTTCTGGCCTGCAGAGTTTCTGTAAAAAAGTCAGCTATTGGGCTTATAGGAGTTGCTTTGTATGTAACCTGCTGTCTTTCTCTTGCTGCTTTTAGGATTCTGTCTTTGTCTTTAAGCTTTGCCATTATAACTATGATGTGTCTTGGTGTGGACCTGTTTGGGTTCAGCTTGTTTGGAACTCTCTGCACTTCCTGGGCTTATATGACAATTTCCTTCACCAGGGTAGGGAAGTTTTCAGTCATTATTTCTTCAAATGCATTTTTGATCCCGTGCTTCTTGTCTTCTCCTTCTGGTATTCCTATGATTCGAAGTTGTTGTGATTCATCTTGTGCCACAGGTCTCTTAAACTATTTTCATTGTTTTTTATTCTTTTTTCTTTTTGCTGGTCTAACTGGGTGGTTTCTGCTATTTTGTCTCTTAAATCTTGATCTGATCCTCTGCTTCATCAGTCTAGTGGTGAGTCCTTCGAATGTGTTCTTCATTTCAGTTATTGAATTTTGGAGTTCTAACTGGTTGTTTTTTATGATTTCTCTATCCTTCTTTATGTCCTCACTAAGTTCATTAAACATTCTTATCATCACTATTGTAAAATCTGTCTCTGAAAGTTTGGATACCTCTGTTTCAATTAGTTCCATTTCTAGAGTTTTCTTCTGATCTTTTACTTGGGGCATGTTTCTTTGTTTCTTCATTCTGGCTGTCTGTGAATGCTTGGGTGTATTAGATAGATCACCTATTCCTTTTATTTGCTGCTGGGTTGTCTTGTAAGTATGTGTCCTTTATATTCGAATTGCACAGTTTCTGTATTCTCCTGTCCTGTATGTTCTAGTGATGTCATTGTTGAAGTTGATCTTTAATTGCTTTTGGCTTCTCAGAGGATGGGATTGACCCTCAAACTGATTAGCTGAGACAATTAGCTCTATTCACAGTGTATGAGATGCTGTGTGGAGTTTGATCCCCTCAGAGGAGGCATGGTCACCCTGGGTTCTTGTGCCTGTGGAAAATGTCCTTTGAGAGTGCCATTTGTAGATTCAACCAGGTAGTACTCTGGTTTTGTCTAACACTGGACTCTAGGTGTATTGGTTCTGGTGTTTCTGGGGTGGGGCTCCCACTCAGAGCTGTTTCAGACCTGCCCCTTCCCGATCCGTAGCTATCTGGTAGGTGTCTCAAAGCTGTATGCATTTGGCTGCTGCCTGTGCTGAACCTGTGGTCTCTGTGTGAACTGAGATGGCTGCCCCCAATATTGTTCCTGAAGCAGTTTAGGAAAAGGCCCAGGGCCTCCTAGACCTGTTGCCACCTGTCAGTTGCCACTAAGGCTCAGCTATTGAAAGAGGCTCTTTAAGAACGTGTGTCTGGCTATTTGACCTGGTGTTGAGGTGCCTCTGTGATGTGGCACTAGCTTGGCAGGAAGGCGTTCAAGTGAATTATGCGATTTGATTTGTAGCTTTTAAGATGTTAATGCAGATTCAGGTCTTATACCAATACCTGGCCTGTGACCCCCTTGTATAACATCCTAAGGGCACTACAGCCAGCCTCCACCTCATGCTCACAGATTCACAAAAATTGCTCCCAGTGGCTGTGGGTGCAGGTGTATGGTCACTGAACACCATGATGTCCGGGCTCTGCATACCACCTTCTGTTGTAAAAATCCTTTTCCACAGTTTGTGGGGGTAGGGCCAGTCATCCCAGCACCCCAATTACCCCGGCAATGCAGCTGGGTGGTGTTAGAGGTGCGTTGTGGTCTGTGGTTTCTACAAACTCGGTATAGTCTCAGCTCCTGTACCAGTGCTAGGTCTATGTCCACTTCATAAAACAAAAGCAAAGTAGGGCAACCCAACAACAGCAAAAAACAATTACACCCCCACCAAAACATGATAAACGACCAGACAGGAGAAACAAAAATATATAAAAGAAACAAAAACACAAACACAAAAACAGGAGAACAAGCAAAGGACAGAAAAACAGTGATCAAATTAATATCCAGATAAACAAGTACGAGACCAACCAAAAAAAAAAAAAAAAAAAAAAACCAGAAAAAAGAAAAGAAGGAAAATGAACAAAAAAGATGAAAGAGAAAGAAAAGAAAAAAAATAATAATGAAGAAAAAAGGGGGAAGAAAAAAGAAGGAAAAAGAAAATAAAAAACCAAACCAAAACAAAAAAAGCTCTCCGCCCACTTTAATCTGCAGACCACTTGCTCAGTAATAGAGTGTGCCTGGGCTATTCAGCACCAGCTATGTTGTGCGGAAGGGCTCAACACATCATGCACTGACCTCCCTCTTAGGCTTGTAGTGAGCTTCCCACAATTAGCTGCTGTGTGCTATGGAACCGTGCTCACCACCAAAAGTCCTCAGAGGTTGCTGCGGTGTGTCTGCTGCTTTAAAAATCCTCTGTGGTCTGCAGAGGTAGGAGCCAGGGGCTCAGGGTGCCCCTAATAACACAGCTCTGGGTGGACAGAGCAGGCCCCCAAGGTACCACAGGTCGTGGTCAGTGGCTCCCACCAAGTCGGAGCAGCATGTACTCTTGCAATGGCAACCAGTGCACAAAAACGCGCCAGGAATGCCCCGGCCAGATCATGCAGGTACACAGCTCATGGCCCAACACTCCCAGGAAAACTCCCAGTCTCAGCCTGTCCCAGTCATCCCCTCACAGATCAGGCTGAGCAGCCCAATATCCAATCACCGCCCTGGCAACTCTGCACATGCAGTGCAGACAGCAAAGACCCAAGGCAGCTCATGTCCTCCCATGTCTCAATGAGCAGCATGATGGAGCCGGGGCATGCCTGCCAGGCGTTTCCCTGGCTATGCAGCACAAGCAGTGTGGAGGGTGGGGATCCAAGGCCTCATGCACGCACACGCACATGCACTCATGCGCCAATTCCACCAGACCAATGTGGTCCTGGACCTAACTCTTTGTGGGAGGGTCCAACCCTGAAAAAATGATGCCCTCCTGTGCACTACTCCTTTGCAAGCTCCACACCGGGGGAACAATGGTCCCAAAACCTTCAGCTACCTCACCAAAGGTGCTCAGTTCAGTCCTTCCACACAGGTTCCTGGGCCCCGCTCACACAGCTATTCCCTCCACCAGGGACTGGGTGAGTGCTCACCAGTGAGCGAGTCTGTGTGCTGGCTCCACTGGCTCTCTAGCCGCTCTCAGCCTCACTGAGTTGAGCAAAGAGATTCCTCACTAATTTCTACTGCCAGCTATCGTGGAACTCCTCTTCCCAGCAAATTAACTCTAGTCTGGTGAGCTCGGTGTGGGGCCAGAGGATGTCTCCCTCAACCGGAGAAGCCTCTCCACTGCTGAGGTGTCCCTCACAGGGTTTGCCCTCTCATCTCTGCCCCTCCTACCAGACTCAATGTGGCCTCCTCTTTAAGTCCTTCGTTTAGAGGTTCTGTTCATCTAGTGTTCAGGGGACTTCTGAGGTTAAATGTTGTATAAATTTTTGTAATTTGGGTGTGATCCAGGGAGGCAGTTGACACAGTGTCTGTCTATTCCACCATCTTACCAGAAGTCTCCGAGAAAAGGTATTTTTGCAAACTACAGTTGATGACCCAGACACAGATCCCTGACAGAATTATATAGTCTAAGTACTTACAATCACAGCCCAGGTAGATAGAAAACAGTCAGGCACACACACCTCCCCACTTTTGTCATAAAGTGATGGGGGGACACTTCCTAAAGGGGGAGACTTCCTAGAGTGAAGGGAATGCCACCTAAAGTGATGGGGACACCACCTAGAGTGATGGGGACACTGCCTAAAGCAATGGGAACACTTCCTAGATCAACAGGGACACTACCTAGAGTGATGGGGATACCATCTAGAGTGATGGGTGACATGACCTCAAGCAATGGACACACTGCCTAGAGCAATGGGGATACCTGCTAATATGATGGGGATACCACCTGCAGTGATGGGATACTGCCTAGAGTGATGGGCATACTGCATAGTGACAGTCTATCTGGGTGGACCAAACAGCAAAAGGGAGCTGGAGTAGTGCTCCCATTCTGGGAAGGCTCGAGAGTGAGGACTAATGGCTTGACCATAGAGTGTGGCATCATTACTGATGACTGGAGGAGGGAGAGACAGCATGTAATCAAATGTGCAAGTGACACGAAGCTCAGAGGGAGACCAAATATGCTGGATGAATAACAGAATCAGAATCCAAACATATCTTGAAGAGTTGAATAGCCCTGTCCATTCCAATGGGATGAAAATTAACAGGGACCTAATTAAGGTTCCTGTGCTTGGGTCCAAAAACCTTGGCTACATGCATGCAGAACAGAGCGAATGTGGCTTCCTTGCAGTATATGCACAGGCAACCAAGAGACCCAAACACAAGTGCAGTGAAGCTGCCAAACAGTCAAAGACAGCTAAGCAGCCCAGCTAGGGAAAATGTCCCCACAGAAGGACCAGCAAGGACAGCAATGGCACAGCCCTGTCCTGTCCCATCCAATCAAACCTGCTCTCTGGTTTTAGTTCCAGGGACCCGTGGAGACAGGAAAAACTTAAATCTACCAAAAGGAGAAGTGTCAGATTACTTCCTGTGAGGAATGCATGAGAGAACTGGGGATAACAGTTTAACTGGGAAGGAAAGGGAAGGGAGTGGGGTTAGTCTTCACCTCTCTGACATGCCACATAGGCTTGTCCTGTGGAGCTCTGTAACAGCTGTTACTGTGCAGGGTGGAAGTAGACCCAGCCAGTCATAGTTACATGCAGGACTCCTGAGCTGACCTAAAAATAAAGGATGGTCAGTTGTCCATTACAGCGATGGACGACCTCAGGAGAAAGGAACACAACAACACATCTACACACATGGTGACAGGTATGTTGACATGTTATCTCATTCAGTCATTTATTTTGTCCAATGAGGTTGTTATCATTCTCCGAAGAACACAAAATATAGGATCAGAAGAGTTAACTAATTTGCCTAAGGTCACACAGTTAGTTGGAACTCAGGTAAGGAGGCTGACCCAGGTATGGAGTCAAATTCCATGCTCATCCAACCTGTGGGGAAATTAGTCCAGTCAATGGCTACACTATCACCAGCTGGGGAGTCAACAGGAAAACATCCTGCAGCAGGTCACCTCAGACAAGAGACTCTGACAGTGATCAGAGTGGATAAACAGGGCTTCAGAAAGCAATGAATGTGATCACTCAATTGGGAATAAAAAGCACAAATTCAGAAGACCATTTTTTACCTATCAAATTGACAAGCTTAAAAATAAATGCATGGGGGGGGGCTGGCCAAGTGGCTCAGTTGGTTAAGAGCGAGAGCCCTGGAACAGGGTCACCAGTTCCATTCCCACATGGGCCAGTCAGCTGTGCCTGAGTTGAGCTACCACTCAGCTGCCAACGGGTGACAGGATGCTACAACTGGTGAAAGCACATGCCTTTAACAACAACATTGCCGATTCAACTCCCGCATGGGATGGTGGGCTCCACCTATCCACAACTAAGATTGAACATGGCACCTTGAGCTGAGTGGCCCCGAGCTGCCAACAGGCAGCTGGATGGCAACGAGCCTTGGGAGCTGAGCTAGCTGCACCCTCCACAACTAAGATTGAAGGACAACAACTTGGCTGTTACCCTTTCCCAATTCCACAACACTGTTCCCCTTTCCCAATTCCCCCTTAAAAATCTTTAAATAAATAAGTAAATGGGGAAAAGGGAGCTTTTAAGCTTATCATAAAATACAAATTTTAAATACCAAAATGCCAAAAACTGTATCTACAAAGTTGAAACAAGCAGAACAGGAAGACATTTATCATAAATACAGTTAGTAGTTAATACCCTTATTATACAAAGAAATACTATAAATCAATTTTTAAAAAGACAAAACCACCTAACATCAAATTGGGTAAATGATATGAAGAGGCAATTCTCAAGAGGAAATACAAGATGCCAATAAACGTATGAAAAGATTCTCAGCCATATTAATAGCTAAAGAAATGCAAAAATTTTAAGGTTGATAAAAGGCTGTGATGGCACCGATATGTGGGGGGAACTTGCTAACCCTCATTGTGGGTAAGTATTTCTGAAGAGAAATTTGGATGTATGTTAAAATTAATCATAAAAGACTGAGAATAATCCTAACTGTCCATTAACAGGAAAATGGTTAAATAAATAATGGTACTCCTCATCATGTAGTCATTAAAAGGAAAACAGTAGATCTGGTGTGCAGAAAGCGATGTGCAAAGTTGTTCAAGATGTACAGTTAGGTGCAGGAGCAAGTTAAGAAATAATTATGACCCCATCTGTGAAAAAAAAACCATAACTGTGTTCTTCACACAAATAAGGCTGATATTTGTAGGGGATAGATGGAAGGAAACCTACCAGTGTTCCTTCTGGAGAGTCTGGGCCACACTTTGCGTGCATTCATAGTGCTTCAACTTCTTGCAGACACGCGTTGTATTTATAATTAATTTATAAAATGAAAAGCAAAATAACTAATGTTGATAAAAGGAAGGAAGCCAGTGCCATCATATACTGCTGGCGGAATTGTGAACCGTTACAAACCTTACTGTATGGGAATCTAGCAAGGTGTGACCACATGCCTGAAGGATGGATACAATCTATGCCCCAGTAATTGCAATTCTAAATATTTTTCCTAATAATTGAGTTCAGGCAGCAATAAAGGTAGTTAAAGGAACCTCTCTCACTTTTTTTTTCCTTTATTAGGAAAAGCCTAAAGTAACTTAACAATGCAATGATAAGGAACTGATAGAGTAAGTTATAGCACAGTCATAAGAAAGAATAGTATACAATTAAGTATAGAAATAGATTTGATGTAGAAAGAAAGTCCACAACAGATTGAGTTTTTAAAAGGTTACCCAATGACATGGATGGTTATAATCCATTTTTGCCAATATTTTACCGTGACCAATATTACCACAACAGAAACAGGTCTGGGCAGTATCCACTAAGATGTTAACAATGGTTACCTCTCTAAGTGAGAGGCTGATTTCGCAAATTTCATTTTATTCCAGGGGCTTATCTGCAATTCTTTTTTTCTACTGTAAACATGTGTTACCTAAGTATTAACAATTTTTTAAAAGACAATACTGTCCCATGGCTGATTAAGCTCCAAGCAGACCTCTGGGTAATTCCCATGATGCCCAGAGTCAAGACAGTTTTTAGGGCAGAGAGGTCCTTGCTCCACTGCTGTCACCAAGCAACACACAGTTACATGCAGAGAACCAGTTCCATCTATTTGCATGTACTGCAGTCCCACTCTGCCACTGGCTGCTCTGTGCTGTCATCTGTCCTGACTGTTGAATCACCATGTCAAGCATCTACCAGGATCTGACCTCACTCTGGAGACAAAACAGTAAGCTAGGTTATATGGCAGCCTGGTGAAGATGGGCAGTGGGAAGTGGTCAGAGAAGGCCTCCAGGGTGATCCTAGTGTCCCTAGAGAGGCTGTTTGGCTGGACAGTATACCAAGTGTAGCTGGAGAAAAGCAGGACAAATAGGCAAGATCAGGCCGAGAAATCCCAGCTTTCTCCTGAATGCAGCAGGGAGTCACTAGTGGGCTCTAGGAAGCTTCCTCCTGCAACAAGTGGATGCCAGATCATGGGTGGAGGATCTGGCCAAAACAACTCTAGGGGACAGGTGATGGCTACCATTTAAGAGATTAAGCAAAGTACTGCCATTGTGGAGGGAAGACACAGGAAGATCAAGAGTCTTAAGCTGGACAGGACTTGCTCACCAGTACAGTACGGTGGCAGAACATCAGTAAAGAGAGGCCAAAGGGTAATTTTGGATTCCCCTCTCAGCATCTCACCACCACTGTTTCCAAGGGATGAAGGAAAGGCCCAATAGAATTCACCCAATCAAATCAAGGCTGGGAAAAGCTGAGAAGGAAAAGGAAGGGAAAAGCCATTCTTAAAATTAAAATTATTAAATTTTGCTAATTAAATTATTTGTTTTACTGTATCTTTTCTGGCAGGGATAGGTGGTAACCTGCATATATGACAGCCAGGCACTTCTGGCTCTTCAACCTGTAAGTACCTATTTAGAAGACTTAATGTGCTGGATGAAAACCAACAGACAATATCTTTGGAGCAGGAACTGCTGTATGTTAATGCAGCTGCTGCCAGTAGTGGTACAGAGACCACTTCACAAGAAGATAGTGATTGAGCTTGTGCTTAAAAGGACCCTAGCACCAATAATGACGGAATGACATAAATCAGCAGCCATGAACAGCCACCTCACCACTGTAATTTGCCCCTGGCCATGCATAATAATTTCCCTTCTCCTAACACAGGATGTAGTTGGCTTTCCCTGCAGCATTTACCTTTACTTCTCTGGATTAGGTTCAATACAATAAAAGAGAAAAATGGCAATAAGAACCTTAAAGAGTTTTTGCAATAAGTCATTGGCCTAAAAAGGGGAGGTAGGGAGTGTTTTGGAGGGACTTAAGAGACTTAACAGCCTAAGAATCAACAGCAATATGGTGACTCTGGTGGATATTGGCTTATATTAGAAACAAATGAACAGACGAAATCCCTGGAAAAATATATTTTTTGGGAAATCAATGTTAATTCTCTGAGGTAAGATAACAATATTGTAATTATGTAAGAAAATGTCCATACTTTTTGAGACACATACTGAAGTATGTAGGAGAAAGGTCATGGTCACTAGGACTTACTGTGAAGTACTTAAGCAAAAAACAAAGAAGGAAAAAGATTTGAGAAAATGTGGCAAAATTAAATCTGGGGGACAGGAACAGAGAGGTTCATTTTACTACTATACTATTCTATTTAAAGTAAATTCCACTGTAGATTATTTTAATACAGATTCAAACAACACTCTGAGTAGCTGATGAACAACTGATCCCCTAAATTTAGCCTGCCAGGGCCTATAGGCAGGAAAACTCTGGTTCCTATGATCCCAAATCATTCACACAACTGCTGCTTATTTCAAACTGTTTCTTTATCTGTAAAATGGGGACGGTAACAGTTATTACCTTACAAGATCATTTTGAGTATGTAATTACTGTGTTTAGAACACACCTGGAACTTTAACAGCAAGGATTCAGACAAGGGCACTTGTCATTTTAACACGTAGATCACTGGGTTCTTGTGAAGGAGGCAGTTCAGGTAAGATGCTTGGCCAGTGCTTTGCAAGTGGGGAGCACTCAGCAAATGTTGGCTACTCAGCACCAAGAAAACCAGGTTTGGAGACAGAGGAGAGTTTGTTATCAATATTGTATCCATTTAATTCTTAAAACTAAAATTATCCTACAAAATAGGTACTATTATTCCTATATTAAAGACGTGGATTCAGAAAGAATAAGTCTAATATCTGAAGTTTAATGGCTATGAAACCTTACACCATGGCTTAATTTCTCTGAGCGTCCTCACTTTCATTAGTGATGAACACTCCTCCCCTACTTCCCACCCCCACTGCCATAAAACCTAAGTGACATAAGTTAGGTACTGTGTGTAGCAAAGAGGTATGCCATCAGTTCAGCAGGATCCCTGGCTCGAACATCTATCCCAGAAAAGTCTGGTCTCAAAGCCCAGAAAACAGCCTCTCCAAATGTGCAAACAAAGACTATAGTCTCTTTTTCCTCCTCACCTCAGAGGTTATTGTGAGATACACAGGAGTATTTCTGCAAAGTATGAGATGAGTCTCAGATCTTTAGCAAACACACCAGAAGCAATACACAGAATAGAAGCAGGGAAAGTGGGATGATGTGGTGGTAGATAGAGGTAATGAGATGGAGGTGGAAGTGATGGTGACAGAAGTGATTGTGGAGGTGGCAGTGGAGAAATTGGAGGTGGGGTAGAAGTGACGTGATGGTAGTAGAGTTGAGGGTGGAGGTGAAAGTGGAGGTGGTGGTGGGTGTGGTGGTGGTGGTGGTGGTGGAAGCCAAGATTTAAAAGCAGCTAACTCTAGAGCCTATAATTAACCACTACTCCTACCTTACCGTGGAAAAATTATAAGATTAATAGAACAACAAGGAACTAGAGTCCTGGATCTACTATTAACTAGCTGTATTACTTACCTCTGGGAACAATGAAAGCAACAGCAGTTATACTATATAATCTGGCTGGTAATAGTAATGGCAGCTACCATTTATATTATGATATATTACAATAGACTAGGTTCTACATTATGCCCTTTGTTATCTTGAAAATGTAATTATTACTGTCCCCTGTAAAGATGAAGACTCCCAAGGCTTAAGTGACTTGATTATGCCTATAAAGCCAGTAGGTGGTAAAACTGTAGTTCAAACTCAGGTCCCTCTAGATCTAAAAACTCAGCGTACAAAGTAACCACTTAGCTGCCTTTGGGGCTATTTTCTTATCTGTGAAAATAATTGAATTGCAGCAATGGTTCTCAATTTCTTTGTTTCCTCCTGTCTTACTGATCACCCTTATCAAAGGCCCTGGGTCCCACTGGCACAGACATAAAAAGCCCATTCTTGCTAAGAAAGGCCGTTCTAAATCCCTAAGCAATATGCCTTTTCACTTTCAGTACACAGTTGAGAACATACAAAATGGTCATTTTTATGCTGGTATCATTACCAATAAGTGGTACTAGTGGGGTAACTGGTGTGCAAATATCCTTCTTCAGCTCACCTTGTAAAGAACTTCTGGACTCAATCATCTTCAGAAGTCCTTTGGGATCACACCTTTACCAGCTTATCAGATAAAGAAATGCTCCCCACAATGATAATGGGGTAGCCTCTTTCCCCACACGGGCCAATTTCTTGCTGTATTGTTTTCAGGTCATTGTTAGTTATCTGCTCCTTCCTCTGAATTCCCACTGCTCTGGCAGCTTCTCTCTGGAGGCATGTCACATTGGGAATACTTGCCTCGTCTCCGTTTTGCATCCTAAACTGTCGCTCTGGTACTAACTTTGGGACCAGAGTCTCTGGTACCAACTTTGACTCTCTGGTACCGACTTTGGGGCTGACACAAAGCAAGGGTCCCTGCACTCAGGAAAAATGTCTGCTGGCCACTCACAGCAGTTGGCAATCAGCAGTTCTAGCAAATACACCCCTCACTCACTACAGGGCTGGAAATCCACTCCACCTTCCAAGCTAGAGTGTGACTCCTCTAAGAACATTCCTTCCAGGTAAAGCAGGCCCTTCCCATTACATGCCTTCCTACCACCTTTGGGACTGGCTTCCACCAGACCTACCTAGGAGATACATTATGAATTCTCCTCCTCCCATAAATGGGCTGAAGTGACTCCCACTTCAACTACCAATGTTCTCTCTTTGATTGATGAGACTTCTTGAAAGAATGGTCTACACCTGTTTCGTCCACTTCCCTCATTCACTGCGGACCCAAAAAACCCTATGCATAACCCAGCTTCAGTCTCCACTGCAGTCTGAAGTCTCCCTCAATGTAACTCACATGTCTTCCAAAGCAATTAAGAGGTCTTTTCTCAATCCTAGTCCTCTCTGAACTGCAGCCTTGCCACTGTCAACCACATTCTCCTGAAGCTTTTCTTCCTGAGCTGATTTGGAAGGCAGCATGGTTTGGGGGAAACAGTGGAGACTTTGGAGCTCTGACTTAATTCGGAAGCTGCATGGCCTCTGGCAGCTCTTTCTACTAATCCCCAGTTTCTTTGTTTGTAAAATGTGTAATATAACCCACCTTGCAATGTCGCTGCAAAAATTAGTGATAACTTATGTAGAAGAGCCTGGCACACAGCATATGCTCATAAAAATCGCAGTGACTATCATCTTGTAGGACATAAAACTCTATGTCTGACACTTCTCAATCATCTGCTGGCCATCTCTACCTCACATGTGCCTATTCAGAATTAAACTGGTGACTTTCCCCAAGTGTGGCAGCTCGTTTATTTTTCTGTTTCTCTTAACTATCCTTCTAGACATTCAAGCTCGAATGTCTCTTCAGTTTATAGCCCTTCAAGGCCTCCCAACATTATCCCCAAAAAGGCCACACTTGTCAGACAGTCATCCAAGGTGCCTTACAATCTGTCCCCAACCTATTTTTATAGCTTCGCACCCCCACTGCCAACTGTTACATGCAGCACCTGAGGTCTCTGTCTAGAAGCCCACCTTCTCCATGTCCTGCTTATTCTCCAAACCAAAAGGCTTTTTGGCAAGAGTTCCCCGCTTTTTTCCCTGGAAATTCCACTGTTTCACTGTTTTCTGCTTGCACACACACTTTCCTTTCATTATTGTTGCAAACATTTACTAGGCACTTATTATATACAACACATAGCATCCCCAGTCCTTAGTGATGAATCACCCTGATGAATCAGACCAGTGACGACTCTGAGCTCCCACAGTCTGGAAGAGGAGAAAGCCACAGATGTCAGCAACCAGAAGGCAGTGTGGAGAGCCACACATCAGGGACACAGGGCCTAGAGGTGTGCAGGTGAGAGTGGCAGGTGATTCTGCTGGTGCCTGAAGGTAGGCCTGCTTTCCTCAGCTGCATCCAACTTTCTGTTAGGTATAACATACTGGTAGAAAAGGGTAAAACCCCCCAAGCACAGCTTGATGAATTCTTACCACTGAACACACCTGTGTAATGAGCACCCAGGTCAAAGAAGGGAAATTTGACCCACCCCACAAGCACCCTACATGTTCCCCTGGTGCCACTACTCCCCACAAAAGGTAATATTATTCCACTTGCTGACACCATGGATTAGTTTTGCTCTATTTGAACACCATATAGGTAGACCCATCAATTGCACATATACTATTCTCAGTCTGGCCCTTTTGCTCAGCATTCTGTTGGTGAGAGTTACCCACATTGCTGCCTATGGCTGCAGCTTATTATTTCTCGTGCCTGTTTGAGCCCCCATTGTGATGACTACCATGATGTATCTATCCTACTGTTGACAGTTTGGGGCTATTATGAATGATGCAGCAATGACCATCCTACCATTTTTCTTTTGGTAAGCCAAGGGGCACACTTGTGTTGGGTAACCATTGCTAGGTCATAGGATATGCCTACATTCAGCTTCAGTAGATAATGGATAAAGTTTTCTAGGGTGGCTTTGCCAATTTACATCCCAGCTTGCAGTGTCTAAGAGCTTGGGCCAAACCATAGCCTCACCAGCACTTGGTTGTATCCATCGTTCCCATGTAAGACATTCTACTGAGTACGTACGGTCTTGTAGCTGTGGCCGCATTTATCCAATGTACGTGAGGCTGGGCCCCTTTCACATGTTCCTGACCAGCGGGCCATCTTCTCTTGTGAAGTGGAATTTCCTGTATTGAATTCCTCTTCCTCTGAACCCTAGAGCAGCTCCTGTTTTCCTGACAGGCTTGGACTGACACCCCCAGGGACACCAGGCAGGGAACTATTTAGTGCTGTCACTGAGAAGGCTATAGGCTCGGCAGGATCACATGACAGTCATTCCTTAAGAAAAGAAAGCCAGAGTAGAAGCAAGGAGAAAAACAGGAGGAAGGGCTGACTGCTCACATGTTAATGCTGGGGTGGCATGTGCACTGTTGGGCAGGAAACGAATCTACATTCTGGGGGGAAAAGTCCCAAATCCAGGAAGAACACACATATTTTCAAGTTTCTACCTTTCTCTTTGCCTCAGTCTTTGAAACTAGACCCCCAAAATGCCCTCACCAGTTTTCAGGTGCTGAGTTTGGAAAAAATGAGACCATTTTCATAGAGCTGGGAGGTCCTCTGGTCACAGGCAGCTGGCTCTAAAGCACCCTCCCATCTGGGGTCCTCTACATCTTGCCCCTCCCAAGCTGGACTGTGAGTTTTATGAGACAGGAACCACAACTGTCTGAAACATCTCTGGGATTTTGGCAGAAATTTTAAAATTAGGAATTAATAAATGGTTATGCATTTATTAAAGAAGGGGAAAGAGGATGGAAATAACATGAGAGAGAACTGAATGCTTCTGTCTCAGGTACTTTTACACAAATGACCATTTATCCCCCAAATAATTAGCAGGTTAGTCTTAAAATTCAGTTTCAAAGATAAGGAAACTGAAGCTATGAAATTTACACAACTTGCCCAGCGTCATAGGCTGTTAAATTATTGAGGCAGAACTAGGACTGAGGTCTGCTAGACTCCAAAGTTTGCTTATCCCTCTAACCTATTTGGCTCCATAGCTGAAGGCAAGAGAGTGGTCAGCTTAACAGCTGTCAAGGTCTAGTTCAGAGACATTCAGCACCAAGGTTTCTGCTCGAAGATAATAAACGTGCTGGTTCTGAAGGGCCACAAGTCATCCTTAGCCCTGTGATAGCTGAATCCAGGTATGGTGTTGTGGGAAGCCGATAGCAACCCAGTGTCTGACAAGGCCACATTGCCCTGCTCAGCACTGGATATTAGGGGTGCTGCCTTATGGCTGGTCATGTAATATCTCCTGCCTCTATGAACCCATGTGCCTTTTCTTCTATAGGAGACAATATATTCACTACACTTGTGACATGTTCCTGTGGTACCCCAATGAGCTAACTACGCAGCCAATGACGGGTAAGATCTCCTAAAAGTGGGGAGACAACCCAAGCCAGGCGGTAGTTCCATGGGGGACCCCTGAACTGAGATACTGGGGACTCAAGCCCCTTGGAAACTGAGGCACAGGCCTCTGACAAACTCAGGCCAGAAAACTCAGGCCTGTGAGAAGCTGATGCATTTGCCTAAGGGCCCTACTGTGAATAGTCTCCTTAAAGATTAAGTCTTCAGGCCATGAGAGTTCCGGGTAAGAGGCAGCTCTAAGACATCCGCTGACCATGGATTTGTTAATCAGCCTTGTGTGAATTCCTTTGCCCAGTGCCTTGTTGCAGTAACAGATACTGAAGCTTTGACTGAGAAACGGATGCAGCCCTCTGTAGGATAGAGAGGTGTGAAACCCTTTTGGTTGCTAGGTATTGTTATTTACAAATGAATAGATTTTAGATGCTTTTACCTTAAACACAGCCACTCCTAGTCTTTTGGTATAGCTCAAGTATACTGTGAGTTTTATGATTGTGTTTAACTGCTAGAATTTAGGATGATTTCTAGATAGTCAAGATAGCTTTAGTAAACATTCTTTAGGTGACTTACAGAAACCGAGTCTGGGTTTCATAGCAATTATCATAATAAAGACAAGGTAATCCTTTAACGGAAGAGTAAGTCACAGTACACCCTGGAGAGAGCACTTTCAGGGGAGTAGAGGACTGTGTAAATCCTGAGAACTACAAACCACCGTTAATGATTTGTTACAGTTTGCTTCCTTGAAAATTCTCAATAAAAGCTATGCGCTAACCGGATTCGGGGCTCAGTCTTCCTTGGCTGAGTCCCTTGGGCTCAGTCTTCTTTGGCTGAGTCCCTTGGGCTCAGTCGTCTTTGGCTGAGTCCCTTGGTCTCGCTCTTATCTTTCTTCTGTCTCTTGTTTTTCCTTAATCTGCGTCGCCCCTCTCGTGTCCCACTTGCCCTTGCCACGCAGGACGTGACATGGTGTGGATGGAGCTCACTCCTAGTTCTTTGGTTTCCTACAGAAAATCACAAAGTGGCAGCCGAACAAAGGCTCTGGGAAATCAGGTAAGATGGTAAGAGGTTCACAGGTAGTAGAGAGCTTTACCCTCCTGGGCTGTATGCCCAACATAAGGAAATGGAAATGACCTTGTTCTCTAACACTCTCAGGCATGTGAGAAACACCCCTTATGAGCAGCACATGGTCCCACACTGCTTTTCATGGAGCCCTCTTCTACCCCTGTATACTGAATGACCAATGGCTGCCATTGCAGTCATCTGAAGAAAGCCCATCCTGGAGAATGGGCCATCCTTGAAGATAAAATCCATCTCAGCACATATACACATGTGTGTGCATGCACACACATCCATTAAATGCAAACCTGAAGCATTATGACTTGAAACAGAATCCCCAATACCACTGTACAGTTGACAGTGGGGCCAGTACTCACTGGGTACCTAGCATCCACAAACCCTTTTGCAGATGTTACCATGACTAATGCACCCATCAACTCCCTGAAGGAGGCATTAGTGTCTCCACTTTACAGATGAAGAAACTGAGATGTGAGGAGGTGTAGCGGCTGTAGAGCACGGTGGTGCAGAGCTGTATGAGGGCCCAGATATATTGTTAACCAGCACTGCCTCTGCTTCACAGCTTGTGTGTGAACACCGTGTCTAGGGTGTTCTTCCAGATGCCATAACACCCTTACAAGGCCCCTGTGCTCCCAGCAGCTCACTGCTCTCTGTGGTGAAATGGAAAAAAACTCACTTACTTCTTGCAGTGTGGGTGTGAGGAACAATTACTCAGAAAAATTATAAAGCACAGGAACCCTACAAAATATGATTTCCACACTCAAGAATAATCATCCAGGGAATAAATACTGCAGCACAAAAGGGTCAAGAAGTCCCCGCCCCGCCCCAACCCACCCCCAAAAACGAGTCTGGAGTCTGTGCAGGCTTTCCCTACCTGGCAAGCATCATGGGCCAGCACTCCAGGCTGGTATTCTACAGGCAAAAGGGCATCGAGGCTCCAGTCAAGAGGCCTGCGGACACACCAAGGTGCCTCCTAGAGCCTAGGCCTGTGCCTCTCTTATCCCAAACTTCTCACCCATGACCCACCTATTTTGGGTGGTCAAGGATGATTCAGCAGCTGTTCCAAGTTTCCCCCTGAACAGTATTCCACCATCAATTTCTAAACTTAAAAGGAAATGGAAACCAAAAAAAAAAAAAAAAAGAAAGAAAGGAAAAGAAAGAGCTTGATAATTGGAAGGCCCTGAAGCTGTGTGTACAGAAGCTGAAATGTCAAGGTCTGAGAGTACTCAACAAATGAAAGCAGAATTATATAAAAGGAACAGCTAATAAAAGAGATTGTCAGGTACTACGTTTCCATCCTCCCAGCCATTACAGGAATAAAATTACCCATGGAGAAAATGGAAAAAAATTTTCAAAACTGATACAATTAAGTATTCGATTGTGCCTCCTTGATCCCCTTTCTCCAGGTTCCCTCCACTCCCCACCTCCCTCGCCAAACTCCAGTTCTTGGGATGTTGGAAATACTTTCCTTCTTTGTATTATCACCAGCAAAATGCAGTGTTTAAGAGTCAGAAAGGAGATCTGTTGCACCTCCTTTAGGAAGCATTCAGTAACTGTTCACAATCATGTAGGTAAATCTCTTTAAAGAGAAAAAAAAAAGCCTACATCTACATATACGAAGAGTTTGGGCTTCATTTTATGATGAGTGGGGAAGACCAGATGAAAAGAAGTTTCATCCACGAAAATGTCCTTGCCTACAGCAAAGCAGAGAACTGGTTTTAAGGAGGAGACCTAGAGTAGAGATGAGAGAGGAGAGTAACAAGGGGAAAACAGATTTTAGGGGAGAAAAAATGCTGTGAGTCTACTTCCCTTCCACCCCAAACACACACATGCACACCTGCTTCTAGGAGCCAAACGCAAAGAAGATGCAAGAGGAGCACAGCAGGAGGATTCAAAATTGCACACATAACAAAAAAAAAAAATCTGTGCTTATGAACATATGGGCAACTGTGATAATTAGAGCTATGGCTGGTGGAATGTTTTTACCCTTTTCTAGGATCTCAAATCGCAATTTTTGTCATTATAACTATAGTCAAACCTGGGCAGGAGGCTGTTACGGGAAATATTTGCTTGTTAAGAACCACCTCTGTAGACAGATTAGGGTACCCTGCCAACCCTGGGACCACAGGCCCTCACCATCAGTATGCTTTGTTCACATCACAGTTCTGGACAACCCTTAAACACCCCAAAGAGGGTAAACAGGAGGGGGTGTCCAAGGAGCAGGGAAGAACCTCCCTCCTGTCCCTACTGCCTGGAAATCTAGAAAGCCACGTTTCTGCCAGCCTCTGATGTAGCATGCCACAGGAGAAAACCCCTATGAAAATCAAGCCCCTCAAGCAAACTGTCAATTTCAAAGCTCTAAACCATGACAAATGATTCTTGAAGATTTGCGTGCAATAAGCTGATGGGTCCGCTGCTTGGCATGCTGTCTCAGGCAGGAGGGAAAACACTTTTTTTTTTTACCCTCTCAACAGTCCCCTCCCACGTTTTAAGCCATTTCTTCAAAAAATCTGTCATGATCAACAAATTAACCCTCCCCTAAAAGTAGGCAAATTAACAAATGAATTTTCAAGAATTGTCGTTGGCTTAACAAAAAGGAAAGATGATGTGTTTCTGAATCTCATTCATTTCAAAGGTTTATCCATAGAAAAGTAGTGTGTGTAGCCTGGTGCACTTTGATCTCCTTGACTCTCAGGAGAAAACCTATAATACAACTTTATATATTTGTATAGCAAGAGTTCACACTATTATTATTTCTATCCAATGCAGCTTAACTACAAAAGTGAGAAAGGTATACTGGGTCTCAGCACTGCCCTGTCATTAAATGATTTTTTCTAAAATTAAACAATAACAGAGCCAGCCACATTCAACAAAAGGCAGGTCAATTAAAAATCAATTATTTCTGTGATTGCAACTTTTTTTTTTTTTAAGATTTTATTGGGGAATTCGGGGAGGGGAACAGTGTTCGGGAATTAGGGGAAGGGACCAGCCAAGTTGTTGTTCAATCTTCGTTGTGGAGGGCACCAGTTGCCATCTGGCTTCCCGTCTGCAGCTCATGGCCTCTAAGCTCAAGGTGCTGCCTTCAATCTTAGCTGCCAGTGGGCGTAGCCAACCATCCCATGTGAGAGTTGAACCAGCAGCCTTGTTGTTAAGAGCGCACACTCGGCCGGCCGAGTGGCTCAGTTGGTTAAGAGCTTGCTCAAGAGTGCGAGCTGAGCTCTGAGCAACGGCAGTTCGATGCCAGCCTGAGCTGAGTTGCCGTTGAGCTGCCAACAGGTGGCAGGATGGCTCAGCTAAAAAAAAAAAAAGAGCGCACACTTTATCCTCTGAGCCATCTGGGTGGCTGTTCAGCTCAAGGTGCTGAGTTCAGTCTTAGTTGCAGGTGGGTGTAGCCACCATCCCATGTGGGAGTCGAACCCAGCAGCCTTGTTGTTAAGAGTGCATGCCCTATCCACTGAGCCATCCAGGCAGCAGTTTAGCTCAAGGTGCCGAGTTCAGTCTTAGTTGTGGGTGGGCGTAGCCCACCATCAAACAGGCAATCTTGTTGTTACACCGGCTGAACCATCCTGCCCCTGTTGGCAGCTTAGCGACAGCTCAGCTCAGGCGCAGCATCACTGGCCCTCGTGGGAATCGAACCGGCAGCCCTGTTTGCTCAGAACTTGCATTCTAAGCCAACTCTTAACCAACTCAGACACTCAGCCAGCCCTGATTGCAACTTTTTTTTTAAAGATTTTATTGGGGAACTGCGGGAGGGGAACAGCATTGGGAAATTGGGGAAGGGGAACAGACAAGATGCTGTCTTTTTGTTCTTCAGTCTAGTTGCAGAGGACGTTGCTTCACTAGCCCATGTTGGTATCATCATTGCGCTCTTCCTGGATGAGGCAGATCGGTTGCCGGCCTCTGGATGGTCGCTCACTGTGGTTATTGGCAGCTCACGCTGGCTGCCGGCCACTCACTGTAGCCTATGGCAGGCCACTGCAGCAAGGGCTGCAGTCCACACTCTTGCCGGGGCTCGTGCAGCCTAGCTCCAGGTGGAGCTGTTGTTAGCTGTAGAGGGCAGTGTCACTGGCCCTTATATGTGGGATCCGAACTGGGGCCGCTGGCATCCCAAGCCAGCTTTTAACCAATGTGCCACTCGACCGGCCCCGATTGCAACTTTTGGAAAGGTTGGAGGTATGGTGCTTCCTGAGGAGTACAGGAGGGTATGTCCGCAGGGTGACTGGCTGTTGGGGACAAATGGGCACTGAGGCCTGTGAACTCCTCTCTCCTCAATGGTGCCTTTAGAACCTGGTCCCCCAAAAGGCAGCTAAGCCCCAGCCTTACCTTCTTTTCAGTGTGTCCCAGTTGCTCTTTATAGAAGGTGTCACATTGTCTCAGCTCTGCCTCTTGGCTCTCCAGCTCCCTGGCTTAGTTGGAAGAGAACAAAGCCCATGTTAACCAGAAGCAGTGGGGCTGGGCTGGGGCTTCAGGGAGAAACTCACAATGATTCCTGCTCACAGTGACATTAATAATGAGAAGAATAGTGATAATGAAATGAAAACCGATATTATGCCAGATTGCTTACATAGCTTGTGTTTAACTTTCACCACAGCCTTCTAGGAAGGTCATTACTACAACCATTTCACAGATGACAAGCACTAACATTTACTGAATGCTCACTATGTGCAAGTACTGGTCCAAGTGGTTCCCACTGAATCTTTCAGTTGATCCTTACAATCTCTCCAAAACATAGGTAGGATTATGATCCCTCATTATAAATGAAGGAACAGAGGGGCTAAGTGATCATCCCGAAGCTCATAGCTACAAGGGAGGAGCATGGGTTTGGAGCTCAGCAGATGCAGGGCCTCACTGAGGAGGTGCACTGCCTTGAGGCCACATGGTCCAGAAGGGCCAGGGCTGTTCTCTGGCCATGGAGTCCTCACTCATGGCACCACACCAAGCCACTGACGCACTCTGAGCTATAAAAAGCAAGGATGCCAAAAATGCCATTCTTGTGGTGAGACAAACCCCCTGCCTCAGAGGTCAGGGATCTGAAAGGTGTGCAGTATCAGAACCCCAGGATCCTAGAGCTGGAGGGGACAGCTGGTTCTTCACCCACCTGATGGGAAACAAACAGAGCTTTTGGCGCACACAGCGGAGGACCCTCTCTCACCATCACACTTAGGCTGAGTGACATGGCTAACCAGGACAAGCAACGTAGAACGAGAAGACCTGGGGCTGAACCCACTCCACCCTTAACTAGCTGGGTAACCTCAAATAATTTCCTAACTCAAGTATAATATATACATGGAACAGAAGAGCCTCACGACTGTGTAGTGATTTAAAAAAAAAAAAACCCACAGACAGGGGCATGGCCATTGCAGGCCATCACAGTGGTCACTGTAGGAATACCTGCATCATGGCAAAACGGAGTCTGAGAACTCCAGAGAACAGTCTTGGTGCTTGTAGCAGGAATAATGCCATCTGCTTGCCGTCTGCCCTCTGCTAAGGGCTGAGAGCGCTCCTTGTGTCAATTCTCATGACCCCAACAGAACAAATCTAGTCTATCACTGAGGTAGACCATGAACCTAAGTCAGTGTGATTCTTGAGTTCAGTGCTTCTTCCTTCAAACAACACTATGGTATCAGCCCATGGGCTTGAACTGTTTGAAAATAATGTAGAACAAGAACGTGTATTTTTGAAAGCTTATTTCCTTGGCAATGCTACTGCCCTTAGCATGAAATCTTCCTGAAGCCCCAACAGGGGGTGGAAGGGAAGGGTAATGAAGAGCCTACCACATGACAGTGCCTGAGGAAAGGCTTGGGTTTAGAGGACCACGCTGCTCCCAGGAAAACGCCAGACCAGCAAGGGTTTGGCAATAGGCTGACCACCTGAGAGCTGAGTTCTAATACCAGCTCGACCACTGAGTGGTGTATAAGCTTGAGCAAGCTGCTAGCCTTTCCGTGTATATTTTCTCCTTACCTGTAGAATAGAGAAAGGGTAGTAACTTGACTCTGGAGGCAGCTGCAAAATACCTAAAAATGCCAAGAAGGCTTCTGGAATGCCTGTGGAATGCCAACACTTCAAAAAAGCTAAATACAAACAGTGAGACTGAATGCTGGGGATTTCTCCCAGGATTCTTCAAAGCATGATGCTGAGGTATGTCCCAGGAATAAGAGCAAGGCTAACCAATACTGGATCCTCAGCATCCAGCACTTAATCGTTAACTACCCCTGGTGCAATCAGAAGCCGGTCTGATACAATGAATGAGATACAAACAGCTGGATATCAGTGCTTGGCCCAGAGCAGGCACTTGATGATTTGATTTTTGTGAATGAAGGCTGACATCAGACAACACTGGTCACTCCACATAGCTGCTGCAGTCCAGTATCTTCTTCCCAGCACTCACAAAAGGCCATGCAGCAGGAGTCCTCACCATGAACATGAAAGCAGGGAGGAACAGACGGGTTGCAGTGACTGATTCAGTAATTGTCTACCATGTGACAGACACTATCGTAAAGGGGCTGAGGACACAAAAAAGGAAAGAGGCAGTTTCTGCTCCCATGGCGCTTAGATCCCAGTGGGAGAGTCAAATGTATGAGCAGATAAATTAGATAATTTCAGAAGAGGTATGTGCTGGAGAGACCACAGACAGAAAAACTTGTGGGGTAGCAGGTTGCTATTTTCTCTAAAGAGAGTTCCAAAGCAGTCTTCTGGAGAAAAAATACTAAATAAAGTATGTTGTCTTCAATACAAAGGTAAAATATCACCATTATGAAGATCTGCTCAGCAGATTACAATCTTTGAATGATTGAAAGGAATCTTTAGTTATTTTGCCAAGGACTTCCTCCACTCAAGAGAGCACAATGAGTTCACACTTTGATGCATCTACTCTGCTCCAAACACATAGCAAGGGCAGATAAAAAATAAGAACACAGCACCAAAAAGACATGGTCAGGCTCAAAAACAAGATAAAATGTCCAACAAAATAAAAATGCAAAGCAGTACATGAGGCTGAAGCCAAAAGAGGCAACTGGAACAAACCCTGCTCCACAGAGGTGGAGGACTGGAGCCAGGTTTGCTACCCAGAGCCTAGGGTTCCCTTGAATAGGAAGCTGATGAAAAAAATTCAAGACTCCCATGTAGGGCATGATTTTCAGTTTGTTTGAACCTAGGTTCAGTCTAGAGACCAGGGCTGCAGCCCGAACAAATTAACCAAATGCCCCTGGCTCAGGTCTCAGCTCCACAGCACCACCAGGATCACTGCGGAGAAAGGCCTCCAAAGGTCACAATCACACCTAGCCCTGCACTTGGGTGCAAGTGTAGGCAACCACTTTCGTGGAGAAAAGAAAATGAGGGGAAAAAACAAAGCAAAGGAAAACAAGGCAAATATCAAAATTTTTACTCAAAACAAACCTACAAACTAATCCCAAATATTTCCAGAAATGTAGTGTTTAGAAGGACTACCAATAAAATCAGCAACTGGAATATGAGTTCACTCTAGATTAAATTTATTTTATGGGACATTATAACCAAAAATTTTTAAAACTTTTTATTATGCAAACATTTAAACACGAGACAGAATAATATAATAAAACCCCAGATAGCCATCACTAAGCTCCAAAAATTACAAAACTAAAGGAAATCTTTTTTTTTTTTAAAGATTTTATTGGGGAATTGGGGGAGGGGAACACTGTTGGGGAATTGGGGAGGGGATCAGCCAAGTTGTTGTTGTTCAGTCTTTCTTGTGGAGGGCGCCAGTTGCCATCAGGCTTCCGTCTGCAGCTCGTGGCCTCTAAGTTCAAGGTACTGTGTTCAATCTTAGTTGCGGGTGGGCGTAGCCAGCATCCTATGTGGTCAAACCAGCAGCTTTGTTGTTAAAAGCCCATGCCCTATACACTGAGCCATCTGGGCTGCAGCTCAGCCCAAGGTGCTGAGTTCAATCTTTTAGTTGCGGGTGGGCATAGCCCACCATTGAACAGGCAATCTTGTTTTTACACCAGCTGAGCCATCCTGCCACCTGTTGGCAGCTCAGTGACAGCTCAACTAGGGCACAGGTTCACTGACCCATGTGGAAATCAATCCGGCGGTCTTGTTGCTCAGAGCACACGCTCTAAGCCAACTCTTAACCAACTGAGCCACTCGGCCAGACCCAGAAATCTTGTTTCACCTATATTCTCCACCTTCTCCCTACCCCCAAATTTCTTACAGCAGATCATTTCACCTGCACCTACTTCAATATATTTGTCTAAAAGATATGGACTTTTACTTTCCTAAACAGAATGATACTACCATTGCACACCAAAATAATAATAATAATAATAATAATAATAATAATAATAATATAACAACAACATTAATTAACATCATCAAATATTCAGCCAGTGTTCTAATTTCCAATTGATAAAAGATCTTTAAAATACATATTTTAGGTGTTCAAAAGATATGTGAAGGAATGATCTCTGAAAATAAATTATAAACTTGGAACAAGCAACTACCAAAACAGGTAAATGTTATAAATTTAAATTTCTTCAAACTTAAAAATAAAATGTATAGGACATGGCCGGCCGAGTGGTGCGGTGGTTAAGCGCTGGCTTGGGAAGCCAGTGGCCCCAGTTCAGTTCCCACATATGAGGGCCAGTAACACTGCCCTCAAAAAAAAAATATATATATAGGACAAACCCTAAGCTGAAGGCAGTAAGAGAGACATTAGAAAACTGAAATATTGTATAGAGATTTCAGCCAGAATGTTGCAATGGAAGACAAAGATAAAAAGTAAGAAAGTGGAGTCTGTTAATCTTGACTGGTTATTTCAGAAGAATAGCATGGCAGGGATAGCAGAGGAAGAGAAAGTGGAGGAAGAAGAGAAGGGAAGGAGAAGAGGGGAAGGAGGAGGAGGACAGATGTTATAGCAGAAGGCAAGTTAGAAGAAGGGGAGAGTGGGGAGAATTAAGATGAAGATGAGGTGGCGGGAAGAGAATAAGAGGTGGATATAAAGAGAAAGATAGGGAGGTTGGAGGAAAATGAGGGGAGGAGGAGAGACAGGATATAAACAGAAAATACCAGCTAAAATGGTAGGAATTAATATTATCAGTTAGCACAATAAATATGAGGTAGGCCAAATGCAGGACCAGGTAAGATGGACCCCATTGATCCTCCTCCTGACACTCATGCTGTTGTGTGATGCCCTCCCCTTGAATGTGGGCTGCGCCTTGTGAGTAACTTCTGAGGCAAGAATATGGCAAAAGTGATAGGATGTCACTTTCTAAGATAGTGATTTCTGTCTTGCTCACACTCTGTCCCTCACTCTCTCTTGCTTGCTCACACTGATGGAGACACCTGCATGGCACACAACTGAGCCAGTAAGGAACTAAATCCTGCCATAGGAAGGAACATGGAAGCAGGGCCTCCCTCAGCTGAGTCCTTAGATGAGACCATAGCCAGACAGCACCACAAGGCATGAGCCAAGCCAGACCAACAACCCTGACCTACAGAAAACTGTCAGAAAATACATACTGATTGTTTTAAACCACTAAACTTTGTAATCTGTTATTTAGCAACAGGTAACTAATGCAAAATGTGAATCAATTAATCTCACTCTTAAAAGTAAAAACATTATTGGGCCAGCTGAGTGGCGCATTGATTAAGAGCTGGCTTAGGACGCCAGCGGCCCCGGTTCGGATCCCACATATGAGAGCCAATGACACTGCCCTCTACAGCTAACAACAGCTCCACCTGGAGCTGGGCTGCGCGAGACCCTGCAACGGTGTAGGCTGCAGTGGGCTGCCATAGGCTACAGTGAGTGGCTGGCAGCCAGTGTAAGTGGCTGGCAGCCAGCGTGAGCTGCCAATAGTCGCGGTGAGCAACCATCCAGAGCCCAATGACTGATCTGCCTCATCCAGGAAGAGCACAATGACGATACCAACATGGGCCAATGAAGCAATGTCTTCCGCAACTAGACTGAAGAACTAAAAGACAGAAACTTGTCTGTTCCTCTCCCCAAACTCCCCAACGCTGCCCCCCCCCCAATTCCCCAATAAAATCTTTTAAAAAAAAAAGTAAAAAAATGATCACTTTGGATAAAAGAAAGAAAAAGAAAATCCAATTATATTTCACTTACAAGAAACTCCATCCCCCGTACTAATGGCATTGCAGAACAAAAGAAAACCCTTCACTGGTAAATACAGACTGCAATATTTACTATTTTGTTTACAGAAAAGGTTGAGCATTCAAACAAAGATTTTAAAACACACGTACAAAAACAAAAGTAATGACCTATCCTAAAGGAAAAATACTCAACAGTACCAGATGTAGCAATGACACAGATGTTAGAATTAACACATAGGGAATTTAAAATAACTCTGATTAATGTTAAAGGATCTAGTAAAAAACGGTAGATACCATGTGTAAAGAGATGGAGAATTTCAGCAGGGAGATGGACACTACCTGGCCTCCATTATTTATGATAAGAAATCAGTTGTTGATTTATTGAGGGTCCCTTTTGTGTAATAAGTTACTTTTCTCTTGCTGCTTTCAAAATTCCTTCTTTGATTTGGTCTTTACAGTTTATGATATGCGTAGGTGTGAATTTCTTTGCTATCTCCTTGCACACAGCCCTACACATATATGTGGCATTCTAGATTCCCAGGAATATGTCAGAGCTTTTCAAAGCTTTGTATAAACATCTCATTCTCTAGCTTTTCTTTTCAAGCTTTTGGGTTACCCTTTTGTTTGCCCAAACTGTTATCTACCTCTTCAGGCAGCTGTGATGCTCAACAATTACCTCTGATTATTCTGACAGAAGACCCCTGGGAAAAGGCTGTTTCCAATGGACAATGTCTGAGTCATGTCAAATAAAGACAGCTTTGCAAATGGGGTCTTCCACAGACCAACAGATAGGAAAAATACCGACAACTCTCTAGGAATGGAGCATTGAGTGACTCCAGTCCTTTTCTGCCCTGTCCAGTGATTGCCAGGGTGCTGGTCTTTACAATGATTGAGGCTGCCTCATCTGGGAAGAGCGCAATGACGATGCCAACATGGGCCAGTAAAGCGGCGTCCTCCACAACTAGACTGAGGAACAAAGGGATAGCAACTTGTCTGTTCCCCTTCCCCAATTCCCCAATGCTGTTCCTCTCCCCCAATTCCCCAATAAAATCTTTTAAAAAAAAAATCTCAACTAGATCTTATTTGGCTAAAATCATGGTGTTGGCAGGGCTGTATCCTTCTGGATGCTCTAGAGAAGAATCTAATCTATTCCCTTTCCTGTTCCAGCTTCTAGAGGCTGTCTGCCTTTCTTGGCTCATAGCCCCACACTACCCAAACCTCTGTTACCATCATCACCTCTACTCTAACATTCTATCTCCCTTTTCCCTAAGAAGGATGCTTGAGATTACATTGGACCCATCTGGATAACACAGGATAATATTTCCATTACATATCCTTAACTTAGTCACATCTGCAAAGTCCCTTTTACCATGTAGAAGAACAAATTCACAAATTCTGGGGATTAGGATGTGGACATCTTTGGGAGGAGGGGCAATTATTCTGCCTACCATATCCCCCCAATGAAAAGGCAAAACTCAAACTGTATATTATTGATAAGAAATACATCTTAAATATAAAGACACAAACAGGTTTTTAAAAATGAAAGGAAAAAGATATATTGTGTGAACACTAAGTGTATAGATATATAAGGTATAGATATATTAATATCAGAAAAAGGAGAATTCAAAACAAAAATATTATGAGATATAAAGAGGGGCAGTTCATAATCATAAAAGAGACAATTACTCAATAAAAAATAACAATTTTAAATATGTATGTACCTAATAACAAAATTCCCAAATAGATAAAGCAAATTTGACAAACTAAAAAAAGAATTTAAACAAATCCACAATCTTACTTGAAAACTTAATCTCTCTCTCTCAAAATATTGACTGAGCAACTAGACAAAAAACAAAAACAAAAAAATCAACAAGGATATGTAGGATATAAACAATATTATCATCCAACATGACCTAATTGACATTTCCAGAACACTACATCTAACAACTGCAGAATATACATTCTTCCTAAGTGAACATGGAGTAGTCATGAGATAGACTATATCCTGGGTTACAAGAAATGTTAACAGATGAAATCAGTAAGTGTCTTCTATGACCACAAAAGTATTAAATTAGAAATTAATAACAGTAGGACACCTAGAAAATCCTCAAATGTTCAGTAATTAAACATATTAATAAATAATCCATGACTCCTAACCAGGAGGAAAATTAGTTCTAAAAGAGGCTTGGAAATGGCAGGGATGATGGAGTTCACAGATGAGAACTTTAAAATAGCTATTATAAATATGTTCAAGGACTTAAAGAAAAATGTGAACATAATGAGATAAATGATAGCTACCACAAAGAACCAAATAGAATTTTGAGAGCTGGAAAGTAAAATATTTGAAATGAAAGGCTGAAAATGTGAATGCCACCTCAGTGACCTGTGGAACAATTATCAACTGGTAACATATATGCAATTGGATTCCTGGGGGAGGGAGATGGTAGTGGGAAAGTATTTGAAAAATCATGAATGAAAAATTCATATATGTGTTAAAAAGCATAAAACCACAGATCCAAGAAGTTTGACAAAATAACCAACAAATACAATATGATGAATGCTATAATAGAAATATACAAACTGTATATCTACAATATTTTAAAATACGTAATTTTCCTTGTTTAACAAAACAATCCAAAGCAAACAAAACAAAAACCTTACCCTAAAGAATTTCACTGTCCATATGGTTTCACTGATTAACTCTATCAAATATCTAAGGAAGAAATCATACGATTTCTATGCAAACTCTTTCAACAAATAGAGAAGGAGGAACACTTTTCAACTCATTTTATGAGTCTATTATAATTATAATAGTAAATATGACATGGGCATTACAAGAAATGTACAAACCCATATCACTCAAAGGAAAAAAAGGATGTAAAAATCCTTTTTAAAAATCAGCAAATCAATTCTATCAATATGTAAAACATATAACATCCCAGGGTCAAATGCCAGGAGTCCCAGGTTGTTTTAACATATAACTATCGATCAAGATATTCATCGCATTAACAATAAAAGGAAGAAAATTATATGATCATTTCAAATAGATGCAGGAAAAACACTTGACAAAATACAACACCCACTTATGAAAAAAAAACACACAAAAAACACACACTTCCAGTAAGCCAGTAACAGAAGGAAATTTCCTTAACTTGATGAAGTCCATGGACAGAAAATCTATAGATATCATAATTATTGGTGAAATACTGAATGCATTTTTCTTAAGACTGCAGGAAAAAAGGTAATAATGATTTAGAAGATTTGAATAATAAAATCGACAAGATTGATCTAATAAATGTATTTCTAGAATCTCTACTGCAAAAAGGAGTATTTACACTCTTTATTGAGGTAAGTGTTTGCAAAAATCAATCACTTTTTTAGGTTACACTTACAAAAATAAACAAACAACTTTAACTGTATCAATGTCATAAAGAAAACTCTTATGAAAATATAAGTAAATTATAAATCAATAATTGAAACGATGATTAAAAATGGGCTTGGTAATATGCCTTCCTAAATAACTCACAGGCTATAAGAAAATAATAATAGAAATTTCAAAATTAGCATAATGAAAGTTCTACATTAAAAAGATATGTAACATAGCTAATGAGGTATCTGAGAGGTAAGTTAATGGCCTTACGTGCTTTATTTAGTTTTAAGGAATGGAACAAATAAAAAAATTCCTCAGTTCATGTATACATAAAATAAGACTCATATTAAGTGGCTTGCTCAACATCATGCAGATGTAGGACTAGGAACACAGGTTTCCCAACTCCCTATTCACCAGCCTCACAACATTTTAGGACCATGTCATCCCTTGCTGAACTGTGTTTTGATAATGTAAAATTACTGGTTGACCATCAAACTGGATGACTCTAAAATCATGTTTTATAACAGTGCTTCTCAAATATTTAAAGCACATTTGAATCACCTGGGATTTTGACAAATACAGATTCTGAACTATAGTTCTGGATGGGCCCGAGATTACACATTTCTAACAAGCTCCTAGGTAATGTTACTTTAAGTAACAAGGCACTAGATCACACCTACGGAAAGATAAATGATGGTTATAATGACATCTCAAAGACTCTGCAAGATCTATGATGGATCTAAATTATGTTCCACACAACCCTTCCTTTAAATTAATAATAATGTACTCTAATTTTAAAAGATGATAGAGTTAGCAGTTTAACAGAGCAGGCTTTAGAGTTAAAAAAAAAAACAACTAGATTTGAATATTAGATCTGCCACTTTTCTAGTGACCTTGGTCCAGTCAGAATTTCTATATGTCTCAGATTCCTAATCTGTACAATGGGGAGATTAATACCACCTATATTTCATGAGGTTGTAAAGTTAAAAGAGGTTATACATATAAAGGATTGAAAGCAGTATCTGGTACACTGTAGTTTTTAAAAAATAAATGGGAGTCAAGAATGATTACCATGACTATAAAAGTGTTACTGATAAACATTCAATCAGAAAATAAAATATACCTATTCATAACTATAACAGATAGCAGATGTTTAAGGTAAAAAGGCAAATCTCAAAGACAAATATAACCTTCAGATGATCTGAGATAATCTCTGCCCTTGAACTGATACCAAGATGATCTGAGATGCTGTATGTCAACTTCCCTTTCACATAGGCAAATATCAGTGTTTACTTTCCCTCATTATACCTATATGTCCCCCTCCTTAATATATCTATCTACAGCAACTGTCACATATGTCTTCATTTTAAAAAATGTTATTGAATTTTTCTATTGATATATAATTCACATTCCATAAAACACACCCTTTTAAAATCTACACTTCAGTGGTTTTTAGTATATTCACTAGGTTGAGCAACCATCACCACCATCTATTGATAATTCCAGAACATTTTCATCACCCCAAAAAGAAACTCTGTTTCCATTAGAAGTCATTCCCCATTTCCCCCATACCCAGACTCTAAATGTCCATCTGGGTAAAAAAAAATATGATATATCCACACAATGGAATATATTCAGGCATAAAAATGATCGCAGCACTGATACATGCTACAATGTGAGTGAACCTTGAAAACATTATGCTAAATGAAAGAAACCAGACACAAAAGGCCACATATTATATGATTCCACTTACATAAACTATCTGGAATATAAAATAATCCATAGAAATCAAAAAGCAGATTAGTGGTTTCCAAGGGTTGGGGCAGGGGAGAATGTGGACTGACTACTAAGGAGTGCCAGGTTTCTTTGTGGGGTGATGAAAATGTTCTAAGCTTAGGTTGTGGTAATGATTGCACAATGCTGCAAATATACTAAAAACCAGTGAATTGTATACTTTAAATTTGTGACTTTTTTTTTAAGTCTAGTACCCACCTGGCACTATACATACATAGTTGTTGCACTATTATTTACTATGTTTCCTATGCTGTACTTTACATCCCCATAACTATTTTGTAACTACTAACTTGTATTTCTTAATCCTTTCACCTTGGTGAAAAAGGTAAATGGGTGATTTTATGGTATATGAATTATATATCAATAAAGATGTTAAAAATACATAAGATTGGGCTGGCCAAGTGGAACAGTGGTTAAACGCTGGCTTGGGATGCCAGCAGCCCCGGTTCGGATCCCACATATGAGGGCCAGTGACACTGCCCTCAAAACAACAACAAAAACAACAACAAACAAAACAAAAACAACAACAAAAAATACATAGGATTACAAAGGAAACCAATTATACTGAAACAAAATTATCAAAATGTTAAGAAAAACAAAAAAGACTTGAGGTTGGGAAACCAGTTAGAAGGCCAATGCAGTAATTCAGGTTAGAGGTACAGAGGCTGGCGGGGTGGAAAAAAAGCGTTACACAGAAGGTTGCCTAATAATAATTGCAAGGATGGAGGCAGGGAAACACAATGACTACCCCAGGTTCCTGGCCTGAAAATGGGAAACTAGATCCACTTGGATTGTGAACACAGATGACACTTTGTACTCACATGTGTCATCTGTACATAGCTACATATATTCACACAGTGAACATGGTATTTAGCACATGGATATGCTTCATAAACTGCTGAGTATTGCCAGATACCAACTTGCACTGTGTATGAACTTATGTGTATACAGAGAGGCATTGAAAAACAACAAATTGTGTATTTCTTGGTCTGTTTACCAGCCTGTACCCCTTCTAGACTGTAAGTTCCTGGAGGTCAGGGGCGTGGTTGTGTTTGCTGCCTTATTCCCAGGGCCACACAGGAAATACTTCTCAAAGAATAAAATGAAGTTATTGGGAAGTTGATGTGGGGGGAAGGGACATGCTAATCATTAGGAAGATAGTATACTGTGACAGCTTGAAGCTTGGGTTCAGATTCTGGCTCTAACAATTATTTGCCACAAGACACTGGATGCTTGGTTTCTCTGAACCCAGGTTTCCTCATAGCATTGCCACAAGAGTTTGCTGCTATGTTGCCCTGATATAGGGGTCCTGGGAGAGCCCGGGTATGTCTGCTGTGGACCTGAAGGAGAAATTATCCCTAAAGAATCCAGCCCAGTTTTGCCCAGCTTAGACAGGTGCACACTGTTCCATGGGGTCAGCGCAGTTCAGGAAGTAGGCTGCAGCTTATCACAGGAATGCAGAACTTCAGGCATTCCATCACTGACTATCAAATGGATCCTGTTCAGACCAGAGCCCAGGGGAAGAGTGGGGAGGGTCAGAGCTGTGTGGGGCTGTTGACCCCAGGACCAAATCCCAGCTCCTTAGAGTCCATGTAGAAATCAGGAGAGGCCACTTCTCTAGAATTACCTTCCTAAATTTCCAAATTCGTCTACTGTACCAAAGAGAGGGCAATTCAGCAATGTGCTGTGGAGAGGGAGTGCTCAGGGCCACATTTTCATTCCTCATTACTCGATGCATATTTTCTAAGATCACTGATGCCTCACAGAAATCTTTGAAGAAACATTCTATTACAAGACCATCTGCTGAAATATCATAGGCTCTCTATGCAGCGCCCATTTCCTTTTATTACCAGGGAAATGAAAATGTTCTCATTCTGAAGACTTGTTTCTGCTCATGCTGCTTACTTCCCAGGTTCCACCCACGGGCTGCAGTGCTGAGACACCCATCCATAGTGTGGACACCGTGCCCACATCCAGAGCAAAAGAGAACAGAGGCTTCAGGTGTGAGGGATCACAGGACCGATGGCCTCTAAGGCAGCCGAGACCTGCTGTCCCTCCATAGCCCAAGTAAGAAAAGAGCAAGACCACAGGGAAGGAGACAATGGAAAATGCTCAGTGCTGGTTAACTCTGACACATTTGATCCATGTTCTCTGCAACCTTCCTTTCTCTTATCAAAGATTTTTGTGAGGCATCAGTGACTCTTAGAAAATGTGCATTGAATAATGAGAAACAACACCTAGATACTGGACAAAAAGTATAATTTTGGTTATAACAGAAATAAGGATCAGCAGTCTTGTGAAACAAACAGGGATAAATCAATAAAAGTAGCAGTGACCATTTATTAACAGTTAATAAATAATTACCTAAGTGCTCCTCTAATTTATAGAACAGCCCAGTGGGACAGAGAACTATTATTAACCCACTTAAAAGGCAAGAAAAATGAGGCACAGAGTAATTAAGTCACCTAGAGCTACACAATCAGTACATGGTAGAGCTAAAATTTTAAAGTAATAGACCTCATTGCCCGGAGTGATAAAGTCCTACCCAGTGTAATTTTCCAAACAAGACCATCTTAAGAAGCCAGGATATCACCTCTGCAGTTTATAATTGAGTTCTAAGGCACAGGAATGATAAGATATTGGAAATTAAACATATCCACTTGAGTGCCCAGTTCCCTTTAGTGGTGGGGCAGCCGAGAGGGTGTGGGCAAGAGGAACTCCAGGTAAGCACAGAGTAACAATAAATCACATGGGACCTCCTACATGGTGAAAGCCCCAAGTGATAGCCTCATCTCCTGTGGAAAAGCAGGCTGGACAGGCACCCTCCTCTGTCATAAACCTATCATTCAGCATTGTGCTAGACTGCCTATCTGTCCCTCCCATTGACCTTAACCCCCTGAAGACAGGGCACTTTATTTATTTATTTATTTATTTATTTATTTGTTACAGATGTACAAAATAATGCAATAGTTAACCTTTTCACCCCTTACTTTCATCTCCATATCTGAAGCTCTGAACTCAGGGAGAGAGTCACTAAGCATGTGCTGAATGGATGAAAGGATGAGCCAGGAACAAAGAAAAGTCAAACTAGTGGCCCATGAACTACATGATACTATTTTGTTTGGTCTGTTAGGTGGCTTGGGTTTCGTGTGGTTTTTAATTGAATCAGTCACCAGTATTTACAAAACCGTAATTTTTACACAAAAACCATTTGACTTCCATATGAAAAATTGGAAAATGCAGCATTAACCAAATGTGGATGACAGCTGCTACCTATGGAGAGGAAATTGACTCCAGTGGCCATACCCTGATGCAGCTGTCCTCAGTTAGTGCAGGGCTCCCTGGAGCAGAGCCCCCAGGGTGGTATTAGGGACCCATCCTGCAGATGCCCTCTCCCCGCTCAGCATCTTCACAATCCCTGCTATAGCCTTTGCCTCTCCCTGTACAAATGTCCCTGCTGCTGCTATTTCACTCATTTGTTCAGTCAGTCACAAAATATTCTTGATGCTCATGTAGGTAGACTATTATTGGAGCAAGGAGACTGCGATGAATAAGGAGATGGATAGACAAATACAAACTAATGAGTGAAAAAGATATTGGACAGTGATAAGGGGCTACGAGAACAGAGTGACAGTCCAGAGAGGTAGCGTGAGGACCAAGTAACAGCGGGTGACTACACAAAGGCTCTCTGAGGATGTGATATCTGAGCCTGGAGCCAAATAACAGGAAGGAGGGCCCACCAAGATCGCAGGAACCTGGTTCCCAGCAGAAGACACAAATGTGAAGGTCCTTACATGGGAACAAGCACAACATATTCCAAGGCATGAGGAGAACAGAATAAACAATACAACAAACAGATGGGAAGAGAGGGAGAGGCAGAAGAGATGGCAAGAAAGCCAGACAGAGGCTGACTATGCAGGGCCTGGCAGGCCAACCCAAGAGCTGTACACTGTCTCCTATGAGCAGTGGGAAACCACTGGAGAGTTTTAAGCAGGAGAGTGATATGATCTGATTTATTTATTTTTTATTTTTAAAATCCAGTTCATAAAAGCCAGACTGGAAGGCTGCTGCCCAAGAGGATGGCCTGATTATCTTCCTGCACCATGCACTTGCAAATGCAGGCACGCAAAATATCAACTGTGGTTATGACAGCTGTATGCTACACAAAGGCAGCAAGGAGAAACCTTTACAGAGGAAATAATATGCAATTTTCTAGCTGAACACCTTTTAAAAAGTAATGATGGAGAATACAATCCCTGCCTGTGAGTGAGGCAGGGGCTGTCTTTCTGGGCAGGGTAACAACATGACACTTGAAATAAGCAAAAGTGGGACAAAGCAAGCTTACCCATGTATTGAAATCTGCAGGCTGAAAAGACAGAGAGAGGGAGGGAGAAAAGAGCCAGGATTCCACTTAGCTTCCTGCTGCTTCTCACTGCAGCTACAAATAATTAAGAGTTCAGAGACGAGGCTTAAACATGACCTGTGACTGAACTTGGCTCCTAGGAGAGAACAAAGTCCAATCTACAGCCCCAGTTCCAAGTCAGAGGGAAAGACACAAAATGAACAGAGTGAGCCAAGGTTGAGTGTGAGGCTCTCACATACCCAAAAGCTTCCATAGCAGTTCTTCCCAATCTGATGTGAACCTCAAACCTGATGGTCAGTTGGGCTAATGGGATAGAGGCATATTGCAGAATGCCATGAGGTGAAGGAGTCAGAAGCAGCCTGCAACTAACTGAGAACATGTGGCCTAGGGCCCAGGTCACACCCTGAGCCTGTCTGTAGCTGTGTCAGCAGGCAGGTTGGCTATGCTTCACACCTACCAGAGGGATCATGGGCTCTGTACAGCACTGCCCTACATCCACTGTCGGCACCTACAACCTAGGCTAAATTAATAACATCAAGAACATGGAACAGCTGCCCTGGTGCCAGCATGGGACTTACTGGGCTCCAGGGCAGCTCCCATGATATTGCATAGAGGCCAAACTGCAAAATATGGCAGTAGTCATACTGATGGTCTTCGAGGTTCTGGACCCACTCAAAAGTCTGCGCCGGCGACGACAAAGTGGCGTGTTGGTTAAGAGTTGGCTTGGGACCCAGCTCTGAGTAGCAGGAACCCAGTTTAGATCCCACTTTAGGGCCAGTGACGCTGTACCACCTCTACAGCTAAGATGGTGAACAACAGCTCGACCTGCAGCTGGGCTGCCATGAGTCGCCAGTGATGGCGTAGGCTGCAGTGGAGCTGCAGTGGGCTGCCGTAAGCTTCCATGAGTGGCCGGCAGCCAGCGTGAACTGCCAAGAGCTGCCGTGAGTGGCTATCCAGTGGCCTGTGACCAATCTGCCTCACCGGAGAAGAGCGCAATGATGATACCAACATGGGCCAGTGAAGTGACGTCCTCCACAACTAGACTGAAGAACAAAAGGACAGCAACTTGTCTGTTCCCCTTCCCTGATTCCCTGATGCTGTTCCCCTCCCCCAATTCCCCAATAAAATCTTTAAAAAAAAAAAGTATACTCCAACTCTGCCTACACTACCTCTGGGGTATGGAGGTGAGAACCTAAAGTAGTACTTTTCTTAGACCTTGTCTCACCCACCTAGAAAATACTGCTCATTCCACACTGCCACTCTCCCTCTTCCACAGACATAGCAGTTTCCATGGCATTTGCTTTTAGCTCCTACTGTTCTTTGCCAGAAATTCCTCTTTTTGTATACCCTGCCTGCCAGCCTGGCATATTCTTAAAGGGCCCACACACATGCTCTATTGTTCTTTGACTGTCCTAGACAAAAATCAACCCTTCCTTTAGCACCTTGTAAAATCCCACCTTGGAGCCTTTGGACAAGGGGGCAGATATGTGCATTCTCATAGGGGCGGGCACCCAGCTGGGACTCCCACAGTCACTGTCCCATGAATCTGAACGCTGAGTAAATAACACAGAATGGAGGGATTGACGGAGACTACAGTGATAGCAACAGGAAAAGTAATACAATAAGGACCAGACTGGCAGGGCTTCAGAATCAAGGCCTGCCTGATGCTTCTTTGCTTCCAGGCCATTCCATAAGCCTGCCCCTCCAGCCTCATATCCATCAGTGAGCCCCTGGAAGCCCTTCCATGAATTCCCTTTGCTTATGACAGCCAGAGCTGGTTTCCATGGTTGCGATTAGGATCCTGAGTGACATATTTTTTCTTCTCTCTCTATTCCAACAGAACTATTTTTCCCATCTATACTCCCAATAAACTTAAATATATTTTATGATTATTCTAATTATGTTATACTAATTTATTTATAGCTATTGATCCTCCCTGCAAATATAGGAGCTTTATGAAAGAAGCTGGGCGTCACTTCATTGTCTAGCATGGGACCTAGTAGGCAGACACTGAACAAATGTATGTTAAAGTGAATTTGTACTTATAACTTAGACCACTTATAAGAATGCTGTACTCTTCAAGAATTTTCTGATGAGGTTATATATTTATTCTCCAACAAATATCCTATCATTATTATTGCCACTCTCATAGTGGAATGCAGGCTGGATGTGGTTACCGGACGAGGACCTGGAACTCAAATTCACGGAGCTATTAGATGGCAAAGCTGGGGTTTGAACTCTGGTTTGTAACATTATGAATTCCACATTCTTTCTACCTCCCCACACTGCTTCTCCATAGGTTTCTATTAAAAAATATTACCGGTTGGACCGGCTGAGTGAAAAAAAGAATAAAAAATATATATATTACAGGCAAGGCCCTGTACAAATTATTCTATCAAAAATGCTGCTGTTAGAAACTGTTTTCAGAATTAACAAGTTTATGTATATCTTTTTGTTTCATCCAGCCGCCCAACCCCCCTCCCTGTATCTATGAGTCTGTGTCTGTTTTGTTTGTTCATTTAAGTGAGATCACACGGGGTATTTGTCTTTCTCTGACTTATTTCACTTAGCAAAATATCTTACAGGGCCATCAGTTCTTGTAAATGGTAACATTTCATTCTTTTTCATGAATGAGTAATATTCTACTGTATATATGTACCACCTCTTTATCCAATTGTCTACTGATGAGCACCTAAGTTACTTCCATATCTTGGCTATTGTAAATAATACTGCAGTAAACAAGGAGGGTATATATTTTTTCAAATTAGTGTTTTGGATTTCTTCAGATAAATACCCAGAAGAGGAATTTCTAGGTCAAAGGTAGTTCTATTTTTAATTTTTCAAGGAACCCCTACATTCTTTCCATAGTGACTGAACCAATTTGCAATTCAATCAACAGTGCATGAGAGTCCCATTTTCTCCACATTCTTGACAGCACTTGATGTCTGTTGATTTACTGATGATATCCATTCTGACAGGTGTAAGGTGATATCTCACTGTGGTTTTACTTTGCATTTTTCTGATGATTACAGACGAGCACTTTTTCATGTTTATTGGTCATCGGTATGTCCTCTCTGGAGAAATGTCTATTCAGGTACTATGCTCATTTTTGAATTTGATTGTTTGGTTTTTTTGGTATTGAGTTGTGTGAGTACAAATTTTGGATATTAATGCTTATCAAATGTCATTGGCAAATATCTTCTTCCATTCTTTTCATTTTGATGATGGTTTCCTTTGCTGTGCAAAAACATTTTAGTTTGACACAGTCCCATTTGTTTATTTTTACTTTTGTTTACCTGGCCTAAGGAAACAGTCTAAAAAATATATTACTAAGAATAATGTCAGAGACTTTACTGCATACATTTTCTTCAAACTAGGAGTTTTAAGGCTTCAGGTCTTCCATTTAAGTCTTCAATCCATTTTAAGTTTATTCTTGTCCATGGTGTAATAAAGCGATCTGGTTTCATTATTTTCATGTATCTGTCCAGTTTTCCACACACCATTTATTGAAGAGTCTTTACCCAATGGTACATTCTTGCCTCCTTTGTCATACATTAACTGATCATACAGGCATGAGTTTATTTCTAGTCTCTCTATTCTGTTCCATTGATCTATGTGTCTGTTTTTATGTCAATACCATGCTGTTATGATTACTGTAGCCTTGTAGAATAAATTGATATGAAGTAGCATGATACCTCCAACTTCATTCTTCTTTCTCAAGTATGCTGTGGCTATTCAGGATCTTTTTTTGGTAATTAAAGCTTATTGGGGTAACAATTGTTAGTAAAGTTACATAGGTTTCAAGTGTACAATTCTGTAATACATCATTTATATATCATATTATGTATTCACCACCCAGAGTCAGTTCCTCCATCGCCATACATTTGATCCATCTTACCTTCATCTACCACTCCCCACCCCCCTTACCTTCTGGTAACCACTAAACTATTGTCTGTGTCTATGAGTCTTTGTTTCTTCATTTGTTTCTCTTGTTCCTTTATTTTCAGTTTTATATACCACATATTGGTGAAATCATATGGTTTTCACTTTTTCTATCTGACTTATTTCACTTAGCAAAAAAACTCAAGATCTATCCATTTTGTTGCAAATGGCACTATTTAATCTTTTCTATGGCACAATTATGATTATATACCACATCTTCTTTATCCAATCATCTATCAAAGGACACTTTGGTTGTTTCCACGTCTTGGCCACAGTAAATAAAGCTGCAATGAACACAGGAGCACATATCTTTACAGATAATTTTCAGATATTTATCGGTAGATACCCAAGAGAGGGATTGCTGGGTTACACGGTAATTCTATTTTTAGTTTTTTGAGGAACCTCCACACTGCCTTCCCTAGAGGCTGCACCAATCTGCATTCCCACCAATAGTGTATGAGGGTTCCTTTTTCTCTACAGTCTCTCCAACTCTAGTTATTATTTGTCTTGGTGATGATAGCCATTCCAACAGGTGTGAAGTGATATCTCATTGTGGTTTTTATTTGCATTTCTCTGATGATTAGAGATGTTGAGCATTTTTTCATATGTTTATTGGCCATCTGTACGTCGTCTTTGGAGAAATGTCTATTCAGGTCCTCTGCCCATTTTTTTAAATTGGACTGTTTGGTTTTTTGTTGTTGAATTGTATCAGTTCCTTATATTTTTCAAATATTAGCCCCTTATTGGAGGCGTTGTTTGCAAAAATCCTCCTTCGCTTCATTGCCTCTTTACTTTGTTGATGGTTTCTTTTGCTGTGAAGAAGCTTTTTAGTTTGATATAGTCCCATTCATTTATTTTAACTTTTACTTCCCTTGCCTTTGAAGTCAAATTCATAAAATCCTCTTTGAACACAAGATCCATAAGTTTAGTACCTATGTTTTTTCTATGTAGTTTTTGTTTCAGGTTTTATGTTTAGGTCCTTAGATCCATTTTGAGTTAATTTTGGTACACAGTGACAGAGAGCAGTCTAATTTCATTCTTCTGCACATGGCTTTCCAGTTCTTCCAGCACCATTTATTGAAGAGGCTGTCTTTTCTCCCTTGTATGTTTTTTGCTTCTTTGTTGAAAATTGTCCATATTTATGTGGGTTTATTTCTGGGTTCTCAATGCTATTCCATTGGTCAGTGTGTCTGTTTTTCTGCCAATACTATGCTGTTTTGATTATTGTTGCCTTGTAGTACAAGCTGAAGTCAGGGAATGTGACATCTCCAGCCTTGTTCTTTTTTCTTAGGATTGCTTTGACTATTCAGGGTCTTTGGTGGTTCCATACAAAATTGATAATTTTTTGTTCTATTTCTGAAAAAAAATGCCATTGGGATTTTGATGGGGATTGCATTAAATTTGTATATAGCTTTGGGTAATATGGCCATTTTAACTATATTGATTTTTCCAATGCATGAACATTGAATATCTTTCCTTTTCTTTGTGACTTCTTCAATTTATTTAAAAAATATCTTATAGTTCTCAGTGTACAGGTCCTTCACATCCTTGGTTAAGTTTATTCCTAGGTATTTTATTCTTTTTGTTGCAATTGCAGAAGGGATTTTTTTTTTTCACTTCTTTTACTGAGACTTCATTGTTAGTATATAGGAATGCAATGGACTTTTATACATTGCTTTTGTAGCTGGCAACTTTACTGTATTTGTTTATTGTTTCTAATAGCTTTTTGGTATTTGGTGGCATCTTTAGGGTTTCCTACATATAGCATCACGTCATCTGCAAAAAGTCTTCTTCATTCCCAATTTGGATGCCTTTTATTTTTCTCTTGCCAGATTGCTCTGGCTATGACTTCCAATGCTAGGTTGAAAAGCAGAGGTCATAGTGGGCTGTCGTGTTCCTGAACATAGAGCGAAGGACTTCAGGTTTTCACCATTAATTATGATATTAGTTGAGCGTATATCATATATGGCCTTTATTATGTTAAGGTATTTTCCTTCTATACCCATTTTACTAAATGTTTAATCATAAATGGGTTTGTATCTTGTCAAACACTTTTTCTGCATCTATTGATATAATCATATGAATTTTGTCCTTTATTTTGTTTCTGTGGTGTATCACATTGATCAATTAGCATATGTTGAACCATCCTTGTGCCCTTGTGATGAATGGCACTTGGTCATGATGTGTAATCTTTTTAATGCATCTTTTTGCATTAGATTTGTTAGAATTTTGTTTAGGATTTTTGTATCTGTATTCCTCAGAGATATTGTCTGTAAATTTCTTTTTTTGTGTTATCCTTACCAGGTTTTGGTATCAGGATAAAATTGGCCTCATAAAATGAGTTAGGGAGGGCCGGCTGAGTGGCACATTGTTTAAGAGCTGGCTTGGGATGCCAGCAGCTCCAGTTCAGATCCCACATATGAGGGACACTGCCCTCTGCAGCTAAGATGGTGAGCAACAGCTCCACCTGGAGCTGGGCTGCTATGAGTCCCTGGGACAGCATAGCTGCAGCCCCTGCTGCAGTGGGCTGCCATAGGCTACAGTGAGTGGTCGGCAGCCAGTGTGAGTGGCTGGCAGCCAGTGTGAGCTGCCAAGAGCTGCTGTGAGTGGCCGTCCAGAGGCAGATGACCAATCTGCTTCACCCAGGAAGAACGCAATGATAATACCAACATGGGCCAGTGAAGCAATGTCCTCCAAACTAGACTGAGGAACAAAAGCACAGCAACTTGTCTGTTCCCCTTCCCAGATTCCCATGCTGTTCCCCTCCCCCAATTCCCCAATAAAATCTTAAACAAAAAAAAAAAAAATGAGTTAGGCAGTAATATCTCTTGTTTAGTTTTTTTGGAGTATTAGATAGGACAGGTATTAGATTCACTTTGAATGTTTGGTAGAATTGACTAGTGAAGCCATCTGGTCCTGGACTTTTGATTTGGGGAAGGTTTGGATGACCAATTCAATTTCCTTACTGTTGATCAGTCTATTTAGATTTTCCAATTCTTCGTGATTCAGTCTAGGAAGGCTACATGTTTCTAAGAACACGTCCATTTCTTCTAGGTTATTGAATTTGGTGGCATATAGTCCTTCATAGTATTCTTGGATGATCCTTTGTATTTCTGTGGCGTTTGTGGTAACCTCCCCTCTTTCATTTCTGATTTTGTTTGTGTCTTTTTTTTTTTATCTTAGTGAGTCTAGCCAAGGGTTTGTCAATTTTATTAATCTTCTCAAAGAGCCAGCTTTTTGTTGCATTAATTTTTTTCTATTGTCTTTTTGTTCTCTATTTCATTGAGTTCTGCTCTGAATTTTATGATTTTCTTCCTTCTGCTGACTTTGGGTTTCATTTGTTCTTCTTTTTCTAGTTCTTTAAGGTATAACATGAGGTTATTTATTTGGGACTTTTCTTCTTTCTTGAGATAGGCCTGTAATAATATAAATTTCAATCTTAAAACTGCTTTCACTGCATCCCCTAAATTTTGGTAAAATGTATTTTCATTCTCATTTGTTTCTGTGTATCTTTTGATCTCTCCTCTTATTTCTTCTTTGACCCAGTTTTTCTTTAAAAGTATGTTTTTTAATCTCTTAATATTTGTGGGTTTTTTTCTACTTTCTCTTTTGCAGTTGATATCCAATTTCAAAGCCTTGTGATCACAGATTCTGCTTGGTATGATCATCTTAACTTTACATCTTCTTAAATTTGCTGAGGCTAGTTTTATAATACCAACATATGGTCTATCCTTGAGTTGTTCCATCTACACTAGGAGAGAATGTATAGCCTGTTGTTCTAGGATGAAGTAGTCTATAAATGTCAACTATGTCCATTTCATCTAATGTGTCATTTAGGGCTGATATTTATTTATTTTCTGTTTGGATGATCTATCCATAGCTGTCAATGATGTATCTAGGTCTCCTACTATAATTGTGTTTTGGTCAATTTCTCCCTTTAGTTCTATTAGTAGTTGCTCTGTATATTTCGGTGCTCCCTGATTGGGGCATATATATTATGTTGTATAGTTCCCTTTATCATTATAAAATGTCCATCTGTGTCTCTTGCTACCTTTTTTATCTTGCAGTATGTTTCATCTGATATCAGTATAGCTGCATCTGCTTTTCTTTGAATACCATTTGTTTAGAGTGTCATTTTCCACGCTGTCACTTTGTGACTATATTTGTCCTTGTAGCTGAGATGTGTCTCTTGGAGGCAGGGTATGGTTGCATTTAGTTTTTTGATTCAATCTGCTACTCTGTGACTTTTTATTGGTCAGTTCAGTCCATTTACATGTAGGGTGATTATTGATATATGAGGATTTCCTATCATTTTTCTTTGTTTTTTCTGGTAAGACAGTGTCTCCACTGTTTCTTTGCCTTTTTGTTGCTGTCTATTATTTCAGTGTGGTGGTATTCTATGATTGTTTTCTCTGTTTCTTCTTTTATTATGTTATATATTTCAGTTCTGAATTTTTGAGTGGTTACCAGTAAGTTTATGTACAAGAAAGTTTCACATTTAGAGTATTCCATTTTCTTCAGTATGCTTCCTTTCTCCATTCCCTTTTGCCGATTCAGACCTTTACTCTTTCTCCTTTTATGTTTTTATTGTCACAAATTATCCGTGTTTATGCTGTGAGTTGATTTCTGCAGTGCAATAGCAAGTTGTCTTTTTCCTCTTTTTTTTTTTCCCCTCTTTACCATGTATGTTATGTTTAAGTGTATAGTGTCCAATTTGGTATAGGGGTTGCCATTTCCTACTTCTCTTTGACTGTCCATAATACTCATGGTTTCCTATTCTTTTGCTTTTTTGTTTCAAGTCGAATAGCCTCCTTCAGTATTTCTTGTAGTGCAGGTCATCTGTTAGAAAATTCCCTCAGCTTCTGGATGTCTAGAAAGGTCTTCATTCTTCCTTTATATCTAAAGGATATTTTTGCTGGCTATATTATTCTTGGCTCATAATTTCTCTCCTTCAATAGTTTAAATATTTGACTCCACTCCCTTCTGGCTTGTACAATTTCTGCTGAAAAATGTGATGATAATCTAATGGGCTTTCTTTTGTAGGATACCGTATTCTTTTTGTTGGCTTCCTTGAGGATTCTTTCTTCGTTGTTAATTTTTGACAGCTTCAGTACAATGTGCCTTGGAGACGACCTGTTGGGATTGAGGTAATTAGGTTCTATTTGCTTCTTGGGCTCAAGGATCCAGTTTTTTCCACAAGTTTGGGAAGTTCTCATCGACTATTTGTTTGAATATACTCTCTGTTCCCTTCTCCCTTTCTTCTCCTTCTGGTATGCTCTTTTTTTTTCCCTCAATTATTCTAATATAACTCTTTCAGAAAGCTCTTGTAGAGTTCATTTCTTTTAACTTTGAAGTCTCTCTCTTCTTCCATCTGTGTCTTTTCCAGATTTCTATCTTCAGTGTCACTGTTTCTTTTCTCCATCTGGTCAGCTCTATTACCTAAGCTGGCTATTCATTCTTCATTTATTTTATAGAGTTCTTAATCTCCAGAAATTCTATTTGGTTCTTTTTAAAAAATTTCAATCTCTTTGCTGAGATGTTCATTGTTTTTCTGAATTCATTAAACTGCCTGTGTGTGTTTTCTTGGATCTCGTTGAGTTTTTTCAGACCTGCAATCTTCAATTCTCTGTCATTAAGTCACATATTTCCATTTCTTTCAGTTCATTTTTCTGGAGACTTTTCATTTTCTTTCTGAGCTGCCTTGTTACCTTGGTTATTCATGAAAATTAATGAATTATTATTTATCTTCCTAAGCATCTACAGCAGTGGGTTCTGCAACAGGTTGATAGAAGGAAGTGTTTCTTTTCCTTTCCAGTAGGTGTTGGTGGAACGTTTTATTTTCTCTCCAACTGCAGGCTTTTATTTTGTCTCATGTTATAGTGTTATATTTTCTCTGCACTGTTCAGGCTTCTCTCACAATGGGGGCAGGGGGTGACAGTTCCCTGGAAGGTGGGGCTTCTCTTCTGTAAGCAGGTCACTTGGGTCTCTGGGCACTGCCTCCACTGGGGGATGTGAAGAGTTTCTGAAGTTCCAAAGCTCCTCCTGCACCAGATTCAGAGCCTGAGTGTTTCAGCGGCTCTGCTTACCCTTGCAGGGATCCTTCCAGATAGGTGGGGACAGAGGCAGGGTGGGTTGTGAGAAGTGGCTCTGAGCAATGGTGGCGACCACCAACAGAATCAATCCTGCACCCAAGGCTCCGTCCTGTTCACCAGAACTATTTGGGTGGCAAGTCTGTGGATAGGGGGCTGCATTTCTAAGAACTTCAAATATTCTATTATTTTGATCTGACACTGCTACCATTCCATTTCTAGCACTGGAAAGGTGGGGCAAGCTCTGGGAGGGTGGAAAGGGTCATGCCTCTGTGTTCTGTCCTCTGCTTGGCAGTGAGGGCTTAAAGGGTTCTCACCCTTCTTCCCTCATTCTTTGCTCCGAGGTGTCTGCTGTGAGTGTTGGGATCAGTTGTGTTATATGCTGATCCCTCAGGAGAGACTGTGGGCCATAAGGGGAGCCCTAGCACTCTGAATTCTTCCGTCTTCCATGACTGCTGTAGCTCCAGAATACAGGGAGCTCTGAGTTCCAAGCTCTGAGTTCTGGTGCACATTCTGCAGCCTGTGCGCGTCCCCTATCTCCACATTTCCCCCTTCCCTCAACCCTCACTCACCCAATTTGCCACCTATAGATGATGTCAATTGCACATCTCTTAGTCTTGCCTGTCTGTTGTGCAGGCAGTCTTTTGTGGAATTATAGCTGTTCAATTTGTTGTGAATTCCAGGGGAGATTTCAAGAGACTCACCTCACACCACCATTTCTCTGACGTAATCCTATTCAGGGTCTTTTGAGATTCCATGTGAATTCTAGAGTATTTTGATAGGGATTGCATTGAATCTATATGAGTAGATTGCTTCGGGTAGCATGGACATTTTAATGATGTTAATTCTTCCCATCCATGAGCACATTATATGATTCCATTTAGTTCTATCTTCTTCAATGTGTTTCTTCAATGTCTTTTTTTAAAATTTACTTATTTATTTTTTTACAACACAGCACATAGTTATACTTTTTAACCATCAAAGTGACAATCTCCCTCCCCCAGTCCGCCACCACATTCCCCCTCCTCCCATATCAGACATCTCTATTAAAATTCCCTTGAATCCACTCCCAAACTGTACTCCACTGTTAAGTCTTATAGGAGTTCTCTTGTATGTAACCTGCTGTCTTTCTCTTGCTGCTTTTAGGATTCTGTCTTTGTCTTTAAGCTTTGCCATTATAACTATGATGTGTTGTGGTGTGGACCTGTTTGGGTTCAGCTTGTTTGGAACTCTCTGCATGTCCTCGGTTTGTATGTCGATTTCCTTCACCACGGTAGGGAAGTTTTCAGTTATTATTTTTTGAAATACATTCTCAACCCCTTGCTGCTTCTCTTCTCCCTCTGGTATTCCTATGATGCACTGGTTGTTGCATTTCTTCTTGTCCCACAGGTCTCTTAAACTATTTTCACTGTGGGTTTTTTGTTGTTGTTGTTGCATTTTTTAAAAATAATTCTTTTATTGTGAAATTAATTTTTTTTGAAATCAGTTTCAGGTGTACAACACAGTGCAATAGTTATACTTTTAACCCCTCAAAGTGACAATCCCTTCCCCCAGGTAGCCACTCCACTCCTCTCCCCATATCATACATATCTATTACAATTCCTTTGACTCCCTTTCACAGTATAATCTACATCCCGTGATTATCTATATATTCAATTACTGTTGGTATATAATATTATACAACATCAGTTTCAGCTGTACAGTGCAGTGATGGAGCCTCTACTCCATCCATGAAGTGGTCTCCCTAACAAGACATGTGACCATCTGACACCCCACAAAATATTTACAACATTATTATATTCCCTGAACTGTGTTTCATATCCTTGTGGCAATATTGTAGTTGCCTATTTATGCTGTCTAATCCCTTCCACTTCTCCCTTATCCCGACCTCCCGCCCAACTAGCAACCCTCAGTATTTCCTCTATATCTATGAGTCTGTTTCTGTTTACTTTGCTCATTCATTCAGTTTTTCAGATTCCAGATATAAGTGAGATCATATGGTATTTGTCTTTCTCCGACTAACTTATTTCACTTAACATAATAGTCCCTTTACAACATTATCAATTACATTCCCAGAACTGTCCCCCATATCCCTGTGGCAACATTGTAGTCACCCACCTACGCTGTCCAAAACCTTCTCCCTCTCCCTCATCCCCACCCCCTCCCAGCCAGCAACCATAAGTTTTTCCTTTATATCTGCTTGATATGATTTCAATCTTATTAAATTTACTGAGACTTGTTTTGTGGCCTAATATGTGGTCTATCTTGGAAAACGTCCCATGTGCACTTGAGAAGAATATATATTTTGTTGTTTCAGGGTGAAATACTCTAAAAATATCGATGAAGTCCAGCTAGTCTAAAGTGTTATTTAAGGCCACTCTTTCCATGTTGATTTTCCGTCTAGAGGATCTGTCCATTGGTGACAATGGGGTGCTGAAGTCCCCTACTATGATAGTGTTACTGTTGATCTCTGTCTTTATGTCTGTCAAAATCTTGTATATAATTAGGAGCTCCTATGTTGGGTGCATAGATGTTTACTAGGGTTATAATACCCTTCTTTGTCTTTTATTGTAGTCTTTATTTTAAAGTCCATTTTGTCCAAAATAAGTACTGCTACTCCAGCTTTTTGTTCTCATTTCGATTTGCATGAAATATCTTATTCAATCTGTAAACCACATATACTTGGGTCCTATTTCCTTATCCACTCAGCCACTGTCTGTCTTTCGATTTGAGCATTTAGTCTATTCACATTTAAAATAATTATTGATAGGTGCATATGCATTGCCATTTTGTTATTTGTATTCCTGGTCTTTCTAGGTTAGCTTGTTTACCCTTTTCTTTTGTTTAAAAAAGCCCTTATACCTTTCTTGGAATGCTGGCTTGGTGGAAATGAATTCCTTAAGCTTATTCTTTTCCTAGAAGTTCTTTATTTCTCCTTCAGTTTTAAGTGATAGCCATAAAGGGTAGAGCAATCTTGGTTGTAGACCTCTATTTTGTGTCACTTTGAATATCTCCTGCCACTTCCTTCTGACCTGCAGAGTTTCTGTAGACAAGTCAGCTGTTAGTTTAACAGGAGTTCCTTTGTATATGTAATCTGCTGTCTTTCTCTTGTTGATTTTAGGATTCTGTCCCTGTCTTTATCCTTTGTCATTTTAACTATGATGTATCTTGGTGTGGACCTGTTTGGGTTCAGCTTGTTTGGAACCCTCTGCACTTCCTGGGCATGTATGTCAATTTCCTTCACCATGGTAGGGAAATTTTCCGTCATTATTTTTTCAAATACATTCTCGACCCCTTGCTTCTTCTCTTCTTCTTCTGGTATTCCTATGATGCGAAATTGTTGGGTTAATCTTGTCCCATAGTGCTCTTAAACTACTTTCATTGTTTTTTATTCTTTGGTCTTTTTGTTGTTGCAACTAGGTGATTTCTGCTATTTTGTCTTCCAAATCGTTGATCCGATTTTCTACTTCATCTACTCTATTGGTGATTCCTTCAAGTGTGCTCTTCATTTCAGTTATTGTATTCTTTATTTCTAACTGGTTGTTTTTTATGATTTCTCTATCCTTCCTTATGTCCTCACTAAGTTCATTGAACAGTCTTATCATCAGTGTTCTAAACTCTGTCTATGAAAGATTGGATCCCTCTGTTTCATTTAGTTCCATTTCTAGAGGTTTCTTCTGATCTTTTACTTGTGACATGTTCCTTTGTTTCTTCATTCTGGCTGTCACTCTGGGATTGCTTTGATGTATTAGATAGATCACCAGGAGAGCCCTGGCTGGGTCACGCAGGCACACAGCTCATGGCCCAACACTCCCAGGAATACTCCCAGTTTCAGCCTGTCCCAATCCGCCGCTCGCAGATCAGGCCGAGCAGCCCGACAACCAATCACCAGCCTGGCAACTCTGCACACGCCGTGCGGAGACAGGGGTCCTGAGGCAGCTCGTGCACTCCCACATCTCAGTGAGCAGCCAGTTGGAGCCAGAGGGCACCCGCCCAGCATTTCCCTGGCAATGCAGTATAAGCCAGGCAGAGGGTGGGGATCCAAGGCTGCATGCACGTGCATGCAAACAAGCACTTCTGCACCAATTCCACCAGACCAATGAGGTCCCGGACCTGACCCTCTGTGGGAGGGCCCAACCCTGTCAAAATGGCGCTCTCCTGTATACCACTCACATGAAAGCTCCACACCCGGGGAAAAAGAGTCCCAAAACTTGCAGCTTCTCCACCAAAGGTGCTCAGTTCAGTCCATCCCCACAGGCTCCTGGGTCCTGCTCACACAGCTACTCCCTCCATGAGGGACCGGGTGAGTGCTCACCAGCGAGCGAGCCCATGCGCTGGCCCCGCTGATTCTCTAGCCACCCTCAGCCTCACCGAGCTGGGCAAAGAGAGTCCTCACTAATTTCTACTGCCCGCTATCGTGGAACTCCTCTTCTCAGCAAAGGAACTCTGGGCTGGTGAGCTTGGTGTGTGGCCGGAGTGTCTCTCCCCCAACTGGAGAAGCCTCCCCATGGCTGATGTGTCCCTTATGGAGTTCGCCATCTCTCATCTCAGCCCCTCCTACCAGACTTGACATGGCCTCCTCTTTAAGTTCTTCATTTAGAGGTTCTGATCATCTAGTGTTCTGGAGACTTCTGGGGTTGAATGTGGTATAAATTACTTATAATTTTGGTTTGATCCTGAGAGGCAGTTAGCCCAGCGTCTGTCTATTCTGCCATTTTACCGGAAGTCTCTATTTTCACTGTTTTTTATTTTTTTGTCTTTTTGTTGTTCCAACTGAGCGATTTCTGCTATTTGGTTTTCTAAATCACTGATCCAATACTCTTTTTCATCTAATCTACTGGTGATTTTTTCGAGTGCATTTTTCATTTCAGTTATTGTATTCTTTAGTTCTAATTGGTTGTTTTTTATGATTTCTCTATCCTTCCTTATGTCCTCACTAAGTTCATTAAACACTCTTATCATCAGTGTTCTAAACTCTGTCTCTGAAAAGTTGGATCCCTCTGTTTCATTTAGTTCCATTTCTAGAGGTTTCTTCTGCTCTTTTACTTGTGAAATGTTTCTTTGTTTCCTCATTCTGGCTGTCTTTCTGGGATTGTTTCGATGTATTAGATGGATTACTAGGAAAGACCTGGCTGGATCATGCAGGTGCACAACTCACGGCCCAACACTCCCAGGAAAACTCCCAGTCTTTGCCTGTTCCAATCTGCCACTCGCAGATCAGAGCAAGCAGCCCAACAACCAATCACTAGCCTGGCAACTCTGCACATGCAGTGCAGAGAGCAGGGACCCAAGGTGGCTCATGCACTCCCGTGTCTCAATGAACAACCTGTTGGAGGGGAGTGTGCCCACCAGGTGTTTTCCTGGCTGCACAACAGACATATTGCAGAGGATGGGGCTCCAAGGCAGCATGCGTGCACATGCACACACACACTCCTGCACCAATTCCACCAGACCAATGCAGTCCCAGATCTGACCTTCTTGGGGAGGGCCCAACCCTGACAAAATGGCGCCTGCCTGTACACTAACTGTGTGCAAGCTCCACACCAGGGGAACAATGGTCCAAAACCCTCAGGCTCCCGTGCCAAAGGCGCTCAGTTCAGTCCTTCCCCACAGACTCCTGGGCCCCTCTCAGACAGCTACTCCCTCCACCAGAGAACCAGGTCACTGCTCACCAGTGAGCGAGTCCATGCGCCAGCCCCACTGGTTCTCTAGCCGTCCTCAGCCTCACTGAGCTGAGCAAAGAGTCCTCATTAATTTCTACTGCCAGCTATCGTGGAACTCCTTTTTCCGGCAAAGTAACTCTCAGCTGATGAGCTCGGTGTGGGGCCAGAGGGTCTCTCTGCCAACCAGAGAAGCATCCCCATCACTGAGATGTTGCTCATGGGGTTCACCCTCTATCGTCTCCACCCCTCCTACCAGACTCGACGTGGCCTCCTCTTCGTTTAGAGGTTCTGTTAATCTAGTGTTCAGGGGACTTCCGAGGTTGAATGTTGCATAAATTATTTGTAATTTTGGTGTGATCCTTGGAGGCAGTTGCCACAGTGTCTGTCTATTCTGCCATGTTCTCTTCAATGTCTTATAATTTTCCAAGTGCAGGTCTTTTACCTCTTTGGTTAAATTTATTTCTAGGTATTTTGTTTTATATATTTTTGATGCAATGGTAAATAGTATTGCTTTCTTAATACCTCTTACTGATAGTTTGTTGTGTATAAAAACAAAACTGATTTCTGAATATTGATTTTGTATCCTGCTACTTTACTAATTTAATTTATCAGTTCTAACAGTTTCTACTGGGAATCTTTATGGTTCCCTCCATACATTATCATTTCTTCTGCAAATTATGACCGTTGTACTTCTTCCTTTCCAATTTGGATGCCTTTTATTACTTTTTCTTGTGGGATTGCTGTAGCTAGGATTTCCAGTACCATGTTGAATACAAGTAGTGAAAGTTGACATTCTTCACTTGTTGATGATCTTAAGGAAAATGCTTTTACTTTCCCTGTTGAGTATGATGTTAGCTATGGGTTTGTCACATTATGTTGGCTTAAGTTCCCTGTATTCCCATTTTGTTGAGAATTTTTGTAATAAATAGATGCTGGATTGTGTCAAATACTTTTTCTACATCTATGGATTTGATCATATAATTTTCATCTTGTTTAAGTGGTGTATCACATTAATTAATTTGCAGATATTGAACCAATATCTTGCATCTCAGGTATAAGATCCCATTTGATAATGCTATATGGTGTTTTCAATGATTTGTTGAATTGCTTTTGCTAATATTTTGTTAAGGATTTTTGTATCTAAGTTCATCAGGGATATTCGCCTATAATTTTTTTTTCTGCAGTGTTTCTGAATCAGGGTAATGATGGCATCATAAAATGAGCTTGGCAGCCTTCCCTCTCTAGAAATTTTTTGAATAGTTTGAGAATAGGGGATAATTCTTCTTTGAATGATAGGTAAAATTCATCTGTGAACCTATCCAGTCCAGGGCTTTTGTTTGTTGGGAGTTTTTTGATTACTGATTCATTTGAGTTAGTACTAATCGGTCAGTTATGATTTTCTGTTTCTACTTGATTTAGTCTTGAATGATTGTATGTTTCTAGGAATTTATCCATTTTTATCCAGATTGTCCAATTTTTGGCATATACTTCCTTGTAGTACTTACATATAATCCTTTGTATTTCTGTGGTGTCAGTTATCACTCTGCCTCTTTCATTTCTGATTTTATTTGTTTGGGTCCTCTCTCTTTTATTCTTGATGAGTCTGGTAAAAGGTTTATCAGTTTTGTTTATCTTTTCAAATAACAAGCTCTTGGTTTTACTGATCCTTGTATTTAGACACTACTTCATTTATTTCCATTATGATCTTTATTATTACCTTCCTTCTACTCACTTTGTGCTTTGGTTGCTGTTTTTTTTCTCATTCCTTTAAGTGTAAGGTTAGATTTTTTTTATTTGATATTTTTATTATATTTCAAGGTAGGCTTGTATTGATATGAATTTCTCTCTTAGGACTGCTTTCACTGTGTCACATAGATTTTGGGTCATTGTATTTTCATGTTCATTTGTCTCAAGGTATTTTTGGTTTCTTCCTTGATCTTATTGCTAACCCAATTCACTGTTTAGTAGCATGTAGACTCCAAGTGATTTTCAGTTATTTTTTTCCATGTAATTGATTTCTAGTTTTATATCACTGTGATCTGAGAGGCACATGATATGATTTCAATCTTCTTAAATTTATTGAGACTTGTTTTGTGGTCTAAAACGGGGTCTATCTTGGAAAATGTTCCATGTGCACTTGAAAAGAAGGTAAATTCTGCTGCTTTGGGGTGAAATGTTCTTAAAATATTAACTAAATCCATCTGCTCCATTGTGTCATAAGGCTGCTGTTTCCTTGTTGACTTTCTATCTGGAAGATCTATCTATTAATGTCAATAGGGTGTGAGAGTCCTCTACTATGACTGTATTACTGTCAATCTCTCCCTTTATGTTGGTCAATATTTGTTTTATATATCTAGGTGCTACTATGTTAGGTGCATAAATGTTTACAAGTGTTATATACTCTATTTGATCCCTTTTTCATTATGAAATATACTTGTCTCTTATTATAGCCTTTGATTTAAATTCTATTTTGTCTGATATAAGAATTGCTAGTCCAACTTTTATGTTTATTTCCATATGCATGAAAATTTTTTTTCATTTCTTTATTTTCTGTGTGTGTCTTTCGATCTAAACTGGGTCTCTTGTAGACAGCATATGTATGGGTCTTACTTTTTTATCCATTCAGCTACCCTACGCTTTTTTTTTTTAAGATTTTATTGGGGAATTAGGGGAGGGGAACAGACAAGTTTCTATCTTTTTGTTCTTCAGTCTAGTTGCAGAGGATGTTGCTTCACTGGCCCAGGTTGGTATCCTCATTGCGCTCTTCCCAGATGAGGCAGATCGGTGGCCTGCCTCTGGATGTCACTCACTGCGGCTATTGGCAGCTCACGCTGGCTGCCGGCCACTCACTGCAGCCTATGGCAGCCCACTGCAGCAGGGGCTCGCACAGCCCAGCTCCAGGTGGAGCTGCTGTTAGCTGTGGAGGGCAATGTCACTGTCCCCCATACGTGGGATCCGAACCGGGGCCGCTGGCATCCCAAAACCAGCTCTTAACCAATGCGCCACTCGGCCGGCCCCTACCCTACGCTTTTGATTGGAGCATTAAATCTATTGACATTTAAAGTGATTATTGATAGGTATATAGTTATTGCCATTTTTTAAAAAGATTTTATTGGGGAATTGGGGGAGGGGAACAGCGTTGGGGAATCGGGGAAGGGGTGTTCTTCAGTCTAGTTGGAGAGGATGTTGCTTCACTGGCCCATGTTGGTATCGTCATTGCGCTCTTCCCGGATGAGGCAGATCAGTCGCCGGCCTCTGGATGTTGCTCACCTCGGCTATTGGCAGCTCGTGCTGGCTGCCAGCCACTCATGCTGGCTGCCGGCCACTCACAGTAGCCCATGGCAGCCCACTGCAGCAGGGGCTGCAGCCCACACCATCGCCGGGGCTCGCACAGCCCAGCTCCAGGTGGAGCTGTTGTTAGCTGTAGAGGGCAGTGTCACTGGCCCTCATATGTGGGATCCGAACCCAGGCCATTGGCATCCCAAAACCAGCTCTTAACCAATGTGCCACTCGGCTGGCCCTGCCATTTTATTATTTGTATTTGTTATTTTTTCTCCCTTCTTCTTCTTAAATGAATCCCTTTAACATTTCTTGTAATACTGCTTTGGTAGTGATGAACTCCTTTAGCTTTTTCTTGTTTGGGAAGCTCTTTATCTCTCTTTCATTTTTTTAAAATCTTTTACGTGGTGAAAGAGCAGTTTATTACAAGAGATAAGCAGGTTTGAGCAGTAGAGGATGGCTCAAGGGCCCATTATTAGAAGAGAAATTACACTCCAAAGAGTTTGAAGTGGGCTGAGCAAATGAAGCTCAAAAGGGCCTCTTCTTCAATGATAGCACTGCTGGGTAGAAAATCTTGGTTGTAGGTACTCACTTTTCATTACTTAAATATTTCAAGCCAATCCCTTCTGGCCTGTAAAGTCTGTATTGAGAAACCAGCTGACAATATTATGGGAGCTGCCTTATAGGTAACTAACTGCTTAATCTTGCTGCTCTCAAGATTCTCTCTTTGTCTTTAACCTTTGGCATTTTAATTATGATGTGTTTTGGTGTAGGCCTGTTTAAGTTAACTTTGTTTGGGACTCTCTGTGCTTCCTAAATTTGTATATCTACTTCCTTCACCATCTTAGGGAAGTTTTCAGTCATTATTTCTTCAAATATGTTCTCAATCCATTGTTCTCTCTCTTCTCCTTCTGGTACCCCAAAGATATGAATGTTGTTACAATTGATGTTGTGTCAGAGGTCCCATAAAGTATCCTCATCTTTTTTTATTAATTTTTCTTTCTGCTCTTCCAATTGGATGTTTTATGCTACCTTGTCTTCCTAATTGCTGATTCGATACTTTGCTTCATCTAATTTGCTGTTGATTCCTTCTGACTAGCTTTTTTGGTTTGTTTGTTTTTTTAAGATTTTATTGTGGAATTGGGAGAAGGGAACAGTGTTGGAGAATTGGGGAAGGGGACCAGCAAAAGTGTTCTTCAATCTTCATTGTGGAGGGCGCCAGTTGCCATCTGGCTTCCTGTTGGCAGCTCGTGGCCTCTAAGCTCAAGGTGCTGTGTTCAATCTTAGCTGCCGGTGGGTGTAGCCAACCATCCTATGTGAGAGTTGAACCAGCAGCCTTGTTGTTAAGAGCACATGCTCTATCCACTGAGCCATCCAGCCAGCAGCTCAGCTCAAGGTGCCGAGTTCAGTCTTAGTTGCAGGTGGGCATAGCCCACCATCAAACAGGCAATCTTGGTTTTACACCAGCTGAGCCACGAGTTGGCAGCTCAGTGACAGCTCAGCTCGGGCAGTGTCACTGGCCCAAGTGGGAATCAAACCGGTGGCCCTGTTGCTCATAGCTCGCGCTCTAAGCCAACTCTTAATCAACTGAACCACGCAGCCAGCCCCTGAATAGTTTTTTATTTTTATGGTTTCTATGCGTTTTTTCAATGCTTACTATCTCTTTGTTGAAGTTCTCATTAAGTTCCTTGAGCATCCTTATAACCAGTGTTTTGAACTCTGTATCTGACAGATTGCTTACCTCTGTTTCGTTTAGTCCTTTTTCTTGAGTTTTCTCCTGTTCTTTCATTTGGGAAATATTTGTCTCCTCATTTTCACTACCTCTTTATCTTTATTTCTATGTATTAGGTATACCTATGTCTCCCAGCTTTGGCAGGGTAGCCTTAAGTAATAGATGTCCTGTGGGGCTCAGTGGTGTGGTCTCCCTGATCACCTGAGGTAGGTGCTCCAGGAGTGTCCCTTGTGTGGGTTGTGTATGTCCTCCTATTGTAGTTGAGACTTGATTTCTGTTGGCACATCAGTGGGTGAGAGTGACACTCAGCTGATGGGCTGTGAGGATTGGCCACGGACACAGTGTACGAGCTGATGTGCAGGGGATGACTCCATGGAGTTGGATTCACCTCAGTGTGCTGTGGTGTCTGCCCAGGCCACCCTCTGGGTGTGTTGTTTGTGGGGCTAATCGAGTGGTGCTTTGTTGTGGTCTGAATCCAGCTACCAGGTGTGTTGGTTCTGTGGCCTCTTGGGAGGGGCTCCTGTGCAGGCCAAGGTTAGCCACTGCCTATGACTGGCCCAGGACTACATAGTAGGGGCTACAAAGCAATCCAAACTTGGTCACTGCCTGTGCTGAATCTGGAGGTATGTGAGCGAGGCCACTCTGCAACTGAGGCTGGCTGCCACCGGTACTGGGCCTGAGGCAGCTCAGCAAAAGGCCTAGGGCATCCCAAGGCCTGCCACTGTCTTGTAGCTGCTTGTAAGGCTCAGCTGATTCAATAGTCTTGTCAATACATGAGTTTGGTGAGTCAGGGTCTCAGGGAGTCACCAGGTGGGGCAACTAGTGTTCACCACGTTAATGAAGATTTAGACTTGGTGCCAATGCTGAGCCTGGGTTCACTCAGAAAATGATACAGAGCACACTGGGGTGAGCTGCTGCCTGCCTGGGGACTGTAGACCCCCAAAAATTTTCCAAGAAGGAATGCAACATAGGTCAATGGCAGCTGCATGCCACTGAAAGAACCTTAGGTGGTATGTGAGTTGGATGGGGTGGGGTTCCAGGGAGTCCCCAGAGTACAGCAAGGGTTATTCATCAGGTTACTGCAGATTCTGATTTGGACATTGTGAGGAGATGGCGCATCACAGGAAAGATAGGGCCCACCAGCCTGCTGGCTGCATGGGAGGAAGACTCAACACAGGGACAATAGAGGCTGTCCCTCCAGTCCTCACCCTTAGCTACACAACTAAGTCTCTCCCTCTATGTCTTTGTTGGTTTCTGAGCCATCATCCCTCCCCTGGAGCCCAGAGTGAGTTCCTAGGAACCTATGTATATCTTTAATAATGGCAAATCTTTGATCTTTATGAGAGGTATCAAGTTTCTGGGAAGAAGTTGAAGGTTTCTGTAACTGGTCCAATGAAGGAGACCAGGTGTCCTAATGAGGGACAGACCCAAACATAACATGTGAAGTGTGTGCTCTAACCCCAGGAAAAAACTGACTTCCTCATGTGACTCCTTAATTAGCAAGTCCTAGGAGTGAGTATAGAATTTCGACTGCTTAGAATTGGAAGGTACGTATGTAAGTGTGTGCAGACGTGTATGCATGTGCACGTGGATGCAGGCAACTGTGCATGCACACATGGAGGAGGCTGATTACTTTCCATCAAACCACTGGTTACACCCCTATGGGAACTGTGTCACTGTGTGCCTTGTTTGTTCCACTCAACTTTTAAGCCCTGGAGAAACACCGAGCACAGTATGAGGGCTGGATCTGCAAACTGCTGGACACAAAGTAATGACTAGGAAGGCAAAATGCTAACGTGAGGATTCTCTACCACTCTTCAATATTAGCAGACCTTGGCTGGGGTGAAGCCTCCCCACGCATGGTCTCTCTCCTCTCCAAGAGGCATTGTGGTGGCCCTAACTCAGCTGGATCTGGTCAATTTTGGTCCCACTCTAGCACCCCCTCACTGTGTTAGGTCGCACAGGAGATAGAACACATGAAGCATGCTGAAATATGAGGATGGCAGCAACTGGAAGAGCCAAAAGACTCTCCAGGCATCCTGTATCCTCATTTTGGCAAAGGCAAGAAAGACTTCAGCTCCTCCTTTTTAATGCAGCCCCTGAAGACTTCATAGCTCCAAGTCCTAGATGTTTCAGCAGCACACACTGCAGGAAGGGTCTTGCTTTCATCTTGGATTCCACAAATACTCAAAAGCAGCTACTAGATGACTAGTACTAACCTCAATGTGGACATGCTGGAGAGGGTGCAGAGAGCCTGTGCACAGGGTCTCTGCCACGGCGGAAACAACATAGCATGCAGCACATGAGCAGGCCCAGACATGTCAAAGAGCTATCCTGTGAGCAGCAGTCTCACAGGCTACAGTGCAGACATAATGAGCAGGAGTGCCTGGGAATGGGGCCAGAAGAAGCAGGTGGGATCAGAGACCCCAAACCCCAAATGCAACGGTAAAAGGATCCAGGTAACGGAGAGGCACTTGGGACATTAATACTCAAAATTGTCTCTTCCTAAGGTCAGTCTTATGGCAGTTTTTTGTTTGTGTGTTTTTTTTTTTTTGAGGGCAGTGTCACAGGCCCTCATATGTGGGACCCGAACGGGGGCTGCTGGCTTCTCAAGCCAGCGCCTAACCACTGCACCACTCGGCCGGCCGTCATGGCAGTTTTAAAAGTAGATTGCAAAGGGGAGGGAGACAGAGTAAGAAGACCATGTGGCAAATATATTGTTTAGACAAGAGAAGATGAGCCCAGAAACCAAAACAGTGGGCATGATGAGGCTTCTTTATGAACAGAGATTACAGGATACGGAAGAAAGTCTCTATAACAAAGAAAAGTGATTGAGGACACAGGGAGAGAAATGGAGTCAGGAGGATGACAAGTAACATTGTAAACATGCTGCCTGTACAATGTCTCCAGTGAGAGGAACCCAGGAGACAGCTGGGTTCATAGGTCCACCGAGGCCAAAACCAGAGACAGGGATGTGGGATCTTTAGCAGTCAGCTGAAGCCATGGAATGGAAAGCCTGACTAAAAATGCCTGCAGCATTTCACTGGGTTGGACCCTTGAAGGGGACCAGAGGGTGAAAAGAGGTGCAACATCCATAGACCTCCTTCCAGTCCTCAATATCTAGTTGGAGACCAATGCATCTTTGTGACACAAGGTGGTACAATACCAACCAGTACAAACAGGAAAAGATCCACTTCCCACATGACGGCAGCCATATTTGCTCCTATTGGCCCTATTATCCCACAGAAAACAAATGATATATTCTAGACAAAATACAAATTGGAGAATGACCAAACACAGGCAGGAGTTCAAGGAGAGTCGACACATGGAAGGAAGACGTGGTACTCAGAGAATCTGCTGTTTTTTTAATGGGTTTTATCTAAGAACAGTTCCAATATGTTGCCACACGGGGAGCCTAGAAATCAAATAGTTTGGGGCTACTACAACATATGGAGAGCGAGGAGGAATACCCCAGAAAGGAGAGCCTCAAATCCTGCATATGAACTTTGCCCAAATTTCTGGGTGGCCCCTGAAATACACACACATAGGACAAAATTTGTGGTACAGCGAAAATGGTCATTAGAGGGCACTCAACAACTTTAAATACCTATATTAGAAAAGAAGGTGCACAAAATCCATGATCTATAGTACCACTTTAAGAAGCTGAAAAAATAAACAAACAAAAAATACATAATTAACTGGCATAAAAACAGACCAATGGAATAGAGTAGAGAGCCCAGGAATAAACCCATCCATATACGGTCATTTAAACTATGACAATGGAAGCAAGAATTTACATTGGAGTAAAGATAGTCTATTTAATAAATGGTGCTGGGAAAATTGGACTGACACATGCAAAAAAATGAAGATGGACCACCTACTTACACCATATACGAGAACAAACTCAAAATGGATTAAAGACTTAAATGTAAGACCTGAAACCATAAAACTCCTAGAAGAAAACATAGGGAGTAAGTTTGCAGACATTACCCTGAGTAAGATTTTTACTGATATATCCCCTCAGGAAAGGGAAATAAAAGAAAAAATGAACACTTGGGATTACATCAAACTTAAAAGTATTTTCACAGCAAAGGAAATCATCAATAAAACAAAAAGGCAGCATACTGAATGGGAGAAGATATTTGCCAATGATATATCTGATAAGGGGTTAATATCCAAAAATTAATAAAATACTCATGAAACTCAACACCAAAGCAACTAACAACCCAATTAAAAAATGGGCAGAGGATATGAAGAGGCATTTCTCTAAAGAGGACATACGATGGCCAACAGGCACATGAAAAAATGTTCAACCTCACTAATCATCAGAGAAATGCAAATAAAAACCACAATGAGATACCACCTCACTGCGGTCAGAATGGCTATCATCAACAAATCAACAAACAATTGCTGGCAAGGGTGTGGAGAAAAGGAAACCCTGGTGCACTGTTGGTGGGACTGCAAATTGGTGCAGCCATTATGGAAATCGGTATGAAGTTATCTCAAAAAACTGCAAATGGAACAGCCGTATGACCCAGCAATTCCACTCTTGGGTATCTACCCAGAAGAATCCAAGATGCTAATTCGAAAAAATATATGCACCCCTATGTTTATTGCAGTGCTATTTACAATAGCCAAGACTTGGAAACAACCAAAATGCCCATCGCTAGATGACTGGATTAAGAAACTGTGGTACATTTATACAATGGGGCATTACTCCGCTATAAAGAAGAATGAAATCGTACCATTTGCAATGATACGGATGGACCTAGAGACTATTATGTTAAGTGAAATAAGTCAGTTGGAGAAAGACAAACACCATATGATCTCACTTATATGTGGAATCTGAAAAACTGAATGAATGAGCAAGGTAAACAGAAACAGTCATAGATATACAGGAAAAACAGGGTTGCTAGTTGAGAAGGGGGTGGGGATGAGGGAAAAGGGGAAGGAATTAGACACCATAAATAGGTAACTACAATATTGCCACAGGGATATGAAAGACAGTTCGGGGAATATAATAATGTTGTAAAAATTTTGTGGGGTCTCACATGTCTTGTTAGGGAGACCACTTCATGGATGGAGTAGTGGCTTGATCACTGCACTGTATACCTGAAACTGATGTTATATAATATTATATGCCAACTGTAATTGAATATATAGTCATGGGATGTGGATTATACTGTGGAAGGGAGTCAAACGAATTGTAATAGATACGTATGATATGGAGGGGAGGAATAGGGTGGTGAATTGGGGGAGGGGGGTTTTCACCTTGAGGGGTAAAAAGCATAACTATTGTACTGTGTTGTACACCTGAAGCTAATTTAAAAACTGTTTATTTCACAATAAAAGAATAAAAAAAACCTAATTAAACCCAAAGAAAGTAAAAGAAATAATAAAAATAGGAGCAGAGATCAATGAAATAGAAAGCAAACATTCGAGAAAAATAATCTAAGTCAAAAGTTTGTTTTTTGAAAAGATCAGCAAAATTGATAAATTCCTAGTCAGACTGATGAAGAAAAAAGGATAACATGAGGGCCGGCCGAGTGGCGCATTGGTTAAGCGCTGGTTTTGGGATGCCAGCGGCCCCGGTTCGGATCCCACAGGAGGGCCAGTGACACTGCCCTCTACAGCTAACAACAGCTCCACCTGGAGCTGGGCTGTGCGAGCCCCGGTAATGGTGTGGGCTGCAGCCCCTGCTGCAGTGGGCTGCCATGGGCTGTAGTGAGTGGCCCGCAGCCAGCGTGAGCGGCTGGCAGCCAAGCGTGAGCTGCCAATAGCCGCAATGAGCGACATCCAGAGGCCGGCGACCGATCTGCCTCATCCGGGAAGAGCGCAATGATGATACCAACAGTGAAGCAACATCCTCCGCAACTAAACTGAAGAACAGGAAGACGGCAACTTGTCTGTTCCCCTTCCCCGATTCCCCAACGCTGTTCCCCTCCACCAATTCCCCAATAAAATCTTTAAAAAAAAAAAAAAAAAAAAAAAGGATAACATGATAGTCAATATCTGGGGTGCAAGAGAGGCTATCGGTGAATGGTACAAATACAGGCCTATGGGGCTCAGGCGAGACACAAAAGGTGGGGTCACTGAGGAGGGCTTCGTGCAGAGCCTCTATGAACAGGCAGGCAGGATCCGGACTATAGAGGCTGGAACAGACATTTGCATAGTTTTGACTGCTGACATCCATTCCCCTCCCCAGCAAAACTTTCCCTCTTCCTGCCAAAGATCATGTATGACTGGTGAGAACAACTTGGAGCAAAAGCACCAGAAATTAAAATGGGTGGTATCCTATCTATTCCAACAGGATGAGCCTGCTATTACAGGAGTCTCTGCTTCCCAGACTCCAGAGCAGTCTCTATTCTGGCCTGACTCTCCAGCTGCCCACCAAGTCTGGGAGCCACCAGTATCCTTCTAACACACACACTTTTATTTAAGTTAGCTAGAGCTGATTTCTATGGTCCAACCAAAGGATCCCAATTGATACCAGGGGCTTGTGCACCTCAGGTTAGGAAAAATGGCAGGTGCACAGAGAACAGCACTGCAACTAGTGGAAAGGGATAAGCAACTTTTATGAGGAAAGACACCAGAAGCTGGCACTATGGTCGCAGGCTGTGTCAATATTGTAGGAACCTGTACCCAAGCCTCAGGACAGTCTCTTCCCCTCAGACCCAACAGGGACCCAAGAGCTGAGGCCAATGGTGGTCAGTCCCTAAGCTCTTGGTGTGGCCAAGAAATGACAAGGAGAAAGATAGCAACAATAAAAATTGTCCTGGGACAAAGGGTCACCAAGAGGTTCTGGGATGAAGAACAATGATTCATTCCTGGAGATGCAAGTGTTCTCCACGAAAGGGGAGCTCAAGTTCCAAGATAGAAAAAAGCAGTCCTGCCTCTGGGCCCTGTACCTTGAGCTTCTCCCCTGTCCTGGCTTCCCAGTCTGCTTTGGGAACTGGTGTGTCTTCACGCCAGCCAGCAGACATGGACTGTAGTGAAGGTCCTGCCCAGCCGAGATGCTACTATTGCTGCCCAAGGGGAGAAGGGTTCTGAGCTTAGCCCAGCACACTAGACAGGAGGCCCCGAGTTCACATGCTACTGTGCTGAGTGTTCAGAAAGCTTTGCCAAATTATCTAATTACTCACCTCCTATATATTAGGGACTGGAGGCAAGAGGTGTTCTTCCTCTTTAATTGACTTGAGAAAGGAAGAAAGGAGGCAGCAGACATAATGAATGACTTATAAGGGTCCAGGAAGGGGAAGGCAGACCCAATTACTAGTTCAGCATTTTACTCACCTTTTCCTGCTGTTCATTCCATCACCATTTCTTAGCATGTACTCTGTGCCAGACCCTCATGCATAAAACACACTCCTTGCTCTCAAGCTCACAGGTTAGCTAATGAGAAGGGCAGATAAATACCTAACTGCTCATTCATTTAGTCTCTCATTCATCAGATAGGCAGAGTGTAACAGTAAGTTCAAATCCAGCCTACGCTACCAGCTGTATGATCTCACGCAAGTTATATAACCTATCTGAGCCTCAATTTTCCTGGGTGGATCATGGAGGCCCCAGCTACCTTGCAGTGTTACTGTGCGGGTTAATGGGGTGATGATGATGGACACCTGGCACATGGCAGGTGCTCAATGACTGTCCATTCCCTCCCTCTATTCCCAGGTTTTAGAGCAGAGCCTTAAACATTCTTTGCAGAGGCTCCATTTTCTTTCCTCTATCTCTGAGCCAAGTATACCAAGTGCAGTGAGAAGCACACAGTAGGCTTTCAATAGGTGAAGTTGTTATTATCACCATCAATATTTACTGAGTGCCCCCCAAGTGTCAGGCAATGGGGTACACATTAAAGCCACAGGGTAGTGTCACTTAACAAACATTTATTGAGCCTATTATGTGCCAATCATGGTTGTTGGTGCAAAGTTAGGGAAGAAGGGGCTTTTATTAAGAAAATAAATACACATAAATATAATAAACATAATACTGTTAATTGGGACTAGACAGTGAAGGAAGAGCAAGCTTTCAGTCCCAGCCAAGAGGGGAGTGTGAGGGGGTTGCTGAGAATAAGCCAACTTCTGAGTTTTAGAGACCTTTGAGCCTCTAAGATGTCATCAAGTAGACCATTTGTTATGCAGGCTGGAGCTAAGGGGTGTTCTGAGCTTACAGGGACAAGTGAAACTCAGGGAGGAGAAGATATTTCCTGGGAAACCACAAAGACTGAAAAGAGAAGAGGCTGAGGATGTTGGGTCAGGGGCCCAAAATTTAAGGTAGGAAAGTGAGAAGGACCTAGCAGAAGAAGAGATTGAAAAGGACGAGGCTGAAGAGTGGCAGAGACCCCTAATAAGAGTGGCATCCTACAAGCTACAGGACTAGGGGAGTCCTCAGTGTCCATATCAAAAGATGAAAGAGGATGAAGTTCTCTTGCCAGCCACTGATTTAGGTTGGTGTTTTTCCAACCATGTTCCCCTTGGAGGCACCCCAGGGGACTGCTGCAGCACAGTAGAGGTGGTCAGGTGGGCCCTCCAGTGCTATTCCAACCAGAGCAACTTCATTTTCATTTAAGGTTCTTATCCTTACCTCCCACTCCCCTTCCAATCAATGACCAAATGCTACTGTTTTTTCCTACTAAATATTTCCTGAGCCATTGTCCATCTATTTCCCATTAATCGTTCTGGCTCAGGCCACATTATCTGCCTCTTGGATTACTAGAGCAGCCAGGAACTGCTTTCTCTTCCTCCAGCCTTGCTTCACTCTGCAAAATTCCTCATACTGCAGCAAGAACCATCTAATTAAAACACAAATCTGATCATGCTATTTCCTTGCATAAAAGCCTTCAATAGATTCAAAATGTCCACAGAATAAAGCCCAAGTTTCCATAAAATGGCTTTCAATGCCTGAATGATGTGGCTCCTGCTTACCCCCAAGTCTCATCCTTCCTCTCCTTCTCTTTCATCTCCTGGCACACAGTCTCCTCTTCCTGGTAGGTTCCTGCCTCCCTCTGCCCCCTCCCCTACCCCATCTTTTACTTGTTAACCTCAACTTATTCTTCAAGTCTAGGTCTCAATGTCTCTGGGAAGCCTTCCCTGATTCCTCAAGTTTAGGTGTCCTTCCCATGGACCACCAAGAAGTCTCAGCTTCTAAAATTATAGTTACTGGATCTCCTCCAAACTCTTTTGCAAAAACTAAGCCCTAGGGTGGGAATGGATGCACAAGCTACCTCTCTGGGTCTCAGTTTCCCTACATAAACTCAAATTATAAGGATCCTTTCTTCATGTCACCATCAGGAGAATGAGATTTATAATACACATGGAAAATCTAACATAATGGTATTCATTTGCCCAAACTCACAGGGTTGTACACAAAAAGGATAAATTTTACTGTATATAAGTTATACCCAATAATCTTGACTTTAAAAAAATCAATTATAATTTACCACATTAGTAGAATAAAGGGGAAAAACATATGGTCATCAAGAGATTCAGAAAAGTACTTGATAAAATTCTAAAAACACTTATGATGAAAACTGAGCAACTTAGTTACAGGAATCCGACAAAATATATCTATAAAAACCTTTAGCTAATATCAGCCTTTTATTTAAAAATTTTTAAAATTTATTTTGATTAGCTTCAGGTGTACAACACAGTGCCATAGTTATACTTTTTAACCCCTCAAAGTGACAACCCCCCTCCCCCAATTCTCCCCTCCACTCCTCCCCCTCATATCATACTATCTGTTACAGTTCCTTTGACTCCCTTCCACCGTATAATCCACATCCCGTGACTATCTATATATTCAATTACTGTTAGCATACAATATTACACAACATCAATTTCAGGTATACAGTTCAGTGATCAAGCCTCCACTCCATCCATGAAGTGGTCTCCCTAACAAAACATGTGACCATCTGACACCCCACAAAATTTTTACCACATTATTATATTCCTCAGTCTTTCATATCCCTGTAACAATACTGTAGACATTACCTATTTATGCTGTCTAATCCCTTACCCTTCTCCCTCATCCCTACCCCCCTTCCAACTAGGAGCCCTGTTTTTCCTCTATATCTATGAGACTGTTTCTGTTTCCTTTGCTCATTCATTCAGTTTTTCAGATTCCACATATAAGTGAGATCATACGGTATTTGTCTTTCTCCGATTGACTTATTTCACTTAACATAATAGTTTCTAGGTCCATCCATATCGTTGCAAATCGTACGATTTCATTCTTCCTTAGAGCAGAGTAATACTCCATTGTATAAATGTACCACAGTTTCTTAATACAGTCATCTACTGATGGACATGTCGGTTGTTTCCAAGTCTTGGCTATTGTAAAAAGCACTGCAATAAACATAGGAGTGCATATATTTTTTTCAAATTAGCGTCTTGGATTCCTCTGGGTAGATACCCAAGAGTAGAATTGCTGGGTCATACGGCAGTTCCATTTCCAGTTTTTTGAGATACCTCCAAACTGATTTCCATAATGGCTGCACCAATTTGCAGTCCCACCAACAGTTCACCAGGGTTTCCTTTTCTCCACACCCTCGCCAGCACTTGTTTGTTGATTTGTTGATGATAGCCATTCTGACTTCAGTGAGGTGGTATCTCATTGTGGTTTTATTTGCATTACTCTGATGATTAGTGAGGTTGAACATTTTTTCATATGCCTCTTGGCCACCTGTATGTACTCTTTAGAGGAATGCCTCCTCATATGCTATGCCCATTTTTTAATTGGGTTGTTTGCTTTTTGGTGTTGAGTTGCATGAGTATTTCATAAATTTTGGATATCAACCCCTTATCACATATATCGTTGGCAAATATCTTCTCCCATTCCGTAGGCTGCCTTTTTGTTTTACTGATGATTTCCTTTGCTGTGAAAAAACTTTTAAGTTTGATGTAATCCCATATGTTCATTTTCTCTTTTATTTCCCTTGCCCGAGAGGACATATCAATAAAAATATTACTCAGGTTAATGTCTGCAAACTTACTCCCTATGTTTTCTTCTAGGAGTTTTATGGTTTCAAGTCTTACATTTAAGTCTTTAATCCATTTTGAGTTTGTTCTCGTATATGGTGTAAGTAGGTGGTGCATTTTCATTTTTTTGCACGTGTCAGTCCAATTTTCCCAGCACCATTTATTAAATAGACTATCTTTACTCCAGTGTAAATTTTGCTTCCATTGTCATAGATTAAATGACTGTATACAGATGGGTTTATTCCGGGGCTCTCTACTCTATTCCATTGGACTATGTGTCTGTTTTTATGCCAGTACCATACTCTTTTGATTAATGTAGACTTGTAGTATGTTTTGATGTCAGGTAGTGTGATGCCTCCAACTTTGTTCTTATTTCTGAACATTGCCGTAGCTATATGGGGTCTTTTGTGGCTCCATATAAATTTTAGGGTTCTATGTTCTATTTCTGAGAAAAATGTCCTTGGTAATTTGATTGGAATTGCATTGAATCTATATATTGCTTTAGGTAGTATTGACATTTTAACTATATTAATTCTTCCTATCCATGAGCATGGTATATATTTCCATTTCTTTGTATCTTTTTTGGTTTGTCTCTTCAGTGTCTCATAATTTTCTCAGTACAAGTCTTTTACTTCTTTAGTTAAATTGATTCCTAGATATTTTATTGTTTTTGAAGCAATTGTAAAAGGGATTGATTTCCTGATTTCTTCTTCTGATAGTTTATTATTGGTGTATGGAAACGCAACTGATTTCTGAATATTAATTTTGTATCCTGCTACCTTACCAAATTCGAGTATCAGTTCTAACAGTTTTTTGGTGGAGTCTTTGGGGTTCTCTATATATAGTATCATGTCATCTGCATATAATGACAATTTTACTTCCTCTTTTTCAATTTGGATGCCTTTGATTTCATTTTCTTGTCTGCTGTGGCTAGAACTTCCAGAACTATGTTAAATAGTAGTGGCAAAAGCGGGCAGCCTTGTCTTGTTCCTGATCTTAAGGGGAAAGCTTTCAGCCTTTCCACATTGAGTACGATGTTTGCTGTGGGCTTATCATATATGGCCTTTATTATGTTGAGATATGATCCAATTATTCCCACTTTGCTAAAAGTTTTTATCATAAATGGCTGCTGGATTTTGTCAAATGCCTTTTCTGCATCTACTGATATGATCATATGATTTTTATTTTTCATTTTGTTAATGTGATGTATTACGTTAATTGATTTGCAGATATTGAACCAGCCTTGCATACCAGGAATGAATCCCACTTGATCGTGGTGTATGATCTTTTTAATGAGATGCTGAGTTCAGTTTACTAGTATTTTGTTGAGAATTTTTGCATCTATGTTCATTAGGGATATTGGCCTGTAATTTTCCTTTTTTGAAATATCTTTGTCTGACTTAGGAATCAGGATGATAGTGGCTTCATAAAAAGAGTTTGGGAGCCTTCCCTTCTTCTGTATTTTTTGGAATAGTTTGAGGAGAATAAGTACTAATTCTTTTTTGAATATTTTGTAAAATTCACCTGTGTAGCCATCTGGTCCAGGGATTTTGTTTGTTGGAAGATAGTTGATTACTGATTCAATTTCTTTGGCATTAATCAGACTGTTCAGAGTTTCTGTGTGTTTTTGGTTCAGACTTGGTAGATTGTATGCTTCTAGAAATTTATCCATTTCTTCCAGATTGTCGAATTTGTTGGCATATAGTTGCTCACAGTATTTTCTTAAAATTTTCTGTATTTCTGTGGTTTCTGTTGTCACTTCTCCTCTTTCATTTCTGATTTTATTAATTTGGGTCCTTTCTCTCTTTTTCTTGGTTAGTCGTGCTAAAGGTTTGTCGATGTTTATCTTTCCAAAAAACCAACTCTTGGTTTCATTGATCTTTAGTATTGTTTTTTTGTTCTCTATTTCATTTATTTCTGCTCTGATCTTTATTATTTCCTTCTTTATACTCCCTTTAGCCTTGTTTTGCTGTTGTTGATTTTTTGAGTTCCTTTAGGTGTAAAGAGAGTCCATTGATTTGAGATTTTTCTTCCTTTTTTAGGTAGGCCTGCATTGCTATGAACATCCCCCTTAGGACTGCTTTCGCTGCATCCCAGGGATTTTGGGTCGTGGTGTTTTCATTTTTATTTGTCTCGAGGTATCTTTTCATTTCCTCCTTGATCTCATTTTTGACCCACTCACTATTTAGTAGCATGTTATTTAGCCTCCATGTATTTGTAAGCTTTCCATATTTCTTCTTATAATTGATTTCTTGTTTCATAGCATTGTGGTCAGAGAAGACACTTGATATGATTTCAATCTTCTTAAATTTATTGAGAACTGTTTTGTGGACTATCATGTGGTCTATCTTGGAGAATTTTCCATGTGCACATGAGAAGAATGTATATTCTGTAGCCTTTGGGATGAAATGCTCTGAAAATGTCAATTAAATCCAGCTGGTCTAAAGTGTCATTTAAGGCCACTATGTCCGTGTTGATTTTCTGACTGGAGGTTCTGTCCATTTGTGACAACGGGGTGTTGAAGTCCCCTACTATGATAGTGTTACTGTTGATCTCTGCCTTTATGTCTGTCAAAATGTGTTTTACATGTTTAGAAGCTCCTATATTGGGTGCATAGATGTTTACTAGGGTTATGTCCTCTTGTTGAATTGATCCGTTTGTTATTATGTAGTGCCCTTCTTTGTCTTTTATTGTAGTCTTCATTTTAACGTCTATTTTGTCTGAACGAAGTATTGCTACTACAGCTTTTTCTCATTTCCATTTGCATGAAATATCTTATTCCATACCTTTGCTTTCACACTGTGTGTGTCTTTTGATCTGAGATGAGTCTCTTGTAGACAGCATATGCATGGGTCCTGTTTTCTTATCCACTCAGCCACTCTGTGTCTTTTGATTGGAGCATTTAGCCCATTCACATTTAAAGTAATTACTGATAGGTGTATATTTGCCATTTTGTTATTTGTATTTCTTGTCTTCCCGGGTTAGCTTGCTTTCCCCTTTCTTCTGTTTAAAAAAGCTCTTTTAACATTTCCTGCAATGCTGGCTTGGTGGTAATGAACTCCTTACGCTTGTTCTTTCCTGAGAAGCTCTTTATCTTTCCTTCAATTTTAAGTGATAGCTGTGCCTGGTAGAGCAATCTTGGTTGCAGACCTTTATTTTGTGCCACTTTGAATATCTCCTGCCATGCCCTTCTGGCCTGCAGAGTTTCTGTAGAGAAGTCAGCAGTTAGCCTTACAGGACTTCCTTTGTATGTAACCTGCTGTCTTTCTCTTGCTGCTTTTAGGATTCTGTCTTTGTCTTTAAGCTTTGCCATTTTAACTATGATGTGTATTGGTGTGGGCCTGTTTGGATTCAGCCTGCTTGGAACTCTCTGTACATCCTGGGCTAGTATGTCGATTTCCTTCTCCAGGGTAGGGAAGTTTTCAGTCATTATTTCTTTAAATACATTCTCAATCCCTTGCTTCTTCTCTTCTCCTTCCGGTTTCCTATGATGGAAAGATTGTTGTGTTTCATATTGTCCCAGAGGTCTCTTAAACTATTTTCATTCTTTTTTATTCTTTTTTCTTTTTGTTGTTCCAGCTGGGTGATTTCTGCTATTTTGTCTTCTAATTCACTGATCCGCTCCTCTGCTTCATCTATTCTACTGGTGATTCCTTAGAGTGTGTTCTTCATTTCAGTGATTGTATTCTTTAGTTCTAACAGGTTGTTTTTTATGGTTTCCCTATCCTTCTTTATGTCCTCCCTAAGTTCCTTAAACATTCTTATCATCAGTGTTCTAAACTCTGTCTCTGAAAGTTTGGATACCTCTGTTTCATTTAGTTCCATTTCTAGAGTTTTCTTCTGATCTTTTAGTTCGGACATGTTTGTTTTTTCATTCTGGCTGTCATTCTGTGAATGCTTCAATGTATTAGATAGATCATCTAGAAAGAAAAGAAAAAAAGAGAAAAGAAAAAAATAGAAAGAGGTGGGGGGGGCTCTCCGTCCTCTTTAATCTGCAGACCACTTGCTCAGGGTTGCAGTGAGCATTCCACAATTAGCTGCTGTGTGCTCTGGAACGGTGCTCACTACCAAAAAAAAAAATCTTCAAAGGTTGTTGCAGGTTTTCCGCTACTGCAAAAAAAAAAAAAAAACACACAAAAAAACAAAAAAACCCTCTGTGGCCTTTTGAGATGTGGGCCAGGCACCGGGGGCTCAGTGTGTCTCTGGTAACACAGCTCTACATGGGTGGGGCAGGCCCCCAAGGCACCACTTGATGTGGTCAGTGGCCCGCACCAAGTCAGAACAGCATGCACTCTGCACCAGCAATTAGTCCACACAAACTCGCCAGGAAAGCCTTGATCGGATCACGCAGGTGCACCGCTCTCTGGCGAACACTCTCAGGAAAACTCCCCATCTCAGCTTGTCCCAATCAGCTGCCTGCAGACCAGGCTAAGCAGCCCAACAGGCAATCCCAGCCTTACAACTCTCTTCAAACAGTGTGGAGCGTGGGGATCCAAGGGTGCTTGTGCACTCCTGAGTCTCAGTGAACAGACTGATGCAGCTGGTGAGCACCCACCGGCGTTTCCCTGGAGACGCAGCACAAGCAGGGTGGAATGTCAGGACCCAAGGCTTCTCGCACACTCCCAGGTCTCAGTGAGCAGCCTGATGTCGCTGGAGGGCTCCCACCAGGATTTTCCTTGGAAACGCAGCACAAGCCGGGTGGGGACCCAGCAGCACAAGCCGGGTGGGGACCCAAGGCGGCTTATGCACTCCTGTGTCTCAGTGAGCAGCCTGATGGAGCCGGTGGGCACCCGCCAGGTGTTTCCCTGGCAACACAGAACAAATAGGGCGGAGGGTGGGGATCCAAGGCCTCATGCGCATGCACGCACGCACTCCTGCGCCATGTTCACCAGACCAATGGGATCCCAGATCTGACCCTCTGTGGGAGGGCCCAACCCTGAAAAAATGGCGCCCTCCTGTGTACTGCTTGTGTGCAAGCTCTGCATCGGTAGAACAACGGTCCCAAAAGCTCCAGCTTCTGCACCAAAGGTGCTCAGTTCAGTCCTTCCCTACAGGCTCCTGAGCCCGGCTCACAAGCTACTCCCTTCATCAAGAACTGGGTGAGTGCTCACTGGCGAGTGGACCCATGCGCTGGCCCCACTGATTCTCCAGCTGCCCTCAGCCTCACCGAGCCGAGCAAAGAAAGTCCTCACTAATTTCTACTGCCTGCTATCGTAGAACTCGTCTTCCTGGCAAAGCAACTCTGGAGTGGTGAGCTCGGTGTGGGGCCGGAGGATCTCTCCCCCAACCGGAGAAGCCTCCCCACATAGCTGGGGCATCCCTTACGGGGCTCGCCCTCTCCCGTCTGCACCCCTCCTACCAGACTTGACGTGGCTTCCTCTTTAAGTCCTTCGTTTAGAGGTTCTGTTCATCTAATGTTCAGGGGACTTCTGAGGTTAAATGTTGTATAATTATTTGTAATTTTGATGTGATCCTGGGAGGCAGTTTGGAGAAGGTCCGTCTACTCTGCCATCTTACCGGAACTTCCACTAATATCATACTTAATGGTGAAATATGGATCATCCTCCCCATAAGTCTACAATTAAGAGAAGAGCACCCAATATAATAATTTCTATTCTAAATTGAACCCGAGGTCCAGCCAGTGCAACAATACAAAAAAAAAAAGGGAATTTAAAAAAAAATTCCAATCTTTGGATTGGAAAGGAAAAGGTAAAATTGCCATGACATTGAAATGACCAGACCGTGTATGTATGTGTATGTAGAAAAACATAAGGAAATTACACAATATAGTAAAATTAGTTTCATTTCTATACACTAACAATAAATTTTAAAAGAATATCAATGAAATGAAAAAGCAATACCATTTTCATTAACATCCAAAAATATAAAACATCTAGGAATAAATCTAACAAAAAAGATCTAAGATCACTACATAGAAATCTATGAAACATTGCTGAGAAGGCCAAAACAAATGTGTATTCGTGTGTGCATGTGCATGTGTGTGTTCTGGCTCAGGCCACTTTATCTGCTTCCTGGATTGTGTGTGTGTGTGTGTGTGTGTGTGTGTGTGCGTGCGCGTGTGTGTGTGTAGACAGAGAGGGAGAGAGAGAGAAAGAAAGATAGGTAAGGGGGGAGGAAGAGGTAGAGAGCTTGGAAGATTCAATAACATTAAGATGCCAATTCTCTCCGAATTAATCTATAGATGTTAATCTGACAAACTCATTCTGAAATTGACAGAGAAATGCAAAGGACTTAGAAAATCCAAGATAATCTTGAAAACAACAAAACTGGAGGACTAATACACAAGATAATCAGACCTACTATAAAGATACAATAATTAATAAAAAGTATTGTTGGCACAAGGAAAGACACAGACCAATTGAACTGAATAGATTCCAGAAACATCCTTTGTGTACACAGTCAACTAATTAACAACAAAAGTCCTCCTGAAATCCAGTGAAGAAAGAATGATGTTTTTTTTTGAGGGCAGTGTCACTGACCCTCATATTTGGGACCCGAACTGGGGCCGCTGGTGTCCCAAGCCAGTTCTTAACCACTGAGCCACTTGGCTGGCCTTAGAGTGATTTTTTTTTTTGAGGGCAGTGTCACTGGCTCTCATATGTGGGACCGAACCACGGCCACTGGCTTCCCAAGCCAGCGCTTAACCATCACGCCACTCGGCCGGCTAGGGTGATCTATTTTAATAAATGGGTATTGCTACCTGATACCTTATACAAAGTTTAATTCACAATGGATCAGAGCCTAAATGAGAAAGGTTTTTTTTATTGAAATATATTATCAGTGCAATCCCTATCAAAATCTTAGCTGCTTTTTTTCTTTTGCAGAAATAGAAAAATACATCCTAAAATCATATAGAATTTCAAAGGACCCCAAATAGTAAAAATAGGAAAGAGAACAAAACTGTAGGATTCACGACTCTTGATTTCAAAGCTTACTACAAAGTTCAATAATCAAGGCAGTGTGGTACTGACGGAAGGATAGACATATAAATTAATGGAATGGAATTCAGAGTCCAGAAATAAACTTTTGCATTTATAGTCAATTGATTTCGAAAAGAGTGTCAAGTCCATACAGTGGGAGATGAACAGTAGTTTCAACAGATGATGCTAGTATAAGTGGATATTCATATGCAAAAGAAAGAAGTTGGACTAGTAACTTACAACATATACAAAACTAATTCAAAATGGATCAAAGAACTACATTTCAGAGCTAAAACTACAAAACTCTTAGAAGAAAACATAGGGATAACTTTTTTTTTTTTGAGGGCAGTGTTACTGGCCCTCCTATGTGGGATTCAAACCGGGGTCACTGGCTTCCCAAGCCAGCGCTTAACCACTGCGCCACTCGGCCGGCCCGGGATAACTCCTATTGACTTTGAATTTGGTAATCTGACACCAAAAGCACACATAACCAAAGAAACAACAGACAAATTGAACTTCATCAAAATTAAAAACTTTTGTGTTTCAAAGGACATCATCAAGAAAGAGAAAAGACACCCACAGAATGGGTGTAAATACTGGCAAATCATTTTCTCTCATATGGGACTTACCTTCAGAATATATAAGCACTCTTACATATATAAAAACTCAGAGACGCTGAGGGCTAAGAATCGCAGGCTGGAAACATGTGGCCAGCTGGCTTCCATGTCTCTATGAGAGTCACTGCCTGATGCTGGGGGATATGAGCAGTTGAGCCTGTCATAGTGCTACACGCATAACCTCTGTATGGGAGGGACCCATGGAGTAAACATGTATTTTTCTCTGCTAAGAATCTTTTAGTCTTGCCAACTTTCACCAAAGCTGAAACTGACTTCATGCAGTATCCAAAAGCCTGGCGGGCGAGGCACCCTTTGCTATTAGATAGTGGGCAAGGGAAGTTAAGCTGCCCAGGTATAGGCCCAGGCTGCACACCATTCTGAGACTGATGGCCTCAAAGAATGCAGCCATGCCCTCCTGGGCAGCTATCAGAGCTCAGGTTCACTATACCTGCACCTGGTCTCAATGTATACTGTTATCAGAAAAAAAAAATATATATATATATATATATATACACACACACACACATACACACACACACACACACACACACACACGCACACACACACATTTTTTTTTTTCCTGGAAAAAAAGCCTGACATCAGGAGCTTGCAACCCCACCTTTCCATCATGACACATTGTGGCAGGGGCTCAGAGGATAGGCTGGTTTTGCAGAAAGGGAGGCTGGAGTCTGCCACTCACAGACTGCACTGGGTAGGGGCAGCCAGTGGAAATGGAGGCAAGTGAGGGATACAACACAGCTGCCCCTATCATACTAGGAACTTCCAGCTGACCCACAGAACCACACTATAAGGATCCATCTTCACACTTCCTCATGGGCCTGGGAGCAGACACAGCAGGTATGCAGACCACAGCCCCACTGGCTGATACCCCTGTATGTAGCTCATCTCAGTCCTTTTTAACCCATTGGCAATGCCATAAGGCCTATAGCTGAAGGGACCAGGTTGTCACAGAGAATGGAATCAGGCAACAGGGAGACACGGAAGATGCAAGAGGCCAGGGAAAGGTTTACCCCCAACAAGAAAAGGTTCCTGGTAATGAGGTTCACTACCTTTCAGGAAGAGACTTCTGCAAGGAGCATTGGGTAACGGTGGCCAATCCGCTTAGCATCTGTGGGCAGAAGAGTTCATTTTCCTAACTGGCAAATGTGGAGGCCACCATGTTGCCATGGCGATCTGTACTAGAGAACATTGGGGCCCACATAGATAGGCTGTTGCTTCACATGCCTTCACTTATTTCCTCTTAAAAAATACATTTTAATATAGAGTCAAAACCAGTACAGGTAATAAACATAATGAAATGCAGTCTGGCTATCTCCAAAGGGATCTGGTCACCTCTGGGAGACTGAGTTGGAACTTTGTGGAACACAATCAGCAAGCACATATGGAACCTAAAACCCTAGCGAGGGCCTGGGATAGGCTTTGTGGGAGACAAAGTCAACCGCTTCCAAAGCATCTGAAAAAGATGAGTTCATCCATAATTACAATAAAGGTGGGAAGTATCAAGTTCTACAGCGAGAGGTACCAAATGCATAAGAAGTCAGAGGAGAAAAAGATTCCTTAGAGTTAAGAAGATGAGGAAAGAGAGCTACATAAAAAAAAGAGGAGGAAGACATTCTTGAATACCTCCCACTGCCAACTTTGCTTTACAGGTCATCTCAGTCATCCCAACAGGCACCTTCTACATGACACCTTCATGCTACCTTCTACAGGGTAGAGGCTTTGAGGGAGAAGGTGAACTACCCAAAGTCAGAGCTAGATGGTGGCCAAGTCAGGATTGCAGCCCAGGCTTGTGTGACTGTCCTAGCATATTCTATGGCCCCTTGGTGGCATTCAACTTAGACCTGGAGAGACTGCATTTAAAGTAGGAAATGGAGTGCTGGCTCTCAGGCTGACAGCAGATTCCCAGACCTCCAGAGGCAGTGCAGCACAGAGAGAGGAATGCAAGCAAGCTGAGGCAGGAAGTTCATGGAAGGGAAGAAGAAGGCTCAGATGCAGCCTTGCCTGCCACCTACAAAGTTGGGAACTGCACAGAGTTCAGCAGAGAGAATGACAGCAAGACTATGAACAAGTAAGCTGGACAGCAGCTGACTGACCATGGTGCCAAGCGCCCTGCAGGGCGGATCATGCATTTGGAGTGTCCCTGAAGAAGGGACTCGCAGGCACTAGGCCTTTTCTAGATGACATCACAGATGTGGAAATAACACAGGGAAAGAAAGCCAGGGCCTTTTTTGGGTAACAACTATCAATGCCCTAGAACTGGCTTTCAGGCATCTGTCAGGAAAGCTTTTTATCTCAGGGGGTAAAACAAAAACGCAAGAGGACAATCTATCTGACAAAACCCCAAGGTACTCGATTAGAAAGAAAGAACAAAACTGCCTTTCTCTTTTCTGTAGTGCTCTGCGGCCTTCTGGCTTTCAGTCATTAAAACAGACAGGCAAGAACATTGCACAGAGGTATAGGCCCCGAGCTCACTCACCATAATCCACCCAGAGAGAGTGGTAGATGATTACATGAGTTATAGGAGCTTCCCCAGAAAGATTCCTTTAAATAACAAGTTCCCTGGTGCATATGCAAGATTCCATTTGTGCTCCATCACTGTAGGTAAATCTGTTTACAGGATAGAGATCAATCAAGAACAAGCTGATAGGAACAGCATCTGTCCTAACCCCTCAGGCCCGCACCCAGCATCTTAAGGAGACCCAAGATTCTAGAAGCCAGATCATTCCAGAAGGGAAACAAGCTTCCTTTGCCAATGATAGCTGGCTGGCTAGAAAAGTCCATCACTGGGCACATCTACTACAAAGAAAATGTGAGCTGTGAGAAATCCAGATGGTCACCCTAACAGAGACAAGCAATGGTTTCCCACTCCGCACAACCACCAGGGCATTTGTTGGTTGTTTAGTCATGTCCAATATGACAAAGCCTCTGTGTGTCTGGCTCTGTGCTGGGCTCTTGTCATTTTCCTACACAAATTTGCTTCAAGCACACAGTTTACACTGTTGCTGGAGAAAATAATACAAATAACAACAGTCCTCAAGTACATCCTAGACTAGAGATGGATACGGTGCTCCGAAGGAGGACGAAACAGAGGCAGAGGAAGAAAAGAAGGAGGGGGAAGAATCAGAAGGGCCCTCAGAGAGACGAAGACACTTGAGCTTGATGTAGCAGATCGCTTTTCCTTGGGCAAAGGACCAGGGAAAGCAGAAATAGAGGGATAGAGTTGCTATCTTTTGCAAATGGTGAGAAGTTCTGTGTCTCGAGTAGGGGTGCAGGTCTCTTCCTTGGGGAAAAGCTGGGATGAGGCCAGCAAGTGGCAGAGCTAAAACACCTTGACCACTAGGCTATAGGGCTTGGACTTGGTCATAAACATGAAGGAAACTCTTGCATGGTTTTGACCAAAGGAGTAGCATCATCAGGTATGTTTTTCTGATGGAGAATTCTGGGGTCAGGGTGGAGGACAGATCCCAAGGGAACAAGGACTACTTATGGAGGGATCAGGTAGGGGCCAAGAGCCTGCAGAGCAGCAGCTAGGGTCAAGACTACAAGAGTGGTTGAAGAAAGGAGGATTGACTTAAGAGGGAAAACTCAAGGTTAAGTGAATAAGACTTGTACCTGAAACCAGGTAAGAGAGAGGGATAAGTCAGGATGCTAACTAGGTTTCCAGCTTGCTGTTAACCTACCTAAAGAACACCAGGACAAGGGAAGACTAGGGAAATGAGACAAAGAAATCTGACCTGTACATGCCACAGAATAGGAGTCTCTAGCATAGGGAGGACAGCTGAAACCATGGGAGAGTAGGAGGTCACCCAAAGGGACATCTATTCAATAAAAAAAGGATATAACCCTGGGGAGCACCAAGATTTAAAGATCAAGTAAAAAATAAAACAAGGCCTGCTGAAAACATAACCCTACAATAAAGGGACTTAGGATACTAACTTTTTCTATGTTTTCTTTCACACTCATCATCACCAAACTGAAGGTCTCCCAAGTTTGGGTGAGAATCATAAGCTGCTTCCTGCCTATACTTCAGAAGAAAGGGACAAATTCCCTTAAGGAGGCAGAGAGGTGGTAACCAAGAGCTGCTTCCAACCCTTTTAAAACAAATCAATAGAGAGATCTTTCCTATCTATATTTCTCTCTTACTACATATGATTTCAGGTCAATAGCCTACCCTTGAAAATTATATCTAGATCCAGAAATATAAAATCAAGAGAAAAACCACACATCAATATTCTTGGTACAATAAGCCTAGTAAAGTTAACTAAGCTTGAGGCTGGATTCAAAGCTATCCCTTTGGGGGAACTCCATCCTTTATCCCACAAATACTGATTTGGATTTGGACTCTTCCTCATTTATTCTCCCATCTGGATGAGAATTTTAAAAATCTAGAATAGTTTCCTGGCAGTTCCTTCAAGCTGAAGCTAATGTCTTGCAACTAACTAATGCTTTGAGGTTCACTCTTGGCAGAAACCCTCCTAGCCACAACTAGACCAGCTCTGGGCCTCTAAGATTGACACGTGGGCCTGGAACCATGACAAGTCAGGAAACAAGCAGGCAAGGGTAGGCCCTGGATCCAGCATGTGCCAGAACCAACTGATGAATGTCAAGGCCTCCCTGTGCAGGTCAGGAGAGAGGGCTCTCCGGCCAGGCAGTCCTGGCAATATGACCTCCCTGTCTTGATTTGCAAAAATAAAGCTAAGGCCTTCCTCAATTGGTGTTTGTGATGACTCAAGGAGCTAATGTGGGTAAAAAGCACTGTAGTGGCCAGAGTTACATTTCTTACAGTCCTTTCTCTCACTGGGGATTACAGTGTAGAAGTAACTGCAACTTTAGGAAAACTCACTGAAGTAAGGTAATCATTCATATTCCTTATGTTTTCTTCAAACAGCAAACTGCTCTAGCATATTTTAAAATAACAGCAGCATTAATTCTGAACTGACTTACCCACAACCTCATTCAATCCTTAGTAACAATCAAATATGGTCAATGGATAGTGACAGCATTCCTATAAACAGGAAGAGAATGTCAAGGTTCAGAGAAGTACCCTCACTTGCCGAAGATCACTTAACCAATAAAAGGCAAAATGGGGATCTGAATTCAAAACTTCAAAGAATTTTTTAATCTTAAGATTTATTGACCCACTGCTTATTAGAGATAAGAAATTTTGCAAAAAATATCTGATCTAATTTCTGATTCTAAATCCCATAACCTTCTACAACACCATGCTGACTTCCTAAAAAAAAGATTCATACAAGTACTTAAAAATTCATTTTCACAAACTTAATCAGATTTATAATACAAGCATTATGTACATATAATAATGGCCACTTCCAAGACTGCCTGGAGGAAGAGAAGCCACAGATACCAGCACCTCCAACAGGAAACCTCCATGATGAAGAGACAAAATATACTGGGTCATTCACAGGTACCTATAAAAATGGCAAGCGATAACTTTGCACAGTGATTGATTTAGTGTGTTGATCACTGATTTAGTGTGTTGATCACATAAGGTATATAAGTGTCAAATCACTATATTATGCCTGAAGCTAATATAATAGTGTATGCCAGCTATACTTAAATTTTTTTAAAAAGATACCAAGGTTCCAATCAATAGGCAAAAGAATAGTCTTCCGCAAAAAGTAGTATCATAAAGTTTAAGCAAGAAATGAGGTGCGGGGCTGGCCGAGTGGCTCAGTTGGTTAAGAGCTTGCTCAAGAGTGCAAGCTGAGTGCTGAGCAACAACAGTTCGATGCCCAGCCCAAGCTGAGCTGCCGCTGAGCTGCCAACAGGTGGCAGCTCAGCCAAAAAAAAAACAAAAAAACAAAAAAACAAAAAGAAGAGATGTGACTCAAAAGGCATAAAATAAACAGGAAAACATTCTTTAGATACATTAGAAGCCAGAAAAAGATGATCTTGCTAATTTTTAAAATGAGGTTTATAACTGATGCTGTGAAAAATACTTGTAATGCTTTTTTTCTCCAAATTCAAAGTCAGATGTGGACTACAGACTTCAAACAGGCCATATACCAGGCTGGCCAGCCATGTGGCATGCTGTTTAGGAGTTGTCTTGGGAGTGCGAACTCTGAGCAGCAGGGCCCCAGTTCGGATCCTACATGGGGCAGTAACACTGCGCCCTCTACAGCTAAGATGGTGAATAACAGCTCAACTTGAAGCTGGGTTGCCAAGAGTCGCCAGCCATGGCATAGGCTGTAGCGGGGCTGCGTTGAGCTGCCCTGAGCTACCGTGAGTAGCTGACAGCCAGCGTGAGCAGCCGGCAGCTGGCATGAGCTGGTGTGAGCCACCATGGGCGGCCGTCCAGTGGCTGGTGATGGATTACCTCACTCAGGAAGAGTGCAATGATAATCCCAACATGGGCCAGTGAAGTGATGTCCTCCACAACTAGACTGAAGAACAGAAGGACAGCAACTTGCCTGTTCCCCTTCCCTGATTCCCCAATACTGTTCCCCTCTGCCAATTCTCCAATAAAATCTTAAAAAAACAAACAAAAAAAAAACACAAACAAACAGGCCACATAGAGAAGGGGAGGGAGGGAAACCAGATCTGTATCTCCATATTTGCATTTGGGACCCTCAGGAAAGTGGCCAAATACATTCCAGGAAATCTGGTATTTCTAAGACTTCATGGAGGACTGAGAATATGCCTGAATAACCTGAAGAAGAGCCACTATGATGTCTGTATATACAAAGATCTTCCAGGATACAAGACTGGAAAACTGCAGGTCCATCAACTTCATTAGAGGGTTTGAATATTTTTCTTCTAATACTAAAGCTATGTTCTTGCCTGACTACCACCAGCAGTATGGGCATGGAAATAAAAACATAAAATTCATTTGCAAATACCCAAGAGGAAAATATGCCATGTTCTGGCATGGTTGTATGAAGGGCAAATCCTGTCTAGTTAATCTCCTAGGCTAGAATAATGGGCCCACAGGTGTTAGGACCACATTATCTCACTTTGGCGGGAAATTAGACCCTGTGCCCTATAGCATGGTCACCAGTGACAAGGGACAACCATGAAATAAATTCTCTTTAAGCAATAAGCTGAATGTCTAGCAGACTACATTCAGTTCACATCAGTAAGACAGTGCTCTGGGGCACAAGGATTTAATAAACAGGACTATGTAGGAATATGTCCTAGGTCCATATTTGTCAAGAGCCTCATCAAACACTTCATTGCCAGTCTGCTGGGGTACTGTGGATTAAATGCATAAAGGTTTTCGGTCAGAGGAAAGAACAGAAAAGTGGCCACACACACAGGAAAGAATTTGAACGGAGGTCACAAACAAGTGGCCTGAAAGCCACTCTGTGTCAACAGACATGTTCTATTTGGTTAGCAAAGATTAGAAATAATTAATTGCCAACACTTAAAAATTGGGAGGTTTCACATAAAACTGTTATTTCTGACTTAGAAAAACAAGAAAATGTGCCACTATTAGACCCACATTGCTACCTAGCAACAATCAATTGGAGCTGGAGATGGAGTCCCACTCCCCTGACTCCACCCTGTACCCCCAGGCAGAACAGGCACACTTCAGTTTGTCATAGTCCACACCATTCCCTATTACCTAAATACAAGGTCAGTTTCACCTAATTCTGCATGGCTTCCATAGGCTTTGGAATTTATTAGCTCTTGATTAGAATTATAATATTATGTAGAAGTTCAGTAACTGGTCTCATAAAAATAAGTGAATCAATACAAAGAACAACAATTAGGAATGAAACATAAACTGCAAAATAACAGCACTTTTTTCCCATGATTTCTGTATTCATTAGACCTCTGCCCCAAGTCCTTTTCTCTCTCACACATGTTCCATAGATATATCCCATCTGCTCCCAATCAATGACCCATAGACTGGTGACTCACACTCACGGTCTCTAATCTAGAGGTTCTACCTACAGGATAGCTGATGCACCTGGATATACAGACTTAAGTGTCTACAACTGAGCCTGTCCTCTTCCCCCACCACACCCACCCACACAACCTGCTCCTCTTCTTATATCCATAACTCAGGAAGTTCCCATCATCCACTTAGTAGCCTGAGAGCATCAACTCTGAGTCTTTCATCTTGCTCTTTTTTTCTTTGCAATAAGCTTTCTAATTTGGAGTAACTTTAGATTTACAAAAAAGTTGCAAATATAAAACAAAGAGTTTCTGCATTCTCCAGGGGAATGCCCAGTTTACCCTGACGCTAACATCTTACATTACCATGACACTTTTGTCCCAACTTAAGAAGCTAATTTTACTCTTAATTAAACTCGAGACTATTCAGATTTTACAGTTTTCCACTATTGTCCTTTTTATATTCTCCAAAATCCAATCCTGGATACAACACTGCATTTAGATCTCCTTTTTTTTTTTTCCATGCCATAAGTTTATGTACAAATATATCTAGTATGTTGAGTTCAACAGTTTGATCCATTTTTCAAAGTGACTGAACCTCTTAAAATGCTCCTCTTCCTGTTTCATGGATTAACTAAAACATCCTCATTTCTTAAGCAGTTGGTGTCTTACTATAAAGAAAGGTGCTGCAAATCCAAATCCAAAGTACATAGTCATCTCTAGCAATCACCACTTTCTTTCCACCGAAAATAACAAATTCTTTCCTGGCCCCTCCTCAAAGTGACTCCTATGGACCACAGAGATTGTGAACCTCTGGATGCTCTGTACCAACATAGTGCTACTGGAAGGCCTGAGAAAGGTGCAGAGACCAAAAACAGAGTACACCAAGTCCTCCTTTTTTCGCAACCTTGTTCCCCTACATGCAAGGATCAAAAGCATAGATCTCCTCTTTTTAAAGTTCATTTCTATTAATATCAAATAGTACATAAGTCTATTTATGTTTGCCTCACTTTTTATTTTCCAGAGGCAACTGAGATTATTTTAGGTGTTTCTTAAGAATCTGCATCCATGTTTCTAATTCTGCCATCTGACACTACTATGAAAGATGAGGATTTCACTCCCTTACACATAACTCCATATATATTGCCCATTGCCCCATTATCCCAGTAGGTGTGATCATAACGTTTGTATAGCTCAATATTTAATGTTTATAGTAGGACTGTGTAAATATTATTCATAGATGAGCAGTTATAGTTCCATTCTAGCATAACTTTGTTTTCTCTGGAATTAAATGTTTATTCCTTTTAGAAATTGTGAAGACATTGTTCCACTGTCTTGTAGCTTCCAGTGTTGCTGTTGTATGAACACATTGATTTTTAACCCTTTGTACATAACCTCTTTTCTTTTCCTCTTGAGTTATATAGCCTTCTAAGGTGGCCCCAATGATCTCCATCTCCTGGTGTTTGCACCCTTCTAATGGCAATTGCCTCCCCTTGAAAGTGGGCTGGACCTAGCAACTTGCTACTAACAATAAGAATATGGTAAAAGTGATGGGATGTCACTCCAAGGCTACAAAAGATTGTGATGTCTGTCTTGCTCATGCTCACTCTGATGAATCAAGCTGCCTATGAAGAGACCCTAGTGGTAAAAAACTGAGGCCCTTGATGCAATGGCCCACAGGAACTGAACCCTGCAAACAGCCACATGAATGAGTGAGGAAGCAGATCCACCCCAGTCAAGCTTGGCTGGATCATAGCCCTAACCAACATCTCAGTGGCAGCCTTGTGAGCGACCCAGAGCCAAATGACCCAGATAAGCCACAGAAACCTTGAGACATTAATGTTGTTCTAAGCCAGTGCTGGCAAACTACAGCCCTGGAATGGCCATGAGTTTTTGTAAATAAAGTTTTATTGGAACAGTCTTAACCATTCATTTAGGTATAATCTATGCCTGCTTTTGTGCTGCAGTGGCAGAGCTAAGTAAACCATATGGCACACAAGTCTAAAATACTTAACTTTAAGAAAACATTTGCTGTTTTAATTCAAAATGGATTAAAGACTTCAATGTAAGACCTAAAACCATAAAAATCCTAAAAGAAAATATAGGGAGTACCTTTGCAGACATTACCCGGAGCAATATTTTTACTGATACATCCCTATGGGCAAGGGAAGTAAAAGAAAAAATGAACATATGGGATTATATCAGACTTAAAAGTTTTTTCACAACAAAGGAAACTATTAATAAAACAAAAAGGAAGCCTACTGAATGGGAGATTATATTTGCCAACGATATATCTGATAAGGGGTTAATATCCAAAATTTATAAAACACTTATGAAACTAAACACCAAAAAAACAAACAACCCAATTAAAAAATGGGCAGAAGATATGAAGAGACATTTCTCTAAAGAGGACATACAGATGGCCAACAGGCATATGAAAAAAAGTTCAACCTCACTGGTCATTAGGGAAATGCAAATAAAAACCACCATGAGATACCACCTCACTCCAGTCAGAATGGCTATCATCAATAAATCAACAAACAACAAGTGCTGGCGGGGCTGTGGGGAAAAGGGGACCCTGCTGCACTGTTGGTGGGATTGCAGATTGGTGCAGCCACTATGGAAGTCAGTATGGAGGTATCTCAAAGAACTGGAAATAGAGCTACCGTTTGACCCAGCAATTCCACTCCTAGGTATTTATCCTGAAAAAAACCAAGACACTTATTCAAAAAAAGTTATGCACCCCTATGTTCATAGCAGCACAATTTACAATAGCTAAGACTTGGAAACAACCAAAATGCCCATCAGTAGAAGACTGGATTAAGAAACTGTGGTATATTTATACATTGGAGTATTACTCCGCTATAAAGAAGAAAAAAATCGTACCATTTGCAATGATATGGATGGACCTAGAGACTATTATGTTAAGTGAAATAAGTCAGTCAGAGAAAGACAAATACCATATGATCTCACTCATATGTGGAATCTGAAAAACTGTATGAATGAGCAAAGTAAACAGAAACTGTCTCATAGATATAGAGGAAAAACCAGGGTTGCTAATTGGGAGGGGATGGGGATGAGGGAGAAGAGGAAGGGATTAGACAGCAAAAATAGGCAACTACAATATTGCCACTGGGATATGAAAAACAGTTTGGGGAATATAATTAATAATGTTGTAAATATTCTGTGGAATGTCAGATGGTCATAGGTCTTGTTAGAGAGACCATTTCATGGATGGAGTAGAGGTTTGACCACTGCACTGTATAACTAAAGCGGAGGTTGTATACCTACTGTAATTGAATATATATAGATAGTCACGGGATGTGGATTATATATACTGTGGAAGAGAGTCAGAGGAAGAGTAATAGATATATATGATATGGGGGGGGAGTGGGGTGGTGAATTGGGGGGGTTGTCACTTTGAAGGGTAAAATGTATAACTATTGCACTGTGTTGTACACCTGAAACTAATTAAAAATAAATAAAACAAAAAAACAAAAAAACAAACAACAACAAAAAAAACATTTGCTGTTTTAAGCCACTATGTTTTGGAATAATTTGTTATTCAGCAATAGATAATATGTTCTTCTCTCTAGAAATCTGTAGGATAGGTTTTGTTTCTTTATGTTCTAAAACTTCATGAAGATATAGCCTCTTAGAACAATTTAAGAAGAATTCTCAAAAGCTCTATATCTGGAAGCCCTTTGTTCCTTGGTTCTGGGTAACATTGTGAAATCATTTCATTAATAATTTCTTCAGTTTTCTTTCTGGTACTGTTATTATTTGGATATTTGACCTCCTAAACAAAATCTCTTATGTAATTAATGTTTCCCTCATAATTTACATCTGTCTTTTTGTTCTAATTTCCAGAAGAATACTTCAATGCTATTTTCAAGACCTGCAATTGAATTTTTCATTTCTGGTATCATATTTTTAATTTCTAAGAGTTCTCTGTTTCTAAATGTTATTTTTAATAGCTCTGTTCTTATTTTATTAATACAATATCTCTTCTAATCTAAGGATAATTTTAAACTGTAAAATTGGTTTCTTCTGCTCCCCTGCACTGTTTCCTGTGTTCCTTTTTTCTTCGTTTGTTTGTTTGGGACTATAGAGGCTGAATGTTTAGTCTTACATTTATACTGGTTTATATTTTGGTCATGTCAGAAAAAGTTATCAAATGTCTGATGATCTCTTGACGGGATCATCCCCTCATATTTAAGAATGAAGCAATAATAAACTGCTACAAGATCTATTTCTATGGTAGCAATTTGTCAGTTGGAAGGGTGACCTAATTCATAACACTTTATTGAAAAACTTCCAACTTTCAGTGTTTAACCAGCTTTTCACTTGGGCTCTTCAACTTCTCATAAAGGAATGGTTTAATCTCCTGTTTGGGAGGGTTATGGCTGTGCTCTCGGAGTCAGGCAGGTATGAAGGGTCTCACCTGGTCTTGAGCATGATGTACCATTCTCAGTGATGCCTGATTTCTATACACTCAGAGTCCTTCCACTTTAATCTTACCAGGTAATAACCTGGGGAATAAACCATGGGTCTTCTGCAGGTGTGAAGAAGCTGCAATTATCACACTACACAGATGGGGATATGACTACTTCTCACAAAGACTTTCTTTACCCCATCCCCTGTATCCCACTTTCAGAGGTGCCTGGTCCCTCTAATTGTGGAGCTCTCTGGGGTTCCCTGACGTGCTTCTGTGCTATAGGCTTGAGCTCTAGCTGTGTCTCCTCTGCTTAGTCAATTATCTACCAATCATGAACCTTTTTTCCAGCTATCACAATTTGCTGCCATCATCCTCCTATCCTGGTGCTTTTATTCTCATTTCAGTTGGGCTTGGGGAAGGAGCCAAGGTAAATGGTTGTGTTCAATATGCCATTGGTAACAGGCAGTCAGGTGCCTTCAATTCTTATAGACTTACAATCACCGAGTGCTATAATTCTGTTTCTTTGCTATCTCTTTAATCATCTGTTTCTCTGCAAGTCCACTGCTATTTGTCCAGGTCAGGCCCTTATCGCTCATTGAAGTCACAGCCAGTTTGCTTGTTTCCTTGCCCTCCAGTCACTCCTTCCCTCTAAACCACTCTTCATTGTCCGTTTAAAATGCAAGTCAGATTGTTTTCACTCCCCAGCTGTTATAGGCTAAACTGTGTCCCCAAAAAATTCATGTGTGGGAGTCCTAACCGCAGTAACTCAAAATGTGACCTTATTTAGAGAGAGAGTCTGTCCAAAGGTAATTAAGTTACTATGATGTCATTAGGATGGACCCCAATCCAATATTGAGTTAAATAAAGAAAAAGTAGGGCTGGCCAAGTGGCACAGTGGTTAAGAGCTGGCTTGGGACACCAGAGGCCCCAGTTCAGAGCCCACATATGAGGGCCAGTGACACTGCCCTCTATAGCTAAGATGGTGAACAACAGCTCCACCTGGAGCTGGGCTGCTATGAGTCCCTGGGATGGCATAGCTGCAGCCCCTGCTGCAGTAGGCTACCATAGGCTACAGTGAGTGGCCCGCAGCCAGCGTGAGCTGCCAACAGCCGATGTGAGTGGCCGTCCAGAGGACGGCAACAGATCTGCCTCACCCGAGAAGAGTGCAACTATGATATCAACATGGGCAAGTGAAGCAATGTCCTCCACAACTAGACTGAAGAACAAAAGGACAGCAACTTGTCTTTTTCCCCTCCCCCAATTCCCCAATAAAATCTTTAAAAAAAAAAAAACAGAAAGAAAAAGTACATAATAATATGTACAGAATGTCACCATCTGTGTAAAAAGGGTGCATTTTAAATACCTTCACAAAAACTAATAATAGTGGCTCCTTATGTAGGAGGGCAGGAACTGGGTGTGTGGATTAAAGGATGGGGGGAGATGTTTTATTGTCTGTTTTTCTATACATTTTGAATTTTCAATCATGTAACTGTTTTACTTACTTAAAAAATTAAATTTTAGAAGTTTGAATCAGTGTAGCATGAATACATTATAGGTACGAGATACATGATAGGTTAGGTGGCTAGTCTCAGAATAAGAAACAGAATAACAACCTGAACTAAGCATGGGAAATAAATTTATGAAAAGAAAGTTATATCAAATCAATGGGTCAATTGACTAAGAATGTCTTAATTAATAAATGATATGGAGACAATCACTAATCAATTTGAGGACAAAAAAGTTGGCCACATACTTTATTCCACACATTAAAGTACATTTCAAATAAACTGAAGAGTTATAAGTTAACAATAAAACCACAAAATTGCTAGAAAAATTATATATAGTATATAGATATATGTAGGTATATATACACACACAGTAAAATATTTTTCTAGAGATGTTTCTTAGAGAATCTAAAAATATATATAATAATTTTAACTGTGCATATGCTTTGACTAAGCAATGCCATTTTTAGGAATTAAACATAAAGGAAATATGGACAAAAGAAGCCAAGGTATGGATGTATATTTTGCAATGTTGATTTTAATATTGAAATGGGAAGTAAATTAAATGCATTATAATAATAAGAAAGTGCTTAAAAATTTACACCTATTATGAAATATTATACAGCTTTTTATTTATTTTATTTTATTTTTAGTTTTTTTTTTTTTTTTTTTTTTGAGGGCAGTGTCACTGGCCTTCATATGTGGGACCCAAACCGGGGCCGCTGGCTTCCCAAGCCAGCGCTTAACCACCGCATCACTCAGCCGGCCCTACACAGCTTTTTAAAAAGATGATGTAGATCTATATTTAATGATGTGAAAACACCCACAAGTTTTTGTGAAATGAAAAAAACATTTACAAAAGAGCACATAAAGTATGAATCAGGATGTTACCAGTCTTCTTTTCTCTACATAGTGGAATTTTAAGTGTTTCTTCTTTTTGCTGTTCTGTTGTCTGACTTTCTCAACCCAACACCCAACCCAGGAAAGGAGAAGGTCACAAGGCTCAGGATGGGCGATCCACCAGTAGACTAGCTGTCAGTAGGGCACAGGAGAGGCACGGGGAAAGTAGGGTGACACCAGCTGATTTAAAAGTCACAACAAGCTTGTTTTACCCAGCTTTGGTCCTGCTACGAAGACCACTTTGGACAGTCAATTCTCCACACTTTGTTTCAGTTTTCTAAAGTAACACAGATATACATTTTATCCCAGGTATATTATGACAATTGATAAAAGTGAACTGGCATCTTAAAAGGACCAATTAGGAGGTCTATGGGTGGAGCTGGACTCTCTCTTACTCTCTATTCCTGACTTCCTGTTAAAACTTTATGGTTTCAACTTCCAGGAGAGGGATTTATTTATATAAGGGGCCATCTAGGGAAGAGGTCACCTTTTTTGTAAGTGGACGGCTGGCCGGAGGTACAGCAGCCAGAGATGTGTGTCTTTACACTGCTATGATGATTTTATTTCTTTTTCTTTCCCGAACAAACCCTTTTGATGAACTACCTGGAGAATTATTTTGACAAGTCGACACAATAAATATGACCAGGCTACAAAGAAATAAATACATTTTAGGACAAAGGTGATACAATTTGTCCAAGCATCTCCAGACCCTGTCTGTCCCTTCAGTTTGAATTCAGTAAACTTTCTCCCTTGCAGACACATTTTATAGCTCACAGTACCCAGTCTCTGCTAAGCACAGTGAAAGACAAGATTCCCTCAGTCATTCTATTCCTGTTTTGTTTTGTTTTTAGTTCCCTCCAAGTTACTGGCTGAAAGCTTGAGATTCAGAGATGACTGAATCAATCACAGACTCTGACTTCAAGGAATTTGTATTCTAGCTAATGGGGGAGAAACAGAAAAGTAAAAAATAAGTGTGGAGCACTTTTAAAAGTTTTAACAGGAGGTCAGGAATAGAGAGTAAGAGAGAGTCCAGCTCCACCCATAGACCTCCTAATTGGTCCTTTTAAGATGCCAGTTCACTTTTATCAATTGTCATAATATTCCTGGGATAAAATGTATATCTGTGTTACTTTAGAAAACTGAAACAAAGTGTGGAGAATTGACTGTCCACCAGAAGCCAACAGAAACCAACCCTGGGGAGATCAGCGATGCTGCCTGAAGGAGGGTAATCTAGGCCAACCCTGAAAACTTTCGGGGTGACCTGGGGAAAGCATAAACTGGAACATTCCAGGATGTGGGAGCAACTATCCAAAGTATAAAATAACTCGGAATGCTCAAAAATACTTACTCTGGATAAATCAGGCACTGAAGTCCATACTTTAAAGTGCACAGCAGCATAGACCACACAGCCCAGCTTGAATTCCTGTGAAATTCAACGAATGTCTTTTTGCAGTGACTGGGCAGCTGTTATCTGTGAATGTCACAGGTCCTCCCTGACCATAACAGTCCCTCAGACCATGTGCTGGACACCAAGAGGACAAAAAAGTGACTCAGACCCAGCGCCTGTATTTGGGAGCAAACAGACTGACAGGAGAGACCTGGGCAGACCTCAATGCTTTTCAGAAAACAGAGAGAACGAACATTCATACGTTTGTGGCTGCTTCCTGTTACAAAGGAAAAACCAACTGGGAAAAGAGAATCCATGGTATCCATTAAAAAGGATGAATTCACAATACTTTCCAAATCAAATTGTCACTAATCCTCAAAGCAAGAAAAGCAGACTGACAACACAGACCCCAGCAGAGCCCAAGCTCTTTACTAGAACCACTTTTTGTTGTTTTAAGAATAACAAAGTTTTGGAGGGAGATGGGAAATGGTGGTTGTGAGGAGGGCCGCAATTAGGGCAGCTGTAACTCATCAAAGCATCACACAGAACAGCTGAGAGACTTGCAAGGCGATTGCTTAAAAGTGGGCAGACTAGGCAAGTGGGGGAAGATGGAAGTGAGATGCATAGAAGAGCAGCCGGCACACGCAGCTACTAAGAAGCGGGGCCCAGGAGACAGATCAGAGTGTTTCCGCAGCTCTCTCCCTGCACCTCGCAGTCCCGTGGACTGTGCATTGGGAGCCTCACAGTTTGCTGAGTCTAACGCGGAAGCCTCAGGCTGGGCAAGTGGGAAAAGAGAGAGAGGAGACCTGCATGGGGAGGCACGGTCTGCACACACAGCTGCAGAGATGTGGGACCCCAGAAGGCAGATCAGAGAGCGTTGCAGCGCCAGGGTGGGCTCAGTCCCTGCGCTCCCATGGTCCCACGATAGGAGCACAGCTGGAGTAGCACCTGAGGCAGAAGCCTCAGCTCAAAAGGGTGGTGGGAGGTTTTTCTGTTTTGTTTTGTTTTTCTCTCTCTTTTTTTTTTCCTTTTTCGCGGACAGAAAACAAAAAACAACCGCATAGATAAGAGCCCACCCCCACCCTCCCTCAGAAACCCTGGACCCCACCATCCCAGAGTCTTATTCTGAGCTTTGAATGGAGTAGTGTCAGATTACAGAGGTGCTCCTACTCCCAGGCCAGGAAGAGGCTCCAGAGGTGGGCCTACCTACCCGGCCCTCACCCTTCCTGCACGGTTTGGGAGGCAGGGCAACTTCAACTGCTGAATCACTCACAGGACCCCTAGCAGGTGGCTTTTAGAGACACAGAAATCTCACCCCGACCCCCCGCCAGCCTCCAGCTGAAGGAGTGCCCAAAGAGGAAGATGCACATCGAGCCTCTGGCTGCGCAGTTCTCAGAGTGCCTCTGGGCAAGCGAGAGCAGAAATGGCATTGACTTTGTAAAACCTACCAGTCACACCTCATAACCCCATTCATCTAGACCTGCATTGCCAGGGTCACCCTAGGCACCAGGTGGCTGGCTCTGCCCCCACAAGATGCACAGGAGCTATTGTACAACAGAGGACAACCTGGAGATAGCTTGGTGGACTTGAGCCAAGACTGGGACTGGTTTCTTTTTGCATGTTTTTTTTCTTTTTGGTTGTTTGGCTTTTTTGGGTGTTTTGGGGTTTTTTTGTTTTCTTGTTTCAAGTGTTTTTGTTTTTCTATTCCATTATTATAATTTTTAGTTTTTTATAAGATATATATATGCATATATATTTGTGTGTATATATATCCATATATATGGGTGTGTAGATATATACATATATGTTTCCCCCCCCTTTCCTTCATTCATTCTTTCTTTCTTGTCTCCCCTATCTCTCTCCCTTTTTTTCTTCTTTCTTCTCAACGCTCTACTCCTCCTTCTTTCCAATTTTCTACAATTTACTTTTTATGTTTGACATTTCTGTACATGTTTAGTGTTGGTTGGTTGTTTCTTACATGTGAGACTATCTGGTTTCTTTTTGTGGCTGCTGTGGTCACAAATATTGATCCGTTTTGCGATAAAATCACTCTGCAGTAGGGACCAGTCAAAGAGGCTCCAATCATGACACCCAGAGGCCAACTTCAAACCAAACCAAAGCATTACCGGGTTTGACCTACAAGAGTCAAATCCAAAGGGAAATCACTACAGGCACAAGAGCCCACAGGGGCCAAGCTTCATCAGAGGAGTCAACCCTCACACACCAGCTCATAAACTGTGGACATAGCTAATCCTCACAGGTTGTCAGCCTGGGAGTCAATCCACCTACTGACAAGCCAAAAGCAATCAAAGCTCAGCTTCAACAGGAGAAGACACACAACACAAGAAACACCTTTAGTACACATGCACAGGATATAAAAGGCACATGCTACATCAGTCCACCTAGAAAAGACTGAGAGATCTAGGGGCTCTATCTAATACATCGAAGCAAGCACAAAGAGTAAGCCAGAATGAGGAAACAAAAAAACACATCACAAATCAAAGAAGAGAAGAAGCCTCCTAAATCAATGGAATTAGAAGAAATAGAGGCAACCAACCTATCAGAGACAGAGTTCAGAACACTGATGATCAGAATGTTCAAGGAATTAGTGAGAGTATAAAGGATAGACAAATCATGAAAAACAACCAGCTAGAACTAAAGAATGCAATTACTGAAATAAATAACGTAAAGGGAATTACTAGCAGATTGGATGAAGCAGAGGATCGAATCAGCGACTTAGAAGACATGATAGCACAGATCACCCAAGCGGAACAACAAAAAGACAAAAGAATAAAAAAGATTGAAAACAGTTTAAAAGAGCAGGGTACGGATAACATGAAACTCAACAATATGCACATCATAGGAATACCAGAAGGAGAAGAGAGGGAGCAAGAGATCAAGAACATATTTGAAGTAATAATGACTGAAAACTTCCCTAACCTGGCAAAGGACATTGACATACAAGTCCAGGAAGTGCAGAGAGTTACAACCGAGATAAACTCAAACAGGCCAACACCAAGTTACATTACAGTGAAAATGGCAAGGGTTAAAGACAAAGACAGAATCCTAAAAGCAGCAAGGGACAGGCAGCAAGTTACTTACAAGGTCACACCCATAAGAATATTAGCCGACTTTTCTACAAAAACTTTGCAGGCCAGAAGGGAGTTGTAGGAGGTTTTCAAAGTGATGAAAAACAACCTAGATAGCTTTATCGAATCTAGGCTATCATTTAAAATTGAAGGAGAGATAAAGAGCTTCCCGGAAAAGAATAGGCTAAAGGAATTCATTACCACCAAGCCAGCATAGCAGGAAATGTTAAAAGGCCTTCTTTAGCCAAAAGAGAGAGAAAAAAAAAAAAAAACCAACCTAACTAATGAAGACCAGAAACACAAATAACTAAATGTCAATAACTACACACCTATCAATAATCACATTAAATGTAAATCAATTAAGTGCTCCAATCAAAAGATAGAGGGTGGATGAATGGATAAGAAAGCAGCAACCCTTGCATATGCTGTATACAAGAGACTCACCTGAGATCAAAAGACACAAACAGGCTGAAAGTAAAGGGATGGGGTAAAGTATTCCTTGCAAATGAACTGAGAAAAAAGCTGGAGTAGCGATACTTACATCAGATGAAATGGACTTTAAATTGAAGAATATAATAAAGGACAAAGAAGGGCACTTCATAATAATAAAGGGATTGATCCAACAAGAGGACATAACCCTAGTAAACATCTATGCACCTAACATAGGAGCTCCTAAATATATAAAACAGATATTGACAGGCATAAAGATGGAGATCAACAGTAACACTGTCATAGTAGGGGACTTCAACATCCCGCTGTCACCAACGGACAGGTCCTCCAGACAGAAAAACAATGTTGAAACAGAGACCTTAAATGACACATTAGAACAGCTGGATTTCATTGATATTTTCAGAGCATTTCACCCCGAAGCTACAGAATATACATTCTTTTCAACTGCACATGGAACATTTTCCAAGATCAACCACAAATTGGGCCACAAAATAAGACTCAATAAATTTAAGAAAATCAAAACCATATCAAGTATTTTCTCTGACCACAGTGCTATGAAATTAGAAATCAACTACAAGAAAACCACTGGAAAACACAGAAATACATGAAGGCTGAATAACATGTTACTAAATAGTGAGTGGGTCAAAAATGAGATCAAGGAAGAAATCAAAAGATAACTTGAGACAAAGGAAAATTAAACACCATGACCTAAAACCTGTGGGATGCAGCAAAAGCAGTCCTAAGAGGGAAGATCATAGCAGTGCAGGACTACCTTTAGCAAGAAAAACCTCAAATCAACAGGTAATCCTTACACCTCAGGGAACTGGAAAAAGAACAGCAAAATAAGCCCAAAGGGAGTGTAAGGAAGGAGATAATAAAGATCAGAGTGGAAATAAATGAGAGACCACAAAAATAATACAAAAGATTAATGAAACCAAGAGCTGGTTTTTTGAGAAGATAAACAAAATTGACAAACCTCTAGCCAGGCTCATCAAAAAAAAGAGAGGGGGTGGCCGGCCGAGTGGTTCAGTTGGTTAAGAGTTGGCTTAGATGCCATTTGCAATGATATGGATGGACCTAGAGACTATTATGTCAAGTGAAATAAGTCAGTCAAAGAAAGACAAATACCATATGATCTCACTCATATGTGGAATCTGAAAAACTGTATGAATGAGCAAAGTAAACAGAAACTGTCTCAAGATATACAGGAAAAATCAGGGTTGCTAATTGGGAGGGGGGTGGAAATGAGGGAGAAGGGGAAGGGATTAGACAGCAAAAATAGGCAACTACAATATTGCCACTGGGATATGAAAGACAGTTTGGGGAATATAATTAACAATGTTGTAAATATTTTGTGGGGTGTCAGATGGTCATATGTCTTGTTAGGGAGATCACTTCATGGATGGAGAAGAGGCTTGATCACTGCACTGTACACCTGAAGCTGAGGTTGTATAATATTGTATACCAACTGTAATTGAATATATAGATAATCAAGGGATGTGGATTATAATGTGGAAGTGAGTCAGAGGAAGTGTAATAGATATATATGATATGGAGGGGAGGAGTGGGGTGGCCAAATGGGGGAGGGGGGTTGTCACTTTGAGGGGTAAAAAGTATAACTATTGCACTGTGTTGTACACTTGAAGCTAATTAAAAAAAGAGAGTTGGCTTAGAGAGTGTGCTCTGAGCAACAGAGCCACCGGTTCGATTCGCATATGGGCCAGTGAATGCTGTGCCTTGGCTGAGCTGTCGCTGAGCTCCCAACAGGTGGCAGGATGGCTCAGCTGGTGTAAAACAAGATTGCCTGTTCAATAGTGGGCTATGCCCAACCACAACTAAAGATTGAACTTGGCACCTTGAGCTGAGCTGCCATCCGGAAGGCTCATTGGATAGGGCATGTGCTCTTTAACAACAAGGCTGCCAGGTTCGACTCCCACATGGGATGGTGGCTATGCCCACCAGCAACTAAGACTGAACTCGGCACCTTGAGCTGAGCTACCACCTGGATGGCTTAGTGGATAGAGCATGTACTCTTAAAAACAAGGCTGCTGGTTTGACTCCCACATGGAATGGTGGCTACACCCATCTGCAACTAAGATTGTAACACAGCACCTTGAGCTTAGAGGCCCTCTGTTGCCAACAAGCAGCCAGATGGAAGTTGATGCCCTCCACAACTAAGATTGAAGAACAACTTGGCTGGTCCCTCTCCCCAATTCCCCAACACTGTTCCCCTCCCCAAATTGCCCAATTTTTTTAAAAGTGGGATATTACATAGTAATAAAGGGATCAATTCATTAAGAAAACATAACAATCCTAAATGTGTATGCACCAAACACCAGAGCTCCACATAGAAAGAGGCAATTCTAGAATTATAGCTGAAAACTTCAACACAACTCTCTCAGAACTAAACATAGAAATAGGCAATTCTAGAATTATAGCTGAAAACTTCAACACAACTCTCTCAGAAATTGATACAACCACTAGACAAAAAATGAGCAAGAATACAGAAGAATCAATACCACCATAAATGAACAGGATTTATTTAACATTTATAGAATAATTCATCTAACAATAGAATAAACATTAGTTTCAAGCATATATGGAGCATTCAATAAGATGAACTATTGCTTAGATCATAAAATAAACCTTAACAAATTCAATTTAATTGAAATCAGGGAAAATATGTTTTCTGACCATAAAGTATTAAATTAGAAATTACCTGAACCAAATGAAAATAAAATAACAACACATCAAAATCTATGGGACACATGGAGATACTGAAACCCTTGTGCATTGCTGGTGGGAATATACAATGGTGCAACAACCACTGTGGAAAACAGTTTGCTGGTTTCTCAAAAGCTTAATCACAAGACTATCATAGATCCAGCAATTCCACTTCTAAGCATATACCCAAAAGAATTGAAAGCAGGGACTCAAATAGATACTTGTACACCTATGTTCATAACAGCATTATTCATAATAGCCAAAAGACAGAAATAACCCAAATTTCTATCAACAGATGGATGGATAAACAAAATGAGATGTATACATACAATGGAATATTATTCAGCCTTAAAAAGGAAAGAAATTCTGATACATGCTTCAATGTGGATTAACTTTGAAGACATTATGCTTGGTGAAATAAGTCAGATAAAAAAGGTAAATACTGCATGTTTTCACTTACATGAGACACCTAGTATATGGACATTCATAAGACAGAAAGTAGAGGTTACCGGGGGATAGGGGAAGAGGGAAATAGTGAATAATTATTTAATGGGTACAGAATTTTGTTTGGGATGATAAAAAAGATCTGGAAATCGATAGTGGGGATGGTTGCACAACATGGTGAATGTACTTAATGCCAATTAATTGTACAGAAAAATGGTTAATATGGCACATATTTTTTACCATAATGTTTTAAAATCTTGGTTTGCCACTAAAGTAGAGCTCAGAGGGAAACTTATACCATGTGTGATATGCTGGACTGTGTGACTTGCTTCTAATGAAGAGTACACAACAAAAGTAATGAAATGTCACTTTCTTAATTGGGTTATAAAAGACAGTGACATCTTATTAGCATTCTGCATTTTCTCTCTTTCTTGATCTACTGAAGCAAGCTGCCATGTTGTGAACTACTCTCATGAAGGGGCCCACATATCAAGAAACTAAGGGAAGCCTTTGACTAACAGCCACTAAGGAATTGAATCCTGCATGAGTGAGCTTAGAAGTGGATCCTCCTTCTCCAGCCTTGGCATGTCTATAGCCTCACCCAACACTGTGATTGCAGCCTTGAGAGAGACACCCTGAAGCACAGGACCCAGTTAAGCTGCACCAAGATTCCTGACCCACAAAAACTGTGGGATAATAAGTGTTTTAATCCATTAAGTTTGGGGATGATTTATAATTAAGACAACACTTAATTATAAAAGCTTACATTAAAATAGAAGAATGGTCTCAAATCAATAATCTAGGATCTCATTTCAAGGAACTAGAAAAAGAAGACAAATCAACTCAAAGAAAGGAGAAGGAAATAGATAAAAGCAGAAATCAATGAGTTTGAAAACAGAAAAACTATTAAGCCAAAAGCTGTTTGTTTGAAAAGATTGATAAAACTGATAAACTTATAGTAATACTGACAAAGGAAAAAAGAGAAGAACAAATTACCAATACCAAGAATGAAAGAGAGCATATCACTACAGACCCCACAGACATTAAGAGGATAAGAGAATACTATACAAACAACTCTACACATAAATTCAACAACTTAGATGAAAAGGACCAATTCTTCAAAAACTACAATCAAAATTCATCCAGCATGGGATAAAAAATCTGAGAAGTCCAGTAACTATTAAAGAACTGATTAATAATTAAATTTTCAACTCCAGACCTCAATGGTTTCACTATCAAATTATTCCAAGCACTGTAAAAACAAATATTACCAATTGTACAAATTCTCTTCCAGGAAATAAAAGCCACACTTCCTAATTCATTTTAAGAGTTTAGCATTAATCTGATTCCAAAACTAGATAAAGACAAACAGAAAAAAGCAAGCTACAGACCAATAATTAATGACTTAATGAAAACAGACGTAAAAACCCTCAAGATATATTACTATATATGTGTGTATATACATATATACACACACTATAACCAAGTGGGATTTATTCTAGAAATGTAATGCTGGTTCAATGGTCACAAAAATCAATGTAAACCACCAAATCAAAATCTAAAGAAGAAAGCCACGTGATCATATCAATTGAAGGAAAAAAATTCAACACTCATTCATCATAAAAGTTCTCAGCAAACTAGGAATAAAAGGGAACTACCTCAATCAAATAAAGAACACTTACAAAAATCTTCAGGTAACATCATAATGAATGGTGAAGAACTGAATGTTTTCCTCAAAAAAATCAGGAACAAGAAAAGGATATTTACCACTCTCACCACCTCTATTCATTATAGTAGCAAAACTCATAGTCAATGCAATAAGGCAAGATAAAGAAAAAGAACACAAATTGGAAAATGAAGAAATAAAACTATCCTGTTTTGTAGATGACATGACTAAGCAGAAATACCTAAGGAATCTACAAAACAACTCCTAAGTTAGCAAGGTCATAGGATACTAGGCCATCACATAAAAATCAATCTTGTTTCTCTATACTAGCAATGAACAACTGGAAACCAAAATTTAAAACATAATACCATTAAAACCCCATCACCAAAAACAAACAAACAAAAAAGTACCCCACAAAAATAAGCAAAAAAAAAACCCCACCTGAAATACTTACGTAGAAATCTTACAACCAGGTACAGAATCTGTAAGCTGAAAACTTTAGAACAATGATAAAACACATCACAGAAGATTTAAACACAGGGAAAAACATACTGTGTTCATGAGTTGGAAGACCTAACATTGTAAAGATCTCAACTCTTTCTAAAATGATCTATGAGCTTAACACAATTCCTATTAAAATCTCAGAATTTTTTGCAGATATAGAAAACTAACTAAAATTTCTATGGGAAGGCAAAAAAAAGAGCTAAAACAAATTTGCAAAAGAGTAAGTTGAGGGAATCACAGTACTTAATTTTAAGACTTACTATATAGCTAAAGTAATCAAGAGAGTATACATTGGCAAAGGGAAAAAAAAATCAAAAATAGTACAGAATAGATTCCAGAAACAGATCCACACAAATTCGGTCAATTGACTTCTGATTAAGTTCAAAAGGGAATCAATGGACTAAGGACAGTCTTTTCAACAATGTTAGAATAAAGTGAAACAAACTAAACCTCACAACTTACACAAAAATGAACTCAAAATTGGCTATAGATCTAAAAACAAAAACTATAAAATTTTTAAAACAGGAGAAAAATCTTCATGACCAAAGATTAAGAAAAGAGTTTTTAAACATTAAAAGCATGATCCATAAAAGAAAAAAAAACTGATAAATTGGACTTCATCAAAGTGAAAAACTCTAATTTTCTGCAAAGACACTGATGAAAGAATGAAAGATGAAGCACAGACTGTGAGAAAGTATTTGAAAATTACTTATCTGATAAAGGAGTTGTATTCAGAATATATTAATATAAAGAACTCTGTAAACTGAACAGAAAGAAAAAAAACAATCCAATTGGAAAATGGACAAAGGACTTAAATGGGCACTTTACCAAAGAGGATATATGAATGCTAAATGAGCACATGAAAGAACATACAACACCATGAGCCACTGGGGATGGTAAAGGCGCAAAAAGATACCACTATATGTCTATTAGAATAGTTAATTTTTTTATATACTGACATTCTTTTTTTTTTAAGTACTTTAAATTATTTCAAATATTGACAATACCAAGTGTGGCAAGGATATGGAGAAACAGAATCAGTCCCACATTGCTGGTAGAAATGTAAAGTGGTATAGCCACTCTGGAAAAAAAGTTTGTCTTACAAAGTTAAACATATATTCACCAAATAACCCAAGCATCCCACTCTTGTGTATTAACGGTGTAGAAATGAAAGTTAGGTTTACATGAAAAACTGTATACACATAGACAGCCGCTGTATTTGTAAGAGCAAAAAACTGTAAACAACGCAAATGTCTTTCAAACAGGTGAATGGGTAAGCAAGCTAGTATATCCATACAACGGGATACTACTCAGCAATAAAAAGGACCAATTATTGATGCACACAATAACTTGGATGGATCTCGAAGCCAATCTCAAACAAAAGGTGACATGACATACTCTATGATTCCACTTACATAACATTCACATGACAAAATTATGCTCACAGAGAAAAGACATAGGACTGATAGGTTAGGAGGGGAGTTTCTTCAGGGTTGATGAAATCGTTCTCCATTCTTTATTGTGGTGGTGGTTACATGAAAAAAATATATATGTGTATGTACGTGTATACATGTGTATAGGAAGTATGACAACTGAATTCGCAAACTTGTGGCAACAATGTTGCTAACCTTTTTTGATATCAGAGGGATTATTCATTATGAATTTGCACCATCTGGACAAACAGTTAACCAAGTTTATTATTTGGAAGTGCTGAAAAGACTGTGAAAAAGTTAGACAACCTGAACTTTTCACCAACAATTCATGACTCTTGCATCACAACAATGTACCAGCTCACACGGCACTGTCTGTGAAAGAGTTTCTAGCCAGTAAGCAAACAATTGTATTGGAAAGTCCTCCCTACTCACCTTACCCCCAATGACTTCTTTCTTTGCCCAAAGATAAAGGAAATATTGAAAGGAAGGCATTTGGATGACATTCAGAACATCAAGGGTAATACGATGACAGCTCTGATGGCCATTCCAGAAAGAGCTCCAAAATTGCTTTGAAGAGTGGACTAGGTGCTGGCATCGGTGCATAGCTTCCCAAAGGGAATACTTCAAGGGTGACCATAGTGATATTCAGCAATGAGATATGTAGCACTTTTTCTAGGATGAGTTGGCAAAATTAATTGTCCGACCTTGTATATGATAAATACATCTGATAAAATTTGACAGAACTATAACCAAAAAATAAAAACAATAACAAACAATGAGTACATGTGAAAACTGATAAAATCTGAGTAAGGTCTGAGATTTCACTAATGCACTGTAGCAATGTCAATTTTCTGGTTGTGATCACTGTACTATGGTAATTGTGTAGCAGGCAGAATAATGGCCTGTCAGTGCATGTCTACACCCTAATCCTTGGAAATTGTGAATGAGAGGAGGTTATCCTGGATTATCCAGTGGGCCCAATGTCACCACATGAGCCCTTAAAATCAAAGAAATTTTTCCAGCTGGTGATAAAAAAGGAAATCAGAGAGTCAAAGCCTGAGAAGAACTAGATACCCACTGCTGACCTGAAGAACGAAGGGCCATGTGGAAAGTGCGGGAAGGAGCTGGATTCTACAAATCACCATCATGATTTTGGAAGCAGACCCTTCCCCCAGAGTCTCCAATGAGAACTGCAGCCCTGGCTGACACCTTGATTTTAGACCAGTGAGACTGAGCAGAGAAATCGGCCATGCCATGTCACACTTTTGGCCCACAGAACTAAAAGAGGATAAATTCATATTGTTTTAAGCTATGAAGTGAGTGGTAATTTGTTACATCTGTAATAGAAAATGAATACAGAGTAGTTTTCAACTGGGTGATTTGGGGACATTTGGTAACACCTGGAGACTTTTGTTTGTCACGCATGGGGGAGTGCCACCAACATATAATGGGTAGAGGCCAGCAATGCTGTTAAGCATCTTACAATGCAGAGGACACCCCAGCACCACAACAAAGAAGTATCCAGCCCAAAATGTCAATAGAGCTGAGGTTGAGAAACCCCATACCATTGTTATACAAGATGACATCAGGAGAATCTCTGTACTATTTTTGGAACTTCTATATGAGGCTAAAATTGTTTCAAAATTAATTAAAAAAAAAATATATATATATATATATAATCTCAAGGACAACAGAAGGATGCACAACTTCTATACTACTAGAAGTAAGTTTAAAAATAATAAAGTACTTTAGGAATCTTGGGCAAATAGATAAGCTAGGGAGAAGGAGTCAGTAGGAAGGGAAAAAAATGAAAACTATAAATAAGAGGAAGGACAACTGCAGATGAAAGTCCTAGATAAGACCTTTCCTCAGGATCCAATGAAGATCACAGGTCCAAGAAGGTCCAAGATAGTAGATTAGGTAAATGCTGTGCTGCCGCCTCCCAGGATCACACCAAAATTACAAATAAATTACACAACATTAACCTCAAGAATCATCTGAAGACTAGTTGAACAGAATCCCTATAACTAGGGATATAAAGAAGAGGCCATATTGAGAATGGAAGGAGGGGTGGAGAGGCAAAACAGGCTAACCCCAAACCCACAGATAGTAGTTGAACATCGGGAGGGACACCTCCTTGATAGGGATCCCCCTAAAGGTGGGAGGGGTCACAGCCCCACACTGGGCTGTCCAGCCCAAGGGTCCTGTACTGGGAAGAGAAATTCCCACAACATCTGGCAGTGAAAATCAACAAGGGTGGTGTCTATCCATCCAGATGAGACTAAAGGCAGCTAGAAACCCAGATGCCCTCTTAGAGAGACCATACACAGACTCGTTAGCTTGCAAACACCCATCTGGTCTCCAGTGGAGGGGCTGCAAGTTGAAAGTCACCAGAGACATACAGGGAAAGACTGAGTTGTGTGACTTAAGGCAAGGGCTACAAGGAGCAGCCATTGTCCCTGTGTGGAGCCTGCCTCATGTGTAGACTACAGGAGGGTGACATGTTTTCTATGCTGAACCAACTTGTAAAGGGAAAAATCTGAGAATGCACTGGTCTGGTAAAATCCACAAATGTGTACCACCTTGGTGAATGCCCTGGATCCCCCATGCTCACACAGCTTGCACTACCTTACTGGGAAACTCTTGGCTACTCTCAAATACAGATCAGCCAGCCCCACCCGATGAGCTGCAATCTGTGGAAGCCTTTTACAGCAGTGAACAGCCTGTTGTGGCCCAGGTAACTTTTCATACTGGGCAGTGACCCAAAACCTGTGCCACAGCCACTCTTGAGCAGCTATCAGGCATTCACGAACCAGGGGGAAGCAGTGGCTTGCTGAGGTGTTTTTCAGGGCATTTTTCCAAAGTGATCACAGGCCTAGCACTAGCGTAAGGACCAAAACTGCATTAACTTTGTAAAAACCACAGTCCACACTGCATAACTCCCTGGCCTGTGCACCTAAAGAGGCTCTTTCAATAACTGAACCTTACAAGCAGCCAGCAGGTGACAACAAGCACAGAGGGCCCTAGACCTTTTGATAAGCTGCCCCAGGCCCAATACCAGTGGCAGCCAGCCTCACTTCACAGTGAGGACACCCCCACATGCCTCCAGGTCCAGCACAGGCACCGACCAATCACATATAAATGAGTAACTCCTAATGTGTAGCCCTGGGCTGGTCACAGGCAAGGCTGAAATTGGCCTGCATGGAAGCCCCTACCAAGAGACACCAGAGACAACACACCCAGAAACTGGCTTCAGACCACACCTGGTTAACCCCATAAGTGGCACACCCAAAGTGTGGACAGGCCCAAGAGCCCACGGGGGTGACCCCACCTGAAGGGATTGGCCCACACACAGTAGCTCATACACTGTGGACAAAGCCAACCCTCACTTTCAGCCTGGGAGTCAATCTACCCACTGAAGTGCCCAAAACAATCAAGGCTCAACTATAACAATACAAACAACACACACAAGGGTGTACTCCTGGAATACACCCACAGAAGATCAGGGAGATTGCACCATTGGACCACACAGGACACATACTAAGTACAGCCACCCAGCAAAGACTGAGAGACATAGAAAATCTACCTAATACACAGAGAGGCAGCCAGAATAAGGAAAGAAATATATCCCAAATAAGATAACAGGAGAAACCTCCAACAATAAAACTAAATAAAATGGAGACAATCAACCTACCAGAGAAAGAGTTTAAAACACTGGTTATAAGAATGCTTAAGGAACTTAGTGAGAATGTCAACAAAGAGATAGTAAACATAAAAGAGGACACAGAAATCACAAATGAAAAAAAAACAGTCAGAAATAAAGAATACAATAACAGAAATAAAAAATACACTAGAAGGACTCAACAGCAGATTATGTAAAGCAGAGGATGGAATAAGTGATTTAGAAGATAAGGTAGCAGAAAACACCCAATCAGAAAAGCAAAAAGAAAAAAGAATTTTAAAAATAAACAAAAAAAGATAGTTTAAGGGACCTTGAGACAACATAAATAACAACAATGATCACATCATAGGACCGCCAGAAGGAGAAGAGAGGGAGCAAAGGATCGATAATCTATCTGAAGAAATAATGACTGAAAACGTCCCTAAACTGGCAAAGAAAATAGACATGCAAGCCAATGAAGCACAAAGAGTCTCAAACAAGATAAACCCAAACAGGCCCATACCAAGACACATTATAATTAAATTGCCAAGGTTAAAGACACAGAGAGACAATCCTAAAAGCAGCACGAAAAAGACAACTAGTTACTTACAAGGGAGATCCTATAAGACTATCAGCTGGTTTCTCTCAACAGAAACTTTGCAGGCCAGAAGAGTGGCAGGAAATATTCAAAGTGATAAAAAAGAAAGGGCCTACAATCAAGACCACTCTATACAGCAAGGCTATCATTAAAAGATTAAGGAGAGATAAAGAACTTCCCAGAAAAGAGAAAGCTAAAATAATTAATTATTATCAAGCCAGTATTACAAGAAATGTTGAAAGGATTTCTGTAAGCAAAAGAAAAAGAAAACAAACATCTGAAGACCGAAAATGTGACCGATAAAATGGCAATGACTATGTACCTATCAAACACTTTAAATATAAATCATTTAAATGCTCTAATCAAAAGAAATAGTGTAAATGAATGGATAAGAAAACAAGATCCATGCATATGCTGTCTACAAGAGACCAACCTCAGATTGACAGACACACCTAAACTCAAAGTAAAGGGATGGAAAAAAAATATTTCACACAAATAGAAATGAAAAAAAGGCTCTGGTAGCAATACTCATATCAGGCAAAATAGACTGTAAAACAAAGACTATAATAAGAGATACACAAAAAAAGGACATTACATAACAATAAATGGGGTCAATCCAACAAGAGAATATAACTCTAGTAAACATCTATGCACCTAAATATATAAAACAAATATGACCTGACATATAGGCAGAGATCAATAGTAACACAATCATTCTAGGAGACATTAACACCCACTGACACCAACAGACAGGTCTTCTACACAGAAAAGCAACACAAAAACAGGGGCTTTTAGTGACACACTAGACCATATGGATTTGATTGATATTTGTGGAGCATTTCACCCCAAAGTAGCAGAATATACATTCTTTTCAAGTGCACATGGGATTTTTCAAGATACACCACATTTTGGGCCACAAAACAAGACTCAATAAATTTAAGATTGAAATCAGAGCACGTGCCTTCTCTAATCACAATGGTATGAAACTAGAAATCAATTACAAAAAAAAAAGAAAACAACAGAAAACACATGAACACATGGAGGGTAAATAACATGCTATTAAATAATGAATGGGTCAATAATGATATCAAGAAATAAGTCAAAAGATACTTTGAGACAAACAAACTGAATACACAAACACCAAAAGTCTCTGGGACACAGCAAAAGCAGTCCTAAGAGGGAAATTCATAGCAATTCAGGCCTACCAAAAGAAACAAACAAAAAAATCTAAAGTAAACATTCTAACTTTGCACATAAGAGATTTGGGAAAAGAATGGCAGAAAATTCCAAAAGTGAGTACAAGGAAGGAAATAATAAAGATCAGAGCAGAAATGAACAAAATAGAGGCAAAAAAAATGCAACCAAGAGCTGGTTATCTTTTAATACATTAACAAAATCAACAAACATTTACCACACTCATCAAGAAAAAGATTAGAGAAGACTCAAATAAATAAAATCAGAAATGAAAGAGAAGTAACCCCACAGAAATACAAAAAGAATCTAAGAAAATACTATAAGAAACTACACACCAACAAATTAGACAATGGGGAAGAAATGGATGAATTCCTAGAAACATACAATCTTCTCAGACTGAATCAAGAAGAAATAGAAAATCTGAACAGAGCAATTACAACTAACAAAATTGAAACAATTATCAACAATTTCCCAAGAAACGTAAGTCCTGGACCAGATGGCTTCATAAGTGAATTTTACCAAACATTCAAAAAGAATTAACACGTGCCTGCTGAGTGGCACGTGGTTAAGCACTGGCTTGGGAAGCCAGCAGCCCCAGTTCGGGTCCCACATATGAGGGTTAGTGACACTGCCCTCGAGAAAAAAAAAAAAGAATTAACACTTATTCTCCTCAAACTATTCAAAAAAGTACAAGAGGAGGGAAGGCTCCCAAGCTCATCCTATGAAGTCACAATTACCACGATTCCAAAAGCAGACAGACATTATAAGAAAACTATAGTCCAATATCCTTAAAGAACATGGTTGCAAAATTCCTCAACAAAATATTAGCAAACCAAATTCAGCAATATATTAAATAGATCATACATCACGATCAAGTGGGATTCATTCCTACTGTGCAATGTTGGTTCAACATCTGCAAGTCAAGTAATGGGGTACACCATATAAACAAACTGAAAAATAAAAGTCATATGGTCCTATCAACAGATGCAAAAAAGCATCTTAGAAAATCTAGCACCCATTTATGGTAAAAACTCTCAGCAAAGTAGGAACAGAGGGAATGTATCTCAATATAATAAAGGCCATATATGACCTTTATTATATATGACCTACAGCTAATATCATATTCAACAGAGAAAAGCTAAAAGCATTAAGATCAGGAACAAGACAACATTGCCCACTATCACCACTTTTATTCAACATAGTATTGAAATTCTAGCTACACCAATCATACAAGAAATAAAAGGCATCCAAATGGAAAGGAAGAATTAAAACTGTCATTATTTGCAGATGACATGATACTATACATAGAAACCCCAAAGATTCCACCAAAAAACTATTAGAACTGATAAATGAATTTAGTAAAGTAGCAGGATACAAAATTAATATTCAGGAATCAGTTTCATTTTTATACACCAATAATAAACTATCAGAAACAGAAATTAAGAAAAAAATTCCATTTACAATTGCATCCAAAAAAAATAAAATGCTTAGGAATAAATTTAACCAAGGGAGTAAAAGACCTGTATTCAGAAAATTATGAGACATTGAAGAGAGAAATTAAAGAAGATACCAATAAATGGAAACATATACCATGTTGATGGATAGGAAGAATCAATGTAGTTAAAATGTCTATACTACCCAAAGATATATAGATTCAATGCAATCCCTATCAAAATACCAATGATATTTATCACAGAATGAGAACAAATAATCCTAAAATTTATATGGAACCATAAAAGACCCCGAATAGCCACAGCAATATATATATATATATTTTTTTTAGGGGTTAGTGTCACTGGCTCTCATATGTGGGATTCGAATCGGGGCCACTGGCGTCCCAAGCCAGCTCTTAACCACTGCTCCACTCGGTCGACCCACCACAGCAGTCTTTAGAAAGAAGAACAAAGTTGAAGATATCACTCTACCTGGTTTCAAACTACACTATAAGGCCATAGTCATCAAAACAGCATGATATTGGCATAATAACAGACATGTAGATCAATGGAACAATACAGAGAGCTCAGAGATTAATCCACACCTGTATGGTAATTTAATTTACAACAAAGGAAGCAAGAATTTACACTGGGGTAAAGACCGTCTATTTAATAAATGGTGCTCGGAAAACTGGACAGGTACACGCAAAAAAAAAAAAAAAGAGACACTAAACCACCTTCTTATGATATATGCAAGCATAAACTCAAAATGGATTGATTGACCACTTAAGTGTAAGACCCAAAACCATAAAACTCCTAGAAGAAAATATAGGAAGTAAACTCACAGACATTACCCTTAATAATATTTTTACTGATATATCCCCTAAAGCAAGGATGCGAAAGAAAAAACAAACAACTGGGACTGCATCAAACTAAAAAAGATTTTTTCACCGCAAACAAACCCATCAACAAATTAAAAAGACATTCTACTGAATGGGAGAAGGTATTTGCCAATGAAACATCTGATAAGGGGTTAATGTCCAAAATTTATTTTTTTTTAAAAATGCTGATACAACTCAACACCAAAAACAGAAACAACCCAATTAAAAAATGGGCAGGGGAAGGACCAGTAAGATGGCAGAATAGACGGACACTTTCCCAACTGCCTCCCAGGATCACATCAAAATTACAAATAACTTATATAACATTTAACCTCAGAAATCCCCTGAACACTAGATGAATAGAACCTCTAAATGAAGGAACTAAAGAGGAGGCCACGTCAAGTCTGGTAGGAGGGGCACAGACAAGAGAGGCTGAGCCCCATGAGGGACGCCCCAGCTATGGAAGGCTTCTCCGGGTGGAGGAGAGACACTCCAGCCCCACGCCGAACTCATTAGCCCAGAGTTGCTTTGCCAGGAAGAGGAGTTCTATGATAGGAGGCAGTAGAAATTAGTGAGGACTCTGCTCGGCTTGGTGAGGCTGAGGGTGGCTGGAGAACCAGTCGGGCCAATGCACGGGTTTGCTCGCCAGTGAGCACTCACCCAGTTCCTGTTGGAGGGAGTAGCTGTGTGAGCCGGGCCCAGGAGCCTGCAGGGAAGGACAGAACTGAGCACATTTGGTGCAGAAGCTGGAGATTTTGGGACCATTGTTCCCCTGGTGTACACGAGTGGTGTACAGGAAAGTGCCATTTTTTCAGGGTTGGAGCCTCCCACAGAGGGTCAGATCTGGAACCGCATAGATCTGGTGAAATTGGCGGAGATATGCGTGCGTGCGTGCCTGCGCAATCGGCCTTGGATTCCTACCCTCCCGCCCTGCTTGTGCTGTGTTGCCAAGGAAAAGTGGGCGGGTGCCCTCTGGATCCAACATGCTGCTCACTGAGACGCAGGAGTGCGTGAGCCGCCTAGGAACTCCACCCTCCACCCTGCTTGTGCTGCGTTGCCAGGGAAACGCTGGGCGGATGCCCTCCAGCTCAATCAGGCTGTGCACTGAGACTCAGGAGTGTGCGAGCCACCTTGGGTACCCGCTCTCTGCACTGTTTGTGCAGAGTTGCCAGGCTGGGGATTCGTTGTTGGGCTGCTTAGCCTGATCTTTGGGCAGCTGATTGGGACAGGCTGAGATGGAGAGTTTTCTTGAGAGTGTTGGGCCGGGAGCTGTGTGCCTGTGTGATCTGATTGAGGTTTTCCTGGCGAGTTTGTGTGGGCTGGTTGCCGGTGCAGGAGTGCATGCTGCTCTGACTTGGTGGGGGCCACTGACCACATCAAGTGATGCCTGGGGACCTGCCCCACCCACCTAGTGCTGTGTTGCCAGAGGCACCCTGAGCCCCTGGTGTCTGGCACACACCTCCGCAGGCCATAGATGATTTTTTGCAGCAGCGGACAACCTGCAACGACCTGTGAAGATTTTTTCTTCTTCTAGTGAGCATGGTTCCAGAGCACACAGCAACTAATTGCAGAAAGCTCACTGCAAGCCTGAAAAGAAGGCCAGTGCATAACACGTTAAGCTCTTTTCCACAATAACTGGTGCTGAATCACCCAGAGATTATGTATTGCTGAGCAAGTGGTCTGCAGACTAATGGGAAGGAGAGCACCACAAACCTCTTTTTTTTTTTCTTTTCAATTGTTTCATTTTTTTGTTGTTGTTGCTCACTCTTCTTTCTAGGCAATCTATCTAATACATGGAAGCATTCACAAAACGACAGCCAGAATGAAAAAACAAAGAAACATGTCCCAAAAAAGATCAGAAGAAAACTCTAGAAATGGAACTAAATGAAACAGAGGTATCCAAACTTTCACAGACAGAGTTTAGAACACTGATGATAAGAATGTTTAAGGAACTTAGCAAGGACATAAAGAAAGATAGGGAAACCACTAAAAACAACCAGTTAGAACTAAAGAATACAATAACTGAAATGAAGAAGACACTCGAAGGAATCACCAGTAGAGTAGATGAAGCAGAGGAGCAGATCAGTGAATTAGAAGACAAAATAGCATAAATCACCCAGCTGGAACGACAAAAAGAAAAAGAGAATAAAAAAGAATGAAAATATTTTAAGAGACCTCTGGGCCAACATGAAACATAACAACGTTCCCATTATAGGAATATCGGATGGAGATGAGAAGAAGCAAGGGATTGAGAATGTATTTAAGGAAATAATGACTGAAAACTTCCCTACCCTGGTGAAGGAAATCAACATACATGCCCAGGAAGTGCAGAGAGTTCCAAACAGGCTGAATCCAACAGGCCAACACCAAGATACATCATAATTAAAATGGGAAAGCTTAAAGACAAAGTCAGAATCCTAAAAGCAGCAAGAGAAAGACAGCAGGTGACATACAAAGGAACTCCTATAAGACGAACAGCTGACTTTTCTACAGAAACTCTGCAGGCCAGAAGGGAGTGGTAGGAGATATTCAAAGTGATGCAAAATAAAGGCATACAACCAAGATTGCTCTACCCAGCACAGCTATCACTTAAAATTGAAGGAGAGATAAAGAGCTTCTCAGAAAAGAATAAGCTTAAGGAGTTCATTACCACCAAGCCAGCATTGCAGGAAATGTTAAAAGGGGTTTTTAAACAGAAGAAAGGGGAAAACAAACTAACCTAGGAAGAGAAGAAATACAAATAACAAAATGGCAATAAATATACACCTATCAGTTATCAAATTAAATGTGAATGGGCTAAATGCTCCAATCAAAAGACACAGAGTGGCTGAGTGGATAAGAAAACAGGACCCATGAATCTACAAGAGACTCATCTCAGATCACAAGACACAGAGAAACTGAAAGTAAAGGGATGGAATAAGATATTTCATGCAAATGGAAATAAGAAAAAAGTGGTGTGACCACACAACAGAATGTTATTTAGCAATAAAAGGAATTAAAGTATTGAAACATGCCACAGCTTAGATGATTCTTGAAAACATTATACTAAATAAGAAGCGAGTCACAAAGAGCACATAACATATGATTCAACTTAAATGACATGTCTAGAACAGGCAAATCCATAGAGACAGAAAGTAGATTAGGAGGATTATGGGAAATGGAGAGTGACTGCAATTGGAGAGTTTCTTTTGGCAGTAATAAAATTGTGGTGCAGGCCAGCCGAGTGGCACATAGGTTAAGAGCTGGTTTGGTATGCCAGCGGCCCCGGTTCGGATCCCACATATGAAGGCCAGTGACACTGCCCTCTACAGCTAACAGCTCCACCTGGATCTGGGCTGTGTGAGCCCTGGCAATGGTGTAGGCTGCAGCCCTTGCTGCAGTGGGTTGCTATAGGCTACAGTGAGTGACCGGCAGCCAGTGTGATTGGCTGTCTGTCAGCATGAGCTGCCAATAGCGACGGTGAGCAACCATCCAGAGGGCAGAAACCGACCTGCCTCATCCGGGAACAGTGCAATTATGATACCAACATGGGCCAGTGAAGCAACATCCTCCACAACTAGACTGAAGAACAAAAAAAAAAGACAGCAACTTGTCTGTTTCCCTTCCCGGATTCCCCAATGCTGTTCCCTTCCCCCAATTCCCCAATAAAATCTTTTAAAAAAATAAAAAGTAAAAAATAAAATTGTGGTGATACTTGCACAACTCTACAAAGATAATAAAAAACACTGAATTGGGCACTTTAAAAGAGAGAACTGTAGAAGAGACAGTTTAGGGAATATAATCAATAATGTTGTAAATATTTTTTAGGGACCAGATGGACTCATGTCTTGTTAGGGAGAGCACTTCATGGATGGTGTAGAGGCCTGACCACACTGCACTGTACATCTGAAGCTGCTGCTGAATAATATTAGATGTTAGCTATAATTTAACACATATATAGTCATGGGATGTGGAGTATAGTGTTGGGATGGAGTCAATGGAATTGTAATAGATATGTATGATATCAGGGGTTGGGGGTAGTATATAGGGGGAGGAGGGAATCACTTTGTAAGGGGTGAAAAGGATAACTATTGCATTGTTTTGTACATCTGTAACTAATAATAATAAAAAAGATAGAGAGGAAACTGTATGGTAAGTGAATTACATCTCAATAAACGTGTTTAAACCAAATTTTTAAAATTTGAAAATGAAGACAGACTGCCATTCTTCTCCATGAACAAATGTCTTAGAGAGGAGCTTAATGAGCCTATTGCAGAGCTGGCACGCCTGGCCACATGAGCTGAACCCTACAATGGAAAGTGGGCTGTGGGGTGGCCTTGTATAAGCAGAAGTCATGCCTCCCCCCACAATCCACCTCAGTTCCTGTGTGTCTTTTAGAGTACGAATGTCTCATTATACTCACAACTACAAGCCTAGCATTGAAGATCAGTATTTTTCCTACAACATAGTAATAAAACACAAGCCACTATTTGATCTGGTGCTGAGTTAAGAATCAGTGATTTGCCTAGTGTGGTAGAGGAACTGAATGCACTGGACCCCAAAACTAACCCAGTTTTCCCTCCTAAAGAGTGTGCATGGGTAATTTTGATCATGAATAGTTTTTATATTACAAGATTACTTGGAGTCTGAATATTTTGGAAAATTAAACTCCACTGGAAAAAAAGACATAGATGATCAGGTGAAATAAATATCATAAGGAAATGTTAATTGCTATAGGGTTCAAAGGAGGAAAGAAGAAATGACAGCTGACCAGCAGGGTAACATGCAAAGAGAAAGGCTGACATGGCAGGTGAAATCTGAGGTACACTTGGAGGCTGGACAAGATCAAGCAGGTGGGATGGTGTAGAGGCCATTCTCCGCAGAGGCTCAGAAAGGAAGGGAGCCAGAGAAGAGCAGGACCCCGAGACTGGAGGCCAGGCTTCTCAATCCAGCTCTGCTGCTTTCTAGCAGGGGGAGGCCTGGAGCAGGATACTTAACCTCTTTGTGCTCCAGTTTTCTCATCTATAAAATGATAATAACCAAATTTAATTGAATCTAAGACACCATGGACTATAAGGTGAACCATTATTCCATTACCACCAATAAAAAAAATGAATTATAACACATCACTGATTATAAAATGTATCCCCCAATTCAGAGATGTTAAAATGTGAAAAAGATGTTCACCTCTGAATTGATGAAATATGGTAATGATAACTACTTACAAAGTTATGTGAGAATTAAATAAGTAATTATATATAAAGGAAATATTGTTCCTACTGATGTTATCAATATTAATTTAACAAAAATGTACTCAGCAAGTGCCCTCAGGCCCTGTGAATAAGACAAATATGATACAATCCTTAAAAATTTTAAATCTATCCAAATAGGATGAACAAATGGGATAGGTAAAGATGAGACAAGATGTGTGTGTATGAGCTCTAGCCACAGGGTGTCTCTGGTTTGAGTGGAATATAAACTGAAGTATCATCTTAGTGGACTGAGAGCTAAAGAATAAATAGGTTCTAAAGTAAAGAGACAATCAGATGTAATTAAAATTATCCTTGAAAAACCCTTAAATCCCTATGAAGTACACACATATTTTTATACCCTATTTTACGTGACAGTACATATGTAGTACACACATAGTGCACAGTACAATATACATATGGAAAATATGAGCACAGGCCATGTTGTACACCACAAATTTAATCCTTAAATCATACTCACTATGGCAATATGTTCAAACTATAGAAGGAACAGAAGAACCAAGACAAGTGGGGTACAGCAGATTTATGTCTCGAACCCCATGGACCCAGCACAGGCAACACCCATTAGGGGAATGGTAGCCACGCTAGTCACTGAATTCTTGTATCTCAGGTCCCAGCACACCCTTCCACACTGAGCTCTGTGATGCTGAGCCTTGGATCCTGCACTGCAAATCACACATGGGCTTAGGAGTCTCTCCATTTGGAGGAGCCAGAAAGAAACTGAAAAGATAGAGGAGGAGAAAGAAAGTTGCTCTTTTCTCTGTGGTTTCTCTCTCCTTCCTGTTTTGAGGAGCATCACCTAAGCAATACTCCTTCACCAGAAGCAGTGCCTCCCTGTCCCAGCAGCTGATTCCAGTTTTTTCCAAAACCCACAGAACAGATTTTATCACACACCCTACCACTGGGAACAAAAGCCCCAACGCAGCAGAACCCCTCCACAAAGCTCTGAGTTTCCACGTGGCCCTTCCCTTTACTGTCTGAGTTTTAATAACTGCGACCTCTTCCCTTTGATCCCCCAGCCCTAGAGGTGTGAGCTACTTGCTGCAGATGCTACCTCCATAATACCTCAATGTTCCCATCTTACCCTTTTAATAACCTAGTTAACCTTATACATACTTATTGATTTTTGATTTTAAATTCTTTTCAAATAATTGCTGTGGTCTCTGTCTTGTGGATGGACCGTAACTAATACAGCAGCAGATTACTCCTGTATTTCAATTTTCAATTCTCTCTCAGAGGACATGAAGATGCAATTCACAAGAAAAGAAAAACTTAGGCTGATAAAAATGAAGAATATTCAACCTCCACTTGAAATCAAAGAAACAAAAATTAACACTATGAGACATCAATATCTGCCTATCAGATCAACAAAGATTAAAAGGGCCGATAATACACAGTGATGGCCACATGTACACTATTGGTAGGAGTGTATACTGGTATTGCCATTTTGTAAAGAGAAGTCTGACACTACATGTCAAAAATCTTTAAAATTTGAGTCTTAAAAAATAAGACACTGCAGGAATAGATACACCTCTTCCTATTCCTTCTGGTAATACAGCTAAAATTTCTGGACATTACACAAACTCAGCAAACAGAAGATCTGGAAAGGTGGAGAGAAAGAAGGCGGCAGTCTGACTAGGGGCCTTGGGGCCCAAAGAATGACACGGCAGGGAATTTCCTAAGTTTTCTTTTTGCTGTACATATCCTGGACTAGTGGCTCTAGAGAATGTCAATGGGAGTGAATGAAATGTCCCCAGAAAAGCCTGCTTTTTCTGGCCAAAGAACCAGGAAAGAAGCAGCTGGGAAAGATGGCAACTTTTAGGTAACTACCCTACTCCAATCTAACATCAAAAAAAAAAAAAAAAAAAAAGGAATCTGCCCTGCCCCCACTGGGAAGCCTGACATTCTCCCTCACCAATCTGTGGCAAGATGCCTTGCCACCTTCCATGCTGGGGTGCTATGAGAGAATAACAGGTGAAAGGGCAGATCCTTGACTACCATCCAGCAATAGTGAGGCCTCTTCCTCCTGCAGTGTCAGTGGAGGCCACTTAGGAAACAGTAACAAGGATTCTCATCCCCCCCAAACAGGATGGTGTCCCGAGAGGCCTAGTGGGAAGCCTGAAATCCTGGTTCCAGGAATGTACACATGTGATAAAATGACACAGAACTATACCTACACATTGTACTGATATTTTGATATTGTACTACAGTTATGGAAGATGTAACCTTTGAGGAAAATTCATGAAGGGTGCATGGGGCATGTGTGTACTATCTTTGCAACTTTTTGTGAATCTATAACTATTTCAAAATAAGTTAAAAAAAAAACATTGCAAAGGAACATGGGAGAAGGACATGTCTCTAACTTGATTGAGGTGATCATTAAATGGTTGTTTCATGTTGCAATTGCCAAGGTCATCAACCTGAACACTGAAAGTATATGGACATTATTGCATATGAATTATACCTCACTAAAGTTATTTAAAATAATAAGATGTTCTGTGCTACCACCCGGATGGCTCAGTGGATAGAGAGGCGCTCTTAACAGCAAGATTGCTGGTTTGACACCCGCATAGAAAAAATAAAAATAAATAAATAAATAAATAAATAAATAAATAAATAAATAAGTTCAAGATGAGTTCCGGAAAAGAAGACACAGTAGATAAATGCTATGCTTACCTTCGCTCACGACCGCATCAAAATTATAACTAAGCTACAAAACAACCATTATTGAGAATCGCCTGAAACCTCCTGAACCAAAGTCCTACAACTAAGGACATATAGAAGAAGCCACCTCAAGACTGGTTGGAGGGTCAGATACACAGAACAGGCAGGTCTCACTCCCATGTGTGACCATTAAAAACAGGGAGAGGAGAGAATCTTGGCTGCGTAGGTCACCCCCTGAGGAGCAAGGGGTCTCAGCCCTTCCCAGCCCAGGGTTTCAGTGCCGGGAAGAGGAGTCCCTATAATTACTGGTTGTGAAAACCAGCAGAGATTGTGGCTGAGTGAGGCAGAAGGTGGCTGGGGTTCCAGGCACTCCTCTTAAAGGAAGAGTACACAGACTTACTCTCTGACAGAATCACTGGCTCTGAGTTTCAGTGCTGGGGCAGCGGCTGAAGAGGCAACAGAGACATATGGGGAAGGGGAGGGGCATTGGGAGACTGAGTTATTTGGCTTCAGCATGAGGGCTGAAGGGGCTGCTTTCTCCCGACCGGAGGAGCTGGCAGAAGCCACTGGTTCTTTGTTGAGCCCTCCCCTTTCTCGGCATGCAGACACAGGCAGCCGCCATATGTGAGTCTCCATCAAGCTGGCTAACAGAGCTCATTCGACAAGCACTGGTGATTCTGAGACCCCCACTCCACTCAACTTTGGGGCACACCCAAGCAGTTTCCAGTGGCTTTTTCCCATAAACCGCCTGCCTTAGGTCATGCTGCACACTTTCCTAAGGCCTCTCAAAGGTTCACAGAACCCAGATAAGCAGCATCTGGCTTGAGCATGTCCTGTACTTCTGGCTGAGCAGCCCAAGCCCAGCATGGCTTCTCAAGGCACCTGCAAACACAGCGCAGTCAGCAGCCATCTGCGGATTGCTTTGTGGTTCCCGCCAGGCGGCCCCAGGTGGGGCACGGGCTCCAGCTGGACTTGACATGCAGCGGGTTCTCTTCCAGATGACCCTAGGGCTAGTGCACCCAGTGGTCATCTTCGAAACAAGCTGGGGAATCACCAAGACACCTCCAAGGACGTCACACCTGAGGGGCAGACTGGGAAGGCACTAGAGCCCTGCTGAGGCATATCCTATTCCGTAGGGTCAAACCCTATGGATCTTCACTGTAGTCACAGCCAATCCTTACATCCAATGAATCTGAGGGTCAATCCCTCTCATTGACATGCAAAAAGCAATCAAGACTACAGGAAGAGAATACACAAAACCCACACAAGGGGCACATCTAGAATGCATGGCTCAGGTGACCAGGAAGACTGCACCAATGAGCCCCACCAATGAGCCCTACTACATAAGGCCACTCTAATAAGACTGGGAGACATAGCAGCCCTATATAATATACAGAAACAAATATAGGGAGGCAGCCAAAATGGGGAGACAAAGAAACATGTCCCAAATAAAAGAACAGAACAAAGTTCCAGAAAAGAACTAAACAATCCACCAGATGCAGAGTTCCAAACACTGGTTATAATGATGCAAGATTATCTCAGAGAAAACTTTAGGGCACAAAAATAGAGATAGAAAGTATAAAAAAGAACCAGTCAGAAATAAACAATACAATACTGGAAATGAAGAATACATTACAGGAATCTAATGGTAGTATAAATGAAGTGAGAAAAGCAGTAATTTAGAAAATAAGGTAGCGGAGAGGGGAGGGGCAAGATGGCGGCTGTGAGGAGGGCTCCATGAAATCTCCCCTGGAAATATCCACAATTTGAACTTCTAATACGCTTCAAAGAGACATCTACTCATCACACAGAGCGACTAAGAGTTCCACACAAGGATTGCTGGAAGGTGGGCAGGCCGGACGAGTAGGGGAAGAAGGCGGCGAGACGGGTGAGGTGCAGCCCGCACCCGCGGCTGCTGAGTCACGGTGAGGGTTGCCCCGGCTCGCTCCCTGCGGCCTGCGGCCCACCTCGAGTTCAGCAAGAGCGCGTTGGTTTGTGGTCTGAGGCAGAAGCTCAGGCCGGGCAAGTGCGGGAGGAGAGAGAGGAGACGACTGTGCAGAGGTGCGAGCTGCACCCGCGTTCCCCAGGAAGCAGGGTGCAGAGCCCCGCAGCGACAGGGCAAGATCAGTCCCTGCACCCTCCCGGTTCAGGGATCAGTCTCTGTGCCCACCGGGTCCCGCGGAGCGCAGAAGCCTGAAACCCGAGAGCAGGGGAAACACAGGACTCGCCCGCGGAGACGCAGCGCGCCGGCTGGAGTCACAGATCCCGGAGAGACAGAGCGGGGATCGGAGCCACGCGGCACGGTGCGCGCAGTCCCCTAAATCCCGGCAGACCGTTTGGGAGAGCAGCAGGATTTCCGCGCGGGCGCGCCGGCTCCGAGGCAGAAGCCTGGAACCCGGGAGCAGGGGAAAAAGAGGACTCGCTCGGACAAGCAGTGCGCCGGGTGGAGACGCAGGTCCCCGAGAGACGCGGAGCGGGGATCTTGGCCACACGGTAGGGTGCGCGCAATTCCCAAAATCCCGGCAGACCCTTTGGGAGAGCAGCAGGAACTCCGCTGGAGCATAAGAGGCAAAGGCCTTAGCTTGAAACAGTGTTGGAACTGTGGCTTTGTTTATTTTTATGTTTTTTATTTTTTTTCCCTTTTTCTACTCTTGAACAGAAAGCAAAAAAAAAAAAACAACCCAATAACTCACCCACTCCCACAAACTTTGTCCCCCACCAAGACAGTCTTAAACTGACTCCTGAAGGGAGCAATAGGGGCAGACTAGGAAGATATCCTTACCTGCAGGGGGTTGAGAATTTCCACCCAGTAAAGGCAGCAGAGTGAGACTACCCACCCCGCCCCACCTTTAGGCAAGGCTTGGGAGGCAGGGCAGGTTCATCTGCTGAGGCACTAATTAACAGATTCTTAGCAGCAGGCTTTTGGTAGTGAGGAATTCTTTAATTCTCCACGGCTGTCAACCCAAAGGGTGCCCAGAGACACTCATTGAGCCGTTCGGGGTGCAGCCTGCCTTGGGACAGGCAAAAGCAAAAAGGCAGTGACTTTGTAAAAACCACCAATCACACGTCACAACCACACTCAAGTACAGCAAACCTGCAGTGCCAGGATCACGCTAGGCATCAGGTGGCCTACTGTTCCCACAAGACGCACAGGAATTTTTGTACAGCAGACAATCTGAAGAGAGCTTGGTGGACTTTAGCCTAGACCAGCACGGGTATTTTTGGTTTGTTTGGTTTTATTCTGTTTTGTTTTCCCTTTATTGGCTGCTTATCTTGGTTGTTTTTGGTTTTTATTTCTATTTCATTATAATCATATTGTAGTTTTTAATATAGGCATATATATATAGGTGTATATAGGTGAATATATGTCCATATATATGGGTGTGTAGACAAATATATATATATATTTTTTTTTTCCTTTTTCTTTTTCTTTTTCTTTCTTTTCTTTTTCTTTTTTCCCCACCCTCACTTTCTCTCTTATTTTATTCATTCTTCTCACTGCTATACTTTTCCTCTTTTCCTTTTTTCTGCAAATTTTATTTTTTTAAATTTTTCTTACTTTTTTTATTATTATTTTAGTTTATTTTTTTTTTATTTTTTAGGTATAGCTAATCGGTTTCTCATGTTTATTCTATTTTTTATTTTAGGATATTGTATTTTATTTTGTTTCCTCTTCTGTTATTATTGAGTATGTGGTTTTTGTTTTGTTTCTGTTTGGTTTCTTCATTAGTATGATTGATATTTCTGTACAAGTTGACTGTAGTTTGATGGTTGGTTGTTTTTAATTGTGCGAGCATTTGGTTTCCTTTGGTGGCTGCGGAGGTTGTTCTTGTTGATCTGTTATGCTCTAAAATCACTCTGCAGCAGTGGGTCCAAACAAACAGACACAAGAATCATCATACCCGGAGGCCAACTTTAGATAAAACCAGAGCATTTCTGGGTTTGACATACAAGAGTCACACCCAAAAAGAAGTTACTACAGGTACTAAGACCCATAGGGTCCAAGTTTCATCAGAGGGGTCAATCCTCTCACAGCAGCTCATAAACTGCAGAAGCTGCTCCTCACAGCTAATCAATCTGGGAGTCAATCCCACCTACTGACAAACCAAAAGTAATCAAAACTAAAACTTCAACAAGTGAGGACGCACGACACAAGGAACACCTCAGATAAAAGCACAAGAGAATAGGGAGACTGAGTAATTCAAATATAAAGGACACACACCATATAAGTTTACCCAGAAAAGACTGAGAAATCTGGGGGATCTATCTGTTATATTGAAGCAAACACAAAGAGTAAGCCAGAATGGGGAGACAAAGAAACATAACACAAACAAAAGAACAGAAGAAACTTCCTGAATCAGTGGAAATAGAGGAAATAGAGGTAACCAACCTATCGGAGACAGAGTTCAGAACACTGATTATTAGAATGTTCAAGGAGATTAATGAAAATATAAAGAAGGATAGAGAAATCATGAAAAGCAACCAGCTAGAACTTAAGAACACAATTACTGAATTAAATAACAAACTTGATGGAATCACTAGCAGACTGGATGAAGCAGAAAATCGAATCAGTGGGGCCGGCCGAGTGGCGCATTGGTTAAGCGCTGGTTTTGGGATGCCAGCGGCCCCGGTTCGGATCCCACATGAGGGCCAGTGACACTGCCCTCCACAGCTAACAACAGCTCCACCTGGAGCTGGGCTGTGCGGGCCCCGGTGATGGTGTGGGCTGCAGCCCCTGCTGCAGTGGGCTGCCATAGGCTACAGTGAGTGGCCCACAGCCAGCGTGAGCGGCTGGCAGCCAAGCGTGAGCTGCCAATAGCCGCGATGAGCGACATCCAGAGGCCAGCGACCGATCTGCCTCATCCGGGAAGAGCGCAATGACGATACCAACAGTGAAGCAACATCCTCCGCAACTAAAACTGAAGAACAAGAAGACGGCAACTTGTCTGTTCCCCTTCCCCGATTCCCCAACGCTGTTCCCCTCCACCAATTCCCCAATAAAATCTTAAAAAAAAAAAAAAATCGAATCAGTGACTTAGAAGACAAAATAGCAGAGATCACCCATGCGGTACAACAAAAAGAAAAAAGAATGAAAAACATGGAAAATGGTTTAAGAGAGCTGGGGGACAACATCAGACGCAATAACCTAAGGGTCATTGGAGTACCAGAAGGAGAAGAGAGGGAGCAAGGGATTGAGAATATATTTGAAGTAATAATGTCTGAAAACTTCCCTAACCTGGCAAAGGACATTGAAATACAAGCCCAGGAAGTGCAGAGAGTTCCAAACAGGATGATTCCAAACAGGCCCACTCCAAGACACATTATAGTGAAAATGGCAAGGGTTAAGGACAAAGACAGAATCCTTAAAGCAGCAAGGGAAAGGCAGCAAGTTACTTACAAGGGTACCCCCATAAGATTATCAGCTGACTTTTCTACAGAAACTTTGCAGGCCAGAAGAGAGTGGCAGGAGGTTTTCAAAGTGATGAAAAATAAAGGCCTACAACCAAGATTGCTGTATCCAGCAAGGTTATCATTTAAAATCGAAGGCGAGATAAGGAGCTTTGCAGAAAAAAATAAGTTAAGGGAATTCATTACCACCAAGCCAGCTTTGCAGGAAATGCTAAAAGGGCTTCTTTAAGTAGAAGAGAAAAACAACCTATGAAAGACTACGAACACAAATAAGAAAATGGCAATAAATACACACCTATCAATAATCACATTAAATGTAAATGGATTAAATGCTCCAATAAAAAGACATAGGGTGGCTGAATGGATAAGAAAGCAAGACCACAGTATATGCTGTATACAAGAGACTCACCTCAGATCCAAAGACTCATACAGGCTGAAAGTAAAGGGATGGAGTAAAATATTCCATGCAAATGGTACTGAGAAAAAAGCTGGAGTAGCGATACTTATATCAGATAAAATGGACTTTAAATAGAAGAATATAACAAAGGACAAAGAAGGACACTTCATAGTAATGAAGGGATCGATCCAACAAGAGGACATAACTCTAGTAAACATCTATGCACCTAACATAGGAGCCCCTAAATATATAAAACAGATATTGTCAGACATAAAGACAGAGATCAACAGTAACACTATCATAGTAGGGGACTTCAACACCCCGCTGTCACTAATGGACAGATCCTCCAGACAGAAAATCAATGTGGAAACAGCGACCTTAAATGACACATTAGACCAGCTGCATTTAACAGACATTTTCAGAGCATTTCATCCCAAAGCTACAGAATATACGTTCTTTTCAAGTGCACATGGAACATTTTCTAAGATAGACCACATGTTAGGCCACAAAACAAGTCTCAATAAATTTAAGAAGATTGAAATCATTTCAACTGTATTCTCTGACCACAATGCTATGAAACTAGAAATCAATTATAAGAAGAAATCCGGGAAGATGACAAATAAATGGAGGCTAAACAATATGCTATTAAATAGTGAGTGGGTCACAAATGAGATCAAGGAGGAAATCAAAAGATACCTCGAGACAAACGAAAATGAAAACACCACGACCCAAAATCTCTGGGATACTGCGAAAGCAGTCCTAAGAGGGAAGTTTATAGCAGTGCAGGCCTACCTAAAGAAGGAAGAAAAATCTCAAATCAACAGGTTATCCTTACACCTAAGGGAACTGGAAAAAGAACAGCAAAAAGAGGCCCAAGGGGAGTACAAGAAAGGAGATAATAAAGACCAGAGCAGAAATAAACAATATAGAGAACAGAAAAACAATTCAAAGATCAATGAAACCAAGAGCTGGTTTCTTGAGAAGATAAACAAAATTGACAAACCTCTAGCCAGGCTCATCAAAAAAAAGAGAGAGGACTCAAATTAGCAAAATCAGGAATGAAAGAGGGGAAATGACTACAGACATCACAGAAATACAAAAAATTCTAAGAAATTACTATGAGCAACTATATGCCAACAAATTTGACAATCTGGATGAAATGGATAATTTTCTAGAAGCATACAACCTTCCAAAGCTAACGCCAGAAGAAACAGAAAATCTAAATACCCTGATTACTACCAAGGAAATTGAATCAGTAATAGACAAGCTCCCAAAAACAAAAGCCCTGGACCAGACGGCTTCACAAGTGAATTTTATCAAACATTCAAAAAAGAACTATCACCTATTCTTCTCAAACTATTCCAAAAAATCCAGAAGGAGGGAAGGCTCCGAAACTCTTTTTATGAAGCCTCTATCACCCTGATTCCAAAACCAGATAAAGACATCACAAAAAAGGAAAACTACAGGCCAATCTCCCTGATGAATATAGATGCAAAAATTCTCACTAAAATATTAGCAAACAGAATTCAGCAATATATTAAGAAGATCATACATCATGATCAAGTGGGATTCATCCCTAGTGCGCAAGGCTGGTTCAACATCCGTAAATCAATTAATGTGATACACCACATCAACAAAATGAAGGATAAAGATCACATGGTCATTTCAATAGATGCAGAAAAAGCATTTGACAAAATCCAACAGCCATTTATGTTAAAAACCCTTAGCAAAGTGGGAATACAGGGATCATATCTCAACATAATAAAAGCCATATATGATAAACCTACAGCTAACATCATACTCAATGGGGAAAAGCTAAAACCATTCCCCTTAAGATCAGGAACAAGACAAGGCTGTCCACTTTCTCCTCTTTTATTCAACATAGTGCTGGAAGTTCTAGCCACAGCAATCAGACAACAAAAAGAAATAAAAGGCATCCAAATTGGCAAGGAAGAAGTAAAATTGTCACTATATGCAGATGACATGATACTGTATATAGAGAACCCCAAAGACTCCATCAAAAAACTATTGGAACTGATAGACGAATTCAGTAAAGTAGCAGGATATAAAATCAATGTTCAGAAATCAGTGGCATTTGCATATACCAATAATAAACTAATGGAAAGCGAAATTAAGAAAACTGTCCCATTTACAATTGCGTCAAGAACTATAAAATACCTAGGAATAAATTTAACCAAAGAAGTGAAAGATCTGTACTCAGAAAATTATAAGACATTGAAGAAAGAAATCATAGAAGATACAAATAAATGGAAACACCTACCATGCTCATGGATAGGAAGAATTAATATAGTTAAAATGTCCATACTGCCTAAAGCAATATATAGATTCAATGCAATTCCTATCAAACTACCAAGGGCATTTTTCACAGAAATAGAAAATATAATCCTAAAGTTTATATGGAATCATAAAAGACCCAGAATAGCCTCGGCAATTCTGAGGAATAAAAACAAAGTTGGGGGGAATCACGCTACCAGACATCAAAACCTACTACAAGGCCACAGTAATCAAGACAGTTTGGTATTGGCATAAAAACAGGCACATCGATCAGTGGAACAGAACAGAGAGCCCAGAAATAAATCCAAGCATTCACGGACAGTTAATCTATGACAAGGGAAGGAAGAATTTACACTGGAGTAAAGATAGTCTATTCAATAAATGGTGCTGGGAAAATTGGACTGACACATGCAAAAAAATGAAACTGGATCATCTCCTTACGCCTTATACAAGAACAAATTCAAAATGGATTAAAGACTTAAATGTAAGACCTGAAACCATAAAAATCCTAAATGAAAATATAGGGAGTACATTTGCAGACATGACCCGGAGCAATATTTTTACTGATACATCCCTACGGGCAAGGGAAGTAAAAGAAAAAATGAACATATGGGATTATATCAGACTTAAAAGTTTTTTCACAACAAAGGAAACCATTAATAAAACAAAAAGGAAGCCTACTGAATGGGAGAATATATTTGCCAACGATATATCTGATAAGGGGTTAATATCCAAAATTTATAAAACACTCATGAAACTCAACACCAAAAAACAAACAACCCAATTAAAAAATGGGCAGAAGATATGAAGAGACATTTCTCTAAAGAGGACATACAGATGGCCAACAGGCATATGAAAAAAGTTCAACCTCACTGGTCATTAGGGAAATGCAAATAAAAACCACCATGAGATACCACCTCACTCCAGTCAGAATGGCTATCATCAACAAATCAACAAACAACAAGTGCTGGCAGGGCTGTGGGGAAAAGGGGACCCTGCTGCACTGTTGGTGGGACTGCAGATTGGTGCAGCCACTATGGAAGTCAGTATGGAGGTATCTCAAAGAACTGGAAATAGAGCTACCTTTTGACCCAGCAATTCCACTCCTAGGTATTTATCCTGAAAAAACCAAGACACTTATTCAAAAAAGTTATGCACCCCGATGTTCATAGCAGCACAATTTACAATAGCTAAGACTTGGAAACAACCAAAATGCCCGTCAGTAGATGACTGGATTAAGAAACTGTGGTATATTTATACAATGGAGTATTACTCCGCTATAAAGAAGAATGAAATCGTGCCATTTGCAATGATATGGATGGACCTAGAGACTATAATGTTGAGTGAAGTAAGTCAGTCAGAGAAGGACAAATACCATATGATCTCACTTATATGTGGAATCTGAAAAACTGTATGAATGAGCAAAGTAAACAGAAACTGTCTCATAGATATAGAGGAAAAATCAGGGTTGCTAATTTGGAGAGGAATGGGAATGAGGGAGAAGGGGAAGGGATTAGACAGCAAAAATAGGCAACTACAATATTGCTACTGGGATAGGAAAAACAGTTTGGGGAATATAACTAATAATGTTGTAAATATTCTGTGGAATGTCAGATGATCATAGGTCTTGTTAGGGAGACCATTTCATGGATGGAGTAGAGGTTTGATCACTGCACTGTATTACTAAAGTGGAGGTGGTATACCTACTGTAATTGAATATATATAGATAGTCACGGGATGTGGATTATACTGTGGAAGAGAGTCAGAGGAAGAGTAATAGATATGTATGATATGGGGGGGTGTGGGGGGTGTATTGGGGGTGGGGGGTTTGTCACTTTGGGGGGTAAAATGTATAACTATTGCACTGTGTTGTACACCTGAAACTATTGGGGGTGGGGGGGTTGTCACTTTGAGGGGTAAAATGTATAACTATTGCACTGTGTTGTACACCTGAAACTAATTAAAAATAAAATAAAATTAAAAAAAAAAAAAAAAGTAAATAAGGTAGCAGAAAACACCCAATCAGAACAGCAAAAAGAAAAGAATTTAAAAAAATGAGAATAGTTTAAGAGACCTCTAGGACAATAGCATGCATACCAACATTCACATTATAGGGGTACCAGAAGGAGTCATGGGGATGTAGGGTATAGTATAAGGAATACAGTCAATAATATTGTCATATGGGTACTAGATCTATCAGAGTGATAGATGGAAGAGGGGTTAAGGCAGTGTGAAAAAGGTGAAGGGAGTAAGAAATACAAATTGGTAGTCATAAAATCGTCATGGGGATGTAAAGTAAAGCATAGGGAATATAATCAATAATTGGTAATAGCTATATATAGTGCCAGTTGGGTACAACTGAATAACTATGATGTATACCTGAAACTAATATAATATTGTACGGTAGCTACATTTTATATAAAAACCTTTTTAAAAAACTAAAATAATAAGATTTTCAAATATCTAAATCACACTGATACTAATTAAATAAACAAAAATATGGGAGAGACAGAAAATTAGGCTCTTTTTAGTTAAATAGAAGAATGCCAACTAATGAATGTATAAGAAATTATAGAAATTCAAAAAGGACCATTTTGCAACAACCAGCATGAAGAATCATCGATTGAAGAAAGTGGCAAAGTAGGCAGCTCGAGGATCTCATCTTCCCACAGAAACACTGAAAAATAAGCAGAAACTCCCAGACCAACTTTGTCAGAACTCTAAAAAATAGCCAAAGGTTTACAGCAACCAAGCAAATACTGAATCAAGAAAAAGGCAACCTGATACTAGACTTCTGGTAAGATGGCACAATAGACAGACACTGTGCCAACTGCCTCCCAGTATCACACCAAAATTACAAAAAATTTATACAACATTCAACCTTGCAAGTCCCCTGCACAATAGATGAACAGAACCTCTAAATGAAGGACTTAGAGAGGAGGCCACATCGAGCTGGCTAGGATGGGCAGAGACGGGAGAAGGCGAACCCCGTGGGGGGCACCTCAGTGGTGGGGAGGCTTCTCCGATCAGGGGAGAGACCCTCCGGCCCCACATCAAGCTCACTAGCCCAGAGTTACTTCACCAGGAGAGGAGTTCTACGATGGCTAGCAGTAGAAACAAGTGAGGACTCTCTTTGTTTAACTTGGTGAGGCTGAGGGCGGCTAGAGAACCAGTGGGGCCAGTGAGCACTCACCTGGTTCCTGGTGGATGGAGTAGCTGTGTGAGTGGGGTCCAGGAGCCAATGGGGATAGACTGAACTGAGCACCTTTGGTGCGGGAGCTGGAGGTTTTTGGACCATTGTTTCCCTGGTGTGGAGCTTGCACATGAGTAGTGTACAGGAGAGCACCACTTTTTCAGGGTTGGGCCCTGCACAGAGGGTCAGGTCCTGGACTACAATGGTCTGGTGAAATTGGTGCAGAAGTGCATGTGTGTGTGTATGGGCATGCTGCCTTGGATCCCCACCCTCTGCCCACCTTGTGCTGCATTGCCAGGGAAACGCCTGGGGGGGGGGCCACAACAGCTGCATCAGGCTGTTCATTGAGACCCAGGAGTACGCGAGCCGCCTTGGATGCCTGATCTCCACACTGTGTGTGAAGAGTTGCCAGGCTAGTGATTAGGACAGGCTAAGACTGGGAGTTTTCCTGGGGATGTTGAGGTGAGAGCTGTGTGCCTGTGTAATCTGGCCAGGTTTCCTGACGAGTTTGTGAAAGCTGGTTACTGGTGTAGGAGGAGTACATGCTGCTCTCACTTGCTGGGGGCCACTGACCACATACCATGGTCCTTGGGGACCTGCCCCCGTCCATCTAGAGCTGTATTGCCAGAGGCACCCTAAGCCCCTAGTGCCTGGCCTCCAATGCCGGAGGACACAGAGGGATTTTTTGCAGCAGCAGACAACCACAAAAACCTGTGAGGATTTTTTTGGTAGGGAGCATGGTTCCAGACCACACAGCAGCTAGTTGAGGGAAGCTAACTGGAACTGCAAGCCTGAAAGGGAGGCCAGCACATAAAACGTTAAGCCCTTCCTCCCAATAGCTGTTGTTGAGTCACCCAGAGACTCTCTATTGCTGAGCAAGTGGTCTGCAGATTAAAGAGGGAGGAGAGTTCCCCTCCTTTTTTCTTTTCTTTTTTTCCTCTGTTTTTCTTTTGTCTTGTTTTTTTTTTTTCCCTAGGTGATATATCTAATACATCAAAGCAATCACAGAGTGACAGCCAGAATGAAGAAACAAAGAAACATGTCCCAAGTAAAAGACCAGAAGAAAGCTCTAGAAATGGAACCAAATGAAACAGAGATATCCAACCGTTCAGAGACACAGTTTAGAACACTGATGATAAGAATATTTAAGGAACTTAGTGAGGATATAAAGAAGAATAGGGATATCATAAAAAACAACCGGTAAGAACTAAAGAATACAATAACTGAAATGAAGAACACACTCAAAGGAATCACTGGTAGATTAGATAAAGCACAGGATGGGATCAGCGATTTAGAAGACAAAATAGCAGAAATCACCCAGTTGGAACAACAAAAAGACAAAAGAATAAAAACTAAGAAATAGTTTAAGAGACGTGTGGGAAAAAATCAAGCTAAACAATAATCGCATCATAGGAAATACCAGAAGGAGAAGAGTATTAGAGAGGGATTCAGAATGTATTTGAAGAAACAATGACCGAAAATTTCCGTACCCTGGTGAAGGAAATCGACATGCATATCGAGGAAGTGAAGAAAGTTTCAAAGAAGCTGAACCCAAAGAGGCCGACACAAAGACACATCATATTTAAAATGGTAATGGTTAAAGACAAAGACAGATTCATAAAAGCAGCAAAAGAAAGACAGCAGGTTACATACCAAAAATCTCCTATAAGATTAACAGGTGACTTTTCTACAGAAACTCTGCAAGCCAGAAGGGAGAGGCAGGAAATATTCAAAGTGATGCAAATTAATATCTACAACCAAGATTTCTATACCCAGCACGGCTATCACTTAAAATTGAAGGAGAGATAAAGAACTTCTCAGAAAAGAACTTAAAGAGTTCATTACCACGAAGCCAGCATTGCAGGAAATGTGAAAAGGGCTTTTTCAAACACAAGAAAGGGGAAAACAAGCTAACCTAGGAAGACAAGAAATACAAATAACAAAATGGCAATACATATGACCTAACAGTTATCACTTTAAATGTGAATGGGCTAAATGCTCCAAACAAAAACATAGAGCGGTTGACTAGATGAGAAAACAGGACCCATGTATATGCTGTTTACAAGAGACTCATCTCAAATCAAAAGACACAGAGAGACTGAAAGTAAAGGGATGGAATAAGATATTTCATGCAAATGGAAATTAGAAAAAAGTTGGAGTAACAATACTTATTTCGGACAAAATAGACTTTAAAATGAAGACTACAACAAAAGAGAAAGAAGGGCACTACATAATAATAAAGGGATCGATTCAATAAGAGGACATAACCCTAATAAATATCTATGCACTCAACATAGGAGCTCCTAAATATATGTAACAGATTTTAGCAGACATAAAGACAGAGATCAACAGTAACACTATCATAGTAGGCACTTCAGCAATGGAGAGATCCTCCAGACAGAAAATCAACACGCACAAGTGGTCTTAAATGACACATTAGACCAGCTGGATATAATCAATATTTTTAGAGCATTTCACCCTAAAGCTACAGAATATACATTCTTCTTCTCAAGTGCACATGGAACATTTTCCAATATAGACCACATGTTAGGCCACAAAACAAGTCTTAACAAATTTAAGAAGACTGAAATCATATCAAGCGTCTTCTCTGACTAAAATGCTATGAAAATAGAAATCAATTAAAAGAAGAAAACTGGAAAGCACGCAAATACATGGAGGCTAAATAACACACTACTAAATAGCGAGTGGGTCAAAAATGAGATCAAGGAGGAAATCAAAAGATACCTTGAGGGCCGGCCGAGTGGCGTGGTGATTAAGGACTGGCTTGGGAAGCCAGTGGCACCGGTTTGGGTCCCACATATGAGGGCTAGTGACACTGCCCTCAAAAAAAAAAAAAAAGAAAGATACCTGGAGACAAATGAAAATGAAAGCACAACGACCCAAAATCTCTGGGATGCAGGGCCGGCTGAGTGGCGCGGTGGTTAAGCGCTGGCTTGGGAAGCCAGCGACCTCGGTTCAGATCCCACATATGAGGGCCAGTGACACTGCCCTCAAAACAAAAAAAAATCTCTGGGATGCAGTGAAAGGAGTCCAAAGAGGGACGATCATAGCAGTGCAGGCCTACTTAAAGATAGAAGAAAAATCTCAAATCAACAGGTTATCCACAGAGAACTAGAAAAAGAACAGCAAAACAAGCCCAAAGGCAGTATAAGTAAGGAAATAATAAAGACCAGAGCAGAAATAAATGAAATAGAGACCAGAAAAACAATTTAAAAAATCAATGAAACGAAGAGCTGGTTTTTTGAAAATATAAACAAAATCAACAAACGCATAGCTCGACTCACCAAGAAAAAGAGAGAGAGAACCCAAATTAATAAAATCAGTAAAGGTAATGTTGAAGTGGCAACACATACCTCAGAAATACAGAAATGTTGTTGTTTTTTAAAAGATTTTATTGTGGAATTGGGGAACCAGCACTGGGGAACCAGGAAAGGGGAACAGAAAAGTGGCTGTCCTTTTGTTCTTCAGTGTAGTTGTGGAGGACGTTGCTTCACTGGCCCATGTTGATATTGGTATCATCATTGCGCTTTTCTAGGGTGAGGCAGATCGGTCGCCAACCCCTGAACGGTCATTCACAGCGGCTCCTGGCAACTCACACTGGCTACCAGCCACTCACACTGGCTACCAGCCACCCACTGCAGCCCATGGCAGCCCACTGCAGCAGGGGCTGCAGCCATGCCGACATGGGGACCCACAGCAGCCCAGCTCCAGATGGAGCTGTTGTTCACCATCCCAGCTGCAGAGCACAGCATCATTAGCCCTCACATGCTGGATCCGAACAGGAGCCGCCAGGATCCCATAACAGCCCTCAACCAACACAGCACTCTGCTGGCCCAGAAATACAGAAAATTTTAAGAACATACTACGAGCAACTATATGCAACTAAATTCGACAGTCTGGAAATAATGGATAAATTTCAGGAAGCATACAATCTACCTAGTCTGAATAAAAAAGAAACACAAACTCTGAACAGACTGATTACTACCAAAGAAATTGAATCAGTAATCAACAAGCTTCGAACAAAGAAAAGTCGTGGACCAGATGGCTTCACAGGTGAATTTTACAATGCATTCCAAAAAGAATTAATACCATTTCTACTCAAATTATTCAAAAAATACAGAAGGAGGGAGTGCTCCCAAGCAAATTTATGAGGCCACTATTACTCTGATCCCAAAATCAGACAAAGATATTACAAAAAAGGAAAACTACAGGGCGATATCCCTAATGAACATACATGCAAAAATCCTCACAAAATACTAGCAAACCGAATTCAACATCACATTAAAAAGATCAACACCACGATCAAGTGGGATTCATTCCTGCTATGAATGTTAGTCCAATATCCGCAAATACATTAACCTAATACATCACATCAACAAAATGAAAAATGAAAATCACATGATCATATCAATAGATACAGAAAGAGCATTTGACAAAATCCAGCAGCCATTTATGATAAAAACTCTTACCAAAGTCGGAATAACGGGATCATATCTCAACATAATAAAGGCCATATACGATAAACCCACAGCAAACATCGTACTCAATGGAGAAAGGCTAAATGCTTTCCCCTTAAAATCAGGAACAAGACAAGGCTGTCCACTTTCACCACTTCTATTCTACATAGTTCTGGAAGTTCTAGCCACAGCAAGCAGACAAGAAAATGAAATAAAAAGCATCCAAATTGGAAAAGAGGAAGTAAAATTGCATTATATGCAGATGACATGATACTATATAGAGAGAACTTCAAAGACTCTACCAAAACACTGTTAGAAGTGATAAATGAATTTAGTAATGTAGCAGGATACATAATTAACATTCAGAAATCAGTTGCATTTGTATACACCAATAATAAACTATCAGAAGAAATTCTTTTACAATTGCTTCAAAAACAATAATATATCTAGGAATAAATTTAACTAAAGAAGTAAAAGACTGGTACTCAGAAAATTATGAGACATTGAAGAGAGAAATCAAAGAAGAAACAAATAAATGGAAATACATACCATGTTCATGGATAGGAAGAATATAGTTAAAATGTCAATACTACCTAAGGCACTATATAGATTCAATGCAATTCCAATGAAATTACCAATGACACTTTTCTCAAAAATAGAACACCTAATCCTAAAATTTATATGGAACCACAAAAGACCCTATATAGCCACGGCAATCTTGAGAAATAAGAACAACGTGGGAGGTGTAATGCTACCTGACATCAACACATACTACAAGGCTACAGTAATCAAAACAGTATGGTACTGGCATAAAAACAGACACAGAGATCAATGGAATAAAATAGAGCCCATAAATAAATCCATCCATATATGGTCATTTAATCTATGACAATGGAAGCAAGAATTTACATTGGAGTAAAGATAGTCTATTTAACAAATGGTGCTGGGAAAATTGCACTGTCACGTGCTAAAAAATGAAAAATGAACCACCTACTTACACCATATACAAGAACAAACTCAAAATGGATTAAAGACTTAAATGTAAGACCTGAACACATAAAACTCCTAGAAGAAAACATAGGAAGTAAATTTGTAGACATTACTCTCAGTATATTTTAACTTATATATCCCCTCAGGCAAGGGAAACAAAAGAAAAAATGAACATATGGGATTACATGAAACTTAAAATTTTCTTGAGAGCAAAGGAAATAATTAATAAAACAAAAAGGTGGCCTACTGAATGGGAGAAGGTATTTGTCAACGATATATCTGATAAGGGGTTAATATCCAAAATTTATAAAACACTCATGAAATTCAACACCAAGAAAACAAACAACCCAATTTAAATTGGGCAGAGGATATGAAAAGGCATTTCTCTAAAGAGGACATACAGATGGCAACAGTCATATGAAAAAATGTTCAACCTCACTAACCATTAGAGAAATGCAAATAAAAACCACAATGAGATACCACCTCACTCTGGTCAGAATGGTATCATCAATAAATCAACAAACAAGTGCTGGTGAGGTTGTGGAGAAAAGGTAATCCTGGTGCACTGTTGGTGGGACTGCAGATTGGTGCAGCCATTATGGATATCTGTATGGAAGTATCTCAAAAAACTGGAAATGGAACTACTGTGCGACTCAGCAGTTCTACGCTTGGGTATCTAACAAGAGGAATCGAAGACACTAATTCGAAAAAATATATGCACCTCTATGTTTATTGTAGCGTTATATACAATAGCCAAGACTTGGAAAGAACCAAAATGCCCATCAGTAGATGACCGAGTAAGATACTGTGGTACATTTATACAGTGGAGTATTACTCTGCTATAAAGAAGAATGAAATCGTACCATTTGCAACGATATGGATGGACCTAAAACTATTATGTTAAGTGAAATAAGTCAGTCGGAGAAAGACAAATACCATACGATCTCACTTATATGTGGAATCTGAAAAACTAAATGAACAAGCAAAGTAAACAGATACAGTCTCATAGATATAGAGGAAAAACTGATGGTTGCTAGTTTGGAGGGGGGTGGGGATGAGGGAGAAGGGGAAGGGATTAGACAGCATAAATAAGTAACTACAATATTGCCACAGGGATATGAAAGACAGTTCAGGGAATATAATTAATAATGTTGTAAAAATTTTGTGGGGTGTCAGATGGTCACATGTCTTGTTAGGGAGACCACCTTCCTTGATGGAGTAGAGGCTTGATCGCTGCACTGTACACCTTAAGCGATGTTGTATAATATTGTATGCCACATGTCATTGAAAAAAAAAATATATATATATATATTCACAGGATGTGGAATATAATGTGGAATGGAATCAAGGGAATTGTAATGGATATGTATGATATTGGGGAGGAATGGTGTGTAGAATTGGGTGAGAGGGGTTGTCACTTTGAAGGGTAAAAAGTATAACTATTGCACTGTTTTGTACACCTGAAACAAATTTAAAAAAATAAAATAAAATTATTTCACAATAAAAGAATTAAAAAATAAAATAAAGTAAAATAAAGAAAAAGGTAACCTGAAACCAGCAGGAAAGCCCTGGGGCATTTTTACTACTTGCCTTGCTCTTATTCTTTCATGGCTCAGTAGCAGCCAACATTTCTAATGTGGGACTCTGGTCCCTGGCTCTAGAGGGATCAGATATTATCTGTAAATTATTGTGTATGCTTGTTCTACCTGTCTGGGACTGCCTCAGGAACTGATACAAGGCACTTCTCCCTGTTTTATCTAACTCAGAACTCTGGCTGGAAAGTGGACAGGTTATGCTAGGTTATAGACTATAATTCAGACATACAACAAACCACCTAGGAAGAAAAGTTGGGAGAGATTCTTTGAACCAGTAGGACATTTAAAAGCATCCATATACGGGAAAATACAGAAAGTCACACAGAGGCCAAGGGCAAGACATACTCATAAAAGATTTCCAAAGCCCCTAACCTTTCATGTTGGGCTGATTTCTATGTTCAAGACAAACCTAGTTAACTGTTGAAAGGGTTCCCCAGCACTCAGCCAATCTGCAAAGACTAGGAAAGTGCTCAGATTTTGTTTTGTGCGGTTTTTTAAAAATCTTTTTCTTAAGGCTTAGCACTAAAGGAAATTTCTGTCAAAACATTAGCTGAATATAAGTTAAAGGAATAGATTTCAGTGACTACACAAAACAAGGAATATTCTTTGCAAGAATAGTTTGGAAAAGTCATAGATGAATTTCTATGGCTTTCAAAAATTGAGAAAAAGAAATGCAAACCTTGAGAAAAAGGAAGAATATGATTTCCAGAATTATGATGTTATCATATCCAAATGCCCAGTGTTCAATAACAAAAATAGTCAAAAGTCATACAAAGAAACAGAAAAGTATAACCCACTCAATGGAACAAAATCAATTGACAGAAACAATACCCAAGAAATCCCAGACATCAGACTTACTAGTCCAAAATTATTTAAAGATGTTCAAATAAATAAAGGAAAACATGGGTATCTAACAAAAGAAACCAGGAATATTATACATAAACAAAATGAGAATATCAATATAGATATAGACACTATAAAAAAAACCAATGAGAAATTCTGTAGCTGAAATGAAAATTCTCTAGAAGCGTTCAATAACAGGTATGACTACACAGAAGAAAGAATCAGAGAATGTGAAGATACGACAATTGAAAGTATTGAGTCTGAGTAGCAGAAAGAGAAAAGGAAAAAGAAAAGTGAACAGAACCTGAGGAGCTTATGGGACGCTAACATGTGCATTATGAGAGTCTCAGTAGGAGAAGATAGAGAGAAAAGGGCAGAAAGAATATCTGAAAATCATAATGACTAAAACTCCCCAAATTTGATGAATGACATGAATCCACAAATCTAAAAAGCACAACAAAGTTCAAGTAGGATTAATTCAAATATATTCACACCAAGACATTATAATCAAAATAGTGAGGCAACAGACAAACAGAATCTTGAATGCAGCAGGGAGAAGTGACTTGTTATATACAAGGGATCCTCAAAAAAAATAAATAAATAACAGCTGATTTCTTATCAGAAACCATGGAGGCCAGGAAACAATGGGAAGACACATTTAATGTAGCAAAAGAAAAAAATCAACCAAGAATTCTATATCCAGCAAAACTGTCCTTCAAAAATGAAGAAGAAATTAAGACATTCCTAGATAAACATAACCTGAGCTAGTTCTTCATCACTAGACTAGCCCTACAAGAAATGCTACAGGGAGCCCTTCAGGTTGAAACGAAGGGTAACTAGAGAGCAACTTAAAGTATAAAGAAATAGGGGCTGGTTAAGTGGCTCAGTTGGTCAAGAGCGCGAGCTCTGAGCAACAGGGTCACTGGTTCAATTCCCACATGGGCCAGTGAGGTGTGCCCAAACTGAGCTGCTACTGCGCTGCTAACAGGTGGCAGGATGTCTCAGCTGGTCAGAGCACATGCTCCTAAGGTTTCCGGTTCGACTCCTGCATGGGATGGTGGGCTATGCCCACCGAAACTAAGATTGAACACAGCACCTTGAGCTGAGTGGCAGTGAGCTATTGATGGATGGCCAGATGGCAACTGGACTTGAAGCTGAGCTAGTTGCACCCTCCACAACTAAGATTAAAGGACAACAACTTAGCTGTCCCCCTTTGCCAATTCTCCAACATTGTTTCCCTTCCCCATTCCCCAATAAAATCTTTAAAAAAAAAAAGTACAAAGAAATAAAGATCCCCAGCAAAGGTAAATACATAGGTAAATATGAAATCCAATATTATTGTCTTTTGGTTGTTATTTCATTTTTTATTTCCTACATGATTTAAAAAACAATTGCATAAAAAGAATTATAGTCTGTTATTGGATACTCAATGTATAAAAATATAATTTATAAAATACAATAACATAAAGAGAGGGACAAATCTGTATAGAAGTAGAGTTTTTGTTTACTGTTTATATGGTGGTAAACTTTACCATTTTACCCGTTTTAAGTGTACACGTTCAGTGGCATTAAGTACATTTAAAATGTTGTACAACCATCACCCTATCGATTTCCAGAATTTCTTTATCATTCCAAAGAAAAGCTCTCAATTGGTTAAACAATAATTCCTCCTCTTCCTCTCACCCAGGCTTTGGTAACCTTTATTCTATGTTCCATCTCTATGATTAGGAGCAGTTTTATATGCTATTTAAGTTAAGTTGGTGTCATTCAATTACATTGTTATAAATTTAAAATGTTAAATGTACTCTCCATGGTAACCACAAAGAAAATACCTAAAGGATATACATAAAAAGAAATGAGAAGGGAATCAAATTGGTTCACCACTTAAAAAAATCAACTAAACATAAAAGAAGGCAGTAATGGAAGAAATGGGACTCAAAAACAGCTACAAGTCATACAGAAGACATTTAGCAAAATAGCAGAATTAAATTCTTTCTTCTCAGTAATGACTTTAAATGTACACTCCAATTAAATGGCTGAGACTGGCAGAATAGATGAAAACCAAGGTACAAGTATGTGCTATCTATGAGAATTACTTAAATCCAAAGACACACAGGTTGAAACTGAAAGAATGAAAAAAAAAAAAGATACTATATGCAAAAGCAAGAGCTTCATGGCTATAATATCAGGAAGAAAGAGACTTTAAGTAAAAAAACAGTCAAAAAAAATGAAGGATATATTGATAAAAGTGTCAATTTATCAAGAACATACAGTAATTATAAACATATATGCATCAAATAGCAGAGCATCAAAGTATCTGAAGCAAACATTGACAGAATAAAAGAAATACACAGCTCTACAATAATAATTGGAGATTTCAACACCTCACTTTCAATAACAAATAGAACATTTAGATAGCAGATCAACAAAAACAAAAAAAATAGAGGGTGGAAAAACACTATAAACCAAGTAGACCTAACTTACATACGTAGAACAATCCACAACAGACCATATGTTATAACTGAAACCACAGAGAGTATCTCCTCCAACTACAATAGAATGAAGCCAGAAATCAGTAAGAAAAGGAAAAATGAAAAATGCACAAATATATGGAAATTAAACAATATACTCTTAACCAATTTGTCAAAGAATAAAACAGAAGGGAATTTAGAAAATACCTTGATATGAATGAAAATGAAAAACAACATACCAAAAATTATGGAATGCAGTGAAGATAGTGTTCAGAGAAAAATTTATAGCATAAATACTTACATTAAAAATGAAAAAAGATCCCAAATCAAAAACCTAAGTTTACATCTTGAGGAACTAGAAATAGAAGCGCAAACTAAGCCCAAAGCTAGGAGAAGGAAGGAAATAGTAAAGAATACAAAATGGAGGTAAACAAAATAGATAACAGAAAAGTAATAGATAAGCAATTATACCAAAAGTTGGTTCTTTGAGAATATGAACATTGACAAACCTTTACCTAGACTGACAAAGAAAAACAGAAAGTAGATACAAATAATTAAAATGAGAAATGAAAGTGAAAACTGACTCTACAAAAATAAAAAGGATTTAAAAAGAAAGTATTATAAACAACTGTATGCCAACAAACTTGATAACCTGGACAAGAAATGGACAAGTTTCTGGAAACACATAAATTGCTTAAACTGACTCAAGAATAAATAGAAAATCTCAAAAGACCTATCACAAGTAAGGAGATTGAGTCAGTAATCAAAAAACCTCCCAAGAAAAGAAAAAACTCGAGGAACAGATGGCTTCATTGATTAAATCTACAAAACATTGAAAGAATTATCACCAATCTTTCTCAAACTCTTTCAAAAAAGTGAAGAAGAGGAAACCCTTCCTATCTCATTCTATGAAACCAGCATAACCCTGACACCAAAGCCAATATCCCTTATGAATATAGAGGCAGAAGCCTCAACAAAATACTAGCAAACCAAACCCAATATCATACACCAGGATCATACACCATGACCAAATAGATTTAAACCAGGAATGCAATGCTGGTTCAATATGAGACAGTCAATCAATATAATACATCACTTAATAGAATGAAGAAAAAAACCTCACAATCATCTCAATGGATTCAGAAAAGAGATTTGACCAAATCCACCCCTTCTCATAATAAAAACTCTCAGAAAACTAGAAATAGAAGGACATTTCCTCATCATGATAAAGACCATATGTAAAAAAAAACACCGGTAACATAGTAGATAGTGAGACTGAAAGCTTTCCCCTTAAGATCAGAAAAAATAAGACTGCCCACTTTTACCACTGTTATTCAAAATTGAAGTGGAAGTTCTTGCCAGGTAAAAATGAGAAAGTAGGAGGAATCCAAAATGGAAAAAGAGAGTAAAACTATCTCTATTTGCAGATGACATGATGTTATACATAGAAAATCCAAAGACACCACAGAAAAGCTTAGAACTAATAAATGAATTCAGCAAAGGCAGGGTACAAGATCAACATGCAAATATTGGTTGCATTTTTATACACCAGCAACGAAAAATCCAAAAAATGTTTAAGAAAACAATTTCATTTACAACAGCATCTAAAACAATAAAATAACTAGGAATAAATTTAACAAGGATATGAAAGCCTTGTTCACTGAAAACTATAAAACATTGCAGAGAGAAATGAAAAAGACCTCAAAAATGGAAAAGTACCTCATGTTCATGGATAGGAAGAATTAATATTGTTAAGATGTCAATACTAACTGTTGAATGTGGCCTTATTTGGAAATAGGGCTTTGCAGATGTAATTAGTTAAGATGAAGTCATATTGGATTAGGGTGGGTCCTAAATCCAGTGTGACTTGTATCCTTATAAGAAGAGGGAAATATGGACATAAAGACAGACAAACGGAAGGAAGAATGCCATGTGAAGATGAAGGCAGAGATTGAAGTTATGCAGCTGCAAGCCAAGGAACACCAAGAATTACCAGCAAACACCAGAAGAGAAGAGAAAGGTATGGGATAGATTCTTCCATAGATCCTTCAGATAGAGCATGGCCCTTACAATACCTTGATGTCTGCTTTTTTAAGCCATCTCAGCTTGTAGTACTTTGTGAGGCAGCAGTAGGAAACTAATAAACTACTCAAAGAAATCTACAGATTCTACACAAGGCCTATCAAAATTCATTTTTATCCCCCTGTTGATGGAAAAACTGATCCTCAAATTCAAAAGGAATTGCAAGGGATGCCAATTAACCAAAATAATCCTTAAAAAGAATAAACGTAGAAAGACTCATACTTCACAATTTTAAAATTTACTACAAAGCTACAGTAATCAAAACAGAGTGGTATTGGCAAAAAGATAAACACAAACCAATGAATATAATTGAGAGTCCAGAAATAAACCCATATATGTATGGTCAATTAATTTTGGACAAGGATGGTGTCTACATGCAAAAGAATGAAGTTGGACCCCTACCTTAGACCGTATTTTAAAAATTAACTCAAAATGGATCAAGGATCTAACTATCAGAGCTAAAACCACAAAATTCTTATTAGAAAACATAGGAGTAAATCTTCATGACCTTTTAATTGGAAATAGATTCTTAGATATGACACTAAAAGCACAAGCAACAAAAGAAAAAACAAATAAGTGGGACTTCATCGAAATTAAAAACTTTTTGCATGAAATGACATTATTAAAAAGTGAAAAGACAACATACAAAATGGAAGAAAATATTTGCAAATCATATACCTGATAAGGGACTTGCATATTAAATATATAAGGCACTCCTACAATCCAATAATAAAAAGACATATAATCCAATTTTTTAAATGGGCAAAGGATCTAAATAGACGTTTTTCCATAGAAGATATGTAAATGCCCAAGAAACACATTAGCTATTAGAGAAATATAAATCAAGACCACAATAAGATACTACTTCACACCTACTAAGCTGGATACAAAAAAAAATGGAAAAGAATAAATGTCGATGGGGAAGTGGAGAAACTGGAACCCTTATACACTGCTGGTAAGAATGTAAAATGGTGTGGCACAAAATAGTATAAATAATAGTTCCTCAAAATATAAAAAATAGAATCACCATATGATCCAGCAATTCCACTTCTGGCTATATACACAAAAAAATTGAAAGCAGAGTGTGAAAGAGACATGTGCACACCCATTCTCATACCAGCATTATTTATAGTACCCAAAAGGTAGAAGCAATCCAGTGTCCACTAACAGATGAAAGATAAACAAAATGTGGTCTATATATACAGTACAATATTATTTAGCCTTAAAAAAGAATGGAATTCTGATATAAGCTACAACATGATGAACCTTAAAGACATTATGCTAATAAAATAAGCCAGTCACAAAAGTATAAATACGTTTGATTCTACTTATGAAGTCCCTACAGAAGTCAAATTCATAGAAACAGAAAGTAGAATAGTGGTTACCAGGGGATGTGGAAAGGAAGAATGGGAAATTAGTGTTTATGGGTGCAGAGTTTCAGTTTGAGAAGATGAAAAAATTCTGAAGATGGATGGAGGTGATAGTTACACAAATGTACTTAATGCCACTGAATTGCATGCTTAAAAGGGTTAAAATGGTAAATTTTTGTTATATATTTTTTACCAATATACAAGGTCTGACCAAAACATACACTGAGATTTCTGGTAAGATGGTGGAATAGACAGACGCTGTGCCAACTGTCTCCCAGGACCACACCAAAATTACAAATAATTTATAATTATAAATTTAACCTCGGAAGTTCCCTGAACAATAAATGAACAGAACTTCTAAACAAAGGCCCAAAAGAGGGGGCCACATCAAGTCTGGTAGGAGGTGCAGAGAATAGAGAGGGTGAGATCTGAGAGGGATGCCCCAGCGGTGGGGAGGCTTCTCCTGTTGGGGAAGCTTACTGAGCTTACTAGCAGAGAGTTGCTTTGCCAGGAAGAGGAGTTCTACAATAGCGGGCAGGGCTGGCCGAGTGGCGCGGTGGTTAAGTGCTGGCCTGGGAAGCCAGCGGCCCTGGTTCAGTCCCACATAAGAGGGCCAGTGACACTGCCCTAAAAAAAAAAAAAATACAATAGCGGGCAATAGAAATTAGTGAGGGCTCTCTTTGCTCAGCTCGGTGAGGTTGAGAGTGGCTAGAGAACCAGTGGAGCCAGCACATGGACTCGCTCACTGGTAAGCACTCACCCGGTTCCTGGTGGATGGAGTAGCTGTGTTAGCGGGGCACAGGAGCCTGTGGGAACGGACTGAACTGAGCGATTTTGGCATGGGAGCTGGACGTTTTGGATGGCTGTTCCCCTGGTGTGGAGACTGCACATGAGTAGTGTACAGGAGAGCACCACTTTTTCAGGGTGGAGCCCTCCCACAGAGGGTCAGATCTGGGACCGCAATGGTATGGTGAAACTGGTGCAGGTGTGCGTGTGTGCGTGCGAGCACATGCAGCCTTTGATTCCCAACCTCCAGCCCGCTTGTGCTGCATTGCCAGGTAAACACCAGGCAGGTTAGCTCTGGCTCCAACTGGCTGCTTACTGAGATGCCACAGTTCTCAAGCTGCCTTGGATCCCCACCCTATACAATGTTTGGGCTGCATAGCCAGGGAAATGCCAGGCAGGTGCACTCTCGCTCCATCAGGCTGCTCACTGGGGTGCACGAGTGCTCGAGCCATCTTGAGTCCCCACTTTTCGCACTGCTTGTGCAGAGGTGCCAGGCTGGGAATTGGCTGTTGTGCTGCTCAGCCTGATCTGTGAGTGGCTGACTGGGACAGGCTGAGACTGGGAGTTTTCCTGAGAGCGTTCGACTGGGAGTTGTGCACCTGAGTGATCCGCTCAGGGCTTTCCTGATGAGTTTGTTTGGGCTGGTTGCTGATGCAGAGCGCATGCTGCTCTGACTTGGTGGGGGCCACTGACCACATCCAATGGTGACTTAGGGGCCTACCCCACACACCTAGAACTGTGTTGCCAGAAGCACCCTGAGCCCCTGGTGTGTGGCCTCCACCTCCACAGGCCACAGAGGGTTTTTGGCAGCAGCAGACAACCCGCAAAAACCTGTGAAGATTTTTAGTACTGAGCACAGTTCCAGAGCAGACAGCAGGTAATTGTGGAAAGCTCACTGCAAGTCTGAAAGGGAGGCTAGCGCCAAACACGTTACGCCCTTCCCACCAACAGCCAGTACTGAGTCGCCCAGACACTCTCTATTGCTGAGCAAGTCGTCTGCAGATGAAAGTGAACGGAGAGCATCCTCTGCCCTATTTTTTTTCTTTTTTTTCTTTCTTTTCTCTCTAGGTGATCTATCTAATACATTGAAGCAATCACAGAATGACGGCCAGAATGAAAAAACGAAGAAACATGTCCCAAGTAAAGGATCAGAAGAAACCTCGAGAAATGGAACTAAATGAAACAGAGGTATCCAAACTTTCAAAGACAGAGTTTAGAATACTGATGATAAGAATGTTTAATGAAATTAGCAAGGACATAAAGAAGGATAGGGAAACCATAAAAATCAACCAGTTAGAACTAAAGAATACAATAACTGAAATGAAGAACACACTTGAAAAAATCACCAGTAGATTAGATGAAGCAGAGGAGTGGATCAGCGATTTAGAAGACAAAATAGCAGAAATCACCCAGTTGGAACAACAAAAAGAAAAAAGAATAAAAAACAATGAAAATAGTTTAAGAGACCTGCGGCACAACACAAAATGCAACAACTTTCACAAAATAGGAATACCAGAAGGAGAAGATAAGAAGCAAGGGATTGAGAATGTATTTGAAGAAATAATGACTGAAAACTTCCCTGCCCTGGTGAAGGAAATCGACATACAAGCCCAGGATGTACAGAGAGTTCCAAACAGGCTGAATCCAAACAGGCCCACATCAAGACACATCATAGTTAAAATAGCAAAGCTTAAAGACAAAGATAGAATACTAACAGCAGCAAGAGAAAGACAGCAGGTGACATACAAAGGGACTCCTATAAGATGAACAGCTGACTGTTCTACAGAAACTCGGCAGGCCAGAAGGGAGTGGCAGGAAATACTCAAAGTTATGCAAAATAAAGGTCTATAACTAACATTGCTCTACCCAGCGGGGATATCATTTAAAACTGAAGGAGAGATAGACAGCTTCTCAGAAAAGAATAAGCTTAAGGAGCTCATTATCACCAAGCCAGCATTGCAGGAAATGTGAAAAGGGCTTTTTTAAAAAGAAAAAATGGGAAAACAAGCTAACCCAGAAAGAGAAGAAATACGAATAACAAAAAGGCAATAAATATGCACCTATCAATAATCACTTTAAATGTGAATGGGCTAAATGCTCCAATCAAAAGACACAGAGTAGCTGAGTGGATAATAAAACAGGACCCATGCATATACTGTCTACAAGAGACTCATCTCAGATCAAAAGACACACAGAGGCTGAAAGTAAAGGGATGGAATAAGATATTTCTTGCAAATGGAAATGAGAAAAAAGCTGGAGTAGCAATACTTATTTTGGACAAAATAGACTTTAAAATGAAGACTACAATAAAATAGAAAGAAAGGCATTACAGAATAATAAAGGGATCAATTCAACAAGAGAACTAACCCTAGTAAACATCGATGCACGCAACATAGGCACTCCTAAATATATAAAACACATATTGATGGACATGAAGACAGAGATCAACAGTAACACTATCGTAGTAGGGGACTTCAACACCCCATTGTCACCAATGGACAGATCCCCCAAGCAGAAAAATCAACACGGACACAGTGGCCTTAAATGACACTTTAGATCAGCTGGATTTAATCGATATTTTCAGAGCATTTCACCCCAAAGCAGCAGAATATACATTCTACTCAGGTGTACATGCAAATTAGACCACATGTTAGACCAAAAAACAAGTCTCACCAAATTTAAGAAGATTGAAATCATATCAAGCGTCTTCTCTGAACACAATGCTATGAAACTAGAAATCAATTACAAGAAGAAATCTGGAAAACACACAAATACATGAAGCCTGAATAACGTGCTAGTAAATACTGAGTCGGTCAAAAATGAGATCAAAGGAGGAAATCAAAAGATACCTCGAGACAAATGAAAATGAAAACACCACGACTTAAAATCTCTGGGATGTAGCAAAAGCAGTCCTAAGAGGGAAGTTCATAGCATTGCAGACCTACCTAAAAAAGGAAGAAAAATCTCAAATCAACAGACTATATTTACACCTATGGGAACTGGAAAAAGAACAGCAAAAGAAGCCTAAAGGGAGTACAAGGAAGGAAATAATAAAGACCAGAGCAGAAATACATGAATATAGACAAAAAAAACACACAAAAAAACCACACAAAAGATTAATGAAACCAAGAGCTGGTTTTTTGAAAGGAGAAAAAAAATCGACAAATCCTTAGCCACACTCACCAAGAAAAAGAGAGGACACAAATTAATAAAATCAGAAGGATGGGCCGGCAGACTGGCGCATTGGTTAAGAGCTGGTTTTGGGATGCCAACGGCCCCGGTTTGGATCCCACATGAGGGCCAGTGACACTGCCCTCTACAGCTAACAACAGCTCCACCTGGAGCTGGGCTGTGCAAGCCCCAGTGATGGTGCAGGCTGCAACCCCTGATGCAGTGGGCTGCCATAGGCTACAGTGAGTAACCTCCAGCCAGCGTGAGTGGCTGGAAGCCAGCGTGAGCTGCCAATAGCTGCAGTGAGCGACATCCAGAGGCTGGCGACCGATCTGCCTCATCCGGGAAAAGGGCAATGACGACACCAACATGGGCCAGTGAAGCAACATCCTTCGCAACTAGGCTGAAGATCAAAGAGACAGCAACTAGTCTGTTCCCCTTCCCTGATTCCTCAACGCTGTTCCCCTCCTCCAATTCCCCAATAAAATCTTAAAAAAATAATAATAATAAAATAAAATCAGAAGGAAAGAGGAGAAGTGACAACAGATACCACAGAAAAGTTTAAGAAAATACTACGAGCAACTATATGCCAACAAATTAGACAATCTGGAAGAAATGGTAAAATATCTAGAAGTGTACAATCTACCAAGTGGAGAAAAGGGAACTCTGGTGCACTGTTGGTGGGACTGCAGATTGGTGCAGCCATTATGGAAATCAGTATGGAGGTATTCAAAAAACTGGAAATGGAACTACAATATGACCCAGCAATTCCACTCTTGGGTATCTACACAGAAGAATCCAAGACGCTAATTCGAAAAAAATATATGCACCCCTATGTTTATTGCAGTGCTATTTACAATACCCAAGACTTGGAAACAACCAAAATGCCCATCAGTAGACCACTGGTTTTAGAAACTGTGGTAAATTTATACAATGGAGTATTACTCCGCTATAAAGAAGAATGAAATTGTACAATTTGCAATGATATGGATGGACCTAAAGACTATTATGTTAAGTGAAATAGTAGGAGAAAGACAAATTCCGTAGGATCTCACTTAATTGTGGATCTGAAAAACTAAATAAATGAGCAAAGTAAACAGAAACAGTTTCATAGATATAGAGGAAAAACTGATGGTTGCTAGTTGAGAGGGGGTGGGGATGAGGGAGAAGGGGAAGGGTTTAGACAGCATAAATAGGTAACTACAATATTGCCACAGGGATATGAAAGGCAGTTCGGGGAATATAATTAATAATGTTGTAAATATTTTATGGGGTTTCAGATGGTCACATGTCTTGTTAGGGAGACCACTTCATGGATGGAGTAGAGGCTTGATCACTGCACTGTACACCTGAAGCTGATGTTCTATAAAATTGTATGCCAACTGTAATTGAATATATAGATAGTCACGGGTTGTGGAGTATACTGTGGAAGGGAGTCAAAGGAATTGTAATAGATATGTTTGATATGGGTTGGGGGAGTGGGGTGGTGAATTGGGGGAGGGGAGCTTTCATTTTGAGGGGTAAAAAGCATAACTATTGCACTGTGTTGTACACTTGAAACTAATTTTTAAAAAATGTTTATTTCACAATAAAAGAATTTTTAAAAAATACAATGAATGTTTAAATTACAAAAAAAAATTCATACAGTAAAATTCATACAGTTTGCCATTAACCCCTCTCAAAAGACTCCCCCCTCACTTCGAACGTACTTATCCCATCTTTCTAGCCATTTTCTGAAGCAGTTCTGGAAGTCCTCCTTCATGAGTGTCTTTAGTTGCCCTGTTGTGGCTATTTCGATGACCTCAACTGATTCAAGGTAATTTTGACTTTCGGTAAAACCAGAAGTTGCATTGTGCCAAATCTCATGAATAAGGTGACTAAGGACACACCATAATGTTTTTATTTGACAGAAATTGCCATACCAGAAGCAATGTGTGACACGGAGACTTTCTGTTGTGATCACAAGATACAGTGAATGCTGCTGCCAAGTTCCATCCAATGAAAAGGCAGTGATCTTCAATATGGGAAGCGGCACGCTGAACCTTAGTGACAGTGTGTGACAAGTTTAAACTAGTTCACTGCAGTCAGTCAGGTGTGAGCTATGGTTGAGAGAAGGTGTGTTGTAAAGTGTACCATAAATCATCCTCCATCATGACAACATTCCATGTCACATACCGCTTCTGGTATATGGCAATTTCTGTCAAATAAAAACTATGGTGTGTCTTCATCCACCTTATTCACTGGATCTGGCACTGTGAGGCTTCTGGCTCTTCCCTAAAGTCAAAATGATTGAGGACATTGAGGCAGCCACGACAGGGCAACTAAAGACACTCACGAAAGAGGACTTCTAGGACTGCTTCAGAAAGTGGCAAGAATGATGGGATAAGTGTTTGAAGAGAGGAAGAGTATTTTGAAGGGGATTAATAGCAAGTGTCTTTTACTGTTATAAATGTTTTTGGTTTTTTTTTAGCTGAGCCATCCTGCCACCTGTTGGCAGCTCAATGGCAACTCATCTCGGGCTGGCCTCGAACCGCTGTTGCTCAGAGCTCAGCTTGCACTCGAGCGATGTTATAAATGTTTTTTAAATAGTCACTGTTTTTTTTATCACACCTAGTAAAAGAATGATTTTTTAAATGTGAAGAATTTTATGAATAGAATAAATTTTTTAAAATAATTGGATTAAAGGCTGTTTGGGAACAAGATAGTCCACACAGTCTCAAAGCATTGTCCTACAGACTACTTACTAATTTCAATTGGGGGAAAGTTTCTTTAAAAACAGAAATCTGGTATACACCACTCAACCAAGTAATCAAATTTAACATTACCAATAATGAGACAAGGTGACATCATGTATCTCCTGGTATAATACACTGAGAACACAAGAGAACTTATGTAATCATATTGACCAAAATGTTTAACCTGAATATAATCATGAGGAAATGATTATAGGAGATATATACAAGTATATACAAATCATGAGAAGATATATACAAGTTCAGGGACATTTTACAAAACTTCAACAATGGACTGTTCAATAATATAGATGTCATAGAAGACTATACAATGCCTGGGCTACTGTTCTACTAGATTAAAGGACACTGGAGGGGTACAACATGTACATGCAATGCATTATCCATAATTGAATCCTGAATTTTTAAGACAGTTATCAAGGACATGATTGGGACACCCAGAAAAACTGAATATGGCCTATACATTACATATAAAGTATAATTGTTTTATTGTAGTTAGGTAGAAATATTCTTGTTCTTAGTAGATGAGATACGAGCTAACGTATTTAAGGATGAAATGACAATACCTGCAAGTAACTCAAATGACTCAACAATAGTAACACGGTAGAGTGGGACCTGGAGACCACTCTGGATTTGGCAGGCAGGATCAATCATCTGGCAACTGAGAAAATCATTGCAGAAGGGCAATAAGGTTGACCACCAGATTATAAAAACTCCACAATTAAGCAGGCAATCAAAGCTTTGAGCCATTGGTAGAAGGATGTTGAGAGATGAGGGCAGGGATGTTGGAGGGTGAGCAGAGTTGGGCTAGAGAGGACGTGAAGACCTAACCATGTTGGTGAGCTGGGAGAAGGAGGTAGCAGAGAATGAAAAATACAGTAGAGTAAGTTAGAAGACACTGGAATCAGGAGAACAAAAGTGAAGGTTCACTCAGGAAGGATATTCACCACTTATTCTTTATTGAGGATCAATCAGCTTAAGTTACATATATGATGCAGGTTTTAGACAGAAGGAAGGACTTTCTGGAAGAACCATTCAGTCACTGGCCTAACAGAAGGGGGAGTTTATGAGCAGTTCCAAAGCAGTCCTTCCTACAGGATACCTACTAGGGGAGGGTCTTGCTGCACATTTTAAAGACTACATATACGTCCTTGCTCAAATACAACTTGAGTAGTGGCTTGAGAATTAGTCAATTGCTAAAAATGAGTCAGCAATGAACTGGCTTAATAGAAATACAAAACCCACATCTTGAGTTAAAAGAAAAAGGCCAACTGCTTAAAAAATAAACCACATCCATCCCATGAGATCCTCTTTATAGAGACCTCCATTTCCCCAACTCATTTACTCACAAGAAGAAAGCAATCATTGGGCTGGCCGAGTCACTCAGTGGCTAAGAGCTTGCTCAAGAGTGGGAGCTCTGAGCAACAAGGTCACTGGTTCGATTCCCACATGGGCCAGTGAGCTACCCCGAGCTGAGCTGCTGCTGATCTGCCAACAGGTGGCAGGATGGCACAGCTGGTGAGAGCACATGCTCCTAATAACACGGTTGCCTGTTGAAGATGGTGGGCTATGCCCGCCCGCAACTAGACTAAACTTGGCACCTTGAGCTGAGCTGCTGCCCGGGTGGCTCAGGGGATAGAGCGTGAGCTCTTAACAAAAAGGCTGCCGGTTTGACTCCTGCATGAGATGATGGCTACACCCACCCGCAACTAATTGAACACAGCACCTTGAGCTGAACAGCATGACTAGACTTGGAGCTGAGTTTGCTGCGCCCTCCACAACTAAGATTGAAGGACAACAACTTGACCGTTCTCCTTTCCCAATTCCCCAACACTGTTCCCCTCCCCCAGTTCCCCAACACTGTTCCCCTCCCCCAATTCCCCAATAAAAATCTTTAAAAAAAAGAAAGAAAGCAATCATCCTCTGCCGTGCCTACTTTCAGATTGAATGACAGTCAACAAGACACAGTATAACATGCTTTGATTTGCTCTGAGAAATGAGATGTAGTTCAACACCACTGTGATTTGTAATGCCACTTACATAATTAAACATATGGACGAGTGGAACAAGGAAGTGGAATTGATTAATGGAGTTAAAGGAAAGCTAAAAATATCAGACAGCTATAGGATGTAGGGGACATTGGGGGAGACACCTGCTGATGGACACTGATAGCCATGGGAAGACTGTCAATTCACCAAGGATGTCTTTTCTATTTAGCTGGGGCCTTTAAATCAAGATTTTAAAACTCCCCAAAGACATGGAGCAGCTGGTCACAACCTGTTTTACAGATGACAAACTTAAGATTATCAATTGGGCCACAGAGGCTTTGCAGGAGAGCTCACTCAGTCCTGAATTTCAGTTCAAAAACTTACCAACAACCGGCATTTCCCCACAAAGACCTGATGGTAGGTTCATCTGAGGTGGAGTTTGGAACCCAGTGGCCTTTGGACCATATTTAACCTTCAGATTTTTTTGTTTGTAGCAAATAGTTTCTTCTTTCTCCTCCAACTCCCTCCTCTTCTTTTTTTTTTAAAGTCTGAATAGCTGCTGACATTTTAAAATTCCCATAAGACTCCATATCTCCAGCTGGGCACTGTCGGGTCCACACACTCCAGGCCAGCAGCAGGCTGCCCTGGGGAGGGGCCACGTGAGCCCCACAGTGTCCCAGTCCTCATCACTCTTTGTTGCCTTCCATTGCCAATTCTCATTTGCTTCTGTGGCCTTCTTGGCCCTGTAAGGCATTTAGGTGCATAACTTCTGATGTAAACCTTTCTTAAAACTGTCTCCTATTCCTAGCCTGTGCCACCTCATGGTGTTTACCCTGGGATATATCTGCACTGTATAAGAGTAGCATTTCCTATTTGATCTCAAGAAATACCTCCTGGCTCTGTTTTTAGTTTGGTGAAGGAGTCTGTTTTCACCCTCTACTTTCCCAACAAGCTACGATACACATAAACAACACAGCCCTGGCCTTACAAAGTGCAAAAAGCCTTTTATCTTTTAGATTGTCTTTCCAGGGCAACGCATTCCAACTTCTCTTTTATCCACTCCCTACTACCACCTCATCCCTGCATTACTAATTTTATTTATTTATTTTTTGTTTTGTTTTGTTTTTAGAGGGCAGTGTCACTGGCCCTCATATATGGGATCCGAACTGGGGCCGCTGGCATTCCAAGCCAGCTCTTAACTACCATGCCACTCAGCTGGCCCTGCAATACTAATTTTATGTGTAAGTATCTTCCCTTGGACCTTCTCATACAGATTATATCTTTTTTTTTTCTTGAAGCAATGTCCCCAAATACAACCTGCAATTTTATCAAGGAACATATAAATATTTGTTTGATTTTTGAAATAATCTTTTTTCCAAGCAGAAACAAACAGAAGAAAGAGGCAGAAATTTGTAATACAACTAGTCAATTTACAGGTGTAAAAGGTGTACAAAACCAACACATGTAACATGATTCTTGCCTTCATTAACAAGATACATGCAGATAACCAGACTAAGACTAAACCAAGAAGTTATGATTTGTGGAGAACTAGGGAGACAGACAGAAAGGATGCTGTGCACCTAGTGAGTGCCTGCTGCATGCCCAGTATGCCGCTGAGGCTCTCCAGCCCCTCAAGTCACCCCTTATTCCTGGATCTGACTGCTGTTGTCTCCACAGGCCTTCCCACCTCACTTCCCACAGCTCTCATCCACTCACAATGAGCCACCTCTGGTCTCCTTGTTAACTCAAGATTGCCAAAGCAACTCTCTGCCTCAAGGTCTTACCACTTGCTGTCCCCTCTACCTGGAAAGGTCCTGCCCTAGATATTCTCATGGGTCACTTCCTCACTTCTTTCACGTCTCTGCTCAAATGTCACCTCTCTATATAAGAGTATACCTTTCTATATAACAGTCACCTTTCTATATGGAGCCCCTTTGGAGATGACAAAAATGTCTCAGAATTAGGTAGAGGTAATGGTTGCACAAAAATGTGACTGTATATGGGCTGGCCGAGTGGCGCATTGGTTAAGAGCTGGTTTTGGGATGCCAGTGGCCCCGGTTCAGATCCCACTGCCCTCTACAGCTAACAACAGCTCCACCTGGAGCTGTGTTGTACAAGTCCCGGTGACGGTGTAGGCTGCAGCCCCTGCTTCAGTGGGCTGCCATAGGCTCCAGTAAGTGGCCAGCAGTCAGCGTGAGTGGCTGGCAGCCAGTGTGAGCTGCCAATAGCCGTGGTGAGCGACCATCCAGAGGCCAGCAACCAATCTGCCTCATCCGGGAAAAGCGCAATGACGATACCAACATGGGCCAGTGAAGCAACATCCTCTGCAACTAGACTGAAGAACAAAAAGACAGCAACTTGTCTGTTCCCCTTCCCTGATTCCCCAACGCTGTTCCCCTCCCCCAATTCCCCAATAAAATCTTTAAAAAAAAAAAAAGTGAATGTATAAAATGTCAGAGCTAACACAGTAAAACGTTAATTTTTACCTCAGGAAAAAAAAAAAAAGCACACCTGCCCTTCACTTTTCATCCATCTTAAAACAAACCTTATTTTTCTTCATGATACTACCATTTGACTTATTATCTATTTGTTTACGTGTGTCTCCCTGCACTTATATATTCTATACAACTAAAATATAAGCACATAGGGTAAGAATTTATTGGGTCCACATCGTATTGCAGTGTCAAGAACAAAACAGTGTACTCATGCTCTCAACAGATATCTGTTGAGTGAACAGGTAAATGAGTAAGTTCTCCTTTAGTCCTCATACCCTGTGAGGCTGCTGGGTGTTACAGATGAGGAACTGAGGCCTTCCAGCCTATGGTATGGATGTGACAGAGTGGAGAGATGTGAGTTTACAAAAAGGATGCAATCCCGAAAAAAACTGGTGAGACACAAATTCCTTTCTCCCACTGATCTGTGGCATACAAATCAGAGTGGAGACTCTTGCAGGCCCAGGTAAAGTGAAGAGAAAGTTAAAGCAGATGCTGCCTCACTCAGGTTGCCAGGTTCTACAGCAGCCTAGAGCTCCCCCAGCAGTCCTTCTGGAGAAGCGTTTTTATAATGTTCATCTTGCTCCTTTCACTAAAACATCGATTCTTAATGGTGGGCATATTTAACAGAATCATCCAAGAGGCTTCTGCCATCTCTATTTCCTCTCTCCACTCCCTCTGCCCCAGATTCTAATGTGAGGTGGGAGGTGGAGGGTAGGGGGGTGAAGATAAGGTAGAGGGTGGCTGAGAATCTTGGCCACAGCCTGAAGCTCTGCCTACAGCATAAGCCTGGAGACCTGCTCCTGTGTTGCAGCTGCAATTTTCATCTGGCTCTGCAGCATCAATACCTAGAGATCAGCTACTATGACTTGCATTCACATCCTAACTCTGCTGCAGGGCTTTGGATAAGTGACAGAACCTCACTGAGCCTCAATCATCTGTAAAGCAGGCTGAGGTTGTCTCTACCTAGCAGGGTCATGATGAAGGTAACTGAGAAATTATATGCAAAGCACCTACCTCAGGACCAAGCATAAGGAGTGTCTACACACACAGGCGTGGGCATGACATACACATAGTCACACTACAGCACCTTGGACACCTGAGCATCTCACAATAATAAGGTACAAATAACACTGTTCCCGTGTCATAAATTTAATGACAACAAATTTTAATATATTGAGTTTACAAATAAATGGCCAGTATTCCTTTTTTTAGACTAATGGAATGTTCATTTTTTTCCCCCAAGCCACACAAATACATCTGCATTTAATGAGACAGTTGTGCCTACCTGTCAGGCCTAAATCAGGCTGCCAAAAAAAAAAAAAAAAAAAAAAAGCTACAGCGATTCAAATACAGATATATTAAAGAATCCTGGGGAACTTAGTGAAACCACTAGATTTTAAGGAACTGTACGAAAGACACTTCCTGATGCCATACTGTGCAGCAAACCCTCACAGATGACCCTCCAGCCAACGCTATCAACCGGAGCCCAATACAGATGCCCAAGAACCTTCAGACAAGGGCACTAGTTCAGGTCCTTGAACAGGCCACCTACTTTCATCTGGGCCTCAGTCCCTGTACAGTGACAGGGCTGAGTGAGACGAGCTCAGAGCATGTTCCCAGATCTGATAATCTATGATTGTACATCTCCTTCCCTATTGAAGACAGTTCTGCTGCATACCAGCCAGGACAGATCCTGCAAGCCAGGACAGATCCTGCAGAGAGAGAAGTGGTTTACTCAGCTCTGATTTCTTTTAACTCTTTCCCCTCCTCACATTCTCTCCTGGTACCATTTATGCCTGGTGTGCCTTCTTCTCCTCCCTCTAGAACCAGAACAGCTGGCTTGCTCTTTTCCAGGCTATTGTTATTCATATATTTGAGGCACTCTGGTTCTCTCTGCAGTCTCCCTTTCCCTAGGATTTTAGAATATGACCACTCATTACCTCCATTGGGAAGATGCCAGACACAGTAAGACTGACAGCAGCCTCATTTCCTCTTTGTGGTATCTCTTTGTCTACTTCCAGCTTCTTAATTTTGGACCCTTCCAAAGGGACAGCCACCAAGGCCAAAAGGCTGAAAGTGCCTGCCTGCATTTCCAGGGCTCCTAAACACATCCTTCTAGAAAATGTGGATGATGGACTCTGTGGTGGCTAAAACCCAAATTCATCTGGTGATCCCTAAGGAGAAAGACATCAGGGTTCCTAGCAGCAATTACACAAGCAAAAATCAATTTCCCCTGAAAACCAATTAGGGTGAGCACGCAGGATTTTCACTTTGGCAACTGAGCTGCTCAAAGCAGCCTGCTTTGGAAAGTAAACGTCAGGAAGAATGTTCCTAGACAGGCTGTACTCCTCTCCTTAGTTCCCTCCTCTGCCAACCGTCAGCACCTTAAAAAGAGCTCAGCCAAGAGGGGTGCCACTGGGTGTCCTGGCACAGACGTGCACAGAGAGGTTTGAACATTCCCCATGGGCTGAGTTCATGGCTTAGGACCTGGAAGAAAGGATTTGCTGACCAGAAACCAGGTGCTGGCACCGTCTCCAAAAGGGAATGAATGGTTACTGAGGGCCTACAGTATGTGAAGCACTGAGCCAGGCACTTTGAATTCATTTATACTCTGTCCTTGCAACAACCCTGTAAAGTAGGATCACTATCCCCATTTTACAGATGGAGAAACTGATGCCTAGAGATACTTAAACAAGGCCACACAAATTGTTTAAACAACAAAGATGAGATTTTTTTCCCCCCCTACTACTCACTACCTCCCTCTCAGAGCAGTTCATACTATCAGTGGAAGAACTAGGGCTCTATCTGCTGGGACTAGTTTATGGACTAACAGAATAGGAAACTTTCTTATCTATCTGTAAACCAGAGATTAAAGACCAGGGCACAGGGATTTCCATGTTGCTGTAAACTCTTTAAAGAAGCCCATGGATAATTCTAATAGGATCTCCCACTCTACCAGGAATTTGTACACCTCCTTCAAAGCAGTTTTTCCCAACAAAGGCTCCAGATGGTCAATCCCTGTCCTCCCCATCCTCTCAGCAGCCCCTAGTGAGCTCCTCAGATGACACCAACTTCCCAGGGGGCATGGCATGTGTGTGCTCTCTGCCACCCAGAGACTCATGTTGGAATACCATAGCCCACAGAGTAGAAGAATAAAGCCTGTGGGCCCTCTCTTCTTCCACTGTGGAAAGGGAGCCTGTAAAGGTTCTGGGATGTGTGTCTGTAGGCCAGAAAAAAGATGGAGAAAATGGTGGTGGCAGGGAGAAGAAGATGAAGGCAGAAAAGAGAGGCAGGAAAGTGTTGATTTCTATCTGGGTAAAGAATACCAAGGACCTGATAAGGCTGAAACAACTCAGCAAGCTCTCCTAGAAGCTGTTCCCATCAAGACCACCCAGTGCTTACCCAGGAACCACCCCTGTTGGGGTAAGCCAATGGCGCTACCAGCAGGCATGTGAGTGGGCTGCAGCACACTAACCAGAATATCATTAAGATAATTTACACCAGGCTATGAGTCGGTGTACACCCCTCCTCCTCCACCTCCAGGAGGGGAGAAGGACACAGGGCTCCTGCTACAAGGACCTTGGCTTCTCAGGAGAAACAAGCAAGAAAGTCCAGATGTCAACTTGAGGTTCCTTAAACCCAATAGTTATTCACCATGGGATGTTCAAGTCACCACTATGTTAGCTGATTTTTCCATGTCTCGTCTCCAGGCTTTGAAAAACCTCTTTGGCTGTCAATACCATGGCAGTCCATCCACCCACAGCAGTCAGAAATCTGTCTGTTCTGCAAAAGGGAACCAAGGGAAAGGCACATGAGGGGGACCATGAGCTCCCTCAAGAAGCACTTGTGGAAGGAACCCTCCTATCCTTCTTCCCATATGCCAGTCAGGGAAGAAGACCACAGACTCGGCTGTTAATTTGGTCTTAACCTCAGATATTTGTCAAGGAGAAGCAATGTGACTTACCAGTTCTGGGGAGAAAGTAACCTGTGGTTGAGGAGTAAATGTCCTGCTCACCCTAGCCCAGCCTGTCGTAAAACCCCATCATTTCTCATTCCTCATCTAATCCCAACTCTTCCTCCTCTACATTTTTTGTATCCAAGCCAAGCCATCAGCAATGTCCTGGATGAGAAGCAGAAGAGGGGAGCTTACCCACCCCAACCCCCCAACACACACACACACACACACACACACACACACACACACACACACACCTCAGGCAATCTACTGAAGCGGCTGGAGAGCATGATGCCTCCGCACTGGGGAGCCCCATTGGGTAATCTGCACCAGCTCCCAGGGCAGCCACAATGAAGGCAAGCCTCAGGAAACAGAAAAAGGCAAACCCTGAGGTCTCTCAACAAAAGGTAAAGGGGACAGTGGAATATCCGTCCCAGAATAATGCCTCTTTCCAGGCTTCTCAGCGAGGTCCAGACCCTCAAATAAAGCACACCAAGAGCAGAGGGTCTTCTCTCCCTGCCTGCCCAAGGCCTGCTCTCAGGTCTCATGTCCTCCCAGCCAACAGCTGGCCCAGGACTGCCACCTAGAGGGCCCAACACGCAGGGCAGGAGGAGGCTCCAGGACAACACCGCCTCAGACTTCATTCACAAAGACAACGGTTTTCTGGCTGTGACAACATCCAAAATCATTACCACACAGTTCCCAGGACTAGTGACTGGAAGAAATGTAGGAAGCAGTCAGCTGGGCTCTTCTCAGTGCCTGGCCTTCTTCCCTACCATTCCAAAACCCAGACAAGCAGCACCTACCCCAGAGCCTGCTCCCAGTGAGCACAGGAAATGCAATGGGCAGGTACACAGCAGCACCAAACACACGGGTTCTGAGCTCTGGCCTTTACCCTAAGATTCTGGTCCAAAACCTGATTCGAAGTCCTTAGAACAGAAAATCCTTTATGTGGCCATCAAATGAGAGAGTTGGGCAGGATAAGGGGCCTTGGGGTGAGAGCCTAGTAGACAATAGAGGGTTGCACAGACATATGGGACTTGTGTAGCCCGCCCCCCACTTCAACTGTGAATGACCATGAGGATGTTTACTGAGTTCTACTGCGTGCCAACCATTCCCCTAATCACTTTAAGTACATTATCGCAAGAAGTCCTCATGGCAATGTAAGAAACAGGCAAAACCATTATTTCTGTTTAACAGAAATGACAACTGAAAGGTGAAGGGACATTACCAAGGAGCACAGCTAGGAAGCAGGATTTGATCCTGGACAATCTGGACCCTGAGTCCAGGCTATGCCACTGCCTCCAATTCCAGCTGCTGGGCATACAAAAATATTTAAACTCTATACCATAAAATTCTAAAGACCCAGGCCAGAGTCCAGCAAAGGAGTAGAACCCTGCTACTCGAGAGGAGTAGAGACAAGAATCAAGTTAGGGCAATACAGGCAAATTCTTCTTAGGGAGAAAAAGCAGCTGTGTTCAAAGAAATGCTATCAGAGGCTAGGAAGAAAACAGCAGCCCCCAGAGGCCCTGCCAGGCCACACAAAAGATAAAACACACATGCCCTTCCTCCAGTACTGGTTAGGACTCTAGAGAAAACCAAAGGGCAAGAAAGATAAAAACACCCTCCTCCGTGCAATCTCTCTCCCATGCTTCCAGAGCCTCTGGAAGTCAAGAGGGCGGTGCTGGGGTCAGCACAGAGCACCAACCACAGCTGCATCTTCCCATGGAGGAGGGCAAGGCTGGGCTTCTGACAGTGCCTCCAGTCCCTAGAGGAATTTCATGGATTCCTCATTAGCATGAGAGAACTGCCTGCCCACCTGTTAGAAAAACTTTCTGTTTATGGTGACAGATGGGGCACCGCTAATGGGCTGCATTTAACTGGGAAGTTCAGGCTCACTGCAAAGGGAATTAGCATTAAAGCTGGGTGGGTCTGCTCACTCAGGGGAGGACTTGGGAGGTAGCTGGGGGAGTTGACCCAGGGGCCTCACATTCCAGAAGTGGCCATGCTCAACCAGGGTCAGACCCTCCAGCGAGCCTCTGGCACCAGTGGCCAAGCTGGCTTAGACCCAACCTCAGTCCTCTTCTTCCTCCTGATCCAACTTCCAGGAGGGAGTCCCCAGCCCTGGAGGACTTTCCTTCAGTTCATCTGATCTGCTGGAAAACACCATCCCTCTGTGAGGTCTGGCCACAGCCCAACTGTGGACAGATGGCCAGGGAAGAACTATGTGCCTTGCCACATTCAGCATCCTGAAGATCATTTTCAAAACAACAGAGACACCTGTCTGAATTCTCAGTGGAAAGTCCCAAGGCCGGATATCTAGAAGGCTTGCTGACCATTAGGAAGGAAAAGTCAAAGACAACTCAACTCTATATTCCCCCTTGCTATTCAGAACCACCTCTCATGAATGGATGGAGCCGACAGTAAACAGTCTTTTTCTATGGCCCTTTGCTCCTGAACGTAGAGAACTGAGCAATTATCACAGCAGCAAAATAGCTTGTAAATGACTGAAGCACACATTTAGGGAAAAGACAGATTCTGTTTTGGACATTTTCAATTGGAGGTACCTGAAGGCATCTGGAGAGACATGTCCAAGAAGCACCTAGAAACATGAAGCCCTGAACAGAGGTCAGGCCAAAGGTAGATGTGGGGGTAGTCTTTGAGGGGAAATGAGAAGGCAACTGACAATAGTGGCAGGTTTCCCACCATTCCCCAACATCCATTCTCCCCTTCCTCCAGTATAATAGCACTTTGGTAGAGCACCCAGCTAGATATATTTCCTATGCAACCTCTAACTAGGTATGGTCATGTGACTGCCTTCTGGCAATAAGCTATGGCCAGAAACAGCATGTAGGTCTTACCCTTAAATAACTGAGTGGGTGTGTGCCCACTTGGCCCCCTCCCTTTCCGACAGGCTGAGAACCATAAGAACTGGAGCAACCAGCTTACACCCTGAGGCTGGCAAAGCCCCGACCCTGAACTACCCATCCACCTCTAGACTGTAATGGAAACAAAAGTTAAATTGTAATGAGTTTGAGAAGCAAGATTATGGTTTTGCCACTCCACTATGATTTCAAGACACTATGATGAAGGAAAGATCCAGGCGGCAACTAGAGAAACTACTGGAAAGAGGGCACTGGTTTCAGACAAGGAGAAGCTGAGCATGGGGAGTGGGAAGGAAAGAGTGCAAGCTCCAAGAACACAGGAGGGGCCATAATCAAGAAGTTGAGCAAAGAAGATAGGTGAGGCAAGAACAGAAAAAGCTGTGTTGGAGCTAAACAAGTGAATGTAGAGAGGGTACAGAATGGATGCAGTGCGGAACGCCTCAGGAGCTGGCTGGAAAGGAGTGACCAGAGGAATAAGCCAGCAGCAGGGAGGAGATCAGACCCATGACCTCCTGGTGTGTAACTTCCTCCTGTGGCCCTCAGGAGAGCAGGCCCAGGTGCAGAGAAAGCAGATGGTGGGGTTTACCCCTGGTTGAAATCTGGCAAAGTGGGCGTGGAGGAAGGACACAAGATGGGAAGGAGAGTGATAGTTGTAAACAGCTGTCAGTACAGTTCCTTCAAGGCAAGGAGGTACTTGGAGACAGGAGACACAAAGTGGGTGAAGATAAGGATCAGGAGGAAAGCCAAAAACGGGTTTGGGGGGTGAGAAAGAAGAAGAGTTTAAAAAGGTTTCTGATTTAAGATGTACCAACAGAACAATAGCTGTAGTAGAAGGAAGACTAAGAAACATGATCCAGAAACTGATGCCAAGAAACGCTTTTCAGCTTCAGGCCTCACTAAGAAAATATTTAATGATTTTTGTTGAGGACCTACTATAGTGCAGACATTTTCTAGATGCTAAAATATTCTCATTTAATCCCATACTAAGCCTATGGCCTGTGTGCATTATTACTTCTACTTTATAGCTGAGGAAACTGAAGGCACACGAAGATATCCCACACTGCAAGCAGTAGAGAATGACAAACACATGTCTTTCTTACAGCACCTACAGAAACACCCTGGACCACATTAAGACCCAGATCTTTTGACTCATTTTTCTCCTGGGTTTTAGACCCCAGTCAGAAAAATGGAGGCATCACTACCAGCTCCGGAGGAGGAATAAGGAGGTGAGATGAAGAGGGAAAAAGAAAATGGCTCCAAAGCTTAGAACATCTCAGAAGAGAAGCCAGTGGTGCCAGCAGTGCTATGCAGTCATAAAGGGACTTCCCCTTAAGTTCAAACCAGGATGAGAAACTAGGTGGTTCTCCTGGTGCCTCTGGGCCATGTTGTTACCCCAGAGCCACACCCCCGCCAAGGCCGGCCAGGTCCCCTTGTCAATGCCAGAACAGCACTACTTAAGCAGTAGTGGATTAAATAAGAAACCCTGACACTGCAAAACCCACTCCTCAGTAGATTACAGAAGCACTGCAGAGAATCAAGAAGAGGAAAAGAAGAAAAAAAGGTGGGGGTGGGGGAGAGAAAGGAAACCTGCCACATACCCAGCTTCCTGGAGTTAACAGACTTACTCATTTCTCATCAAAAACCTCTTCAGAAGAGGTTAAGCACACAATAGGCTATCTAAAGCACCAGCCCCACGGCTACTTGAAATTCCACACAAGTGCCCTGGCGATGTATTTCTATTAATGTCCAGTGTGTGTCAGCATGAAGATAAGGTGCCAACATCATGTCCAACCAGTCAACTAGAGAATGGTCCCCATATTTGACATTGTCTGACACTCAGGAGCTTCAAGAACAGAGGCTCTTCAGCGGAGCCTACACTACGCGCATTTGCAAAACTACTGCGTGGCCAGCAAGGGTGGAGGTGCAGAGGAGAGGAGTGGGGATAACAGCAGAGCAGAGGGCTGGGGCTGGGGGTAAAACTAACAGCTACACACAAAGAGAAAGAATTCACAGAGGCCTGTGTGTTAGGGAAGGATGCGGGAGAGGGCAGAGTCAGCACAAATAACAGGAGAATGGGTGACTCCCCTGCAGCTGAGTGACAATAAAGTGGGGGTGGGGGGTGAGTAAGGGCAGGGCAAGCAGCTCAAGGAAGAGCCTTCCCAATGCAGCTAGTTCCAGTGGCACTGGAGCTCTGCTGCTTGGAGCGCATCGCACAAAGGCCTTGCACACACAGCTGCTCTGCTGGGCACAACCCTTAGCCACTCCCCACCCGCACCCCAGTCTCAGCAAAGAGCAGAACACAGAATCCTCCAGAGAAATCCTGCTGGACTCGGCAAGACAAGGAGAGAGGAGCTGCTGCCACGAGAGGGGGTGCCCTGATTCCACTAAGAATGAATGCAAGTGGATTCTCCCCTCAGCCTCACTAGAGCCCAAGACTCACGAAAACACTCCAATCTGGGCCTCAAGGAGAACACAAACCAGGACAGCACAGGTACTAGATAGTGGCACTCCTCTCCACATCAAATTGACCTTGGGAGTCAGAAGAGAATGCCAAGGGGGATTTAGAAGGTCTGCTTCAGGATAAACGAGCACAAGGTAGAGAAAGATGTGTGCACGTGCTGCTGATAATGAGGCAGTCTCAGGTGAAGGAAGGCCAGGACTCAGCACCAGTAACTACCACCACGCCTACGCTCTGTGTCGTATCCCTTCTCCACCACGGTGAAAAATCACTCCCCTCTTTTACCCTTTGGACACAGATTAGTCACCTATTCAGCTTCTCTTCTCCCATACTGGGGGAGTTGGGATAATGCAAAGAAAAGAATAGACTGGCTGCCTTTCATCTGCCAGACAACATGATGTATGCTCTGCTTACATCATGTCATCAAAGCATCCTAACAACTCTAAATGTTTGCCATTTGACACATGACAAAACTGAGGTTGGCACAGGTTAAGTAATGTGTCCAGGATCACAGAGACAGTACTTTGTGAATCTGAGCCTAGATCTAACAGGTCCCAAAGCAGGGCTCCTTCTACGCTGCCATGTTACAGAAGTGCTGCTTGCCACCTGATCAGCATCCAGCCCCTTCTTCATTAATAACATAGCCTTGATTATTTGGGGGGACGATCAACTGCTCAGCCAAAATTACTATCCCAGCGCCCCTTTCAGCCAGAGGCAGCCCTGTGACAGTTCTGCTAATTAGAGACCCTGGGGAAGGTGTCCCTCCCACAGAAAACAACAAAACTTCACTAGGAAACGGCTTTTGGCCCTTCCTTCTTCCCCTTCTTTCTTCCGGACTAGAAAACTGATGTGATGCCTGGAGGCATAGGAGCCACCCTGCAGCCCTAAGGAGAGCCACACTGAGGATGGCAGATCAGAAGGAGGATGGCAATGAATCCCTCTGATTCACTGAGCTACAATACCCACCTGGGCTATCTGCCCCAGACTTCTTATTCATGAGATAAATAGCCCCCACTGTTTCAGCCACTGCCACCTAGGCTGCTGTTACAGCCCACACTGCTTCTGATTGTCACACATGTTGCTTTATCTGAGAGCACTCATCTTGGTGCCCAGACATGGAAGATGAGGACTTGGCTCAGCCACTGAGTAAACACAGAGGTAAAAGGAAAAAAAAAAACTTGAGGCTTTTCTCCTGTCCCAGCCAAATAACCCTTTTCCAATTCTTTATAGTGCCGGTAGCCAGCAATGGCATCTACCCAAGAGGACACACAGTCTGATTAACTGACAAATCTAAAACATTTTTTCACAATGTTTTTTCAAAACATTTTTTCACAAGAGGCAGAATGGTAGTTCCTCTAAAAATATGTGAATAAACCACACAAATAGACTTAAAATAAACCATGATGCCCCGCCCCCCCAGCCCTGTTAACATCCTAGAAACACTCATGGAAGTTGGCAGACACCAGCCCAAGTTCACTCAAGCAGGACAGAAAAGGAAAATACACTGCTGCCCAGATCATTCAGGGCTACAGGATTAGCCCCACTTGATCCACAGGCTTGGAGAGAGTGGCAGGGGTGGTGGACAATGCTATCCTAAATGAAGTTGAATGGGGACAGAGCAGACACAAACAGCAGGCACTGCCTTGGATGGCCTGCATCCTCTCAGAGGCCAGGATTGCCAGCACACACCATCTGACTCCAGCTATGAGGGATGGCCCCAGTTCTGAAGCCAGGTTTCCCTATAATTTTGGGCTTACACACAACTGCACAAGACCTGCTCAAAACACAAAAGCCCCAAACTCTCAGCCAGGTCCTGGGCTTCTTACAAGGAACAAAGCAGTAGGTCAGTAAGGTCCCACCTGCTACTTAGATGCTTCTGTCAGCTGGCTCAGGTCACCCCTGTCTGCTGGTGGATTTTTGCAAGTAAGTCTGCAGCTCAGATCCCTTGGGACCCATCAGGCACACAGAGGCCAAGGAGCCTGCCTGAGGTCGGCAATTGAGTCCCTCAAGAGGCTTAAGAGAAAAGCTTCTCTCACAGTTTTCTCCAGATCCTAGCCCCAGCTGTCAGCCACTTTAGCTCATCCCTGGTGCTAACAGACGTTTTTGTAGACTTGAGATCTGCTAATTAGAAGCAATGACACCAGGAATGGAACCGCAATCAGCCATTTACCTAACAAAGTTAGCAGCTAATGAGAATTTCCAGCTTCTGTCAGCACACAGCAGAGGTCACCTGAAACTAGCACCAGAGCCCGGGAAGGAAAAACGAAAAGCATCAGATAGGGGAGGCAGTGAAGGGGAAGAGGCTGCACAAATCCTAATCAACTCAGGCTGTGACACCCACTTGGAATTCCAGCCTAACTAAAAGAGTGCTAAATGCACATCATGCACTATCCCAAAATGTTGGGCTCTCCCTTCCCACCTCAGGGCCATTCCAAAATAGTCAGATCCTGAAATCCCTGCATAAACCCAGAAGAACCCTGGGCCCCTCCCAACCCTATCCCACCACTCAACCCCAGACCCTAGTCCTTCTCCTCCTCACTATCGAGTGACCATCATCTTCCTGGTGGTGCATAAAACATAAACATAAGGGCCGGCCGAGTGGCGCATCGGTTAAGCGCTGGTTTTGGGATGCCAGCGGCCCCGGTTCGGATCCCGCGTGAGGGCCAGTGACACTGCCCTCTACAGCTAACAACAGCTCCACCTGGAGCTGGGCTGTGCGAGCCCCGGTGATGGTGTGGGCTGCAGCCCCTGCTGCAGTGGGCTGCCATAGGCTGCAGTGAGTGGCCCGCAGCCAGCGTGAGCGGCTGGCAGCCAAGCGTGAGCTGCCAATAGCCGCGATGAGCGACATCCAGAGGCTGGCGACCGATCTGCCTCATCCGGGAAGAGCGCAATGACGATACCAACAATGAAGCAACATCCTCCGCAACTAAACTGAAGAACAAGAAGACGGCAACTTGTCTGTTCCCCTTCCCCGATTCCCCAACGCTGTTCCCCTCCACCAATTCCCCAATAAAATCTTTAAAAAAAAAAAAAAAAAAACATAAACATAAAACAGCTGAGGGAAAAACAGGACCATTCCATCCCAAGAACACCATCACAATACACCTAATGAGGTGCACAGAAAACAAGAACTTAACAGAATTTTCAGGAGCCATGCGGGAATGCAATCCTCAGTTCTGTTGTGTACGCCTGGGATCACATCCCTGTGACCAAAGAAGCAACTAGACTGCAGCAGTCCTCCCATGCTTGGACCAGATTTGAGTCTTACACGCCTTGAGAAGGTTTCTTTCTGTTCCTGCCACATGCCTCCAGCATTACAGGGGCTGCTGCTGCAAGGAACCGCAAGTCTGGACTCTCACATAAGCCAGGTTATTGCTGGAAGTCTGAAGGGTGCCACTTGGCATCCCTCGAGTCTCACAGTCATCACCACCTGGGCTCTGGTAACATTTTCTTTTCCCCAGTCCCCTAAAATGCTAAGTCCAACTCACGCGAACCCGTCCCAGGGTGTGGTATTAGCAGACAGCTGATTCTCTTCCCTATCTATCCTCAGCAATGAAAAGAGCTCCTGCGTTCCTTTGAGGCTGAGAAGTCACACAGGGCATCCAAGTGGTAATCGAGCTGTGTCAGGGACAGGGCCACTGGTCACCTGGTAAACATTTCAAACAGCACAGTCCCTGCCCTTGAGGACCAAAAAGAACCACAGCATCAGTGGGAACACTCCACATCTCTCAGCAGTGCAGACAGCAATGAGTCCCTCTGGGGTCAATGGTTCCTTCTGTCAGCCCAGGAGCCAGCTCTGGGCCTGCTGTAGCAGCATCACATGGGGGCTGTTAAAAACACAGATTCCAGGGTCATGGGTGACAAAGAATCTAATTCAGTTGTCTTCAGTGTGAAATCCACTTGTGTGTATTTTTACTAAATTTTCAGGCAATCCTGATGCACTGTAGGCTAAGAAAGTGGGCAGAGACGGACAAAGAACAAAATGAAGCAAGTAATACGGTTAGCAGCAGTGAAGCCACCATAGGCCCCTCGTCCTACACCGGACCACACATTCAGGAAGCCTCAGACATCTGCTCATAAGGAAAGTGTTTCTGTGAGACCCTACCACACTTTCCAGACAACTGGACAAAAGCCTATATAGCTGATTTGTTCTAAGAATCAGTTCACATTGACTCTGTGTCCTGGATCCACAAGTGGAGGTAAAGAGAAGAATAGATTATAACGTTCCCAATAATGTGGAACCCTGTCTAACTCCACATTCCAGAGAGAAGGAAACAATTCAGTAGAATGAAAGGATCCCAGTGACAGGCATATGGATGCCGCACTATGTCCACCTCATCTCCCAGAACAATGTGACCACTTCCTCAAGCACCTGGGTGCCAGACTTAGGTTACCTGTTGCCCTGGTCCACCCTCACAAGCAACCACAAGGCAGTCATCACAATCCCGTCCTCACATACTAAGGGCCATCCCTAAACTTAGTGCCAGACTCTTAGCCCATGAGTGGATGCCATGTCTGGTTTTTACGGCCTCCCTGCACCCCCAGTTTGTATAAAAATCTATGACAAATAAAACCAAAGTTCTTTTTTTTGGTGTGTAAGCTAAAAATGCGGTTGAACTAGTTTTCATGCAAGCCTACCTATAGTTTTCTTTTCTTCAAAAACTGTCACATCATATACCCACAAGGCCAGATTATTTTAACCTTGACCTTAATAAAAGAAAGTAGGAATCCAGGAGGCCTCACAGTGCCCCTTCCAACTAATTATTCAACCTCTCTAAAATAACAAAATGCACACATCCTTGCCCTTTGAGCAAATATGGCTGCAAATGGGGAATGGAGATAGTCAGCTGTGTGGTATGTCCCTTTATACTTGGCTCTGGAAAACCCCACCTGTCCTATGGAAGTGTTGACCCTATATATCAGTAGCCATATGGACTTGGGCATTCAGAAAGGGAATGAGATCAGTCATACTACTTTGCCCTTTTTGTTTCCCTTGGGATATAAAGGGTGCTTCAAAGTGATAACAATAAAAGGGAAGAATGAAATTAGTTTGGTATTGCTTATGATAATCTTATTCCTTAACTATATTATTTAAAAGACTTGGGTGTGGGGCAAAACTGAATGAGCACCCTCCATGCACACCTCCGAGGCACAGGTACACAGGGCCCGCTGACACATGAGAACCAGGCAGGAGATGGAGAGAAGCCCCATGATACTCAAGGCCCTACACCAGGCACCACACAGCAGCTGCCTGCAGCTGGAAGAGGTACAAGGATGCACCGTTGGATAGATAAGTCTGTCCTCTAAAAGTCTGATGGGAAAGCAGGATACCACAGATAAACCATGCAGTTCTCAGATCCTAGCCTGCTAAACAGGTTTTGGTTCTACCTTCACAGGATCTGAAGCCAAAGCAACAACAGCACCCATACCTTGCTCAACTACAGACTAGATTACTCATCCTCCCATATTAATGGCCTTCCATATTAATTTTGACAAAAAAAGAAGAGTGGCCATTTCTGGGCATAAACACTATTCCCCTCAGTCTCTACTATTCTTCTGTACATGATGCCCAGTGTCAATCAAAAATTACAAGGCTCATAAAGCTGCAGGAAAATGGAACCCATTAGCAAGAGAGGAAATAGTCTATTGAACCAAACCCAGATATGACCCAGATGTTAGAATTGTCAAATAGAGATTTTAGAATAATTATGATAAATGTATTTAGAGGATCCACAGGAAAAGCTGGACAACATGTATAAATTTCAGCAGAAAAATGGAAACTATAAAAAATGCCAAATGTAAAAAGAATTAGGAGTTAAAGTGGAAGTTAATGACTCTTCCCAAAGAGCCCAAAGGGCTATCTCAAAAAAAAAAAAAAAAAAAAAATCCTCATTTTATAGATCAGAAGACTGAGTCTGTCAGATACTATCATGCCAAGAAACTTCTCACAGGAATGATAACCACTTAGGAACTGGAACCACTGTCAGTTCCCCTTCCCCACAGCTCCATGAAGCATCTGGTTCCTCAGACTTAAAAAATTAAAATCTTTGTGGCTGCACTGTCTAGTTCAGGGGTCAGCAAATTACAGCCCCACCAGATGGGTCCAACCTACAGCCTCTTTTGGTATGGTCTCTGAGCTAAAAATGTTTTTTACATTTTTTAGAGCTGTAAAAACAATAACAAAGAACATGTGACAGAAACCATATGTGGCTTGCAAAGTCTAAAATATTTACAGAGAATGTTTGTCAACCCCTGATCTAATCTAGAAGAAAACGCCAGCAACACTTAAGGAAACAAAGAAAGGAGCTATAGATTCCATGCTCTCATTTTTTGTTTTCCAGATTATGCCTTTTACCAGCCCTTTAAGTGCAGCCCTCTCCATAGGAATTCAGCTTCTCTATCTGTATCTTAAACTGGAGGAAGCATAAAGACAAGGCCACCAGAATCCCCAGGCCACTAACATTCTGAAACAAACATCTACGTCATACTGCCCCAAGTATCAGGCCTCCTCTGCTGCATGTGAAGTACAGTACTGACCCCAGGCCGGAGTCAGCAAAATCCCACTCTCTGCCTTGTTCCACAGAAATCAAACGCAAAGTCTCTAAGTCTCTGGCTAGGAGCCACATAAACTTCTTTCTAGTTGACTCCAAGATATCATTATACTGAAACGCTTTTTTGTTTGTTTTGTTTTGCTGTGTTTTACTTTTTGAAAAGGTCAGATCTGTGAGTTGCTAAAATGGGTACTTTGCAATGGGGGACTGCAAGGAGGCCTCAAAGAGCCAACAAAGGACTCTGTGCAAAGTCTCTGAAGCAGGAGACACCACCCCACACACTGACCCACTTGAGATCTGCCATTCCATAACCATCTACTACGCATCTATAATTTGTTGAGCAGTACAGAGAAGACCAAAGTGATCTCACCTAGAGAGAGGCACATTTCCTATCCTCAAGGAGCTTATAATCTGAGGAACAACATTTATAAAGATGTAGGAGGGGAGTATTAGGAAGCAAGGCTATAGCTGTAGTGTAACCAAAATAAATCTTCCATCTCACTCTTGATTTCAGAAACTTGCAATTCGAAAACTTTTGAATCCAACATTTTCTTGAAATTCTGATTATAGGGTTCAAAAGGCTAATATGGCAGCTTCTTAGAGTGTCTGGGCAATGAGAAGAATGCAACAATAGAGCAAAACTCCTCTGCAGAGCCAGCCGAGTGGCACGGTGGTTAAGCGCTGGCTTGGGACGCCAGCAGCCCCAGTTTGGGCCCACATATAAGGGCCAGTGACACTGCTCTCAAAAAAAAACAAAAAAAAACAAAAAAAAACCACTCCTCTGCAAAGTGGAGAGCGCATCAGGATACTCGTCTGGAGCACGTCCCTAGATAAAACAGGCACATCCAGAAAGGCACTCAGTTACTGTCCTCCAGGATTTGGTCCCAATATTTTCATCTGCCACTTAGGCCTTTTTCCAGTGATTGACATTCAGTAGAATAGAGGCCCTCTCTTCTTGAGTATCTCTTTTGAGGATGAAGAATATGTTCCCCTGAAGATCCCTGTCAGACTTTCAGAATTTCTTTCCAGGCCCAGGCCTAAACTGACCTTTCCTGGCTGCCACACCCACCACTCCCCTAGACTCCTGCCAAATGGCTTCTCCTCTCCCAACCACCGGCTCTGCTCCTGCAGTATCCTTCATCTGCAACATCCTTTCTTACTCTTCTTCACTTGGTAAACTTCTCTTCAGTCTTCAAGATCCAGCTCACATGTCACCTCCTCTTAGAAGACTTTCCCACCCCACTAGGAAGAGACCATTGTTGCCACCTCCTTCTTCCTTTCATACCTTCTTGTCCCTTTGATATGATACTATAACACTGTATTGTCACTTCTGAGAACATTGAACTCTCCTAATGAACAGATCTTCACAAGGATGGGGCTTTATCTTATTTATTTCCATTCATCAAGAAACTAACCCAGTATCTAACCTATAACAGGCACAGAGAATATGCATATATACATATACATGTTGTATACACATATAGATATTAACGTATGTATTAATATATATTTATATATTGTATAATATATAGTAATAATAATAATAAAATTGCTCACCAAAAAAGAAAAGAAATGAAAGTTTTTACTTTCTATCAGATATAATGCAATCTCATATACCTAATAATATATCCAACAGGCAAAGTCATGAATCTCATTCTCCCTTAAGGTAAAGCTACTGCCAGGCCTTTATTACTTCATCCATTGGATTTTTAAAGCTCTGCCCATGAGAAGACTCAGCCCAAGAAACCATTCTGTTCTTTCTTATTTCTCTCTAGAATGTTTGATTTGGACTCCAAACTTCCTGCCCTAATTCAGAGGGAAGCACATCTCACATAGTCTCCATTGACACCCAGTGCCTTTGCCCTAGTTATAACTAGGGGTCTATCAGTCAGCAAGTGGCAGGATCCATGCAGAAACATACTCGAAAACAGCTCATTGCTGCTGCACTAGATGGGAAATGATAACACTTCTGTCATCAGGAGTAGGTTATAAAAATCATTACCTTTCCTTGTCATTAGTCTTATGGACTTTTCCCAATAATGAGTTGAATCATTCCCTGATGCAGAAGAGGATTAGAAAATCAATATTGTAAAAGTCAGAGGCAAAGAGACAGGACAGTAATGCACATTAAATGTCAAACTGCACTTAGCACACTGGAAAGGAAATCCTCCAGACAAAACTACAGGTTCAAGGGTAAAGAGCTTGAGGACACCAGTGAGAGGAAGCACCAAGGACAACTGGGCAGCCAGCTCACTGGGACAGAAACCGTGCCACATCTGCCTTGGGGTGCAATGTGGCCCCTTTGCTAGGAGGTGTGCTTGATCCCAACATTAGGACCTTAAGTGCTCTCCCACAGGCTCCTTCAATCCCTGCATCTGGAAGACATAATGAGGAGAGAAAATTCTCCACACTTCTGTTCCAGTTCTTCTCTCCATCTTTCTCCTCTTACTTAAATCTTCCAAAGTACAGTTTTGCAATTATCTCCACTAAAAGTACATACCAACCACACCAATCCAAGTGGAAGTGATGGCTATAAGACAGGTTAGTTAGTATAACGTCAGGCAGTCAGGAATTTCCTGGTAGACTGAGCAAAAGAACAAAGCACTGGCCATTTCTTACACTAGCCATTTCTTTCAAAATTATAAGATACTGGAACAGAGACATCAATCATGCCCCAAAGCAACAAAGCCATTTCAAAGGACTTTGCAAAAGGCCTTCCCAAGGCTGAGCAACAGAACAAATCTGATAAACACCCTAATGACAGGCACCAGCATTCCAGCATTCTCCCTCCTAGGCAGAAATAAAAGTATAAAACTCAAGCCTTTTACCCTAGCTAGTGGGCATCTCAGTTCCAGGTACCCTTTTCCACTTGGGAGCTGTAACCTTTCTCTTGCCTTAATAAAATTATCCTCTGCTGCAAACTTTACCTCTCTGGTCCGTGTCTCCATTCTTCAGCTTCACGAGACTACAACCCTGGCACAAGAAATATCCTACATCAGCTATGGCATTGCTCAGCATCTAGGTGAGTGCCTCATACTCCTACTGACTTACAGAACAGGACCCAGAGCTTCTCCTCTGTTTGCACTGAGTACTGAATGTGATTGTAAGCCTTCAAAGCCAGGCTTATACGGCTGTCTGCATCTGCTATAGCACCAAGCAACTGAAACCAACTCCAGCTAACTGAAGCTAAAGAAAGTTGATTGCAGGTTACCAGCAGATGATCCAATCTTCAAAAAGACAGGAGGACCAGACAAAAACCAATGCTAACCTCACAGGTTGACAGTTGTGGTAAACCATGCAACACACAACCCTACCCTGGTTTCCAACCCTGGCCTCCCCACTCACACAAAACTGCAAGTGCCTGGAGACAGGGTCTGACTGGCTGCCTTTGGGCACTGTGCCTAGATCCTGCCTGTACTATGGCAGGGGGAGAGAAGAGATCTAGCTTCCATAGAGGAAGCTGGGCATTAGAATTGCAATCCCAGCAAGATGACACAACAGGAAACATGTAAGTTCCCAAAAGGAAACAGAGGCACCAACTGCATAAAGAAGTTGATGTTAAATAGTCAAAAAATGGGAACACCCATAAAAGAAGTTACTAAACATCTTCAAAATAAAGGAAGTCACTTGCTTCACTATTCCCTAGGAACTCTGGTTCACAAGGGCATTTATTATCAATCCAGAGATTTTGGGGGCGGAGGGAAATCAAGGAAGTCTCTACCTCCTTTATTCTAAAGTTACCCTTCATTTAAAAAAACCTGCACACCTGAAGGTCACTTAAGTCCCTTCCCACTTGCAAAGGTTCTCTTCCAGGGACAGTCCTGAGAAGGCAGGGCCCGGCCTTCTCCTTTGCAGGTGGAGAAGGGAAGCTGTAAATTCCCTTTGACTGTAATCAATACATTCCAGGTGAGAATGAAGCGCTATCGCACCTGGAAATTGAAATTTTCCATGCTAGCTGAATGTCCCAGGTGGCCAATTTTTTTTTTTTTTTTTTTTTTGCTCATGCCATTTTTGCAAGGGTAAAATTCAGGAAATTATAATGCAGTTAAACTTAGCTAGTTTGCAGTTTAACTCACTGCATAGCTTGCGATCTACCACCTGTAATTAGACTTAGTTTGTTTGCAGTTTGGTCCATACTGATATTCATCTGTTTTCTCCCCTACCTGATTAACTGAAGAACTCTGTTCCCTTTCTCAAGTAAACCCATGCCTCGTTAATTAATAATATCCTAACCTGGGAAAGAGCGATTTCTTAATCCTCAGGCGCTGGGACACTGGAATTCAACTTACAACTCCCTTGCAGTATTTACTGATAACGCATTAAAGTCCCAAGTGTCTAAGGCCAGGTCCGGAGTCCGGAGATAACATCACCTTCAAACAATCAGACCCCAGGAAGGATGTCAGTCCTCAAACCTGCCTGATAGACTCCCCTTTTCCTATACAAGAAAAAATTAACCTCAGCTTCCGGTAAGATGGCGGAATAGACGGACGCTTTCCCAACTACCTCCCAGGATCACATCAAAATTACAAATAATTTATACAACATTTAACCTCGGAAATCCCCTGGACACTAGATGAACAGCACCTCTAAACAAAGGACCTACAGAGAGGCCACATCAGGTCTGGTAGGAGGGGCACAGACGAGAGAGGGCAAGCCCCGTGAGGGATACCCCAGCGGTGGGAAGGCTTCTCCAGGTGGGGGATAGACCCTCTGGCCCCACACCGAGCTCACTAGCCAAGAGTTGCTTTGCCAGGAAGCGGAGTTCTACAATAGCGGGCAGTAGAAATTAGTGAGTATTGTCTTTGCTTGGCTCAGTGAGGCTGAGGGCAACTGGAGAACCAGTGGGGATGGGGCATAGGTTCGCTCACCAGTGAGCACTCACCCAGGTCCTGTTGGAGGGAATAACTGTGTGAGCCAGGCCCAGGAGCCTATGGGGAAGGACTGAACTGAGCACCTTTGGTGCAGAAGCTGGAGGTTTTGGGACCATTGTTGCCTGGTGTGGAGATTGTATAACGAGCGGAGAACAGGAGGGCGCCATTTTTTCAGGGTTGGGCCCTCCCACAAAGGGTCAGATCCAGGACCTCATTGGTCTGGTGAAATTGGCACAGGAGTGCGTGCGTGCTGGTGGCCTTGGATTCCCACCCTCCACCCTGCTTGTGCTGCATTGCCAGGGAAACACGGGGCGGGTGCTATCCGGCTCCATCAGGCTGTGCACTGAGATTCAGGAATGCGCAGGCCACATTGGGTCCCCACCCTCTGCCCTGCTTGTGCGGCATAGCCAGGGAAACACAGGGTGGGTGCTCACCGGCTGCATCAGTTTGTTCACTGAGATTCAGGAGTGCGCAAGACGTCTTTGGTACCCGCTCTCCGCACTATTTGTGCAGAGTTGCCAGGCTGGGGATTGACTGTTGGGCTGCTTAGCCTGATCTGTGGGCAGCTGATTGGGACAGATTCAGATGGGGAGTTTTCCTGAGAGTGTTGGGCCGGGAGCTGTGCACCTGAGTGATTCGATTGAGGCTTTCCTGGTGACTTTGTGTGGACTGGTTGCTGGTGCAGAGTGCATGCTGATCTGACTTGGTGGGGGCCACTGACAACATCACGTGGTGCCTTGGGGGCCTGCCTAAAGCTGTGTTGCCAGAGTCACCCTGAGCCCCTAGTGCCTGGCCCACACCTCCACAGGCCACAGATGGGTTTTTTGCAGCTGCAAACAACCTGCAAAAACCTGTGAAGGTTTTCGGAAGTGAACACAGTTCCAGAGCACACAGAAGCTAATTCTGGAAAGCTCACTGCAAGCCTGAGAGGGAGGCCGGCGCGTAACATGCTCCCCACAATAGCTGGTGCTGAGTCGCCCAGAGACTCTCTATTGCAGAGCAAGTGGTCTGCAGATTAAAGAGGACAGAAAGCCACCAGCCTCTTTTTTTTTTCTCTCTCTTCTTCTAGGTGATCTATCTAATACATTGAAGCATTCACAGAATGACACCCAGAATGAAGAAACAAAGAAACATGTCCCAAGTAAAAGATCAGAAGAAAACTCTAGAAATGGAACTAAATGAAACAGAGTTATACAAACTTTCAGAGACAGCATTTAGAACACTGATGATAAGAATGTTTAAGGAACTTAGAGAGGACATAAAGAAGGATAGGGAAACCATAAAAAACAGTTATGGTTCCAAGTAAAAGATCAGAAAAAATTCTAGAAATGGAACTAAATGAAACAGAGGTATCCAAACGTTCAGACACAGAGTTTAGAACACTGATGATAAAAATGTTTAAGGAACTTACAAGGACATAAAGAAGGATAGGGAACCATAGAAACCAGTTAGAACTAAAGAACACAATAACTGAAATGAAGAAGACACTCAAAGAAATCACCAGTAGAATAGATGAAGCAGAGGATCAGATCAGCGAATTAGAAGACAAAATAGCAGAAATCACCCAGCTGGAGCAACAAAAAGAAAAAAGAATAAAAAAGAATGAAAATACTTTAAGAGACCTCTAGGCCAACATGAAATGCGACAACGTTTTGCATCACAGGAATTCCAGAAGGAGAAGAGAAGAAGCAAGGGATTGAGAATGTATTTAAAGAAATGACTGAAAATTTCCCTACCATGGTGAAGGAAATAGACATCCATGCCCAGGATGTACAGAGAGTTCCAAACAGACTGAATCCCAACATGCCCACACCAAGACACATCATAGTTAAAATAGCAAAGCTTAAAGACAAAGACAGAATCCTAAAAGCAGCAAGAGAAAGACAGCAAATGACATACAAAGTAACTCCTATAAGATGAACAGCTGACTTTTCTACAGAAACTTGGCAGGCCAGAAGGGAGTGGCAGAAGATATTCAAAGTGCTGCAAAAATAAAGGTCTACAACCAAGATTGCTCCCCCAGCATGGCTATCACTTAAAACGGAAAGAGAGATAAAGAGCTTCTCAGAAAAGAATAAGCTTAAGGAGTTCATTACCACCAAGCCAGCATTGCAGGAAATGTTAAAAGGGCTTTTTAAAACAGAAGAAATGGGAAAACAAGCTAACCCAGGAAGAGAAGAAATACAAATAACAAAATGGCAATAAATATACACCTATCAGTAATCACTTTAAATATGAATGGGCTAAATGCTCCAATCAAAAGACACAGAGTGGCTGAGTGGATAAGAAAACAGGACCCATGCATATGCTGTCTACAAGAGACTCATCTCAGATCAAAAGACACACACAGACTGAAAGTAAAGGGATAGAATAAGATATTTCATGCAAATGGGAATGAGAAAAAAGGTGGAGTAGCAATACTGATTTTGGACAAAATAGACTTTAAAAGGAAGACTACAATAAAAGACAAAGAAGGGCACTATATAATCATAAAGGGATTGATTCAACAAGAGGACATAACCCTAGTTAACATCTATGGACCCAATATAGGAGCTCCTAAATATATAAAACAGATTTTGACAGACAAAAAGAGAGAGATCAACAGTAACACTATCATAGTAGGGGAATTCAACACCCCGTTGTCACCAATGGACAGATCCTCCAGACAGAAAATCAACATGGACATAGTGGCCTTAAATGACACTTTAGACCACCTGGATGTAATTGATATTTTTAGAGCATATCACTCGAAAGCTATAGAATATACATTCTTCTCAAGTGCACATGGAACATTTTCCAAGATATACCACGTTAGTCCACAAAATAAGTCTCAACAAATTTAAGAAGATTGAAATCATATCAAGTGTCTTCTCTGACCACAATACTATGAAACTAGAAATCAAGTACAAGAGGAAATCTGGAAAGCTTACAAATACATGGATGCTAAATAACATGCTATTAAATAGCGAGGGGGGTCAAAAATGACATCAAGGAGGAAATCAAAACATACCTCAAGACAAACGAAAATGAAAACACCATGACCCAAAATCTCTGGGATGCAGTGAAAGCAGTCCTAAGAGGGAAGTTCAGAGCAGTGCAGGCTTACCTAAAGAATGAAGAAAAATCTCAAATCAACAGACTCTCTTTACACCTAAGGGAACTCAAAAAAGAACAGCAAAACAAGCCTAAAGCGAGTATAAGGAAGGAAATAATAAAGACCAGAGCAGAAATAAATGATAGAGAACAAAAAAAAACAATATAAAAGATCAATGAAACCAAGAGCTGGTTTTTTGAAAAGATAAACAATATTGACAAATCCTTAGCATGACTAACCAAGACAAAAGAGAGAGAGGACCCAAATTAATAAAATAAGAAATAATAGAGGAGAAGTGACAACAGAAACCACAGAAATACAGAAAATTTTAAGAAAATACTATGAGCAACTATATGCTAACAAATTTGACAATCTGGAAGAAATGGATAAATTTCTAGAAGCATACAATCTACCAAGTCTGAACCAAAAAGACACAGAAACTCTGAACACACTGATTACTGCCAAAGAAATTGAAAATCAGTAATCAACAATCTTCCTATAAACAAAAGCCCTGGAACAGATGGCCATACAGGTGAATTTTACAAAACATTCAAAAAAGAAATAGTACCTATTTTCCTCAAACTATTCCAAAAAATACAGAAGGAGGGAAGGCTCCCAAACTCTTTCTATAAAGCCACTAGCACCCTGATTCCTAAGTCAGACAAAGATATTACAAAAAGGAAAAACTACAGGCCAATATCCCTTAAGAACATAGATGCAAAATTCTCAACAAAGTACTAGCAAACTGAATTCAGCGTCTCATTAAAAAGATCATACACAACGATCAAATGGGATTCATTCCTGGTATGCAAAGCTGGTTCAATATCCACAAATCAATTAACATAATACATCACATTAACAAAATGAAAAATAAAAATCATATGATCATATCAAAAGGCATTTGACAAAATCCAGCAACGATTTATGATAAAGACTCTTAACAAAGTGGGAATAATGGGATCATATCTCAACATAATATAGGCCATATGTGATAAGCCCACACAGCAAACATCATACTCAATGGGGAAAGGCTGAAACCTTTCCCGTTAAGATCAGGAACAAGACAAGGCTGCCCGCTTTCACCATTTCTATTTAACATAGTTCTGGAAGACTTAGCCACATCAATCAGACAAGAAAATGAAATAAAAGGCATCCAAATTGGAAAAGAGAAAGTAAAAGTGTTATTATATGCAGATGACATGATACTATATATATATAGAATCCCAAAGACTCCACCAAAAAACTGCTAGAACTGATACAGGAATTTGGTAAGCTAGCAGGATACAAAATTAATATTCAGAAATCAGTGGCATTTCTATACACCAATAATAAACTTTCAGAAAAAGAAATCAGGAAATCAATCCCTCTTACAATTGCTTCAAAAACAATAAAATATCTAGGAATCAATTTAACTAAAGAAGTAAAAGACTTGTACTCAGAAAATTATGAGACACTGAAGACAGAAATCAAAGAAGATACAAATAAATGGAAATACATACCATGCTCATGGATAGGAAGAATTAATATAGTTAAAATCTCAATACTACCTAAAGCAATATATAGATTCAATGCAATTCCAGTCAAACTACCAATGACATTTTTCTCAGAATAGAACATAGAATCCTAAAATTTATATGGAGCCACAAAAGACCCCATATAGCTACAGCAATGTTGAGAAATAAGAAAAAGTAGGAGGCATCACACTCCCTGACATCAAAACATACTACAAGGCTACAGTAATCAAAATAGTATGGTACTGGCATAAAAACAGACACATAGACCAATAGAACAGAATAGAGAGCCCAGCAGTAAACCCATCTATATACGGTCATTTAATCTATGACAATGGAAGTAAGAATTTACACTGGAGTAAAGATAGTCTATTTAATAAATGGTGCTGGGAAAATTGGACTGACACGTGCAAAAAAATGAAAATAGACCACCTACTTACACCATATACGAGAACAAACTCAAAATGGATTAAAGACTTAAATGTAAGATCTGAAACTATAAAACTCGTAGAAGAAAACATAGGGAGTAAGTTTGCAGACATTACCCTGAGTAATATTTTTACTGATATATCCCCTCTGGCAAGGGAAATAAAAGAAAAAATGAACATATGGAATTACATCAAACTTAAAAGTTGTTTCACAGCAATAAAACAAAAAGGCAGCCTACTGAATGGGAGAAGATATTTGCTAATGATATATCTGATAAGGGGTTGATATCCAAAATTCACAAAACACTCATGAAACTCAACACCAAAAAAACAAACAACCCAATTAAAAAATGGGAAGAGGATATGAGGAGGCATTTCTCTAAAGAGGACACACAGATGCCCAACAGGCATATGAAAAAAATGTTCAACCTCACTAATCATCAGAGAAATGCAACTAAACACCACAATAAGATACCACCTCACTCCAGTCAGAATGGCTATCATCAACAAATCAACAAACAACAAGTGCTGGCAAGGGTGTGGAGAAAAGGGAACCCTGGTGCACTATTGGTGGGACTGCAAATTGGTGCAGACATTATGGAATCAGTATGGAGGTATCTCAGAACACTGGAAATGGAACTGCCGTATGACCCAGCAATTCCATGCTTGGGTATCTACCCAGAGGAATACAAGGCGCTAATCTGAAAAAAATATATGCACCCCTATGTTTAGTGCAGCGCTATTTACAATAGCCAAAAGTTGGAAACAACCAATATGCCCATCGGTAGAGGATTGGATTAAGAAACTGTAGTACATTAATTCAATGGAGTATTACTTCACTATAAAGAAGAATGAAATTGTACCATTTGCAACAATATGGATGGACCTAGAGACTATTATGTTAAGTGAAATAAGTCAGTCAGACAAAGACAAATACCATAGGATCTCACTTATATGTGGAATTTGAAAAACTGAATGAATGAGCAAAAGAAACAGAAACAGTCTCATAGATATAGAGGAAAAGCAGGGTTGCTAGCTGGGAGGGGGGTGGGGATGAGGGAGAAGGGGAAGGGATTAGACAGCATAAATAGGTAACTACAGTATTGTCACAGGGATATGAAAGACAGTTCGGGGAATATAATGTTGTTAAAATTTTGTGGGGTGTCAGATGGTCACATGTTTTGTTAGGGAGACCACTTCATGGGTGGAGTAGAGGCTTGATCACTGCACTGTATACCTGAAACTGATGTTGTATAATATTGTGTGCCAACTGTAATTGAATATATAGATAGTCGTGTGATGTGGATTATATGGTGGAAGGGAGTCAAAGGAATTGTAATAAATAGTATGATATGGGGGGGAGGAGAATTGGGGGAGGGGTTGTCACTTTGAGGGGTAAAAAGTGTAACTATTGCACTTTGTTGTACACCTGAAGCTAATTAAAAAATAAATTAATTAAAATAAAATAAAATAAACAAACAAACAAAAAAACACAGTATGGTACTGGCATAAAAACAGACACACAGACCAATGGAACAGAAGAAAGAGCCCAGGAATACACCCATTCATATATGGTCATTTAATCTATGAAAATGGAAGCAAGAATTTACACTGCAGTAAAGATAGTCTATTTAATAAATGGTGCTGGGAAAATTGGACTGAGATGTACAAAAAAATGAAAATGGACAACCTACTTACACCATATACTAGAACAAATTCAAAATTGATTAAAGACTTAAACGTAAGACCTGAAACCATAAAACTCCTGGAAGAAAACATAGGGAATAAGTTTGCAGACATTACCCTGAGTAATATTTTTACTGATATATCCCCTCTGGCAAGGGAAATAAAAGAAAAAATGAACATATGGGATTACATCAAACTTAAAAGTTGTTTCACAGCAAAGGAAATCATCAATAAAACAAAAAGGCAGCCTACTGAATGGGAGAAGATATTTGCCAATGATATATCTGATAAGGGGTTGATATCCAAAATTCACAAAACACTCATGAAACTCAATACCAAAAAAACTAACAACCCAATTAAAAAAATGGGCAGAGGACATGAAGAGGCATTTCTCTAAAGAGGACATACAGATCACCAACAGGCATATGAAAAAATGTTCAACCTCACTAATCATCAGAGAAATGCAAATAAAACCCACAATGAGATACCACCTCACTGTGGTCAGAATGGCTATCATCAACAAATCAACAAACAAGTGCTGTTGAGGGTGTGGAGAAAAGGGAACACTGGTGCACTGTTGGTGGGACTGCAGATTGGTGCAGCCATTATGGAATCAGTATGGAGGTATCTCAGAAAACTGGAAATGGAACTACCTTTTGACCCAGCAATTCCACTCTTTGGTATCTACCCAGAAGAATCCAAGATGCTAATTTGAAAAAATATATGCACCCCTAAGTTTATTGCAGCTATTTACAATAGCCAAGACTTGGAAACAACCGAAATGCCATCAGTAGACGACTGGATTAAAAAACTGTGGTATATTTATACAATGGAGTATTACTCCGTTATAAAGAATGAAATCGTACCACTTGGAACGATAGAGATGGACCTAGAGACTATTATGGTAAGTGAAATAAGTCAGTCAGAGAAAGACAAATACCATAGGATCTCACTTACATGTGGAATCTGAAAAACTGAATGAACGAGCAAAGTAAACAGAAACAGTCTCATAGATATAGAGGAAAAACTGAGGGTTGCTAGTTGGGAGGGAGTAGGGATGAGGGAGAAGGGGAAGGTATTAGACACCATAAATAGGTAACTACAATATTGCCATAGGGATATGAAAGACAGTTCAGGGAATATAATAATGTTGTAAATATTTTGTCGGGTTTCAGATGGTCACATGTCTTCTTAGGGAAACTACTTCATGGATGAAGTAGAGGCTTGATCACTGCACTGTATACCTGAAAATGATGTTGTATAATATTGTGTGCCAATTGTAATTGAATATATAGATAGTCACGGGATGTAGAGTATACTGGGGAAAGGAGTCAAAGGAATTGTAATAGATATGTTTGATATGGGGGGAGGAGTGGGGTGGTGAATTGGGGGAGGGGGGTTGTCACTTTGAGGGGTAGAAAGCATAACTATTGCACAGTGGTTTTTTTGTTTTTTTTTAAGATTTTACTGGGGACTTGGGGGAGGGGAACAGTGTTAGGGTATCGGGGAAGGGGAACAGACAAGTTGCTGTCTCTTTGTTCTTCAGTCTAGTTGCGGAGGACATTGCTTCATTGGTCCATGTTGGTATCGTCATTGCGCTTTCCCGGTTGAGGCAGATAGGTCGCTGGATGGTGGCTCACCACAGCTATTGGCCGCTCACGCTGGCTGCTGGCCACTCACTGTGACCTATGGCAGCCCATTGCAGCAGGGGCTGCAACCTACACCCTCTTTGGGGCTCGCAGCCAAGCTCCAGGTGGAGCTGTTGTTAGGTGTAGAGGGCAGTGTCATTGGCCCTCATATGCGGGATCGAAACCGGGGCTGTTACTGGCCAACTGAGCAGCACCAACCCCCACCACTGAAAAACTTTAATGTTTTCTTTTCTATAGAATATTAAGTCTCCTCCCTATTTCTTTAGTTTCTTAGCTCTTGGGCTTTGATTGCTTTTCTGACTTCTAAGAAGCAAGATCCCCCTTGCTTCTTAATTGCTTTGTAAATTAGTTCCTGAATCTGAAACAATAGAAGTCTCCTACCCCTGCTGCAGATAACTATTTGAAAGCCTGAGACTTCCTAATATCCCCCAGGCAAGGAAGCTAAATGTCAAACCCATTCTGTGTCCAGACAACTGAAGCCACCTGAGTGATGGACTGAATAGCCACAAGTTTCATAATAACTAACAGATTTATATTTTTGTCCTCATTCAGGAGCCTTGAGGATATAGGGGATACCCCAACAAGCAAAGAAGCCAACACGGTCTTCCAAGTGGAGCTTGAGACCCCTTCCTCTCATCTGAGATCAGCTAGGGTGAGAGTTCCGTGAACCGCCAACAGGCAGGGACAGCTCTACGCCCCTGCCCAGCAGGAAGCAGATACAGAAGAAGAGACCTCCTGTCCCTCAGCTTCCCATAGAGATTTTCCGGGGATCACGTCTCTCAGGGAAAACTAGGCAGATAGTTAGAGGCAGGCATTGGGTCTCTGCATTCCTGCACGTCCCACAGAGTGTGACCGCCTGGGGAACATCCCCTCTCCACCCAAAACTCCCCTTTGTATTGTAATTACCTACCCCTGCGGGAAGAGCAAATGGGCGCAAAATATCCAACTAGATCAGACCAGTCACTCACACCTACACAGTACCTCTGGTTAATCACAGGGGCCAATCAAGTGGTCCTACGCCCAGGAAGAACAGCCCATCCTGGAGAAAAAGGATAAAAACCCCAAGTCCTGGGAGGGAAGCACGGCTGCTGCGGCTGCTACTGCTACTTCTGCTGCTGCTTCTTCCCTTTAAGCCTCACCTTTGCATGTGCCCCCTCCACACTCTTTGGTAATGGGCCCTTGGGCCATCCTCTAGTACTCAGGTCTGCTTTTGCTTCTGGATGTACTGTCTTTTCTAATAAACTACTTATTTTACTGCTTTACTCTGGTATCTCGTTCAATTCTTTGCTCGAGTTGCCAAGGACCTGGACTCTGTGCCAAGAAAGACCCACTCTCCGACAACAGGGTCGCTGCATCCCAAAACCAGCTCTTAACCAATGCACCACTCGGCCAGCCCTGAACTGTGTTTTATACCTGAAACTAATTTGAAAAAAAAAAAATTTTTTTCACAATGAAAGAATTAAAAAATAAATAAAATAAAAAAATAAAAGGAATTTTTGAAAATGAAAAAAAAAAGTTAATCTGAACTTAGGTGCCGCTGTCCACTCCGAGACTCTGTACCCTGCCCCAGTGTCCCTCCTTCACCCTCCTCCACACGCAGTGTTTCTCTCCTTACTACCTGAGGCAGCCACCATCTTTGGACAGCACCATGAGCATTTTCTCTTTTCCTAATTGTAATAAAACTTCCTTTCTAGGGCCGGCCGAGTGGCGCATTGGTTAAGCGCTGGTTTTGGGATGCCAGCGGCCCCGGTTCGGATCCCACATGAGAGCCAGTGACACTGCCCTCTACAGCTAACAACAGCTCCACCTGGAGCTGGGCTGTGCGAGCCCCGGTGATGGTGTGGGCTGCAGCCCCTGCTGCAGTGGGCTGCCATAGGCTGCAGTGAGTGGCCCACAGCCAGCGTGAGCGGCTGGCAGCCAAGCGTGAGCTGCCAATAGCCGCGATGAGCGACATCCAGAGGCCAGCGACTGATCTGCCTCATCCGGGAAGAGCGCAATGACGATACCAACAGTGAAGCAACATCCTCCGCAACTAAAACTGAAGAACAAGAAGACGGCAACTTGTCTGTTCCCCTTCCCCGATTCCCCAACGCTGTTCCCCTCCACCAATTCCCCAATAAAATCTTTAAAAAAAAAAAAAACAAAAAAAAAAACTTCCTTTCTAGAGTCTGTAAGTGCTTTTACCTTTTGTGAATGACCAGGGGTTAATTCCACACTATGACAATATTAATTAACCTTTCATCACCAGGACCAGGGTCCTTTTGACTTGGTTGTCAGGCTGTCTGCAGAGGAGTGATGACAACCTGCCTGTACCTCAAAGAATAACTACAAGGCCCTCTAAAACCATGATCTCACCCCAGTTTCTCTCTGCATCAACTGATTCTTCACCAGGAAACCACAGGGTTCTAAAAACACAAGTCAAATCACATCATTCCCACCTTTATAAACTTCTGAAAGTCCTCTGCGGTTTCAGTGTAGCTGCGGGCTACATTGTGTATTAACTCCTCAAGGTGTCCAAGGCCTTTTACAATCTCACTTCATACCTTGCTCACTTCTCTCACTGTGTCCCCTCACCTACTTGACACCTGCTTTTCTCAGCCCAGCTATCTGTCAGCCTGGGGGATCCATATCGCTCAAGGCTAAGGTTACAGACAAAAGAGGGCACATACTAAACCCAACAAGCTCAGGTGAGGCCTATCTGACAGGCCTTACAAACTCAGAGGCCAAAAGTAACTACTTAGAATGGTATGAACATAAAAATTCCTAACTAAAAACAGGTCATGGCAGGTAGCCATGTCCTAGGCCTGCAGCTTCCTTAACAAAGGTGTATCTTTACCTTAAGTGAGGCTGTCTATTGTTTTTTAGCATCTAGGATAACAAACCTTTGAAACAAAAGAGTAATCTCCATTTACAAACTCCTCAGGGCACACCCATGAACCAGAGCACTAAACCAAGAACCCCTCATTATTATCTTGTTCCCAGAATACCATCTCTATGTTGTTAAAACAGAGGGATTATAGTGGTGGCACTAAGTCCTCTATTTTGAGGTTTGAATGTCTGGTATAATTTAACAAGTGTAATTTAGCTTGGAACTTTTTGAAAGCAGATTTTTCTTTCTTTCCTTTGCTTCCTTTCCACCAACTATTAATGGTTTTGCTGCCTATTGTAAATGTTAACTACCCTGTACCCACCAATGTAAAAGACGTATGTGTCTCTGTTTTACTTTTTATCTAATCTCAGAGATTTCCCCACTTTGCTTTCTCCCACTTGAAACAGGGCCCAGTTGTGATCCCCACAAAAGAACTTGCAATGTCCCTGGCCTTACCTCCCCTGCCCTAGAGCTTAACAATTGATCAAACCCCTCCCTGCAGTCTGAGCTTAGGATGGCCCCTGTCCCAGTTTCCCTGCTTTACAGAATTACCCTGAAACTTATGCTTACTTACTAGTCACAATGCTCCCCACCCCCCTACCTCCCCCACTCCCACCCTATGGCCTATGGCCTAGCATTCTTTCAAGGTTACTGTCATTGTTATGGGCCAAGCGAGTACCCCGCCACACACACTGAAAAACTCTTAAGTTTTCTTTCCTATAGAAATGTTTGTTTGTTTTTTCTTAATTGGGGAATTGGGGGAGGAAAACAGTGTTGGGAAATTGGGGAAGGGGACCAGCCAAGTTGTTGTTCTTGAATCTTAGTTGTGGAGGGTGCCAGTCACCATCTGGCTGCCCATCAGCAGCTTGTGGCCTCTAAGCTCAAGGTGCTGTGTTCAGTCTTAGTTGCGGGTGGGCGGAGCCACCATCCCGTGGGTGTTGAACCCCGGCAGTCTTGTTGTTAAGAGCACACTCTGTATCCACTGAGCCATCCGGGTGGCAGTTCAGTTCAAGGTGCCCAAGTTCAGTTTTAGTTGCGGACGGGCATAGCCCACCATTGAACAAGCAGTCTTGGTGTTAGGAGCACGTGCTCTCACCAGCTGAGCCATCCTGCCACCTGTTGGCAGCTCAGTGGCAGCTCTTATCAGAAGCAGCATCACTGGCCCATGTGGGAATCTAACCGGCAGCCCTGTTGCTCAAAGCTCATGCTCATTTAAAAAACAAAAAAGATTTTATTGGGGAATTGGGGGAGGAAAACAGCGTTGGGGAATCAGGGAAGGGGAACAAGTTGCTGTCCTTTTCATCTTCAGTCTAGTTGTGGAGGACGTCACTTCACTGGCCCATGTTGGTATTATCATTGTGCTTTTCCCGGGTGAGGCAATTGCTCGTGGCCATTGGATGGCCGCCCATGGTGACTCACAGCAGCTTACAAAAGTGCACGCCAGCTGCTGGCCAGCCCCACTGCAGTCTGCGCCATCGCCGGCAGCTCATGGCATCCCAGCTTCAGGTCAAGCTGTTGTCCACCAACTTAGTTGTAGAGGGCACACTGGCTCTCATATGTGGGATCCGAATCGGGGCCCTGATGCTCAGAGCTGGTGTCCCAAAGCAACTCCTAACCAACGCACCACTCGGCTTAAGCTAACTTTTAACAAACTGAGCCACTTGGTTGGCCAACCTATAGAAATGTTTAGTCTTCCCCCTAGTTCCTTAGACCCTGGCTTTGATTACTGTTCTAATCAGTTTCTGAATCCAAGACTAAAGGATGCTCCTAGCCTGAATCATTAAGAGTCTCTTATTCCCCTGCTTCTTGATTGTTTTTTAAATTGGTTTCTTAATTATAAACAATAAATTGTTCTTAATCTGAATCATAGAAAACTCCTACCCCTGCTTCAGATAACTACTTAAAAGCCTGTAACTTCCCAACATCCCCAAGCCATTCCAGACGTAACTCTTGGATAATTCCCTCCCAGAGACTAAATAGGTTTTAACATTTCCCTAGGCCAGTAAGCCTAATGATTCTTTCCAAACCCATTCTGGGCCCAGCTCCTGGACAACTGACACCACCTGAGTGACCAGTTGAATGGCCACATACTCCATAAGAGCTAATGGATTTATTAATTAAAATCAATTTTTCCTCATTCAGGGGCCTTGGGATATGGATGATACCCCAACAAGATTGCCAGTCACAACCAAAGAGGCCAACACGGTCTTAGAGGTGGAGCTCGAGACCCCTTCCTCTCATCTGAGATCAGATAGGGTAAGAGTTCCATGAACCCCCAATAGGCAGGGACACCTCTATGCTTCTGCCCAGCAGGATGCAGATACAGAAGAAAAGACCTCCTGTCCCTCAACTTCCCATAGAGATTTTATAGGGATCACATTTCTCAAGAGGAGAACAAGGCAGGCAGTTAAAGGCAGACATCAGGTCTCTGCATTCCTGCACATCCAACACAGCCCACAGAATGTGACAGTCCAAAAGACCTCCCCTCAAAACTTTCCCTTTTTGGGCTGGCCCAGTGGCTCAGTTGGTTAAGAGCTCACTCAAGAGTGTGAGCTCTGAGCAACAGGGTCACTGGTTCGATTCCTGGCCTGAGCTGAGCTGCCAACAGGTGGCAGGATGGCTCAGCTTAAAAAAAAATAAACAAAAAAAACCTTCCCCTTTTCACTGTGATTATCTACTTCTAGGGGAAACAAATAGGTACAAAATACCCAAATGGATTAAACCAGTCACTCACACATGTGCAGACTGAAAAGATAAGGTAATAGCCTCTTGTCAGTCACAGGTGTTAATCAAGTGGTCCCACAATCAGAGAGGAATAGCCCATTCTCGAGAAAAGGCATAAAAACTCCAAGTCCTGGTCAGTCAGTGCCCTTTGAGTGTTTTGAGCCTTGCCTTTGCTCACAGCCCACTCCAAATTCTTTGGAGTGTATTTTTCTCCTAATAATGCCACCTTGGGCCTTGAGCCCTGAGCCCCTTGAGCCCTTGGCCACCTTTTGAGCTGCTCTCTTTGCTCGGCCCGCTCCAAACACTTTGGAGTGTAATTTCTCTTCTGATAATTGGCCTTTGAACCACTCTCTACTGCTCGGGTCTGCTTCTAATTCTTGGAAGTGTACTATCTCTTCTAATAAATTGCTTTTTCACTACTTTGCCTCGGTATCTCATTCACTTCTTTGCTCAAGACGCCAAGAACCTGGACATCGTGCTGAGAAGGGCCCACTCTCCAGCAATATCATCACTGCTCCTGGGTTGGAGAGCCATATCACCTGAGGGAAGGCTCCATGCAGACCCCCGGAACTATCAAGTGGCCTCTGGAGGAATGTCCAGATTTTCCCTTAAATATCTGAGTCTGGTCTGAGAATGTTAAGGCAGTTTTTGGAGGTGTTAACCCGCTGCCTTCTCAGACCACCAGTGCTCTGGTAATAAACATTTATTCTATGACCCAACTCCTGTGTCGGTCTATTGGCTGAGCGGTGCAGGCAGCACAAGCCCAGGACTTGTTTAGCCTCCAGTTTCACCACCTCCTTAATCTACCACCATGATTTCATATAATTCTCCTTATATCTCCTCCTTTGATTCTAATGTGTAAAATAAGCTGCAAAACTGCCATTCTCTGGACCATTTTTTCAATCCATTTAGATTTTTCCATCAGTTTGGGTCAAATAAACTTTTATATGACTTTCATAGGCTGGACAACTTTCTTAGGCTGGACATTCTTTCATTGACAAGGTCAAATGCCATCTCTTCCACTAGCAGGTGACACTACTGCCTTTGCATTCCCAAGCATATTATCTTTACTTCCATTTCACACTTAATATAACCAATATGGGCTTTTTCAAAGTTTTTGGTGTAAATCTGTATTCCCCATTAGACTTAAAATCTCCCAAGGGCAAAGATCCTATATTTTTCATATTCCCTATTAGACTTAAAATTTCCCAAGGGCAAGGATCCTATATTTTTCATATTTCCCAGAGGGCCTATTTCAGCCAGCTTTTCTTATGTGCTTACTACATGCTTTGAACATCTGTGCAGATGCCTTCCCTTCCAGAGAAGATACAGTCCTGAGTGGTGATCTCATATTGTCTCCAACTTTCTTCTATGGAGCACAGTGCTTCCAAGCCACGCACCTGAAGCAAAGCAAGGCTGCTCCTGGTCTCCAAGCCCATGGTTCCTGAAGCAGATGTTATTATATGCTGCTACAGCCATTTCTTTCCCACCTTATTCCACTTCTAGTCAGGATATCACAATTATGAGAACTAAAAGTTTAGTCTTCCTCCATTATTATTGGCACAGCACTCATAAAACCCTAGGAATTTCCTAAATGATGACAAGTGATAAAGATATCTTTGTTATGTTAATTAGATGATGTTTGGAAAGCACCCAAGGATGGGGGCTGGTGGCTAGTGAAGCCAACCATGTGATTAGAGGGTGGAAACTTTCAGTCCCACACCCCCACTACCACCTCCAAGGAGGGGAGGGTGGGCTGGAGGTTAAGTGCAATCATCATTGGCCAATGATTTCATTAATCATGCCTATGTAATGAAACCCCATAAAATGCCAAAAGGACTGGGTTTGGAGAGCTTTTGGGTTGGTGTACACATGGAGATTTAAGGTGACATGCTTGGAGAGCGCATGGAAGCTATATGCCCTTTCCCCATATCCTGCTCTATGCATCTCCTCCATCTGGCTGTTCCTGATTTACATCCTTTAAAATAGCCAGTAATCTAGTAACATGTTTCTAATTTGCTCTAGCAAATTAGTCAAACCCAAGGATGGAGTCATGAAAATTTCTGATTTATAGTCAATCAGTCAGAAACACTAGACTTCAATTGGCATCTGAGGTGGGGGGAAGATTTTGAGGGGTAAAGCCCTTAACCTGTGGAATCTGATGTTACCTCCTGGTAGAAAGTGTGGACGAAAAAGGGACCACATACTAAATCTGACAAGTTCAGGGGAGGCCAGCATAGCAGGTCCTACAAACTCAGAGACCGAAATCAACCACATAGGGTGGTCTGAACATAAAAATTCCTAACTAAAAGCGGGTCATGGTCGGTAATCACATCCTTGACCTGTAGCTTCCTTGACAAAGATCAATTTTCATCTTAAGTGAGCCTATTGTCTTTTTACATCTAACATAACAAAGCCTTAGAGTATCAGAGTAATCCCCCACTTTCTAGACCCCTCAGGGGTCTAGAAACCCACCAAACCAGAGTGAGACTACAGAACCCCTCACTGTTATCTTGTTCCCAGAATACCATCTCTATGTGCTGTAAATGTTAATTAACTGTCCTGTACCCACCAATGTAAAAGAAATATGTGTCTCTCCGTTTTACCTTTTATCCAATCCCAGAGATGTCCCCACTTTGCTTTCTCCTACCTCCTTAATCTACAACCAATGGATTTCATATAGCTCTCCTTGTATCTCCTCCTTTGATTCCAATGTATAAAATGAGCTGCAAAACTGCCATACTCCAGAGCATTTTCTTAATTCATTGAGATTTTGGTTCCCAGCAACTGTCGTTAGTTTGGCTCAGATAAACTCATTAAACTTCTCTACAGGTTTGGATGTTTCTTATATCACCAATAGTGTCAGAACTGAGTTTAATTGTAGGGCATACTGCTAGTATTGAAGAATTCCTTGCATGTGTGGGGGGACACTCCCATACTATGGAATTGGGAGAATTATTAATTACTGTCAGTCCTAATTCTGTCTGGATGCCCACCCCACCACACCTCTGAAACATGACTAGAAAAGAGCCTTACCTCCAGTCAGTGGTGGCGTCCCTGTTCCCTCTGCCAATGACTGTGCAATTTAGGCCAATGTGATTTAACAGGACTTCAGTTGGAGGCTTCCAGGAAAGTTCTCCTTGCTGACAGAATGAACACAGCCTCTCTTCTTTTGCTGAGAGTTGTCCTGTCTGCACAAGACCTGGACGGTGGTATCAGCCACCGTTTAACTGTGAGGACAACTGGTCTGAGATGCACTGGCATGCTAAGGATGGCAGAATGGAAGAAGAGCTGGGGTCCATGAAGACACCAGTGGGCTGCTGAATTAGTCAGGCCTGGAGCACTTTTAGAGTTCTCGTGGGGTGAAATACAGTCTGCATCACGTTCATGATCTGGTATGGCACACTATCCCTACAATGGCTTATTACCGCCTCTCAGCCCTTGGGCAGCACTGTGTGCAAACATCCTAATCCTGGACCAAAGCTCATAGATGCTGGAGGACGTGCCCACACCAGTAACTAGGGAGGTAGGATTTACACCAGGTTGCCTAAGTCTACAAATGATGCTCTCCATCTCATTTACTGCATGACCCCAAGCCCCAGTACTCTCCCTTCAGACCCTCCTGGCACACATACTACAGCACCACTTACAACTGTCAAGTTTCAGAGCAGGACCAGGCCTTCAAATGATCTAGTCCTCATGGGATAGACCTGAGGTCCCCAGTGACTGAAAACACAGGCCAGAACACAGCAAAGCACATCAGTGCCAGATCCAGGGCTAGAAGAACCCAAGTTTCTGGTCCTTAGAAAGACACCCTTTCCACAGAGGTGATTCGGAGAACATTGGATAGGCAGGCTGAGCCCTGGGCTTCAGAAAGATCAGGTCCTAGGCCTGACCTCTGCTTCCCTATGCTGTGAGAGCACAAAAGGCCAGCTCAGGAAGATCTGCACTCACCAAAAGGGCTGACTTCCGCTTCTCCTGGTCAATGCTGCCATCGCCAGGATACAGGGATGCACTCAGGTGCTTCATGGCTGCCTCTCTTTCCCTCATTGCCACCTGGAACAGCTCATCCTGGACTGTGGCCTGTTCCTGTTTATACCTGTGACAGGGATGGGAGAAGCAGGTACAAATGGAATGATTGGCAGAAGGCAGCCAAGAAGAAGTTTGTGCACTCACTTCAGCAGGTCAGGGAACTGGAATCTGTGGGTCAATGGAACTCTGAGGCTGACCAGAGAGAATACTGTGATAGCCCATACTCAATCCAACCTCTCGGTAAGGCTTCAGTGACAATCCCCAAGGCAAAAGGATACAATGACACTTTCTCAGACATGACAATAAAACTAAGAACAGAAGGAGAGCTGACCACCAGGTGAGAAAGCAGGCAGCCATAGCCAAATGAGAGACTCTCAGAGCAGGGGTTCAACCCTGCACTAGCCATTCCTCAAAATGGTAAGCAAGTGGGAAGCCACCTTCCCTACCTATACTCAAGGGCCTGAAGGTTTTAGATAGCATCAGCCCTTTGTTTTGAACATGTAACTTTTCATTCTGAGTGTGTTCCTAACCTTTGACCTATTTCTGGGCTTTCTGCCCAATAAAATAACCCCAAAGAGAAAAAAGTTATTAGTATTAAGATACTCTTAGCAGTATTATTTATAATAGTGTAAAAAGATGCAAATAGCTGAAATGTACAACAATCAAGGTCAAGTTAAAGAAAATGTAGTATAATCACACAATGGTATATTGTATCATCATTAGAAAATACATTCATTATTTGATTTGCCTATAGGATGGATCTAAAATTGAGAATAGACAATACTTTTAGCAATAAAAATGTTTATAAAGCAGATATAACAAATAAAAAATAATTATAATATTAAGTGAAAACAGCAAAATATAAAATTTTATATCACTTTAAAAAAATAATCGTAAACTAAGGGAACGAAGACATTTAAAAGAAACACTCAAAAACACTAAGAGTCGTTGTCATGAAATGATGGGTGATTTCTTCATTTTATGTATTTTCTTAGTGTTTCATTAGTATGTATTACTTGAACATTTTTTAATGGTTTAAAAGTGCAAAAAAAAAAAAAGGATTCAAGTTAGTTATTCTTGGAGAGGCCTCTTAGGATTAGAGAGGTTAGACTCTTAGAATGTGGTTCTCAATTCATGGCTATGGAAACAGACCCACATGGCTGACCTACTGGAAAGAGCAAACCAACTGGGTCCTTTGTCACAGAGGGCAATGTCCTCAAGTGTGTCAAAGAAGCTGATCAATAACAACTACTGTTAGCATTCACTGAGAACTCAGTGTGCCAGGCATTGTGCATGCTTTACATGTATCAACATAAGTGGAAGAATGAGGATGCAAACCTGCACTCCAGCATGGCCTCTGTGCCTTAAGCACTGTTCTACAAGCCTCAGGACAAGAGAAGCAGGTCCCATTTCAGAGGTATGGCCCGCTGTCTAGGGATGTGGCCTGTGCTGATGGGAAGTCACCAACATTCTGGAGCCAGTCCACCTCGCCTACTAGTTAGAATTGTGAGGGCTCCTTTCTCCTTCATATCTCTAAAAGTGTGCCCTGCATGTACACACAATCACAGAAGATCCAGACACTCAACTATTTAGTCCTGGCTTTTTCAAGTGGATCTTTAAGAACATGAGCAATCAACTTCTGCACACCCTTTTTGGTGTTTCTTCATCTTTAAACTGAGACCAGTGTCACCTATACCATAAGGTTGACACGCAATCTAAATTTAAAAAAAATATATGTGAGACAAACTCTTGGGCCTTCAGGCCAGGAAAAGGTACCCACTGAGGAAGGAGTGTTCAGCTGGAATGCAGGGCCAGGGGTGAGAGGGCACTCTTGCTCACCTCTTGAGATCCTCTTTCACCCCTGAGGGCTGCTGGCTACCACCATACTCTGACCTGGGCAGTTTAGAGTCTGCAAAAGGATAAGAAAAGGCCTGTCAGCAGTATCCGAGGACAACCAAAGGCATCTAGGAGAAGAGCTCAGGAGTGCACACCCAGGGATGGACAAAGAACACATCCTTAGTCCAACCAGTCTGGGGAGGGATGGCCTGAAGGCCTTCCTCTCCCTTATTCTACACCCACCAGGACCACTTACTGCCTGGGGCTGGCAGCAGGCAGAGCCATTTGAGTGCAGTGTTCCAAATCCATCCCTACTCGCCCTACAATTACTTGAAATCTAGGTCATCTAAACACAGGCCAGGAAGAACTGAGGGACCACTGCTCTGTTTCATGCTAAAAGAGCCTCCAGGGTATGGGTTTTGACACAGGGGAGGAGAGAGAAGAGGAGGCTCCTTAAATGGTTTCCCTCAGTACCCCAGTCTAAATATTTATAATCCTGAATGTGGCAAATACCCCATATTAATGATATTTTAAATATCATTTAACCTGTATCATCTCTAGCATTATTGAATTCTTTAAGTTATTACAGTAGGTCTACCTTTTGATGGTCATGAACTTTCTGAGCAAATCAAATTCACTGTACTCTCTCCACCACTTGGTGATACTGAAGATTCTGTTCTCCTCCTTCCCCCAGACTTTATCCTTCTCAAACCATCTCTCAGCCAAAGTTCAACACTTTTCTGTGGCCTTGGCTGAATGTCCTACACCTCCATCACAGTTTTCTAAAGAGGCAGAGACTAAGACTGCATAAAATATCATAGAAGAACCAGGCTTTGTGAAAGAATATGTGAGGATATGCTATTTCACTCCTAAGGCCTTTTAAAGCATGCAGAACTTCAGGGCCTCACACACTCAACCTTTCAGGGAGTCATTTCCAAAAGAAATTATCCTAAGATTTGCACTCTCAGATGCCCTCTCACAGAAGAATGGGCATGGGCCTGCAAGGAGGGCACACCTAAATGCACCACAGTAACATGCCAGGTTCTCCACTGGGAATAAAATGTCATATACTACTGCCCAGTTCATATTTTGACATTAAGTCTCCCTGTTCTTATTATGACAGCTTTATTGAGATATAATTTATCCTATTTATTTTTGCTTTTTATATAATTTTCCTTTTTATCACTACATAAATAATATATCTATTCATTGTAGCAAATGTGGCACTAATCCACACTCTTACCTTCCATATACAAGCCTGCCGATTTCCCTGCCCCCTTGATAATGCTTATTATTTAATATATGTATCTTTAATCATTAGCAAAGTTGAGAATCACATTATATATTTATGTTCATTTGTGTACATTTTCTATTAAGAATCTTTAAGAATTCTTTATATATGAAGACTACTAACACTGTCGTGTCATATTTCCCTAGTTTATCATTCATTCTTCATTTATTTTTTCTAAACTGTCTCTAGTTTCTTACAATTACATTACCCACTTTTCTTCAGAATTTAGGGTTTCTTCACTTAGTGGAGAACTTAGAAAGTCTACTTATTATACTTTTATGTACCCTTATACTTTTAGGGCTTCAATTTTTACATTTAAACCTTTTATTTCCTCTGACATTTATTTTGAAGTATGGTATAACATAAGGATTTAATTTCAACTTCTTTTTCTAATTTGTTCCTCACTAAAATAAAAGCAAACACTGATTTTAAAAGTAAAAATATTTGGGCAGTTGGTTAGCTCAGGTGGTTAGAGCACAGGCTCATAACACCAAGGTTGCCGGTTCAATTCCCACATGGGCCAAGGAGCCGTGCCCTCCACAACTAGATTGAAACAACTACTTGACTTGGAGCTGATTGGTCCTGGAAAAATACACTGTTCCCCAATAAAATTTCTAAAAAAAATTAAATTAATTCATTAAATAAATAAAACATTGACTTGTTAAAAAGAAGTAAAAATATTTCAAATTAGTCAACTTCATGACAGTCAATTTATGCTGACTATTCTTCAGCATTCAGAAATTCAAAACTCACTCATCATTTAAACAGCAAAATACTTCGTTAAAACTAAAACCAAATGACAAATGAACCACTATTCTTGCTTCCTAAACTGCTGAAACTTACCAAAATTGAAACAAGTGCTTCTTTTATCTTCCAAAGCTGAAATTGATGTATATGTGATATAATTTGGCAATTTTTGTTTTCACTACTTCTCCCTCTCAAAGTTACTGCAGTTTATTAAAGTGCATTAGGTTAAGTTAGATTCACTTCAACTGATCAGTCGACTAGAGAGCACGGGAGCTAGCTCTTCTGATAATGGATGGGGGCATTTTATATGGGTTTTAAGGACCTCACTCAGCCCCTTAATTGACAGATATTCAAAAAGATCTCAGGGTGGGTCCAAATCCAAGTACTGATTTGTTCTAACACTCAGGAAGCCCTGAGGTAGACAATACAGGGGAAGAGGAGTCGAAGGCCTGGCTGGCACCCTGGCCATGAAGATGAAACCAGAGTTCTCTGGCCACTGTACAGAGGTCTCCAGGACCTGGCCCCTGAGCATGGCCCTGACACCTCCCCTTTCCTTCTACTTTGTACTCCAGAGATACCAAACCATTTCTAGGTCCCCAAACAAGACAGGCTGCACCATCTCTAGACCTCTGTTAATACTGTTCACCATGCCTGAACCATTCATCTACCACTGCTCTTTCGAAATCCAGTTCAGAAGTCATCTCCCCTTGGATCCCTACCCTAAAATAATGAGTCACTCTTTTCTCTGTGCTTCCTTGGATCTTGGGCATGCTTCTACTGTTGAACATCACGTGATACATGTAATCTACAGGGTTATACATCTGGCTCCTTAACTAGAGCTGTGTGTGCCATATGAGAGGTGTCCCTATCTACCTGTCACTGTGTCCTAGCATGAAGCACTCATTTTGATGGCAAACTTTCAGTAAATACTGAGTGGACAGGGTATGGCACCTAATAGAAAAGAGTGGCAGAGAAGACAACTCTAATGTGAGGCCACTCACAATACAGTAAATGGTTTTCCACTGTGTGACAGTTTATACTCCAGTGCTGTGGCTCCTTCAGTCTATCAGTGAAAAAATACATATCAAATTACAGGTAATAGCTATGACCCAGATTCTCATAAACAAGTACTCACTGAGTAGAACAACAGTTGCCCCAAGACTTGTCTAGTTTGTAATATCTTAACATTTTTGTACCTTATTCCTCATTTCTTAAAACTTTTTTGTTCCTTTTGTGTTTGCTGAAAGTAGTTATTGGAGAAAAGGACAAATTTCTTTATTTGCAATGGGCACAAAAGAGTAAGGAACAAATCAGCTTTGAGCCCAGTGTGGGTGCAATAAGAGGAGCTCCTAGGAGGTGTAGGGTAGCAGGCCCTCATAGAAACCCAGAGTGAACTGTTCAGGAGCCAGGACCAGGACCAGGACCTGAGGGCTAGGTTAGAGGTGCTGAAGTTAAAGCCAAAGTCATTGACTCAATTCCCCTCAATTGGCCCATTTCACATAAATCCCTATCATTCTTTGAGCCATACCAACAGTAATGGTTATGCTTCACTTACGGATCCTTAAAAGCAACTTCTTACCAGAGTTGTCAAACCAAACCCTTTTGCCTCATTTTTTACATACAGAGAAGCTGAAACAGTAAGGGAAAATAGTCCGTTCCCTATCACAGAAGCTCTGACTAACTTGTGCTGCTTTCTTTATGCTACCCGGTATCTGTCATGCACAGAAGCCACATTCTCCTGGAAAGCAGCTATCAGAAAAGAATTGCTTATATCACCCATAAACAAACAGGAGCCACATTAGCATGTTTTGACAGGAACATGATTTGTCATTCCTTGCACACTCTACTCCCGCTCTCCACAGCATCACTGTAGCCTGCGTACCTTTCTCCAGGCCTTTAGACGTGCCAAATGCAGAAGGTGCAGGAGGAGGAGGAAAAGTCAGCTGGCCCACTTTGGAAGGCTGGCCGGAATTCTTCATGTGGTTAACCACATTTTCAGACAGCTAAGGGAAGAATTGAGGGATGGGAAAAGAGACAGGTAAAAAGTTACATCACAGAAACCTCTGGAAATAAAGACTCTCCTTTATCCATGCCCCAGATTAACCAATGACACCACTTACTCAAGACGAACTCTAATAATATAATTCCACTCAAAAGCCTCTTGTCACTGTCCAGTGCCTACCACGTTAGTACCAAATCCCTGTTTGGATCCTGGGCCAACCACAGCAGGTACCCCGCTGGCTCTCCAACTTCATCTCCGGCTGCTCCCTGCACTCACCCTGCACCCAATTGAACCTGAATTCTAATTTTTCTCACCCTCTCTGAATTCATTATGCTGTTCCGCCACTGAGAACCAACAGCAACCCCTTAACCTTGGTACACCTCCACCTGTCCAAATATTACCTGTTCTTTAAGGGCTGTCCCCTCTTCTGTGGGATCTTCCCTGATAGCACCCAAGTTAGGTAGCATTTCTCCTCTTCCTTAATGCTCCCATTAGAACACATGTGTGCCTCTTAGGGATGTACCACACATCCTACCTGTATGATCTTAATGACTTGTAAATATCTTGACAGCGGAGGCTTCCCCTTACTCACCTCTGTACACCCCCCAAGTATCACACATATAGCAGACAATCACAACACTGCTTCATTCATTTCACCTTAGTTTCCTTTAATGAAGACTAGATAACTGAAACTTTCATTCATTTTAGAGGAAGTGAAATAGGCATGAGGGTGTCATAAAACAGATTACTGAAATGAAATAGCAAGCTAGGGATAAATCCAGAATGAAAACCCTCAAGTGTTCACTTCAATAAATATTAAGTGCCTAATAGGTGCAAGGCATCATAAAGCACAGTTGAGGGGAAAATGTTAAAAATGACTTTAGGACAAAAGCCATGATAAAGAACTAGACTTCCACGTATCCAGCTGAGAAAAGTGCCCCCACATGTACACAGCAGCATTGGAATGGCAAAACAAAACAAACAAACAAAAAAAAACCTACATAAATATGCAACAATAGGGAATTGGTTAAAGAAATGATGGCATATTCCTCTTATGAAATATTATGGAACCATTAAGAAAGAATGAGGTAAAACATACAACTGTCAGGAAGGATGTATGAGATACGAGGTCTGACAATTAAATTAGAGAACTCGCCCTAGGAAAAGTGTTACATACCTCATTACTGAATATCACTATGGTCACCTTTGAAGTACTCCCTTTGGGAAGCTATGCACCAATGTCAGCACCTAGTCTACCCTTCAAAGCAATTTTGGAACTCTTTTTCTGGAATGGCCTTCAGAGCTGTCGTCATGATACCCTTGTTGTCCTGAATGTCATCAAAATGTCTTCCTTTCAATATTTCCTTTATCTTTGGGTAAAGAAAGAAGTCATTGGGGGCCAGATCAGGTGAGTACGGATGGTGTTTCAATACAGTTATTTGTTTACTGGCTAAAAACTCCCTCACAGACAGTGCCATGTGAGCTGGTACAGTGTCATGATGCAGGAGCCATGAATTGTTGGCAAAAAGTTCAGGTCATCTCACCTTTTCACACAGCCTTTTCAGCCCTTCCAAATAGTAAACTTGGTTAACTGTTTGTCCAGTGGGTACAAAATCATAATGAATAATCCCTCTGATATCAAAAAAGGTTAGCAACATCATTGCCACAAGTTTGCAAACTTACCTGTTGGACTTCATACACTGCTAATTTGTAAAGTCATATCTCAATTTTGTAAAAAGAGATACACAATTATAAAAATACAGATATACAAATATAAATACATCAATATACACATATGTACTTTCACAAATGTGAATATGCATTTGAATTTTCACATATATGCATACACACAAATACATGTATCTGTTCAGAGGCAGAAGCTACAAGGCTAGAAACACTCACAAAAGTTAAATCCTTCAAATAGGGACAGGAGCAGGCGAGACAAGCACTTTTGTGTTTTAATTTTTTATCATAAACAATTTTTTAGCAACTAAACATTATAATGCTAATAGTGTCCCTTATTGATGTAAATCAAACAGCTAATCAATGACATAGGACAAACGCCAGGGAGAGAGGTCTCCATAATTTTTGGCTGTGAAAACCAGCGGAGATTGTGACTGAGTGAGAAGCTGGGTGACTGTAGTTCCAGGTATTACTCTTAAAGGGCCTGTGCACAGACTTACTCACTGACAGACTCACCCACTCTGACTGAGATCCAGAGCTGGGACAGCAGCTCAAAAGGTGCCAGGGACATATGAGGAGGAAGTGAATTGTCTAACTTCAGGGTGAGGGCTGGAGGGGCAGTTTTCTCCTGGACAGAGAAGCTGGCAGAAGCCACTGTTTCTTTGTTGAGCCTTCCCGGCTCCTGGATGTGCAAATGCAGGCGGTTGCCATATGTGAGTCTCCATCAAACTGGCTAACACTGTTCCTTTGCCCTGTTTCCCTGAGACTCTGCACACCCAATTTTCAATCCCAGCTAAGTGACTTCCAGTGGCTTTTACATATAAAGGCCTACCTTGGCTCATGCTGCAGACTTTCTAAAATCTCTCAAAGGTTTACAAATTCCAAACAAGCAGCATCTGGCTTCAGCGTGTCCCACACCTCTGGCTGAGCAGGCCTAAGCTCAGCACAAGTGACAGCGACCTCGGTCAAGACTTGGCCTCTCAAGTTATCTCCAACCCAGGCACAGACAGCAGCCATTATAGATTGCCTTGAGGCTCATGTCAGGTGGCCCCGGCAGGGCACAGGCTGAGACTAAACTTGGTCTGCTTTGGAGCCTCTCGTAGAAGGCCACAAGACTGGCAAGTCCAGTGGCCAGCTTTGAAACTTAGCCCCAGAGAATCACCTGGCCAGCTCTGATGATGACACACTTAAAGGGTAGACTTGGGAGGCACCAGTGCCCTGTTTAAGTGAATCCTGCTCCATAAGATCAGCCCCTGCATAACAGCTCCTCCACTGTAATCACGGCCAATCCTCACAACCAATCAGCCTGAGGACCAATGCCCTCCCCTTGATGTGCAAATAGCAACAAAGGCTCAACTGCAACAGGAGGGCACTAACAGCTCACAGAAGGGACACACCTGGAGTACCCAACTCAGGTAACCAGGAGATTGTCACTGGGTCCCTCAGTACACCTACTACATAAGGCCATCTACTAAGACAGGGAGGCATAGCAGCTGTACCTAATATAATACATAGAAACAAACACAGAGAGGCAGCCCAAATGGAAAGACAAAGAAACATGTCCCAAATGAAAGAATAGAACAAAGTTCCAGAAAAAGATCATAGAGACAAGCAATCTACTAGATGCAGAGTTCAAAACACTGGTTATAGGATATTCAATGAACTCAGGAAGAACTTAAATACAGAGATAGGAAACATAAAAATGGAGATGGAAAAACCTAAAAAGAACCAGTTGGAAATAAAAAACACAATAACTAAAATGAAGAATACGCTAGAGGGAATCAACAGTAGATTACATGAAGCAGAGGTTCACATCAGTAATTTGGAAGATAAGGTAGCAGAAAACACACAAAGAACAGCAAGAGGAAAAACGAATCAAAAAAAAAAAATGAGGATAGTTTAAGGGGCCTCTGGCACAACATCAAGCATACTAACATTCACATCATAGACATACCAGAAGGGAGAAGAGAGAGAGCAAGAAATTAAAAACCTATTTGAAAAAAATGACAGAAAACTTCGCTAACCTGGCGAAGGAAATAGATATACAAGCCCAGGAAGTGCAGAAAGTACCAAACAAGGTAAATCCAAAGAGGCCCACACCAAGACACATCATAATTAAAATGGCAAAAGTTAAAGACAAAGAAAGAATCTTAAAAGCATCAAGAGAAAAGCAGCTAGTTACCTACAAGAGAGTTCCTATAAGACTATCAGCTGATTTCTCAACAGAAACTTTGCAGGCCAGAAGGGAGTAGTAGGAAATAGTCAAAATGATGAAAAGCAAGGACCTACAACCAAGATTACTCTACCCAGAAAAACTATCATTTAGAATCAAAGGACAGATAAAAGCTTCCCAGACAAGAAAAAGCTACAGGAGCTCATCAACATCAAACCATAATTATAAAGACTCTTAGAGGGGCTTCCTTAAGGTGAAAAAAAAAAATCAAAACTATTAATAAAATGGCAGTAACTACATATTTACCAACAATTACTTTCAACAGAAATGGAATAAATGCTCCAATCAAAAGACATAGGGTCTGGGTCGGCTGAGTGGTGCTGTGGTTGAGTGCTGGCTTCGGAAGCCAGCAGCCCCGGTTCGGGTCCCACATATGAGGGCCAGTGACACTGCCCTCAAAAAAAAAAAAAAGACATAGGGTGGCTAAATGGATAAGATGCAGCCTACTAGAGACTTACTTCATTAGTTGTGTTTTTTTGGTGTTTTTTTTAGCTGAGCCATCCTGCCACCTGTTGGCAGCTTAGCAGCAGGAGACATATTTCATATCGAAAGACACATACAGCTTGAAAGTAAAAGGATAGGAAAAGGATATTTCATAAAAATGGAAACAAAACAAAACAAAAACTGGCATAGTACTATTTATACCAGACAAATAGACTTTAAAATAAAGGCTAAGGCCAGCCAAGTGGCTGAGTTGGTTAAGAGTTAGCTTAAGAGTGCAAGCTCTGAGCAACAGGGCCACCAGTTTGAGTCCCACATGGGCCAGCGAACGCTGCATCCAAGCTGAGCTATCGCTGAGCTGCCAACAGGTGTCAGGATGGCTCAGCTGGTGTAAAAACAAGATTGCCTGTTTAATAGTGGGCTATACCCACCTGCAACTAAAGATTGAACTTGGCACCTTGAGCTGAGCTGCCACCTGGATGGCTCAGTGGATGGGGCGTGCGCTCTTAATCACAAGGCTGCCGGGTTCGACTCCCACATGGGATGGTGGGTATGCACCACCCACAACTACAACTGAACTCAGCACCTTGAGCTGAGCTATAACCCGGATGACTAAGAGGACAGAGCGGGCGCTCTTAACAACAAGGCTGCTGGTTTGACTCACGCATGGGATGGTGGCTATGCCCACACACAACTAAGATTGAAAAAAGCACCTTGAGCTTAGAGGCCACGAGCTGCCAACGGGAAGTCAGATGGCAACTGGTGCCCTCCACAACTAAGATTGAAGAACAACAACTTGGCTGATCCCCCTCCCCAATTGAAAAAATAAAACAGAAAACAAAAATAAAGGCTATAACAAGAGACATGGTAGGACCCAGTAATGCCATTTCAGAGTGTTTATCCAAAGAAACCCAAAACACTATTTCAAGGGGACTTATACATCCACATGTCAGCACTGTTTACAATGGCCAAGATGTGGAGACAGCCTGCATGTCCATCAATGGATGAGTAGATAAAGAGTAGGTGGTACAATGCTATGAAACTAGAAATCAATTATAAGAAAAAATCCGGGAAGCTAACAAATAAATGGAGGCTAAAAAACATGCTACTAAATAGCGAGTGGGTCACAAATGATATCAAGGAGGAAATCAAAAGATACATCGAGACAAACGAAAATGAAAACACCACGACCCAAAATCTCTGGGATGCAGTGAAAGCAGTCCTATGAGGGAAGTTCATAGCACTGCAGGCCTACCTAAAGAAGGAAGAAAAATCTCAAAACAGGTTATCCTTACACCTCAGGGAAGTGGAAAAAGAACAGCAAAAGAAGCCAAAGGGGAGTACAAGGAAGGAGCTAATAAAAACTAGAGCAGAAGTAAACAGAAAAACAATACAAAAGATCAACAAAACCAAGAGCTGGTTTTTTGAGAAGATAAACAAAATTGACAAACCTCTAACCAGGCTCATCAAAAAAAAAAAAAAAAAAAAAAAAAAAGAGAGAGAGAGGGGCCGGCCGAGTGGCACGGTGGTTAAGTGCTGCCTTGGGAAGCCAGTGGCCCTGGTTCGGTCCCACATATGAGGGCCAATGACATTAGCCTCAAAAAAAAAAAAAAAAAAGAGAGAGAGAGAGAGACGACTCAAATTAGTAAAATCAGGAATGAAAGAGGTGAAATGACTACAGACATCACAGAAATACAAAAAAAAAATTTTAAGGAACTACTATGAGCAACTATATGCCAACAAATTTGACAATCTGGAAGAAATGGATAATTTTCTAAAAGCATACAACCTTCCAAAGATAACTGAAAAGGAAACAGAAAATCTAAATAGCCTGATTACTACCAAGGAAATTGAATCAGTAATTGACAAGCTCCCAAAAAACAAAAGCCTTGGACCAGACAGGTTCACAAGTGAATTTTATCAAACATTAAAAAAAGAACTATCACCTATTCTTCTCAAACTATTCCAAAAAATCCAGAAGGAGGGAAGGCTTCCAAATTCTTTCTATGAAGCCACTGTCACCCTGATTCCAAAACCAGATAAAGACAGCACAAAAAAGGAAAACTATAGGCCAACATCACTGATGAACATAGATGTAAAAATTCTCAATAAATATTAGCAAACATAATTCAGCAATATATTAAGAAGATCATACATCATGATCAAGTGGGTTTCATCCCCAGTATGCAAGGCTGGTTCAACATCCGTAAATCAATTAATGTGATACACCACATCAAGAAAATGAAGAATAAAAATCCTAAGGTCATATCAATAGATGCAGAAAAAGCATTCAACAAAATCCAATAGCCATTTATGTTAAAAACCCTTAGCAAAGTGGGAATACAGGGATCATATCTCAACATAATAAAATCCATGTATGATAAACCTACAGCTAACATCATACTCAATGGGGAAAAGCTAAAACCATTCCCCTTAAGATCAGGAACAAGACAAGGCTGTCCACTTTCTCCTCTTTTATTCAACGTAGTTCTGGAAGTTCTAGCCACAGCAATCAGACAAAAAAAATGAAATAAAGGGATCCAAATTGGCAAGGAAGAAGTAAAATTGTCATTATATGCAGATGACATGATACTATTTATAGAGAACCCCAAAGACTCCATCAAAAAAACTATTGGAACTGATAGACGAATTCAGTAAAGTAGCAGGATACAAAATCAATGTTCAGAAATCAGTTGCATTTGCATATACCAATAATAAACTAATGGAAAGAGAAATTTAGAAAACTGTCCCATTTACAATTGCTTCAAGAACTATAAAATACCTAGGAATAAATTTAACCAAAAAGTAAATTGTAAGACAGAAAATTATAAGACACTGAAGAAAGAAATAAAAGAAGATACAAATAAATGGAAACATTTACCATGCTCATGGATAGGAAGAATTAATATAGTTAAAATGTCCATTCTGCCTAAAGCAATATATAGATTCAATGCAATTCCAATCAAACCACCAAGGGCATTTTTCACAGAATAGAAAGTATAATCCTAAAATTTATGTGGAATCATAAAAGACCCCGAATAGCCTCAGCAATCCTGAGAAATAAGAACAAAGTTGGGGGTATCACACTACCAGACATCAAAACATACTACAAGGCTACCATAATCAAAACAGTGTAGTACTGGCATAAAAACAGGCACATGGACCAGTGGAACAGAACAGAGACCCCAGAAATAAATGCATGTATATACAGACAATGAATCTATGACAATGGAAATAAGAATTTACATTGGGGTAAAGATAGTCTATTTAATAAATGGTGCTGGGAAAATTGGACTGACACATGCAAAAAAATGAAACTGGACCACCTCCTTACACCATATACAAGAACAAATTCAAAATGGATTAAAGACTTAAATGTAAGACCTGAAACCATAAAACTCCTAAAAGAAAACATCGGGAGTACATTTGCAAACATTACCCTGAGCAATATTTTTACTGATACATCCCCACGGGCAAAGGAAGTAAAAGAAAAAATGAACATATGGGATTATATCAAACTTAAAAGTTTTTTCACAATAAAGGAAACCATCAATAAAACAAAAAGGGGCCGGCTGAGTGGTGCAGTGGTTAAGCACTGGCTTGGGAAGCCAGCGGCCACGGTTCGGGTCCCACGTGTGAGGGCCAGTGACACTGCCCTCAATAAATAAATAAATAAATAAACAAATAAATAAATAAAATAATAAAACAAAAAGGAAGCCTACTGAATGGGAGAAGGTATTTGCCAACGATATATCTGATAAGGGGTTAATATCTAAAATTTATAAAACGCTCATGCAACTCAACACCAAAAAAACAAACAAAATTAAAAAATGGGCAGAGGAAATGAAGAGACATTTCTCTAAAGAGGACATACAGATGGCCAACAGACATATGAAAAAATGTTAGACTTCACTCATAATTAGGGAAATGCAAATAAAAACCACAATGAGATACCACCTCACTCCAGTCAGAATGGCTATCATCAATAAATCAACAAACAACAAGTGCTGGCGGGGCTGTGGGGAAAAGGAAACCCTGCTGCACTGTTGGTGGGATTGCAGATTGGTGCAGCCACTATTGAAGTCAGTATGGAGGTGTCTCTAAAAACTGGAAATGGAACTACTTTTTGACGCAGCAATTCCACTCCTAAGCATTTATCATGAAAAACCCAAGACACTAATTCGAAAAAATATATGCACCCCTATGTTCATTGCAGCGCTATTTACAATAACAAAGACTTGGAAACAATCGAAATGCCCATTGGTAGATGACTAGATTAAGAAACTGTGGTACATTTACACAATGGAGTATTACACAGCTATAAAGAAGAAAGAAATCGTACCATTTGCAATGATATGGATGGACCTAGAGAACATTATGTTAAGTAAAATAAGTCAGTCAGAGAAAGACAAATACCACATGATCCCACTTATATGTGAAATCTAAAGAACTGCATAAAAGAGCAATGTAAACAGAGATAGTTTAAGAGACACAAAGGAAAACTGATGAGGGCTAGATGGGCTGGGGATGGGCATGAGGGAGAAGGGGAAGAGACGAGGCAACACAAATTGATAACTACAATACTACTGCAGAGACAGAAGAGACAGTTTAGGGAATATAATCAATAAGGTTGTAAATATTTTTCTTAGGGGATCAGAAGGACTCATGTCTTGTCAGGGAGACCACTTCATGGACGGTGTAGTGGCCTTACCACTGCACTGTACATCTGAAGCTGCCGCTGAATAATATCGTATGTCAACTATAGTTTAACACATATATAGTCATGGGATGTGGAATACAGTGTGGGGATGGAGTCAATGGAATTGTAATAGATATGTATGATATCAGGGGTGGGGGCATAGGAGAGGGAGGAGGGGTAGTCACTTTGTAGGGGGTGAAAAAGATAAGTATTGCATTATTTTGTACATCTGTAACTAATAATAATAATAATAATAATAAAGGTTTTTTAAAAAATGAGTAGGTGGTACATATACGAGTATGTATACAATGGAATATTGCTTAGCCAGGGAAGAGATGGGGTTCTTGCTATCTGTGGTGGCACTGATGAACCTGAACAGTGTTGTGCTGCATGGAATATGTCAGAAACAGACAGACAGATGCAATGTAATTTCACTTACATGTGGAATCTAAAGAACAAAATAAAAAAACAAACAAAACAGAAACACACTCATAGATACAGAGAACATTTTGATGGTTGCCAGACAGAAGGGGGCTGGTGGTGGATAAAAAGAGGAAGGAATTAAGAAGTATAAATTGGTTGTTACAAAGCAGTCATGGGGATGTAGGGTATAGCATAAGGGATAAAGTCAATAATGTGGTAATAACTATGTATGGTATCAGATGGGTAATAGCCCTATTGGTGTAATAGATGGGAGGAAGTTAAGGGGGCAGGGTGAAAAAGGTGAAGGGAGTAAGAAGCACAAATTAGAAGTTACAAAATACTCACGGGGATGAAAAGTACAGCAAAGGAAATATAGTCAACAATATGGCAATAACTATATATAGTGCCAGGTATGTGCTAGGGTAGTCAGGGGGGTCACTTCTTAAATTATATAAAGGTCTAACCACTATTCTATACACCAAGATTAATATAAAATAATACTGAATGTCAATTGTAATTAAAAATATTTTTAAATGGGGATAAACAGTGAAAGGGAATAAGAAGTTCAAATTTCCAGGTATAAAACAAGTAAATCATGGGGATATAATGTACAGTATAGGGAATGTAATCAATAATATTGTGATAGCATGGTACAGTATCAGATGGTTGCTGTACTTATGAAGATGATCACTTCTTTAGGTATATAAATGTTGAATAACTATTGTGTACAACTAAATGTAATATAATGGTGTATGTTAGCTGTATTTTAAAGAAATCTGAAAAAGATAAAAAGTTTTAAAAAGACATAAGGAAGCTGAATGTCTAAGAAAATAAGACCCATACATATGAAGTCTGACAATTAAGTTCACAAATTCATCCTAGAAAAAGTGCTACATACCTCATTGCTGAATATCACTATGGTCATCTTTGAAGTACTCCCCTTGGGAAGCTATGCACCAAGGCCAGTGCCTAGTATACCCATCAAAGCAATTTTGGAACTCTTTCTGGAATGGCCATCAGAGCTGCTGTCATCGTATTACCCTCAATGTCCTGAATGTCATCAAAATGTCTTCCTTTCAATATTTCCTTTATCTTCAGATAAAGAAAGAAGTCATTTGGGTCCAGATCAGGTGAGTACAGATGGTGTTTCAATACAGTTATATGTTTACTGGCTTAAAACTCCCTCACAGGCAGTGCCGTGTGAGCTGGTGCATTGTCGTGGTGCAAAGGCCATGAATTGTTGGTGAAAAGTGCAGGTCATCTAACTTTTTCACCCAGCCTTTTCAGCATTTCCAAATGGTAAACTTGGTTAACTGTTTGTCCAGTTGGTACAAATTCACAATGAATAATCTCTCTGATATCAAAAAAGGTTAGGAACATCATTGCAACAAGTTCATGAACTTCATAGTCTGACCTCGTAGCTGTCTATAAGAGACCCAGTACATATCAAAAGAAACACATCTACTGAAAGTAAAGGGATGGAAAAAGATAAACACAATCGGAAATGAAAAATAAAGGTGGAGTAGCAATACTTATATCAGACAAAACAGACTCTAAAACGAAGACTATCATAAGAAACAAAGAAAGAAATTACATAATGATAAAGAGATCAATCCAACAAAATGTTAATCCTAGTAAACATCTATGCACTCAACACAGAAGCACCTAAATATAAAAAACAAATATTGAGAGAGATAAAGAGAGACATCGCAGAAACACAACTACAGTAGGGGACTTTACACTCCACTGACAACAATGTACAGATCTTGCAGACAGAAAATCAAAAAGGAAACTTGCCGTTTAAATGACGCATTAGACCAGATGGTTTAATTGATATTTTCAGAGCATTTCACCCCAAAGTACATTCTTGTCAGGTGTACATGGAAATTTTTCCAAAATAGACCACATTAGGCCACAAAACAAATCTCAGCAAATTTAAGAAGACAGAAATCATATCAAGCATCTTCTGTGAACACAATGGTATGAAAATAGAAATCAATAACCGCAGAGGGGGAAAAAAATGAAAAACACACAAACACATGGAGGCTTAATAACATGCTATTAAACAATGAGTGGGCTAATGATGATATCAAGGAAGAAATCAAAAGATACCTTGAGACAAATGAAAATGAAAACACAAAGACCCCAAATCTATGAGATACAGCAAAAGTAGTCCTAAAAGGGAAATTCATAGCAGTGCAGGCCTACCTCAAGAAAAAAGAAAAATCTCAAATAAACAATCTAACTTTACATCTAAGGGAACTGTAAAAAGAACAGCAAACAAAGCACAAACTAAGTAGAAGGAAAGAAATAATAAAGATCAAAGTGGAAAAAAATGAAGTAAAAGCTAAAAAAAAAAAAATACAAAAGATCAATGAAACCAAAACCTGGTTCTTTGAAAAGATAAACAAACTTGATAAACCTTTAACCAGACTCATCAAGGAAAAACAAAAGGAAAGAAACCAAATAAATAAAATGAGAAATGAAGAAGTGACAACAGACACCACAAAATACAAAAACATTTAAGAAAATACTATGAGCATTATACACCAACAAATTGAATAATCTGGAAGAAATGGATCAATTCCTAGAGGCATATAATCTTCTAAGGCTGAATCAAGAAGAAACAGAAAATCTGAACAAACTGATTACTATTAATGAAATCAAATCAATAATCAACAAGCTCCCAATAAACAAAAGTCCTGGAACAGATGGCTTCATAGGTAAATTTTACCAAACACTCAAAGAATTAATACCTATTCTTCTCAAACTATTCCAAATAATTCAAGAGGAGGGAAGGCTCCCCCGCTCATTCTATGAGGCCACCATTACCCTGATTCCAAAACCAGAAAAAGATATTACAAAAAATAATAATAACTGTAGGCTGATAACTCTGATGAACAAAGATGCAAAAATCCTCAACAAAATATTAGCAACCTGAATTCAGCAATACATTAAAGGATCGTACACCACGATCAAGTGGGATTTATTCCTGGTATGAAAGATTGAATCCATATCCACAAATTAATTAACATGACACACAAAATGAAAGATAAAAATCATATGATCATATCAATAGATGCAGAAAAAGTGACTGACAGAATCCAGCATCGATTTGTAATAAAAACTCAGCAAAGTGGGAATAGAGGGAATTTATCTCAACATAATAAAGGCCATATATGACAACTCATGGCTAAGATCATATTCAAAGGGGAAGAGCTAAAAACATTTTCCTTAAGATCAGGACAAGACAAGGATGTCCACTTTCACCACTTTTATTCAACATAGTACTGGAAGTTCTAGCCACAGAAATCAGACAAGAAGAAGGAATAAAAGGTATCCAAATTAGGAAGGAAGAAATAAAACTGTCATTATTTGCAGATGACATGATACTATATAGAGTGAACCCCAAAGATTCTACAAAAAAAACTATTAGAATTGATAAATGAATTTAGTAACAGGATACAAAATTAATATTCAGAAATCAGTTTCATTTTTATACACCAATAATAAACTATCAGAAACAGAAATTAAAAAAACAATTCTATTTACAATAAAAGAAAATAACTTAGGAATAAATTTAACAAATGAAGTAAAAGACCTGTGCTCAGAAAATTATAAGACATTGACAAGAGAAATTAAAGATACAAATAAATGGAAACATATATCATGCTCAGGATAAGAAGAATTAATGTAGTTAAAATATCCATACTACCCAAAGCAATATATAGGTTCAAACACAATCCCTATCAAAATACCAATGGCATTCTTCACAGAACTAGAACAAATAACCCTAAAATTTATATGGAACCATGAAAGACCCCGAATAGCAATCTTGAGAAAGAAGAACAAAACTGAAGGTATCACGTTACTTGATCTCAAAATATACTAAAAGGCTATAGTAATCAGAACAGCATGGTATTGGCATAAAAACAGACACATAGGTCAATGGAAGAGAACAGAAAGCCCAGAAATAAATCCATCACTATATGGTCATTTAATCTATGGCACAGAAAGCAAAAATATACATTGGGGTTAACATAGTCTATTCAATAAATTGTACTGGAAAAACTGGATGAATACATGCAAAAAAATAAAACTGGACTACCTTCTTACAGCATATTGAAGAATAAAATAAAAATGGATTAAAGACTTAAATGTAAGAAACCATAAAACTAGAAGAAAACATAAGAAATAAACTCACAGACATTATCCTTAGTAATATGTTTACAGATATATCTCCTTGGGAAAGGGAAACAAAAGAAAAATAAACAAATGGGACTACATCAAACTAAAAAGTTTTTCCACAGCAAAGGAAACCGTCAACAAAACAAAAAGACATCCTACTGAATGAGAGAAGGTATTTGCCAATGATACATCTGATAAGGGATTAATATAAAATTTATAAAAAAATAAAACTCATACAACTCAGAACCAAACAAACAATTCAATTAAAAAATGAGCACAGGACCTGAATAGATATTTCTCCAAAAGAGGATATAAAGATGGCCAATAGACATATAAAAAAATGCTCAACATCACTAATCATCAGAGAAATGCAAATGAAAACCATTTTATCACTTTACACCTGTCAAAATGTCCATCGTAAATAAATCAACCAACAAGCATTGGCAAGGATGTAGAGAAAAAGGAACCTTCGTGCACTGTTCATGGGATTGCAAATTGATGCAGCCATTATTGAAAACAGTATGGAGGTTCCCCAAAAAATTAAAAACAGAATTACCTTATGACCCAGCAATTCTACTCCTGCATATTTATCCAAAAGAATCCAAAACACTAATTCAAAAAAATACATGCACCTCTATGTTCATTGAAGCACTATTTACAATAGCCAAGATGTGGAAACAACTGAAACGCCCATCAATAGACAACTAGATAAAGAAATTGCGAGGGGCCAGCTGAGTGGCTCAGTTGATTAAGAGTTAGCTTAAGAGCGCGAGCTCTGAGCAACAGGACCACTGGTTCAATTCCCACATGGGCCAGTGACACTGCACCCAAGCTGAGCTGCCACTGAGTTGCCAACAGGTGGCAGGATGGCTCAGCTGGTGACAGCACATGCTCCTAACAACAAGACTGCCTGTTCAATGGTGGGCTACGCCTGCCCGCAACTAAGACTGACCTCAGCATCTGAGCTGAGCTGCCACCTGGATGTCTCAGTGGATAGAGCGTGTGCTCTTAACAACAAGGCTGCTGGTTCAACTCCTACATGTGATAGTGGCTACACCTACCTGCAACTAAGATTGTAACACAGCACCTTGAGCTTAGAGGCCACGAGCTGCCAACAGGCAGCCAGATGGAGACTGGCGCCCTCCACAACTAAGATTGAAGAACAACAACTTGGCTGATCCCCCTCCCCAATTCCCCAACAGTGTTCCCCACCCTCAATTCTCCAATTAAAAAACAAACATTGTGGTACATTTATGCAATGGAGTATTTACTATAAAAAAGAATGAGCTCTATACCATTTGCGACATCACAGATGGACTTAGAGGGTATTATGCTAAACAAGTCCAACTGAGAAAGACAAATACCATGTGATTTCACTTATATGTGGAATCTAAAAAAACAAAATAAATGAACAAACAAAACAGAAACAGATGCATAGATACAGAGAACAAATTCAAGGTTACTAGATGGAAAAGGGATTAGGGGGCCATGTGGGATGTCAAGGGACTAAGAAGTAGTTACAAAATAGTCATGGGGATATAAAGGACAGTATGGGGAATATAGTCAATAATATGAGTATTTTAAAAACTATGTATAGTGTCTGATGGGTACTAGACTTATCAGGGGGATCACTTCATAAAATATATAAATGTCTAACCACTACACTGTACACATGAAACTAATATAAAACAATACTGACTGTCAACTATAATTTTAAAAAATAGTCACAGGGATATAAAGTACAACACAGGGAATACAGTCAATAATATTGTAGTAACTATGTAGTGTCAGATGGGTAATAGGCTTACTGGGGTTATCACTTTGTAAGGTATATAAATGTGTAATCACTATGTTGTTTTGTACACCTGAAACGAATAAAAGAAAAAAAAGAATCATATTAAGAGGAAAATATATATATATATATATATATATATATATATAATATCCACACAAAAATTTGTACATGAATATTCATATCAGCATTTTCTATAATAGCCAATAAGTGGAAACAATGCAAATATTCATCAACTAATGAACTGATAAATAAAATGCGATATATCTATACAATGGAATATTATTTGACCATAAAGAGAATGAAGTACTGACATATGCTACAAAATAGATTAACCTGTAACTATTATACTAAGTGAAATAAGCCAGACAAAAAAGATCACATGCTGTTTGATTCCACTTATTTGACATGTCCAGAATAAGCAAATCTCCAGAAACAACAACAAAAGGAATTTGTGGTTGCCTTGGACTTGGGAAATGAAGAGACTGGGGAGTGATAACTAAAAGGTAAAAGGATTTGGGGGTGGGGTGATAAAAATGTTCTAAAAATGATTGTGCTGATGTTTACATGAATTCATATCTGTGACTATTCTAAAAACCATTGAATTGTACTTTAAATGGGTGAATTGAATGGTATATGAATCACATCTTAATAAAGCTGTGTGAGAGAGAGAGAGAAAGAGAGAGAGAAAGAGAGAGAGAGAGAGAGAGAACCAAAGACAAAAATTAGCAATCCAAACAGAATACAGAATGTCACTCAACAAAAGCAAGATATCCTATGGAAGGTATGCCTAGGGGGAGAAGGTGAGTGCAGTAATCTCGCACAGTGCTGTGCTAGGCATGAGGAAAAAAGGCGCATATAGAGACCACTGTGTCAACAACCCTAAATTCATTTTGGAAGATATGGCTTGGAAAGGTGGATTTGGATGGAGCTGTTACTGAAAGGTGCTTTGAAGTCAGGCGGAGGGCTCAAACAATTGTGGCAGTTGCTGAAAGTTTCTGAGCCAGAAAGAACCTAAGCAGTGTTTTTGGAAGGTGAATCAGCAGTGCCACAGGGAGGAGCACAATGGAGTAGAAAGCATGCCCTTGGTCATGAAGTGACAAGGGCCTGCAGCAACAGCAGTGCCATGATAACAGGCTTTGTCTGATGCTGCCTTGGCAGTGCGGAAAAAAAGGAGAATGCATGTTGGTAGGACTGCAAATTGGTGCAGCCATTATGGAAATCAGTATGGAGGTATCTCAAAAAAATGGAAATGGAACCCCCTTTTGACCCAGCAATTCCATTCTTGGGTATCTACCCAGAGGAATCCAAGACGCTAATTCGAAAAAACATATGCACCCCTATGTTTATTGCAGCGCTATTTACAATAACCAAGACTTGGAAAAACCGAAATGCTCATCAGTAGATGACTGAATTAAGAAACTGTGGTACATTTATACAATGGAGTATTACTCTGCTATAAAGAAGAATGAAATCGTACCATTTGCAACAATATAGATGGATCTAGAGACTATTATGTTAAGTGAAATAAGTCAATCGGAGAAAGACAAATACCATATGATCTCATTTATATGTGGAATTTGAAAAACTGAATGAATGAGCAAAGGAAACAGAAACAGTCTCATAGATACAGAGGAAAAACAGGGTTGCTATTTGGGAGAGGGGTGGGGATGAGGGAGAAGGGAAAAGGATTAGACAGCATAAATAGGTAATTACAGTATTGTCACAGGGATATGAAAGGCAGTTCGGGGAATATAATAATGTTGTAAAAATTTTGTGGGATGTCAGATGGTCACATGTCTTGTTAGGGAGACCACTTCATAGATGGAGTAGAGGCTTGATCACTACACTGTACACCTGAAGCTGATGTTGTATAATATTGTATGCCAACTGTAATTGAATATATAGATAATCATGGGATGTGGATTATATGGTGGAAGGGAGTCAAAGGAATTGTAATAGATAGTATGATATGGGGGGAGGAGTGGGGTGGAGAAATGGGGGAGGGGGCTGTCACTTTGAGGGGTAAAAAGTATAACTATTGCACTGTGTTGTACACCTGAAGCTAATTAAAAAAAAGGGGGGGAGAATGCAGAGTTAAAAAAGAAAAATGCGTTTTGATCTCAAGTCAGTATAAGAACTTGAATGAGAAGGACAGAAAAAGGGAAATAAAGAAAAAAGATTATTGTGAGAGAGAAATAAATTAGTTTGATTGTAGATATAAAATCCCAGACTATAAAAGGGAAAGAGCCCTTGAAGTTCTCTGGCTCATTCACTCCTTTTTTACAGACATAGCAACTAATACCTATAATGTGTCAACATAGTGGAAAGTCAAGAGAAAACTCCACAACACAGCCAAGTGCTCACTTCTTGCTCAAATCAACTACACAGAGGGTCATGGTGAGACACCTGATTGGGTGTAAGTTGACAACAAGGCTGAGGCAGAATGTTCTTCCAAACATGTAGGAACATGGAGCTGGCACTCAAGAGTGAATGTGCATGGAAAGAAGATTTGGGTGTCCCAATGATGTGCTGGAATTGGCCCACAACAGCTAATTTTTAAATTTTCAGGAATTTTGCAAACTAGTTAACTTCATAACAGCAGTGTGTAATTGGTCATCAACATTTTTTGTTTTGAGATCTAATATTTTTTTTAATTCAAATACAATTGAGTACAATAAGTGTTCTACAGCATAGCATAAATTAAAGATCAAATATACATATCATATCAGAGACTTGGCTTAAAAAGCCAGAGAAGTCAGCAAATGCTATAAATCAGGGCCCTTCCTGAGGAAGAAAGCCAGTTGTTAAACATTTACAACCATGGGGCACACCATAGGGCATTGCTCCCTTCCTCCCCACATCTGCTAGTGGACTCTGTGAGATGCACAAGTCCTCTAAGGCATGTGTCTAGAGGGAGGAGAGCACTGAATGGTCCCAGAATCCATGTAGGTGTGAGTGATCAATGACATGCGATGTGCATGAAACAGGCAGTCACAGCTGGTAATGTCCCAATGCACTCTGTGGTAAATGGCCACATGACAAGAGCGGGTGCAGGCACACGTAAGGAAGAGGCCGTAGTAGTGCAGCCACATGGGGACCAGAGGAAACAGCCTGGACAAGAACACCGTAACTGTAACCCATTTTCCCTCAGCAAGTATTTGCTTATTAAGCACCCACTGTGTGATAGCAATGTTCTAAAAACAGTAGATAAAAGAAACAGCAATGAAACAGCAGTTTCCTTGAAAGAGACATGGCCCCAGCTTTCATGAACCTTAAATTCTAATGGCTTACTTGTTTATTGTCTCTGTTAGAGACAATAAACAAGCTAACAATTTCACAAATCCTATTTCATCCAACCTAAGACTATCTAAAATAGTTATAAATCACACCATTAACTTTATATAAATTGAAAAAAAGACAGAAAACACCAATGAAATTAACATTCCACCTATAATATGACTTCCCTATTTCAGGGATGTTAAAACATGTACCATAAAAATCAGTGAAGTATGTTATAAGTACTAGGAAATAATAAAATACAATATTGAAAGCATGTGGGTGTAGTGTAGGTGCTGGGGAAGACCTATTAGAGGAGATGACACTAATATTAAGACTCCCACTTCCACGTTTACATCTTGAGATCCAAGAGAAAATGGTCTAGTTCCAAGCAGAGGAGAGGATAAGTCAAAGTCTCAGAGAACTGAAGCTGGTATGTCCAAGGGTCTGACAGAAGGCCAGTGTGTGAGTAGAATGGGACCAGATGATCAGTCCAGAGAGGCAGGCAAAGGCAAGACCGTACACCTTGGCAGACAAAAGAAAGAAGGTCAAATTGATCCACAGGCGAAGGCAGCTATGGTGCGGTTCTACACAGGTTGAGTCACAGGCTCTAATTTCCCGGTCCCAGCCCGTGTAGCATGATCTGAACCATACTACCTGGTGAGTGAGGGGTTCAGGAAAACATTGGCAGGCTTCTTGTTGGCAACAGGAGATTTGTAACATTCTTAATGTTGTTACAAAACACAGGAAGTAATATTTTTAATCAACAAATATACATACACACAGTAGTCACGCAATGCTCCCTGTACCAACAGAACCAGAATGGAGGCCTCCAGAGCCAGTTGGGTCTGGAAACTCAATGCCAGAGGCCCAATGGTCACTGTGCCATCAGACCTGGACAGATATGGTCCTACGTGGTCAGGATACGGAGAGCCAAATCCAGAGCAGTGCAAGGAAAGAGGAGTGCTACTTATATTCCAGCTGTGTGGCCTTGACCCAGTTCTTTAGTTTCTCTGAGCATTACCCCTCTCACCTATGAAATGGGAACCCCTGTGATACAGCTCAGGAATTAAGTGCTTTGGGGTCAGAGGGGCCTGAGTTTGAATCCCAACCGAGCTGTTTACTAGCTGTGTGACCTTGGGCAAGGGGCTTCTTATCTCCAAGTCAGTTTCTTCTGTGAGATAGAAATAATTAATGGTATAGAGTCTGTAGGGCTGTTGTGAGGATTAAATGAAGCAATCTACAGAAAACCAATATTAGCTATTATAGAAACGGCAAAGCACTATACAAATACGAATTATAATCCATACCAGGCACATACTAGGTACGTAAAAATATATGAACTAATCAATAATACAGTAGTCCCCCCGCATCTGCAGGGGATACGTGCCAAGACCCCCAGTGGATACCTGAAACTGTGGATAGTGCCGAACCCTATACATACTATGTTTTTCCTATACAAACATGTCTATGATAAAGTTTCAACTATAAATTAGGCACAGTAAGAAATTAAAAACAATTATTTAAAAGTAGAACAATTATAACAATATATTGTATTAAAAGTTATATGAACATGGTCTCTCTTTCAAATTACCTTATTGTACTCTATGTACAGCATTGATACAATAGACAAAGGGATTATTCACATCTTGGGTGGGACAGCGTGAAATTTCATCACACTACTCAGAACAGTGTGCAATTTAAAACTTAGGAATTGTTTATTTCTGGAGTTTTCCATTTAACATTTTTGGACCATGGTTGACTGTGGGCAACTGAAACCAAGGAACACAAAACCATGGATAAGGGGGACTACTGTAACAATAGGTAACATTCACCACATACTATAAACTGAGCATTGTTCTAAGTGTTCCACATGCATAATCTGTCCAAAATGAAATTGGGAAGATTGTACTTAAAGTGCCCTCCAGCTCTGACCTCCTGCCATCAGCAGGTAGTAACACGGCCCTCCAAAAGAGGAGCCTTTCCCTGCCACCATCATGGAGTACTTGGCTGGCACCTCCACAGGTCTCCGGTGACAATGTGGAGCCCAAGAAGACTCTCTCTCCTCCCCTCTCTAGCCCACGAGTGCCATGGCCACAGGTTGGCAGGCCACAAATGCGAAGTCACACACGTGCAAAGACTTCACCAATTCCATCCTAACAAATGCAGCTGGGAACCCAAGCCCAACTTCCTAACAGTCACCACTCTATGAATGCAACTAAACATTTCCCTCACACAGAAGCAACTGACTTTAGAGGCAAGTTGCTACCCACAGAGAGGGGGTAGAGGTTTCCTTATGAAACCATATAGGTCTGTAAGTCATGTGGCCGTCCCATGACTAAAAGGCTGGGGGAGAAGGGTGCTGACATAAAAAACACAAGTGGGTATCATCCAGTACTGAATGGAAGAACTATGATAGGAGTGACCCAGTATAATGGAGGTCAGAGTCATAACTATAAGCTGTAACACCTTACTAATACCCTAATTACATGCACTCAGCATTATGTACAGACCAACTCATTCATCCTCAAAATGCAATGCTCACCTTCCAGCTGAGGAAACTAAGGCACAGAAAGGATAAAAGATAGTAGACTGCAAGCCAGGCTGCCTGACTCTTTAACCACTGTCCAATCTGCTGTGGGGCAAAAGGATGCTGATTCCAAGGACACAAGCAAGTAGACCTACACTTGCAAAGCAGCACTTACAGGCAGGAGGGGCACCTAGAAGGGACAACTACTGCAAAAGCTAAAGCAACAAAAGGCATAGGAGTTAGGTTTGCTAAGAGAAGCCAGAGAACACCAGTTGAGTCACAAGTAGGCTTGGACACAAAAAAAACACTTCCTGCATTTTCCGGATGACCCTAAGTCACGACTCTGCCATCACTCTTTCTCTCCCTTCCTGTTTCATTTCGCTTCACAGCACTTGTTTGTCATCACTTCCACCAGAATATAAGCTCCATGGGAGCAGGGATTGTTTTGCTCTTGCTGTTATCTTCGGTGACTACAAAGTGCCCAGCACACTGGAGATGCTCAAATATTTGTCAAATACATGAACTAAATAAATATTAAATAAAGGCCCAGGTCCATAACACCACACTATGGCCACGGAGCATGTAAATATGTAACAGTCAAGAGCTTTACATTCAAAGAGCTTATGTTCCAATAGGGTGGGTAAGACAAACTCACAAAGAGGGTACAAGCTGCTAGGCTACCAGGTATGAGAAGTTCAATTAACGTGGTCAGAAGTTCTAATAAAGAAACCCTAAGTTTCAGCTGGAAAGGATGTGACCTGAGTTGGGCCTAAAGAGATGACTGCAAAGAAGGGGTAAGAGTAGAGGGGGAGGGCAGGTCCAAAGGCAAAGAAAGAACACTCAGAGAAGTCCGAGGTTCAGCCTGACAGAGCACAGATCCACGAAGAAAATCAGATGTGGAGGGCTGGTGGGTTCCCCTCAGTAAGGGCCTTAAATGACAAGGGAAGGAGGCTGCAATTTATTCTGCCATCAACTGGGAGTCACCAATGGTTTCTGAACAGGAACTCAGTCAGATCTTTGCCTTGGCAAAGCAGGGAAAGAGGCTGAGATCGTGCAGGACTGGAGGCAGGGTTGCTGCCACAACAGTGCACATCAGGAGTAAGAGGACTGAAGTGTAATAGCTATAGGAATGAGGGGAGGGGATGAATGCAAGAGGCACTACGGAAGTGAAATGACTGAAGGCCTGGCAGCTGACCTGATGCACAGAGCAAGGGTGAAAGAAGCAATTTACAGAGTGGTGTATACAGTATGAACTCATGTGTACTATAAAAAGGGAAAGTATGCTTTTATATAGAAGCTTGGAAAAGCCTGAAATGATTCATGAGAAATTATGAACAGTTGGCATTTAAAAATAAGATGCATTTTGCAAGAAGAAAAAGTCTTAGAGGAATTAATGAGGGAAAGCTGACAGCAAGGCCCAAGCCCGGCCAACTGAAAATGGAGATATCAATAGAGCCAAGAACGGTTCTCTGTGTGTGGAGGATTCAGTCCATTCAAGCAGCTCTATTCCACAGGCAAATAGATTACAAGGAAACTGTAAGAGGCTGTATGTGGAGAAAGAAATTAGGGAATCCCTGGCATCAAAGTGCTGAGGGGCAGACCAGAGATGATGTAATGTCCCCACACTCCTGAAGGGGGCAACAAAGCTCAGTCCTGCAGCAGAGGCACTCAACCCTCGAGTGATGGCAGGGGCTCCTACTTAAAGATAATAAAAACAATCATTACCTAATGTTCATTGAGCAAGTCCCACATGCCAGACCCCAGGCTATGTGCACTTCCATTATAAGAAATTGGAGTGGGGTTGGGGATGGGGGGTGGGGGGTGGGGTGGGGGCGGGGTGGTGGTGGTGGTGGAACAATGCACCCAAGATTACAGAAAGTCCTAAATGCTGGGGTCAAGCCTCCCATCCAAAGCCCGGGCACCAACAGTGATACTTATACAAGTGAAGGAATAACACAGAGCCACTCTGAGGTGACAAGTAACCATGTTCATAAAAGAGCCAATTCAAGAAAAATAAAGATATGTGCAAGTCACATTTTTCCCCATTTATATATGGTGCTTCAATGAGCCCCAGGGTGTGTGTGTGTGGGGGAGGGTTAGAGGGAGCATGTATGTACTCATAAAACAGCCTACTCAAATCAGAATGTCAATATGAAAATTAGCACTTTTTAGTCTTAATATGTTACTCGTCTAGACACATTCGAGAAGTAGCCATGTGAAGGCAGCTTCCTAAGCATTATTTTTTGCATTAACGAATGCCTTGATGTTCACCAAATGAGTTCACAGCATCAACTCATTCGTGGGCAGAAGAGATGTCCTCCTCTTCATGCAAGGATGGAAAAGGTGTGGTGCAGAGAAGCAGCAAGCCAGGCCTGCATGACCACAGCTGCGGTCACTCAAGGAACCGTTTTCTGAGGACTTACCAGGTACCATAAAATAAACTGCAGCTCACTGCTCTCTCATTAGGCTAAGCACAGGGGCAGTTTCCAGAACGAGCTTGCAGGGAGTCAGGTCTGTCAGTGGCTCCTGGTGCCTGGACACCCAATCCCCATAGAGGTACTTCCCAATCCTGTGAGCCTAAAAAGATTCTTCTCCTTGCCTCAGGCTTGTTACCTTGGAGATTTTGTTCACTAGTCCTTCAGTTTTTGATGAGCTGAAATTAGATCCACCAGCTGCTCACCACAAATTCAAATTCCAGAATGTCAGACCAGGAAGAGCCCTTGGAGACCTCCTATATCAGGTGTGGCAAACACAAATGCCCACAGTGGTCAGGCAGGTGGGAAAAAAAGAGTAAAATGGGCCTGGTAGGGAATAAAGTACAAGGACAATGTAGTGAGGACAGTAGTGAGAGCATATGCCCCCCAAAGAGGGCAACTACCTTGTAACTCCATATGGGAAAGTTTTGCCATGTGGGAATGTGGACCAGACTTTCAATTTTCTTTCCCAAAAAGGCTAAAAATTGAATTTATGTAAAGCCTCTAATTTTTTAATTGTTGGCAATTAATTCAAATCAATTACTACCACGAAGTTCTGGACTCATGGTTTGGGGCAAAAAAAAAAAAACTGAACCAGTGGTTTAAAATTCTGTCCAACAAGTACTTTGCTGACTCATGTCTAGCTCTGGACTAGGTGCTGGGCAGAGAGGTGAACAGAGGTGGCTTCTACTCATGGGGCAGTAAAGGAGCAGGCAAGGAAGAGATCATCTCTGCCCAGATCAGTAAGCACAGAGAGGGCGGTGAGCACAGAGTCTGCAGGACCCAGGATGGTGACCATCAAGAGATGGGGCAGTGACATCACAAAAGGCATCCTTCAGAGGTAACACTTGAATTGGTCCTGAGAATGAAGAGGAATTTATCCAGTCAAAGGAAGAGAAAGTACTGTGTTGGGCCTTTGTGCCATTCTGTCTTTTAAAATGATTCTCCATTCCTCAGCAACTGAAGGTAGAGGAACCAAAAGTGCTCTGCTTCCCTATGGATTTAGCTGTACTTTGTTTTCTGATACCTCTCTACATGTCAGAGAATGTGACATTTAGGAACACAAAGATAAATAACACCTGGGAAAGCACCTTGCTCGGGACTGGCATACGTGTGTACTCAAGCAGTGTTTGCTGGACTTGACATCCAGAGCCAGACACTGTTCACTGGAAAGCTGTGGAGAGCTTGTCCATCAATTTCCTGGCTTTCCAAGGTGGCATTTCCTGTTGTGGCCCCATCAACTGCGCTCACCCAAATAGTCAGCCAGGTAGCACATTACACCTGGGGCAAAATGGAGAGGATCTGTGATCCAAACCTTTCAAGGAACCTAGCTAACAGGTGCATAGAGGTGCTACACTGTACTACCATCTTGCACATAAGGAAAGAGATTCATCACTGAGCATCAAGGCTCAAGGCCAGGTCTTCTGTGATCTTTTGTTCACTACACTGCCTTTACACAGTCAATGAAGGATGAAATGTTAAACAATATGATAAGGAACAATAACAGTCATGCTGAGACATTCAAGAAGCTTATCATTAGGTAACAGCAAGGTGGAAAGGGAAGTCTGCTGCATGCAAATTGAACAAGTTGTATTAAAGACTTGGAATTATAAGAAGTAGAAGAGTAGGATTCTCATGCACAGTTGCCATCAGATCACCAGCTTAGGGGGAAAAAAAAAAGGTCATCAATTCATTAATACAAACATGCAATCCAACATCATTTATCAATGAGCCAGCCACTATAATACATAAAACAGTCTTTACCCTCTAAGAGCTCACACACACAAAAAAAGCAAAAAAACAGGATCTAAGGACAGAAAGGAGGGCGTGCATGAGAATATTAAAAGATAAAATCATCAATATGATAACGGGCAACAACAAAAAAATCTACAACTAACATGCTTAATGTTGGAAGACTGAATGTTTTCTCCCTAAGTAGAGGAACAAGGCAGAGACATTCACTTTCCGCACTTCTATTCAATATTATACTGGAGGTTCTACACAGTGCAATAAGGCAACAAAAAAGGGGGAGGAGGAGAAATCCAGATTAGAATGCAAGAAGTAACACTGTCGTTATTTGGAGACGACTTGACCCTAGCTATATAAAATCCTAAGGAAGCAAAAAAATGAGAAAAAAAAAAAAACCTTACTAGAATGAGTTCAGCAAGGTTGCAGAATACAAGTTCAATATAAAAAAAATAGATTGTATTTCTAAATATTAACAATAAAGAGTCCAAAAATGAGATTAAGAAACCAATTCCATTCACAAGAGCATCAAAAAGAATAAAATACTTGGAATAAATTTAAGAAATGCAAGACTTGTACACTGAAAGTACCAAACATTGCTGCGAAAATCATTTAAAAGATCTAAATGAAGAGATTTCATATTCACTGCTTGAAAGACTCCATACTGTTAAAATGGCAATTCTCCCAAAGTAATCAATAGATTCAATGCAAACCCCATCAAAATCCCAGTATGTTTTTTACAGTTGACAAACTGATCCTAAAATGTATAAGGAAGTGAAAAGGACTCAGAACAGCCAAAGCAATCCTGAAATAAAAGAACAAAATTTGATCGTTTATACTTCACAATTTTGAAAATTACTACAAGGCTACAATAACCATGGCAGTGCAGTACTGGCATAAAGATAGACATAAAACATATAGATCTATGGAACTCTTACAGAATTGAGAGTCCAGGAATAAATCCCTATGTTTATGGTCAACTGATGTTCACAAAAGTTTCAAAGTAATTCAATAGGGAAAAGACAGTCTTTACAACAAATGGGATTTGGAAAACTCAGATATTTCATGCAAAAAAAAACATGGATTTATTTTATTAATTTTAAAACTACAGTTGACATTCAATATTGTTACTTTCACGTGTACAGCATGGTAGTTAGACAATATGTAATTTAAAAAGTGATCCCCCAATAAGTCTTGCACCCACCTAACACCATAGTTATTATGATATTGACTGTATTCCCTAAACTGTACTTTATATTCCCATGACTGTTTTGAAACTGACAATTTGTACTCCTTAATCCCTTCAGTTTTTTCCCCCAGGACTCCAGCCACCCTTCCATCTGGCAATCACAATTTGTTCTCTATATCTATGAGTTTGTTTCTGTTCTTTATGTTTTGTTTTTAATTCGTTTATTGTGAAATAAACATTTTTCTAATTAGTTTCAGGTATACAACACAGCACAATAGTTATACTTTTTATCCCTAAAAATGACAATGCACTCTCCCAGTTTGCCACCCCACTCCCCCCCATATCATACATATCTATTACAATGCTTTTGACTCCCTTCCATAGTATACTACACATCCCGTGAATATATATATATATATATATATATATATATATATATATATATATATATATATAGTCAATTAAAGTTGGCATACAATATTATACAAGATCAGCTTCAGGTGTACAGTGCAGTGATAATGCCTCTACTCCATCCATGAAGTGGTCTCCCTAACAAGATATGTGACCATCTGACACCCCACAAAATATTTACAACATTATTATATTCCCCGAACTGTCTTTCATATCCTTGCGGGATTGCTGTACTTACCTATTTATGCTGTCTAATCCCTTCCCTTTCATCCTTATCCCCACCCCCCTCCAACTAGCAACCGTCAGCTTTTCCTCTATATCTATGAGTCTGTTTCTGTTTACTTTGCTCATTCATTCAGTTTTTCAGATTCCACATATAAGTGAGATCATATGGTATTTGTCGTTCTCCAACTGAATTATTTCACTTAATAGCCTCTAGATCCATCCATATCGTTGTAAATGGTATGATTTCGTTCTTCTTTACAGTGGAATAATACTCCATTGTATAAATGTACCACAGTTTTTTAATCCAGTCGTCTACTGATGGCATTTCAGTTGTTTCCAAGTCTTCACTATTGTAAATAGTGCTGCAACAAACATAGGGGTCATATATTTTTTCGACTTAATGTCTTGGATTCTTCTGGGTAGATACCCAAGAGTGGAACTGTTGGGTCATACAGTAGTTCCATTTCCAGTTTTTTGAGATACCCCATACTAATTCCCATAATGGCTGCACCAATCTGCAAACCCACCAACAGTGCACCAGGGTTCCCGTTTCTCTACCACCTCGCCAGCACTTGTTGTTTGTTGATTTATTGATGATAGCCATTCTGACTGGAATGAGGTGGTATCTCATTGTGGTTTTTATTTGCATTTCTCTAATGATTAGTGAGGTTGAACATTTTTTCATATGCCTATTGGCCATCTGTATGTCCTCTTTAGAGAAATACCTCTGCATATCCTCTGCCCATTTTTTATTGGGTTGTCTGTCTTTTTGGTGTTGAGTTTCATTAGTGTTTTACAAATTTTGGATATTAACCCCTTATGAGATATACCTTGGCAAATATCTTCTCCCATTTAGTAGGCTGTCTTTTTGTTTTACTGGTGATTTCCTTTGCTGTGAAAACCCTTTTTTTTTTTTTTTGGAGGGTAGTGTCACTGGCCCTCATGTGGGACACGAACAGGGATCACAGGCTTCCCAAGCCAGCACTTAACCACTCGGACGGCCCTGAAAAAACTTTTAAGTTTGATGTAATCCCATATGTTCATTTTTTCTTTTATTTCCCTAGCCCGAGAGGATATATCAGGAAAAATATTACTCAGGGTAATGTCTGCAAATTTACTCCTTTTCTTCTAGTAATTTTATGCTTTCAGGTCTTACATTTAAGTCTTTAATCCATTTTGAGTTTGTTCTCATATATGGTGTAAGTAGGTGGTCCATTTTCATTTTTTTACACGTGTCAGTCCAATTATCCCAGCACCATTTATTAAATAGACTATCTTTACTCCAATGTAAATTCTTGCACCCATTGAAATAAATTAAATGACGGCATAAGGATGGGTTTATTCCTGGGCTCCCTGTTCTGTTTCATTGGTCTATGTGTCTATTTTTAAACCAGTAGGATACTGTTTTGATTACTACAACCTCGTAGTATGTTTTGATGTCAGCTAGCATGATCCTTACCGCTTTGTTCTTATTTCTCAAGATTGCCATGGCTATTCAGGTTATTTTGTGGTTCCATATAAATTTTAGGATGATATGTTCTATTTCTGAGAAAAATATCCTTGGTAATTTGATTGGAATTGCATTGAGCCTATATATTGTCTTAGGTGTATGGACATTTTAATTATATTAATTCTTCCTATCCATGATCATGGTATGTATTTCCATTTATTTGTATCTTCTTTGATTTCTCTCTTCAGTGTCTCATAATTTTCTGAGTGCAGGTCTTTTACTTCTTTAGTTAAATTGATTCCTAGATATTTTACTGTTCTTGAAGCAATTGTAAAAGGTATTGATTTCCTGATTTCTTCTTCTGAGAGTTTATTATTAGTGTATACAAATGCATCTGATTTCTGAAAATTAATTTTGTATCCTGCTACATAACCAAATTCAATTATCTGTTCTAGCAGTTTTTTGGTGGAGTCTTTGGGATTCTCAATATATATATTGTCATGTCATCTGCAAATAATAACAATTTTACTTCCTCTTTTCCAATTTGGAAGCCTTTTATTTCATTTTCTTGTCTGATTGCTGTGGCTAGAACTTCCAGAACTATGTTAAATAGATGTGGTGAAAGTGGGCAGCCTTGTCTTGTTACTGATCTTAAGGAGAAGCTTTTAGCCTTTCCCCATTGAGTTCAATGTTTGCTGTGTGCTTATCATATATGGCCTTTATTATGTTGAGATATGATCCCAGTATTCCGACTTTGCTAAGAATTTTGTCATAAATGGCTGCTGGATTTTGTCAAATTCTTTTTGTGCATCTATTGATATAATCATATGATTTTTATTTTTCATTTTCTTAATGTGATGTATTACGTTAATTGATTTGCGGATACTGAACCAGCCTTGCATACCAGGAATGAATCCCACTTGATCGAGGTGCATGATTTTTTTTTTTTTGAGGGCAGTGTCACTGACCCTCACATGTGGGACCGAACTGGGGCCACTGGCTTCCCCAGCCAGCGCTTAACCACCACGCCACTTGGCTGGCTCAAGGTGTATGATCCTTTTAATGGGATGCTAAATTCGATTTGCTAGTATTTTGTTGAGAATTTTTGCATCTATGTTCATTAGGGATATCGGCCTGTAGTTTTCCTTTTTTTTGTAATATCTTTGTCTGATTTTGGGATCAGAGTAATAGTGACCTCATAAAATCTGCTTGGGCACCTTCTCTCTTTCTGTATTTTTTGGAATAGTTTGAGGAGAATCGGTATTAATTCTTTTTGGAATGCTTTGCAAAATTCACCTGTGAAGCCATCTGGTCCAGGACTTTTGTTGTTGGAAGCTTGTTAATTACTGATTCAATTTCTTTGGTAGTAATCAGTCTGTTCAGTTTGTTTCTTTTTGGTTCAGACTTGGTAGATTGTATGCTTCTAGAAATTTATCCATTTCTACCAGATTGTCAAATTTGTTGGCATATAGTTGCTCATAGTATTGTCTTAAAATTTTCTGTATTTCTGTGGTATCTGTTGTCACTTCTCCTCTTTCATTTCTGATTTTATTAATTTGGGTCCTCTCTCTTTTTTTATTGGTGAGTCTGGCTAAGGGTTTGTTAATTTTATCTTTTTTTAAAAAACAGCTCTTCGTTTCATTGATCTTTTGTATTGTTTTTCATCTCTATTTCATTTATTTCTGCTCTGGTATTTACTAATTCCTTCCTTGTTCTCCATGTAGGCTTGTTTTGCTGTTCTTTTTGCAGTTCCCTTCCGTGTAAAGATAGTCTGTTGATTTGAGATTTTTCTTCCTTCTTTAGGTAGGCCTGCACTGCTATGAACTTCCCTTTTTGGATTGCTTTCGCTGCATCCCAGAGATTTTCGGTGGTGGTGGGGTTTTTTTGTTTTGTTTTGTTTAAGATTTTTATAGGGTATTGGGGGAGGGGAAGAGCAATGGGGAATCGGGGAAGGGGAACAAACAAGTTGCTGTCCTTTTCTTCTTCAGTCTAGATGCGGAGGAGGCTGCTTCATTGGCCCACGCTGGCCTCGTCATTGTGCTCTTCCCAGATGAGGCCTCTGGATGGTCGCTCAGTGCGGCTATTGGCAGCTCACGCCAGCTGCCTGCCACTCATGCTGGCTGCAGGCCACTCACTGTAGCCTATGGCAGCCCACCGCAGCAGGGGCTGCAGCCTACACCGTTGCTGGGGCTTGTGCAGCCCAGCTCCAGGTGGAGCTGTTTTTAGCTGTAGAGGGCACTGTCACTGGCCCTCATGTGTGGGATCTGAACTGGGGCCGCTGGCGTCCCAAGCCAGATCTTAATCAATGCACCACTCGGCCGGCCCATGGGTCATGGTGTTTTCATTTTCGTTTGTCTTGAGGTATCTTTTGATATCCTCCTTGATCTCATTTTTGACCCACTCGCTATTCAGTAGCATGTTATTCAGCCTCCATGTATTCATGTGTTTTCCAGAAGTCTTCTTGTAATTGATTTATAGTTTCATAGCATTGTGGTCAGACACTTGATATGATTTTAATCTTCTTAAGTTTATTGAGACTTGTTTTGTGGCCTAATATGTGGTCTATCTTGGAAAATGTTCCATGTGCACTTGAGAAGAATGTATATTCTGTAGCTTTGGGGTGAAATGCTCTAAAAATATCGATTAAATCCAGTTGGTCTAAAGTGGCATTTAAGTGTCATTGCTAGTGTCATTGTTGCTTTTAGGATTCTGTCTTTGTCATTAACCTTTGCCATTTTAACTATGATGTGTCTTGTTTTAGGCCTCTTTTAAGGCCACTATGTCCATGTTGATTTTCTGTCTGGAGGATCTGTCCATTGGTGACAACAGGGTATTCAAGTCCCCTACTACGACAGTGTTACTGTTGATCTCTGTCTTTACATCTGTCAAAATCTGTTTTATATACTTAAGAGCTCCTATGTTGCGTGCATAGATGTTTACTACTGTTAGTCCTCATGTTGAATTGATCCCTTTATTATTATGTAGTGCCCTTCTTTGTCTTTTATTGTAGTCTTCATTTTAAAGTCTATTTTGTCCTAAATAAGTATTTTACTCCAGCTTTTTTCTCATTCCATTTGCATGAAATATCTTATTCCATCCCTTTACTTTCAGTCTGTGTGTGTCGTTTGATCAGAGATGAGTCTCTTGTAGACAGCATATGCATGGGTCCTGTTTTCTTATCCACTCAGCCACTCTGTGTCCTTTGATTGGAGCATTTAGCCCATTCACATTTAAAGTAATTACTGATAGGTGCATTTTACTGCCATTTTGTTATTTGTATTTCTGGTCTTCCTGGGTTAGCTTGTTTTCCCATTTCTTCTGTTTAAAAAAGCCCTATTAACATTTCCTGCAATGCTGGCTTGGTGGTAATGAACTTCTTAAGCTTATTCTTTTCTGAGAAGCTCTTCATTTCTCCTTCAATTTTAAGTGATAACCGTGGTAAGTACAGCAATCTTGTTTTAGACCTTTCTTTTGCATTACTTTGAATATTTCCTGGCACTCCATTCTGGCCTGCAGAGTTTCTGAAGAAAAGTCAGCTGTTAGTCTTATAAGACTTCCTTTGTATGTAACCTGCTGTCTTTCACTTGCTGCTTTTAAGATTCTGTCTTTGTCTTTAACCTTTGCCATTTTAACTATGATGTGTCTCGTTGTAGGCCTCTTTCAGTTCAGTTTGTTTGGAACTCTCTGCACTTCCTTGGCTTGTATGTCAATTTCCTTCACCAGGGCAGGGAAGTCATTATTTCTTCAAATACATTCTCAATCCCTTGCTTCTTCTCTTCTCCTTCTGGTATTTTTATGATGTGAAAGTTGTTGTGTTTCATGTTGTACCATAGGTCTCTTAAACTATTTTCATTCTTTTTTATTCTTTTTTCTTTTTGTTGTTCCAACTGGGTGATTTCTGCTATTTTGTCTTCTAATTCGCTGATCTGATCCTCTGCTTCATCTATTCTAGGTGATTCTTTCAAGTGTGTTCTTTATTTCAGTTATTGTATTCTTTAGTTCTAACTGGTTGTTTTTATGGTTTCCCTATTCTTTCTTATGTCCTTGCTAAGTTCCTTAAACATTCTTATCATCAGTGTTCCAAACTCTGTCTCTGAAAGTTTGGATACCTCTGTTTCATTTAGTTCCATTTCTAGAGGTTTCTTCTGATCTTTTACTTGGGACATGTTTCTTTGTTTCTTTGTTCTGGCTGTCGTTCTGTGATTGCTTCCATGTATTAGATAGATCACCTAGAAAGAAGAGAAAGAGAAAAAAAGAAGTGGGGGGCTCTCCATCCTCTTTAACCTGCAGGCCACTTGCTCAGCAGTAGAGAGTCTCTGTGCGACACAGCATCAGCTGTTGGGGGAAAGGGCTTAACGTGTTATGCACCAGCCTCCCTCTCAGGCTTGCAGAGAGCTTTCCACAATTAATTGCTGTGTTCTCTGGAATCGTGCTCACTACTGAAAATCTTCACAAGTTGTTGTGGGTTGTCTGGTGCTGAAAAGAACCCTCTGTGGCCTGTGGAGGTGTGGACTAGGCACAAGGGGCTCAGAGTGCCTCTGGCAACACAGCTCTAGGCGGGTGGAGCAGGTCCCCAAAGCACCACTGGATGTGGTCTGTGGTCCCCACCAAGTCAGAGCAGCACGCACTCTGCACCAGAAACCAGCCCACACAAACTCACCAGAAAGCCCCGACCAGATCATGCAGGTGCACAGCTCCCAGCCCAACACTCTCAGGAAAACTCCCGGTGTCATCCTGTCCCTATCGGCTGCTCGCAGATCAGTCTAAGCAGCCCAACAGCCAATCCCCAGCCTGGCAACTCTGCACAATCAGGGTGAAGGGTGGGGATCCAAGGTGGCTTGTGTACTTCTATGTCTCAGCAAGCAGCCTGTTGGAGCCATAGGGCACCCATCCGGCATTTCCCTGGCAATGCAGCACAAGCAGGGCGGAGGGTGGGAATCCAAGGCCTCATGCGCAAGCACACACACACTCACTCCTACGCCAATTTCACCTGACCAATGCGGTCCCGCGTCTGACCCTCTGTGGGAGGACCCTACCCTGAGAAAATGGCGCCCTCCTTTACACTACTTGTGTGCAAGCTCCATATCAGCGAACAATAGTCGTCAAAACACCAGCTTCTGCACCAAAGGTGTTCAGTTCAGTCCGTCCCCGCAGGCCCCTGGGCTCGGTTCACACAGCTACTCCCTCCACCAGGAACCGGGTGAGTGCTCACCAGCGAGTAAACCTGTGCACTGGCCCACTGGTTCTCCAGCCGCCCTCATCCTCACCGAGCCAAGAGTCCTCAATAATTTCTACTGCCAGCTATCATAGAACTCCTCTTCCTGGCAAAGCAATTCTTGGCTAGTGAGCTCGGTGTGGGGCCAGAGGGCCTCTCCCCCAACTGGAGAAGCCTCCCCACCATTGGATCATCCCTCATGAACTCACACTCTCTCGTCTGCACCCCTCCTGCCAGACTTGACATGGCCTCCTCTTTAGGTCCTTGTTTAGAGGTTCTGTTCATCTAGTGTTCAGGGGACTTCCAAGTTTAAATGTTGTATAAATTATTTGTAATTTTGATGTAATGCTGGGAGGCAGACGGCACAGCATCCATCTATTCTGCCATCTTACCAGAAGCCCCTTTTTGTTTTTTGAGTCCACATAAAAGTGAAATCAGGGCTGGCCGTGTGGCTCAGTTGGTTAAGAGTTGGCTTGGGAGCGCGAGCTCTGAGCAGCAGGGCCCTGGTTCGGATCCCACATGAGGGCCAGTGATGCTGTCCTCTACAGCTAAGATGGTGAATAATGGTTCTACCTGGAGCTGGGCTCCTGTGAGTCATTGGCGACAGCGTAGGCTGCAGTGGGCTGCCATGAGCTACCATGAGAGGCTGGCAGCCAGCATCGCAAGACTGCCTCAAGCTGCCATGAGCGGTTATCCAAGAGCTGGCGACCAACTGCCTCACCTGGGAAGAGCAAAATGATCACAATACCAACATAGGCTAGTGAAGCTACATCCTCCACAACTAGACTAAAGAACCAAAGGACAGCAACTTGTCTGTTCCCCTCCCCCAATTCCCCAATAAAATCTTTTTTAAAAAAAAGTGAAATCTTATGGTATTTGTCTCTCTATATATAATTTATTTCACTTACAAAATACACACTAAGTCCATTCATGTTGTCACAAATGGTAAGATTTCATTCTTTTGCATGTCCAACTAATGTTCCAGTGTGAGTGTGTGTGTGTGTGTATCACTTCTTTAACCATTTGACTTTTAACTGGAGCACTGAATCCATTTACATTTAAAATGATTACTGATAGGTAGTAGTTATTGCCATTTCATTGTTTTCTGATTGTTTTCGTACTTCTGTTCCTTTCTTGCTCTCTTCTCTTGAATGTTGATGACTTTCTGTAGTGTTCTGGTTGGATTCCTTTTTCTTTATGGTATATTTCTTGTAGACTTTTGATTTGTGGTTACCATGTGTTTCCCATATACCACAAGCTATTTTATAGCAGTTTATTTTAAGTTCTTGGTCACTTAAGTTCAAACACATTCTAAAATCACTACCATTTTTACTCACGCCCTCCATGTTTATGTTTCTGTCATTATATTTTACTTCTTTCTGTGTGTGTGTGTCTGTCTGTCCCTTGATTTACTGTTGTAACTACACATGAAATTCCTAATTTTGCCTTTGAACTTTTGTACTAGCTTTAGTGTTGGTTGATCCATTGCTGTGATGTTTTGGCCTCTGACATTTTTTTTCTTTGTGATATTTTCTTATTTATATTTTTTATTTTTCTTCTTAAAGAAGTCCCTTTAACATTTCTTGCAATATTGATTTGGTGCTTATGGACCTTTTTCTTGTATGGGAAGTTCTTTCTCTTTCCTTCAGTTCTAAATAATAGCCTTCCTGGATAGAATAATTTTCATTGTACATCCTTGCTTTTTATCACTTTGAGTATTTTATGCCAATCCCTTCTGACCTGCAAGTTTTCTGTTGAGAATTCAGCTGAAAGTCTTATCAGAGGTCCCTTGTAGATAACAAACTGCTTTTCTCTTGCTACTTTTAAGATGATCTGTCTTTAACCTTTGCTATTTTAATTATGATGTCTTGGTGTGGCCCTCCTGTTGTTAGGGGCTCTCTGCACTTCCTGAGCTTGTATATCTATTTCCTTTGAAAAGTTAGGGAAGTTTTCCATCATTATTTCTTCAAATAGGCTTTCAATTCTTTGATCTCTCTCTTCTCCTTCTGGTACCCCTATAATGTTAATGTTGTCCCAGAAGTCCCTTAAACTATTCTCAATTTTTTCATATTCTTTCTTTTTGCTGTTCCAATTGGGTGTTTTCTGCTACCTTGTCTTCCAAATATGAACCTCTGCTTCACCTAATTCTGTTGATTCTATTTAATGTATTCACTTCAGTTATGTATTCTTCATTTCTGACTGGGTCTTTTTTTGTGTTTTCTATATCCTCTTTTGTTTCCTATCTATCACTTTGTTGAAGTTCCCACTGAGATCACTGAGCATCCTTATAACCAGTGTTTTGAACTCTGCATCTGGTAGATTGCTTGTCTCAATTTTTAGTGCTTTATCTGCAGTTTTATCCTGTTCTTTCATTTGGGATATGTTTATTTCCTCATTTTAGCTGCCTTCCTGTGTTTGTTTCTATATATTAGGTAGATCTGCTACATCTAACAGTCTTGGCAGAGTGGGCTTATGTAGTAGATGTCCTGTGGGGCCCAGTCTCCCTGAACACCTTAGTTGGGTGTTCCAGGGGTGCCCCTTGTGTGGGTTGTGTGTGCCCTCCTGTTGTAGTTAAGCCTTGATTGCTGTTCGCACATCAGTGGATGGGATTGATTCTCTGGCTGACTATCTGTGAAGACTGGCCATAACTACAGCAAACAGCGTATTTGGTGGTGCTTTACCCCTCGGTGTGAGATTCACGTTAGCAAGGTTCTGGTACTTGCTGAGTCTCCCCCTTTGGTGTGTCATTTGTGGCACTAATTGGGTAGTGCTCTGGCATGGTCTGAAGCCAACCACCTGGTATGGTAGTTCTGGGGCCTCTTGGGATGAGCTCTATTGCAGGCCAAGGTCAGCAGCTGCCTGTATCTGACCCGGGAGCTACATGGTAAGAGCTACAAAGTGATCTGCAATTGGTAGCTGCCTGTGCAGGGCTTGGAGGCACCTGGGATTGGTTAAACTGCGAACTGAGGCCAGCTGCCTCTAGTGCTAGGCTTGGGGTTGCTTAGCAAGAGGTACTGGGCACACCAAAGCCAGCTGCTGCTTATCTGGGGTTTGTGGACCTTTGAGAGATTTTTTAAAATTCTACAGCACGGGTCAAGGCTGGCCAGCTATTTGAGAGGATCAGACCCTGAAAGAGGTTCGGGCTGGTGAGTGGGTTGGTTGGGGCAGGTTCTCAAGGAATCACAATGATGGGGCTAGAGCTGTTAGCCAAATGGATGGAGACTCAGATAGGGTGCCCACCTGTCAGCTGTGTGGGGGAAGGGTTCAAGAAAGGAACAATGGCGCCTTACAGAGAGAGTTAGCCCTCCCCCTGAAGTCAGATAATTCAGTTCCTCCCCATAGGTCCCTGGCACTTTTTGAGCTGCTGTATCTTCACTGGAGCTTAGGGTGTTTGTAAGTCTGTATGTGGACCCTTTAAGAGGATGCCTGGGTCTGCAGTAGCCCTTGATGTCACCCAAACTGAGTCCCTAATGATTTTCACAGCCAAATGTGGTGGGGCACAACCCTTCCCAGCACTGGTGCGCCAGGTTAGAGCCCAGTATGGGGCTGGGACCCCTCACTCCTTAGGGGAGGACCTCAGCAGCCAAGATATCTTTTCAGATTCTTAACTGCCACACGTGGGTGTGAGACCAGCCTATTCCACATATTCACCCCTCCTACCAGTCTTGGCTTCTTTATATCCTTTGTTATAGGAGTTCTGTTCAGCTAGTCTTCAGGTGGTTCTCAAAGGTGGTTATTCCATAATTTAATTGAATGTTGATGTGATAAGAGGCAAGCACAGCATTTACCTATGCTGCCATCTGACCAAAAGTCTCCCAAAAAAGATGAATTTAAATCAGGGTTCAACAAACTCTCGTGCTGGAGCTAAATCCAACCCAACACTTGATTTTTGTAAAGTTCTACTGGAACACAGCCACACCCATTCATTTATATATTGCCTATGGCTGCTTTCACCTTACAACGGTGGAGTTGAGTAGTAATGATAAAGACCTTGTGGTCAGCAAAGCCAATGTATTTACTATATGGTCATTTACAAAAAAACTTTGCCAACCCTTAATTTAGAACCTTACCTCACAATGTACACAAAAATTAACTGAAAACAGATCATAGGCCTAAATATAAAAGCCAAAACTCTAAAACTCTTAGAAGAAAAGATAGGATAAAATTTCCATAACCTTAGCTTAGACAAAGACTTACAGGATATGACACTAAAAGAGCAATTAATAAAAGAAAAATATTAAACTTCATCAGAATTACAAAATTAAAAAATTACAAAAAGTGTTTGCACTTTTTCATACCATTAAGAGTATGGAAAGACAAATCACATATTGGGTCAAAATATTTGCAAATCATAATATGATGACGAGCTTGTCAGCATAAAGAAATCCTGTAACTCAATAATAATAAGACAAAACCTAATTAAAAGTGGGCAAAAGACGTGAATACACATTTCACCAAAGAGAACACACAGATGGTAAATAAGCCCATGTAAAGATTTCTAACATGAGTAGTTATTAGGGAAATACGAATTCAAACCATAATTAGAAACCATTTCACACCCATTAGAATTGCTATAATTAAAATGATAAACAAGTGTTGCTGAGGATATGGAGAAATTCAAACCCTTATATATTGCTGGTGGAAATGATGTAAAATGCTACAGCTGTCGTCCTATGATAGCCAGCCTGCCCCCATGCACCTTTCCATAAATACAGATCATTACTTCAATATTATGCCTACTCTATGTATCCCTACTTGGCCCCAAAAGATGGCTGGTTAGTCAATGACGTGTAAGATTCCTCATGGGAGGAACAACCTAAGACAGGCACAGCCGCATGGGAGCCATAGGAGGAATCATGGAGTTGAGGAAAAAGGGCTTAGACCCCTTGTTTCAGGTTCTGACAGCCTGCCTGTGAAATGACCTATTGATGTGATAATGTCTGTCCTCCATTCGTTCTTATCAGTAGGTTCTGGGAGAGGAAGTTTTTGTGTCTTAGGAGGTGCATAACAATAACATCATGGGACCTTAGATGATGGCAGCTTGCAGGCATGGGAGATTTGGCCTTAAGCTATGTTCTCTAGTATGAGACTCACAAACCACGGAAGATACATTAATCTTAATGTATTCCACATGAATATGTGGAATATGTGAGACAATAAAAGGAGCAGTCAGGCCTGATTTGGCACTCAGTCGATGAGGCTGGAGGCCCCTGGTACCAACTGCATTTTTCTTTTATTTGTATCTCTCTCTTTCTTAGCCTTTCGTCATCCCTTCTCCACTCCCACTGCTCTGTCATGCTGGATGCGACATACAGTCACTTTGGAAAATAGTCTGGCAGTTTCTTAAAAAGTTAAACTGAAAAATTAGCCCAATTCATGAACAGAATGACCCAGCAATTCTACTCTTACATATCTATCCAAGAGAAATAAAATCATATGTCCACTAAAAAACTCATACACAAATGTTCACAGCAGCATCATTCATAATAGTCAAGAACTGGAAACAATTCAAATGTCTATTAACTGGTAACTGCATAAACAAAATGCAGTTTGTCCATATATATACTATGCAATAAAAAGGAACAAACTAATGATACATGCTACATCAATGAAACATCACTAAAAACATTATGCTAAGTGAAAGAAGCCAGATGTAAAACACATATGAGTCCATTTACATGAAATGTCCAGAAAAGGTAAATGTATAGAGACAGGATTTGTGGTGCTGACCTAAGCCTTAAAGTGGAGTGCAGAGTAACTGCAAATGGGCACAAGGGATCTTTTTAGGTCTTGCAAATGTTCTGAAATCCAATTGTGATGACAGTTGCTAACCTTTGTAAATTTGCTAGTCTTTGAAACTGGGTGAATTTTATATGTAAAATACACTCAATTAAGCTTATTGAAAAAAAAACAATCGGGCCAGCCAGTGGCGCAGTTGATTAGAGCACAAGCTCTGAGCAACAGGGTCGCCGGTTCAATTCCCACCTGGGCCAGTGAGTTGCACCTGTGCTGAGCTGCCACTGAGCTGCCAACGGGAAGCCAGATGGCTCAGCTGATGAGAGCGCATGCTTTTAACAAGGTTGCCAGTTCAACTCCCACATGGGATGGTGGGCTGTGCCTCCCCGGCACTAGACTGAAAGTGGCAACTGGACTTGGAGCTGAACTTGCACCTTCCACAACTGATTGAAAGACAGCAACTTAATTTGGAGCTGATGGGTCAAAACACAATGTTCCCCTTCCCAATTCCCCAACACTGCTCCCTTCCCCAATTCCCCAATAAAATCTTTAAAAAAAAAAAATCACTATCATGATACAATGTTTGCAAAGCATTAGAAAACTGCAGTGTTGCCTCTCGGGTAACATGTAAACAGCCTTGCCTGGCATTCAGGGTCCATCACAGGTCTGGCCTCATCACTTAGCCAACTTTCTCCTGCATCCCGGCCATGTGGCTGCCAAAAGCATAAGCTATGGAGTTGCAACGTCTGAGCTTACAGCTTAACCACGAACTCGCTGTGATCTTGGGTTACTTTACCTCATTGAACTTGTTTCCTCACTTCTGAAGTGGGGATATCTCACAAGGTTAGCATGGGGGATATGTGAGATTGTGCTCTTAAAACACTCAGCAAAGAGTAAATATGTGCACACTTCTCCTGGCTGTCTCAGGCACATCTTCAAAGTCACTTCTGCAGAGTAGCATTAGCTGACCATCATCCCATGAGCAGGTAGCCCCATTACTCTGCACACTTTGCTTCCTTCACAGCACTTGTAGTTCCTTTTATTTCCTTGCCTCTTTTTTCTCTTTTGTTCTGTCCTTGCTCCTGGGCTGAGGTCTCCACGAAGGAAGGGACCTTATGCTTTGTCCCTTATTATCTCTGTAAGGCCAGGCCCCGTGCCTGGCCAGTAACACAGTCACAGTAAGCATTTGCTGAGGTGATAAACAGTAGTTATTGGTGAAGTGCTTGGCATGTGGCTTTTCTGGTACTGTTTCTTGCGTGTCTTAGTACATCCTCCTTGGTCTTCCCTTTGGCAGTGGACCAGACCTGCCTCACAGGAACAATGAATGATACAGCCAGGAGGGTGTAATGAGCCTGGAGGCACACCTGAAGCAGCAGGCTGGGGAAATGACTAGGGAAGAGCCTCAGAGCAGTTGAAAGGGAAAAGGATAGACACAGTGAGGAGTCTGAATGTTGAAGAGCAGCCATCTTCACCTGAATCACCACCAAAGATAGCTGCTCACATGGGGCAGAGAAGAGGTAAAGCAGATGTATGAGGTCTGACAATTAAGTTCACAAACTCATTGGACCGATGTTGCTAACCTTTTTTGATATCAGAGGGATTATTCATTATGAATTTGTACCAACTGGACAAACAGTTAACCAAGTTTATTATTTGGATATGCTGAAAAGGCTGCGTGAAAAAGTTAGACGACTTGAACTTTTCGCCAACAATTCATCACATTACAACAATGCACCAGCTCACATGGCACTGTCCGTGAGGGAGCTTTTAGCCAGTAAACAAATTGCATTGTAACACTCTCCTTAGTCACCTGATCTGGCTCCCACTGACTTCTTTCTTTACCCAAAGATATAGGAAATATTGAAAGGAAGCATTTTGATGACATTTAGGACATCAAGGGTAATACAATGACAGCTCTGATGGCCATTCCAGAAAAAGAGTTCCAAAATTGCTTTGAAGGGTGGTCTAGGCGCTGGCATTGGTGCATAGCTTCCCAAGGGGTACTTTGAAGATGACGGTCGTGACATTCAGCAATGAGGTATGTAGCACTTTTTCTAGGATGAGTTTGCGAACTTAATTGTCCAACCTCATATACAGGACATTATTGCCATGTGTGTGCCTTGTCTTACTGGAGGATGAGGTTAAACATACTGGTTGAAATGAAATATTTATGTATTTCACATATGCCTGCTCTGAAACCTAGAGTTGAATATAAGTGCAGCATTTTGCATTAATTAAATTTCTTTTAGCTTCCATGGAATTAGAGCTTGACTTCAGTGTGTAAATTTATGCAAATAAGTGTGCAAACTAGCATTTAGTTTTAAGGAAACTAGAGCACTTTCCAGGACCAGGACCAGGGGATTAAACACAAGAATATTTAATTTTTTCTGAAGAGGCTAGGGCAGATATTCTTCTTTGACATTTACTTTCTATTAAATTAACTTCTCATTTTGTTCATCCAATGATCTTTTCTACTGATTTTTATTCACCTGCCTAAAGACAAGGTGGACTCCCCAACCCTCAATAACTGCTAACAAAAAAGCCTCTACACCAAAACACTTCATTGTTGTCACGTCTTTTTCTCTGATCTCCCTCTTTTAAACCCAGCACGTAAGGGGAAGGAATGAGGAGGGGAGAGAGAGTGGAAGGGAGAGAGGAAGGGGCTCTCATAGCGTGGGGCCATGCACCCCACAGTATGCCTCAGAACAAGTCATTTATTTTTTCTAATGAGTTTCCCCAACAGTCAACCAGTAGCCAAAGCTCCCTTTCATTTTAATAACCTCTGGTAGAATTAAGTGGGACACCGGCACTCAGGACAGGTAGAGGCTTTGTCATAGAATTCTCATGCTGTCTTGCATATCAGGGTGGGGAGGAAACTGGAGTAGTGAAAAGGCTGTTTTTTGCACCCAAAAGATCTGGATTAAAGTCTCAGAAGTTACTCAGGTAACACATTCCTTAACCTCCCTAAGCCTGATTCTCCCTTTTAAAGAGACATTATACTTTGCAGAATTAAGAGAACTAGAAATAAAATGTACCTGTCTGATATAATAACTCAAAAGATGATGTTCCTCTGTCACCTTAAAGGAAATCACTTCCAAAGGGACTCCCCTGAACCTTAGAAGGCTCCCACTGACCTAACTTTGCAACATTCCCCAAAGCAGGAAACCAGATGACAAAGGTGGGGAGCACCCAAACAGAGCCAATGGTATCTTTCTAAATTCTAATTCTCAACCTTCCAACATCAGCCTTCCACTCCCCATTTTGTCTCTGCCAATGAATAAAGTCAGGACTAGATAACACCTAGCAATGTGCAAGGTACTGCACTAAGTACTGTGCCAGGCGAAAAACAGAAACTCCACACACATACACACACATACATACATACACACACACACTCACACACACACACACACGCTCATTATAAAACATTCTGTACTTTCTCTAAACACTTGCACAAACATGTTCATCTTACTGCAGGCACAGTATTATCACTCCCCCTCATCTTTTTAAAATACGATTGGGGCTCAAAAGGTAAATTGTTCACCCAAGGCCACACAGCTAATGAGCATCCATCTAGAAGTTAGACCTCTTGATGTCTTTTTCTGAGCCACCTCCCTAATTAGTTCACCTACACCCAGGTTTGCATTCCATTTAAACTCAGACTCTCACTGGGTCCATCAATTTAATCACCCAATTATTTACAAAGCACCCACTATGCGCCAGGAAAAGGCATAGGAGGAAGTGTAGCATTCAATGAACAGGCCCTGGAGTTGCTTACTTCAATCCCAGCTCTACCACTTGTCACTTAGTTGACCCTGGATAAGTTACTTCATCTATCAACGCCTCAGTTGTCCTTAATCTATAAAATGGACAAATGGAATTCTGTCTCTCATAGGGCTGTTGAAAATTAAATGATAGAATATCTGCAAAGGGTACTGTATGGCCCCCACTAAGCATCAAATGTGAGCTGCTTTTATACGATTATTCTAGGTTCTGAGAGGAGGGTCTCAAATCAAAACAATTATCAATACAAGTTATAAATGGTGATGAGCACTATAAAAAATGTGTGACAGTGTGGGTGGGAAGATAGTTTAGATAAAGTGGAGAGGGACATATACTCAGATGATATTTGAAATATAATAAGAATGAGAAGAGCCAGATACAAGAATGGCTGGGGAAGAGAAAAAGCAAATGATGAGGTCCTGTGATTGCAGCAAGCCAACATCTTGCTGGGACAAGGAGGTCCTGAGGCCAATGAATAAATGGGGGGAGGGGGGAGCGAGAGTTGAGGGAACTGGCATAAGATGTGAACAGAGAGGTCAACAGCACAGCTTTGTAAAACAAGGAAAGGTGATTCCACTTCATCTTAAATGCGCTATGCATCCATTGAAACTCTTGCTTAGGTTTTTAAGTAAGGGGATGGGTATATGATTTGATTCACAACTTTTAAAGTGCCCCTTTGGCTGCAGTGTTGAAAAGTGGAGAGCCCCACGTTAAGAGTTTGCAGTTGTCCAGGATTGGAAGCATCTCATGTATGTATACATAACAAGACACGCGCACTGGGGTGAGGGGGAACAAATTCAGGTAACAATTAGGTCCACTGGAGCTGGAATGTGGCCTCCCTACCTCTCCTGCTCTCCACTCTTTCTCGCCTGATGCCAGTCTAGTGGTGAAGCCTGAAGGTAGCCAGACACACTCTGCACGGGAAACCCCAGGCATTTCCCGAGCCTCACCTCCCTCATTTATCCGGCAGGGAAACGTACTCCACCAGGAATTAGGGAGGGCTCAAAGAACATGACGCGTCCACCTGCTCTAGGCCCACACCTCCCCTTAGGCCGGACCGCAGCACCCGCGCCCTCGGGCACACTCCAAGCCCACCCGGCCCCGGCCACGCTCGCTCGGAGAGCCCGCCTGCGGCTCGCTCACCCGGATGCCATGCAGCACCCGGACCCGGTCCTCTTCGTCCATTCCGAAGGACACCCTGCGACCCTCGCTGCTCTCAATGCTCCCCATGGCAAGAGGCAAGCGGGCAGACGGCCAAGCGACTCGGCTCCAGAGCAACAAAGCAGACGCCCGATTGTGGCTTGTGGCACAAGCCAACAAAACCACGTTTTATTGGTCGCCGGCGGCTCAAGCAGTCAAGTGGCATGGACCCGCGGGGCATTGTGGGGGTTGTAGTCTCGCCAGCCAGGGCTATCCTGTGAAGAGGGAGCGCCCTGGGAGGTGTGTGATGGAAGTCGTGAAAAAACGTGTTGAAAGTGATGCACCGAGTGCATACGCGCCAAGAGCCTGGAATGGCAGGCCAAAAAGCAGGGGAGCGATCATCCCTTGCTTTTGGGCTCACTTGGAAAGATCATCCTTGAAACAGAGCCAAGGGTGATATTCTGAGGCAACCATGTGAAGGCAAACTTGGGATGGTTCTCAGCTGGGTTCATTCAGCTAACTGGTATTGAGCTGCACCGCTCAAGCATTGACTTAGCTGTGGAGAACACAATGACTAAGACTTGCCCTACCTTCCTGATGTTTAGATATAATTCAGGAAACAAATGAAAAGGCAAGCAAGCATGTAAATAAACTTGAGAACCAGTGTGATAAGTGCCATGAGAGAAATTAATAGAAAAAAGGTGGCCTCCTTTAATTTAAGAGGTCAGAGCAACTTCTCTGAGGAAGAAGCATTTGAATTGAGACCTAAGGACTAGTAGGAGTCAGCCAGAAGAAGATGGAAGAAGAACTATGCTGGGGACCAAACAGTACAAAAGCCCTGAGACAGAAAGATCTGCTACATTCAAGAAAGAAAGAGGGTCCAGCCACAAGGATGGAAAGTGAGAAGAGAGCAAAGAAGAGCCAGAGGCAAGGAGGTCAGAGCAGGAAGGCCCAAATCATGTAAGGTCTTATAGTCCAGGGTCAGAGTTTTATTCTTGGGAGGACAGTGAATGGTCCTAAGCATTTAGGAGACATTGTCAAAGGAGCATACATATTATGCATTGAGTACAGTGTGAAAAGCACTGTATTTATGATTCTCACACAGGATTATATGTGTAATGGAGGAACAAATGATTGCTATTCATAGCCACAGTGACCTTGAATGAAGCCCCCTCTTGTTTGCCTGAGTTGCTGAATGGAGCTGAGTTTCGAATCTGAACCTGGGGAGCACTGGATTGCTACATGAAATAGCAAGAGTAATTTCGTGCTCCACTTTGCAATCTGGAAAGGAAGGCATGAGGAGGAGAGAATGAGAGAGACCAGTGAGATGCTCTCAGATAAGAACAGCTTAAATGAGGAAGCCAGTGAACATTCCAGAAGTGAACCAGCCAGAGGATTTTTATGAACAAGGACATATGCTAATTTTATTCAAAATATTTTGATTTGCAAATCTACCTCCTTCCCTTCTGTCCTCCATTTCTTCCTATAAGCAGAGCCTGAGTAGGGGATTCTGAGGCAAGGAGTTTATGGGGGAAGTGCCTCAGGAAAAAAGAAGTGAGGAAACAGACGAAAATGGAGAAAAGCTAAGTAAAGATGTGGTCAAAGCTGGAGACTGGCTTCAGCCTGATCCTGTAGGGGACCCTGGAGCACAAATTACAGCCAGAAATAGTCCCACTGTGAGGCAGGGGACTGGCCTTCTGTACCCCACATCAGTCAGTCATTGGCAGCCCAAGACAATTCTTCAGTGAAGGGAACATCTGTGAGTTGCCAACATCCCACACCTACAGCAGCTGGGGGATGGCTTCACAGGTTAGCAAAAATTCTGGGTGGGGCACTTGCAACATCTACATGTTCCCCATATTTTTGAAGGCCTCCTGAACACTCAAACATCTTCTATGAATGTGAAAGAGGGCTGTAAAACTTGAAGAAAAGGATGGCTTTTGCTTCTGGATCAGATAATATTGGGTTGTTGGAAAAGTCATGACACATTTCTGCAATGAAAACCATACAAAAAATACATCATGACTTTTCCGACGATCCAATAAAACAATTAACACAAAAATAATTCAGCAAAACAAGATTCAGAGCCATACTTGACCATATGACTTTGTGTGGTCTCTCCCTCCCCCTCCCCCGACTCCACCACCAGCTGCCCATCTGCAAAATTCTGGGAGATAATTGGAATTCCACAAGACTTAGAGTGGGGGTTACGTTGACAGCAGCATAGCTAAGCCTCCTGACAACACAAATTCTGCATCCCTATCTCACGCAAGAAAACATAGATGCAAACAGGTGAAGATAATGTGACATAAATGCAAAGTAGAATGAGGATTTGAATAAAGGCAGTGGCATAGGGAAGGCGGAGAAGGAAAATTCATATTTTTTAGCACCTTCTATGACACAGGCACACATGCTTTTCATCCATGATCAATTCATTTAGTCCTGGAAATCATCCTGAGAGAGTTATTACCCCATTCTAAGGCCCAGGAAACTGAGGCTTTGGGGAAATAAAGTGTGACAGGCTCACTAGGTGATGCCCAATAACCATTTTCTCCTTCCTTACAACAGAATCCCTTACAACAGAATTTCCTTTGGTGCAGCAATGTGTCTGGTTAGAAAAGTTTGCTTCTTATTCTCCCACTGGTCAAAACGGGATGGTCAAAATGGGACAATTTGAGCAGTATAACAATTTGACAATTTGACTTCATAGCATTTAATTTTTTTTTAACTTTATTGGGAAACAGTGTGCTTTTCCCAAGACCCATCAGCTCCAAGTCAAGTTGTTGTCCTTCAATCTTAGTTGTGGAGGGTACAGCTCAGCTCTAAGACCAGCCATCATTTTCAATCTAGTTGTGGGAGGGCGCAGCCCACCATTCTACCAGGAGTTGAACCAGCAACCTTATTGTTAAGAGCATGTGCTCTAACAAACTGAGCCACCCGGGCGCCCCCTAATTTTTTTTTTAATCCAGTGATCCATGTATTGAGAGAGAAAGATAATGGAAAAAAAAGGGGTAAACACTTCTTTACAAAAGAATGCCAGCAAATCAATGTGAGGTTTTAAAATTGCCATTTTGCAACCCTCAGTGAATTAACTGAATCTGGTAAAAATCATCAATGAACACTAAAGCCCTTCAGTGAAAGGTCATTGAGGAACAGGATACTCACCCAACTTCTAAGTCTCACTACAAATTTCTTAGTTAACTATTGGGTTGTCGGAAAGTCATGATGTATTTCATCCATGTTTTTTTAAAGGTCATTTACTTGTATAAACAACAAAGATCAATCAATGATATATTTCCCGTTTTGTTCAATAATCTTTTGCCATCTTTCAGTGAGCTTCATAATTCCTCGTTCATAGAAGGACCTGTCTTTATTTGCAAAAAGCTGAACAAGGTGCTGTTTTACAGCCTCATCTGAATTGAACATTATACCACGCAAAGAATTTTGAAGAGAACAAAACATGTGGAAGTCTGATGGCACAAGGTCAGGCAAGTATGGTGGGTGTGGCAACATACCCCATCCAAGCTCCAATAATTTTTTTTTTTAAGATTTTATTGGGGAATTGGGGGAGGAGAACAACGTTGGGGAATCGGGGAAGGGGAACAGACAACTTGCTCTTCCGTCTAGTTGTGGAGGACATTGTTTCACTGGCCCATGTTGGTATCATCATTGCGCTCCTTTCAAGTGAGGCAGATCGGTTGCCGGCCTCTGGATGGCCACTCACAGCGGCTCTTGGCAGCTCACAGCGGTTGCCAGCCGCTCATGCTGGCTGCCGGCCACTCACTGTAGCCTATGGCAGCCCACTGCAACAGGGACTGCAACTATGCCATCCTGGGGACTCACAGCAGTCCAGCTCCAGGTGGAGCTGTTGTTCACCATCTTAGCTGCAGAGGGCAGTGTCACGGGCCCTCATATGTAGGATCCGAACAGGGACTGCTGGCGTCCCAAGCCAGCTCTTAACCAACGCGCCACTCGGCTGGCTCCAAGCTCCAATAATTTTTTTTTTTTCATTTTGACTTCTTTATTTTTTTTTTTTTTCATTTTTTTTATTAGTTTCAGGTGTACAACACAATGCAATAGTTATATTCTTTACCCCCCAAAGTGACAACCCCCCTCCCCCAGTTCCACCCCACTCCCCCCCATATCATACATATCTATCACAATTCCCCTGACTCCCCTCCACAGTATACTCCACATCCCGTGACCATCCACATATTCAGTTACAGTTGGCATACCATACTATACAACATCAGCTTCAGGTTTACAGTACAGTGATCAAGCCTCTATTCCATCCATGAAGTGGTCTCCCTAACAAGACATGTGACTATCTGACACACCACAAAATTTTTACAACATTATTATATTCCCTGAACTGTGTTTCATATCCCTGTGGCAATATTGTAGTTGCCTATTTATGCTGTCTAATCTCTTCCCCTTCTCCCCCATCCCCAACCCCTCCCAACTAGCAACCCTCAGTTTTCCCTCTACATCTACGAGTCTGTTTACTTTGATCGTTCACTCAGCTCTTCAGACTCCACACACAAGTGAGATCACATGGTACCTGTCCTTCTCCGACTGACTTATTTCACAAAACATAATAGTCTCTACACAATATTATCAATTACATTCCCAGAACTGCCCCCATATCCCTGCAGCAACATTGTAGTCCCATCTACACTGTCCAAACCGTTCCCCCTCTCCCTCTCCCCCACTGTCTCCCAACCATCAACCATCAGTTTTTCTTTATATCTGCTTGATATGACTTTAATCTTCTTATATTTACTGAGACTTGTTTTGTGGTGTAACATGGTCTATCTTGGAAAATGTCCCATGTGTACTTGAGAGGAATGTATATTCTGTTTTTTCAGGGTGAAATGCTCTAAAAATATTAACAAAGTCCAGCTGGTCTAAAGTATCATTTAAGGCCCCTCTTTCTGTGTTGATTTTCTGTCTAACGGGTCTGTCCATTGGTGACAATGGTGTTGAAGTCCCCTACTATGATAGTGTTACTGTTGATCTCTTTCTTTATGTCTGTTAAAATCTGTTATATGTAATTAGGTGTTCCTATGTTGGGTGCATAGATGTTTATTAGGGTTCTAGTGTCCTTCTTTGACTTTTATTGTAGTCATTTTAAAGTCTATTTTGTCCAAAATAAGTATTGGTACTCCAGCTTTTTTTTTGCATTTCCATTTGCATGAAATATCTTATTCCATCTGTAAACAGCATATACTTGTGTCCTATTTTCTTATCCACTCAGCCTCTCTCTGTCTTTTGATTGCAGCATTTAGCCCAATCACATTTAAAATGATTATTGATAGGTGCATATGTATTGCCATTTTGTTATTTGTATTCCTGGTCTCCCTGGGTTAGCTTGTTTACCCCTTTCTTTTGTTTAAAAAAGCCCTTTTAACGTTTCTTGCAATGCTGGCTTGGTGGTAATGAATTCCTTAAGCTTATTCTTTTCTGAGAAGCTCTTTATTTCTCCTTCAATTTTAAGTGATAGCCGTGCTGGGTAGAGCAATCTTGGTTGTAGGCCTTTATTTTGTGTCACTTTGAATAGCTCCTGCCACTCCCTTCTGGCCTACAGAGTTTCTGTAGACAAGTCAGCTGTTAGTCTAACAGGAGTTCCTTTGTATGTAACCTGCTGTCTTTCTCTTGCAGTCTCTAGCGTTCTGTCTCTATCTTTAACCTTTGCCATTTTAACTATGATGTGTGTTGGTGTGGACCTGTTTGGGTTCAGCTTGTTTGGAACCCTCTGCACTTCCTGTGCATGTATGTTGATTTCCTTCACCAGGGTAGGGAAGTTTTCAGTCATTATTTTTTCAAATACATTCTTCACCCCTTGCTTCTTCTCTTCTCCTTCTGGTATTCCTATGAGTCTAAGGTGGTTGCATTTCACCTTGTCCCATAGGTCTCTTAAACTGTTTTCATTGTTTTTTATTCTTTGGTCTTTTTGCTGTGCCAACTGGATGATTTATGCTATTTTATCTTCCAAATCGCTGATCCGCTCCTCTGCTTCATCTACTCTTCTGGTGATTCCTTCAAGTGTGTTCTTCATTTCAGTTATTGTATTCTTTAGTTCTAACAGGTTGTTTTTTATGGTTTCCCTATCCTTCTTTATGTCCTCACTAAGTTCCTTAAACATTCTTATCATCAGTGCTCTAAACTCTGTCTCTGAAAGGTTGGATCCCTCTGTTTCATTTAGTTCCATTTCTAGAGGATTCCTCTGATCTTTTACTTGTGACATGTTTCTTTGTTTCCCCATACTGGCTGTCGCTCTGGGATTGCTTTGATGTATTAGATAGATCACCAGGAGAGCCCCGGCTGGATCACGCAGGCACACAACTCATGGTCCAACACTCCCAGGAAAACTCCCAGTCTCAGCCTGTCTCAATCAGCCGCTCGCAGATCAGGCTGAGCAGCCCAACAACCAATCACCAGCCTGGCAACTCTGCAAGTGCCATGCGGAGAGTGGGGACCGAGGCAGCTTGTGCACTTCCGTGTCTCAGTGAGCAGCCTGTTGGAGCCGGATCACTCCCACTAGGTGTTTCCCCAGCAACGCAGCACAAGCCGTGAGGAGGGTGGGGATCCCAGGCGGCTCACGCACTCCCGGGTCTCAGTGAGCAGCCTGTTGGAGCGGGAGGGCACCAGTGAGCAGCCTGTTGGAGCGGGAGGGCTCCCGAGCAGCCTGTTGGAGCGGGAGGGCTCCCGAGCAGCCTGTTGGAGCGGGAAGGCACCCGCCCAGCGTTTCCCTGGCAATGCAGTATAAGCCGGTGGAGGGTGAGGATCCAAGGCGCATGAGTGCACGCACACACGCATTTCTGCGCCAGTTTCACCAGACCAATGAGGTCTCGGACCTGATCTTCTGTGGGAGGGCCCAAACCCAACAAAATGGTGCCCTCCTTACACCACTCGCGTGCAGGCTCCACACCACGGGAACAATAGTCCAAACACCTCCAGCCTTTGCACCAAAAGTGCTCAGTTCAGTCCGTCCCCGCAGGCTCCCATATCCGGCTCACACAGCCACTCCCTCCACTAGGAACCAGGTAAGTGCTCACCGGCGAGCAAGCCCAGGCACCTGCCCCACTGATTCTCTAGCTGCTCTCAGCCTCACCGAGCTGAGCAAAGAGAGTCCTCACTAATTTACTGCCGGCTATATTAGAACTCCTCTTCCCGGCAAAGGAACTCTGGGCTGGTGAGCTTGGTGTGCGGCCAGAGCGTCTCTCCCCCAATAGGAGAAGCTTCCCCACAGCTCAGGCTTCCCTCACGGGGCTCGCCCTCTCTCATCTCCACCTGTCCTACCAGACCCGACGTGGCCTCCTCTTTAAGTTCTTCATTTAGTGGTTCTGTTCCTCCAGTGTTCCGGGGAACTCCAGGGTTGAATGCCTTATAATTTGTTTGTAATTTTGATGTGATCCTGGGAGGCAGTTAGCACAGCGTCTGTCTATTGCGCCATTTTACCGGAAGTCGCTCCAATAATTTTTGATGAGTGATCAAACTTGTGTATGGTCTTGCGTTGTCACAATGGAACACAACGCATTTTCAATAAACAAGCTCTGGACTTTTCTGGATGATGGATTGTTTCAAACTGTTCAATTGTCAACAGTACACATTTGAATTGATTGTTTGGTTCCTTGGTAGGAGCTCGAAAAACACTACACCTTTAAAAATCCCATTACACTGAGAGCATAACCTTCCTCTGATGAATGTCTGCTTTCAATGTCATTTGAGGTGAATCATCACTTTGGGACCAAGACCGTTTGCTCAACACATTGTTGTAAGCAGTCCATTTCTCATCACCAATTATCAGTTGCTTCCAAAAAGGATCATTTTCTTCACATTTAATGAGCACATTGCAGGTATTTATATGTGCAGTCAAATGAATTTCTTTGAGTTCATGTGGAACCCAAATATCAAGCTTGCTTACATATCCCAGCTTCTTCAGGTGGCTGTGACCTATTGAATGACAGGTGTTCAATGTTTCTGCAGTATCTTGTGTCATGTAACATGGTTTTGACTCGATCAATGCCTTTATTTTGTCATCATCAACCTCGGCGGGCCTCCCTGACTGAGGAGCATCGTTGAGGTCAAAATCACCAGCATGGGGCCAACTGAGTGGCGCGGTGGTTAAGCGCTGGCTTGGGAAGCCAGCGTCCCTGGTTCAGTCCCACATGTGAGGGCCAGTGACACTGCCCTCAAAAAAAAAAAATCACCAGCATGGAATTTCATGAACCATCCTTGGCACTGAGGTTCTTGTAGAGCATTGTCACCGTAAACTTTATGCAACTTTTCACAAGTTTGACGCACATTCTTTCCTTTATGGATGTAAAACAGTAAAATATGGCAAAAATGCACAGTTTGGTTTTCCATCTTCAACTTGTAAAATCTTCAAAACTCAACCAAATTGCTCAATTTTTTTTAGAATGAAGCTAGAACTGTCAGCTGTCAAATGACATAGCAATCACATAGATGCGAAAGACTCTAGTACTTCCAAAAATGAACTGTTGCGATCTGTTGCAAACGTGTCATGGTTTTCCCGAGAACTCAATACAAAGGTAAAGCTGTATTGCAATGAAGAGATCTGGAAGTCACTGCCTTAACCAAATGGCCAAATTTAGCAGCACATAAAGTAGGACAACCTGAGATGATGTCCCTCCAGGTGTGATGCAATAAGGAACACACACATCTCTTGTGGAATATTGTCAAAAATGTGTGACTTTTGGCCAGCCAAGTGGCTCAGTTGGTTAAGAGCACGAGCTCTGAGCATCAGGGTCACCATCTTGATTCCCACATGGGCCAGTGAGCTGTGCCTGAGCTGAGCTGCCGCTGAGCTGCCAACAGGTGGCAGGATGGCTCAGCTGGTGAGAGCATGTGCTCCTAATAACAAGGTTGCTGATTTGACTCCCGCATGGGATGGTGGGCTATGCCCACCCCCAACTAAGTTTGAACACTGCACCTGGAGCTGAGTGGCCGAGAGCTGCTGAGGGGTGGCCCAATGGCAACTGGACTTGGAGCTGAGCTAGCTGCGCCCTCCACATCTAAGATTAAAGGACAACAATTTGGCCATTCCCCATAATGTCTGGATGATAGCCTTAGCTCTAGCACTGCACCTGCCCACCAGAGTTGGCTGAGCTGGAAGAAGTGGGGTACACAAAGGGATCTCTCTCAGCACAAGGGACAGAGTAGATACTCAGGAAATCTTTAAGTGACTGAATGAATGAATAATCTAACGAATGAATGTTGGTTCCCCTACTATGTAAGAGTTCCTCCATGTTTAGAGATGCAAGAAAATGAATGACTAAGATTAAAGACTCTAGGGCCAAATGACTCGCATTTCAATCCCAGCTGTGCCCTCAGTGTGATCTTCAACAAGTTACTTCACCTCTCTATACCTCAGTTTCCCCACCTGTAAAACAGGAATAAGAACAGCACCTACCTATAGAGTTGATGTGGGATTGCATGAGTTAATGTAGATAACAGGGTTAGGACAATACTTGGCAAAGAGGAAACACTCCATCAGTAGTCATTATTTGTCATTCTAAGAAACATGCCAAGTTGAATTACTCCATTTACAGATGAGGAAACTGAGGTACAGACAGGGGATATTACTTGCCTGAGGTCACACAGCTGGAAGCTGGCAAAGACAGGATTTGAATACTGGTCCAAACAAGTCAGAAAAACAAAGCCCTTTCTAGGGTCCCAAATGGCTTGTCTGTCACCCATCCAAAGCATGGCCTGCTTGGTCCTTGAGTGTGGAACTTTGGAGCTGGGACGAAGGCAGCCTGGTTATCCAGCCCACTAGAGGGGTGTGCATGTGGGTGTGGGAGAGGGAAAGAGGAGCTGCTGACTAGGTAGGCTTGTCATCCTGCTAACCCAGGCTCCAAGCCCTGATGGGGAAACTGTCCCAGCATCAGCCTGGAAGGAGCTATCGCCAGCACCCAGCCCCACCCAAGATTCCTTCCACCCCGGAGCTCAAATTCAAAGTTAGAGTATTGCACTCCCTTCCCAACCATGGGACTTACAGTTTGAATTTTATGAATTCATTAAAATGTGCACACAAACTTGAAGGAAATAACATTACACTGTAATAAGAGCTACAAATTGACATGATTCTTTTGAGAGCTCAGTGGTAATCCTATTTGCCTACTTGGCAAAATGGTTTTTCAGCCATTTGCATCTATTAGCCAAGGAAGGGAGGGTTCCCATAAGCTCTGAACAGCTGCAGGAGCATCCTCAGAACATGCTGTAGGATGACTAGGGTAAGGGCCTCAGATTTTCCCTGTATTGAAGGCCATTGCCTGAATCTCGCATACAGCAGGGGCCACACCAAAGTATGGCTTAGGGAGCTTAACCCTCCCTCCTATAATTTCTATCACACCTAAGCTAAACAAAATACCCTCTAAGTAGAAACCTTATTTTTGCATTGCAAACAAAGCTTCAAGACAGGCATCCCAAAGTTCCTCCCCATAAATCACCTTGTGAAAGGCACAGTTTTGTGCTTGTTTGCATCTGTGTCTGTCCTCCAAAACTTGAGTACGAATTCCTGAAATTAAACTCCACATCCAAGGCATGTCAGAGCCCACAACACAACAGGAAGATCCATGTTTGCTGAGTGACAGGGTGACTTGCAGACCCAGCTCAGGAGGGTGTTGAAACTGCGGGGGGGCGGGGGGGCTGGAGCACAGAGGGCTCCAGAGGGAACCAGAGAGCATGAGGAAGGGCCTCAGAAACATAGATCTCCAGGTGATGAAGAGGGGACATGTGTAGCAGAGCACCGGGGAGGGCCAGGCAACCATGGGGCGTGAGGAAGGCCTGTGAGCCAGGCTGAGGGGTTGGAGGTTATCTGATGTTTTTGTGTGGACTATAAGCAGAAGCAAGGGTGGGCCTCTTACTATACTCTTGATGATAGTTGTAGTTGTCATGATAATAGTTATGCCAAAGGGTAAGAAGCATTAATGAAGTTTTCTCCACTCTTTCTAATAAGGCTTAGCATTGATCTCCGAGGAGCAGGCTAACTGACCAGAGATACCATTTCCCAGTGATGGGGAGGAAAACAGGGGTGTGTTTGGATGTGGTCTGGTTCAATCCTCAAACAACCTGATGTAGTATTATTGCTATTATTCCCACTTTAGGGATGTCAACTTTGGTCAGGAGGGGACCAACCTGTCTACAGCACACAGCCATAATCTGGGGGCCAGGAAGGACTATCCCTTGGAGCCTCCACTTGGTGTGGCAGGACATACCACACTCCAGGTGCACTAGGGGCTGAACTCTCCTCAACTCACTGGACACATCACTCACTAGTGTCCCCCTCCCTACCCTGTTGATGGATCATTACACTAATACAAACCATGGTACAACATACCTTTTTGTACTTGTATTTTTGTGCACAAGTACACGTGTTTCTGAAGAATAGATTCCTAGAAGTGGAACTGCAGGTCCAAACCTTGAATAACAAGTTGCACTGTATAAATACTCCTACCTATCACTAATATATGAGGATGTTCATTTCACTCACACTTTTGCCAGCACTGGGTGTTACAATTTAATTTTGCCAGTGTGATAGAGGGAAAAAAATGTTTTTGTTTTAATTTTAGTTGCAATTGTCTGAATATTATATCTAAAGTTAAGCATCTTCACATGTATTTGTTGTTCATTGACCACTTCTCAGCCTTTTGGCTAAGATCAAGTATAGTATCTGTTCTTATCAGTTTAATTATTTGTGAAAATTGATATTTCCTTTATTTGTGAATTACCTTTTCATATATTTTGCCCACTTTGTTTTGGGGTTTTTTGTGGTCTTTTATTATTCATTTGTAGGAGCTCTGTATATGCTCTGGCTATTACTCCTCTTTTTCAGATGCTGTAGATATTTTTTTCTAGTCTGCCACTTGTATCTTCACTTGATTTATGTTATTTGTAACAAACTGGTTTTAATTTTTTGTGCAAATCTCTAATTCAGGCCCTTTTTTGGCTTGTAGATTTTACGTATTAGTAAGAAACTATCTCCTACTAAGATTGTAAAATTGGTATCATTTTTGTTTACCTTTTAAAATCATTTATAATTTATTTTTGATTGTGCTATATAGGGTATTTTTCACATAGCTAGCCAATCCCCCCTTATCATTTATTGAATATTTCATTGTTTTGTCCACCACTGAATTTAAAAAGTCAACTTCAGGATAAACTATTTTTCATATGTACACAATATACTTCTAGGTTTGTTTCTCTATTCTTTGACTATTTCCATAGGAATTCACCACTAATTTAACTGCTATAATTTTGTGAGATATTTGGATAACTGACAAGGGAAGTTACCCCTTGTTGTTTTTCTTTTTTCAAACTTTCTTGACTATCTCTGGAAATTTCCATTCTGGGGGGGAGGGGAGGAATCGTCTTGTCATATACCATCAACAGTCTTACTGAGATTTCAATTGAGATTCCATTGAATTTATAGTTTATGGGAGAACTGATACATCTAACTTTTCTGGAAGGCCATTCAGTAAATGTTGGTGGCTTTCTTTACATAGTTCTTAAGAATTTTTATTGGGTTAATTTCTAGATATTTCATGAAATTTGTTGCTTTTAATGAGTTCATTTTTTTCACTTCATTTTCTATTTGTTTTTTGTTAGCATGTAATTAAGCTATTGATTTTTCCATGCTGATCTTGTATCTGACTACACTGCTAAACTCTCTTATTGGTTTGTCAGTTGACTTCAGAATTTTCCAGTTAGATGATCAAATGGTCTGCAAATAATCTAAGTTTGTCCCTTTATTTCAATATTAATACCATTTTCCCCTCATATTATAGTATCAGCTAGAATATCCATCTAGTATCAGCTAGAATAAAATGTTGAATAGAGCAATAATAGTAATATTGTTTCCTTTTATTTATGATCAAGTATGATGACTACTGGACAGGTCCAGTGGCTTTTATCATATTAAAAAAGAAACTAGGGCCGGCCGAGTGGCTCAGTTGGTTAAGAGTTGGCTTAGAGCGCGTGCTCTGAGTAACAAGGCTGCTAATTGATTCCCATATGGGTCAGTGAACACTGCGCCCTAGCTGAGCTGTCGCTGAGTTGCCAACAGGTGGCAGGATGGTGTAAAAACAAGGCTGGTGTAAAAACAAGATTGCCTATTCAATGGTGGGCTATGCCCACCCGCAACTAAAGATTGAACTCAGCACCTTGAGCTGAGCTGCCACCCACTCTGATGGCTCAGAGGATAGAGCATACACTCTTAACAACAAGGCTGCTGGTTCAACTCTCACATGGGATGGTGGCTACGCCCACCCGCAACTAAGATTGAACACAGCACCTTGAGCTTAGAGGCCACGAGCTGCCATCAGGATGCCAGATGACGACTGATGTCCTCAACAACCAAGATGGAAGAACAACTTGGTTGGTCCCCTCCCCCAATTCCCCAACACTGTTCCCCTCCCCCAATTCCCCAATAAAACCTTTAAAAAAAATGGAAACAAGATCTAAAGATTTAATAGAAAATTTTTTTAAAGATATACTTGGATTTGCAGCTCAAAAGATCACATTATCACATAGATGGGTGATTTTTTCAAATTTCAAGGGTAAGTAAAAAATTATGTTTCTATACACAAAAAACAGGACATAGTATGTGGTGGTTTCCAAGATATACCCACAATTCTCTTCAAGAGGTAGAGCTAAATTCCTTTCCCCTTGAGTATGGGCTGGACTTGGTGACTGATTTCTAGGTAATGGAATACAGCAGAATTGATGGGCTATCACTTTTGATGTTAGGTTATGAAAATGTGGCTTCCAGCTTTGGTTGTATGTGCACTATCTCTTTTTCTATCTTTTAAATCACTCCTTTGGGGAAAGTCACTTGTCTTTAGACACTTTAGGTTTAAGTCATTTGTCATTAGACACTTAAGAAACCTATAGAGAGGCCCATGTGGTGAAGACTCAGTCCTGCTAACAACCATGTGAGTGAGAAACAGATTCTTCAGCCCCAGTAAATAGCTTAATTGCAGACTCATAGAGACCCTGAGTCAGAATCATCCTGCCAATCTGTTCCCAGATTTCTGACCCACAGACTGTGAGATAATAAGTATTTGTTCTTTTTTGCCCAGTTTTCGGGTAATTTGTTCTGCAACAGTATATAATTAACACATGATACAAGAAGAAAACTGTTCTCAAAATTTTCAACGTTCATATTCCATTCCAGAACATAGGGAGCAAAATCAGTGGGAAAGAAAGCATGATCCAGGAATTTTAGAGCTAGCTGAGTTGTTCATGTGTGTAACAGACAGGCATGCTCAAGAATGTAAAAACTCAGGGCAGACATCAACTGTGATCCTTTTGGAAAAAAATACTTGAGATAATTCAAACCAAACAATGAATTGATTAAAATTCTAAAATTTAGGGATAAAAAAGGCATGGCAAGAAGATTAGTGTTTGACATCAAATCGACTTAAATATTAAATATCCATGTAAGACTAAATTATTGTGAGAGGTTTAGTGGGACGCAGAATACAAACAAATGTTATAAACCTGATAGCATACAAGTAAAAATAATATAATTAATAAAATTCATGCATAAGGAGAGGAGATAGAAGAAAGTGTTAGTGCTCTAATATCTTCATTTTTCTTACCAAGAAGTAAATATATACAATTTAAATTTGAAGAAATTTATTAAAAATTAATTACCTTAATCTCATTTTTGTAATCATTTTTCTTTAAGAAATCTTGAGAATCTAGTAAATTCTTTGGAAAAAAATATCTGAATAAATAAATCCTACAGTTATACTTTAGCTTTTTTTCTTAAAATATAATTTACATTTTACTTTAAAATTAGCATGATCATATATTAGAAAAGTTTATCTCTCTCTATACTTCTAAGTATTTAAATGTTTACAGAGATATCTGGAATGATGATCGTGATACATTAAAAATAATTTCTTTTACTAGACTTTGGGGCGATTATTACCTTATATTTAGTTTTATCCTTTCTATTTTTACGTGTTGCTTGAGTGCTTTTTTAAAAAAGTGAATATATATTATTTTTGTTAAATTAATATTTATTTTTAAACAAACAATGAAGAGATAAATGAATTAAATGTATAACTTAAGGAATAGGAAAAAATGAAAAATGAACTCCAAGATAAAAACAAAGGCACTAACAAAGGCAAAAGCAGTTCCTCACCACCTGGGCCTCCCTATTGGTTTCTTGCTGGAGAGAGAACGTCATTGGCTGACGAAGCAGGAAATGCAAAGACCCTAAAGCAGGAATGGGTTTGACATATGTGAGGCACAGGGTGTCTGAAGTACAACTATCCGGAGGGAGCATGTAAGGAAATGACACCTATGAGGTAGAAGGACTAGACCATGCCTGCCAGTCTCATTGTTGAGCCCCTCTCTTTAGTGGGGTTTCATTCACTGGTTGCAGCCAAGGGAGCCGTAAGTGACAGTGATCAAGTTCATCTGAGATCCGCCACCTACCCATCCACCAGTAATGGATACAGATTCCTGTCTGGCACAGATGATTTCAGGGTCCCATTGTTAGAGGTGACTCCGGAATTTTATTGTATTGGGTAGAGACTGAGAGGTAGCAACCAAGGAAACTCACTTTCAAACTGCATTGCGATAGGGAACGTAGTATTTTTATTTAGTGTGTGAGAAATAAACTTTTAAAAAATAGCGATTTTTCCAAAAGAAGGCTTTATTTACAATTTCTATATGATTTAGACATTTATCCTCATTGAAGAATATATATGTATGTGGTTTTTTTTGTTTTTTTTTGGTTTTTTTGAGGGCAGTGTCACTGGCCCTCGTAAGTGGGACCCGAAACAGGGCCGCTGGCTTCCCAAGCCAGCGCTTAACCACTGCACCACTTGGCCGGCCCATATGTATGTTTAGCTGAGCCATCCTGCCAACTGGGCATCGAACTGCTGTTGCTCAAAGCTCAGTTCGCATTGTTGAGTGAGCTCTTAACCAACTGAGCCACTGGCCAGCACTAAAAGAGTATATATTTTTAAGGTAGCTTGTGGGGACTGATGGAGATTACAAGGAGTGGTGGAAAATCCTTCATAGGCGGCAGCCCTGGGTGGCATCACAGAGACTGGATGGTACTCTAAGCAGGGATAATTGGAGAACCCAGCCTTGCATGCAGCCTTTTCCTAAGGGTAGGCGACTCCTGGGTAACTGCCGGTCAAGACCAAGTTCGCATGCGCGGGGGACGGGGCGGTGCGGGGGCGGGGCAGGGCGGTGCCGAGGGGAGTGGCAGTCCAGCCGACTTGTGACAGGTGCGGGGTGTGGGTGGTGTTTGCGGTTTCCCCTTTTCAACCTCAGTCTCGGCGCCTCGGCCCGCGTATCCGTTTCTGAGCAGGCCCGGCCCCGCCGGGAGCAACGTCCAGGACCTGGCGCAGCCGCCATCACCACCGCCGCCGCCGTCTTTGCGGGCGCAGACGGCGCCGGGGCCAGTGAAGGTGGGCGCTGTACCCAACCGCCGTCTGGGCAGCGTCCGCGGCGTGCCAATGTCGTCGCCGCCGGGGGGCCGGGCCCGCCTGTCGTACCCCAGGACCAGCTGCTCGTCCCCTGAGGCCCGCGAAGAGCTACGGCGCCGCCTCCTGGGTCTTATCGAGAGCAACCGAGTGATGATCTTCAGCAAGAGCTACTGTCCGCACAGCACGCGGGTGAGCGGGGCGGGGGGAGGCAGGTGGGGTCCCGGTCAAGGCCCGATTGGGGTTGGGCGGCGGGAGCCTGGGGGAGGCGGGGTCTTCCGGGGCCCCGCTGGTCCTCCCTCCTGCATCCCCAGACCTCCAGCGCAAGCGCTGCCGGTTCTGCCCTCAAACGCGCGGCAGGGAGGCGGAGCGATCGCTTGTCAGGGCGGGACTCGGACTTGTTCCTGAGGTTCCAGGGCCGGGTCCCTTTGCTCAGCCCCTTTGACACCGCGGGAGAGTCGGCCACAGGCCCGGCACCCTGGAGCAACCGCCACTGCCTATACTCCACCGACTTGTTTTTGGGACCGCGGCCTATGAGGTTAACCTCTCGTCCTACCCCTCCTGGCTGTTAGCCCGGTTTTGGCTTATTTATGGAGAATTTTCCCGGAAGAATAAGATATTTCTAAAAAGTTTTGGCCTGATAAGAGTAGTGAGAAGAGAGGCCACGTCTTGGGAGTAGACTAAAGCTGGAGTCAGATTCCACTTCCTAACTGTGTGACCTTGACCAAGCTACAGAACTCCGCAGAACCCTGGTTTCCACATACTGTAAAATGAACATAAGGAGGGGTGTGAGGATAGTACGAGATAATGGGTAATTTCAGCTATAATGCAAACTACCTTAACTTTTGGGGGCTAACTGGAAATCCAGCATTTTTATGTGCAAATCTGTTCTAGGTTTTAAAAAGCACCCATTTAGAAATGAACATTTGGAAGATAAGGACGTTTTTTGTATGATAGAGACAATATTTTTAACATCAGAAAGTTGAAATGTAATATGCAAAAGTATAAACTATTGGGTAGGTTCCTGAAATTATAGACTATGTTTTTCAAATTTATTTTCAAGTTTACATTGCCTTATATAATGTTTCATAAATCATGCATATTTTGCATATATATCTTAAAGAATAAAGAAACAAACTAGTGCTCTGGAAGCCTCCTTGGATGTCTCTGGCTGATTACATTCCTCTCTCTCCCTTCAAAGTTAACCACTATCCAAAATTTCTTGCTTTTCTTTACAGTTTACCAAATACCTGTATATTCTTAAACAATATTTTGTTCTTTTTTGCCTGTTTTGGTTCTTCATGTAAGTACAATCATATATATTTATATATTTCTCCACACATGTATGTATGATTGTATATATATATATATATATATATATATATATCAGAATTTTTTTCTCAACAGTTATGTCTTATAGATTCATGTATGTTAGTTTCTGCAACTGTGGTTCATTAATTTTCATTACTGTAACATTCTCAAGGATGAATCATACAGCAGGTTATGGATTCTGCTGTTTCTATATTTTGCTCTTAAAAGCAATACAGTTATGCCTATTCTTGCACATATCTCCTAGTGCATGTATACAATATTTACTTAGAGTAGATACATTGAAGCTGAAGAGGATGTGTGACTGCTATCTTAACTAGGTGATGCCAAACTGTTTTTCCAAGTGATTATACTAGTTTACTCTCCCACTGGTGGTGGATAACAGTTCTTCTTTGCTCCATATTCTTGCCTACAGTTGATATATTTAATGCCATTCTGGCAATTATGAAATGGTATTTCGTTGTGGCTTTAATTTTGCATTTCACTTATGGAAGTTGGACATGTTTTCATATGTTTATGGGTCGTTTGAGTTTCCTGTTCTATGAAACGTTCAGGTCTTTTGCTTTTTTCTCTATTAGGTTGTTTTATTTTTATTCTCATTTATAGACAGTCTTTATGTTTTTTGGATACTAATCCTTTGGTTATATGTATTGGAATATCTCCCAGATTTGGTTTTTCTTTTCATATTCTTTATGGAATCTTTTGGCTAATTGAAGTTTGCAAGTGTAATGTAATTGAATTTATCATTCTTTTTCTTTTATAGTTTGTGCTTTTTGTCTTATTAAAGAAATCTGTTTTTACTCCGAGGTCATAAAGATACTCTCCTGTTTTAGCTCCTGAAAGTTTTAGAGTGTGCTTTTCACACTCACCTTCTTTATTCTGCCTGGATGTGATACTGATGATGTGAGTGGGGATCCAGTTCATTTTCTTCTTTATGGCTTATCAGTTGTCCCTGCTTCATTTATCGGAGAGTTCATCCTTTCCATACTAATTTGAATGCTCTCATATATGCATTGGTCTGTTTCCAGGCTCTGTCTTCTATTTTTTGAATTTTGTCCTTTGGAGCTTATAAAAGAGCCAAGAGATCAGAAGTGTGCCTGTCACTGCTGTATTACTGGGGCCTAGACTGTGGGCTAGAGCATGTAATGTGGGTTGAATTAATTTCAATGGTCTTAGATTTGCCGATGCAGAAAATCTTAGGACAGATGTTTTTCACTCTGTATCAACATTTCTACTACTTTGTGTGGCCACTACTTTGAGTCCCATTACATAATCGGACAGCTCTTATTAGAATTTTTTAAAAAACTGAGCCAAAATCTGTCTCCTTGAAACATTTACTCACTTTTGGAGGTAAGTGTAGCTCCAGTGTGCAGAATTAAGAACGCTGCTCCTACTTGGATGACAGCTCTTTCAGTATTTTCCCTGAGTGTTTTTCTTGCCTGGAAAAGCAACCTGCTTTCTTATGTGCTCATGTCACCTATCTTTACCCTTGACTCTTCATTAATTCTATTCTGAAGTAATTTGAGCATGACCCACTTAAATTTATCACCCAAAATTGGATACCACATTCCACATATACCCTTACAGAGTCTGTTCCCCTTCCCCGACTCCCCAATAAAATCTTTAAAAAAAAAAAAAAGACTAGATTACATATGAAGGCAGCTAGGCTAGTCAAGAAGCTACTGTTGAAGTCAGATATAAAATAATGGCCCCAAGTAAATATTGAAGAAAATGTCCTGATTTTTTAAAAACCCTTCCCCATGTTAATTTTAAGCCATGTTCCCCCAGTCCTGATTCACATATTTGTGGATTAAAATTTTATACTTCCATTGGTCAGCTTTTTTTCTGTTGTAAAATGAACCTAATTCAGTTTACTGTTTTAACCATTTAAAGCAGTAGCATTAGTACATTTACATTGTTTTGCAACCATCACCACCATCTATCTATTCACAGAACTGTTTTCATCTTCCCAACTGTAATTCTGTATCCATTAAACAGTATTTCCCCATTGCCCCTCCCTCAGCCCCTGGAAACCACCATTCTACTTTCTGTCTCTCTGAATTTGACTACTTTAGTTGCCTTATGTAAATGCAATCATGCAATATTTGTTCTTTTGTGATAGGTTTATTTCACTGAGCATAGTGTCCTCAAGGATCATCCATCTTGTAGCCTGTGTGAGAATTTCTTCCTTTTTTTTTTTTTGAGGGCAGTGTCACTGGCCCTTATATGTGGGACCCGAACCAGAGCCGCTGGCTTCCGAAGCCAGCGCTTAACCACCGTGCCACTCAGCCGGCCCTCTTCCATTTTAAGGCTGAATAGTATTCCATTGTATTGTTGATTGGAAAAAATAACTCTCCAAATAACCCACAAAAGAAAAGGTTTATTTTTGGGGAAAAAAATAACAAAAAACCCCACCACCGCAGTGTGAGAATGCACACCTGGGACACGGGCTCCAACTGGCCGCCCACGTGGAGAGAAGGTACTGTCTTTTAAGATGGCTATTCCCATTTATTAACCTCCCTTCCCCAGAAGCTACCACAAAGTTCAACAGGAAGTCAGGACTACAGAGTTAACAAGGAGCCCAGATCCACCCACAGGCCTCCCAGTCTACAGTCAAGTATCACAAAATGCCAGTTCACTTTTATCAGTATGTATGTATATACTCCATGTTGTTTATCCATTCATCCATTCATGAATACTTGGGTTGCTTCCACCTTTTGGCAATTATGGGTATTGCTGTTGTGAAAATGGGTGTACAGATATCTGTTTGAGGCCCTCTTTTCAATTCTTTTTCGTATATACCCAGAGGTAGAATTGCTGGATCATATGATATTTTTTTGAGGAATCACCATATTGTTTTCCACAGTGGCCACACCCTTTTACATTCCCACTGACAACTGTGCACAAAGGTTCCAGTTTCTCCACATCCCTGCCAACATGTGTTGTTTTCTGAGTTTTGTTTTGATAATAGTTATCCTAAATGGGTATGAAGTGGTATCTCTGTAGTTTTGATTTATTATTTCCCTGATGGCTAATAATATTAAGTATCTTTTCATGTCCTTATTTGCCATTTGTTAGTGGCTAATATCTTCCTTGGAGAAATGTTATTTCAATTGTTTTGTCTTTTTTTTTTTTTTTTGAGGGCAGTTTCACTGACCCTCATATGTGGGATCCGAACCTGGGTCGCTGGTGTCCCAAGCTTGCTCTTAACCACGGTGCCGCTCTGCCAGCCCTGTTTTGTCATTTTTTAATTGGGTTATTTTTTGTTGTTGACTTTTTCTTTAAAGATTTTTATTGGGGAATTGGGGGAGGGGAACAGACAAGCTGTTGTCCTTTTGTTCTTCAGTCTAGTTGTGGGGGACATCACTTCACTGGCCCATGTTAATACTATCATTGCGCTCTTCCCAGGTGAGGCAGTCGCTCACCGGCCATTGGACGGCTGCTCATGGCGGCTCACGGCAGCTCAAGAAAGAAAGCTCACACTCACAGCCGGCCAGCTCCGCTGCAGCCTATGCTGTTGCCGGTGACTCAGAGCAGCCCAGCTCTGGGTTAAGCTGTTATTCACCATCTTAGCTGTAGAGGGTGCAGCAACATTGGCCCTCTATGGGGGATCCGAACCAGGGACCTGCTTCTCAGAGCTGGCCTCCCAAGCCAAGTCTTAACCAATGCACCACTCGGCTGGCCCTCAGACAGATTTTTTTACTAGAGCCTTTTTTTTCAGCTTCCTCGTCCTCATCAAAATCATCATCATCGTCATCGTCATCTTTTTCGTAGTCATCTTCATCAGCAGCAAGTTTTACTTCTTTCTGTGAAATCTTCCTACCACTTCTAGGGGCAGAACGCTTTCCAGATATACATAGAAATTTCACATTCTCCTCCTCTTCATCTTCTGACTCTGTATCTTCCTCCACAGCTACTTAGTGCTGCCCACTAATACGTACAGGCCCTGAACCACACTTCAACTGTAAGGCCACAGGTGGTGGTATTTCAGTGCCCCGAAAGGAAATTATTGGCTGTACAGACATTTTCAAAGTTGCCAGAGTTACTTTAATTGGACTGCCTTCATACTTCATTACCTGTACTTCAACAATGTACAATCCATCCTTTGCACCAGCTCCTAGACTTACTGTTCTTAAAGATAATTGGTGCTCATTTTCATCATCATCCACCTTAAAGTAATAAGGTGTTCTTTAGTTCACAACTGAAAAGATAGTTCTGGGGTCTCAGGGGGCTCAAGTCCATATCCATTGAATCTTTCATTGGGTAGTGAAATGGCCTAATGACTCATTTCTTAGACTGTATCCCTGTCATTAAGCGACACATGACTATTTGTGAATTTTCTTTTTTCTTCTGCGATTGATTTCTAGTTTCATTCTTCTATGATGAGAAAAGATACTTTATATGATTTCAGTCTTTTCAGTCTTTTTATTGAGATTTGTTTGCTTTTCCAGTGACAGTGTCTACAGGCATTCAGAATGGTCCAGCATTTGACATACCTCTAACAAAACTAGGCTGTCCCAAACCCCTGGTAATAGAATTGTTTACCTTTTACCAAGAATGTTGGGAAAGCACCAAAATCTGCATGTTCTGTGTGCCCGGGCTGACTTTGTGGAGTTCGTGCTGTGAGACCAGAAGTTCTAAGGAGGTTGTTTAAAACATAAAATATGTCATCAGGGCCTATGGTAAATCAATGTGTGCTAAATGTATCCATGACAGGATCAAGCGTGCTTTCCTTATAGAGGAGCAGAAAATCATTTGAGAGTGTTGAAAGCATAAGCACAGAGTCAGGAAGCTAAATTAAAAAATGAAGCTTTTGGGCCAGCCGAGTGGTGCATTGGTTAAGAGTTGGCTTGGGATGCCTTCGGCCCCGGTTCGGATCCCACATATGAGGGCCAGTGACACTGCTCTCTATAGCTAACAACAGCTCCACCTGGAGCTGGGCTGCGTGAGCCCCGGCGATGGTGTAGGCTGCAGCCCCTGCTGCAGTGGGCTGCCATAGACTGCAGTGAGTAGCCAGCAGCCAGCGTGAGCTGCCAGCAGCCAACGTGAGTTGCCAATAGCCATGGTGAGCAGCCATCCAGAGGCCGGCAACCGAGCACAGTGACGATACCACCATGGGCCAGTGAAGCAACGTCCTCTGCAACTAGACTGAAGAACAAAAGGACAGCAACTTGTCTGTTCCCCTTCCCCTATTCCCCAGCATTGTTCCCCTCCCCTAATTCCCCAATAAAATCTTTAAAAAAAAAAATGAAGCTTTTGGGGCCAGCTAAGTGGCACAGTTGGTTAAGAGTGCGAACTCTGAGCAACAGGGTCTCCGGTTCGATTCCCACATGGGCCACTGAGCTGTGTCCATTCCTTCTGCAACTAATATTGAACATGGTACCTTGAGCTGAGTGGCCGCAAGCTGCTGATGGGCAGTTGGATGGTGACTAGACTTGGAGCTGAGCTAGCTGCACCCTCCACAACTAAGATTGAAGGACAACAACTTGGCTATTCCCCTTTCCCAATTCCCCAACACTATTTCCCTTCCCCAACCTAATAAAGTCTTCAAAAAAAAAAAATAAAAGAAGGCTTTTTTCAGTAATAAAAATAATTAAAAGGCTTGTTCTGTTGTAAACAAACAAACAAACAAGCAAAACACTTGTTTTGTGGCCTAGCATGTGGTCTATCCTGGAGAATGTCCCATGTGTACTTGAGAAAAATGTGTATTCTTCTTTTATTTGGTGGGTTGTTATGTAATATGTCTGGTAGGTACAGTTGGTCTGTAATGGTCTTCTAATCCTCCAATTCTTTATTGATCTTCTGTCTGGTGGTTTTACCATTTTTGAAAGTGGAATATTTGAATGTCCTGCTATAATTGTATAATAGTTCTGTCAGTTTCTTCAGTTAGGTCAGTGTTTGCTTTATATATTTTTATCTCTGATTTTTCATGGCTATAGTTTTATAATTCCAGTGTCTCTTGGGAATATTGACCCTTTTATAAATATATAATGCCCTTTTTAGTCTCTTATAACAGGTTGACTTCAAGTCTATTTTGACTTATATCAATATAGCCATCCCTGCCCTCTTTTGGTAACTATTTGCATGGTATCTTTTTTGTCCTTTCACTTTCAAACTATTTGTCCTTAGTTCAGAAATGGGTATTCTAGACAGCATAATTTTGGATCCTGGATTTTTTACACATTCTACCAATCTGTGTCTTTTGATTGGGGAGTTTCATCGATTTACATTTAAAATATTATTAGGAAAGGACTTCCTGTTTTCATTTTAAAATTTGTTTTCTGTATGTCTTATAGTTTTTTGCCCCTCATTTCCTCTCTTACTGTCTTCTTTGTGTTTAGTTGATTCTTTGTAGTGACATTTTTTTGATTCCCTTCTTATTTCCTTTCGTGAATATTTATTTGCTAGATATTTTTGTGGTTACCAATGGGATTGCGTATAACATCCTAAAGATACAATCAGTTTAAACTGATACCAATTTAACTTCCATGACATACAAAAAAAATTCCACTTTTATAGTTATGCCACCTATTATGTTATCAGTGTTACAAATTACATCTTTGTATATTGTGTACCATTTCATAGATTTATAGTTAATTTTTATGCTGTTGTCGTTTAAATCCTTATAGAATAGAATATGTAATTATGAACAAAAATTGCAGTAATACTCGTATGTATATTTGTTCATGTGTCTACCTTTACTAGAGAACTTTGTATTTTTTTTGCTTTTTTAAAAACTGTATTTATTTTTTACAATACCATGCAATAGTTATAACTTTTTACCCCCTCCCCCAATCTGCCACCCCACTCCCCCCCATATCATACATATCTATTACAATCTCCTTGACTCCACTCCCACACTGCACTCCACATCCCATAACTATATATATATATATATATATACATTCAGACATAGCTGACATACAATATTATACAACATCAGCTTTAGGTGTACAGTGCAGTGATCGAGCCTCTATCCCATCCCTGAAGTGGTCTCCCCAACAAGACATGCAACCACCTGACACCCTACAAAATATTCACAACATTATTAATTATATTCCCAGAACTGCCTCTCATATCCCTGTGGCAATATTATAGTTACCTATTTATGCTGTCTAATCCCTTCCCCTCTCCCTCATCCCCACCCCCTCCCAGCTATCAACCATCAGGTTTTCTTCTATATCTGCTTGATATGATTTCAAACTTCTTAAATTTACTGAGACTTGTTTTGTGGCTTAACATGTGGTCTATCTTGGAAAATGCTCCATGTGCACTTAAGAAGAATGTATTTTCTGTTGCTACGGGGTGAAATGCTCTAAAAATATCAATTAAATCCAGCTGGTCTAAATCCAGCTGTGCTTAGTGGTCTAACGTGTCATTTAGGCCACTCTTTCTGAGTTGATCTTCTGTCTGGAGGATCTGTCCATTGGTGACAACGGGGTGTTAAAGTCCCCCACTATGATAGTGTTGCTGTCGGTTTCTGTCGTTATGTGTGTCAAAATCTGTTTTCTATATTTAGGAGCTCCTATGTTGGGTGCATAGATGTTTATTAAGGTTATATCCTCTTGTTGAATCAATCACTTTATTATTATGTAGTGCCCTTCTTTGTCTTTCGTTGTAGTCTTCATTTTAAATCTATTTTGTCCAAAATAAGTATTGCTACTCCAGCTTTTTTCTAATTTCCATTTGCATGAAATATCTTATTCTATCCCTTTACTTTCTTTTTTTTTTTTTTTTATTGTATTTTATTTATTTATTTTTTTAATTTTATTTTATTAGTTTTTGGTGTACAACACAATGCAATAGTTACACTCCTTACCCCCCAAAGTGAAAACACCCCTCCCCCAGTCCGCCACCCCACTCCCCCCCCATATCATACATATCCACCACAACTCCCCTGACTCGCCTCCACAGCATACTCCACATCCCGTGACCACCCACACATTCAGCCGCAGTTGGCATACAATACCGTACAACATCAGCTTCAGGTGTACAGTGCAGCGACCAAGCCTCTACTCCATCCATGAAATGATCTCCCCTACAAGACATGTGACCATCTGACACGCCACAAAATTTCCACAACATTATTATATTCCCCGAACTTTGTTTCATATCCCTGTGGCAATACTGTAGTTGTCTATCTATGCTGTCCAATCCCTTGGCCTTCCCCTATCCCCACCCCCTCCCAACCAGCAACCCCCAGTTTTTCCTCTACATCTATGAGTCTGTTTACTTTGATCATTCACCCAGCTCTTCAGACTCCACACACAAGTGAGATCACATGGCACCTGTCCTTCTCCGACTGACTTATTTCTCACAACATAATAGTCTCTTCACAACATTATCAATTACATTCCCAGAACTGCCCCCATAACCCTGCGGCAACATTGTAGTCCCACATACACTGTCCAAAACCTTCCCCCTCTCCCTCTTCCCCACTCCCTCCCAACCAGCAACCATCAGTTTTTCCTTTATATCTGCTTGATATGACATCAATCTTCTTAAATTGTCTCTCTGGGTTAGCTTGTTTACCCCTTTCTTTTGTTTAAAAAAGCCCTTTTAACATTTCTTGCAATGCTGGCTTGGTGGTAATGAATTCCTTAAGCTTATTCTTTTCTGAGAAGCTCTTTATTTCTCCTTCAATTTTAAGTGATAGCAGTGCTGGGTAGAGCAATCTTGGTTGTAGGCCTTTATTTTGTGTCACTTTGAGTATCTCCTGCCACTCCCTTCTGGCCTGCAGAGTTTCTGTAGACAAGTCAGCTGTTAGTCTAACAGGAGTTCCTTCGTATGTAACCTGCTGTCTTTCTCTTGCAGCCTCTAAGATTCTGTCTCTGTCTTTAACCTTTGCCATTTTAACTATGATGTGTCTTGGTGTGGACCTGTTTGGGTTCAGCTTGTTTGGAACCCTCTGCACTTCCTGGGCATGTATGTTGATTTCCTTCACCAGGGCAGGGAAGTTTTCAGTCATTATTTTTTCAAATACCTTTTCAACCCCTTGCTTCTTCTCTTCTCCTTCTGGTATCCCTATGATTCGAAGGTGGTTGCGCTTCACCTTGTCCCATAGGGCTCTTAAACTATTTTCATTGTTTTTTATTCTTTGGTCTTTTTGCTGTGCCAGCTGGGTGAGTTCTGCTATTTTATCTTCCAAATCGCTGATCCGCTCCTCTGCTTCATTTACTCTACTGGTGATTCCTTCGAGTGTGTTCTTCATTTCAGTTATTATATTCTTTAGTTCTAACAGGTTGTTTTTTATGGTTTCCCTATCTTTCTTTATGTCCTCGCTAAGTTCCTTAAACATTCTTATCATCAGTGTTCTAAACTGTGTCTCTGAAAGGTTGGATCCCTCTGTTTCATTTGGTTCCATTTCTGGAGGTTTCTTCTGATCTTTTACTTGTGACATGTTTCTTTGTTTCCCCATTCTGGCTGTTGCTCTGGGATTGCTTTGATGTATTAGATAGATCACCAGGAGAGCCCTGGCTGGATCACGCAGGCACACAGCTCACGGCCCAACATTCCCAGGAGAACTCCCAGTCTCAGCCTGTCCCAATCAGCCGCTCGCAGATCAGGCCGAGCAGCCCGACAACCAATCACCAGCCTGGCAACTCTGCAAGCAGAGTATGGAAAGCAGAGACCCAAGGCGGCTTGCGTGCTCCCGCGTCTCAGTGAGCAGCCTGTTGGAGTCGGATCACTCCCACTAGGCGTTTCCCTGGCAACACAGCACAAGCAGAGCTGAGGGTGGGGATCCGAGACGGCTCGCGCACTCCCGGGTCTCAGTGAGCCTCCATAGGAGCCGGAGGGCACCGCCCTATGTTTCCCTGGCAACGCAGTATAAGCCGGGCGGAGGGTGGAGATCCAAGGCCGCAGGCGCAAGCGCACGCACGCACGCACGCACGCACGCACGCACGCACGCACTTCGCCAATTCCACCAGACCAATTAGGTCTCGGACCTGATCCTTCGTGGGAGGGCCCAAGCCCAACAAAATGGCGCCCTCCTTACACCACTTGCGTGCAAACTCCGCTCCACGGGAACAACAATCCAAAAACCTCCAGCCTTTGCACCAAAGGTGCTCAGCTCAGTCCGTCCCCGCAGGCTCCCGGCTCACACAGCCACTCCCTCCATCAGGAACCAGGTAAATGCTCACCGGCGAGCAAGCCCGGGTGCCGGCCCCACTGATTCTCCAGCCACTCTCAGCCTCACCGAGCTGAGGAAAGAGAGTCCTCACTAATTTATTGCCAGCTATCTTAGAACTCCTCTTCCCGGCAAAGGAGCTCTGGGCTGGTGAGCTTGGGGTGCGGCCGGAGGGTCTCTCCCCCAACCAGACAAGCTTCCCACGGCTGGGGCTTCCCTCACGGGGTTTGCCCTCTCTCGTCTCCGCCCGTCCTACCAGACCCGACGCGGCCTCCTCTTTAAGTTCTTCGTTTAGTGGTTCTGTTCCTCCAGTGTTCCGGGGACCTCCAGGGTTGAATGCTGTATAATTTGCTTGTAATTTTGGTGTGATCCTGGGAGGCAGTTAGCACAGCGTCTGTCTATTGCACCATTTTACCGGAAGTCCCTATCCCTTTACTTTCAATCTGTGTGTGTCTTGTAGACAGCATACACATGGGTCCTGTTTTCTTATCCACTCAGCCACTTTCTGTCTTTTGATTGGAGCATTTAGCCCATTCATATTTAAAGTGATTATTGAAAGGTGCATATTTATTGCCATTTTGTTATTTGTATTTCTTGTCTTCCTGGTTAGCTTGTTTTCCCCTTTCTTCTATTTAAAAATGCCCTTTTCACATTTCCTGCAATGCTGGCTTGGTGGTAATGACTTCCTTAAGCTTATTCTTTTCTGAGAAGCTCTTTATTTCTCCTTCAATTTTAAGTGATAGTCCTGCTGGGTAAAGCAATCTTGGTTGTAGGCCTTTATTTTGCATCACTTTGAATATCTCCTGCCACTCCCTTCTGGTCTGCAGAGTTTCTGTAGACAAGTCAGCTGTTAGTCTAACAGGAGTTCCTTTGTATGTAACCTGCTGTCTTTCTCTTGCTGCCTCTAGGATTCTGTCTCTGTCTTTAACCTTTGCCATTTTAACTATGATGTGTCTTTTTGTGGGCATGTTTGGGTTCAGCTTGTTTGGAACTCTCTGCACTTCCTTGGCTTATATGTCAATTTCATTCACTAGAGTAGGGAAGTGTCAGTCATTATTTTTTCAAATACATTCTCGACCCCTTGCTTCTTCTCTTCTCCTTCTGGTATTCCTATGATGTCAATGTTGTTGCATTAATCTTGTCTCACAGATCTCTTTAACTATTTTCATTGTTTTTTATTCTTTTTTCTTTCTGTTGTTCCAACTGGGTGATTTCTGCTATTTTGTCTTCTAAATCGCTGATCTGATCCACTGCTTCATCTAATCTACTGGTGATTCCTTTGAGCGTATTCTTCATTTTAGTTATTGTATTCTTTAGTTCTAAATGGTTGTTTTTTTATGATTTCTCTGTCCTTCCTTATGTCCTCACTAAGTTCCTTAAACATTCTTATCATCAGTGTTCTAAACTCTGTCTCTGAAACGTTGGATACCTCTGTTTCATTTAGTTCCATTTCTAGAGGTTTCTTCTGATCTTTTACTTGTGATATGTTTCTTTATTTCCTCATTCTGGCTGTTGTTCTGGGATTGCTCTGATGTATTAGATAGATCACCAGGAAAGCCCTGGCTGGATCACACAGGTGCACAGCTCACGGCCCAACACTCCCAGGAAAACTTCCAGTCTCAGCCTGTCCCAATCAGCCGCTTGCAGATCAGGCCAAGCAGCCCGACAACCAATCAGCAGCCTGCCAACTCGGCATGTCGCAGTGCAGAGAGCAGGGACCTAAGGCGGCTTGCACACTCCCATGTCTCAATGAGCAGCCTGATGGAGCAAGAGTGCACCCGCCCAGTTTTCCCTGGCTATGCAGCACAAGCCATGTGGAGGGTAGGGCTCCAAGGCAGCATGCACATGCATGCACCCATACACTCCTGCACCAATTCTACCCGACCAATGCAGTCCCGGACCTGACCCTTGTGGGACCCTAATAAAATGGTGCCTTCCTGTACACTACTTGTGTGCAAGCTCCACACCAGGGGAACAATAGTCCCAAAACTCCCAGCTCCCTTGCCAAAGGTGCTCAGTTCAGTCCTTCCCCGCAGGCTCCTGGGCCACACTTCCACAGCTACTCCTTCCACCAGGGACCAGGTGAGTGCTCACTAGCATGTGAGTCCGTGTGCTGGCTCCACTGGTTCTCTAGCCACCCTCAGTCTCAACAAGCTAAGCAAAGAGAGTCCTCACTAATTTCCACTGCGAGGTATGGTGGAACGCCTCTTCGCGGCAAAGTACTCTGGGCTGGTGAACTCAGTGTGGGGCTGGAGGGTCTCTCCCCCAACCAGAGAAGCCTCCCCATCGCTGAGGTTTCCCTCACGGGGTTCACCTCTCTCATCTCCGCCCCTCCTACCAGACTCGTCATGGCCTCCTCTTTAAGTTCTTCGTTTAAAGGTTCTGTTCATCCAGTGTTCTGGGGACTTCCAGGATTGAATGTTGTATAATATTTGTAATTTTGGTATGATCCTGGGAGGCAGTTGTCACAGCATCTGTCTATTCTGCCATCTTACCAGAAGTCCAGAACTTTGTATTTTTATATGGATTTTAATTCTTGTCTAGCATTTTTTCATTTCAACTTGAAGGACTCCTTATAGTATTTCTTATAAGGAAGATCTAGTATTACTATTTCTTCAACTTCTGTTTTTTAGGGAAAGTCTTAATTTTTCCCTTATTTTTGAAGAACAGGTTTTTTGCCAGATGCAGAATTGTTGGTTGATAGTTTTGGTTTTTTTTTTCATATTAGCACTTCAAATATATTATCCCACTGCTTGTGGCCTGCAAGGTTTCTACTGAAAAATTCGCTGTTAATCTTAGGAGGATTCCTTGTACTCAATAACTTGTTTTTCTCTATTTTTTTTTTTTTTTTTAGCTGAGCCATCCTGTCACCTGTTGGCAGCTCAGCGGCTGCTCATCTCGGGCTGGGCATCAAACTGCTGTTGCTCAGAGCTCAGCTTGCCCACGACTTGTTTTTCTCTTGCTACTTTGAAGATTTTCTCTTCATCTTTGTCTTTTAACAATGTGATTATAGTGTGTCTTGGTGTGGGTCTCTTTGGGTTTATCCTTCTTGTAGTTTTTAAAGATTGCACTATTTCTATATCCATGTCTTTCCTCAAAATTGGGAAGTTTTTGGTCATTATTTCTTCAAATAAGCTTTCAAACCCTTTCTTCTTCTGAAACTCCCACAATATGTGTATTGTTCTGCTTTATATGTCTCCAAATCCCCTATTCTCTGTTTTTTTTCTTCATGCTTTTTCCTTTTTGCTCCTCAGACTCAATAATTTCAAATTCTCTGTCTTCAAATTTGCTGATTTTTTTCTTCCCCTTGTTCGAGTCTGCTGTTGAAGCACTCGAGTGAATTTTTGAATTCAGCTATTGTATTTTCCAGCTTTAAAGTTTCTTTCTGGTTATTTCTATCTCTTTGCTGATGTTCTCATTTTGTTCATCTATTGTTTTCCTGATTTTCTTTAGTTCTTTGTGTTATCCTCCTTGACTATATTTAAGATAGTTGTTTTCAAGTCTTTGTCTAGTAAGTCTGAAGTCTGTATTTGTTCAGGGATGTTTTGGGAGACTTATTTTTTCCTTTGAATGATCCATGTTTTCCTGTTTCTTTTTATGCATATGATCTTTTTATTGAAAATTCAGTGTTATATAAAATAGCTGCCTCTTTCAGTCTGTGCACACTGGTTTCATGCTTAGAAAGGCCTTCATTAATCAGTGCAATGTGAGGGCTTAAGATCTTCTCAGGCCTTTTCTGGGCATTTGTCTTCCGTGAGCCTCTATGTGCACTTTTCACTTTTGACTGTCTGAACTCTAAATTAGGCATCACAGAGACCAGTCCCTCAGACAGCCTTCAGACAGGCTAGAACATTGCACATTTGGTCTTTCTCCTCTCTTTGTTTTGTGGAAAGGAACTGGGGTCTGTGTTGTGCAGTACCAGGGAGTGGGTGAGGCAAGGGTGACTATAAATATCACAAAATTATCTAACAAATGTGGCATTTTCTTGATTGATCATATACTTTGTTGCTGTAGATCTTTGACCACTCTGCAGAGCTTTTATTAAGTTATCTTACTTTGAGATTATCGAGTTTCTTGGATATGTAGATTGCTGTTTTTCATCAAATTTGGTACATTTTTGGACATCTCTTAAAACATTTCTTGTGCTCCTTTTTCTGGTATTCACACTATGTGTATGTTGCTGTGCCTAATGGTATCCCATGTTTCTGTGAGACTATCCATTTTTCTTCATTCTTTTCTCTCTGTCTCTTCAGATTGTATCTCTGTTGATCTATGTCCCAAGTTTGCTAATTCTTTCTTCTTACAGCTCAAATCAACTGTTAAGACACTCTAGTGAACTTTTAATTTTAGTTACTGTACTTTTCAACCTGGTAATGTCCATTTGGTTATTTTTTATCATTTCTGACTTTATACTGATATTCTCTATTGGATTAGACATTATCATACCTTTCTTCATCTCTTCCAACATAGTTTTCTTTAATTCTTTGAACATATTTACAATACTTTGTTTATTTGGTATGACATCTGGGCCCTCTTAGAGGTAGTTTCTCTTGTCTGCTTTTTTCCTCCTGTGTATGGATCTAATTTCCCGTTTCTTCGTGTGTCTGGTAATATTTTGTTGAAACCTGGACATTGTAATAATATTATTGTAGTAAGTCCAGATACTGGACCTCTCCTTCTCTGTGGCTTCTTTTTGTTTGCTTCTTTATTTCTTTATAGTGAGTTGACTGGATTATTTTAGGGAAGTTTATTTACACCCAAAGATGGAGCCTCTGATGTCATTCCTGAGAGGGTACAATCTTGAATATCACCTGCATAGTCACCCTGGGATGATAGGAATTTTAGCAGGTCTCTTATTGACTGTCTGTGTTATGTTTTTGTCGTGTGTGTGTGTGTGTGTGTGTGTGTGTGTGTGTGTGTGTCTGTGTTGGTATCATACCAAGATGTTAGATGCCACTAATTGCAGGCTAATTGTGCTATTATTTTTGACAATGTCCCAGAGTGTAAATTGTTCCGCACTTGTATCCAATTAAATCTGGGCCCCTTTGCAGGGATAGTTTTGGGGGCACGTTTGAAACTTAATCTGACTCTAGAAGGACTATTTTTAGTTATTCCTTTTCCTGTTTTGTTTTGTTTTTCTGGTAAACTTGCTGGCTTACAGTTTAGCCTGTTGCTGTCATAGAGCTACCAGCCTCCTCTTAGTTGCTGACCACCAAAATCTCCATTGTTTTCAAGAGCACCTTTAAACTTGAGTTTACCCACAGTTTATTTAAAATAATTTCCTTTGGGTAGAGTTTCAGAGCTCTCTGATCTTATGGTCCACCTCTTTCCCCTAGTAAAATCTCTGAGACCTTGCTCCAGAGCTGGGGGTGGGGACAATGACCTGATTCTTTTGGAGTAACAGTTCTGCTTTATGAGCAGGGCACTGGGTAGGACAGTGCCTCTGATCTTTTTGGCTTACCTCTCCTACCCTGGAACCTTTCTCTACAGTGGGCTGAGGCAAAGATGATCAGTGCCCCAATATTTTCAGCTTGGGGTAAAGCCTTTGACCTCTGAGTGCAAGCTGGGTAGAGGAAGGGAGCCCCCATGTTGTTGGCCACACTCATTAGGAATATAGCCTTTGTCACTGAGAGCTATTGAGAGACCAAGAAATGCCGGTGGTCAGCCCCTTATGGTGACTTGGTTCCAGGGACTAGGGAGCCTCATTTTCATGGCTGCTCACTTGAAGTGGAGCTTCTATCAAGCTGACCTAGGGCAGGGGAGCGAGAGTGTAGGTCACGGCTGAAATGCCTCAGACTCTCTCTCTCTCTGTTCTTATTGACATCTAGTAGATTTCCTTGAATTCATGTTTCTTCATTTGCTGTGTGCTTTTAGGACAATTTCCAGAGACTTTAAACGGTTGTTTTTAAAATAATTTTCTTCAGTTTTGGATGAAGGAGCAGGTCTGCCAGGCTCTTCATGCCTTCATCTGGGAATTGTAACCTCTCTGGGTTTGATGTTGAGTGCATTGAAGGGTTTAAGTAATGGTGAAAAGTGGGCTTTAAAAGACCACTTTGGTTGCAATTTAGAAAACTGGAGGGGACAAAGCTGGATGCAGAGAAAACTTCTAGAATGTAGCTGAGAAATTACAGTAATAGATATTGGTGGCTCAAATTAAGATAATAACTGTAGAGAAATATAATAGTTCAACATAGGCAATTGTTAAGACTTAGTAATTAATTGGATGGATGGAGAGTTTAGTGTAGCATAGGAAGATGTTGCAAGAGAGGGAGTCATTAAAATGATGCATAGTGTGTGCTTGCAGAGCTGTCAAAATGCAGGTTCTGACCCAGGGCCTGATTCTGCAGGTCTAGCCCATAGGTGATGCCTGTGCTGCTGTCCTCTGTCTCCCACTTGAGTAGCAAGGCCATAGGGTTTCTTGTTCAGGCAACTGGTGAATGGTGGTAGTGTGAATTGTCAGTTTATTTGTCTGTTTACCCTATTAGAGGGCAGGGACTGTTCTCTAGTCCCTGTTCATTGTTATTTCTTGAGTACATAGTAGGTGTTTGATAGATAAATATTTGTTGAATGATTCAATGTTGAAAGGCAACACAGAAAGAGGAAAAGGTATGTGGAAAAAGATGAGTTTCATTTTGGGCATGTTGCATGTTAGGTGCCTATGGACATCTAGGTGAAGAAACATTATTGCTTGTCTTGAGATCAGAAAAGGTTTTTATTTATTTTTATTAAATTGGGGAATTGGTGGAGGGGAACAGTGTGTTGGGGAATTGGGGAAGGGACCAGCCAACTTGCTGTTCTTCAATCTTAGTTGTGGAGGGCGCCAGTCACCATCTGGTTTCCCGTTGGCAGCTCGTGGCCTCTAAGCCAAAGGTGCTGTGTTCAATCTTAGTTGTGGGTGGGCGTAGAACAGCAACTCTGTGTGGGAGTTGAACAGCAGCCTTGTTGTTAAGAGTGCATGCTCTGTCCACTGAACCATCTAGGTGGCAGCTCAGCTCAAGGTGCCGAGTTCAGTCTTAGTTGAGGGCAAGCGTAGCTCACCATCGAACAGGTAGTCTTGTTGTTAGGAGCACGTGCTCTCAACAGCTGAGCCATCCTGCCAGCTGTTGGCAGCTCAGCGACAGCTCAGCTCGGGCGCAGTTTCACTGGCCCATGTGGGAATTGAACTGGCAGCCCTGTTGCTCAGGGCTCGTGCTCTTGAGCTCACTCTAAACCAACTGAGCCACTCAACTGGCCCCAGAAAAGGGATTTTTGCAAAAGTTATAGAGTTGAAAGTCAAGGATTCAAATGGTAAACGAAGGGAAGAGATAGGCTGAGATTATTCTGGGAAGATGTATAGAGGAAGTGGAAAAAAAATACCCATAGGCCAGAGCTCATATTACTGAAGAACATTTATTTTGGACATCACTTATTACTATGTCCATATTTCATAACTCTGTTGAATCTGTGCGAGAATAAAACTTAAGTAAATTTTTGTTACAGGTTAAGGAACTCTTTTCTTCTTTGGGAGTTGAATGTAATATCTTGGAACTTGATCAAGTTGGTAAGTAGAATGGTTAGTACATACTGTTGTTTGCGATTAATATCAACAAGATTGACTTCTTTTCATTTGCTTTGTCATTCAACTTACTCTTGTCACTTTGGATTAGATGAGCTGCTTTCCTCTACATTCAACCATGCAGAAAATGAACTGCTGTATGACAGATAATTTGGTGTAGATTTTTTTTTACACTGATTTTTTTTTCAATTACAGTTGACATTCAATATTATATTAGTTTCAGGTACACAGCATAGTGATTAGGCAGTTTCTAGAACTTATGAGATGATTCCCCCAATAAGTCTAGTATCCATACTTGTGAGGGGTGTAAATGTCTAACTATTACATTGTTTTGTACACCTGAAACTAAAAAAAAATGTACATAGTGACAGGGATGAAAATACAGCATAGGGAATGTAGTCAATTACATTGGTGTAGATTTTTTTATTTATCTATTTTTGGTATTTGAGGGAGAGAGAGAGATGGAGAGGGAGGAAGATGTATAAGCTTCAAATTTTGAAGTAATTCAGGCATTTCAGTTGAATCTGGCAACTTTCTAGCAAAATAGATAAAGCTGAAATAAATGAAAAGAATCTGCCCCTATTTTCTGATTGTATTACCCATGAGGGAGAATGCATTAGTCTTCTAATTTTATATTTTTTAATTCTTTTCAAACATGCATTTATTGATCTAATATTGATTGAACACTTTACACATACATGTGTTTTGCAGAGGTGGGATACAGAGTGGTGAACAGAAAAAAACTGATGTCAGGGGACTTCACCAACTCCTTTAGGCAGTCATCTTAATAAATGAAATGTTCTTGAATCTTTGAGTCATTTCTAAAGAGTATAGTCTTAAGTAGTTATGGCCTGGTTTTATTTTTAGGGATGGAGGATAAATTTTGACCTGTGATCATAAATATTTTTCAAATATAATTGTACAAAATATTTTCTGAGTTATTAATGCTAATAATGCAGATTTTATCTTTATATTTGCTCTTTAAAGAGGATTCTTTATCTGTCTGACATAGTCACTGGATTAAACTGGGTTGTCGGGAAAGTCATGATATATTTTTTCTATGTTTTTCGTTGCAAAAATGTGTCATGATTTTTCCAACAACCCAATATATCGAAATCTAATTTAGAAGCATTTATTTTGAAAGGCATCTAGATTGGTCTTTATTCTCTAAGATTTCCTTTAAAAACCTGGATATTTTCCCTCTTGAGTCATTATTTCATAAAGTTATATAACACACTGATCTTTTGTAGATGTGTACATGTGAGCATCTGAGTGTTGTAACACGTCAGTTTGACTCAAAAAGGTTTGGAACCCTTTCAATGTTATTTATTTTTCACCTGCTGTTTGCAGACTTATTGAAATTTCATGTTTCATGTCATATGTTATTATACATTTTTGTGGTTTTTTTAAAATTAATTGAGACATTACCAAGAATATAATGATATTTGAATTATAGATGTCTCATGCATATATTGTGGGTTTATAAGATATAAAATATGACATATATTTAGTGAAACAGTTCAAATTTTTACTTTTAAAACCATCATTGTTCATTCTTTTTATCTTTATTGATTAGATGATGGAGCCAGTGTTCAAGAAGTGCTGTCAGAGATCACTAATCAGATAACTGTACCCAATATTTTTGTGAATAAAGTACACATGGGTGGATGTGATCAAACTTTCCAGGTAGTAATGGTATTATGTGTTCTTTAAGTCTGTCTTTTCGTTTTGTTTTTAGAAATATTTAAAAGGGAGCAAAATGATTTTTAGGAGTCTGTTCATTCATTTTTTTGGAAGTTGTAAAATGGAGAAGCATATAACTTGGTTATCAGATAATCTTGATTACTTTGATGGAAATGAGCTCTTTAGAAACTAAGAAAGAGAAGATTTTGTTTGAGGTTATCAGACAACCAGGTGGGCCACCCTGGAGACCTTTGTCTCTTCCTCCTGATGGGGAGAGAAACAAGGGATGTTCCCTCTTTACAGTTTAGTAAAATGAGGTCAACACTAACATTTTTGGCTAGGTTAAGTAGAATTCTTGTTAAGGCTGCTAACCCTGGGAGCTTTGCAAAGGCCCATCACCTTTGATTTTTTTGATTCTTAGAATGCAGAAATAAATAGGAGTCATTCAATTAAGTAGTGACATATAAAAATTGATGTTTATTAAATAAGGTTCCTTATTTTATAACTAGTTATTTACTTTTTAAAAAATTCTGCTCTCCTATCTTGTATGTATGTATGCAAATCATAGTAATCAGTGATTGATTAAATACTTATATTTGAAATTTTTATTAAGAATTATATTTTTCTTGGGGGGAAAAGATTATCTGCATTATATGTTAATCTATGATCAGCATCATTATCTAGAACAGTCTATTTTCTTAATTCTCAAAGTTATAACTCAGTTCACATGATGGTCAGTACCTTAGTTGTCATCCCCAAACACCTTCAGGATTGCTGGTCTTAACCTAGAAAATGATGTCAGAGGATGAATCTGAAGATGCAGAGATATCCACTCTATTTCAAGACTGAAAGGTGTTTTCTTGGATTGCAGATGCTTAGGAGACAGAGTTCTCTAAGGGCATCTAAAAGTAAGGGGGCCAAAGGAGTCCTTTTAGAATGTGCTGAAAGCATCCTTGGGCACCCATCCTTCAGGGGGCCACATGGCATCTTTTGATTCCTGTCGTTTCATAATGCTTCCGATTGTGCTTCCCAGGATGAGCTGGTTCCAGCATGGCATTTCTATTAATAGATTGTTTCTAAGATATTTATAAAAGAAATCCATACTGATTAACATGGGGTACAAAGAAACAGTTTTAAAACAAGTCATTCCATATTCTCTTCTTTCATTAAACTATAGGCACATCAGAGTGGTTTATTACAGAAGCTTCTTCAGAGAGATTCAGCATATGATTATGACCTCATTGTCATTGGTGGTGGTTCTGGTGGCCTTGCATGTGCTCAGGTATGAAAAAATGAAACTTGAAGATAATTTCCCTGGTGATTGCCATAAGAATTTCTTCTGCTATTTAAAACCAAAAAATGTTGATGTTACAATCTAAGTTTTTATTGTAATTAGCTGGTTGAATAAAGAGAAAAAAACTGTATTATGACACAAGCACAACCTTTTTATTTAAGGAAAAGAAAAATTGGGGGAATATTAGGGAAATGAAAAAATCTTTATTTGTGGCTTTTATTGTTTTGTTTTGTAGGAAGCTGCTATTTTGGGAAAGAAAGTTATGGTGCTAGACTTTGTGGTTCCATCGCCTCAGGGCACATCCTGGGGTAAGCTGTTTTTCTTTGTTCTCTGGTCTTGACATACATTTTTGGCTTTGTTTAATCTCATTTAATCCTCACAACAATCTCTGAGGGTATAACTAGCCTGTTTCATAGATGAGGAAACTGAGACTCAGTGAGGTGAAGTAACTGGCCTAAGATCACATATTTAACAAGTGCTGATTTTGAAAGATAATATATAAATAATTAACGAAGATTTTGCCAAAAATTTCAATGAGCCTAGTATTCCAACACTTCTGCCATAATAATTTTTCACACATGCTGTAATATTTCCACATAGTTGTGTTTGCCATATATACTGTGTTGTGCTCACTTAAGTTTGCCATAACATTTTTCTTTGTTTCTGCATTGATTTCATAATGGACTTTCATGGCTGAATGATGGCCAGTCAAATTAGTGTGCGTGTGATCATTCTAGGTCAGTTTATAATAAAGTGCATAGTGAGCTTCCAGCCATGTGACTTTGCTGTAGATGAGAGTACTCACCTTTCTATGTTCTTTTCACTATAAAATAGATTTTGTGCTGGATATTTTCTGTTTATGCTTGAAATCCATTCACCATTGTCTCTACTCTGCTCTATGCCCCAGAAGTCTAAAGAATTGATAGCCTTGCTCTCTGGCTTCTGATTGGGCTTGGCCAGTTGGGGTAATGGGAGAAGAACAGGAGGAAGACGAATGGAGATGGGTGTCTTCATTTCCCTGACTCCCACCTTGCTCCATCTCCCTATGGAAGGCCACAACTCCTATCATGGCCCACCCCCCTTTGGGCTGTGGTGCCTACTCAGTGTGCTTGCCCCTTCTTGTGGGGTTGGTGATGGGCCCACTGTTACTAATTGTTATTACTCTTTTACTCCTCCTTGCTCTCCTGCACAGACCCCGATAATCATTTCCCTATAAAATCTCCTTAGTTACGCAGCTTGATGGTGTCATCTGTTTCCTGCCAGAACCCTGACAAAATATGAAAATCATTCTTAAAAATTCAAACCTACTCAAAAAATTTTAGCCTAGAATTTCATATTAGTGAAGCTAATTTACCTTGCAGTGGACCTACTATGGAGTCAGAGTTACAAAGAGTAAAAGCTGGAGGAAGCTGGAGTGCTGGCCATTGATGTTGTAGCTATCTAATTAATCTGATACAGTTATGTAGGTCTATCTAATTAATCTGATACAGTTATGTACCTTTGTAGGTCAGACTCAAATGAAAGTTTTGGACTCTGTCTCCAGAAAACTGTTCAAATATGCATTTATATTTTTGCTTATCCATGGGCATCCTTCACGAACCCTTGGTTAAAAAGTTTGGTTTACAGTAGAGTAGATGAAGCAGAGGAGCGGATCAGCGATTTGGAAGATAAAATAGCAGAAATCACCCAGTTGGCACAGCAAAAAGACCAAAGAATAAAAAACAATGAAAATAGTTTAAGGGCCCTATGGGACAAGGTGAAATGCAACCACCTTAGACTCATAGGAATACCAGAAGGAGAAGAGAAGAAGCAAGGGGTCAAGAATGTATTTGAAAAAATAATGACTGAAAACTTCTCTACCCTGGTGAAGGAAATCAACATACATGCACAGGAAGTGCAGAGGGTTCCAAACAAGCTGAACCCAAACAGGTCCACACCAAGACACATCATAGTTAAAATGGCAAAGGTTAAAGACAGAGACAGAATCCTAGAGGCTGCAAGAGAAAGACAGCAGGTTACATACAAAGGAACTCCTGTTAGACTAACAGCTGACTTGTCTACAGAAACTCTGCAGGCTAGAAGGGAGTGGCAGGAGATATTCAAAGTGACACAAAATAACAGCCTACAACCAAGATTGCTCTACCCAGCACGGTTATCACTTAAAATTGAAGGAGAAATAAAGAGCTTCTCAGAAAAGAATAAGCTTAAGGAATTCATTACCACCAAGCCAGCATTGCAAGAAATGTTAAAAGGGCTTTTTTAAACAAAAGAAAGGGGTAAACAGGCTAACCCAGGCAGACCAGGAATACAAATAACAAAATGGCAATACATATGCACCTATCAATAATCATTTTAAATGTGAATGGGCTAAATGCTCCAATCAAAAGACAGAGAGTGGCTGAGTGGATAAGAAAATAGGACACATGTATATGCTGTTTACAGATGGAATAAGATATTTCATGCAAATGGAATTGAGAAAAAAAAAAGCTGGAGTACCAATACTTATTTTGGACAAAATAGACTTTAAAATGACTACAATAAAAGACAAAGAAGGGCACTAGAACCCTAATAAACATCTATGCACCCAACATAGGAACACCTAATTACATATAACAGATTTTGACAGACATAAAGACAGAGAGCAACAGTAACACAGTAATCATAGTAGGGGACTTCAACACCATTGTCACCAATGGACAGACCCTTTAGACAGAAAATCAACACAGAAAGATGGGTCTTAAATGATACTTTAGACCAGCTGGACTTCGTTGATATTTTTAGAGCATTTCATCCTGAAGAAACAGAATATACATTCTTCTCAAGTACACATGGGACATTTTCCAAGATAGACCATGTTACACCACAAAACAAGTCTCAGTAAATGTAAGAAGATTGAAGTCATATCAAGCAGATATAAAGGAAAAACTGATGGTTGCTGGCTGGGAGGGAGTGGGCGAGAGGGAGAGGGGGAAGGTTTTGGACAGTGTAGATGGGACTACAATGTTGCTGCAGGGATATGGGGGCAGTTCTGGGAATGTAATTGATAATGTTGTGAAGAGACTATTATGTTGCGTGAAATAAGTTAGTCGGAGAAGGACAGGTACCATGTGATCTCACTTGTGTGTGGAGTCTGAAGAGCTGAGTGAACGATCAAAGTAAACAGACTCATAGATGTAGAGGGAAAACTGAGGGTTGCTAGTTGGGAGGGGGGTGGGGAAGGGGAAGGGATTAGACAGCGTAAATAGGCAACTACAATATTGCCACAGGGATATGAAACACAGTTCAGGGAATATAATAATGTTGTAAAAATTTTGTGGTGTGTCAGATAGTCATATGTCTTGTTAGGGAGACCACTTCATGGCTGGAGTAGAGGCTTGATCATTGCACTGTAAACCTGAAGCTGATGTTGTATAGTATGGTATGCCAACTGTAACTGAATATGTGGATGGTCATGGGATGTAGAGTATACTGTGGAGGGGAGTCAGGGGAGTTGTGATAGATATGTATGATATGGGGCGGAGTGGGGTGGTGAACTGGGGGAGGGGGGTTGTCACTTTGGGGGGTAAAGAATATAACTATTGCATTGTGTTGTACACCTGAAACTAATTTAAAAAAAAAAGTTTGGTTTATGGGCCTGCTGAGTGGCGCGTTGGTTAAGAGCTGGCTTGGGATGCCAGCAGCCCTGGTTCGGATCCCACATATGAGGGTCAGTTACACTGCCCTCTATAGCTAAGATGGTGAACAACAGCTCTACCTGAAGCTGGGGTGCTGTGAGTCCTCGGGACGGCATAGCTGCAGGCCCTGCTGCAGTGCGCTGCCATAGGGTATAGTGAGTGGCTGGCAGCAAGCTTGAGTGACTGGCAACTGGAGTGAGCTGCCAAGAGCCGCTGTGAGTGGCTGTCCAGAGGCCGGCAACCGATCTGCCTTACCTGGGAAGAGCACAATGATGATACCAACATGGGCCAGTGAAGCAATGTCGTTCACAACTAGACAGAAAAACAAAAGCACAGCAACTTGTGTGTTCCCCTTCCCCAGATCCCCAATGCTGTTCCCCCCCCCCAATTCCCCAATAAAATCTGTGGGGAAAAAAAAGTTTGGTTTAATCATTTGTGTGTTATTGTAGAGTATTATGTTGACCCCACAACCATTCGAGTTTGTCATTTACACATGTTTTTAATAACACCCACTCTGCACATGTTTAAAACACACACACACAAACACAAACACACACACTAAATATTAAAACTATTATTTTCTTTCTTAGGTCTTGGTGGTACTTGTGTAAATGTAGGCTGTGTCCCTAAGAAACTGATGCATCAAGCTGCCCTTTTGGGGCAGGCATTAAGTGATTCAACGAAATTTGGCTGGGAGTATAATCAACAAGGTAGGTAATGGTATATAAAAATATAGATTGGGAGAAAAGAAAGAATGAGTTTCCTAGAGAAAGACTTGCTATTCAAATTTGTATAGCTGAGTTTGAACTTTATTAATAGACACTGATTATGAACCTCCTATGTGTCAGCCAGGCACAATGATCAAAGATGATCATTTAAACCTGGCCCTGCTCTCATGGGCCTTCCTGCCTAGAAGGGAATTGTTGCTGCTATACCATTCCAAACCTTTAATAGACTGTGAGAGAGAATAATTCCTATTTTCAGATATCTTTCAAGTATAAGGAAAATAGAATTGCAAGAGTCATTATTTAAATTTTTTCCATTATTTTGATAACATTTTCTGTTTTATCAAGTGCTTATGTATGTATGTCTTTGGTTAATGAAAAATGGAAAATGAATTCATCCAATAATTCCACTCTTAGGCTCTGAGGATATAGATATGAGAAAATACAGTTCCTGCCCTTGTGCAGCACACAGTCTGTTGGAAGAGAAGAGAAGCCACTATAATTCATGGTGATGTTTTGAGCATCGACTTCAGGGGCACTTAATGTAACCTTGAGGGTCAGAGGTAGGGTGAGATGACCCTTGAGCTGCATCTTGAAGTAGAACATTTATGACAGGAAGCAGCTTGACCAAACTATGGAGATATGAGAAAACATGTAGCATCTGGGGAATAGTGAGTGGCTGAAGTGAAGAATGGGAGAGGAATGTTGGGAGAAATGAGATTAGAGAGGTAAGCAGGTCACAAAGGCTCTTAAATGACATTTTGAGGAGTTAAAATTCACCCCAAAGGCAGCTCTTGCTGAGGAGTTTCAGCAGGAGAGGAGCATGAACCACAGTTTGGATTCTGGATTCCTCTGATGGCACCAAGTAACTTAGAAGGCTGGAAGTGGGTGGGAGAGGGGTCAAGTCCAAAGACAGAGAAGTGAGGTGGGGTGCTGTTGCATAACCCAAAGGAGAAATCATGAGGCCTGGACAAAGACTGTGAAGTTGACTGGAGAGAGTACGAGATGGACTTAGAGGATTTAAGCCATGGAATTGACAGTTTAGATGTGGAATGGTGATCCTGTATTATTAAAATAACATGTAGAGTTTTAAAAAAAGGTACAGCCTGTCTCTTTCCCCAGAGATTTTGATTTAGTAGATCTGTACATGTCATGTTTAAGGTTTGTAGATGATTCTGATACTGAGAGGTGATTCTGCCAGGCCATCTAGGTCATTGGCAGGGCAAAGGGTGAGGGAGAGCAAGGACTACAGGAAGAGGGACTATGTGAAAATGTAATGCATTTCATTGAGATGAAAAACACAGGCAGGTTTGCAGCATAATGAATTATAGCTGGAAATATTCCCTATGGACAAATTTCCCCAGTCAACTCAGTGAAGAGCTGAGTGAAGGTCAAGCTATAGTGTCAATTGACAAAATGAGGTCACTCCACTTGACAGTTTAACTTCTGGGTAGTCCTCTCTTTTACGAGTCCTTCACCTTGAATCCTTCATCTTGTGTGGAATATTCCATTTACTGTCCCTTTGGAACATCCTGGTAGAATAGATACCTGGGGATGGTTTGTACTTGAGAGAGGCCTGGGCAAGGCCTTGTTTTATTTTATTTTTTATTTTTATTTTTTTTTATTTTATTCTATTTTTAATTAGTTTCAGGTGTACAACACAGTGCAATAGTTATACATTTTACCCCTCAAAGTGACAACCCCCCACCCCAATACACCACCCCACTCCCCCCCATATCATATATATCTATTACTCTTCCTCTGACTCTCTTCCACAGTATAATCCACATCCCGTGACTATCTATATATATTCAATTACAGTAGGTATACCACCTCCGCTTTAGTATTACAGTGCAGTGATCAAACCTCTACTCCATCCATGAAATGGTCTCCCTAACAAGACCTATGATCATCTGACATTCCACAGAATATTTACAACATTATTAATTATATTCCCCAAACTGTTTTTCCTATCCCAGTAGCAATATTGTAGTTGCCTATTTTTGCTGTCTACTCCCTTCCCCTTCTCCCTCATCCCCATTCCTCTCCAAATTAGCAACCCTGATTTTTCCTCTATATCTATGAGACAGTTTCTGTTTACTTTGCTCATTCATCCAGTTTTTCAGATTCCACATATGAGTGAGATCATATGGTATTTGTCCTTCTCTGACTGACTTATTTCACTCAACATTATAGTCTCTAGGTCCATCCATATCATTGCAAATGGCACGATTTCATTCTTCCTTATAGCGGAGTAATACTCCATTGTATAAATATACCACAGTTTCTTAATCCAGTCATCTACTGACGGGCATTTTGGTTGTTTCCAAGTCTTCGTTGTTGTAAATTGTGCTGCTATGAACATAGGGGTGCATAACTTTTTTTGAATAAGTGTCTTGGTTTTTTCAGGATAAATACCTAGGAGTGGAATTGCTGGGTCAAACGTTAGCTCTATTTCCAGTTCTTTGAGATACCTCCATACTGACTTCCATTAGTGGCTGCACCAATCTGCAGTCCCACCAACAGTGCAGCAGGGTCCCCTTTTCCCCACAGCCCCGCCAGCACTTGTTGTTTGTTGATTTATTGATGATAGCCATTCTGACTGGAGTGAGGTGGTATCTCCTGGTGGTTTTTATTTGCATTTCCCTAATGACCAGTGAGGTTGAACTTTTTTTCATATGCCTGTTGGCCATCTGTATGTCCTCTTTAGAGAAATGTCTCTTCATATCTTCGGCCCATTTTTTAATTGGGTTGTTTGTTTTTTTGGTGTTGAGTTTCATGAGTGTTTTATAAATTTTGGATATTAGCCCCTTATCAGATATATCATTGGCAAATATATTCTCCCATTCAGTAGGCTTCCTTTTTGTTTTATTAATAGTTTCCTTTGTTGTGAAAAAACTTTTAAGTCTGATATAATCCCATATGTTCATTTTTTCTTTTACTTCCCTTGCCTGTAGGGATGTATCAGTAAAAATATTGCTCCGGGTAATGTCTGCAAATGTACTCCCTATATTTTCTTTTAGGATTTTTATGGTTTCAGGTCTTACATTTAAGTCTTTAATCCATTTTGAATTTGTTCTTGTATAAGGCGTAAGGAGATGATCCAGTTTCATTTTTTTGCATGTGTCAGTCCAATTTTCCCAGCACCATTTATTGAATAGACTATCTTTACTCCAGTGTAAATTCTTGCTTCCCTTGTCATAGATTAACTGTCCGTAAATGCCTGGATTTATTTCTGGGCTCTCTGTTCTGTTCCACTGATCGATGTGCCTGTTTTTATGCCAATACCAAACTGTCTTGATTACTGCGGCCTTGTAGTAGGTTTTGATGTCTGGTAGCGTGATCCCCCCGACTTTGTTTTTATTTCTCAGAATTGCCGAGGCTATTCTGGGTCTTTTATGATTCCATATAAACTTTAGGATTATATTTTCTATTTCTGTGAAAAATGCCCTTGGTAGTTTGATAGGAATTGCATTGAATCTATATATTGCTTTAGGCAGTATGGACATTTTAACTATATTAATTCTTCCTATCCATGAGCATGGTAGGTGTTTCCATTTATTTGTATCTTCTATGATTTCTTTCTTCAGTGTCTTATAATTTTCTGAGTACAGATCTTTCACTTCTTTGGTTAAATTTATTCCTAGGTATTTTATAGTTCTTGACGCAATTGTAAATGGGACAGTTTTCTTAATTTCTCTTTCCATTAGTTTATTATTGGTATATGCAAATGCCACTGATTTCTGAACATTGATTTTATATCCTGCTACTTTACTGAATTCGTCTATCAGTTCCAATAGTTTTTTGATGGAGTCTTTGGGGTTCTCTATATACAGTATCATGTCATCTGCATATAATGACAATTTTACTTCTTCCTTGCCAATTTGGATGCCTTTTATTTCTTTTTGTTGTCTGATTGCTGCGGCTAGAACTTCCAGCACTATGTTGAATAAAAGAGGAGAAAGTGGACAGCCTTGTCTTGTTCCTGATCTTAAGGGGAATGGTTTTAGCTTTTCCCCATTGAGTATGATGTTAGCTGTAGGTTTATCATATATGGCTTTTATTATGTTGAGATATGATCCCTGTATTCCCACTTTGCTAAGGGTTTTTAACATAAATGGCTGTTGGATTTTGTCAAATGCTTTTTCTGCATCTATTGAAATGACCATGTGATCTGTATCCTTTATTTTGTTGATGTGGTGTATCACATTAATTGATTTACGGATGTTGAACCAGACTTGCGTACTAGGGATGAATCCCACTTGATCATGATGTATGATCTTCTTAATATATTGCTGAATTATGTTTGCTAATATTTTATTGAGAATTTTTGCATCTATATTCATCAGGGAGATTGGCCTGTAGTTTTCCTTTTTTGTGATGTCTTTATCTGGTTTTGGAATCAGGGTGATAGAGGCTTCATAAAAAGAGTTTGGGAGCCTTCCCTCCTTCTGTATTTTTTGGAATAGTTTGAGAAGAATAGGTGATAGTTCTTTTTTGAATGTTTGATAAAATTCACTTGTGAAGCCATCTGGTCCAGGGCTTTTGTTTTTTGGGAGCTTGTCAATTACTGATTTCAATTTCCTTGGTAGTAATCAGGGTATTTAGATTTTCTGTTTCTTCTTGCGTTAGCTTTGGAAGGTTGTGTGCTTCTAGAAAATTATCCATTTCTTCCAGATTGTCAAATTTGTTGGCATATAGTTGCTCATAGTAATTTCTTAGAATTTTTTGTATTTATGTGATGTCTGTAGTCATTTCCCCTCTTTCATTCCTGATTTTGCTAATTTGAGTCCTCTCTCTTTTTTTTTTTTTTTGATGAGCCTGGCTAGAGGTTTGTCAATTTTGTTTATCTTCTCAAGAAACCAGCTCTTGGTTTCATTGATCTTTTGAATTGTTTTTCTGTTCTCTATATTGTTTATTTCTGCTCTGGTCTTTATTATCTCCTTTCTTGTACTCCCCTTGGGCCTCTTTTGCTGTTCTTTTTCCAGTTCCCTTAGATGTAAGGATAACCTGTTGATTTGAGATTTTTCTTCCTTCTTTAGGTAGGCTTGCACTGCTATAAACTTCCCTCTTAGGACTGCTTTTGCAGCATCCCAGAGATTTTGGGTCGTGGTGTTTTCATTATCGTTTGTCTGGAGGTATCTTTTGATTTCCTCCTTGATCTCATTTGTGACCCACTCACTATTTAATAGCATATTGTTTAGCCTCCATTTATTTGTCAGCTTCCCGGATTTCTTCTTATAATTGATTTCTAGTTTCATAGCATTGTGGTCAGAGAATACAGTTGTAATGATTTCAATCTTCTTAAATTTATTGAGACTTGTTTTGTGGCCTAACATGTGGTCTATCTTAGAAAATGTTCCATGTGCACTTGAAAGGAACGTATATTCTGTAGCTTTGGGATGAAATGCTCTGAAAATGTCTGTTAAATCCAGCGGGTCTAATGTGTCATTTAAGGTCGCTGTTTCCACATTGATTTTCTGTCTGGAGGATCTGTCCATTAGTGACAGCGGGGTGTTGAAGTCCCCTACTATGATAGTGTTACTGTTGATCTCTGTCTTTATGTCTGACAATATCTGTTTTATATATTTAGGGGCTCCTATGTTAGGTGCATAGATGTTTACTAGAGTTATGTCCTCTTGTTGGATCGATCCCTTCATTACTATGAAGTGTCCTTCTTTGTCCTTTGTTATATTCTTCAATTTAAAGTCCATTTTATCTGATATAAGTATCACTACTCCAGCTTTTTTCTCAGTACCATTTGCATGAAATATTTTACTCCATCCCTTTACTTTCAGCCTGTATGAGTCTTTGGATCTGAGGTGAGTCTCTTGTATACAGCATATGCTGGGGTCTTGCTTTCTTATCCATTCAGCCACCCTATGTCTTTTTATTGGAGCATTTAATCCATTTACATTTAATGTGATTATTGATAGGTGTGTATTTATTGCCATTTTGTTATTTGTGTTCATAGTCTTTCATAGGTTGTTTTTCTCTTCTACTTAAAGAAGCCCTTTTAGCATTTCCTGCAAAGCTGGCTTGGTGGTAATGAATTCCCTTAACAAGGCCTTGTTTTAGAGTCACAGCATTGTGGGTGATAGCTGAAGTCTTAGGAATTGCTGAGATGGTCTGGGGAGAATATATAGATGGAAAAGAATAGAAGACAGACAGAATCCTTAGATATGTTAATACCTAATGTAAGTGAATGAGGAAGAAGAGGAAAACCTGGAGAGTTGTGTCACAGAAACCAGGAGGGGTTATATTTTGAAGTGCAAGATTTAGAGCTTAGGGAGTCTTCAAAGAGAACTAACTTAAGTGAAATACTGCAGAAAGGCTAAATGGAATAGGATTTGAATTATGTACATTTTAGATTGGCAGGTAGTTATAGAGTTTTTTAAAAATTAAAAATGTTCATACCCTGTTTCTATAGTAATAAAGTCCAAGTGAGGCAAAAACACAGAATGCCTCCTTGGTGTGGGGAAAACGGCCACAAAGAATGGAATTGCATACTCGGCCAGTGACAAAAGAGACAGCCAGGCAGGGTGGTGTGTAGATGATACCAGAAGGCAGCCTTTCCCCACGAGCTGATGACTTCTTGACATGTGCACCCTTGCTTGTGCCCACTGCCTCACACTGTGATTGCTCCACACTTTCAGGAAGGAGACAACAGGGTGTATGCTCACACTACGTTGCCTCCCCTGAGGGGGCAGTTGATGATCTTGAACTGTTCTAAGTGCTTAATATTTCTAAATAATTTCTAATTTCCTTGAGTGGGTAAAAGTTTAGATTCTTCAAAGATCCCCATGTACAAAATACTTCTAAGTTAATTTTGAGGTGCTATACTGAGAAATACCTAGTTAGTCGTCACATGGAAATTGGTGCTTAGAAATTTTTAGTCATAGGTTCAATGAATGACCAAGAATAGTCAACAGAATCTGACAGGCAAGAGAAAAGAAGTAAAAGCTGAGATCTTGTTCGAGAAGAAATAAAAGACCTGTACTCAGAAAATTATGAGATACTGAAGAGAGAAATCAAAGAAGATACAAATAAATGGAAATACATACCATGTTCATGGATAGGAAGAATTAATATAGTCAAAATGTCCATACTACCTAAGGCAATATGTAGAATCAATGCAATTCCAATCAAACTACCAAGGACATTTTTCTCAGAAATAGAACATATAATCCTAAAATTTATATGGAACCACAAAAGACCCTGAATTGCCACAGCAATCTTGAGAAATAAGAACAAAGTGGGAGGTATCATGCTACCTGACATCAAATCATACGACAAGGCTACAGTAATCAAAACAATATGGTACTGGCATAAAAACAGACACATAGACCAATGGAACAGAAGAGAGAGCCCAGGAATAAACCCATCCATATATGGTCATTTAAACTATGACAATGGAAGCAAGAATTTACATTGGAGTAAAGATAGTCTATTTAACAAATGGTGCTGGGAAAATTGGACTGACACGTGGAAAAAAATGAAAATGGACCACCTACTTACACCATATACCAGAACAAACTGGAAATGGATTAAAGTCTTAAATGTAAGAGCTGAAACCATAAAACTCCTAGAAGAAAACATAGGGAGTAAATTTGCAGACTTTACTCTCAGTAATATTTTTACTGATATATCCCCTTAGGCTAGAGAAATAAAAGAAAAAATGAACACATGGGATTACATCAAACTTAAAAGTTTTTTCACAGCAAAGGAAATCATCAATAAAACAAAAAGGCGGCCTACTGAATGAGAGAAGATATTTGCCAACAATATATCTGATAAGGGGTTAATATCCAAAATTTATAAAACACTCAGGAAACTCAACACCAAAAAAACTAACAACCCAATTAAAAAATGGGCAGAGGATATGAAGAGGCATTTCTCTAAAGAGGACATACGATGGCCAACAGGCACATGAAAAAATGTTCAACCTCACTAATCATCAGAGAAATTCAAATAAAAACCACAATGAGATACTACCTCACTGCAGTCAGAATGGCTATCATCAACAAATCAACAAACAAGTGCTGGCGAGGTTGTAGAGAAAAGGGAACCCTGGTACACTGTTGGTGGGACTGCAGATTGGTACAGCCATTGTGGAAATCTGCATGGAGGTATCTCAAAAAACTGGAAATGGAACTGCCATACAATTCAGCAGTTCCATTCTTGGGTATCTACCCAGAAAAATCCAAGATGCTAATTTGAAAAATTATATGCACCCCTATGTTTATTGCAGCGCTATTTACAATCACCAAGACTAGGAAATAACCGTAATGCCCATCTGTAGACGACTGGATGAAGAAACTGTGGTACATTTATACAATGGAGTATTACTCTGCTATAAAGAAGAATGAAATCGTACCATTTGCAAGGATATGGAGGGACCTAGAGACTATTATGGTAAGTGAAATAAGTCAGTCTGAGAAAGACAAATACCATATGATCTCACTTATATGTGGAATCTGAAAAACTGAATGAACGAGCAAAGTAAACAGAAACAGTCTCATAGATATACAGGAAAAACTGATGGTTGTTAGTTGGGAGGAGGGTGGGGATGAGGTAGAAGGGAAAAGGATTAGACAGCATAAATAGGTAACTACAATATTGCCACAGGGATATGAAAGACAGTTCGGGGAATATAATAATGTTGTAAATATTTTGTGAAGTGTCAGATGGTCACGTGTCTTGTTAGGGAGACCACTTCATGGATGGAGTAGAGGCTTGATCACTGCACTGTACACCTGAAGCTGATGTTGTATAATTTTGTATTCCAACTGTAGTTTAATATATATACTTAGTCACGGGATATGGAGTATAGTGTGGAAGGGAGTCTTGGGAATTGTAATAGATATGTATGATATGGGGGGGAGTGGGGTGGCAAATTGGAAGGGGGAGGTTGTCACTTTGAGGGGTAAAAAGTATAACTATAGCACTGCATTGTACACCTGAAACTAATTTTTTTTTAAATATTTATGTCACAATAAAAAAATTTTTTAAAAAATTAATACATACATAATGTCTCTTAAAATGTGTATATATATTTTTAGGCACCCCAGGTATAAGAAAAGAATATAAAAGCATAACAAAAAATATACTCTGATGTTAGAGGGAATTTATCAATGTAATGTAAAGACATTATTTCAAAATTTATTTGTAAACTTCATGTAGTCCAGGAAAAAAATCCTCATAAATTTTTTTTGTTTTTAGAACTTGACAGATTATTTTAAAGTTCATATTGAAATGTGTTAGGATAGCTATACAATCTTTGAGAAAGTATAGAGAGTGACTTTTCCCGTCAGTATTTACAATTGCGATACTGTTTCAGGATTAAACAGATTAATAAAATGGTAGAGGAAGTGATTCCAAAATGCCAGTCCATATACTTGCCATATCAAAATCTCCTGGGGGAGCTTTTAACTGTAGAGGTTCTGAGGTCCTGCTTCTGATTGCATAGATTTGAGGTGGATCCCAGGATCTATATATTTTGACATGATTCCCAGGGTGTCCTAATGTTTGGGAACCTTTTATATGGAATGCCTTCACCCTGGTTATTTATTTTCAGTGAAGCACAACTGGGAGACCATGACAGAAGCAATTCAGAACCACATTGGCTCTCTAAATTGGAACTACAGGCTGTCTTTGAGGGAGAAGGCTGTAGCATATGTAAATTCCTATGGAGAATTTGTCGAACATCATAAAATTAAGGTACTGTTTGAATATTTTGTCTTGTTAATTTCTCTTCCTTGCTACTGCTTGTACTTGCCTTGAACTAAAATTCCATATCGCATGTTAAGGACTATAGCTAGTGCTTTTGCACATATGGCTGTGCATGCCATGTATTTCCCCCACTGTTTGTGGATTGCATACATCTGGCTAAATTGAAGAAATTGCCTTTTAAAGAACTCTTAATTTAAAGTTGTTCGCCTTTTGATTTCATTGCCATCTTAAAAGAGAAAATGTTTAAACAGTTCAAAGTTTAAATAGTAAAAAGATAAAAATTTTAGCCTCATTCTTTTTGTAGCTGAGCCATTCTGCCACCTGTTGGCAGCTCAGCGGCAGCTCAGCTCAGGCTGGGCATCGAACTGCTGTTGCTCAGAGCTCAGCTAGCCCTATTCTTTTTAAAAATTACCTAGAATTCCATATATATTACTCATAGAAACATTAATAAAAGTAGTATCAGAATTAGTATATTTTATAAATTTATATTTATAAGGTTTATGTATTATAAGGTCAATATGTAAGAAAAATGAGACCATTTTGATGAATACAAACATTTTAAATTGGAGTTATGAAAGAGATCAAATATCATCTTTAACATCTAGTTCATTTTTTTTAATTAGTTTCAGGTGTGCTCTAGTTCATTTTTGTTACTCTGCTTTTGTAGCAATGTGTGATGATCTTGACAGGATTTGAGGTTACAGTAAAACCTTGGATTGCAAGTAACTTGATTTGCGAGTATTCCACAAGATAAGCAAACATTTCTAATACTTTTTAACTTGGTAAACGAACAACGTCTTGCAATACAAGTAGTTTGTTTCCAGAACGAATTATGCTTGCAAACCAAGGTATTACTGTATTTTGTAATCGTTTGTTGTCTCTAGAAAGGCGTGAGGTGGTCCATTAAAGCTGCCCTTTAGACTATGCCTGGGCTGATTTGAATTACAGCATCTACATGAAACTTAGTAGAAATACAAGTCAGTCAGTTTTAGTCCTCAAACTGTCAAATGCCTGGCAGAGTTGTTTGAATAAGCTGATCTTTCTAAGAAACTTCAGTTTCTTCCCATGTCACCTTCACAGCCAGCACTTTTGGTCTGTTGCAGGTCTCTGTTTAAACCACCCCTTGTTTAAATACCTTCATTGCTTTTTGAATTTTTAAAATGCAAATGTATTTATGATTTACTTGTATAATTGAAAATATACAATGAGCAGCCTATATTAAATCTCCATAGCCTGGAGTTTTAGGATGGCACAGAAGGGTCTTTACATTTGTCACTAATATGGGTGACTTTACCTCTGATACCTGTCCTCCTCTCCTGTCACTCTGGCCACTTGCTGTTTCCCAGACACCAGATGCTTTCAGGCCTGTATGTATTTTTATGTGCTGTTCCCTGTTTAGGTTTCCATTCCTCTCAAATCTTTTCACTTTCCTCATTTACACTTGAAATGTGACCACCTTTGAAGCCATTCTTGAGACTTTCCAATCCCCTATTCCACCCCTAGTGTGTTCTTTTGGTTAATATTTTGTAAAGACTTCTGTTTTCTGTGGTGGAACTTATCATACATTATTATTTTTGCATACTGTGCCTGTTAATGGGAAGCTCTATAGAGGGTAGTAATTAGTTTGTCCATGGTGTCTGGTACTCTGTTGAAAAATGAAATTTACTTTTCTTTTTTTAAGGCAACCAATAAAAAAGGACAGGAAACTTGTTATACTGCTGCAAAATTTGTCATAGCAACAGGTGAAAGGCCACGGTATTTAGGAATCCAAGGAGACAAAGAATACTGTATTACTAGGTAAGAGTAAATAGGCCATTTTAACTGTAAATTATATTGTTTATATGTTCTGATTTATTTATTCCCTATCATTTCACAAAGATTTGAATTGATGAATAAAAGTATATACAATTCTAGAAGCTAAGTAGTTAACATAATGGAACAAAGAGAAAATAAGGTTAGGTAAGTAATAAGGTCAAATTTATACATAAAAGTATGCTACATGTTTCTAGGTAATTGCTATGGGAATTTAGCTCTAAACTTCCTAGAGGCCAAAACAAAGAAGTTAACGCAATTAGCTTTAGGTTTTAGTGTCTATATAATAATAATCAGGAGAATCAGAGCTATTCCTTATACTAAGATTTAATAGGAATCTTCCCTGGATGGTCGGTCATAAAGAGGACAATGTATAATGTAGTACATGACTCTCAAACTTTTTTGATCAGATATACATTAAGAAATACCTTTTCGTTGCACTGTTCAGGTGAACACACACACAAAACAATATTTCTTCTTATTGCATATAATGTAGTCTAATATTTTCTGTTCTGTTTTTAAAAAGAAACTTTGCTGTGATCCACTAATTTGATTTTGAAAAATCTGAAGTATACTTCTTACTCCACTGGAGACACTATTACAAACAACAAAAGGCTGTTTTTTTCAGTGTTTCTTCATTCAAGCCCCAAAACACAATTTAGCCAACAGAAAACCATTATAAATTGAAACCTAAATAACCCATTTCATTTTTATTGTCTAGGTATTCTTTTTGTTATTTTTCTTTTTCAGTGATGACCTTTTTTCTCTGCCTTATTGCCCTGGCAAAACGTTAGTAGTTGGTGCATCTTATGTGGCTCTGGAATGTGCAGGATTTCTTGCTGGCATTGGCTTAGATGTCACAGTTATGGTGCGTTCAATCCTTCTTCGTGGCTTTGATCAAGAAATGGCAGAGAAAGTGGGTTCCTACATGGAACAACACGGTATTAAGTTCTTAAGAAAATGTATTCCAGTGATGGTGAGTCTGAATGACATTTGGAATTCCTTTTTACTCTCTCTTTAGGCTTTTATTTTATACCTCCTTAATTGGTCTGTACTCAGCATGAAACCATAAAGGTAGTGTTCCCATTCCAAATATACAAAACTGGCCCCTATTTGTCCCTGTCTTTTCTTCCTCTGATATGGAGATGTCCTTGCTCCTCTCAGCCCAGTTCATTCTTCTCTCACTGTTCTCACCTTTTCAGGGATATCCCACCTTCAGCTAGTCATCATCTTTCTCCCTCTATCATGCTCCTTAGTAATAAGCCCTCCCTCCCCTTTCTGCCTTTTGGGTGGTCCTCAGTTTTCTTTTCCCCTTTACAAGAAAACTTTCATTCGTGCTACTTCATTTTTTACCTCATTTCCCACTTCCACCTCTTCTCAGCTGCTTCCATTCCTGCCACTCCTTTGAAATTGCTTGTCAAAGTTTGTAGCAAACTCCCTGTTGTCAAAGCCAATGGTCATGTCTCTGTTCTTATCTTACTGGGCCTCTGGCAACATTCTTTCCATTTGAAACACTCTCCTTTCTCAACTTCTGTGGACCCTTAGCCTATGGTTCCACATGTACTCAACTTGTAAATATTAGAGTACCTGGTCCCTCTTCACTTCACTGCCCTTTTTACCTGGGCAGTCTTCTTTAGGTCCACATTTTGTTATTTCCATGCTAATGGCTCTCAGATTTCAATATCTTGTTCAGGCATCTCTCCTGAACTCCACACTGATTTGTACAGCTGCCTACTAGATATCATCACTTGAATTCCTCATAAGCATTTCAAATTTAACAAGACAAAAATGAAACTCTTGATTTTCTACCTAAATATATTCCCCTGCTAATCTTTCTGGCTTGTCTCAGTACTCAGTAAATGATACCACAGCCCACACAATTTATTAAGCCAACACCTCAAAAGCATCCCTTCATTATTCCTTTTTTTTTTTTGGAGGGCAGTGTCACTGACCCTCATAAGTGGGACCTGAACCGGGGCCGCTGGCTTCCCAAGCCAGCGCTTAACCACTGCGCCACTCGGCTGGCCCCATTTCATTATTCCTTTTATGCTACCTGCAACTAATCCATTAATTTATTTCTACCTCCAAAATGTATCTTGTGACAGTTTTTTTCTCTATGTCTACTTAGTCCAAAACCCTAAATTACATACACACATGTATACACACACACATATACACATACCCACACACGTGTATACCCTATGACCCATTTATTTTCTGTCCCTCTTAGATAGAATCGTTACATTATTTATCCTTACTAGGTTCAACAGTTGGAGAAAGGTTCACCTGGAAAGCTGAAAGTAGTGGCGAAATCCACTGAAGGACCAGAAACTATGGAAGGAGTATATAACACAGTAAGTTTTTATTTTATAAGCATTAAGTGGTTGAACACACTCACAAATTAGCACAGATGAAGCTTATGGGATTATACCAGGCTTGACATTTTTTATTTTTTTGGATTCTTTATAATAATATAAAAAATATAGAAGGTAGTTGGTCTTTTGATATCTGATAGTAGTACACGAAGAATACTATGGTCAAATACATGTGTATGTATAACTATGCATAGAACAAAATCTGGAAACAGGTGTACCTGTCTGTACTTTCTTCAGGGGCATTAGATATACTTCTGCATTTGAATATTTTTACAATAAACATTGAATCTGTCTTATAATAAAAAACAACAATAAAGATATTTCATTGTCAAAAAATAAACAACATAAGATCTCCAAAAGTCTGAATAGTCCATGGACTGTTTTGGATGGCAACAATTGTAATTTAAACTGATGATGTTTGGATGTCAACATTTCTTTTGTAAACTGTAGTTTATGATTTTAACATAAACTATATATTTATGTTTTATATGTTCTTGTATATATGATTTCCTTTAGTTACAAAAGGAAACAACATAGAGTCAACAAAGCCAAAAAATATATAATAAAACCATAAAAACTCTTCTTTGATAATTTATCCTTAGATTACTTTGGATTTTCTTTGTACGCATTAGTATCATTTATGGATAATAACAGTTTTGTTTCCTCTTTTCCACTGTTTTCCTTGTTATTTCTTTTTCATGCATAACTGCACTAGTAAGCCCCCCAGTACAGTATTAACCAGAATTGTCCATGACAGACATTCTTGTCTTCTTGATATCAAAGGAAGGTTTTCAGTGTTTCATTATTTAAAGAATAACGTTGTCTGTAGGGTGTTGATAGATATTCTTAATCAAGTTAAAGAAATTCTTTTCTATTTCTTATTTGCTAAGGGTTTTTTAGTTATTTGGGTTTTTGGTGTTTTTTAAATCATGAGCAGAGCTTTTGCGATCTTGCTTCACGGCAATTATCATCAGTTTGGCTCAAATAAATTCTTACAAAAATTCTCAAAAAAACCCCAAAAAAGCAAAAGAAAAAAAATCATGAGTGAATGAGTTCAATTGGAACAATATTTCTTTTGTAGCTGTTGTTGATCAAGATATTTTTTCTTTAATTTACATAGATTACATTGAGTTACATAGATTTTCTAATCTTCATTCAACTTTATATTCCTGGTATAAACCCAGCTTGGTAAAGGCCCTTTTTGTAAATTGTTGAATTTGTTTATTAAGAATTTTGGGGGATGGCCGAGTGGCTCAGTTGGTTAAGAGCTGGCTCAAGAGTGCAAGCTGAAGGGCCAGCAGAGTGGCACGGTGGTTAAGCGCTGGCTTGGGAAGCCAGTGGCCCCGGTTCGGGTCCCACATATGAGGGCCAGTGACACTGCCCTCAAAAAAAAAGAAAAAGAGTACAAGCTCTGAGCAACAGGGTGGCCAGTTCGATTCCCACATGCCAGTGACTCTGCGCCCTAGCTGAGTTGCCAGAAAGTAGCAGGATGGCTCAGTTGGTGAGAGCACATGCTCCTAACAAGACTGCCTGTTCAATGGTGGGTTGTGCCCACCAGCAACTAAGACTGAACTCGGCACCTTCAGCTGAGCTGCCGTCCAAATGGCTCAGTGGATAGAGCATGCACTCTTAACAACAAGGCTTCCAGTTCAACTCCCGCATGGGATGGTGACTACGACCACTCGCAACTAAGATTGTAACACAGCACCTTGAGCTTAGAGGCCACGAGCTGCCGACGGGCAGCCATATGGCAACTGGCGCCCTCCACAACTAAGATTGAAAAACAACAGCTTTGCTGGTGCCCCTCCCCAATTCTCCAACACTATTCCCCTCCCCCAATTCCCCAATTTAAAAAAATAAATAAAATAGTAATAATAAAAAAGAATTTTTGCATTATATTCATGAATCATATTGGCTTATAATTTCCTTTCATATACTGAACTTTTCAGATTTTGGTATCAAGGTTATTCTAGCTCATGAAAGAAGTTTTGGAGTATGTTCCCTCTTTTTCTGTTCTCTGAAAGCATTTATGTAATTATTAGAGCATTCTTTGTGTGTTTGATAGAATTCACTGATGCTACCATCTGAATATAGAATTTTCTTTTGATCTATTGTATGAACCTAATAGTAGGTACTCCTTGATATCTGGCTTCTTTTATTCAGAATGTTTTTAGGATTCATCCATGTTGTTGTGTGTATTAGTAGTGCTTTTTATTGTATGAATATGCAGTTGAATTCATTTTCCTGTGGATGGACTCCTGTGGATGGACACCTAGGCTGTTTCCAGTTTAGGCTAATTGTGACTTAAACTCCTATGAAGAATTCTAGTATAAAGCCTTTTGTGGACATATATTTTCGTTTCTCATGGGTAAATAGATACCTAAGAGTGAAAATGCTTGGTCCTACTATAACTCCTATTTTTAACTTTTTGAGAAACTGCCAAACAGCTTCCAAATGATCGTGTGATTTATTTTTATTTTATTTTATTTTTTTGAGGGCAGTGTCACTGGCCCTCACATGCGGAACCCGAACCAGGGCCGCCAGCCTCCCAAGCCAGCGCTGAACCACCACCACACCACTCGGCCAGTCCAATGGAGTGATTTTCTATTTCTGTCAGCCATGCATGAGAGTTTTGATTGTTCCATACCCTCACTAATATTTTGGGTTGGCTGGCTTTTTCGTTTTAGGTATTCTAGTGCATGTGTAGTGGTATCTTACGGTTTTGATTTGCATCTTCCTTATGACTAATGATGTTGAGCAATTTTTCATGTGTTTATTGACCATTTATATATTTTCCCTTATGATATGTGTATTTGAATCTTTGTGTCATTCATTATTTGTTGGGTTATTTGAACTTTTATTCTTGAATTGCAGGAGCTCTGTATATGTCTTGGATATTTCTTTTTCAGATATATGTATTGTGAATATTTTCTGCTCACCTGTGACTTGCCTGCTTATTTTTTATGGCATCTTTTGATGAGTAGTAGTTTTAAATTTTTTATAAAGTCCAGTTTATCAACTTTTTGTTTTATGGTTAATACTTTCTGTGTGCTCTACGAAATCTTTGCTTACTCAAAGATTGTGAAGATATTCTCCTATATTTTCTTCTTGAAACTTTACAGTTTTATGTTTGGGTCTATAATCCATCTTGAATTAATTTTTGTTTATGGGGTGGGGTAGGAATTGAGGTCCATTTTCTTCCATATGGGTGTTCAGTACCATTTGTTGAAAATACTTCCCTGTCTGCATTAAATTGCCTTTGTTAAAATCATTTGACAGCTAGGCCAGCCGAGTGGCGCATTGGTTAAGAGCTGGTTTTGGGATGCCAGCGGCACCGTTTCAGATCCCATATATGAGGGCCAGTAACACTGCCCTCCACAGCTAACAACAGCTCCACCTGGAGCTGGGTTGTGTGAGCCCCGGTGACGGTGTAGGTTGCAACCCCTGCTGCAGTGGGCTGCCATAGGCTACAGTGAGTGGCCAGCAGCCAGCGTGAGTGGCTGGCAGCCAACTGTGAGCTGCCAATAGCCACGGTGAGCGACGTCCAGAGGCCGGCGTCCCATCTGCCTCATCTGGGAAGAGCGCAATGACGATACCAACATGGGCCAGTGAAGCAACATCCTCTGCAACTAGACCGAAGAACAAAAGGACAGCAACTTGTCTGTTCCCCTTCCCTGATTCCCCAACGCTGTTCCCCTCCCCTAACTCCCCAATAAAATCTTTTAAAAAAAAAATCATTTGGCAGCTTAACTGTCAGTCTGTTTCTGCAGTCTTTATTCTACTGACCATTTGTTGCCTTTAACCAGCACGTTGTTTTATTGTGTATGTGTGTGTTTTAAAAATAATAATGTTGGGGCCGGCCGAGTGGCGCGTTGGTTAAGAGCTGGCTTGGGACACCAGCAGTCCCTGTTGAGATCCTACATATGAGGGCCAGTGACACTGCCCTCTACCGCTAAGATGGTGAACAACAGCTCCACCTGGAGCTGGGCTGCTGTGAGTCCCCGAGAGGGCATAGCTGCAGCCCCTGCTGCAGTGGGCTGCTGTAGGCTACAGTGAGTGGCCGGCAGCCAGCATGAGTGGCTGGCAGCCAGCGTGAGCTGCCAGTAGCCACTGTGAGCGGCCGTTCAGTGGCTGGCAACTCATCTACCTCACCCGAGAAGAACGCAATGATGATACCAACATGGGGCCAGTGAAACAATGTCCTCCACAAGTAGACTGAAGAACAAAAGCACAGAAACTTGTCTGTTTTCTTCCCCGTTCCCCAATGCTGTTCCCCGCCCCCAATTCCCCAATACAATCTGTAAAAAAATAATAATAATAATAATAATAAAAATAACAATGTTGGGCCGGCCAAGTGATGCGTTGGTTGGGAGTTGATTTGGGACGCCAGCTCTGAGCGGCAGGGTCCCGGCTTGGATCCCACTTGGGAGCCAGTGACTCTGTGCCCTCTACAGCTAAAATGGTGAATGGCAGCTTGACCTGGAGCTGGGCTCCCCCGTGAGTCATTGCCGACAGTGTAGGCTGCAGCCCCTGCTGCAGTGGGCTCCCATGAGCTTCTGTAGGTGGCTGGCAGCTGGTGTGAGTGGGCAGCAGCTGACGTGAGTTACTGTGAGCTGCCATGAACAGCCATCCAATGACTGGCGACCGACTGCCTCAGCCCAGAAGAGCGCAATGATCACAATACCAGCGTAGGCCAGTAAAGCAATGTCCTCCACAACTGGACTGAGAAACAAAAGGGACAGCAGGTTGTCTGTTCCTCTTCCCCAATTCCCCAGTGCTGTTTGCCTCCCGCAATTCCCCAATAAATTTTTTTTTAAAGTAAATTCAAATAAATAAAAATAAAAACAATAGTGTTTTATTGCTATCGGCAGAAGTGGCCTGCATGAGGTGGTGGGTGTGCTGGGCGTAGGGGTGGTCTGGAGGCCAGCTTCCAGAGCTCCTCAGATATATTTCTGGGACCAGGTAAAGGAGTCATGGCAAGCTACTGCCAAGTCACCAATAAGGTTAAGAAATTCTTGGAAACCTAGCTGCCCATCATAGTTGAGGTCCAGTTTCTTCATCATGTAGTTAAGGACACCAGGGTCCTTCTGGTTCTTTTTTTGTTTTGTTGTTGTTGTTGTTGTTGTTGTTGTTGTTTGAGGGCAGTATCACTGGCCCTCACATGTGGGACCGAACCAGGGCCGCTGGCTTCCCAAGCCAGCGCTTAACCACCGCGCCACTCGGCCGGCCCCTTCTGGTTCTTTTTAAAGGCAGCTAGTTCTGTATTCATGAAGGTTAGGAAATCAGTCTTGGAGAGATTGTACTTGTTACCGCCCTTTCCAGCACACTTCTGGAAAACAGCAATCAGAGACTCGATGTACTGTTCAGTCTCTGTAGGGCTGGACATTTTTTGCCATGTGAGAGTAGAGCGAGGCGTGGAGGCTGTGAGCTTGGAGTGGTGCGGTGGGCTCTGCCTGTTTGGCTCCACATCGTTTTGATTATCGAAACATAGTAAATTTTAGACCAGGAAAAGTCCTCCAACTTTGTTTAGTTCCTTTATATTTCCATATAAATTTTAAAAACAGCTTGTCAACTTTTATTTTTTTAAAGCCTGCCAAGATTTTGATTTGGCATAGTATTGTATAGATCAGTTTGGAAGAACTAACATGTTAATAAGATTGATATTTCCAATGTGTGAACTTCTTATATTGGTTCTAATTTCTCTCAGCAATATATTATTTTGATTTAGAGGCCTTTCATGTATTTTGCTGAATTTATTGTGTATATTTGATGTTTTGCAAGCTATTGTAAATGGTATTTTTAAGCTTTTATTATAACTTTCAGTGGTTAGTTGGTAATATATAAAAATGCAAATGATTTTTGTAGATTCTTAGGATTTATGTCTGCATATGAAACCAGTTTGGTTTCTTCTTTCCAATCTGGGTGCTTTTTATTTCTTTTTCTTGCTTTGTTGCACTGGTTACAACCTCCAGTACAGTGCTGAATAAAAATTGTGAATGTGCATCCTCATCCTGTTGCAATCTTATGAGTGATCTTAGGCATTCAGTCTTTCATGATTGTTAGGACATAAGCTTTTTTTACAAATGCCTTATGTCAGATTGGGGAAGTTTTCTTTTATTCTTAGTGTGCTGAGAGGATTGTGGATTTAATTAAAATCCTCAAAGGGTGTTAAGTTTTGTCAAATGCTTTTTTTCACATCTATTGGGATGATTAAACTGTTTTCTCCTTTATTCTGTTAATCTGATGAATTAAATTGATTGATTTTTGAATGTTAAACCAAATTTGTATTTTTGGGACAAGCCTCACTTGGTCATGAGCAATTATCCTTTTTACATATTGTTATATTTGATTTGCTAAGATTTGTTAAGGATTTTGCATCTGTGTTCATGAGGATATTGGCTTATAATTTTATTTAAATATTCTTGTTTGATTTTGGTGTCAGATGTTTATGCTGTCTCATAAAAAGTTTGAGAAAACTCCCTCCTTTTATTCTAGAAGAGTTTGTGTACCAGTATTATTTCTTACTTACGTGTTCAGTAGACTTTACCAGTGAAGTCATCTGGGTCTGGAGTTAATTTATGGGAAGTTTATAAACGTGAATTCAGTTTCCTTAATGAGTATAGAGGATATTAGTTTGCTCGGACTGCCATAACCAAATACCTCAGACCAGGTAGTTTAGGCAAAGGGAATTTCATTTCTCACACTGGAGGCCAGAAGTCTGAAATCAAGGTGTCAGCAGATTTGGTTTCTTCTGAGGCTTGCATATGGTCGCCTTCTCCCTGTGTCCTTACATGATCACTCCTCAGTTTGTGTTGTGTGTGTCTTAATTGCTCTTTCTGTAAGGAAACTAATCATATTGGATCAGGGCATACCCTACTGGCCTCATTTTACCTTAATTACCTCTTTAAAGGTCCTTTCTCCAAATACATTCACATTCTAAGGTATTGGGGGTTAGGACTTAAATATATGAATTTTGGGAGGATATGATTTAGCATACAATGTAGGGTTATTCAGATTTGTGTGTAAGTTTGGTAAATTGTGTCTTTCAAGGAGTGTATTTTGGGAATGTAATGTACAGCATAGTGACTATAATTAACAATACTGTATTACATATTTGAAAGTTGCTAAGAGAGTAGATCTTAAAAGTTTTCATCAAAAGAAAAAAATTGTAATTATGTATGGTGATGGATGTTAACTGGACTTATTGTGGTGATCATTTTGCAATATATACAAAGATCAGCTCATTATGTTATACACCTGAAACTAACATAACGTATTATATATATTATACCTCAGTTAAAACAACAAACAAACACATTTCGACCTCAAAAAAAATGTATTGGCATAGAACATTCGTCATAGTTACTAGCCTTTTTTTTTTTTTTTTGATGGCAATGTCACTGACCCTCATCTGTGGGACCCGAACCGGGGCTGCCAGCTACCCAAGCCAGCGCTTAACCACCGTACCACTTGGCCGGCCCGTTACTAGCCTTTTAATGCCTGAAGGATCTATAGTGATGTTCCCTCTCATTCTTGATACTGATGATTTATGTTTTTGATCTCTCTCTAAATACAGGTTTTATTAGCAATTGGTCGTGACTCCTGTACAAGGAAAATAGGCTTGGAGAAGATTGGTGTCAAAATCAATGAGAAGTATGCACATGTGGGATCATTGCACTGTTGTTGCACAAAGCAAAATGTTTCTACAGATCACCTTTTAGAAATTTTCATTTAATTGCTAAGATACAAATTTGTAATGCTTTAAATTTATTTTACATTTTTATTAGTTTCAGATGTACAGAGCAACATAATAGACATTTATATCCCTCACAAAGTGATAATCCCCCTCCCTCAAGCAACTACCACTCTGACATCTTATATAACTGTTACAATACCATTGACTATCTTCTTTATGTTATACTCTGCCTCCCGTGACCATATATAATTATATTTGACACGCAATATTATTTTACTTCAGCTTCAGATGTACTATTCATTGGTCATGCATCTACACAGTCTATGAAGTGATCCCCTTGATAAGTCCAATGCCCATCTGGCACCTTACATAATCTTTACAACATCGTTTATTTTTTTTTTTTGAGGGCAATGTCACTGGCCCTCATATGTGGGACCGAACCGGGGCTGCTGGCTTCCCAAGTACAACATCGTTTATTCCCCATACTGTATTTTATATCCCCTTGACTGTAGTGTGTCTACTAATTTATACTTTCTAACCCCTTCACCTTCTCCCCCCATCTCCTTTCCCCTCACATCTAGCAACCAACAGTTTTTTTTCTTTATCTCTGAATCTATTTCCATTTTTTTTGCTCATTCTGTTGTTTAGATTCCACATATAAGTGAGATCATATGATATTTGTCTTTTCTCAGTCAGACTTATTTCACTCTACATAATATTCTAAAGGTTCATCCATGTTGTTGCAAATGGTAAGATTTCATCCTTTTTTATGGCCAAGTAATACTCCCTGAAACTAATTTTTAAAAAAGGTTAGATTAAAAAAACGAAGAAGAAGAAATGAACAAAAGGTATATGAAAAACATGGATGAATCGCAAAATAATCATTCTGAGTAAAAGAAGCCAGGCCAAAAAAAAAAAAAGGACATATACTATAAGATTCTATTTATATAACACTGTAGAAAATGAAAACCAATTAACAGTGACAGAAAGTAAATAAATGGTTGTCTGAGGAGAGGATCATAGAAAGGATAGAGGGAGGGATTACAAAGGGGCAAGAGGAAACTTTGGGGATGATAGATGGCTTCACAGGTGTGTGCACACACATGTCAAAACTCACCAAAATATACTTCAATAGAACTTTTAAAATAAAAAAAATAAATTTATCTTACAGTAAATACTGACCTAATTCTGTGTTATTAGTTTGTCATTAATCAGTAACTCTTTCTTTATTGCTTGTCTTAAAGAACTCATGCATGATTTTAAAAAATAATTGTGGAAACATATTCATCTACTAATTCACTCTGATTTAGAGTGAATTTTTTTTTTTTTGAAGGCAGTGTAACTGGCCCTCATATGTGGGACCCGAACCGGGGCTGCTGGCTTCGCAAGCCAGTGCTTAACCACTGTGCCACTCGGCCGGCCCTAGAGTGAATTTTTATGTCCTTGGTGAAGCAAGGAGAAAAATTTCAAAGCTCAAAGTGCAGTTCTGGGGAAAATTTGGCAATATCATCATCATCTAAAAAAACGAGTGTGGCTTAATCAACCAGCAATGTGTTTTCTTTTGGAGCTACAGAAAACCTTGTTATTGTAAGCTATTTGTCTTACAGACACTTGTTAACCTGAGGTGCATGAGTTCTTAGAGAGAGGTCTTTTCTTTGTGTATTTACTGTCTCTTGGAATAGTGTTAGTCATCTAGCAGTATAGAATTAGTCATAATATTTTTTTTTCCCTTCCAAAATCTAATAGGAGTGGCAAGATACCAGTAAACGATATGGAACAGACCAATGTGCCCTATATTTATGCTGTTGGGGATGTTCTGGAGGGTAAACTTGAGCTCACTCCCATCGCCATACAGGCGGGCAAGCTGTTGGCTCGAAGACTTTTTGGGGGCCGTTTAGAAAAGGTAATTTCTTTATTGGTTTTGAGATAATATCTAAATAAAAACTATGACTTTAAAAAATCAATACAAATCATACTTCTGTGCTTGTTTTGCAAGTAAAGGGTTCTTCACAGATAAATCATTTACTAATGGTTTTCAATAAATATTTTTTTAATATCTGCTATGTGCAAGGTGTGCTGGGTGATATACAAAGGACTGACATGGTTCCAGCACCGAAGGTTAGATAGGTGGGGTTCACGAGTAACACAAGGAGCAGTTAATTCTGACCGCAAGGATTAGAAGAGGCCTCCCAGGTGGATGGTTGTACTGTCACAGATTAGGAGGGGCACTCAGAGTGGATTAAGATGTTGGCCCTGGCTTCATTGCCTACTTGGTGTGTGAACCTGGTCAAATCTTTTCACTTCTCTGCATCTCAGTTTCACCATATGCAAAACTGATGATTTCTGCAGTCTTGTCCACCTTTCATAGTCTTTGATCAAAGATTTGGGATGGGCTTTGTAGTATAATTCAAAATTGAGGAGGCAAAGGGCCTTGTTGATTAGTAGATAACACAAAAACCCCAATCTCAGTGTGCTTGGTTTGTTCTAGGACTATAAGCAAATTTAGGAGTTTGCAGCTGAGGGGATCTTACTCTGCTGCACCTGGAGCTCTGTGGACATGAACATTTGGAGGTGTTGGCTGGTGAAGAACAACAGCTAGGGAGGTGGTTTTACTGGGTGGGTGTCAAAAATGCTGGATGTTCTGTTGCACATAAAGGATTGTCCTATCCATAATACTTACAGCATTCTGGGGTGTACGCAGGCAGAGCAGTTGGTCATAGAGGAAGGAGTACATTTGGAAATGAGGCTGAAAATTGATTTGATGCCAGATCATAAGAAATCTTTGATGGCACAGTAAAGAATCAGTAGGGTCTTCTCTAGGCAGAGGGAGCTGTTGAAGACCTTTATTTCCCCCAACTTTTAATTTAGAGGGATGTCAAACCATAGAAAGAATAGAAACAGTCACCCATATTACCCTTTCACCCCAGTTCCCCAGTTATTCACACTGACATTTTTGTTCTCTCCTTTTGTGAAGATCTATATATGTATGTACATAAATGCATGTATAATTTTTTTGGCTGAGCTTTTTGAAATAAGCTGCAGACATCAATGATGTTTTTGCCCCTAAATACTTTAGCATGCATCTCCTAAGAACAAGGATATTCACCTGTGTAACCACGATTCCATTCCGGTAGCTGAGAAATTCAACAAAAATGCAGTAATATTCACATTTCCTCAGTTGTCCATTAAGTGTGTGCGCGCACGTGTTTTGCTACACACAATGCATGGTTCTTCTAATTCCTAAGTCTCTCTTAATCTGATACAGCCCCTGCCTTTATTTACCTGTTTGCTTGTTTTACTTTTCATGACTTCAACTTTTGATGAATCCAGATGTCTCACATTTTGAATTTTTCTGATTGTTTTTGCATGATTAGGTTCAGGTGAAAAGTTTTAGGCACATATTCTTCATGAGGGATACTGTGTGCTGCTTATTTCATCATCCCAGATGCCTTGTAAGGTCATGAATGAAGACCTTGTGTACATGTGGAGGTCTTGGTGGATGAGGGGCAGCTGGGCATGTGGCTCTGCTGGCATTAATGGGTGGGGCCAGGAATACTAAATGTTTACAGAAGAATTATCGTGTCCAAAGTGCAATAGCATTTCAGGGTATGTGGAAGCAGGGTAGTTACCTAATGCTTTAAGAAGTTAGTCAGGGTAACTATGGGGTGGAGAGATTAGAAGACAGACCAGTGTGTGTGCAAAAGAGAGAGGTTAAAGATACAGGACTGAAAGGAAGGCTACAGGTAGGGCAAAATGAAGTCATATTCAAGTGGAATAAATAGTGTAAGATGTGGAGAAAGTGTTTTAGGTGAAAGGGAGGAAAGTTGAGAAACTGACCTTTGATTTTTCTTAATTGAATGAAACAGGAAATGCAGACATTTGTTGAAGATGAGGCTTCCACTGTAGGCCATGGTTTATGGTGTCAGCTGCTGGTCAATAAATACACTGATGAGCATTTGAAAGCCTAAGAGAAGTGAGGAAATACTAAGGCAGTCCATGTGGTTATGTGATTTTCTCTAGCCCTGTTGGAAAGAACACAAATGCTTGGCTGACCCATGATTTGAAGATTAGCAAATGTGAAATGGAAGTAGAGTATTTTAGGTGAAAGACACTAGGCTGATGTATATATTGTACACAAATCACTTTGTTGATGCACGGATACCTGGTGGTGTTTTGTGTTTTCCTTCTGGGTAAAATAGAAACTCACTCCAACTAGGCAAACTGAGGGAGTTTATTATAAGGATCACACAAATGAGTAAGTCAAATCACATAATGACTTAGAACAATGACCGTGCTAGGGCTGGCCCTCACTGCAGTTGGAGCAGGGCTGGGTCCTGGGGTCACAGCTGATCTGGGACCCCAGCAGAAAGGCGCAGGCTTCACAGGATGCCCTTCCATTTGTCTAACTTGACTACAACTCTACAGGTATGTTTATTCCTGTCCCACTACCACCTGGGGGAATCCTTTCTTTGCTCCTACTCTGTTTTCCTGCAAAAGAATTTCATTGACTCAGCTCACCTTTTTCTGCATGGATTTCTGGCTAACTTATGCATTACTTTTCTTTGGGTTAGATGTCACCCCTAACATATCACCTGTAATTTAGTGGCAGGGGTTGGGAGGACATATAGTGCTGTGGGCAGTGTCATCCCACAACACTACGTGGGGGGTTGTGGATGGGCAGACACAGAGAGCTTAATCTCTGGATATACTCTCCATTCTTTCTCTGGCCCTGCACACTGCTTTCTCTCCACACACACAGTTTTAATGATGCTTCTGCCAACGCTTTCCAACTTTTCTCCACATAGCCACAAACACACTCCTCCAGGCAGGGATGCTACCTGTGCTTGCTTTCCCACAGGCAGGCACACAGAGCTGCTGGAAGATAGCGTGTAGAGTTCAGAGTCTGCAGTCTTCCTGTGCAATCCACACTTGTGCTGTGCCTCAGTCTGATAAAGCCTCTGAAGGGGATCCGTCATACCCACAGAACTCATGAGATCTTGGCCCCGTGTTAGCCCTCCTGTACACATATGCCATCTCCCCTGGATGGTCCAGGGCAGTTACTCAGTCCCACACTATTGAGCTGCTGCTTTGCTCAGTGTTTCAGTGGCACTATTAAATGAAATGTCCAACGGTGGCCTCATCTTCCAGTGAAATAGTGTAACTCTCCGTCACCTGGCAGAGGTATTCCAGGAAAATAGGGTCCAGATCATGGAGATGTAAAACATTTTAGAAAGTGTGTGTAAGGACAAAGAAGTGCACCACCTCCACCTCTAATGCGTGGTTTTCATACTAGAAGTCTGAGGTTGGGGCTCTGAGAGAGCCAGTCCTGTCATTGGTCTCTGGCCAGCACATCATCAGTACCATGGAAGCTCCTTTAGAGTAACTTAGAATTCCCTGAAATGCTTGTTTCTGAATCCGCTACACTAAACTAGACTTACTTATTTCCTTTTATAAATGTATGTAATACAGATTTTATAAAAAAAAAAAAGGTCACAAAATAAAAACATTTAATCTTTTTATCTTTCAGTGTGATTATATTAATGTTCCAACTACAGTGTTTACTCCTCTGGAATATGGCTGCTGTGGATTATCTGAAGAGAAAGCTATTGAAGTATATAAAACAGAGAATCTAGAAGTAAGATTGTGTATTACTGTTTACTTTCTAAGAATTTCCCTTTTAATCAACTGTCTTCTCAGTCACATTTTATTTTATTTTTTTTAGCTGAGCTGTCCTGCCACCTGTTGGCAGCTCATCTGCAGCTCAGCTTGGGCCGGGAATGGAGCCAGCGAGCCTGTTGCTCAGAGCTCGCACTCTTGAGCGAGCTCTCAACCAACTGAGCCACTCTGCCGGCCCCTCAGTCACTTTTTATTTTGTCATTGTGCAAGTTATTTAACAGTTATATTGTAGTAAATCATCTTATTTTAGGAAAATTAGAAATTAAATAATTTAAACCCTGTCACTCTTGCAAACTAGTAATAATACAATTGGGGAAAGAGAGATGTATAATGTATACATTAGGACTTTTGAATGACAAATAACAAACATCTGCTTGAGTAAGCTTATGCCAGGAAGCTCAAGTTATTATGGGATATTTTGGGAATGCAGGAATGTATCAAGTCCTTAGGAACAGAAAAGAACCAGAAATTGGAAGACTATCTCAACTCTTTCTTTTACTTGCTTGAGGTTTTTATGTATGTTTGTGTGTATGCATGCAATTCATTCTGTTCCTGCAGGCAGACTTTATTTGTCCCTGGAATGCACATAGCAACCAAAATATGGCCTTTTTTCTGCTACCAATTTATCTGATAGTTCTGGTCTTAGGAGGGACTGATTGACTCACCATTTTCTTTTCTTTTTTTTTTTTTTTTTAAGCTGAGCCATCCTGCCAGCTTGGGCCAGAAATTGATCCGGCGACCCTGTTGCTCAGAGCTCACACTCTTGAGCGAGCTCTTAACCAACTGAGCCACTTGGCCGGCCTGACTCACCATTTTCAGTCTCAGTTCTAAATTATGAGAGAGGACCTTGATTGGTCCAAGTTCGGTCAGCCATCCAACCACTTCCATTTGGTATGGTGGTAGCCAGACTCATGGCTCATCAACATGGTTCTGAGAGGTGGGCAGTTCCCAGGGTTGTTGGCCTTTTGTGGGTTGTGGGCCATTCAGACTCCCACAGAGATGTCCTCTACATATTTATTTCCACCTACCCTTTTCCCTCACTCTGTTCAATCAAAAGAAACTTAAAATATTTTCTTACATTTTGGTGGGTGGTTTGAGTGGCTTTTTTCTGCACATCCTACCAACATATGAGGGATAGGGGAATAAAAAGAGTTTGAGGATTATTACTACTTGAGGTTTTAAGTAAAAGAGAATTGAAATCTCAAGTCCTCTCCCTTAAAGACATTTTAATTTATTACTGGGAATTACTTTAAACCATAGCACTGATACTTACCTAGTTAAACGATCTAATGACTTACTGAAACTCTTCTTACACTTCTGGTGTAGGGAAAATATATGATTTAAACTTCATAATGTTATTGTAGATGATTGTTTTCAGTGAGACACTTAAATGTTTTAGAGGACATTGTTTGATCAGTGTCTATAACTCCTTGTGATAATGAGTCATCCTTTCTTCAGTGGTGAATTTCCACCTGGGTGTCAGAAAGTTGATGGTAACAATTATGAATTTACCAATTAGTTGTAAAAGTTTTTGAAATTAATGAGAAATTAAAATAGACAGGAAGAATATAGAAGGCCATACCCCAGTTAAAGGAATGTCTATAGTAAAAAAGTTCCCCAAGTTTGTGGGATTTGTTTAAGGTCTTCATTATTAAGGTTCACTGCACATCAACTCACCTACTTTATTTATATATATATACATATACATAGTAAAATAAAAAAATAAATCTTACAGGGCCAGAATAGGGTTGTGCTCTCTGGTGGCCTGACTTAATACAAAATTTTAAGAGTACAGGCATACCTCAGAGGTATTGTGGGTTTGGTTCCAGACCACCACAATAAAGCAAGTATTGCAACAAAGCCAGTCACATGAATTGTTTGGTTTCCCAGTGCATATAAATTTATGTTTACATTGTAATGTAGTCTATTAAGTGTGCAATAGCATTTGTATCTCAGGGAATAGGTGGCCCAAGGAGAGGGAGAGAGACGGGAACAGCCAGTCAGTGGAACAGTGAGAACACACAGATTTATAAAATAAGTTTGACATTTTATATGGGAACAGTCCATGGCGCCATAAAACAATTAGAATAGTAACATCAGAGATCACTGATCACCATAACAAATCACAGATCACCATAACAAATGTAATAATGAAAAAGTTTGAGATATTGCAAGAATTACCAAAATGTGACAAAGTGACAAATGCTGTTAGAAAAATGGCGCCAATAGACTTGCTCACAGGGTTGCCACAAACCTTCATGTAAAAAATGCAGTATCTCTGCAGTGCAATGAAGCGCAACAAAATAAAACAGGGTATGCCTGTACAGTTGGGCAAAATAATCTTGCTCCCGCTGCCCAGCATCACAAGAGAGTATCTTACCACATATTATTAGCTCGGAAAAAGATCAAAATTCAAAATTGGAAGTACCATTTCACACCATTGTAAAGTTGGGAAATTGTAAGTTGAACCATTATAAGTTGGGGACCAACATAGTTTAGAATACAATACTTATGCTGGCATCAAATATTAATCCATTGCCTTCTGTATGAAGTGATTAGGAGGAACAACACTGGGAGTAGCCACCGCGAGCAGGATGGGGGGCACATTGTGTTTTTTTCTGGTTCTTAGGCAATTGAGCCAGATTGAGGAACCTGAGTGGTGCTAGAGTGAAGGTTTTCGAGTAGCATAGGTAATGTTCTTAATATATTTCAATGGGTTTAACTGTATCTCCTCTGCTTTTCCTAGATTTGATTTGAAAATTAAACCTTGTGGGCAGATTGTAAGCTTGTCAAAGCAGGATCTAAGTCTTTATTTACCTTTTCAGCCTACACAGAGCCCCTGGATAGTAGTACTCTGAAAATGTTTTTGTTTTTTTCCTATTTTATTTATTTTATTTTTTTACCATTATTAGTTACAGATGTACAAAACAATGCAGTAGTGTAAATGTTTGAAAATTGAATTTAGTTAATAGATTTTTTTGGACTAACAGCAGAGCAAAACAAACCTACTTGTGAGGCTGGCATTCTAGGAGCTCTGGCTTAGATGCTCCCATTGGATGAAGTTGGGATCATGAAAATTTTAATTTCTGAAAGCTGTTATAGAGATTATCGTGTTTATATAATTAAAGAGCATATAAAGGAGTGGTTTTCATACATAATAATTTTGGCCTCTTTCTGTCTCTTCTTGTCTTCCAGGTATATCATACTTTTTTCTGGCCTCTTGAGTGGACAGTAGCTGGCAGAGACAACAATACTTGTTATGCAAAGATAATTTGCAATAAATTTGCCAATGTACGTAATATGATTGGAAGCTGAAATGCTGTAATTTTAAGATGTAGCTTTTATTCTAGTATTTGGGTTTTTATAATCTCCTTAGTTTTCAGGGCAAGGCATAAATCCTTCAAACTGTTACCCAGTTAATGTATTTGCAGAGGTTGAACAAGTCATAGATTGTAATTGAGGCTTACCAATACCTTCTCAAAAATAGTCATTGAAAGTTGTCTGTTCCCAGATCTGTCTAACTTAGTAGTTTAGAAGTAGATTATCTGCAAAAATTTTGATCATCAACTAATAAAATACAAGGTGTATCTTTATGTGCATTTTGTAAATTGAGTGTGTGTCAAAAAGCCTTTAGAAGGAAATACTTGCACAAAGTGAAAACTAATTAGCTAATTCCTAATGATTTCATTGAAGAAGAAGCTGTGGGGTTCTGCCTTCCCCATAAGCATGAAACTGGTAACAGATGCCCTAATTATCAGAGTTTAAAGCACAGCTTATTTATAACTTCTTTTAAAAGGAACACTGAGTGTAGAAAGCAGTGTTAGCACTTGGTTCCTCCCTTTTTAAGAGTTTATAATCTATCTGAGGAGATAAAACACAAAATTAGTTACATATGAACAGCAACAGCTATTGGATTGTCAGAAAAGTCATGACATATTTTGTCTGTTTTTCAAAGGTCATTTATTTATATAAAGAACAAAGATCAATCAATGATTTAGTGTCCATTTTGTTCGATAACCTTTTGCCATCTTGCAGTGTGCTTTCATAATTCCTCATTCATAGAAGGACTTGTCTTTATTTGCGAAAAACCAAACAAGGTGCTGATTTACAGCCTCATCTGAATTGAATGTTATACCATGCAAGGAGTTTTGAAGACAGTGAAACAAGTGGAAGTCTGACAGCACAAGGTCAAGCGAGTATGATGGTTGTGGCAACACACCCATCCAAGCTCCAATAATTTTTGACAGGTGATCAAACTTATGTGTGGTCTCGCGTTGTCACAACTTTTCAGTTAACAAGCTCTGGATGTTTCTGGATTATGGATTCATTCAAACTGTTCAATTGCCGACAGTACACATTCGAATTGATTGCTTGGTTCCTTGGTAGGAGCTCGAAAAACATGACACCTTTAAAATCCCACCACACTGAGAGCATAACCTTCCTCTGATGAATGTTTGCTTTCGACGTCGTTTGAGGCAAATCATCACGTTGGGGCCAAGACCGTTTGTGCACCAAATTGTTGTAAACAATCTACTTCTCATCACCAATTATCAGTCGCTTCCAAAAAGGATAGTTTTCTTCACATTTAATGAGCATATTGCAGATATTTATATGTGCAGTCAAATGCATTTCTTTGAGTTCATGCGGAACCCAAATATCGAGCTTGCTTACGTATTCCAGCTTCTTCACGTGGTCATGAACTCTTGAATGATGGATGTTCAATGTTTCTGCAATCTCTCATGTCATGTAACATGGGTTTGACTTGATCAATGCCTTTATTTTGTCATCATCAATCTCAGTGGGCCTCCCTGACCGAGGAGCGTCGTTGAGGTCAAAATCACCAGCATGGAATTTCATGAACCATCGTTGGCACTGAGGTTCTTATAGAGTATTGTCACCATAAATTTTATGCAACTTTTCACAAGCTTGACACGCATTCTTCCCTTTATGGAAGTAAAACAATAAAATATGACAAAAATGCACAGTTTGGTTTTCCATCTTCAACTTGTTGTAAAATCTCCAAAACTCAACCAAATCGCTCATTTTTTTTTAGAATAAAGCTAGAACTGTCAGCTGTCAAATGACATAGCAATAACATAGATGCAAAAGACTTGAGTACTTCCAAAAATGAAATGGTGCCATCTGTTGCAAACATTTGTCAAGACTTTTCCAACAACCCAATACATTTATATAAAGTTTACAGAATAATCTGAGTTTACTGTCATGAAGTTGTGGGTGCCTTTCCAAAGGGAACAGGCACACACTGCGGTCCCCTAAAGTGAGTAGGAATAGGGTTTGAGCAGCTACAGAAATCAAGATTTGCAGCTTTCATATTATTTCTAACCTCTAGACAGAGGTGGCCGTTGGCCCTGAGGCAAAATTTCCAGGTCTATTTACCCCTCTTTGGATTCTTTCTCTGTCCTTTGACACCCCTTCCACTCACCTTCATCTGTCCCCATGATCCCCGTTTGCCCACTGTCTTCAGTAGAGCTTGTCCCTTTTTTCTACTTTTGTCCAAATATCTGTTTCTAGAGGATTACCCTAGTACTATTTTACTGTAGCTGTGTGGTAAAAATTGTGAATAAAGTTTTCCCTCTCATAGAACCTGCCTTCATTTTCTTTTTTTCAGAGGGCAGTGTCACTGGCCCTCATATGTGGGACCAAACTGGGGCCACTGGCGTCTCAAGCCAGTTCTTAACCACCATGCCACTTGGCCGGCCCCATTTTCATTTTTAAATGGGCATTTTCATCAGATGCCCTTACTATGTCTCAGCTGTCTGCCAGTTTGCTATACGTACTGTGCACCACCTCAGAGATTCCAAGTCAGTCTCCTTCTATGGGGCCCTGGGAACTTCACTTTTCACCCACAGCCCCATGGCCTGTGACTACCCTTTGAGAAACGCTGCTCCCTGAGCTCTCCATTTGAGCACCCACCAGTAGATGTGTGTGAGTTGACTGCTTTGAAACATTGTTCTTTCTCTAGAATGTGAGTAGGCAAAAATTTCTCCCAGCTTGAGACCTCTGCTGTCCTTTAACATTTACCTGTTGTACACTTACTACTGAAGTTCAAAAGGAAGACTAGAGTTTGATAATAATAATAATAATAATAAAATAATAATAATAATAAAACGCTGACAAAAGGACAGCCTAAATGCAGTGTGCCTTGGAAATACACTGCAAATGTTGCTTCCTGTCTCAGTAGTTTGTTCATCACATGTGCCTTGTACCTCCCAACATTCTGTCCTGGGGAAAAGCCTCCCCACCAGCCACTCTTTGATCTCCACTTAGTTATTTTAGGAGCTGGGCAATTTGCTTCCTGGGCCAGGAATCACTAAAATTCCAGGGAAACCTGCTGCCTTAGAATTATTCCAGTGTTGGATTTTAATTCAGATTTGTATGTTACTGTTGAGCACTATCTCAGCATAATTCATAAATTCCCATTATACATACTAAACAGAAATGCCCTCCTTCGTGCAGTGGGTAAACTGCTTGTTTCTAGTAAAGCTGAGTTCAGATTACACTGGGTGTGCATTTATTGGCTCATTTAACAGATTCTTACAGTTGCTCAGTTTCATAGTAATGTTCTCTGCTGAGTTCAAAGTTAGTTCTTTTTCTAGGAGATGCTATCATTTTGAATTGTTAACTTGAAAGGAATAGATTCCTATTCAGACCATTAACCTACTGGGCTTCCCTTTGTTTTGTTTCTGTATTAAAGAATCAGGTGATAGGATTTCATATTCTCGGACCGAATGCCGGTGAGGTTACCCAAGGATTTGCAGCTGCAATGAAATGTGGACTCACGAAACAGCTACTTGATAACACTATTGGAATTCACCCCACATGTGGTGAGGTACAGAAATGGGAGGTTTTTGAAATTGACTTCAACTGACAAAGTTTGAAAAATTACAAAGCACATTTTCAGAAAGTTTTGTATTAGTAACTACTTTGTATATTTTAAAAGAGAATAGATGTAATATTCAGAATGTATTTACTTAAAGCAATGCTGAACGTAAATATAAATTTGTTTTCTTCCTTTCCAACAGGTATTCACCACTTTGGAAATCACAAAGTCATCAGGACTAGACATCTCGCAGAAAGGCTGCTGAGGCTAGACCTGCTGCTGTCTAGTCTGCTGCTGTCTAATCTCCCTTGTCTATTCCTATTTCTATCAAAGATAAGAACGCTCTCAGATAAAGTGAGTCTGTTCTCAGGGCACCTGTTCTGTTGCATAGGGCCCAATGCAGGGCTTTTTTCACACACAGTTGAGAACGTAGACAAGGAGATAGGTGGCAGCAGGCGTCTGCTCAGCAGTCCCAACTGACTGGGAGAGGTAGTTACACTGCTTCCTTGACATCTTAGCTCAGAACCCCAAGTGAGGTGAGCTTAGATCGATCGACACTTGTAAATCAGAACTGAGCATCCCTCTGAAAAACCTTTTAATTGCACAATTAATCTAAGTTAACTTCTCTGGTTGCTAATGTTTTTATCCCTTCTTTGTTTCTATGAAAATAATTTCTCAGTTATGAAACTAAAATGGTGATCTTCCAGTGTGTGGACATGGGATTCACTTGTGGTCACTGGTGAGTGGTGTCAGTGGAAATGCCCTCAAGTAGCTGGCTGCAGAGGACTGGGGTGCATTAGCAGAAAGCTGCACACACTGAATAGAGTTTAGTTAGCTGCTTTCTCTTTTGAGTACATTTTTACCCACCATCAGAAACCTGCCTCATGCTTCACCCTCTCCTGGTTTTCTGATGTTACCTACCTTGGAGTCATTCTTCTCTTAGTGTCTCTAGACTGAGCAGAACATCTTATGTCAGACATAGCTTGAATTTTTTTTCCATGTTGACCTTAAGAATAATATTAAAAAGTTTTCAATACTGTATTATGTGAACTCTAATTTAAAACTTTAAAATGACTCAGTCCACAATCTATTTTAAAGTCAAGTTCAATAAATGAATATGTGATAGTAGGAGATTCCATTTGAATTTACAAACCTGTCAGCATCTAACAGGCCCTTGCAGTGGGAGGCCTATCCAACTTTTTCAGAAAACTATTTTATTGAGGAACACAGCACACAGCCCAATTCAAGGCTTTTTTAGATAGCACTTGCTCTCTTGAGCACTACACTAGCCATTAGTCCACTGCCATAATGTTGGATAATTCTATGGTCAAAATTTCTAAGCAACTTTTTTTTTTTTGAGGGCAGTGTCACTGGCCCTCACACGTGGGATCCGAACCAGGGTCGTTGGCTCCCAAGCCAGCGCTTAACCACCACACCACTCGGTCGGCCCTCTAAGCATATTTTTTAAGAGAAAAATTTGATGCCAGTAAACAGTTAGGGAACTCCATCTGTAGATGGGAAATTTTGCTACCCTCTCTGGAGGCAGGATGGAGTGGGGATAGGGATCCAAAGATAATGGACATAGGATCCTATTATTGTGTTGCTGTTTTGCTGGGTAAAAGTACAAATGTAACTGTCAAAAAAGTGAAGCAGGATGTAGCAATTGCTATAACTGAGGTAGAAACAGTGCAGTGGGAAACAGAAAAATGTTATTACCTCTGGATGTGGGGAAGTGTAGGATAATTGAAGAGTTTAATGGAAACAGCTATATTTGAGCTGAATTATCAGGGATGAATAGGATTTCAAAGAAATAGAGAAAGCTCTGAATGATGCTTTCAACAAATTCAACTAAAATACTAGATAAAATAATTTTTTAAAGTTTTTTTGTTCCTGTATTGCTAAGCACCACTACACATACACATACAATTAAGTTCTGACAATTAAGTTCGCTAACTCATTCTGGAAAAACTGCTACATGCCTCATGCTGAATATCACTATGGTCACCTTTGAAGTATTTCCGTTGGAAAGCTATGCACCAATGCCAGTACCTAATGTACCCTTCAAAGCAATTTCTGGGATGGCCATTAGAGCTATCATCGTGTTACCCTTGATGTTCTGAATATCAAATTATCTTCTTTTCAATATTTCCTTTATCTTTGGGTAAAGAAAGAAGTCATCGGGTGCCAGATCAGGTGAGTAGGGAGGGTGTTCTAATACAGTTATTTGTTTACTCGTCAAAATCTCCCTCACAGACAGTGCTGTGTGAGCTGGTGCATTGTCATGATGCAAGAGCCATGAATTGTTGGCAAAAAGTTCAGGCCGTTTTTGTCTTAACTTTTTCACACAGCCTTTTCAGCACCTCCAAATTATAAACTTGGTTAATTGTTTGTCCAGTTGGTACAAATTCATAATGAATAATCCATCTGATATCAAAAAACATTAGCAACATTATTTGAACTCTAGATTTGGACTGACAGAACATTTTTTTGTTCGTAGAGAATTGCCTGACTTCCATTGTGCACTTTGACGCTTTGTTCCAGGGTCGTATTGGTACACTCATGTTTCATCACCAGTAATAACATGGCCCAAAACATCATCTTGCCTCTCTAAAAGGTCTTGGCAAACTTTGACTCTCCTTTGCTTTTGTTCATCGGTGAGCTCCTTTGGGACCATTTTGGACACAGCTTTCTCATGCCAAGATTTTCAGTTAAGATTTTCCTAACTGTTTCTCTATTGATGTTTCCTTGGTCTACTATGGTTCTCTCAGTCAGCCAATGAATTTGACATATAACTCGAGGAATTTTTGCAATGTTTTCATCAGTTCTGCTTATTACTGGCCACCCTGACCTCTCTTCATCAATGATGCATTCTCCCCCCTCAGAAAAAATATTTAATCCATTTGTACAGTGCCATTTTCTTCATTATCTCCATAAACTTGGACTAACATGTCCTTGATTTCATTTCCATTCCTGCCAAGTTTAACAAGAAATTTAATGTTTGTTCATTGCTCTAATTCAAGTTCAGACATTCTCGTGATGGCACACAAAAACACACAACAACAATAGTGAACTCCACTCGGCAAGACACCACCACACATCGACATGAACACAGCTGTGAGACACTGAAATACCAAGGTTATAAAACCTTACTGAGCTGTTTGTACAGTGCTGCCAACGTAAGCACATGGTGGCAAGGTCATGAACTTAATTGGCAGACCTCCTACACAACCAAGGGTTTCCAAGGGTACCCCAAATTAAGTGAAACCAAGAACCCTGGAAGTCTTGAGTTCTGCTTTGCACTGAGCATAAGACAGTGAACCTATTGCCCAGGCCTGCCCCAAGTGGAGTTTCTAATAGGACCTTTGTGTAAAGCTTGTACCCCAATGGACTATATCCCCAGTGGATAGGTGAGTGAAAAACACTCTTACCTTACAGAAAGCGATAGCAAAGAAACTTGCCTGTCTTTTCATTGGCATGAATAGAAGGAAATAATCCACCCAAAGAATTTGTAACCACTGTGAAAGTTACACACCGTTGGAAAGGCTAGTTATCTCCCCTTAGCAAGGGAGCAAGAAGGCTTGGAATCAAACCTACCTGTAACTTGCTTCTTCACACTCTTGTCTCCCCATCCGCCAATTCATCTTTCTCTTTTTTCCTCTTCTGAGGTAAAGACTATTCCTATATTATATCATGGTGAGAGATCAGTTTTTCCTAGAAGATTAGCCTTGTATGCATCTAATAACATACAGATGCATACAGATCTGCCAGGAAAAATAAATATCTTCAATTATAGCAGAGATTTTAATATACCTCCTAATTTGTTAGATCAAACACACAAAAAAATAAGATACAAATTTGAATAGCAAATTAATAAGCTTGATTTAATGAACGTATAAAGAAGACTAACACGAATACTTACTCATTTCAAGCACACATGCAATATTTATGAAATTTGCCGTGTGCTAGCTCAACAAATTTCAAAAGACTGGTATCATATAGGCATAGGTCAAAAGGACTTGAGCTGTGGCACTGACACTAAGAACCCAGAGACCTTAAAATGTATGCAGTATGGTGGAAAGTGGAATATGGAGGTATTATGAGGTAAGTGAGGGGTTAATAGGAGATCTATCTGGAAAGAGCCAGGTTAGAGCCAACAACCTGTCACAAGAAGCAGGGAATTATGAAAAGATCCTACACTTTGAAGAATAACAGATTTGGGAATGCCTCGTCCCTTGACTTACTAGATGTATGAGAAAATAAATTATTTAAATTTTACTATTAAGTATAGACAATATTGCCTGTTTCACAGACTTATAATTATTGAATACATTTATTAAATTTCCAACATATAGAATATTGGTATAGAGTATCTAGGCTTCCATGATGATGAATTGGGGCCTTATTTAAAGAAGCTGTTATAGACACAACAGTATAACCAATAGATAGATAAGAGAACTATTGACAAATCAGTGCTCTGGCATACTTCACTGTGATAACCAGCCTCCAAATTGGCCCTCAAATTGGATTCTCCAGCTATGGGTAGTCACCTCCTTGTGTGGGCCCCTTCTACAATGTACTAAGGTTGTTCTGTGTGACAAGTAGCATGCATCAGAAGTGATGTTTTCTCACTTCTAATATTAGGTCATAAAAGGACTGAAGGTTAAGTTTTGGTCACTTGCATGCACTTTCTCGGATCACTTGCTCTGGGATAAGGCAACTGCCATATCATGTAGACTTTCAGGAAGCCTATAGTGAGATCCAAATGCTGAGGAACTGAAGTCTCCAGTCAACAGCAGGAAACATCTGCCAGCATCCATATAAATGAGCTTGGAAGTGAATACTTCCTCAGGCAAGCCTCCTAACCAGCAGCTCGACTGTAATTTTTTGAGAGACTTCAGGCCGGAACAATCCAGTTAGGCCACTCCCAGAGTCCTGACCATCAAAAACTGAGATAATAAATACTTATTTTTCAAGTTATTAAGTTTTGGAGAAATTTGTTACACAGTAATAGATAACTAATGTGTTCACCAAGGAAAATTAAAATTAGTACAAATTTCATCAGATGACGAATGTCTTGGGGGACTTTTTTCCTAGGGCAGACAAAATACAGATTTGAGATTTTAACAAAAAGGGATTGGAGCTCAGGCTTAGCATTGAACTTCCCTCATAATTGCAGACAAGGAAACCCCAAGCAGGGAAGCTCAAGGGTCATTACTGGAGAGCTTTTGGAGTCTGTGGTCTTGGGCTTTGGCTGGGGTGAGTCCCGGCTGAACTTTCTTGGAGCATCCATGATTGTCAAAATTCACAAAAGATTACGTGGGAAACCATTCCAACTTAGCAAGGGGAAGCAATACTTGAAAGAGTCACAAATGGAAGTTAAGGAAGGGTACTTAGAGTATTTGGGGGATTAGGGTTAATCAAGGAATGGTTGTATGGTGGAGGTTAGTAAGTGGTCTGGGCAGCAATTGGTCAGAATTTGTAAACTAGTTGCTAGAACAGCTAATTTGGGATATATGAGACCATATCGAGCTCCTGTTAGGTCTTCTCTTGGAACATATCGGTCTGAATGAGCTAGTGTTAAAACAGTTAAAGCTTTGATCATTTCTTGTGTTATGTGCTTTAGTGCACTTCATATGATTTTGAGTAATAGCACAGTTTTTCAAGCTGTTTGTTTTATTTCCCAGTGGAGATCTATCCAGTGTATTTAGGAAAGGAGTGATAAGGAGACCTATTAGGAATTTATTCAAGAGATCATCAAATATTGATTGAGACTTAGGCTTCCACCCATGCTGGAACCACAAGGACTAAACATTTCTCCACAAACAAGCTGGAGGAAATATAGAATGCATGCATTCAGGCATGGGACAATGGATAGTTCTCAGGGCTTAGCCAGAGATCATTGCCCTGGCTACAAAGACTGTGATCCTTGAGAGAAGGGAAACAAATGTTATTCCCTACAGTATCCCCAATTTTCTGCATGTAAGTAACTTCAGACCACAAACATGAGGGAGAATCCCAAAGAGCCCAACCTTACTAAGTTAAGATAGAGATTTAAGTTAAGTAGCTGTATGTTGTGGGGGAGACACAAGTGAGAGCTATGCAGGGAAGATCCAGAAATCTGCAGCAGGATCCCCTTGAGTCTGCTGAATTCTAAGCCACAGATAGAGTAAAATTCTAGGTCAGGCAAAAACTGACAGGAAATAAAAGCTGAATGATTGTCACAGGTCTCAGAAGGTGAGGAAAAATTCTAACCAGCAGAAGAGTGTCCTCAGTAATCACGCAGGAATTAAGTGGAGGCCCCATAAGTTATGGAGTCATGCTTTAGTGGTAGAGAACTATGCTTGGAGGCAAGTCTACTGTAGGCCCACCCTAACAAAGTTTAAAATAAGCCTTAATGGGATCAAGATGACCCAAAAGTCACTGCCTACAAAAGAAAGCATAATCCTCATTAAATGAAGGCAACAAAAACACTCAACAATGTAACAACCATAATGTCTAATATCAAATCAAAAATTACTAACATGTCAAGAAGCAGGAAATGAACCCAAAACAAGGAGAAAAAACAGTGACTAGAAAGAAACCGAGAAATGACACATGATTGAAATAGCACAGAAGGATGTTATAGGCGAAACATGAACATAATGAATAAAATAAAAGATATTTAAAAGAACCAAAATAACTTGTAGAGATGAAAAATATCCATATCAGGGAGTCCCATGACCATTAGCTAGTTTGGTGATTTGCTGGAAGAACTCACATGACTCAAAGTCATACTCATGCCTGTGGTTTATTACAATAAAGGGGAAAGTGAAGGGACAGAAAAAATATATAGGCAAACATTAGGTCACATGCAGGTTTCCAAGTCTTATGTCTCTGAGGGTCATAGAGATGACCTTTTCAACTGTGAGTTGCAAAGACACATGTGATGTGTCTCCACCCCGGGAAGTCCACTCAAGTCTTGGAGTTCAGAGTTCTTAAAAGGGACTAGTCACATCTACTATGTGGACCAGAAATCAGACACCAAGTGCACATCATAAATCTTCATGTTTAAACACAGACTGGAGCATCCTGAGCTGCTGCTTCAGGCATATATAATAACATCATTAACCAGTAACTAAGTGAATATTCCATGAATTTAGTTCTCAGGGCTTATTCAGGGATCACTGCCTTGGCTAAGAGATAAGTAAAAGTGAGTAAAATAGACCTACTTTATAGGCTTTATTAATTCCTTCATAATACCAAAAGGATACTTCATTGGATATGATCAACAGCAGAATAGACAATATAGAAGAAAAAAGTAAAGACATGATAGGGGCCGGCCGAGTGTCTCAATTGATTATGAGTGTGAGCTCTGAGCAACAGGATCATCAGTTCGATTCCCACATGGGCCAGTGAGCTGCACCCAAGCTGAGCTGCCACTGAGCTGTCAACAGGTGGCAGGATGGCTCAGCTGGTGAGAGCAGGTGCCCCTAACAACAAGGTTTCCGGTTTGATTCCCACATGAAATGGTGGGCTATGCCCACCTGCAACTAAGATTGAAAATGGCACCTTGAGCTGAGCAGCTGTGAGGTGCCAACAGGCCGCCAGATGGTGACTGGACTTGGAGCTGAGCTGGCTGTGCCCTCCACACCTAAGATTGAAGGACAACAATGTGGCTGTTCCTCTTCCTAAATTCCCCAATAAAATCTTTTTTTAAAAAAATGATAGAAACTATCTAAAGTGAAGGACAGAAAAGAGACTGGAAAATAATAAAAGAACTTAGACTCAGTGAACTCTGGAACAATACCAAGTAGTTTAACATGTATAATTAGAGTCCCAGAAAGGGAAGCAGGCAACAAGCAGAACAATATTTGGAGAATAATTATATAAATTTGATGAAAACTGTAAGCCCACCAATCAAAATCTTATAAATATAAAACTTCACATTAAAAGCCTGTTCACTTCAGAAATCAGTATGGAGGTATCTCAAAAAACTGGAAATGGGGGCCAGCCGAGTGGTGCAATGGTTAAGCGCTGGCTTGGGAAGCCAGCAGCCCCGGTTCGGGTCCCACATATGAGGGCCAGTGACACTGCCCTCAAAAAAAACACACACACAAAATAAAAACTGGAAATGGAACTACCTTATGACCTAGCAATTCCATTCTTGGGTATCTATCCAGAGAAACCCAAGAAGCTTATTCGAAAAAAATATATGCACCCCTATGTTTATTGCAGCACTATTTACAATAGCCAAGACTTGGAAACAACCAAAATGCCCATCAGTAGACGACTGGATTAAGAAACTGTGGTACATTTATACCATGAGTATTACTCCGCTATAAAGAAGAATGAAATCCTACCATTTGCAATGATATGGGTGGACCTAGAGACTATTATGTTAAGTGAAATAAGTCAGTCAGAGAAAGACAAATACCATATGATCTCACTTATATGTGGAATCTAAAGAACTGAATAAATGAGCAATGTAAACAGAAATAGTCTTAGAGACACAGAAAAAACTGATGAGGGCTAGATGGGATGGGGATGGGAGAAGGGGAAGGAACGAGGCAACATAAACTGATAACTACAATACTACTGCAGAGACAGTTTAGGGAATATAATCAAAAAGGTTGTAAATTTTTTTTTAGGGGAACAGACGGATGCATGTCCTTTTATGGAGACCACTTCATGGACGGTGTAGTGGCCTTACCACTGCACTGTACATCTGAAGCTGCCGTTGAACAATTTTGTATTTCTTAATGCCTTCATCTTTTTCACCCTGCCCCCAACATCTATCATCCTGATAGATCTAGTACCAATCTTGCACATACCCATTTATTACAATATTATTGACTATATTCCTTAGGCTATACCCCTATATCCCAATGACTACTATATAACAACCAATTTGTACTTCTTAACCTCTTCCCCTTTAACCCATCCTTAACCCCCCTCCCATCTGAAGGAAGTCCCTCTAAGAGTCCTTGTAATACTGGTTTCGTGGTGATGTACTCCTTCAGCTTTTTCTGGTCTGGGAAGCTCCTTTCTGTCCTAAATGGCAGACTTGCTGTATAGAGCAATCTTGATTGTATGTTATTGCTTTTCATCACTTGGAATATTTTCTGCCACTCACTTCTTGCCTGCAAAGTTTTTGTTGAGAAATCAGCTGACAGTCGGGGGCTCCCTTGTACGTAACTGCTTTTCTCTTGCTGCTTTTAAGATTCTTTGTATTTAACCTTTGGCTTTTTAATTATGATGTGTCTTGGTATCAGCCTCTTTGGGTTTATCTTTTTTGGAACTCTGTGCTGCCTGAGCTTGTATGCCCATTTCCTTCATCAGGTTAGGGAAGTTTTCTGTCATTATTTCTTCAAATAGTTTTTCAATAACTTGCTCTCTTCTCCTTCTGGTATCCCTATAATGTGAATGTTGGTATGCTTGATATTGTCCTGGAGGCCCCTTTAACTCTCCTCAATTTTTTGGATTCTTTTTTCTTTCTGCTGCTCTGGTTGAGTCTTACCTTATCTTCTACCTTATATTTCTGCTACCTTATCTTCTACATCACTGGTTGGAGCCTCTGCTTCATCAATCTACTGTGGATTCCCTGTAATATATTCTTTGTTTCCATTATTGTATCCTTTACTTCTGACTGGTTCTTTTATATAGTTTCCACCTCCATTTTTATGCTCCTATCTCTCGGTTGAAGTTCTCCCTGATATCATTAAGCATTCTTATAACCAGTGTTTGGAATTCTGCTTCTGACAGATTGCTTATCTCTGTTTCACTTAGTTCTTTTTCTGGGGGTTTGTTCTGGTCTTTTATTTGGGACATGTTTCTTTGTCTCCCCATTTTGGTTTTCCCTGTGTTTGTTTCTATGTATTAGGTAGGACTGCTATGTCTTTCGGTCTAGTAAAGTGGCCTTATGTGTAGTAAGTGTGCTGTAGGGTTCAGTGGTGCAGTCTTTCTTGTCACCTGAGTCACAAGCTCCAGGTGTATCCCTTGCATGGGTTGTGTGTGCCCTCCTTTAGTAGTTGAGCCTTGGTTGATAATTGCACATCAATGTGAGGGACTAACCCTTGGGCTGATTGGTGGTGAGAACTGGCGTTGGCTACAGTTGCTGTGCAGGGGCTGATCCTATGGAGCAGGATCTGGCTCAGCAGGATTCTGGTGCCTGCCAAATCCATGCCTTCTGTGTATCATGTTTGGAGGTGGCTGGATGATGCTTCAGGTCATTTTGAAGCTGGCCACTGGGGGTGCCAGACCCAGGGCCAACTTGGAGGGGATCCACTGTAGGTCAAGTGCAGCCACAGCCCATGCCCCACCTGAGGCCACCCAGCAGGAGCCAGAAAGAAATCCACAGAGGGCTGCCGCCCATGCTGTGCTTGGAAGCTCCTTGAGGGGCCAGGCCACGAACCAACCTTGGCTGCTGGTGCTGGCTTAGGGCTGCTCAGCCAGAGGTATAGGCCATGCTCAAGCCAGACGCTGCTTGTCTGGGTTCCGTGAACCTTTGAGAAACCCTAGGAAATTCTGCAGCTTGAGCCAAGGCAGGCGGTCTGCACAAAAAAGCTACTGAAAGCAGCCTGGATGTGCCCAAAAGTTGGGCAGGGCCAGATCTCAAATCACCAGGGTGTGACAAACTAATGGTGGAGACTCATAAATGGCGGCCACCTGTATTCGCATGTCAGGAAGGGGGAGGACTCAACAAAAAAACAGTGGCCTCCCCAGCTCCTCTGTCCAGGAGAAAGCCACATCTCCAACCCCTGTCCCAAGCCAGACAACTCAATTCCCCACCATTTGTCCCTGCTGACTTTCCAGCTGCTACCCCAGCTCTGGAGCTCAGAGCAAGTGATTCCATTGGTGGGTAAGTCCACTCACATTCCCTTTAAGAGGATCACCTGTGAGTGCAAGCTGCACTCCGTCTCACTCAGCCACAATCTCCACTGGTTTTCACAACCAAAAATTATGGGGACTTCTCCCCCCTGCACTGGAACCCTAGGCTGGGGTGGGGCTGGGATCTCTCACCTTTCTAGTGGATGGGGAGGAACCTCCACGGCTGAAATAGTCCTCCCAATCTTTATTGGTCACATAAGGGTGTGGGACCAGCCCATTCCACATCTCTGATCTTCCTACTAGTCTGGAGGTGGCTTCTTCTGCACATCCTTAGTTGAAACACATCAGGTCAGCTTTACTTTAGACAATTCTCAATAATGGTTTTGTAGATTAGTTGTAATTTTGATGTGGCTGTGAGAGAAGGTAAACTCAGCATTTACCTACTGCACCATCTTGGTTGTCAAAAATTATTTTCTTAATTTTGGTTTTGGATTGTTCATTGCTAATATATAGAAGTACAATTGATTTTTGCATATTGATCTTGTTTCCTGAGACCTTGCTGAACTAGTTTATTAACCATAGCTTTTCTGATGGATTCTTTAGTATTTTCTACATACAGGATCATGTCATCTACAAATAAAAATGGTTTTATTTCTTCTTTTCCAAGATGGAACTTTTTAAATTTTCCTTCCTGTTTGCACTGGCTAAAACCTCTAGCACAATGTTGAATAACAGTGGTGAGCAGTGGTAAACCATCTTCCATTGTTGCCTAGTTCCTGATCTCAGGGGCATGCATACAGACTCTCACCATTAAGTATGATGTTAGCAGTAGTTTTAAAATAGATGCCTTTTACTGAGAAAACTATTCCTAGTTTTCTTAGGGTTTTTACCATTAGAGAATGTTGGATTTTGTCAAATTTTTTCTTTTAATTAAACTTCATTGGGGTGACAATTGTTAGTAAAGTTACATAGGTTTCAGGTGTATAATTCTGTAATACATCACCTATATGTCACATTGTGTGTTCACCACCCAGAGTCAGTTCTCCCTCCATCACCATATATTTGATCCCTTTTACCCTCATATACTACCTTCCTCCCCCCTTACCCTCTGGTAACCACTAAATTATTGTCTGTGTCTATGAGTTTTTGTTTCTTCATTTGTCTTGTTCCTTTGTTGTTTTCAGTTTTATATACCACAGTGAAATCTGATACTTTTTCTGTCTGATTTATTTCACTTAGCATAATAATCTCAAGATCCATCCATGTTGTTGCAAATGGCATTATTTCATGTTTTCTTATGGCAGAATAGTATTCCATTGTGTATATATACACCACATCTTCTTTATCCAATCATCTTTCAGACACTTTGGTTTTTTCCATGGCCACATAAATGGAGCTGCAATGAACATAGGAGCACATATATCTTTATGGGTAAATGTTTTCAGATTATTGGGGTAGATTCCAGCAGAAGGATTGCTGGGTCATATGGTAATTCTATTCTTAACCTTTTTGAGGAACCTCCAGATGCTGCACCAATCTGCATTCCCACCAACAGTGTATGAGGGTTCCTTTTTCTCCACAGCCTCTCGAACACTTGTTATTATTTGTCTTATTGATGATAGCTATTCTAACTGGTGTGAGGAGATATCTCTTTGTGGGTTTGTTTTTTTAAAGATTTTTTTATTGGGGATTGGGGGAGGGGAACAGACAAGTTGCTGTCCTTTTTGTTCTTCAGTCTAGTTGTGGAGGACATTGCTTAACTGGCCCATGTTGGTATCATCATTGCGCTCTTCCCCGGTGTGGCAGACCAGTCACCGGCTTCTGGACAGCTGCTCATGGGGGCTCTTGGCAGCTCACACCGGCTGCCAGCAGCTCATGCTGGCTGCCTGCCACTCACTGTAGCCTATGACAGCCCACTGCAGCAGGGGCTGCGGCTTCGCTTTCGCCAGCAACTCACAGCAGCCCAGCTCCAGGTGGAGCTGTTGTTCACCATCTTAGCTGTAGAGGGCAGTGTCACAGGCCATCCTATGTGGGATCCGAACTGGGACTCTGCTACTTAAAGGAGGTCCCAAAGGAGCTCTTAACCAACGCACCACACAGCCGGCCCTCATTGTGGTTTTTATTTGCATTTCTCTGATAATTAGTGATGTTGAGCATTTTTTCCTATGTCTATTGGCCATGTGTATGTCATCTTTGGAAAAATGTCTATGCAGGTCCTCTGCCCATTTTTTAATTGGATTGTTTGGGGGTTTTTTTTTGGTTGAATTGTATGTTTCTTATATATTTTCGATATTAACCCCTTATTTGTGGCATTGTTTGCAAAAATCTTCTCCCATTGTTGATGGTTTCTTTTGTTGTGCAGAAGCTTTTTAGTTTGTTATAGTCCCATTAATTTATTTTCACTTTTACTTAACTTACCTTTGAAGTCAAATTTATAAAATCTTCTTTGAACCCAAGGTACACAAGCTTAGTACCTGTGTTCTATGCAGTTTATTTTTTCAGGTCTTATGTTTAGATCTTTGATCCATTTTGAGTTAATTTTGGTACATGGTGAGATATAGCAATCTAGTTTCATTCCTTTGCATGTAGCCTCCCAATTCGTCTAGCACCACTTATTGAAGAGGCTGTCTTTTCTCCATTGTATGTTTTTTTTTTGCTTCTTTTTCGAAAATTATCTGTCCATATTTACGTGGGTTTATTTCTGGGTTCTCAATTCTATTCCATTGGTGTGTCTGTCTGTTTTTCTGCCAATACCATACTGTTTTGATTATTGTCACCCTGTAGTACAAGCTGAAGTCAGGGTGTATGATACCTCCAGCATTGTTCTTTTATCTTAGGATTCCTTTGGCTATTCAGGGTCTTTTGTGGCTCCATACAACTCTGATGATTTTTTGTTCTATTTCTTTAGAAACTGCCACTGAAATTTTGATGGGGATTGCATTAAATCTGAATATTGCTTTGGATAATATGGCCATTTTAACTATGTTGAGTCTTTCAATCCATGAACATGGAATGTCTTTCCATTTCTTTGTGTCTTCTTCAATTTATTTTAAAAAAGTCTTATATGGGCCGGCCGAGTGGCGCATTGGTTAAGCGCTGGTTTTGGGATGCCAGCGGCCCCGGTTCGGATCCCACATGAGGGCCAGTGACACTGCCCTCTACAGCTAACAACAGCTCCACCTGGAGCTGGGCTGTGCGAGCCCCGGTGATGGTGTGGGCTGCAGCCCCTGCTGCAGTGGGCTGCCATAGGCTACAGTGAGTGGCCCGCAGCCAGCGTGAGCGGCTGGCAGCCAAGAGTGAGCTGCCAATAGCTGCGGTGAGCGACATCCAGAGGCCAGCGACCGATCTGCCTCATCCGGGAAGAGCGCAATGACGATACCAACAGTGAAGCAACATCCTCCGCAACTAAAAACTGAAGAACAAAAAGACAGCAACTTGTCTGTTCCCCTTCCCCGATTCCCCAACGCTGTTCCCCTCCGCCAATTCCCCAATAAAAATAAAATAAAATAAAATAAAAGTCCTATAGGGCCGGCCGAGTGGCTCAGTTGGTTAAGAGTTAGGTTGGAGTGCGTGCTCTGAGCAATGGGGCTGCAGGTTTGATTCCCACATGGGCCTGTGACTGCTGCACTCTAGCTGAGCTGTTGCTGAGCTGCCAACAGGTGGCAGGATGGCTCAGCTGGTGTAACAACAAGATTGCCTGTTCAATGGTGGGCTATGCCCACCTGCAACTAAAGGTTGAACTTGGCACCTTGAGCTGAGCTGCTACCCGGATGGCTGAGAAGATAGAGCGTGTGTTAACAACAAGGCTGCTGGTTCAGCTCCTGCATGGAATGGTGGCTATGCCCACCTGCAACTAAGACTGAACACAGCTCCTTGAGTTTAGAGGCCACGAGTTGCCAACGGGAAGCCAGATGGCAACTGGCGCCCTCCACAACGAAGATTGAAGAACAACAACTTGGCTGGTCCCCTCCCCCAATTCCCCAATAAAATCTTTAAAAAAAATGTCTTATAGTTTTCAATGTATAGATCTTTCACATCCTTGGTTAAGTTTATTTCTAGGTGTTTTTTTTTTATTGCAACTGCAAAAGGGATTTTTAAAAATTTTCTTTTTCTGAGATTTCATTGTTAGTATATAGGAATGCAATGGACTTTTCATATGTTGATTTTGTAGCTGGCAACTTTACTGTATTTGTTTATTGTTTCTAATAGCTTTTTGGTGGAGTCTTTAGAGTTTTCTATATATAGCATCATGTCATCTGCAAAATGTGACAATTTAACTTCTTCATTCCCAATTCAGATGCCTTTTATTCCTTTCTCTTGCCTGACTGTTCTAGCTAGGACTTCCAATACTATGTTGAATAGCAGAGGTAATAAGGGACAGCCCTGTCCTGTTCTGAACATAGAGTGAAGGGCTTCAATTTTCCACAATTAATTATGGTATTAGCTGAGTGTTTGTCATATTTGGCCTTTATTATGTTGAGATATTTTCCTTCCATGCCTATTTTATTAAATATTTTAATTATAAATGGAAGTTGTATCTTGTCCAACACTTTTTCTGCATCTGTTGATATAATCATATGATTTTTGTCCTTTATTTTGTTTATTAGGTGTATCACATTGATCTATTCGCATATGTTGAACCATCCTTGTATCCCTGGTATGAAACTCACTTGGTCGTGATGTATAATCTTTTTAATGCATTGTTGCATTCGATTTGCTAGAATTTTGTTTAGGATTTTTGCATCTGTATTCATCAGAAATAATGGTCTGTAATTTTCTTTTTTTGTGTTATTCTTACCAGGTTTTGGCATCAGGGTAATGTTGGCCTCAAAAATGAGTTAAGGATTATTGTCTCTTCAATTTTTTGGAAGAGTATAATTTAGGACAGGTATTAAATCCTCTTTGAATGTTTGGTAGAATTCACTAGTGAAGCCATCTGGTCCTGGACTTTTGCTCTTGGGGAGGTTTCATATGACCGATTAAATTTCCTTAGTGTTGATTTGTCTATTTCGATTTTCTAATTCTTCGTGATTCAGCCTAGGAAGGCTATATGTTTCTAAGAACATATATTTCTTCTTGGTTATTGAATTTGGTGGCATATAGTCCTTCATAGTATTCTTGGATGATCCTTTGTATTTCTGTGGCATCCGCGGTAACCTCCCCTCTTTCATTTTTGATTTTGCTTATTTATGTCTTCTCCTTTATCTTAGTGAATCTAGCCAAGGGTTTGTCAATTTTATTAATCTTTTCAAAGAACAAGCTCTGTGTTGCATTAATTTTTTCTATTGTTTTTATTCTCTATTTCATTGAGTTCTGCTCTGATTTTTATTATTTCCTTCCTTCTGCTGAGTTTGGGTTTCATTTGTTCTTCTTTTTCTAGTTCTTTAAGGTGTAATGTGAGGTTATTTATCTGAGATTTTTCTTCTTTCTTGAGATACGCCTGTAATAATACAAATTTCCCTCTTAAAACTGATTTTGCTGCATCTCAAAAATTTTGTTAGGATATGTTTTCATTTTTATTTGTTTCTATGTATCTTTGTTTTTTGCTTTTTAAGAGTTGTGGCCTTGAGAATTCTGTGAGTAAGCACACTCTACAGAGCAAATATTATTATCATTTTTTTAGAATCTGCCACTATCTTGTTCATATGAGGAGAGCTTACTCTTTTTTTCTTTCCTTTTTTTCTGAGGATTTTATTGGGGAATTGGGGGAGGTGAACAACGTTGGGGAATGGGGGAGGGAGAATAGACAAGCTGCTGTCCTTTGGTTCTTCAGTCTAGTTGTGGAGGACGTTGCTTCACTTGCTCAGGTTGGCATCATGATCATTGCGCTCTTCCCAGCTGAAGCAGTCAGTTGCTGGCCATTGGACTTCCACTCACAGCGGCTCACGGCAGCTCTCACTGGCTGCCGGCCACTCACGTTAGCTCACGGCAGCCCACTGCAGCCCTGCTGCACCTACGTCGTCGCTGGCCACTCACGGCAGCCCAGCTCCAGGTCGAGCTGTTGTTCACCATCTTAGCTGTAGAGGACGCAGCATCATTGGCCCATGTGGGAACTGAACTGTTGGCCCTGCTGCTCAGAATTCGTGCTCCCAAGCCTACTCTTAATGACATGTGCCACTCGGCCAGCCCCTGTTTGTATCTTTTGATCACTCCTCTTATTTCTTCTTTGACCCAGTCATTCTTAAAAAGTATGTTGTTTAATCTCCACATATTTGTCACTTTTCCTGCTTTCTTTTTGCAGTTGATATCCAATTTCAAAGCCTTGTGATCAGAGAATATGCTTGGTATGATTTCAATCTTCTTAAATTTGCTGAGGCTAGTTTTATGTCCCAATATATGGTCTATCCTTGAGACTGTTCCATGTACACTGGAAAAAAATGTATAGTCTGATGTTCTTGGATGAAGTGCTCTATAAATGTCAGTTATGTCCATTTCATCTAATGTGTCATTTAGGGCTGATATTTCTTTATTTATTTTCTGTTTGGATGATCTATCCATAGCTGTCAATGATGTAGTTAGTCCTCTTACTATAATTGTGTTTTGGTCAATTTCTCCCTTTAGTTTTGTTAATAGTTGCTTTGTATATTTTGGTGCTCCCTGATTGGGGGCATAAATATTGATGACTGTCATGTCTTCTTGTTGTATAGTCCCCTTTGTCATTATAAAATGTCCATCTTTGTCTCATTTCCTCTTTTTATCCTGAAGTCTGTTTCATCTGATATCAGTATGGCTACTCCTGCTTTTCTCTGAATACCAATTGCTTGGAGTATCGATTTCCACCCTGTCACTTTGAGTTTATATTTGTCCTTGTAGCTGAGATCTGTCTCTTGGAGGCAGCATATTGTTAGGTTTAGTTTTTTGATCCAATCTGCTAGTCTGTGCCTTTTTTTTTTAGGTTTTATTGGGGAATTGGGGAAGGGGAACAGCCAAGTTGTTGTCTTTCAATCTTAGGTGTGGAGGGCACAGCTAGCTCAGCTCCAAGTCTACTCGCCATCTGGCTGCCCAACAGCAGCTCCCAGCTGCTCAACTCAAGGTGTCATGTTCAATCTTAGTTGCGGGTGGGCATAGCCCACCATCCCATGTGGGAGTCCAACAAGCAACCTTGTTGTTAGGAGCACATGCTCTCACCAGCTGAACCATCCTGACACCTGTTGGCAGCTCACTGGCAGCTCAGCTCAGGGACAGCTCACTGGCCCATGTGGGAGTCAAACTGGCAACCCTGTTGCTCAGAGCTCATGCTCTTAACCAACTGAGCCACTCGGTCAGCCCCTAGTCTGTGCCTTTTTATTGATGGGTTCAGTCCAGTTAAATACAGGGTGATTCGTGATGTATGAGGATTTCTTATCATTCTATCTTTGTTTTTCTCATAGGACAGTGTCTCCATTGTTTCTTTGCCTTTTTGTTGTTTATTATTTCAATGTGGTGGTATTCTATGATTTTTCCCTCTGTTTCTTTTTTTATGTTATGTATTTCAGCTCTGGAATTTTTTTAGTGGTTACCAAGTTTATGTAAAAGAAAAATTTATGTAAAAGAAAGTTTCACATTTAGAGTATTCCATTTTCTTCAGCATGCTTCCTTTCTCCATTTCCTTTTGCTGGTTCAGACCTTTACTCTCTCCCCTTCTATGTTTTTGTTGTCACAAATTATCCGTATTTATGCTGTTAGTTATGCATTGCAGTAACAAGTTGTCTTTTTCCTCTTTTTTTTTTTTAGGGCAGTGTCACTGACCCTCACATGTGGGACCGAACCGGGGCCACTGGCTTCCCAAGCCAGCGCTTAACCACCGCGCCACTCAGCTGGCCCTGCCTCTTTTTTTTTTTTTAGTAATTTTTTTTCTTCTTTACCCTACCCTGTATGTTATGTTTAACTGTATAGTGTCCTATTTGGTATAGGAGTTGCCATTTCCTGCTTCTGTCTGTCTGTTCATAATACTACTCATGGTTTTGTATTCTTTTGCTTTTTTGATTCAGGTTGAATAGCCTCCTTCAGTATTTCTTGTAGTGGAGGTTGTGTGCTAGAAAATTCCCTTAGCTTCTGTATGTCTGGAAAGGTCTTTATTCCTCCTGCATATCTAAAGGATATCTTTGATGGATATATTATACTTGGTTCATAATTTCTTTCTTTCAATAGTTTGAATGTTTGATTCCACTCCCTTCTGGTTTGTAGAGTTTCTGCTGATAAATATGATGATAAGCTAATGGGCTTTCTTTTGGAGGTTACCGCCTTCTTTTTCCTGGCTGCCTTGAGGATTCTTTCTTTGTCGTTAATTTTTGACAGTTTCAAAAACAGGAGAAGGCCTGTTGGGATTGAGGTAATCAGGTGTTTTATTTTTTCTTGGATTTGAGGATCCAGTTCTTTCCACAAGTTTGAGAAGTTCTCATCGACTATTTGTTTGAATATACTCTCTGTTCCCCTCTCCCTTTCTTGTCCTTCTGGTATGCTTTTCTTTCTATTAATATGACCATGTGGGTTTCTTCATATCTCCTAAATTTGAAAATTTAGTTAGGTATCTTTTTTACTTTACTAATGGTTACAAAATCATTGAATGTCAGAAATATAAGAAACCTTAAAATTCATTAAGCCTTGTGTTTTCAAATCTTCTGTCACTCATGATTTTTGACATAGTCACTTTTCACTTGTATTATCTACTTAGTAATATCTTTATAAATCAACTCACCATTTATAAATATGTACCTAAGTATGTATATTTAAAAAGGAGGGCCGGCCGAGTGGCGCATTGGGTAAGCGCTGGTTTTGGGATGCCAGCGGCCCCGGTTCGGATCCCACATGAGGGCCAGTGACACTGCCCTCTACAGCTAACAACAGCTCCACCTGGAGCTGGGCTGTGCGAGCCCCGGTGATGGTGTGGGCTGCAGCCCCTGCTGCAGTGGGCTGCCATAGGCTACAGTGAGTGGCCCGCAGCCAGCATGAGCGGCTGGCAGCCAAGCGTGAGCTGCCAATAGCCGCGGTGAGCGACATCCAGAGGCCAGCGACCGATCTGCCTCATCCGGGAAGAGCGTAATGACGATACCAACAGTGAAGCAACATCCTCCGCAACTAAACTGAAGAACAAAAAGACAGCAACTTGTCTGTTCCCCTTCCCCAATTCCCCAACGCTGTTCCCCTCTGCCAATTCCCCAATAAAATCTTTAAAAAAAATAAAAATAAAAAATAAAATAAAAAGGAAACTTCCTATTACTACCACAAATGGAAATCAGTCTTATTTGCCTCAAATAGAAAGTAATTATAATAATGAAAGCACTAAAGAAAAGATAGCGTAAAAATAAACTGGGCCCTGGGTTAAGATGGTGGATTGAAAACAAATGTGATAATACTCCCTACACAAAGCCCTCTCAAATTGCAGTAAATGGATGTTTTATTAACGCATAGACTCACGAAGAGGGGGACAGGATACTCCAGTCCCTGAATGTGGGAGCCAGAGCACCATTGGATGAGTGGGATGAGTAGTGAGTAACTTGGAGACCTGGGGAAGAGAGTTCTCTGGATTCCCTGGCCAGAGCTAAGAGCTGAGCTGACCACAGGCACCTCAAAGTCCTGGGGACTGCCAGGAACAAAAAAGGCCATGGAGAAGCAGTTACATCCCCAGCTCGACCCCCTGTACCCCACATCACCTGGGGGTTAACTACTGGTCCCCTGCACAGAACTGTGCTCTCTGGAGAGAGCAGGACAAAAGTGTTTTGGATTGGAGGTCACCAGCCCTCTGGGGGGGATTGAGAGACTAATCCAGATTTATGTGATACAGGCTGAGACCCTCTTCAGGTGCTCAGCTCCAGGCCTTTGTCCTCTAGCCAGGAGGCTGGAAAAAGGTCTTTCTGAGGGGTCTGAGCAGCTGGGAAAGAAAGGCCTAGATAAACTGATTCTGACCCTGGGTTAAGGCAAAAGATAAGAAAAGACAATATTTACTCAAGTGTAAAAATGTAAATAATGAACATTGATTTAACCAAAAGTTCTCATGGGACTACTTTGGGGACATGAGGGGGTTGTGTTTCTAAGAACTGAGTCCTCCTCTCCCACAACAGACATCAATAAATGATAAATGAAATAGAATTGACAGATAACACTGTTCTCAAATGGCTTAGCAATGTGCTTATACAGAAAAGCTGGGAGAAACAGCTAAACCAGACAAGAGTCTCTGCTCTGGGAAGGGTCCTTGGGAGGAAGGGGAAAGCTCAGCAGAGAATTGTGGTATTTTGTTTAAACCCACGAGGGCTATGACTATTTAAACTGCATGCTTGCATTACTTATGCAAAGTAATGCACCAAATACCAACAGTGAAATACAAGTACTATGTCTAAGATTCACAAATATGTCTAGTGGAAATAATTTTGTCAGCAAGAAGGATGGCACTGCCTCCGTTAACCAGTGAGCAAGGGGGCATTTGATAGGATGTTGCCTGAGATGGTCAAGGATGAGACCTACGCAGACAAGTCTGGACTTTAGTTTGAAGTTGACCAGAGGAAGAACTTTGCCTCATGTGTCTAACTGAACAACAGATGGAACATAACTGCCTTTCTGCTGAGGTCAAAGTAAGTCCTAAAGCAAAATAATGGTGTGTCTCTATTCACCCTGCTGATTCCCCCAACCCTTCTCCACCTACCCTGGGCCTCCTTACTAGGACTCCAGCCACAGCTTCCATCTGGGTCCAACCAATGGGAGGTGCCAGCAGAAGGGCAGAGGGATTGGGGGACTTCCCCAGGTTGGTGGAGTTCACAGCCCTCAGGCAGACCCTCTTCCCCAGCTGCAGCTACCCTCAGCTCTCCCATTGCTAAGAGCACCCCACTGTGACCTTCAGTCCCTTCACCCTGTCCCATCTTTGTGTTGTCCTTTCCTGGGACTCTCCCAGCCCCCTGGAGCTGTGTCTGGTGATTCCTGCCAGGGCCTGACTGATAGGAGAGGAGTGCCTTTGGCTCCTTGGCATTCTAAGTCAAGAAGCCCTCTAGTGTGAGCACCAGCATCTGCTCTTTCACATGTGTCAAGTTGTTCGGTAATATTTGCACCATGACAGAGAGGGATTCTTTGCCCCCTGTCACTGCCGTGCAGTTGGGAGGAGATTGAAGAAGATGTGTCAGCCAGCCTCTGAGCACCTCTCTCACTATTCAGGCCCCAGAGCCCAGGGTTCCTGAGCATATTCTGAGACATGAGGAGGTCTTCAATGTTTGAACTACTCTGATCTTTCAACCATATGTGTGTTACTTGCATAAAATAATGTAACAGCAAACAATGAAATGTAAGCCATGAATCTCAGAGATTTGCAAAAACTTACAGGATGGAAGGGTGATAACTTCTGCCTGACACACAGCTGCCCCCTGTACCCCCTAACCTCACCCAATCCTCTGACCCTAGCAAGCAGATGTTGCTAGTGTCCCTGTTCATATCTGAAAACAATAAGGGTTCCTCAGAGAGGACCAGGAGCTGCCTAGGGGAGAGCGAGTGTTTGGGGCATGGCATCACCCCTCAGTAGCTGAGCCTTCTGTCTTTATGGACTGAGTCAGAAGTGGAGGCAACAGCTTTGCCTCCATCACTCCAGACTGCTTTCACAACCCGGGCCCTGGCTGTTGCTGGTCTGCTCAGCCATCCCTGGTTCTTCCCTGCGACTGTTCCTGCTGACATACCTCCTTGGACCACCACCATGCAAAGATAGAGCAGCAAAGTGCAAAGATGACTCACCTGTCCCTGATGGCTTTGGGAAACAACTTGGCATATTCAAACCAGCTCAAGGGCCGTGTAACTCTGGTGTTTTGGGAAAAGAGGCTGAACTCCTGTCTTCTCACACAACTGGATGTCTCTGCAGCTGGAGCCCTGGTCTCTTCACCACCATCGTGAGGCAGCAGGGTCTCAGAACCACTATCCTTCCCAGAGGATACAGCTTTTGGTCCAGGGCAGCTCCAAGCACTGTGAACGCAAAGCCAAGTTTTGAGGCCCCAAAAGGACTTCACACAAGGGTAATGTCAACAATATCAAATGTCCCTGCCCCTGCAGTTACAAGCCAGACCCCAATTTGGGAGGGGTTCTCTCACTGCCCCCAGCCTGCTGCCTATGTTGTCCCCACCAGGACCCCCACTGCAAACACAGCATTCTACATCCAAAGTTGAACTTGGGTTGCTGTGTTTAATGCAGTTTGAGCTTTCTCCTTAATAGACTCAGGCCCCAGATTAGAATTTTGGGCAGATTTAAGTTCCCAAGATCTGGGTGTACCTGCCCTTCTAGTAGCCTTGTAGGTGGGTGGATGAGAGGAGGGTTGAATTATCTCTTGCTCTCCCCAAAACAAATCTCATTACCCAGGCAAAGTCCTAGCTCACAATCTTAACGTCAAAAAAAAAAAAAAAAAAAACTGAAAGGAGAAAATATTGAACAGGACAAATACAGTTTTGTCATCTTTGAACTGTGCTGGGTAATGAAGCTCCAGAAACCCTGAGGCTACATGTGGTTTCAGCTCCCGCATACCCAGTTCATCACTCCAGCCCAGATCGCCTTACCAGAAAGTATAGACTTTCTGGGCCGCTCATCTCTGGATGTTCAAAATCTCAAGGAGCTGTGAAGTTTGAACGGGAGGTTAAGTCTCCTTAGAGCTCAAAGATGCTCTTCCCCCTGTATACCACACGATGGAACCAGAGAGCCAGTTCCACTGCTGCAGGGAAGAGCTAGGCAAGGCTTGTGCTGCCACCAGGGTTCCAGCTGAGGACTGTTCTTTCTGCAGACTCTTACAGGTTACCGTAGCCTTGGAGAAGGACACAACCTTTCGTCCCAAATTCTGCTTCACTTCTTCTCTGTCCTTTACTCTGTTTAGGATTCAGGCAAAATTCCTTATAAATCAAGGACCTCAAAAGTGAGTGTATTCAAGGCTAGAGCCTCACATAGAGTCAGGAAAACACAGGCCAATGCAAAGGCAGCCCATGCAAGAAGGCAGGCTCCACTCACCCTGCCCACTGTTGCCACCTGGTAATGTGGGCCTCTTGGGGCCAGACCTCCCAAATAGTTTAGAGAAACAAGGAATTCATGTTTCTGTGTGAATCTCTTTCACCTACAGGCAACAAATTCTTTTTTCAATCAATTTTATTGAGGTAGCCACAACCTCTGTGATTATACAGAACAATTCTATAATCTTAAAAAATTTCTTAGTACCCATTTGAAGCCAATCCACTCCCCCTAAATACTGACCTCTGGCAACAACTGCTCTGTTTCAGTAAAGGTAGTTTTGCAAGAAGAATCGTATGGCACCTAGTCTTCAGTGGCTCATTTGTTTTTATAGCATGATGCATTTGAGACTCTTCCTATTGTTGTAGGTATCAATAGATTGTTCCTTCTATGGCTGAGTAATATTCCATTGGACTAACAAAACATGTTGTGCCGAATACGACCACTTCTAGCTAATTTTTATGTTATTTTGATATGTCTTCATCATTCTTTGATCACTTCCTTGCTTCCTGGCCAACAAGATATTCTAGGCTCTCGTGTGTGTGTGTGTGTGTGTGTGTGTGTGTGTGTGTGTGTGTGTGTGTGTGTAAAATTCCTGTAACAAATTTTTAAGCATACAATTCAGTGGCATTTAATACATTCACAATGTTGTACAACCACTACTCTATTTGGTTCCAAAATATTTTCATCACCCCAAAGAAAACTCTGTACCCGTTAAACAACTCCCCACCACCACCACCAGTACCTAGTAACCTCTATTTTACTTTCTATGAATTTGTCTATTCTATACATTTCCTATAAGTGGAATCACACAGTATTTGTTCTTTAATGTCTGGCTTATTTCACTTAGCTTAAAGTTTTTGAAATTCTTCTGTGTTGTAGTATACAACAGAACTTCATTTATTTTTATTGCTCAGTAATATTCCATTGTATGAATATACCACATTGCATTTATCCATTTATCTGTGTTTATCTGTTGATGGACACTTGAGTTGTTTCCATCTTTTGGCCATTGTAAATAATGCTTTAGTGAGTATAAGTATCTTTTGTTTTTTGTTTTTTTATTAAAGATTTTATTGGGGAATTGGCGGAGGGGAACAGCGTTGGGGAATCGGGGAAGGGGAACAGACAAGTTGCTGTCTTTTTGTTCTTCAGTCTAGTTGCGGAGGATGTTGCTTCACTGGCCCATGTTGGTATCGTCATTGCGCGCTTCCCGGATGAGGCAGATCGGTCGCTGGCCTCTGGATGTCGCTCACCGCGGCTATTGACAGCTCACGCTTGGCTGCCAGCCGCTCACGCTGGCTGCGGGCCACTCACTGTAGCCTATGGCAGCCCACTGCAGCAGGGGCTGCAGTCCACACCATCACCCGGGCTCGCACAGCCCAGCTCCAGGTGGAGCTGTTGTTAGCTGTAGAGGGCAGTGTCACTGGCCCTCATGTGGGATCCGAACCGGGGCCGCTGACATCCCAAAACCAGCACTTAACCAATGTGCCACTCGGCCGGCCCAGTATAAGTATCTTTTGAATTCTCAATTTGAGTTTTCAATTCTTTAGATATATATTTAGGAATAGAATTGCTCAGTCATATGATAATTCTATGTTTGACTTTGAAAAACCACCAAACTGTTATCCACAGCAGCTGTAACATTTTATAATCCCACCAGCAGTACAAGGGTTCTGATTTTTCCACATCTTCATCAACACTTTTTTTTTTAAATAATAGCCATCCTAATGGGTGTGAAGTGTTATCTCATTTTTGTTTTGATTTGCATTCCCCTAATATCTAATGATGGTGAGCATATTTTCATTTAATTATTGGCCAGTGTATTGGGTTTTCAGAAAAGTCATGACTCATTTTTGCAACTAAAAACATAGAAAAAATACATCATGACTTTTCCGACAACTCAATATATATCTGCTTTGGTAAAACATCTATTCAAGTCCTTTGCCCATTTTTAAATTGATATTTTGTCTTTTTGTTGTTGACCTGTAAAAGTTCTTTGTGGATGTTAAACCCTTAATGGCCACATGTTTTGCAAATATTTTCTACCATTCTGTTGATTATATTTTGACTTTCTAGATAGTGTTATTTGCACAAAAGACTTTGAAGGGCCGGCTGAGTGGCTCAGTTGGTTAAGGGTTAGTTTAAGAGTGTGAGCTCTGAGCAACAGGGCTGCCAGTTCGATTCCCACATGGGCCAGTGATGCTGCTCCTGAGCTGAGCTGCTGCTGAGCTTCCAACAGGTGGCAGGATGGCTCAGCTAGTGAGAGCACATACTCCTAACAACTGTTCGATGCCTGTTCGATGGTGGGCTACACCCACCCACAATGAAAACTGAACTCGGCACCTTGAGCTGAGCTGCCACCCGGATGGCTCAGTGGATAGAGCACACACTCTTAACAATAAGCCTTCTGGTTCAACTCTTGCATGGGATGGTGGCTATGCACACCTACAACTAAGATTGTAACACAGCACCTTGAGCTTAGAGGTTACCAGGTGCGAACAGGTGCCAGATGGCGACTAGAACCCTCCACAACTAAGATTGAAGAACAACAACTTGGCTGGTCTCCCTCCCCAGATCCCCAACATTGTTCCCCTTCGCCTATTCCCCAATTTAGTTTAAAAAAAAGACTTTGGTTAAAGTCTAATTTATCTATTGATCCTTTGTTTGCTTGTGCTATTGGTGTCACATTTCAGAAAACTTTGCCTAATCCAAGGTCATAAAGATTTAAACTTATATTTCCTTCCAACAGTTTCATAGCTTAGAAACTTTTTATAAGAGTCTTATATTTATGTTTGGGATCCATTTTGAGTTAATTATTGTGTGTCATGTGAGGTAAGGATCCAATTTCATTCTTTTGCATGTAGCTACTATCCCATTGTGCTAGCCGTATTTGTTAAAGAGACTATTCTATTACCATCAAGTGGTCTTGGCACCCTTGTCAAAAAAATCAGTTGACTATAGATTATGGATTTATTTCTGGACTCTCAAGTCTATGCCATTGATCTGTGTTTGTCCTTACTTTGGTACTACACTGTTTTGATTACTGTAATTTGTAACAAGTTTTAAAATCACGAATGTGAGTCCTTCAACTTTGCTTTATTATTTCAAGATTATTTTGGCTTTTGGGGGTCCCTTGAAATTCTATGTGAATATTAGGATCAGCTTTTCCATTTCTGCACAAAACAAAGGGGATTTCAATAGGGCTTATATTGAATCTATCAAACATTTTAAGTAGTATTGCCATTTTAACTAATTAAATCTTCCAATCTATAAACATGATTGGCCCCCATTTATTTAGGTTTTATTTCATTTCTTTCAGGACAGCAGAGAACACAAACAGCAGTGAAATTTTGGGGAAAAAAGCAGAAAGATGAGTGGTAAATAATTCAGCATATTAAAAAGTTTTTTTCAGGGACGGCCAAGTGGCTCAGTTGCTTAAGAGCTCACTCAAGAGAGCGAGCTGAACTCTGAGCAACAGCAGTTGATGCCCAGTCTGAGCTGAGCTGCCAACAGGTAGCAGGATGGCTCAGCTAAAAATAAAAAAAAATTTCTTTCTAGGCAGATATGGGGAAAGTCAAGCAACCAACCTGACTTTACATCAAAGTCATCAAAGGCTCAAAAATTAGTGACACTATGTGTACCTCTGGAGGAGGGAGTGGGGACAGCCAACATATCTTTCTAAGCAGATATGGGGAAAGTCAAGCAACCAACCTGACTTTACATTAAAGTCATCAAAGGCTCAAAAATTAGTGACACTATGTGTACCTCTGGAGGAGGGAGGGGGGACAGCCAACATAAAATAGTCTATTTGAAAGTCCATCTAAGAAATAGCAAGAGTCTCACCTCCCATAACATTTTATGCACTTTGTGAACTTTTTGCACACTATAAGTTGTTTTCTAGAGAGGGTTAAAACCAAGGGTCTCTTGGGGAGAGTTCCGGTAAGATGGCGGAATAGACGGACACTCTCCGAACTGCCTCCCAGGATCACATCAAAATTACAAATAATTTATGCAACATTTAACCTCGGGAGTCCCCTGAACATTAGATGAACAGAACCTCTAAACAAAGGACCTAAAGAGGAGGCCACGTCAAGTCTGGTAGGAGGGGCGCCGACGAGAGAGGGCGAGCCCCGTGAGGGACGCGCCAGCCGTGTGGGGAGGCTTTTCCGGTTGGGGGAGAGACCCTCCGGCCCCACACCGAGCTCACTAGCCCAGAGTTGCTTTGCCAGGAAGAGGAATTCCACGAGTGGGCAGTAGAAATTAGTGAGGACTCTCTTTGCTCGACTCGGTGAGGCTGGGGGCAGCTGGAGAACCAGTGGGGCCGGTGCACGGGTTCAATCACCGGCGAGCACTCACCCGGTTCTTGTCGGAGGGAGTGGCTGCATGAGCCGGGCCCAGAAGCCTGTCGGGAGGGACTGAACTGAGCACCTTTGGTGCAGAAGCTGGAGGTTTTGGGATTGTTGTTCCACTGGTGCGGAGCTTACACATGAGCAGCGTACAAGATGCCACCATTTTTTCAGGGTTGGGCCCTCCCACGGAGTGTCAGAGCCTGGATTCCATTGGTCTGGTGAAGTTGGCACAGGAGTGCGTGCGTGCGTGAGTGCGTGCATGCGTGCGTGCGCATGCGGCCTTGGATTCCCACCCTCTGCCCTGCTTGTGTTGCGTTGCCAGGGAAACGCCTGGCGGGTGCCCTCCGGCTCCATCAGGCTGCTCACTGAGACTCAGGAGTGCGCGAACGGCCTTGGATCCCCACCCTCCACCCTGCTTCAGCTGCGTTGCCAGGGAAACGCAGGGTGGGTGTTCTCCAGCTGCATCACTCTGTTCACTGAGACTCAGTAGCAGACAACCTGCAACAAACTGTGAAGATTTTTTTTTTTTGGGGGGGGGAGTGAGCATGATTCCAGAACACATAGCAGCTAATTGTGGAAAGATCACTGCAACCCTGAGAAAGTGGTCTGCAGATTAAAGAGGACAGAGAGCCACCCCACCTCTTTCCTTTTTTTTTCTTTCTTTTTCTTTTTCTTTTCTTTTTTCTTTCTTCTTTTCTCTTCTTTCTAGGTGATCTATCTAATACATCGAAGCATTCACAGAACGACAGCCAGAATGAGAAAACAAAGAAACATGTCCAAAGTAAAAGATCAGAAGAAAACTCTAGAAATGGAACTAAATGAAACAGAGGTATCAAAACTTTCAGAGACAGAGTTTAGAACACTGATGATAAGAATGTTTAAGGAACTTAGCGAGGACATAAAGCAAGATAGGGAAACCATAAAAAACAACCTGTTAGAACTAAAGAATACAATAACTGAAATGAAGAACACACTCGAAGGAATCACCAGTAGAGGAGATGAAGCAGAGGAGCAGATGAGTGAAATAGAAGACAAAATAGCAGAAATCACCCAGCTGGAACAACAAAAAGAAAAAAGAATAAAAAAGAATGAAAATAGTTTAAGAGACCTCTGGGACAACATGAAACGCAGCAATCTTTGCGTCATAGGAATAACAGAAGAAGTAGAGAAGAAGCAAGGGATTGAGAATGTATTTAAAGAAATAATGACTGAAAACTTCCCTACCATGGTGAAGGAAATTGACATACAAGCCCAGGACATACAGAGAGTTCCTAACAGGCTGAATCCAAACAGGCCCACACCAAGACACATCATAGTAAAAATGGCAAAGATTACAGACAGAGACAGAATCCTAAAAGCAGCAAGAGAAAGACAGCAGGTTACATATAAAGGAACTCCTATAAGACTAACAGCTGCCTTTTCTTCAGAAACTCTGCAGGCCAGAAGGGAATGGCAAGAGATATTCAAAGTGACACAAAATAAAGGTCTACAACCAAGATTGCTCTACCCAGCATGGCTATCACTTAAAATTGAAGGAGAGATAAAGAGCTTCTCAGAAAATAATAAGCTTAAGGAGTTCATTACCACCAAGCCAGCATTGCAGGAAATGTTAAAAGGGATTTTTTTAAACAGAAGAAAGGGGAAAATAAGCTAACCCAGGAAGACAAGAAATACAAATAACAAAATGGCAATAAATATACACCTATCAGTAATTACCTTAAATGTGAATGAGCTAAATGCTTCAATCAAAAGACACAGAGTGGCTGAGTGGATAAGAAAACAGGACCCATGCATATGCTGTCTATAAAAGACTCATCTCAGATAAAAAGACACACATAGACTGAAAGTAAAGGGATGGAATAAGATATTTCATGCAAATGGAAATGAGAAAAAAGCTGGAGTAGCAATACTTATTTCAGACAAAATAGACTTTAAAATGAAGACTACAATAAAAGACATAGAAGGGCACTACATAATAATAAAGGGATCAATTCAACATGAGGACATAACCCTAGTAAACATCTATGCACCCAATATAGGAGCTCCTAAATATATAAAACAGATTCTGACAGACATAAAGGCAGACATCAACAGTAACACTATCATAGTAGGGGACTTCAACACCCCGTTGTCACCAATAGACCGATCCTCCAGGCAGAAAATCAACATGGACATAGTGGCCTTAAATGACACTTTAGACCAGCTGGATTTAATTGATATTTTTAGAGCATTTCACCCCAATGCTACAGAATATACATTCTTCTCAAGTGCCCATGGAACATTCTCCAAGATAGACCACATGTTAGGCCACAAAACAAGTCTCAACAAATTTAAGAAGATTGAAATCATATCAAGTGTCTTCTTTGACCACAATGCTATGAAACTAGAAATCAATTATAAGAAGAAATCTGGAAAGCTTACAAATACATGGAAGCTAAATAACATGCTTCTAAATAGTGAGTGGGTCAAAAATGAGATCAAGGAGGAAATCAAAAGATACCTCGAGACAAATGAAAATGAAAACACCACAACCCAAAATCTCTGGGATGAAGCGAAAGCAGTCCTAAGAGGGAAGTTCATAGCAGTGCAGACCTACTTAAAGAAGGAAGAAAAATCTCAAATCAACAGACTCTCTACACCTAAGGGAACTTGAAAAAAAAACAGCAAAACAAGCCTAACGGGAGCATAAGGAAGGAAATAATAAAGACCAGAGCAGAAATAAATGAAATAGAAAACAAAACAAAAATACAAAAGATCAATGAAACCATGAGTTGGTTTTTTGAAAAGATAAACAAAATCGACTAACCCTTAGCACGACTAACCAAGAAAAAGAGAGAGAGGACCGAAATTAATAAAATCAGAAATGAAAGAGGAGAAGTGACAACAGATACCACAGAAATACAGAAAATTTTAAGACAATACTATGAGCAACTATATGCTAACAAATTCGACAATCTGGAAGAAATGGATAAATTTCTAGAAGCATACAATCTGTACCAAAGCATACATCTGAACCAAAAAGAAACAGAACTCTGAACAGACTGATTACTGCCAAAGAAATTGAATCAGTAATCAACAATCTTCCAACAAACAAAAGCCCTGGACCAGATGGCTACACAGGTGAATTTTAGAAAACATTCAAAAAAGAATTAGTACCTATTCTCCTCAAACTATTTCAAAAAATGCAGAAGGTGGGAAAGCTCACAAACTTTCTATGAAGCCACTATCACCCTGATTCCTAAGTCAGACAAAGATATTACAAAAAAGGAAAACTACAGGCAATATCACTAATGAACATAGATGCAAAAATTCTCAACAAAATATTAGCAAACCAAATTCAGCATCTCATTAAAAAGATCATACACCACGATCAAGTGGGATTCATTCCTGGTATGCAAGGCTGGTTCAATATCCACAAATCAATTAACGTAACACATCACATTAACAAAATGAAAAATAAAAATCATATGATCATATCAATAGATGCAGAAAAGGCATTTGACAAAATCCAGCAGCCATTTATGATAAAGACTCTTAACAAAGTGGGAATAGTGGGATCATACTTCAGCATAATAAAGGCCATATATGACAAGCCCACAGCAAACATCGTTCTCAATGGGGAAAGGCTGAAAGCTTTCCCCTTAAGATCAGGAACAAGACAAGGCTGCCCGCTTTCACCACTTCTATTTAACATAGTTCTGGAAGTTCTAGCCACAGCAATCAGACAAGAAAATGAAATCAAAGGCATCCAAATTGGAAAAGAGGAAGTAAAATTGTCATTATATGCAGATGACATGATACTATATATAGAGAATCCCAAAGACTCCACCAAAAAACTGCTGGAACTGATACACGGATTTGGTAAGGTAGCAGGATACAAAATTAATATTCAGAAATCAGTGGCATTTCTATACACCAATAATAAACTATCAGAAGAAGAAATCAGGAAATCAATCCCTTTTACAATTGCTTCAAAAACAATAAAATATCTAGGAATCAATTGAACTAAAGAAGTAAAAGACCTGTACTCACAAAATTATGAGACACTGAAGAGAGAAATCAAAGAAGATACAAATAAATGGAAATACATACCATGCTCATGGATAGGAAGAATTAATATAGTTAAAATGTCAATACTTCCTAAAGCAATATATAGATTCAATGCAATTCCAATCAAACTACCAAGGACATTTTTCTCTGAAATAGAACATAGACTTCTAAAATTTATATGGAGTCACAAAAGACCCCGAATATCTACAGCAATGTTGAGAAATAAGAACAAAGTGGGAGGCATCACACTACCTGACATCCAAACATACTACAAGGCTACAGTAATCAAAACAGTATGGTACTGGCATAAAAACAGACACATAGACCAATGGATTAGAATAGAGAGCCCAGGTATAAACCCATCTATATACGGTCATTTAAACTATGACAATGGAAGCAAGAATTTACACTGGAGTAAAGATAGTCTATTTAATAAATGGTGCTGGGAAAATTGGACTGACACGTGCAAAAAAATGAAAATAGACCATCTACTTACACCATATATGAGAACAAACTCAAAATGGATTAAAGACTTAAATGTAAGACCTGAAACTATAAAACTCCTAGAAGAAAATATAGGGAGTAAGTTTGCAGACATTACCCTCAGTAATATTTTTACTGATATATCCCCTCGGGCAAGGGAAATGAAAGAAAAAATGAACGTATGGGATTACTTCAAACTTAAAAGTTTTTTCACAGCAAAGGAAATCATCAATAAAACAAAAAGGCAGCCTACTGAATGGGAGACGATATTTGCCAATGATATATCTGATAAGGGGTTGATATCCAAAATTTATAAAACACTCATGCAATTCAACACCAAAAAAACAAACAACCCAATTAAAAAATGGGCAGAGGATATGAGGAGGCATTTCTCTAAAGAGGACATAAAGATGGCCAACAGGCATATGAAAAAATGTTCAACCTCACTAATCATCAAAGAAATGCAAATAAAAACCACAATGAGATACCACCTCACTTCAGTCAAAATGTCTATCATCAGCAAATCAACAAACAACAAGTGTTGCTGAGGGTGTGGAGAAAAGGGAACCCTGGTGCACTGTTGGTGGGACTGCAAATTGGGGCAGCCATTATGGAAATCAGTATGGAGGTATCTCAAAACACTGGAAATGGAATTGCCGTATGACCCAGCAATTCCACTCTTGGGAATCTACCCAGAGGAATCCAAGACGCTAATTCGAAAAAATATATGCACCCCTATGTTTATTACAGCGCTATTTACAATAGCCAAGACTTGGAAACAACCGAAGTGCCCATCGGTAGATGACTGGCTTAAGAAACTGTGGTTCATTTATACAATGGAGTATTACTCCGCTATAAAGAAGAATGAAATTGTACCATTTACAACAACATGGATGGACCTAGAGACTATTATGTTGAGTGACATAAGTCAGTCAGAGAAAGACAAATACCACATGATCTCACTTATATGTGGAATTTGAAAAACTGAATGAATGAGCATAAGAAACAGAAATAGTTTCATAGATATAGAGGAAAAACAGGGTTGCTAGTTGGGAGAGGGGTGGGGATGAGGGAGAAGGGGAAAGGATTAGACAGCATAAATAGGTAACTACAGTATTGTTACAGGGATATGAAAGACAGTTCGGGGAACATAATGTTGTTAAAATTTTGTGGGGTGTCAGATGGTCACATGTTTTGTTAGGGAGACCACTTCATGGATGGAGTAGAGGCTTGATCATGGCACTGTATACCTGTAATTGATGTTGTATAATATTGTATGCCAACAGTAATTGAATATATAGACAGTCACGGGATGTGGATTATATGGTGGAAGGGAGTCAAAGGAATTGTAATAGATAGTATGATATGGGGGGGAGGAGTGGGAGGGGAGAATTGGGGGAGGGGGTTGTCACTTTGAGGGGTAAAAAGTATAACTATTGCACTTTGTTGTACACCTGAAGCTAATTAAAAGTATATATAAATAAAAAAAAAAGATAAAGAGCAAAGGAAGACCGAAAGGTTAGAAAGAAGTGACTAACTTCAAAACCCTCTAATCTTATCAAAACTGTAAAACTATACAAGTATTTCCAAGCTGTGGCAACAAGCATAATACACTGCATGGCTACTTCTAAATAAATGACTTCCTCTTCACATATCCTCCAGATTTTACAAAATCCTCTGTCTAATAAAGACTGGCCAAGTCAATCATCAGTAAAAAAAACAAAACAAACAAACAAAACACCAAGGGTCTCTTGACTAGGGGGCACTAGGTTCATATGAATGTGTGGGTGCTATGCTAATACAGTATTTAAATGAACAAATACATACTCCTGGAACTTCTTCTCCCAGTCAGCTCCCAGAACTCTGATAACCAGCCCTTCACCCTTCTCTGGCTGGGGATTGGTAGTCGTTTTCTCAGGGGACTCTGACAAGCCCATAAAGAAAGACCTAAAGCTACTGAATAAGCATTCCCAAATAAACCTCTCAGCCAAATACTGGACAATAAAGTTCAAATTTAACAAGCTCAGAGCTATCAAACTTTAAAAAAATAATTAAATTAAGGCATAATTTAAATACAATAAAATTGATTTTTTTGGTGTGCAATTCTATGAGTTCAAACACAATTATAAAGCCACACTTATTATTAATTTATTTTTTAAAAATATTTTATTGGAGAATTGAGGGAGGGGAACAGCGCTGGGGAACTGGGGAAGGGGAACAGACAAGTTGCTGTAGTTTTGTTCTTCAGTCTAGTTGTGGAGGACATTGCTTCACTGGCCCATGTTGGTATCATCATTGTGCTTTTCTCAGGTGAGGCAGATCAGTTGCCGGCCTCCAGATGGCCACTCACGGCAGCTCTTGGCAGCTCACACCAGCTGCCAGCTGCTCACGCTGGCTGCCAGCCACTCACTGTAGCCTATGGCAGCCCACTGCAGCAGGGGCTGCAGCTATGCTGTCCTGAGGACTCACAGCAGCCCAGCTCCAGGTGGAGCTGTTGTTCACCATCTCCTCTGTAGAGGGCAGTGTCACTGGCCCTCATATGTGGGATCCGAACCTGGACCGCTGGCATCCCAAGCTAGCTCTTAACCAACATGCCACTCAGCCAGCCCTAAAGCCACACTTACAATCAAATGTAGAACAGTTCCATCACCCACAAAATCAGTCAGCTTTTTCGTCCTCAACATTTAATATGAGCAGACAATCAAAGATTAGTAGATTTGAAAGAAACAGGGATGATGCCAATATCCTCAGAGATGTTTTATAATCATAAACAGATAATAGGATATACTACCAGAAGTAACAGTCAGAGAACCAAACAGCAACTACTGAAATACAAAATATGATAGCAGAAATTAAAATCCAATGAATGGGCATTTATTCCAGAGAAAGGAAGACTTGCAGAAATTAAAATCCAATAAATGGGTATTTATTCCAGAGAAATGAAGGCATATTCATTTCTGTGTGTGCATGAGTATTTATAACAGCTTTATTCACAATAGCCCCAATCTGAAAACAACCAAAAGGTCCTTCAATAGGTTAAACAAATGGTGTTACATCCATAACATGGAGTCCTACTAAGCGATAAAGATGGGTGATTTGGAGTATGGTGGAATAGGCAACTCCAGGAATCCGTCTCTCCATAATAATTGAGCTGTCAAGAACTATCTGAAGGAACAATTTTGGAACTCTAGAAACAAGTTGATTACTTTCAGCATTCAGGGGAGAGTTTGATGAAGCGGCTGGGAAATTTTGGTGAATTTCCATGTTTCCAGTAAAGGCTAACATCCTGCATCCCCCAGCTCTCTGGCAGGCAGCCACAGGGACAGTGGCCTGCATTCATGATGTGGTTTACTGGTTCCAGGGTGGGAAATAGGATCTTGTCCTTCAAAGCTTGGGGTTTTGTATTTTGATGCTACTCATGGCTTTTGATTGCTGAGGGGCTGGCACAGAGTCTGGTCATTCTTTCAATCATCACAATCTAAAGCAGCTTTCCTGCCACAAGGGGATTTAAAGAGATAGTCCTTTTTGTGAATTCATTTTATTTTTATATTTTTCCTATTTGAGAGCCAGACATTTAAGGAAATCTTTGTCCAGGCACTAGCTGACCACAGAGAATATAAATTTCAGTGACCACACTCAATAACAAATACACACTTTTCAAAATAGTTTGAAAAAGTCACAAACTTTAGGCCTTAGCCTTCAACAGCAAAGATCAGAAATCCCTCAGAAGTGGGAATTTGTGATTTCCAGAGTTATCACATTATGTAAAATCCAGAATGTTCAGTTCTCAACAAAAATAACAAAGCATATGTATTATTTTGGTAGGGTTGCTATACTAAAGTAGCACAAAGTGAGTGGCTTGAACAACAGAAATTTATTGATCCATAGTTTTGGAGGCTGAAGTCTGAAATCAAGGCAGGGTTGCAACAGAATCTGTTTAATTTCTCTCGCTAGTTTTTGGTGGTTTTCTGACAAACTTTAATATTCCTTAGCTTGTAATTCTCCCTATTTGTATGTCAGCATGCAAAGCTTTCCGTTTTTGTAAGAATTGGATTGGGGACCACTCTACTCCAGTATGATCTCATAATAACTAAACACATTTGCAATGGCCTTATATAAAAATAAACTCACATTCTCGGGTATTGGACTTCAACATATGAATTTTGGAGGGACACAGTTCAACCCATAACTTGAAGATAAGGCAATCAAAAGTATCCAGTTTGAGTGACTTCCAGTAAGATGGCAGAATAGACAGATGCTGAGCCAACTGCCTCCCATGATCACACCAAAATCACAAATAATTTATACAACATTCAACCTCAGAAGTCCCCTGAACACTAGATGAACAGAATCTCTAAATGAAGGACTTAAAGAAGAGGACAAGTCAAGTCTGGTAGAAGGGGTGGAGACAGGAGAGGGTGAACCAAGGAGGGACACCTCAGTGGTGGAGAGGCTTTTCTGGTTGGGGAAGACACCCTCCGGCTCCACATTGAGCTCACCAGTGTAGTTACTTTGCCGGGAAGAGGAGTTCCATGATAGCGGGCGGTAGAAATTAGTGAGGACTCTCCTTGCTCAACTCAGTGAGGCTGAGGGCAGCTAGAGAGCCAGTGGAGGCAACACACAGACTCCCTAGCCAGCGAGCACTCACCCAGTCCCTAGGGGAGGGAGTAGCTGTATGAGCAGGACCCAGGAGCCTGTGGGAAAAGACTGAGCACCTTTGGCGCAGGAGCTGGAGGTTTTGGGACCATTGTTCCCATGGTGTGGAGCTTGCACATGAGTATTGTACAGGAGAGCACCATATTTTCAGGGATGAACTCCCCCACAGAGGGTCAGGTCTGGGACCGCAGTGGTCTGGTGATTTGGTGCAAGAGTGTGTGTATTTGTGTGCATGCATGCAGCCTTGGATACTCATCCTCTGCCCGGCTTGTGTTGCGTAGCCAGGGAAACGCCCAGCAGATGCCCTCTGGCTCTAACAGGCTGCACACTGAGACACGATTTGAGAGCTGCCTCGGGTCCCTGCTCTCCACATTGTGCATGCAGACTTGCCAGGCTGGTGATTGGCTGTCAGGCTACTCTGCCTGATCTGGGAGTGGCTGATTGGGACAGGCTGAGACTGGGAGTTTTCCTGGGAGTGTTGGGCCATGAGCTGTGAGCCTGCGTGATCTGTCCAGGGAATTCCTGGTGCGTTTGTGGGGGCTGGTGGCTAGAGCAGGAGTGCATGCTGCTCTGACTTGTTGGGGGCCACTGACCACACCCTGTGGTGCCTTGAGGGCTTGTCCCGCCCATCTAAAGTTGTGTTGCCAGAGGCAACCTGAGTTCCTGGTGCCTGGCCCCCACCTCCACAGGCTACAGAGGGTTTTTTTGCAGCAGAGACAGCCCGCAGCAAAATGTGAGGATTTTTGGTGGTGAGCACGATTACAGAGCACACAGCAGCTAACTGTGTGAAGCTCACTGCAAGCCTGAGAGGGAGGCCGGTGCATGACGCATTGAGACTTTTCCCCAACATAGCTGGTGCGGAGGCACACAGAGACTCTATTGCTGAGCAAGTGGTTTGCAGATTAAAGCGTGCAGATAGCCTTTTTATTTATTTTTTAATCTCTTTTTTTTCCTATGTTTTTCTTCCCCCTTTTTTCTTTATTATTTTTTTCTTTTCTCTTTCATCTTTTTTTTAAATTTACTTTTAAAATTTATTTATTTATTTTAATTAGTTTCAGGTGTACAACACAGTGCAATAGTTATACTTTTTGCCCCTCAAAGTGACAACCCCCCTTCCCCAATTCGCCACCCCACTCCTCCCCCACATATCATATATATCTATTACACTTCCTCTGATTCCCTTCCACAGTATAATCCACATCCCGTGACTTTCTATATATTCAATTACAGTTGGTATACAATATTATACAACATCAGCTTCAGGTGTACAGTGTACTGATCTGGCCTCTACACCATCCAAGACATGTGACCATCTGACACCCCATGAAGTATTTACAACATTATTAATTATATTCCCCAAACTGTCTTTCATATCCATGTAGCAATATTGTAGTTGCCTATTTATGCTGTCTAATCCCTTCCCCTTCTCCCTCTTCCTGACCCTGCTCCCAACTAGAAACCCTATTTTTCCTCTATATCTATGAGACTGTTTCTATTTACTTTGCTCATTCATTCAGTTTTTCAGATTCCTCTTATAAGTGAGATCATATGGTATTTGTCTTTCTCTGATTGACTTATTTCACTTAACATAATAGTCTCTAGGTCCATCCATATCATTGCAAATGGTACTATTTCATTCTTCTTTATAGCAGAGTAATACTCCACTGTATAAACGTACCACAGTTTCCTAATCCAGTCATCTACCGATGGGCATTTCGGTTGTTTCCACGTCTTGGCTATTGTAAATACCACTGCAATGAACATAGGGGTGCATATATTTTTTCGAATTAGTGTCTTGGATTCCTCTGGATAGATACACAAGAGTGGAATTGCTGGGTGATATGGTAGTTCCATTTCCAGTTTTTTGAGATACCTCCATACTGACTTCCATAGTGGCTGCACCAATCTGCAATCCCACCAACAGTGCAGCAGGGTCCCCTTTTCTCCACAGCCTGCTAGCACTTGTTGTTTGTTGATTTATTGATGATAGCCATTCTGACCAGAGTGAGGTGGTATCTCATTGTGTTTTTTATTTGCATTTCCCTAATGACCAGTGAGGTTGAACATTTTTACATATGCCTGTTGGCCTTCTGTATGTCCTCTTTAGAGAAACGTCTCTTCATATCTTCTGCCCATTTTTTAATTGGATTGTTTTTGGTGTTGAGTTGCATGAATGTTTTATATATTTTGGATATTAACCCCTTATCAGATATATCATTGGCAAATATATTCTCCCATTCAGTAGGCTTCCTTTTTGTTTTATTGATGGTTTCCTTTGTTGTGAAAGAAAACTTTTAAGTCTGATATAATCCCACATGTTCATTTTTTCTTTTATTTCCCTTGCCCATAGGAATGTATCAATAAAAATATTGCTCCAGGTAATATCTGCAAATGTACTCCCTACATTTTCTTTTAGGATTTTTATGGTTTCAGGTCTTACATTTAAGTCTTTAGTCCATTTTGAATTTGTTCTTGTATATGGCGTAAGGAGGTGGTCTAGTTTCATTTTTTTGTATGTGTCAGTCCAATTTTCCCAGCACCATTTATCGAATAGACTATTTTTACTCCAATGTAAATTCTTGCTTCCCTTGTCATAGATTAACTGTCTGTAAATGCCTGGATTTATTTCTGGGCTCTCTGTTCTGTTCCACTGATCTATGTGCCTGTTTTTATGCCAATACCATACTGTTTTGATTACTGTAGCCTTGTAGTATATTTTGATGTCTGGTAGCATGATCCCCCCGACTTTGTTTTTTTTTTTTAAATAGATGTTTTATTTATTTGTACTTAAATTTATAAACCAACCAGCCAAACTGGTACTATTATCATGATACAGTAAAATACAAAAATATCTTTTACAAATACCTAAGTAATAAACAAATTAGGGGTTGTTTTAAAACAGCAAAAGGGGCAGAGGAAATCAATGAAGCACATTATAGCTCATTAACCTCTCACCTGAGTTGAGGTTTTTTAACAGGCCTCCCAACCTCAGAAAAATGAATAATCCTTCATTATACATCTTTGTACTTTTACTTTCTATTCTCAAGATAAGATTCTAGGTCCTAAAGATACCCAAAATATTATTCTATCTAGTTATCTATAGCCAGAGACACCTTTTATCATCATTTTGTTTACAGCAGCAAGGCTACAGAAACCTCTTGGATTAGACTCCAGTCATACCCCACTCTCCCATCCCCCAAATTGAATAGACATAATGAGAAAGAAGCAGGATATCAAGGCAGAGATACATAGAAAAATCCTGGAAGTGATACAGTCACTGCCCAGATTGATTGCATAATATACCCATTATCACACATCGTCAGGCCGTAAGTTCATGGAATAATTTGGGAATAAATCCATGATTTGCTGGGTACTATAATACCTAGGGGTTTGCTGTATCACTTCATAGCTTTCCCCAGCAGTTTCGAAGGTGGTCTCCAAATCACTGACAGGTTGATTTTGTTGCAACTGGGTCTGGGGCAGCAGGGCTTCCTCCCCATAGCTGAAGAACTGATTGTTCCAGGCCTGGTTGTTCCAAGACTGGTTACTCCAGGCTGGGGGGCACCAGGTCTGACTGTTCCAGGAATGGTAGCTCCAAGATTGGCTGTTCCAGGAATGGTTGTTCCAAGTTGGGTTATTGCAGGTTTGGTTGCTCCATGTTGAAAAATTTCCAGAAGTGTTCACCAGGCATCCCTGGTGACAGGAAGAGAGGCCTGGGTTCTCTGTAGTTGTTGAGCCCTTCCGAGTCATGCAGTTGCTGTTCGTTGGCCAGTTGTATTTCTGCCACCTCTTACATTTCATTCGCTGGTTCTGGAACCAGGTCTTAATCTGTTTGTAGCTAAGGTTCAGAATTTTGGAAAGTTCTTGCATCTGCTGGAGGCTGAGATGTTTCTGTCTCTGAAATCTCTCATTGAGTACACAGAGTTGGGTCTGTGAGAAGACGGTTCTGATCTTCTGTTTCTTGACCTGGACCTTCTCTTCGTTTTTCACAGTGTTTTCTACAGAAGTAGGTAGTATTATACTGGGACTGGTGGAAGAATCAGGGCTGTTCTGAATAAGCAGATCCATGGAGGAAGGAAGAGGAGAGACTGCAGTCTCCGTGTGGAGTGTCTCAGCAGATGACATTTGCAAGGATGCATAATTTTCTTCAGGTCCATAAATCTCAGGCACTGGTGAAGTTTCCCTGGAATTGGATGCTTCGGAGAAAGGCGGGCTTTGGGGACAAGTGAGATCCACACTCATGTTACTGAGTCGAGGGAGAGAGAAACCCGACTTTGTTCTTATTTCTCAGGATTGCCGAGGCTATTCAGGGTCTTTTATGGTTCCATATAAATTTTAGGATTATATTTTCTATTTCTGTGAAAAGTGCCCTTAGTAGTTTGATAGGAATTACATTGAATCTATATATTGCTTTAGTCAGCATGGACATTTTAACTATATTAATTCTTCCTATCCATGAGCATGGTAGGTGTTTCCATTTATTTGTATCTTTTTTGATTTCTTTCTTCAGTGTCTTATAATTTTCTGAGTACAGATCTTTTACTTCTTTGGTTAAATTTATTCCTAGGTATTTTATAGTTCTTGAAGCAATATTAAATGGGACAGTTTTCTTAATTTCTCCTTCCGTTAGTTTATTGTTGGTATATGCAAATGCCACTGATTTCTGAACATTGATTTTATATCCTGATACTTTACTGAATTCGTCTATCAGTTCCAATAGTTTTTGATGGAGTCTTTGGGATTCTCTATATACAGTATCATGTCATCTGCATATAATGACAATTTTACTACTTCCTTGTCAATTTGGATGCTTTTTATGTCTTTTTCTTGTCTGATTGCTGTGGCTAGAACTTCCAGAACTATGTCGAATAAAAGAGGAAAAATTGGACAGCCTTGTCTTGTTCCTGATCTTAAGGGGAATGGTTTTAGCTTTTCCCCATTGAGTACGATGTTAGCTGTAGGTTTATCATATATGGCCTTTATTATGTTCAGATATGATCCCTGTATTCCCACTTTGCTAAGGGTTTTTAACATAAATGGCTGTTGGATTTTGTCAAATGCTTTTTCTGCATCTATTGAAATGACCATGTGATTTTTATTCTTCATTTTGTTGATATGGTGTATCACATTAATTGATTTATGGATGTTGTACCAGCCTTGCATACTAGGGATGAAACCCACTTGATCATGATGTATGATCTTCTTAATATATTGCTGAATTCTGTTTGCTAATATTTTATTAAGAATTTTTGCATCTATATTCATCAGGGAGATTGGCCTGTAGTTTTCCTTTTTTGTGCTGTCTTTATCTGGTTTTGGAATCAGGGTGATAGTGGCTTCATAAAAAGAGTTTGGGAGCCTTCCCTCCTTCTGGATTTTTTGGAATGGTTTGAGAAGAATAGGTGATAGTTCTTTTTTGAATGTTTCATAAAATTCACTTGTGACACCGTCCAGTCCAGGCTTTTGTTTTTGGGGAGCTTGTCAATTACTGATTCAATTTCCTTGGTAGTAATCGGGCTATTTAGATTTTCTGCTTCTCCTTGAATTAGCTTTGGAAGATTGTATGCTTTTAGAAAATTATCAATTTCTTCCAGATTGTCAAATTTGTTGGCATATAGTTGCATATAGTAAGTTCTTAGAATTTTTTGTATTTCTGTGATGTCTGTAGTCATTTTACTTCTTTCATTCCTGATTTTACTAATTTGAGTCCTCTCTTTTTTTTTTTTTTTGATGAGCCTGGCTAGAGGTTTGTCAATTTTGTTTATCTTCTCAATAAACCATCTCTTGGTTTCATTGATCTTCTGTATTGTTTTTCTGTTCTCTATATCATTTATTTCCGCTCTGGTCTTTATTATCTCCTTTCTTGTACTCCCCTTGGGCTTCTTTTGCTGTTCTTTTTCCAGTTCCCTGAGGTGTAAGGATAACCTGTTGATTTGAGATTTTTCTTCCTCTTTAGGTAGGCCTGCACTGCTATAAACTTCCCTCTTAGGACTGCTTTCACAGCATCCCAGAGATTTTGGGTCATGGTGTTGTCATTTTCGTTAGTCTCCAGGTATCTTTTGATTTCCTCCTTGATCTCATTTGTGACCCACTTGCTATTTAGTAGCAAGTTATTTAGCCTCAATTTATTTGACAGCTTTCCGGGGTTCTTCTTATAATTGATTTCTAGTTTCATAGCATTGTGGTCAGAGATGAAACTTGAAATGATTTCAGTCTTCTTAAATTTATTGAGACTTGTTTTGTGGCCTAGCATGTGGTCTATCTTAGAACATGTTCCATGTGCACTTGAAAAGAATGTATATTCTGTAACTTTGGGGTGAAATGCTCTGAAAATGTCTGTTAAATCCAGCGGGTCTAATGTGTCATTTAAGGTCACTGTTTCCGCATTGATTTTCTGTCTGGAGGATCTATCCATTGGTGACAGTGGGGTTTTGAAGTCCCCTACTATGATAGTGTTACTGTTGATATCTGTCTTTATGTATGACAATATCTGTTTTATATATTTAGGAGCTCCTATGTTAGGTGCATAGATGTTTACTAGGGTTATGTCCTCTTGTTGGATTGATCCCTTTATTATTATAAAGTGTCCTTCTTTGTCCTTTATTATATTCTTCAATTTAAAGTCCATTTTATCTGATATAAGTATCGCTACTCCAGCTTTATTCTCAGTTCCATTTGCTTGAAATACTTTACTCCATCCCTTTACTTTCAGCCTGTATGTGTCTTTTGATCTGAGGTGTGTCTCTTGTATACAGCATATGCCGGGGTCTTGCTTTCTTATCCATTCAGCCACCCTATGTCTTTTTATTGGAGCATTTACTCCATTTACATTTAACGTGATTATTGATAGGTGAGTATTTATTGCCATTTTGTTATTTGTGTTCCTAGTCTTCCTTAGGTTGTTTTTCTCTTCTGCTTAAAGAAGCCCTGTTAGCATTTCCTGCAAAGCTGGCTTGGTGGTAATGAATTCCCTTAACTTGTTCTTTTCTGGGAAGCTCTTTATCTCTCCTTCAATTTTAAATGGTAACTTTGCTGGATGCAGCAATCTGGGTTGTAGGCCTTTATTTTTCATCACTTTGAAAACGTCCTGCTACTCCCTTCTGGCCTGCAAAGTTTCTGTAGAAAAGTCGGCTGATAATCTTATGGGGGTGCCCTTGTAAGTAACTTGCTGCCTTTCCCTTGCTGCTTTAAGGATTCTGTCTGTGTCCTTAACCCTTGCCATTTTCACTATAATGTGTCTTGGTGGGGGCCTGTTTGGGATTATCCTGGTTAGAATTCTCTGCACTTCCTGGGCTTGTATTTCAATGTCCTTTGCCAGGTTAGGAAAGTTTTCAGACATTATTACTTCAAATATGTTCTCAATCTCTTGCTCCCTCTCTTCTCCTTCTGGTATTCCAATGATTTGTAGATTATTGAGTTTCATGTTGTCCCCCAGCTCTCTTAAACTATATTAAATGTTTTTCATTCTTTTTTCTTTTTGTTGTTCTGCTTGGGTGATCTCTGCTATCTTGTCTTCTAACTCACTGATTCGATTTTCTGCTTCGTCCAATCTGCTAGTCATTCCATCGAATTTGTTATTTAATTCAGTAATTGCATTCTTAAGTTCTAGCTGGTTGCTTTTCATGATTTCTCTATCTTTCTTTATATTTTCATTAATTTCCTTGAACATTCTAATAATCAGTGTTCTGAACTCTGTCTTCGATAGGTTGTTTACCTCTATTTCCTTTAGTTCCACTGATTCAGGAGGTTTCTTCTGTTCTTTTATTTGGGTTGTATTTCTTTGTATCCCCATTCTGGTTTACCATTTTTGCTTGCTTTGATGTAACAGATAGATCCCCCAGGTTTCTCAGTCTTTTCTGGGTAAACTTATATGGCATGTGTCCTTTATATTTGAATTACTCAATCTCCCTATTCTCTTGTGTGTGTATATCTGAGGTGTTCCTTGTGTTGTGTGTCTTCACCTGTTGAAGTTTAGCTTTGATTACTTTTGGCTTGTCAGTAGGTGGGATTGACTCCCAGACTGATTAGCTGTGAGGATCAGCAGTGTCCGCAGTTTATGAGCTGCTGCATGAAGATTGATCCCTCTGATGAGGCTTGGACCCTTTGTCCCTTGCACCTGTAGCAACTTCCTTTGGGTGTGACTCCTGTATGTCAAACCCAGAAATGCTCTGGTTTTATCTAAAGTTGGCCTGTGGGTATGATGATTCTTGTGTCTCCAGTGCCAGTCTTGGCTAAAGTCCACAAAGCTCTCTTCAGGTTGTCCTCTGCTGTACAAATATTCTTCTGCATCTTGTGGGAACAAAGACAGCCACCTGACACCTAGCGTGATTCTGGCACTACAGGTTTGCTGTACATGAGTATGGTTGTGATGTGTGATTGGTAGTTTTTACAAAGTCACTGTCATTTCTGCTTTTGCCTGTCCGAAAGCAGGCTGTGCACCCTGCAGGTTCAATGAGTGTCTTTGGGCACCCTTTCTGTTGAAATCCATGGAGAATGAAAGGGCTCCTCACTGCCAAAAGCCCGCTGCTAAGAGTCTGTTAATGAGTGCCTCAGCAGCTGAACCTGCCCTGCCTCCCAAGCCTTGCAGGAAAGGTGGGGGCAGGGTAGGCAGTCTCACTCTGCAGCCTCTCCTGGGGTGGAAATTCTCGACCCCCTACAGGTAGGAATACCTCTGTAGTCTGCCCCTACTGCTCCATTCGGGGGTCAGTTTAAGACTCTGGCTTGGCAGGGTGCAAGGTTTCTGAGGGAGGGTGGGGGTTGGTTTTTATTTCTGTTGTTTGTTTCGGTTTTTTTTTGCTTTCTGTCGAAGAGAGGAGGGAAATCAAACAAACAAGCAAAACAAAGAAACAAACAAAATAATACAACAACAATAAAAACCCCACAGTCCCAACACTGTTTTGAGCTAAGGCCTTGGCCTCACATGCTCCAGAGGAGTTTCTGCTGCTCTCCCAAAGAGATTGCCGGGGTTTAGGGGGCTGTGCGCACCCTGCTGTGGCTCAAATCTCCGGTCTGTCTCCCAGGGACCTGTGTCTCTGCTTGTGCGTGCTGTGTCTCCCCCCACGGAGTAGTCTTTCTTCCCCTGCTCGTCTGGTTTCACGCTTCTGCCTCGGATCCCTTGCGCGCTGCAATATTCCTGCTGCTCTCCCAGAGGGACTGCCGGGGTTTAGGGGACTGTGCGCACCCTGCCATGGCTCAGATCCCCACTCCGTCTCTCTGGGACCTGAGTCTCCGCCTGGCACGCTCGCTGCTTCGCCCCCCTCCCCGCGAGTATTCTTTTTTCCTTGCTTGCCCGGTTTCAGGCTTCTGCCTCAGCGTTTGTACGCTGAGGTGCTCTTGCTGTGCTCTGCGGGACCCGGTGGACGCAGAGACTGATCCCTGAGCTGGGAGGGTGCAGGGATTGATCTTACCCTGTCACTGTCACTGCCAGGCTCTGCACCCTGCTTCCTGGGGACCTGGGGAGCTGTGGGTGCGGCAGCACGTCTCCCCTCTCTCCTCCCCCTCTCGCCCGGCCTGAGGCTTCTTCATCAGACTGCGACCATCGTGCTCTTGCTGTACTCTAGATGGGCCGCGGGGCGCAAGGAGCGAGCAGTGCGAACACTCACAGATCTGTTCTCTGAAGCTCTGCCTCTGCAGCCGTGGTGCGGGCTGCACCTCACACTTCTCGCCGCCCTCTTCCCTCACTTGCTCAGCCTACCCACCTTCCAGCAATCGTTGTGTGAGACTCTTAGTTGTTCTGTGTGATGAGTAGACGTCCCTTTGAAGAGTTACAGAGGTTCAAATTGTGGATATTTCCAGAGGAGAACTCAGGGAGCTCTCCTCACAGCGGCCATCTTACCTCTCCTCTCTTTCATCTTTATGTTCCTTTTCTTTCTTTTATCTGTTTTGTTTTTATCGTTGTTTCTGACATGTTTATCTGGATATTGCTTTGTCACTGTTTTTCTGACTTGTTCTATCTACTGTTTTTGTGTTTGTATTTGTGTCTCTTTTATATACTTTTGTTTCTTCTGTCTGATCATTGCTTATCAAGTTTCTGTGGGAAGGTATTTGTTTTCTGATGTTGTTGGATTGCCTTGCTTTGTTCTTGTTTTATTAAGAGACGTGGACCTAGTGCTGGTCCAGGAGCTGAGACTACACTGAATTTGTAGAAATCACTGAATACAGCCTTTACGCACCTGTAACACCACCTCATCCACCTACAGCTGCATTGCCTGGGGCAACCAGAGTGCTGAGGTGACTGGCCCCACCCCCATAAACTGTGGAAAAGGTTTTTACAATAGAAGGTGGTCTGTAGAGCCCTGGTGTCAACTTCGTGGTGTTCAGTGACCACAAATCTGTACCATAGCCACTTGGGAGCATCTTTTGTAAACCTGTGAGTGTAAGGTAGAGGCTGGTTGTAGTGCCCTTGGGACTTTATACAAGGGGGGGTCACAGACCAGGTATTGGTGTGAGACCTGAATCTGCATTAACATCTTAAAAACTACCAATCATGTTGCATTACTCACTTGAACTCCATCCTGCCAAGCTAGTGCCACATCACCAACAGCACCCTCAACACTGGGTCAAATAGTCAGACAACACCCTTAAAGAGCCTCTTTAAATAGCTGGGCCTTACCGGCATCTGACAGGTGGCAATAAGCCTAGGGGGCCCTGGACCTTTTTCTAAACAGCCTCAGGACCAATATAGGGGGCAGCCAGCTTCAGTTCACACAGAGACCATCTTCACATGACCCCAGGTCCAGCACAGGCAGCGGCCAACTGCGTTCAGCCTTGAGGCACCTACCAGTAACAGGCAGGTCTGAAATGACTGAGTGGGAGCCCTGCCCAAGAGACACCAGAAACAATACACCCAGAGGCCAGTGTAAAGACAAAACCAGAGTACTACCTGGTTGAACCTACAAGTGGCACTCTCAAAGGACATTTTCCACAGGCATAAGAGCTCACATTGTCTAAGCCTCATCCAAGGGGGTCAACAGCCACACAGCATCTCATACACTGTGAACAAAGCTAATTTTCCCAGCTATTTAGTCTGAGGGTCAATCCCACCCTCTGACAAGTCAAAAGTAATTAAAGATCAGCTTCAACAACGAAACCTCTGGAACACAAGGGACAGGAGAATACAGAGATTGTGCAATCAAAATATAAAGGACACATATTACAAGAGCACCCAGCAATGACGGAGAGGCATAGGTGATCTATCTAATACATCAAAACAATCACAGAGTGAGAGCCAGAATGAAGAAACAAAGAAATATGTCCCAAGTAAAGGATCAGAAGAAACTTCTTGAAATGGAATTAAATGAAACAGAGGGAACCAACCTTTCAGAGACAGAGTTTAGAATACCGATGATATGAATGTTTATGGAATTTAGTGAGGACATAAAGAAGAATATAGAAATCATTAAAAAACAACTAGTTAGAATGAAAGAATACAATAGCTCAAATGCAGAACACACTCGAAGGAATCACCAGTAGATTAGATGAAGCAGAGGATCGGATAAGAGATTTAGAAGACAAAATAGCAGAAATCACTCAATTGGAACAACAAAAAGAAAACAGAATAAAAAACAATGAAAACAGTTTAAGAGATCTGCGGGACAATATGAAACATCAACCCTGCATCATAGGAATACTAGCAGAAAAGAATATGCAAGGGATCGGGAATATATTTGAAGAAATACTGACTGAAAATTTCCCTACCCTGATGAAGGAAATCGACATACAAGCCCAGGAAGTGCAGAGTTTTAAACAAGCTGAATCCAAACAGGTCCACACCAAGACACATCATAGTTAAAATGGCAAAGGTTAGGGCCGGCCGAGTGGCGCGGTGGTTAAGTGCTGGCTTGGGAGGCCAGCGGCCCCGGTTCGGGTCCCACATATGAGGGCCAGTGACACTGCCCTCAAAAAAAAAATGTAAAAAAAAATGGCACAGGCCAAAGACAAAGACACAATCCTAAAAGCAGCAGGATAAAGACATCAGGTTACATACAAAGGTACTCCTTTAAGACAATAGCTGACTTTTCTACAGAAACTCACAGGTCAGAAGGGAGTGACAGGAAATATTCAGTGATGAAAAATAAAGTCCTACAACCAAAATTGCTCTACGCAGCACAGCTTTCACAAAAATTGAAGGAGAAATAAAGAGCTTTTCAGAAAAAAATAAGCTTAAGGAATTCATTACCACCAAGCCAGCATTCCAGGAAATGTTAAAAGGGCTTTTTAAACAGAAGAAAGGGGAAAACAAGCTAACCCAGGAAGACAAGAAATACAAATAACAAAATGGCAATAAATATGCACCTATCAATAATCACTTTAAATGTGAATGGGCTAAATGATCCAATGAAAAGACAGAGATGGCTGAGTGGATAAGAAAACAGGACCCATGTATATGCTGTTTACAAGAGACTCATTTCAGATCAAAAGACACACAAACAGTAAAAGTAAAGGGATGGAATAAGTTTTCCATGCAAATGGAAATGAGAAAAAAGCTGGAATAGCAATACTTATTTCAGACAAAATAGACTTTAAAATGAAGACTACAATGAAAGACAAAAAAGGGCACTACATAATAATAAAGGGATTGATTCAACAAGAGGACATACCCTAGTAAATATCTTTGTACCCAACATAGGAGCTCCAGAATATATAAAACAGATTTTGAAAGACATAAAGACAGAGATCAACAGTAAGACTATTGTAGTAGAGGAACTCAACACCTCGTTGTCAAAAATGGACAGATCCTCCAGACAGAAAATCAATGTGGAAAGAGTGGCCTTAAATGACACTTTAGAACAGCTGGATTTAATTGATACTCTTAGAGCATTTCACCTCAAAGCAACAGAATATACATTCTTCTCAAGTGCACATGGAACATTTTCCATGACAGGCCACATGTTGGGCCCCAAAACAAGTCTCAATAAATTTAAAAAGATTTAAAGTATATCAAGCATCTTCTCTGAGCACAATGTATGAAACTAGAAATCAATTATAAGAAGAAATCCAAAAAGCACATACACATGGAGGCTGAATAGCATGCTACTAAATAGCGAGTGGGTCAAAAATGAGATCAAGGAGGAAATAAAAAACTAGCTCGATACAAATGAAAATGAAAACACAATTCAAAATCTCTAGGATGCAGCAAAAACAGTCCTATGAGGGAAACTCATAGTAATGCAGGCCTATCTAAAGAAACAAGAACAATCTCAAATCAACAGACGATCTTTATACCTAAGAGAACTGGAAAAAGAACAGCAAAAGAAGCCCAAAGGGAGTATAAGGAAGGAAATAATAAAGACCAGAGCAGAAATAAATGAAATAGACCAAAAATCAATACACCACTCCACTCGGCCGGCCCAGAAGTACAGTCTTGATCACTGCACTATACATCTTAAGCTAATGTCATACAGTATTGTATGTCATATATATATATATATATATATATATATATATATATATATACAAGGAATGTGGAGTATAGTGTGGGAGTTGAGTCAATGGAATTGTAATAGATATATATGATATCGGGGGTTGGGAGTGGGGCGGCGGATTGGGAAGGGCGTTTGTTACTTTGAGGGGTAAAAAGTGTGACTATTGCACTGTGTTGTACACTTGAAATTAGTTTTCTTTTTTTTTTAAGTATCCAGTTTGAGAAATAGGAAGAAGGAAGAAGGAAGAAAAATTAACAGAGTTGAGGGACCTGTGGAACACTATTCATAATACAGGGCTGGCCAAGTGGTGCATTGATTAAGAGCTGGCTTGGGACGCCAGAGGGCCCTGGATGGGATCCCACAGGAGGGCCAGTGACACTGCCCTCTGCAGCTACGATGGTGAGCAACAGCTCAACCTGGAGCTTGGCTGCCGCGAGTTTCAGGAGCCGGCATAGGCTGCAGTCCCTGCTGCAGTAGGTTGCCATAAGCTAAAATGAGTGGCTGGCAGCCAGCGTGAGCAGCCAGCAGCCGGCGTGAGCTGCCAAGAACTGCTGTGAGTGGCCATCCAGAGGCTGGTGAACAACTGCCTCACCCAGCAAGAGCACAATGACAATACCAACATGGGCCAGTGAAACAACGTTCTCCACAACTAGACTGAAGAACAAAAAAAGGAAAGCAACTTGTCTGTTCCCCTTCTTCGATTCTCCAACGCGATTACCCTCCTCCAATTCCCCAATAAAATCTTTAAAGAAAAAAAAAGTAATACCAAAACACATGGTAGAAAAGAGAGAGAAAAGGACAGAAAAATATTTGAAGAAATAATAGCTGGGAACTTCCCAAATTTGATGAAAACCATGCTAATGCACAAACAAGAAGCTTAATGAATTCTACATAGGATAAACTTAACGCACATTATAGTCTGATTGTCAAAAATCAAACCAAAAAAGAAAATCTTTAAAGCAGTAAGAGAGGCTACTCATCATGTAAAAGAAATTCTTAATAAGATTGACAGCTGATTTTTCATCAGAAACCATGGAGTCCAGAAAGCAGTGGGATGACATATTTACAATTCTGAAAGAAAAACTCTCTACCAGGATTTCTCATATATCTGATAAAATTATCCTTTAAGAATAAAGGGAAAAATAATACATCTCCAAATAAACAAAAGCTGAGGGATTTGTTACCAGTAGACTTACCTTACACAAAATGCTGAAGGGAGTTCTTCAGGCAGAAATAAAAGGACACTAGACAGTAACACAAAGCTATAAGATAAAATAATAACACTGGTCATAGTAGCTACATAGATAAATATTAAAGTCAATATGATTGTATTTTTGGTTTATAACTTTTTTTCTATGTGAATTAAAAGATCAATACATAAAGCAGCAATTATAAATCTATGTTAATGTGCATACAATGTATAAAGATGTAATATGTGACAATAACAATATAAAGAAAAAGGGATAAAGATATGTAGGAGCAGAGTGTTTGTACACAATTTTAATTAAGTTTCTATTATTCATACTAAATTGTATATGTGTAAGGCTTTAATATACCTCCCAAGATAACCACAAAGATAGTAACTAAAAAACATATAGAAAAGGACAAAAGAAAGGAATCAAAATTGTACAATACAAAAAATGAACTAAATGCAAAACAAGTAAATAATGGAGGAATTGAGGAACAAAGAACATATAAGACATAAAGAGAGCAAAGACTAAATAGCAGAAGTCTTTCTTTACAGTAATTACTTTCAATGTAAATGGATTCAACTCTCCAATTAGTATAACAGAATGTATAAAAAAATGATCCATTCATATGCTATCTAAAAGAGACTCACTTAAGATATAAAACATGTAGAGGTTGAAAGTAAAAGGATGGAAGAAGATATTCCATGAAAACAGTAACTGAAAGAGCTGGGTAGTTATACTATTGTCAGACAAAAAGGTTACAAGAGACAAAGAACATTGAATACTGACAAAATGGTCAATCCATCAAGAATATATAAATAATATAAAAATAAACACATTTTTCTTTATGTAAATCTTTATATGGATCAGATCTGATTTTACTATATATAGATCAAATATCTACAATTATAAAAGTATACACACTTAACAACAGAATGACAAAATTAACAAAATTAAAGAGAAAAATAGTTCCACAATAATAGTTGGAGGCTTCAATACACTATTTTCTTTTTTTTTAAAATTAATTTATTTTACAACACAGTACAATAGTTATACATTTTATCCTTCTAAGTGAAAACCCCCCTCCCCCAATCCACCACCCCACTCCCCCCCCATATCATACATATCAATTACAATTCCCTTGACTCCACTCCCACACTGTACTCCACATCCTGTGACTATATATATTGAATGACAGTTAACATACAATATTATGCAATATCAGCTTCAGGTGTACAGTGCAGCAATCAAGCCTCTACTGCATCCCTGAAGTAGTCACCCTAACAAGACATGCAACCATCTGACACCCTACAAAATATTCACAACATTATTAATTATATTCCCAGAACTGACTTTCATATCCCTGTGCAATATTGTAGTTACCTATTTATGCTGTCTAATTCCTTCCCCCTCTCCTTCATCCCCACCCCCTCCCAGCTATCAACCATCAGGTTTTCCTTTATATCTGCTTTATATGATTTCAATATTCTTAAATTTACTGAGACTTGTTTTGTGGCCTAACATGTGGTCTATCTTGGAAAATGTTCCATGTGCACTTGAGAAGACTGTATATTCTGTTGCTTTGGGGTGAAATGCTCTAAAAATATTGATTAAATACAGCTGGTCTAAGGTGTCATTTAAGGCCACTCATTCCATGTTGATTTTCTGTCTGGAGGATCTGTCCATTGGTGACAACAGGGTGTTAAGTCCTCCAATAGTGTTAGTGTTGATCTCTGTATCTGTCTTTATGTCTGTCAAAATCTGTTTTATATAATTAGGAGCTCCTATGTTGGGTGCATAGATGTTTACTAGGGTTATGTCCTTTTGTTGAATTGATCCTTGTATTATTATGTAGTACCCTTCTTTGTATTTTATTGTAGTCTTCCATTTAAAGTCTATTTTGTCCAAAATGAGTATTGCTACTCCAGCTTTTTTTCTCATTTCCATTTGCATGAAATATCATATTCCATCCCTTTACTATCAGTCTGTGTGTATCTTTTGCTCTGAGATGAGTCTCTTGCAAATAGCATATACATGGTTCCTGTTTTCTTATCCACTCAGCCACTCTGTGTCTTTTGATTGGAGCATTTAGCCCATTCACATTTAGAGTGATTATTGATAGGTGCATATGTATTGCCATTTTGTTATTTGTATTCCTGGTCTTCCTAGGTTAGCATGTTTACCCCTTTCTTCTGTTTAAAAAAGCCCTTTTAACATTTCTTGCAATGCTGGCTTGGTGGTAATGAATTCCTTAAACTTATTGTTTTCTGAGAAGCTCTTTAACTCTCCTTCAATTTTAAACGATAGCCATGCTGGGTAGAGCAATCTTAGTTGTAGGCCTTTATTTTGCATCACTTTGAATATCTCCTGCCACTCCCTCTGGCCTGCAGAGTTTCTGTAGAAAAGTCAGCTGTTAGTGTTATATGTATGTAACCTGCTATCTTTCTTTTGCTGCTTTTAGGATTTTGACTTTGTCTTTAACCATTGCCATTTTAACTATGATGTGTCTTAATATGGACCTGTTTGGGTTCAACTTGTTTGGAAATCTCTGCATTTTCTGAACTTGTATGTCGATTTCCTTCACCAGGATAGGGAAGTTTTCAGTCATTATTTCTTCAAATACATTCTCAACCCCTTGCTTTTTCTCTTCTCCTTCTTGTATTCCTATTATGAAATATTGTTGAATTCATCTTGTCCCACAGGTCTCTTAAACTATTTTCATTGTTTTTTATTCTTTTTTCTTTGTGTTCTTCCAACTGAGTGATTTCTGCTACTTTGTCTTCTGAATCACTGATCTGATCCTCTGCTTCATTTAATCTACTGGTGATTCCTTCAAGTGTGTTCTTCATTTCAGTTATTGTATTCTTTAGTTCTAACTGGTTGTTAGAACTATCTTTCCTTATGTCCTCACTAAGTTCCTTAAACATTCTTATCATCAGTGTTCTAAACTCTGTCTCTGAAAATTTGGATTCCTGTTTCATTTAGTTCCATTTCTAGAGTTTTCTTCTGATCTTTTACTTGTGACATGTTTCTTTGTTTCCTCATTCTGGCTGTCGCTGTGGGATTGCTTTGATGTATTAGATCACTCAGAAAGCCCAGGCTGGATCACAGAGGCACACAGATCATGGCGCAACACTCCCAGTAATACTCCCAGTCTCAGCCTGTCCCAATGAGCAGCTCACAGATCAGGCAGAGTAGCCCGACAACCAATCACCAGCCTAGCAACTCTACATTCACAGTACGGACAGCAGGGACCCAAGGTGGCTTGTGCACTCCCGCATCTCAATGAACAGCCTGTTGGAGGTGGAGCGCGCCCACCAGGCATTTCCCTGGCTACACAGCACAAGCCATGTGGAGGGTGGGGTTCCAAGGCAGCATGCGTGTGCATGCACACATGCACTCCCACGCCAATTTCACCAGGCCAATGTAATTCTGGACCTGACCCTCTGTGGGAGGGCCCAACCCTGACAGAATGGCACCCTCCTGTACACTACTCGTGTGCAACTCCACACCAGGGGAACAATGGTCCCAAAACCTCCAGCTCACATACTAAAGGTGCTCAGTTCGGTCCTTCCCTGCAGGCTCCTGGGCCTGCTCACACAGCTACTCCCTCCAAAGGGACCTGTTGAGTGCTCACCAGCGAGCAAGTCTGTATGCTGGCTCCACTGGTTCTCTAGCTTCCCTTAGTCTCACTGAGTTGAGAAAAGAGAGTCCTCACTAATTTCTACTGCCAGCTATTGTGGAACTCCTCTTCCTGGCAAAGTAACTCTGGGCTGGTGAGCTCGGTGTGGGGCCAGAGGATCTCCCCCAACCAGAGAAGCCTCTTTTCAAGTGCACATGGAATATTTTCTGTGATATACCACAAGTTAGGCTACAGAACAAGTCTCAATAAATTTAAGAAGATTAAAATCATATCACGTGTCTTCTCTGGTCACAGTAGTATGAAACTAGAAATCAATTACAAGGGGATAAAAACCTGAAAAACACACAAACACATAGAGGCTAAATAACATATTAGTAAATAACAAATCAGTAAAAACAAGATCAAAGAAGAAATCAAAAGTTACCTTGAGGCAAACGAAAATGAAAACACAATGAGGCAAGATGGCCGCTGTGAGGAGGGCTCCCTGAGTTTTCCCCAGGAAATATCCACAATTTGAACTTCTGTAACTCTTCAAAGGGACATCTACTCATCACATAGCAACTAAGAGTCTCACACAACAATTGCTGGAAGATGGGCAGGCCCTGCGAGTGGGGGAAGAAGGAAGCATGATGCGTGAGGTGCAGCCTGCTTGGCTGCTGAGGCATGAGCTTCAGAGATCAGATCGGTGAGTGTTCCTGCTGCTTGCTCCCTGCTCCCTGCAGCCCCCCTAAGTACAGCAAGAGCGCGAAGCTTTGCAGTCTGAGGAAGAATCCTCAGGTCGGGCGAGTGGGGTAGGAGAGAGAGGGGACAAGCATGCAGAGGTACTAGCTTCACCCATGGCTGTGGAACCCCAGGTCCCCAGGAAACAGGGTGCAGAGCGTGGCAGTGACAAGGCAAGATCAATCCCTACACCCACCCAGTTCAGGGATCAGTCTCTGCACCCACCGGGTCCTGAGGAGCGCAGCAAGAGCACCTCGGCGTGCAGGCTCTGAGGCAGAAGCCTGAAACCTGGCCAGCAGGAGAAGAAAGAATACTCGTTGGGGGAGACCCAGTCTGTGCTGGGTGGAGATGCAGGTCCCTAAGAGACGGAGCAGGGATCTGAGCCACAGCAGGGTACACGCAGTCCCCTAAACCCCGGCAGTCACTCCCTGAGAGCAGCAAGAGCACTGAGGTGCACGCAGGCTCTGAGGCAGAAGCCGAATCAGGGCAAGCAGGGGAGAGGAAAAGTAGCATGGGAAAACACAGCGCATGCAGGGGCGGAGACACAGGTCCCCGGGAGACGTACCAGAGATTTGAGCCACTGCAGGGTGCATACAGTCCCCCTAAATCCCAGCAGTCCCTTTGGGAGAGCAGCAGGAACTCTGCTGGAGCGTATGAGTTAAAGGCCTTAGCTCAAAATAGTATTGGAACTGTGGGGTTTTTTGTTTGTTTGTTTTTGGGTTTTTTTGGTTGTTTGTTTGTTTTTTCCTCTTCTCTTGGACAGAAAGAAAAAAAAGCACAACAACTGCAGAAATAAGAACCCACCACCACCCTCCCTCAGAAACCTTGGCCTCTGCCAAGCCAGAGTCTTAAACTGACTCCTGAATGGAGCAGTAGGGGCAGACTATAGAGGTATTCCTATCTGCAGGGGATCGAGAATTTCCTCTCCAGAAGAGGCTGCAGAGTGAAACTACCTACCTCACCCCCACCTTTCCTGCAAGGCTTGGGTGGCAGGGCAGATTCAGCTGATGAGGCACTAACAGACAGACTCCCGGCAGCTGGCTTTTGGCAACGTGGAACTTTCTCATTCTCCACAACTGTCAACGGAAAGAGTGCCCAAAGACACTCATTGAGACTTCAGGGTGCGCAGCCTGCCTTGGGATAGGTGAAAGCAGAAACTGCAGTGACTTTGTAAAAACTACTAATCACACATCATAATCACACTCATGTCCAACAAATCTGCAGTGCCAGGATCACAATAGGCATCAGGTGGCCAACTCTGTTCCCACAAGACGCAGAGGAATTTTTGTACAACAAAGGACAACCTGAAGAGAGCTTGGTGGACTTTAGCCAAGACCAGCACTGTTTTTTGTTTGTTTGTTTGTTTGTTTGTTTGTTTTTGCCCTTTATTGGTTGCTTGGTTTGGTTGTTTCTGGTTTTTATTTCTATTTCATTATTATGATTTTCTAGTTTTTAATATAGGCATATATATGGGTGTATATAGGTGAATTTATGTCTGTATATATGGGGTGTAGACAAATACATACATATTTTTTTCTTTTCTTTTTCTTTCTTTCCCACCCTCACTTTCTCCCTTCTTTTGTTCATTCTTCTCACTGCTCTACCTTTCCTCATTTCCTCCTTTCCTTTTTTTCTGCAAATTTTATTTTATTTTATTTATTTTTTATTATTATTATTTTTTGGTATAGCTATTTGGTTTCTCATGATTATTCTATTTTTTATTTTATGATATATTTTATTTTGTTTCCCCTTTTGTTCTTTTTCTGTGTGTGGTTGTTGTTTTGTTTTTGTTTGTTTTCTTCTTTTGTACGTTTGATGTTTCTGTAGAAGTTGACTGTAGGTTGATGGTTGTTTTTTTTACATGTGAGAGCATTTGGTTTCCTTTGGTGGCTGCAGTGGTTGTACTTGTCATCTGTTTTGCTCTAAAACTGCTCTGCAGCTGGGCCCACCCAAAGAGACACAAGAATCATCATACCCACAGGCCAACTTTAGATAAAAACAGAGCATTTCTGGGTTTCACATACAAGAGTCACACCCAAAAGGAAGTTGCTACAGGTACAAGAGCCCAAAGGGTCCAAGCCTCATCGGAGGAGTCAACCCTCACATAGTAGCTCATAAACTGCGGACACTGCTGATTCTCACAGCTAATCAGTCTGGGAATCAATCCCACCTACTGACAAACCAAAAGTAATCAAAGCTAAACTTCAACAGGTGAAGGCACACAACACCAGGAACACCTCAGATATACACGCACAAGAAAATAGGGAGACTGAGTAATTCAAATATAAAGGACACACACTGTATAAGTTTACCCAGAAAAGACTGAGAGACCTAGGGGATCTATCTGTTATATTGAAGCAAGCACAAAGAGTAAGCCAGAATGTGGATACTAAGAAACACAGCCCAAATAAAAGAACAGAAGAAACCTCCTGAATAAGTGGAACTAGAGGAAATAGAGGTAAACAACCTTTTGGAGACAGAGTTCAGAACACTGATTATTAGAATGTTCAAGGAAATTAATGAAAATATAAAGAAGGATAGAGAAATCATGAAAAGCAACCAGCTAGAACTTAAGAACACAATTGCTGAATTAAATAACAAATTTGATGGAAAATGAAAACACAATGACTCAATCTATGTGACCCAGTGAAAGCAGTCCTAAGAGGGAAATTCATAGCAATGCAGATATATCTTAAGAAACAAAAAAAAATCTCAAATAAACAACCTAACCTTACATTTAAAGGAACTAGAAATGAACAGCAACCAAAGCCCAAAGCAAGTAGAAGGAAGGAAATAATAAAGATCAGTGCTGAAATAAACAAAATAGAATCTAAAAAAATCCACAAAAGATCAATGAAACCAAGATGTGGCTCTTTGAAAAGATAAACAAATTGATAAAACTTTAACCAGACTCACCAAGAAAAAAAGGGAGAGGACAGAAATAAATAAAAACAGAAATGAGCCTGGAGAACTGACAATGACATTACAGAAATACAAAAGATTATAAGAAAATATTGCAAACAATTATATGCCAACAAATTGGACAACCTGGAAGAAATGGATAAATTCTTAGAAACATGTAGTCTTCCAAGACTAAATAAAAAAGAAACAGAAAATCCAAACTGACTGATTACTACTAATGCAATTGAATCAGTAATCAAAAAACTCTCAATGAACAAAAGTCTTGGACTGGATGGCTCCACAGGTGAATTTTACCAAACATTCAAAGGAGAATGAAGTCCTGTTCTTCTCAAACTGTTCCAAATAATTCAAGAGGAAGGAAGGCTCCTAACATCATTCTATGAGGTCACCATTACTCTGATTCCAAAACCAGATAAAAACATTACAAAAAACAAAAACAAAAACAAAAAAACTATAGGCCGATATCTCTGATGAACATAGATGCAAAAATCCTCAATAAAATATTAGCAAACAAAATTCAGCAATACATTAAAAAGATCAGACACCATGATTAAGTGAGATTTATTCCTCGAATGCAAGGTTGATTCAATATCCACAAATCAATTAACATGAGACACCACATAACAAAATGAAAGATAAAAATTGTATGATCATATCAATAAATGCAGAAAAAGTATTTGACAGAATCCAGCATCCACTTATGATAAAACTCTCAGCAAAATGGGAATAGAGGAACATACTCCATGTAAAGGACATATATAACAAATCCTCAGCTAACATCATGCTCAACAGGGAAAAGCTCAAAACATTTTCCTTAACATCAGGAACAAGAAAAGGATGTTCACTTTCATCAGTTTTATTCGAAATAGAATGGGACACCCTAGCCACAGCACTCAGACAAGAAAAATGAAATTAAAAAGCATGCAAATTGGAAAGGAAGAAACAAGACTGTCATTATTTGCATATGGCATACTTTATAGAAAGAACCCTAAAGATTCCACCAAAAAACCCCAAAACTATTAGAACTGATAAATGCATTCAGTAAACTAGTAGGATACAAAATTAATAATTAGAAATCAGTTGCATTTTATGCACAAACAATGAACTGTCACAAAGAGAAATTAAGAAAACAATCTTATTTACAATTTAATTAAAAAACACCTAGGAATAAATTAACAAAGGAGGTAAAAGACCTGCACTTCGAAAATTATAAGACATTGAAGAAAGAAATTGAAGAAAATATAAATAAATGGAAGTGTATACCATGTTCATGGATAAGAAGAATTAACATAGTTAATATGTCCATACTACCCAAAGCAATTTATAGATTCAATGTAATCTCTAACAAAACACCAATGGCATTTTTCACAGAACTAGAACAAATAATCCTAAAATTTATATAGAACCATAAAAGACCCCGAATAGCCATGGCAATCTTGAGAAAGAAGAACAAAGTTGGAGGTATCATGCTACCTAATATCAAACTATATTACAAGGCCATAGTAATCAAAACAGCATGGTACCGGCATAAAACAGACACACAATCAATGGAACAGAATAGAGAGCCTAGAAATAAACCCATATAGTCTATGACAAAAGAGGCAAGAATAAACAATGGGGTAAAGACAGTCTACTCAATAAATGGTACCAGGGGGCCGGCCAAGTGGCGCATTGGTTAAGAGCTGGCTTGGGATGCCAGCAGCCCCGGTTCAGATACCACATATGAGGGCCAGTGACACTGCCCTCTATAGCTAAAATGGTAAACAACAGCTCCAACTGGGAGCTGGGCTGCTGTGAGTCCCCAGCATGACATAGCTGCAGCCCCTGCTGCAGTAGACTGCCATAGGCTACAGTGAGTGGCCGGCAGCCAGAGTGGGCTGCCAATAGCTGCAGTGAATGGCTGTCTAGAGGCCAGCGACCAATCTGCCTCACCTGAGAACAGTGCAATGATGATACCAACATGGGCCAGTGAAGCAATGTCCTCCACAAATAGACTGAAGAACAAAAGGACAGCAACTTGTCTGTTCCTCTTCCCCGGTTCCCCAACGCTGTTCCCCTCCAATTCCCCAATAAAAATCTTAAAATAAATAAATAAATAAACAAAGGGAATTACATCAAGTTAAAATGTTTTGCACAGCAAAACAAATCATCAACAAAATGAAAAGACAACCTACTAAATGGGAGAAAATATTTGCCAATGATAAGGGATTAATATTCAAAATTTATAAAGAATTCATACAACTCAACACCAAAATACCAAACAATGCAATTAAAAAGTGGGCACAAGGGCCGGCCGAGTGGCACAGTGGTTAAGCGCTGGCTTGGGAAGCCAGCGGCCCCGGTTCGGTCCCACATATGAGGGCCAGTGACACTGCCCTCAAAAAAAAAAAAAAAACCCTCAAAAAGTGGGCACAAGACCTGAATAGACATTATCTAAAGAGGCCATAACAGACAGCCAATAAACAAATGAAGAGATGCTCAACATCATAATCATCAGAGAAATGTAAAGTAATGAGATATAACTTCAATAAGATATCACCTCACACCTGTCAGATGGCTATCATCAATAAATCAACAAACAAGTGTTGGTGAGGTGAAGAAAATGCAACCCTCTTGCAGCGTTGGTGGGATTGCAAATTGGTGTAGCCACTATGGAAAAGGTTTGGAAGTTCCTCAAAATATTAAAAATAGAACTACCTTATTACTTAGCAATTTCACTCCTGGTATTTATCTGAAGAAACCCCAAACACTTATTTGAAAAGATATGTACACCCATATGTTCACTGTGGTATTATTTGCTATAGCCAAGATAGGAGTTCTGACAATTAAGTTCACGAACTTGCCATCATGTGCTTACATTGGCAGCACTGTACAAATAGCTTGGTAAGGTTTCATAACCGTGATATATCAGTGTATCACAGCTGTGTTCGTGTTGATGAGTGGCAGTGTCTTGCTGAGTGGCATTCATTATTGTTGTTGCGTGTTTTTGTGTGCAATCACAAGACTATCTGAGCTTGAATTAGAGCAATGAGCAAACATTAAATTTCTTGTTAAACTTGACAAGAGTGGAAGTGAAATCAGGGATATGTTAGTCCAAGTTTATGGGGATAATGTCATGAAGAAAATGGCGGTGTACAATGGATTAAATGTGTTTCTGAGGGGAGAGAATGCGTCACTGATGAAGAGAGGTCAGGGTGGCCAGTAGTGAACAGAACTAATGAAAACATTGCAAAAATTCATTGAATTTTGTATCAAAATCATCTGCTGATAGTGAGAAGCATAGCAGACAAAGTAAACATCAATAGAGAAACAGGAAAATCTTAACTGAAAATCTTGGCATGGGAAAAGTGTATGCAAAAATGGTCCTGAAGGAGTTTACCAAAGAACAAAAACAAAGGAGAGTTGAAGTTTGCCAAGACCTTTTGGAGAGGCAAGACGATGTTTTGGGCCATGTTATCACTGGTGATGAAACATGGGTGTACCAATATGACCTTGAAACAAAGTGTCAAAGTGCAAAATGGAAGTCAGCCAATTCTCCATGACCAAAAACGTTCTGTCAGTCCAAATCAAGAGTCCAAATAATGTTGCTAACCTTTTTTGATATCAGAGGGATTATTTATTATGAATTTGTATGAACTGTACAAACAGCCAAATTTCCTATTTGGAAGTGCTGAAAAGGCAGCATGACAAAATTAGATGTAAACGACCTGAACTTTTCACCAATTCATGGCTCTTGCATCATGATAATGCACCAGCTCATGTGGCACGGTCTGTGAGGGAGTTTTTAGCCAGTAAACAAATAACTATATTGAAACACCCTCCCTATTCACCTGATCTGGCCCTCCAATGGCTTCTTTCTTTACCCAAAGGTAAAGGAAATATTGAAAGGAAGACATTTGGATGACATTCAGGACACCAAGGGTAATACGATGACAGCTCTGATGGCTATTCCAGAAAAAGAGTTCCAAAATTGCTTTGAAGGGTGGACTAGATGCTGACCTCAGTGCATAGCTTCCCAAGGGGAGTACTTGGAAGGTGACCATAGTGATATTCAGCAATGAGATATGTAGCCCTTTTTCTAGGATGAGTTTGCAAACTTAAGTGTCTGCCCTCAGATGTGGAATCTAAAGAACAAAATATAAAAAACAAAACAAGTGTTGGTGAGGATGTGAAAAAATTGGAAAACTTGTGCATTGTTGTTGGGAATGTAAAATGGTACAATGCTGTGGAAAATTGTGTGGTGGCTATTTTAAAAATTAAAAATAGAATCACCGTATGATCCAATTCCACTTTTGTGTATATACCCAAAAAATTGAAATCAGGGTCTCAAGGAGATATTTGTCCAACCATACTCATAGCACCATTATTAACAATAGCTAAAAGATGGAAGCAAAGTGTCCATTGATGAATGCTATTGTTCAGCCTTAAAAAGGAAGAAATTTCTGATACATGCTACAACATGAATGAGCTTTGAGGACAATATATTCAGTGAAATAAGACAGTCATAAAAAGGCAAATGCTGTATGATTCCACTTACATGAGGTCCCTAAAATAATTCAAGTCATAGAGACAGAAAGTAGAATGGTGGTTACCAGAGGCTGGGGTGAGGGGTGAATGGAGTGTTAGTGTTTAATGGGTATAGAGTTTCAGTTTTGCAAAAATGGAGAGAGTGATGACCGTCATACAAACATATGAATGCACTTAGTGGTACTGAACTGTACACTTAAAAATAGTTAATATTGGGCCGGCCGAGTGGCGCATTCGTTAAGAATTGGCTTGGGACGCCAGTGGCCTCGCTTCAGATCCCACATATGATGGCCAGTGACACTGCCCTCTACAGCTAACAACAGTTCCACCTGGAGCTGGACTGTGAGCCCCGGCGATGGTATAGGCTGCAGCCCCTGCTGCAGTGGGCTGCCATAGGCTACAGTGAGTGGCCGGCAGCCAGCATGAGTGGCCAGCAGCCAGCGTGAGCTGCCAATAGCCGTGGTGGGTGACCATCCAGAGGCCAGCGACCCACCTGCCTCATCCGGGAAGAGTGCAATGACGATACCAACGTGGACCAGTGAAGCAACATCCTCCGCAACTAGACTGAAGAACAAAAAGACAGCAACTTGTCTGTTCCCCTTCCCCAATTCCCCAACGCTGTTCCCCTTCCCCAATTCCCCAATAAAATCTTAAAAAAACAAAAACGAAAACAAAAAAAAGTTAACATGGGGGCCGGCCGAGTGGCTCAGTTGGTTAAGAGTTGGCTTAGAGAGCGTGCTCTGAGCAATAGGGCTGCTGGTTCGATTCCCACATGGGCCAGTGAATGCTGCGCCCTAGCTGAGCTGTCGCTGAGCTGCCAGCAGGTGGCAGGATGGCTCAGCTGGTGTAACAACAAGATTGCCTGTTCAATGGTGGGGTACGACCACCCGCAACTAAAGATTGATCTCCGCACCTTGAGCTGAGCTGCCGCACAGATGGCTCAGTGGACAGGGCGTGCGCTCTTAACAACAAGGCTGCTGTGTTCATCTCCCACATGGTGGCTATGCCCACCTGCAACTAAGACTGAACTCAGCGCCTTGAGCTTAGAGGCCATGAGCTGCTGACGGGAAGCTAGATGGCGACTGGCACCCTCTACAACAAAGACTGAAGAGTAACAACTTGGTTTGTCCTCTCCCCCAATTCCCCAACACTGTTCCCCTCCCCCAATTCCCCAATAAAATCTTTTTTTAAAAAAAGTTAAGATGGTAATTTCTGTTAAGTGTATTTGATTTTTTAAAAAAACTTATAAAGAAAAGTCCAGGACCAGATGGCATCACTGGTAAATTCTACCAAACACTTAAGAATTAACACCAATCCTTCTCTATCTGTCTCAAAAAATTGAAGAGGAGGGAACACTTCCTAACTCATTCTATGAGGCCAATATTACCCTGATACCAAAGTCTGATAAAGACACTACAAGAAAAGAAAACCACAGGTCAATATCTCTTATGAATATAAATGCAAAAATCTTCAACAAAATTCTAGCAAACTGAAATCAGCAATATATTAACAAAATTACATACTTATCATAACCAATTGGGATTTATCCTAAAATGCAAAGGTATTTCATAATAAAGAAAGCAATCAATGTAATACACATTAATAGAATGAAGAAAAACTCACATGATCCTCTCAATTAATGCAGAAAAAGCATTTGACAAAATCCAACACCCTATCATAATAAAAACAGTTAAATCCTCAACATGATAAAGTCATATATGAGAAATCCACAGAGCACCTTATTCAATACTGAAAGACTGAAAAACTTTTTTTCTCTGAGATCAGGAACAAGATAAAGTTGCCAGTTTTGCCCACTGCTATAGTACTTGGAAGTTCTAGAGAGAGTTTTTAGGCAAGGAAAAATTTAAAAAGGCATTCGAATTGGAAAGGAAGAAGTAAAATGATCTCTATTCACAGTGAGGCAGGACATACAGCCTAGGAAATTGACAACTCCATCCAGAGTACACTGTGAGGTGCTTCACTGGTTACACCAGTAACTAAGGGAATGTATCCAGTACCTGCAGTTGGAGAAAAACAAGAACCAGTTTCTTCCAGCTAGGCTGACTGACCCCTATGACTGGAAATGGACCGTTAGCTAATTATAATGTCATTATAATCTCATTTACAATTAGAAGTTATCAAAACCTGCCCTCAGGAGGTATAAATATCCATGGTCACAACTACCTCATAGCAACTTTTCTCTAAGTTTGCCCGCACTTTTTTCTCAAGTGTGTACTTTCATTTTCAATAAATCACTTTCACTATTCTGCATATCTTGCTCTTGAATTCTTTCTTGCAAGGAGAAAGAACCCTGTCACTGCTGCTCCTAGGTGATGCACTCTTATATGTAAATCATCCTAAAGAATCTACACACACAAAAAAACCTCTATTAGTGCTAATAAACGAATTCACCAAAGTTGCAGGATACAATCGAGAATGGCTCGGGGACATGTGGCACAGATAAAGTGGCACAGGTAAAACAGCCACACCACCTCAGTCAGGTACAACTTCTTAACCTTCTCATTCCTCAATTCCCTGAAATCTAGTGTCTGTTCCTTCATAAGTATACAACTCTGCATAAAACTAAACCCTAAAAACAGCACTTATTTTTCAGTTATTTCTTAGTCCTCACCCAGTTGCACACATTGGCAGCACTAACACTGTGGACCACCTTATACTCTTGAGATATGGTCTTCCCCTGGATTTGGGGATGCCACTCACTTTGTCTTCTCTGTCCCTGCTCTGTCTGATTGTCAGGCTCATCCTTGACTTGATCATTAAATAGTGGTGTATCTTAACAGCCTGATGCCCACTTATCTCTTCCTTCTACACTTTTCCCCATTCAAATGACTATTTTCAAATACAGTTGATACACCAACAACACCCAAACTATCTTAAGCCTCAACCTCACCCATCTGACTCTCAGACTCAGATGTGTAATTGCCTAAGTGAAGACACATCTCCATTGAGATGTCTCAAAAGCATCCCAAACACAACCTGACCAAGACCAACTCATGGTCTCCTTCCATGGCTTTGTCCAGCCCCACCTAGTGGCAATGAAAGAAACCCAGCACCATTTTTTACCTCTGCCCCCCATAGTCTCCATCACCACATTGTGTTAATTTTATCTCCTAAACATCTCTCAAATCCACCCTCTTCCCTCCGTCCTCCATCACCACCTCATTCCAAGGCACCACCACCTCTCAGCTGAGTTACTGCCTGATCTACCTGCACATAGTATTGGACCCATTTACTTTGTCTTCCACGCTGCCACCAGAGCAATATTTTTCAAAACACATGTGTAGTTGGGTCATTGCCATCCTTGGGCACTTCATTGACCTTCTATTAAATCCTCTAAGACCCCATTCATCAGACTTTGGAACCCAGCAGTCTGGCCTCCCTTGTCACCCTGTGCCCTTGCCACAAAGGCTTCCTTTCAGCTCTTTAGTGCTTGATATTCAGGTTGGAACAGAGGGGAAAAGATGTGCAAAAAGCAAAGATAGGGGCTGATCGAGTGGCTCAGTTGGTTAGGAGCGGGAGCTCTGAGCAACAGGTCACCAGTTCAATTCCCACATGGGCCAGTGAGCTGCACCCGAGCTGAGCTGCCACTGAGCTGCCAACAGGTGGCAGGATGGCTCAACTGGTGAGAGCACGTGCTCCTAACAACAGGGTTGCCAGTTCGACTCTGGCATGGGATGGTGTGCTTGAGCTGAGTGGCCATGAGCTGCCAATGGGTGGCCGGATGGTGACTGGGCTTGGAGCTGAAGCTAGTTGCTCCCTCCACAACTAAGATCGAAGGACAACTTGGCTGTTCCCCTTCCCCAATTCCCCAATGAAATCTTTAAAAAAAAAAACGAAGATAATTGAGACCCCCCAGGTTTGCCACTTCTTGGAACAAAGCTCACATCCTGTCAGTATCTGTGATGTTATGCCAATGTGATGCAAGGATCCTTGGAAAGTCCTCATCTCTATTTCACATAGCCACTTGGCTGAGGGGACCCTCTTCCTTTTATATGTAGAACTCGAAGCTTTGCTCAGTGCCATACATCTAGTCAGGGTGAGGTGGTATTCTCATCTGCCTCTCTTTATTGCAAGTCTAGCCTTTTCACAGTCCCTACCACTGTAATAACTCAGAGGGATCCCATCTCCTGGGAAAACTCTCAAGGCCCTTCGCTCCAGGCAGTGCTGATGGCACCAGACTCATACCCTTTCCTGCTGTTAATTTTAAGCCATTGTCCAAGAAGCTGGCAAGATGCTCTGGTCCAGAGAAGAATCAGGGAAAATCTAAATTTAGGCTTAAGGATTCAAGCCATCTGCTTTGAACTCGAGGTTCTATATAGTCTTGGTGAGGTCACCTATCACGTCTCTTGTCACTTGCCAGAGTCTCCTGACAGCATTGGCCATTTCTCCAGTCTTCTCCTTCCATCTAGCTCACCAACTCCATTTCTAGCTGTTTCTACCTTATATTAATAGCAAGCTTGTTGCCCTGTCCAGACCCCTTTTAACAAACTGATGCATCCAACCCGGCTGATATGCTGGCAAAGATGCTGACAACTCATCTTGTACCAGGGAGGGGACATCCACAGGCCCCACCGTCCTGCAGCCCAAGATGGATTGCCATGGGGCATATAAGGCCAACCCTGCTTCAGGGTGGGAACAGCTCTAGGGGCGATTCTGCTGCAGCATTCCCCTGGAACCAGTCTCCACCTGAGACCATGGCCTCACCCACTTCTTCCCTGCCTTGTCCCTCATTCTTCACTGCCCTTCTGCTGAGGATCCTACCCCAGCAAGTCACTTAACTAAAATCCTCACACAGTCCTGCTTCTAGGAGCGCTAACCTATCGCAGGTTCTCTATATTTGCACTCGTGAATCAAGTCTTCAGTCAGGGCAGAAAGAGGTCTTGCTTTTTACATCATTTCCTCCTCTCCTCTTCTTCTCCCACTTCCAAGGCAGTGATTCTGACCTAGGGAGGCTCTCCATCACCTGTCCAGATCACCTTCTGCATGCCATGGACCTGGCCAGTTATTAGCCTCATAGGGCCTTCATGGGCACAAGGATTGTTCTGAGCACTGGACAGGAGATACTCATGGCATCCCCTTTCAGATGGGACACTTAGGCACAGATCTGAATGGGGAGATACTCCTGCTATAGAATGTGTCACTGTGGCTGCTCCTGTTCAGTATGCTTGGAGCTAGAATGCCAGCAGCTTTGGCTGGCACACTGCTTCCTCTACAGTCATTCCCATGGTGGGGCTTCAGGCCAGAAGCTGAGCCATATGGTTCAGCAGTTGTGCTGTCACTGATTGTGACCTTCTGATGTTACAATAAGCCTGTGGGCCTGGTTGGCCAGATCTCAGGGGGCCTGTGCTTGTGCAATGGCATTTTAACTAGGACTATGGCTGGCTTCTGCCCCTCTGGCATCACATAAACCAACATGTGAGTATCCTGCAGCTTGGATAGTTCACCTGTCTCCTCTTTTCTGGCTGGAGGCTCCAGATACTGAGGGACCCTGTCTCCTCCACAAGTCCTTACCCTGCTGGGACCAGCTTTGAGGGCGGGAGTGGCAACTCTCACACTAGCATCTTTCTGGGTGGGGGCAGGGCACCCTGACCCACAGCTTGATCCTCGTCACTGCCAGGATTCAGGGAGGCAGCCTGGGTGGCTGGGAAGGACAATTCCAAGTCAGTATGGGAAACAGCAGTGAGATGGCTCCTGGGACAGATGGCCAGAGGGCTGCCCTGGACCTTATGGTGGCCCTCCTGCCCCTGAGAGGAGCAAATTTAGCCATGTCAGTTTGCAAGGTTATGCCCATTGCTTAGGGGTCTGCAGAACAGGTACGCGTATGAGGGGCATTTCACCCCTGCCTCTTCCAGACCTCTGGGTTCCCATGGCAGTGACTTCCTCAGGTCAGTCCTTGGTGTGATCATCTCTCCCAGCCCTGTCCAGAACTGTCTGAGGTTGTGTGGCCACGACGCCCACCTGGACATCACCTCTTTCCCCACTTGCTGTGGGCACAAAGGACACAGGCAAAGCACTTAGGCTTTCAGAGCCTCAGTTTCCTTACCCGAAAAATGGAGGTGACCATAATCTGTTTTCCATCAGGTGGAGAACATTAAATGAGGTCATGCACAGAGCCAAGCAGGTACTTCAAAGGGCCCAGAATCTGTGCCTCCCACTGTGACACAGCCACCAGTCTTAACCAGGGTCCTTGCCTGGCTCCTCAGGGGGAAGAGGGGCAGAATCCATGGTCAGGGATTAGCAACTTGCCTAAGTTTACCTGATAGTAAAGGGTTGTGGGGCCAGCTCAATGCAAGAGGTCCCAGGGTCCTCAAAATAGTTAAGGTCCCATGTCAGAGGCCACAGAGGCCTCCACTGGCCATTAAAGAGCTGTACCCTGAACATAGCCCTTTGCCGAATAGACAAGTAAGTGGAAAGCTCCCCACCCCTACCCCACTCAGTGTTGGGAAAGACCTCTTGGTGGGGTGGAGGGGGCAAGTCACAAGCAGGGTAGTCACCATTTCTGGGCCAGGGCTAAGTCCCACTAGGTTCCATACTTCAAGACAGCTGATCTTCCAGAGTTAGACCAGGGAAGCCAAGAGGTGAGTGGGGTATGCTCAGCTCACAGACAGGATAGGCTTTCCAAGTGGCCTTGGCCTTAGACTGGGGTGATCTGTGCTCAGCAGGGCTGTCCAGCCTCCATCCAAGGCCCAGACCAGACTACCAGAACACTTGAAGCGGGCAGCAACACAATTGACCCCTCTACTCCACCCAAAGCAGGAACACCCTTTGCCCATTAGCAGTGTTTTCCAGAAGCCCTTTTAGCCCCTCAGAAGGGCGTTAAATGGGCAGCATGGACCATTTCTCTATCTCTCCCTTCAGGAAAGAAAACTGAACCCCACTGAAGCAGCCTGGCCTGAGGTCCAGGGGCCTTCTGAGGACCCCAGAACCCCAGACTTGGGAACAAGAACCTTGTTCCCCTGTTGATTCTCTCTATTTTTCACTAGATTCTTTAATATACAGAGTGTTATCAGAGGAACCCAGCTGCTGTGAATAGAAAAGAGATACAAGGGGCAGCCTCAGCCAGGGAAAAGAGGGAATGGGCCAGAGGCTCCTAATCAGACAAGGAAGAATGCTGCAGTGGTATGACGAAGAGAAGTGAAGCTCCAGTGTGTGCATGTGTGTGTTTAGAGACACATAGGGTGGGGTAGGCTAATTAGCTTTCACCTTTTTGACCTGGGTCCTAGCAAGTTCCAACATTTGCAGCCATTGCTTGGGAGCAAGCCTGAGTTGATTTGAGTTGTTCAGAAGCATCTCCTGGGACAAGCCTACAAGTGTATATACTTTATTTGGGAGCTGCTCTCAGGAGGCACCAGAAGGGGAATGAGAGGGGAGAAGGAAGGGAAGGAGACACAGGTGCATTATCACTGTGGTGGGCAACTCTGCCCAGTCCCAAGGGTTCTTTGGGTGGTGGTGTAGAGCCATTGTGGAGCTGACATAACTGAAGGCAAGGCCACTGGATATATATCTATAACTCCTGTCATCAGTCATTGGTGAGTTGCTTCTAGGGGTACCAGCTCATAGGGACCTGCCCTGCCCTATGTGCAGGCCTGACATTACTGTAGCTGGTGCTCTCAGGCAGGGTTGCAGACAGGGCTGCCAAGTGTAGAAGTGGCAGGAAGGCATTGCATGGGGCAATGACAGCATCTGCACAAGTCCCAGCTGACACCAGGGCCTCGGCCAGCACATGAAGCCTGCTCCTGGGAGACTTCCTATTCCAGGAGTCAGCCCCTCACTGAGGCTTTACCTGGCAGCTCTGGACCAAATGTGGAACCCACACTGCTGGCATGCAGTTGGCATTGTCACAACAAGCTTTAAGTTCATGTGTTGATGACACAATAGCTGTTTAGACCACAGCCACTGGTGGGCAAGGGTCAGATGATCTGATGGCAAATGAAACACCAGTCGTCAAATCTGAACCTCAGTTGTTCTGTACCCCAAATTTACATTCACAGGTGTGATTTTAAAGACAGAATCACTCGAACACTGCTGGTGTATGTAAAATGTCACAAGCCACTCTGAAAAATATTTTGGCAGTTTCTTTGAAAACTAAAAATGAGCTTACCATACACACCAGCCATTGCACTCTTAGGCATATATCCCAGAGAAACAAACACTTACTTTCATGCAGAAAATTGTACATGAATATTCATAGTGGCTTTATTCATAATAGCCCCAAATTGGGAACTACCCAAATATCTTTCAATAGGTGATGATTAAATAAACGGTGTTATGTCCACACCATGGAATACTACTCAAGCACTGAAAGGGAACCATCTATTGATACACACAACAATAGGGGTGTTTCTTAAGGAAATTGTGCAGAGAGAAAGAAGCCAGTCTCAAAAGGATGCCTACTAGGTGATTCCATCTATATAACTTTGAAATCACATCATTACAGAGAGGAGAGCAGATTGGTGGTTGCCAGCCTTAAGGATGGGGTTGAGGGCACATGTGGCTGTGGAGGGATTGCATGAGGGAGCCTTGTAGGGGCTGTTCAGTTACGGATCATCTCGATTGTGGTGCTACATGAAGCTGCACATGTGATAAAACTGCATAGAGCTGCATACACTCACACACTTATACACACTCATACACATACACTCCATACACTATACACATATATGCATATATGCTCACACATTCATACATACATATCCATACAAACTATACACATGCACACCATACATACACACTCACAGACTCATTCACATGCTTATACACACTATACATATACATTCATACACACAATCACACACACATATACACACACTTATAACACTCATACACACTATACACATACACACCCACACATATTCATACATGCTCACACATTCATACACACTGCACACTGTACACAGACATCCACATACATCCACACACACACTCAAACATATGCTCATACATTCAAACACTATATGCACACACACATACTCAGACTCATACACACACTATACACATATGCACACACGGTAATACACACACTATACACATGCACACTTATACACATACATACTTGTATACTCTAGAACACTATACACACATACACATGCATATACACAACAGACTCATATACTCATACACACTGTACTCATATACACACTATACAAATACACTTATCCACACCTGTACACACTCTCATACACATACAACACACATACATAATCATACACTCATACACATACTATACACCTACACACTCACACACATACATACCCACTCACTCATACATACACACATACATACTCATATACTCACACACACTCATACACATGCTCATATACACACTATATGCATATCTAGATACACATACATTCAGACACACTCATGCACACACACGAAAGTGTGTGTAATAACTGGTGCAGTGTGGTGAGGCCAGGGCACTGGGTGACAGGACAGCATGACCCAACCCTCACTTGGTCCAAGAGGCTTGTCGGGGGCTGCACACCCCAGTCTCCTCTACAGACAAGGATGAGTCAGAAGGGAAGCCATGTGCCTGGTTCAGGTCCAAACTGTCTTCTCCTCCATTCTGATAGGCCTCCTCTTGTCTTCTAGCAATGGCTAAAAAGTGCACCACAGCTTAACTCCCTTCCGTGATGGACACAAAAGCCCCCAAGAAGTGCCCCCAATATAAGAAGAGTAGGACCAAGACACAGGAGAAATTTGCCAGGAAGTTTCCATACAGGTACAAGACTCCAAGGCTCCTAGGGCCAAGTCCTGCCTCCCCTTAGGTTTCTCCAGAAACACATTATGGGGTGCATAGGCTGGAGCTGGGAGGGGGGTTTCTGGTCCATAGAGAGTTCCCTGGGTAGCTCTGTGGTCTGTGACAGTCTGGGGTCCACCTTCTTCTGCCCCCAACCTAAGCTGAGGGCCTCTAGATAGATACCCTGGGCCATCCCAGAGCTGTGGTAAGCTGCTTCCTTCTGAGCCAGTGGCCCTCTCACCTGAACCATCTGAGGGGCACAGTCATGAACACCTGCCCTTGCTGAAGGTGTGATGGGGTTGGAGTGAAGTGGGGCAGTAGTTTGTAAAGCTCTGGGGCACTCAAGACCCAGCAGAGACTTGTAGCAGTAGGCTGGGACCTGGAGTCCCACCATCAGCATGGCTAACAGGGTCCTGGATAAAATACAGCAACCTTGGAAGGTTCTAGGTGGTTCTCAGTTCCCAAAATTCAGCTCAGAGGGAGGAGAGTGGAAGAGTGGGGGAAAGAATGGGCTCATGGACCAGTGAGAGCTAATGGCTTGGGGAGGGATCTGCTAGAGGCTGAGACCTCACTACATCCTGTGGCCATATGAGCCCTGGCAGCTGGGAGTAGACTTAGCAACATGGCTGCATTAAAGCCAAATTTTTCCATGCACCAGAAGAACCACAGAGTGGAGGGACATGTGGGAAGCAAGTGACAAAGTCCTGCTTCCAGAGGAACTACTACAAATCAATACACAGGGACTGGGCAGAGTCTTGAAGGGGTGCTTCACACAACAAGTAGGCCACATGGCCAAACAGAGGTGCCCACCTCAGCAGTCCAGGGGAAACACAAAGGAGACCAAATGTGGCAGATGGACAGAGAGGGAATGTCCAGTGACACTCAGGACACAGAGCCACATGGGTTCTGTACACTGTGTAGTATGAAGTGCCCACCTCTTCTGGAACTCAGTTTGGCATCCTGTGTCTTTGCAGTTGCCCTCCTGGTGGTCATCCCCACCCCATCCCAGCAACAAGTGCTGTGGGACTGAGGGTTGAGCGCAGGATGCGGGACTGTGTTGGTCATGGGTAATGGTGCAGAGGGTCTAATGAGCAGCCATGCTAGAGTGGAAGTGGAGACAGTGGTTACCCCTCAAGGGAGTGCAGTGCAGCCCAAGCAGCCTGTGGGGCCTGAGACTGCCTTCCTCAGGTGAGGCATCTGCTCCTTGGAGCCTTGGGCCATGTCTGAACACTGAGCTCAGGTGAGTCCCCTGGAAGGAAGACCAGGCCTCCCACAATCTTCCCCTCTTTCCAGATCCCAGCACCCAGGTGGCCCCTTTACTCCTGCAGCCTCCTGTAGCTCCCTCTGAACTGAACTTGCTCCTTTCACACCTTTACCCAGGAGTGTGCAAAGGGAGGGAGGGCTGCCAGCTGCCGGAGATGGTATTCTCCATGCTGCACACCTGAGGCAGGCTGGACTAAATACTTGTCCTCATCTTGTACCCCGACTCTGTCACCAGGCCACAGATGCTGTCCTACAAGGCCCAATGAGGCAAATATATAAGGCGCAGTGTTTGGCCCTTGGTTTAACACAAGGGGAGGCTAAAATTGGGGTCTGAGGACACTCTGGGCCAGGCTACTTGGCTGGACTGGCTGAGATATGGCAATGGAGCCAGCTGCTGGCCCATACCTCAGTTCCAACCCTTCCTAGCTGTGTGACCTTGGGAAAGTCACTTGAATTTTCTGTGCCTCAGTTACCTCATCTATAAAGTGTGCATAACATGGTTATATTGAGCTGACATATAAGTTAATGTTTGTAAATAACTTAGAGCAGAGCCTGGCAAACAGGAAGTCCCACATGAGCAGGAACTATGTCATTTGGCTGGCAGCTGCAGGCCACCTAAAGATGCCAAGTACCCATTGTAGGTTCTCTTGGCTGATGGAGTCCAACCCGGAGTCCCTGCAGCCCTGTGAGGTCATGAAGATGAACAGCTCGCTGCGGGAGCAACTGCCCCTGCAGAAGATGTTGGTACCAACAAGATCCATTCCAGTTAGAGGGTTAAGTCACAGGCATCACATGCTGATGGTTACCACCACCCGCTGACCATGCTGGTTGGCCTTCCACCTTGAGTCTGCACAAACACTCATATCATCCTCCTAGCATGTTCCACTTCACAGCTAAGGAAACTGAGGCTCTAAAGGAGACTCAGGAAGGAAACTCCAAAGTCCAATGGTCCGTCTCACAGCCAGGCAGCTTCTAGGAGAGGTTGTACAGGACCTTTGGGCACACAAGTTGGGAAGCAGGCCTGTGGGGGTCAGGAGCTTAGGGCCATCCTTCCACATAGTAGAGGTAAAGCAGAACGAGAGTCAGCAAGTTTCTAGACTCCATGTAGCCTGCCCTGAGGGTGAGGACACTGGCAGGGAACCCCCACACCAAGTAGCCCTGAACTGACCACATACACCTAAATATACATACCCACATGCACCCAATGCACAGGGGGACACAGCTAAACAACCAGATACTCTTGCAAAGATCTATACATGCAAACACAAAGATGCACAGACACACACACTCACCCTAAACTGGGACCCTATTGGCTGTCATTCAGCTGGCACACCAGCTATTATATGCTAAAGGGCTTCCATGACCAGTTGGTAGATAGCCTCCATTCTGATTGTCTCAGCTCATCCCTCTGACTTCTCCAGCAAATAGAGTTGACACTAGGCATGGCAAAGCCTCAGTGCTTAAAGGCCTCTCTGTTCTGACTAGTGATGACCATGACTGCACACACTGTATATCACCTCAGGCAGGTCACAAAAATGCTTGCTCAGTCCCCTGAACAGACCCAGACAGGCACTATAAACATGTACATACACGCACACACACGCACATGCACACCTCCTCGACAGAAACACAGATGAATGCCGGTTCCCTGCCCACACTAGCACTGGTCTTGGTCCTGGGTCCTAGAGCCTCATTTGACAGCAAGCTTTTGCTCTAAACCTCTGAAATGAAAGAGTAGGGCTGAGCTGCTGAGGCCATGGTCTGAAGGCACAGCAATCCCTGGGTCTCAGCTTCTACTTCTGCAGATTAACTTAAGATGAGGGTCAAATGCAGGGCTCATCAAGCTGTGCCTGTGGCCCGGTTCTTCGTGCTGGGGCAAGGGGAGAGACCGAGGCCTACCTCATACCCTGAGCCCATGTCTGGAGAGGCCCACCATGCAATTCCAACACTGGTCCAGAAGGCAGGATCTGGGAAGAGCTCTCCAGAAGGGCAACAGGAACAAGGAATGGACGAATGGGAATGTATCTGAGAGCTACTGGAAGCTGAGGTCAGTGTGAGAGCAGGCTGAGCTAATTCACCAGGGCCCAGCACCAGTAGGGAGCCTTTCCTTTCCTGGGCCAGGAGGGGTGGGCAGGAGCTGTGTGGCCCCTGCCATCAACAGCACTTCAGTGGGGAGCAGGTGGGAGACATGGCCCCCTGCCTTCCATCCTCCAAACTCCCACTGGCCCTTCACTGGGGAGCTGACCAGGTGGAGGGGGAGGGTGGCATGTCCAGACCTGTGTTTATCTGTGACACAAGTCCAGGAGGAGGGATGGATGCTCTACAGACCCGGGGCTCAGTGGGGGGACAGCAGTCCCACATGGGAGGCAGGAGGAGGATGGTCTCATGTGGGAAGGTGGCTGCACAAGGCTCATGCCCCTACTGGAGGTGGCATGCCTACTGGCAGGCACTTGGATGACATTGGATGAGTGGGCAAGCCTAGTGGACCACATCTCCAGCCAGAAATGGAACAAGGCATGGAAGTTACTGGGGAAATGCTGACTGTTTGGCTTGAGAATCTAGGAGAATGATGGCTGTGAGGGTGGCAGAGAAGGTGTGCAGGGCTGTGGCAGGTCCAGGCCGGGAGCAGAGTCTTGATTGTGGCCCTGGCTGACTTCTGTGGACTAATAGGATTTCTGAGGGTCAACGTGGGGGCTCTGTGTGGCTTCTCTAGGCTTGGGGCCCCAGATTTCACATCACTGTCCATCTTCCTCCCACTGCTGCCACCTCCACTGAGCAACCTTTGGGAACTCAAGCTACTGAGCCACCACTTCCCTGGGTCAGACATCCACGCTGTCCTCTCTGGCACCCATGCTAACCACTCCTCCAGAGGCCTCTCGTAGAGCCCAGCTCTATGCAGCCTCCCTCTCAGCCACCTTCTTCTTGGCACTCCTGGCAGAGGCGAACTGCAGTATGGGAAACAGCCCTGAGGAGTTATTCACCTCCTTAGAAACCATGCCAAGTGAATAAACTTTGCAGATTTAAATCCCACCTCCACTTGGACTTATCACTTTTCCTTTTTGAGCCTCCTTTTCTCATCTATAAAATGGGGTCATAAAGTTAGTCTTACATGGTTGGAGAATTAAAAAGCGTGTGAATGTCATTTCCAAGAATTCATCCCATACTTACTCATACATGTAAGTAAAAATACTTGGACAAAAATATTCACTCTGCTGTAGGAAATAACAAAAGAGTGGAAACCACTTAAATATTCATTAATAAGGAACTGTTAAATCATACCACAGGTGCACCCCAAAAGACTAGGCATCCATTAAAATGAAGAAGCTGCTCTTTATATACTGATCTGGAACAACCTACAAAGTGTATTAAGATATTTAAACAAGCAGCGCAGAAGAATATGTCTAATATGTTACCATCTTGTATATATTAGAAAAGAGTGTGTGTGTATATGGGTCTGTGTATGTGTATGCATGCGTGTATGTGTATACATGTGGATGTGTGTTTGCATGTGTGGATGTGCATGTATGTATGTGTGTGTGGATGCTTGGAGCAGGCAACAATTGTTACCTTTGGGTAGAAGAACTGGGGAACTTGGGGACAGGTCTGAGGGAGGCATACCACCTTTTAAAATTTTAATACATGAACCTAATACCATATTATTGGTGTATTATAAATTGTTTAAAGAGAAATAGCATGGAACAAAACAAGCATACTCATGGCCTGCTGGAAAAAAAATCAGAGGCTGGTATAATCTCTTTAGCATGCAGAATAGCAACACTGTGTAGGAGGTTGCCTACTGAAGATGTAAGTGGTTTCCTCTCTGTTCTACAAGGGCAGGGGCTAGAAATTTGTCTTGGAGTCCTTGAGAGGGTAAATAAAAGTGGGGACACTAACTGTAGTCTTCTCTCTAGAAGAGAGATGGTCATCAATTTGGAGATGACCAGAGAAGCCACACTTAGCAAGGTGGGCAAGTGGTCCTATTGTTATGGAAAAGAGGTGGAATAAGGTCCCTTGTGAAGTGAGGATAGACAGTGGGCTCTCCCAGGCCCTGGAAAAGGACTGGATAGTGGTTCTCAGTCTGCAGGAGGCAGAAGACAGTTCTGCTGTATGCTCCTGGGGTGTCTGGGGCCTGGGGAAAGGGCGCAGAGGACTGCCCAGCAAAGGCTTCAGGCCTCCTCCTCCAGGCCCATAGAGCCCAGGTGGGGATCAGGCCCCTGGAATGGTGCAGGTATTTCTGTGGGTGGATTATAGCTCCCAGCAGCAGCCTCAGCCCTGCAGGAAGCGGAGATCCCCCAGGGTCCCCTCCTCTTGGGATCGGAGCCAGATTGATCTCCATTTGGACTGCAGAAGTCTCAAGGAATTTTCCTCCAATGTTTAAAGCTATGTCATATTTGATATATGCAAAATACAGTAATGTGTCTCTATGATCCAGCACAATAATGAAGAGACACACTTGACTGAGCTGTACACCAGCCTGGGACATCCTTCTCCACCTGTCCCCTGCCTCCCACTCCCCAGAGAGAGTGACCACATCTCTCTCCTCCCCTTTTAAAAATGGTGTCTCAAGGGCCCGCCAAGTGGCGCATTGGTTGGGAGTTGGCTTGGGATGCCGGCTCTGTGCTTCAGGGCCCCAGTTCGGATCCCACATAGAGGGCCAGTAGTGCTGTGCCCTCTCCAGTTAGGATGGTGGACGACAGCTGGATCTGGAGCTGGGCTGCCGTGGTTCACCTGGGACGGCATTGGCTGTAGTGGAACTGGCCGGAAGCTGGCGGGCGCTTTTGTGAGCCTCAGTGTGCAGCCGTCCAATGGCCGGTGGGCAACTGCCTCACCCAGGAAGAGGGCAGTGGTAATGCCAATGTGGGCCAGCGGTGCGACATCCTCCACAGCTAGACTGAGGAGCAGGGGGACAGCAACTTGCCTGTTCCCCTTCCCGGATTCCCCAACACTGTTTCCCTCCCCCAATTCCCCAATAAAATCTTAAAATAATAATAAATAAATAAAAATAGTGTCTCAAAACAATACATTGGGTTTTTTGTTAATGATAAAAGATTGTATCATACTAATGCAACTTTCTTTTCCCCTCAACAGCAAGTTGCTAAGAGTCATGGTAGTTCATATAGTTGTTCATTTTCACTATATAATAATCTGTGATTTGTCCATTCCTTTTTTACGAGATATTTGGTTGTTTCCACTTTTTGTATTGTGGATGATGCTGCTCTGAGCATTCCTGCCCTGTTCCACAGGCACGTAGTCTCCAGAGAGGAGTTGCTGTCCAGAGGGCTCCTGAGTGCCCACCTTTACCAGCTGGCACCACACTGTTTTCCTAAGCGGTCCTGATGCACATGCCTCCTTTTGATCCCCCTCTGGCTACACTTTGCAGTTGCCCAGTGTTCAGGGCTCCTCCAGCACGTGCAGCAAAGCCAGCTGTTCTGTGGGTAGGAAAAGCTCATACATGTTCCCAAATCCAGAATTGTTGCCACACAGCTGCCCTGCAGTCTGTTCCCCCACGCTGGTTCCTCAAAGAGAGGAGGTGTCTCAAACCCCATGGTTGTCCAAGTGAAGTCCCCTGGGTCCATATAAATGCCCATTCCCGAGCCCCTCCACAGTGTACCCTGAAGGAGCCTGCCCCGCAGGTTAGTGCAGCCGCAGGTAGGAGGGAATGGAGTAGTTGAACAGCAAGAAGTCCATCTTGTAGAGGTCGAAGAGGCGCTGCTGGTAGAAGGGGCTGATGTCCCGGAAGAGGCGCGCGGCCTGGTCACGCGTCGCGGCGGCCTTGGCTAGGGGCGGAGGGGCAGGGAAGCGCAGGCCGGGCAAACCCACAAAGCCCAGAACGAAGGCCGCATCTTCTGCCAACGTCTCGAACTTACCCACGATGTCATAGCGCAGGTGGCACGGGTGGCAGAGAGCGTGGGCACGCTCCCAGTGTTCGTTGAAGGGTTCGTCGCGGCGCGTGCGCGGGTCCAGCAGGTAGGCCAGGAACTCAGTGAAGCGTACATCGTGGCCCCGGGCCAACGCATCGGGGTGTGGGCGCGGCCGCAGGCGCCGCACGATGCGCGTGCCGTAACGTCGCTGGAAGGCCGCGCTGTAGGGCCGTACAAACTTGTTGCTGTAGGCGGAGGCCAGGCGCTCGAAGGGCTCGCGCACAAAGAGGAAAGTCAGGTAGGTGCGCAGGCGCCGGTTGATCTCCGCGGGGCTAAAATCGGCCAGAGAAGGCAGGCGGCCTGGAACGTGCACCTCGTGCGCAGGGATGGAGCGTGGGTCCCCGGGGACACTGCCATTCAATGCCAGCAGCATGCGCTTCCAGTTGGTGCAGGCCACCTTGGGCACGTAGCAATAGAGCAGGCCGTGCATGTCGTCCACCAGCACATGCCGCAGGTCCTCGGGCTGCAGCAGGCGATGCCGGCGTGTGTGGCGGCTGCAGGTACGGTGCAGCAGATCACGCCGCTGCCGGTGCACCTCAGCCAGGGCCGAGAGCGGGCTCTAAGGGCGACAGGGGGGATGGGTCAGGGCTGCTGCCAATCTGGTGTGGCCAAGGAGGTGTGTGAGCTAGGGCCAGTACACAGGCAGGGGACCTGGACTGGACCCCCAGTGCTGCCACCGATCACTACCGTGTTTCTCCCAAAATAAGACTGGGTCTTATATTAATTTTTACTCCAACAATCTACATTTAATTAATTATTCATGTATAAAAATCCACACTTAATTCAGTTATGTCTGGCTGATGATCTTAACTGGGGCTTATATTTGGGGTAGGGCTTATAGTATGAGCATCCTGAAAAATCATGCTAGGGCTTATTTTCTGGTTAGGTCTTATTTTTGGGGAAACACGGTATGTGATTTGGGGCCCATCTGTCCTTGACCTGGGTTGGGGGGTTGTTAATGAATCTAACTTGCAGAGGCATGTGGAAGGATGTGACTAGTCACTTGCCAGGCACTCAGAACAGAGGAGGTACCAATAATGAATATGATAAGGTCAGAGTAAGCCTGATAAAGTATGACTTAAGAGTGGGCACAAATTGGATATCTGCTGTTTACTAAAACTATTAAAGTGTATAAGCTTTAATTACATATAAATAGAGTTGAAAGATGCAGCCACTTGTAGGCTATCAGGATATTTTTTGTTCGATAATAAAATTAGCTAATTCTATATTTATGAATTGACATGTTCCTTTGGGTCTTGATTTCTCCATCCCCCGACAAATTCTAATCTTACTGCTTGGTCAGGAAGCTTGCCCTCTTTGATCCTGTCCTTCCTCCATGAAATAATAACATCCAGCATTTATCTAACACTTATTGTGTATCAAACGCCTTGCTATGCCCTTTACAACTCTATGAATTAGGTATTAGGAGGACACTTGGGCCAGCCCCTCCTGGCCCTCTTCAGCTATGCCAACACCCAGGTCAGTTCCTCCAGCAACACCCTCTCTTTGTTCAAGTCCTTTATGCCCTGAACAGGATCTCTGCCTCTCTAAGACTAACCCTCCACACTCTACCCCCACCTCACTTCTTGGTGGTTTCTGGCTAAGAGTTCTTAGGAGAAAGTGTTTTGAATTTCTCAAAATTGCATTAAAAGCCTTCAGAATATAACAAAAAGACAATAACTATTGGTGAGGATGTGGGAAAGTGGAACCTTCACTCATTGCTGGTGAGAGTGTAAAAATGTACAGCTGTTGTTTAAAGCAGTTTGGTAGCTCCTCAAAAAAAGTATACATATGATCTAGCAATTCGATTCCTAGATATACCTAAGGTAACTAAAAACATAAGTTATACACAAAATTGTATACAAATGTTCACAGCAACATTATTCATAACAGCCAAAGAGTAGAAACAACCCAAATGTCCATCAATTGATGAATGGATAAATAATATGTAGTCTATCCATACAATGGAATATTACTCAGTCATAAAAAGGAATGATGCTCTGATGCATGTTAAAACATGGATGAACCTTCAAAACATGCACACTAAATGAAAGAAGCCAGACACAAGAACCACATGTATGATTCCATTTATATGAAATGTGCAGAGTAGATCCACAGAGATTGAAAGTAGATTGGTGGTTGTCATGGGCTAGGAGGAGAGGGAAATGGGGAGTAACTACTAATAGGTACTGGGTTTCTTTTTCGAGTGATAAAAATGTTAGATGGTGGTGATGGTTGTGCAGCCTTGTAAATATACTAAAACCACTGAATTGTACGCTTTAAAAGAGGGAATTTTATGGTGTGTGAGTTATAGCTCAGCTAAAATAAAGACTTCAGAATGTTCCATTTTAGAGGAGGCCACAGACAGATAAGATACTTAAGTGCAAAAAGTTAAAGTGAAGGACAGGACTTCATATGCCTCACTTTGGGTTTATAAAGGGTAGGGAAGGAAATGCTTTAAATGTTTAAAAAAGGATGAGTTGTGGGTTGTTTCTCTTTTAGATATATGCTGAAAAAGTCATAGAATCAAGGGTAGGATTTGCTTCAAAATAATACCAGGTAGGAGTAGGGGGAGGGGTCAGGATGAAACAAGATTGGACAGGAGTTGACCACTCTTCAGACTGGGCGATGGAAACATGGGGGTTCATTGTACTATTCTCTCTACTTCTGCATGTTTGAATTTTTCAAAATGAAAAGTTAAAAGAGAGAGGTCATATGTTCCTGTAGGTGAGATTTTGAAAAAGTAACATAAGCACATGATAACAGCATTTGATGTACATACATGCCTAGAACATGTCTGAAAGAACACAGGGAACTGGCCACTTCCAGGGTAAATGGAGGGCCAGCGTGGGAATGAGAGGTGCTCTTCACTGGACATTCTATGGGAGTATCGAATGCCATATCATGTGCTTATATTACTTCTTCAAAATCTCACCGTGGGGGTGGTTGCCAAGTTCAGCCATGCCTATAGGGGGCCTGCATTTCCACCTTCTGAGGCACTGTTTCATAGGACTGGCTTCAAAACCATGGCTCCATGTGGGTGCCAAGAGAGGACTGTATCCAGGGGCCCAACAGCCAAGGTCTGCTTTCAGCTTCCAGACAACCCAACACATTTCTTGTGACATGGAATGTTGGCCATTGACATGTCAATTGCCCTCCTTCTTTGACAGCAGACCCTAGCTGTGTTAGACCATGTGCCCAGCCTCAGGGAGGAACCAGTCACACCTTTATTAAAGTGTGGATCCAGGGGTGGGCATGTGGCCTTGTTCTCGCCAAGGAGACATAAGGCTATGCCTGCTGGTGTGGGGCTGCATCTAGCAGTGACACCCTCATCCCTCCCAGCCTGGCTGGACTCAGCTGCCTGAATCCTTAGTCTGATCCTAGTCCCTATGACCTGAGTGACTTTCTCAGGGCTCTTAGCCTCCCTGTGTCTTGGTTTCCTCATCTGTATACAGGGATAACAACAGCCCCACCTTATAGGGCTGCTGTGAGGACTAAGTGAGTTCACAGAAGTAGAGAGCCTCATACACAGTTAGCACTTGTTGGCCAGATTGTTTTTATTACTATTATTTCTCCAGTTAGAAGGTGCCAAGCTTCCAGGGCCTTGACACCCCAAGATCACTGGGTCCTCAGGCTGTGATGGGCTGAGACAGTCACATCTGCTCCTCAAAACCCTGCAGAACTAGTGGAAGCTGGGGCCCTAATGAGGACCTGGCCTGCCCTTGACTTGCTGTGTGGCTCAGGGCAAGCCAGTTACACTCTATGAATCAAGGCCTTCCCACCTGCAACCGAAGGGTATAGGCCAGATGAGATTCACATGCCCCTTTGTCTCAGTCCTCGGGGATTCAATGAATAGCCACTTTTCCAACCCCAGTCTGATCATTCTCCCTGACTTAAAACACTCCATGGCTCCCTATTAGCTTTGTTACACCTGCCAGACCCAAACAGGCAGCTGCCCACCCCTAGCTCACCTCATATACCCTCTTGTGTCCTCTGCTCACCTCCAGGTTCTTGGTCCCTACGGTTTGCTTCTTAACTTTTCCTTTTCAGGTCTCAGCTGCAATGTCCCTTTCTTAGAGAGGGTCCCTCTCCCACATCAAAACTAAGACCCTCCTGGTAGGGTTTTCATTGTACTTTATACTTCCCCTTTAGACATGAATCAGTCACAGGTTAGTGCAGGTGGTGATCAGGTGATGTCTTCCCCTCCATGGGGCTATCAGCTGCACAAGGGCAGGGACCCAGCCAAATTGCTTGTGGCTGGATCCACAGCTTTCTGAGCACAGCCTGCATGCAGTAGGTATTCAACACATGCTGCCTGAATGGGTGCCTCTGAGTCTGCCTGTTGGGGTCGGCCAGGCAGTGTGGCTTTAAATGGGAGTACAACCACGTGTGTCTTTAGAGCAGTGTGTGGTCCCAGTGGGGCCAACATCAGTAGTGAAGTTCGTAAATCTGTGAGCCACCTGGTCCATTGCTTGAAAACAGACAAGGCAGGGGCTCCTGGTGAGTTTACCTATTTGCAGTTGGTACTAAATTTTGGGGTTCACTTAATTAGCGTCTCCCCACTAGACTGTCAACTACCTGAGGGCAGGCTCATGGTCTTTTTCACTGTTTATCATATTTGCAACATGTAGAACAGTGGCTGGCACAGAGTGTCCTCAGACTATTGTTGGGTGGATGATGGATGGATAGCGGGGTGGAGACCCCAGCTCTCTCAGCTTGTCCCCAAGTTTTTCCCTTGTCACAACCCCAGGCATTCGCATTCTCTGAACAGAGTCTGGATTTGCAGAGTGAGTTCTATGCATTCTATGCCCAATGTGAGTTCCCGTCCCATGACAGCAGGTCTGCATTGGAGCTCTGAATTCTGTGTCTGGAGGTAGAGGTAGGGGTCCCAGGATGGGGTCTGTCCACCTACCTTGTCCAGGTCATAGAGCATCTGCAGGGGACTCCTTTTCTTCCCACCAAGCCAGCCAGAGCCTCGGGCGCTGTTTTCAGATTCTGTGGGGCACAGAAAGGTGTCATCTCTGCATCAGATGAACTTGCTTTGGCACTGTGTGAGGGCTTGGCCAACTCACCTAGAGCACAGTTAGCCCACTTCTGGCATTCGGTTTCCCTCCTCTTTCTTGCCTTATTGGGGGCATGGCAGTGTTTTGTGGAGTTCAGGGGAGCATTGACAGGGCCCCTAATCCACCAGGGCAGAGTGCTTGGTGTCACTTTTTTTTTAAAAGATTTTATTGGGGAATTGGGGAAGGGGAACAATGTTGGAGAATTGGGGAAGAGGAACAGCCAAGTTGTTGTCCTTCAATCTTGGTTGTGGAGGGCACAGCTAGCTCAGTTCTAAGTCCAGTTGCTACCTGGCTACCAGTTGGCAGCTCATGGCCGCTCAGTTCAAGGTGCTGTGTTCAATCTTAGTTGTGGGTGGGAGTAGCCCACCATCCCAAGCGGGTATCAAACTGGCAACCTTGTTGTTAGGAGCACATGCTCTCACCAGCTGAGCCATTCTGCCACCTGTTGGCAGCTCAGCAACAGCTCAGCTCGGGCGCAGCTCACTGGCCCATGTGGGAATCGAACCGGTGACCCTGTTGCTCAGAACTCGTGCTCTTAACCAACTGAGCCACTCGGCCAGCCCACTAGGTGTGACTCTTGCCCTCATGCTCTACCCTCCAGAGTTGGAGGGTGCCAGGCAGGAACAGATGAGAAGGAAGGTGGTACCTATCCCAGAGCCCTCTGGGAAAGGCCTAACCACCAAACCTCACCCACCTCTATCTGCCCTCATCTCATGCTCCACCCCTGCCAGTCCCATAACTAAGGATCCCTGAGGGGCTCAACTAGCTATCTGTCATGCCTCCCCAGATCCTGGGGTGGGGGCGGTCAAACAGAAAAGGCTAAACAGCAGTGGAGGTGGCACAGGCAGGCTTTAGGCTCTCGGGGTAACAGCTCACAGGTCAAGTGACCCACTGTGAACTCCTACAGCAGCCTTTACTTCCCCTGGCAGTGCACATGCCTCCTCGTAGTAAATACAGCTTTAGCTGTCTCATAGACTAGACATTTCTGAGGGCAGAGATGCTATCTGTCTGTCTCAGTGCTGCATTCTTCAGTCTTCCTAAAACCACCAAAAGTTCAGCTTGATAATTTTATTGTTTTACTCAAAATGTGTTTTAAGAACTATCTTCTTAAACATATTTAATCATTATGAATATTCTTAGTAATATAATCAGTATAGGTAAGTAAAGGTTCAAGATCTTGATCAAATTTTTCTTAAATATGACTAAAATTATTATAATAATAAACCAATAAAGTATAATATAATCTTTACAAAGTCACCCAAATAGGCAGATCTTTAACTAAATTGATGAAGAAGAAAAGAATGAAGACTTAAATTACTAAAAATGGGAATGAAAAGGAGACATTAGTACTGGACCTTATAGAAATAAAAAGGATTACAAGATTATAAGATGAACGCTTGTGCAACAGTGATTTATATAACTTATATGAAATGGAAACATTTCTAGAAAGACACAAATTACTAAAATTTACTGAAGAAAAGCTAAGAAATCTAAACAGATTTATAACAAGAGATTAGATTAGAAATTAAAAAAAAAAATTCTGGGAGAGGCCGGCTGGCTCAGTTGATTAGAGTGCATGCTCTGAGCAACAGGGTGGCCAGTTTGATTCCCACATGACCCAGGGAGCTGCGCCCTCCTCCATTAGATTGAAGACAATGACTTGAGCTGAGCTGCCGCTGAGCTGCCGGTGGGTGGCCAGTTGGCTCAGTTGGTTAGAGTGCATGCTCTTAACAACAAGATTGCCAGTTTGTCCCCCACATGGGATGGTGGGCTGTGTCCCCACAACTAGATTGAAAATGGTGATTTGAGCTGAGCTGCTAGTGGGTGGCCAGATGGCTCAGTTGGTTAGAGTGCATGCTCTTATCAACAAGGTTGCCAGTTCAACTCCAGTATGGGATGGTGGGCTGTGCCATCCACAACTAGATTGAAAATGGTGATTGGACTTGGAGCTGAGCGGCACCCTCCACAACTAAGATTGAAGGACAACAACTTGACTCGGAGCTGATAGGTCCTGGAAAACACACATTGTTTCCAAAAAAAAACACATTGTTCCCCAATAAAATTTAAAAAATATATATTGTTTAAAAAAATTCTCACAGATATAAAGAAGAAGCCACAATGAGACTGATAGGTGGGGTGGAGATGCAAAATGAGCTGGTCCCACATCCACGTGTGGTGGTTAAGAGTAGGGAGGGATATCTTGGCTGTGGAGGTCTCCACTAAAGAACAAGGAGTTCCAGCCCCACACCAGGCTCCCTAGACTGGAGCCAGTTCCAGGAAGGGGAATTGCCACACCAGCTGGCAGTGAAAATCAGTGGGGACTCTGTCCAGGTAAGATGGAGGGCTGCTATAGAAACAGGTGTCCTCTAAAGGGCCTTAACACAGACTCACTTGTTCACAAATACTTGTCTTAAGCTCCAGTGAAGGAACAGCAGCTTGAAAAGTGCCAGGGACATACGGGGAGGAACTGAATTGTCTGGCTTCAGGACAGGGTCTGGGGGGTCATTTCCCTCTGGGACAGAAGTACTGGCAGGTGCCATTGTTCCTTTGTTGAGCCCTACCCAACTCAGCACCAAATCTGAGTCTCCATCAGCCTGGCTAACACCACTCTCACCCCACCGTAGTGATTGCCTGAAACCACGCCCAAGAGAATTCACACACCAGACCCAACCTCTTTTAGCACTCTTCCTCACAACTAACAGGCCTTGGCCCATGCTGCAGATTTTCCTAAAATCAAAGGCCCACAAATCCCAAACCAGCAGTAGCTGGCCTCAGCCTACCCTGTACCTCTTTTTTTTTTTTTTTTTTTTTTTAGCTGGGCCATCCTGCTACCTGTTGGCAGCTCAACGGCAACTCAGCTCGGGCTGACATCGAACCGCCGTTGCTCAGAGCTCAGCTCGCACTCTTGAGCGAGCTCATAACCAACTGAGCCACTCGGCCGCCCCTACCCTGTACCTCTTGCTAAGCAGCCCCAAGCCTGGCACTAGTGGCAGCTAGCCTTGGTTCACAGCATAACCTCTCCCAGGTGCCACCAAGCCCAGCACAGGCAGCTGTCAATCACAGGACATTTTGTAGGTCCTATTAGGTGGCTGCAGGCTGGATACAGATAGTAGCTGACCTTGGCCTGCAACAGAGACCTTCCCCCAAAGCCCCAGAACAAACACACCAAGTGGCTGGCTCCAGACCACCACCCAATTAATGCCACAAACAACACACCCAAAGGACAGACATGGCAGGCATCAGAGCCCTCTCTGTGGGGTCAGCCCCCACACAACAGCTTGTCTGTTGTACTGAATCCCACCCATTGATGTGCCAGCAGCAATCAAGGCTTAGCTATAACAGGAGGGCACACAAAACCTACACAAGAGACACCCCAGGAGCACCTGGCTCAGGTGATCAGGGAATACCACGGGGCCCTACAAGATACCTACTAATAAGGCCATTCTGCCAAGACTGGGAGACATAGCAGATCTACTTAAAACATAGAAACAAACATAGAAAGGCAGCCAAACTGAGGGGGAAAAGAAACCATGTCCCTGCAAAAGAGAACCAGACAAAAACCCAGAAAAAGAACTAAATGAAATGGAGACAAGAAATCTACCACATGCAGAGTTCAAAACATTGGTTATAAGAGTGCTCAGTGAACTTACAGGAAAAGAGTAAATGAACTGAGTGAGAACTTCAACAAAGAGAGGAAAAAAAACAAAAAGAGATAGGAAACATAAAAGTGGAGATGGAAAACATTCAAAAGAACCAGTCAAAAATGACTACAATACCTGTAATGAAGAATACATTAGAGGGAATCAACAGTAGATTTGATGAAACAGAGGATTGAATCAGCAATTTGGAAGACAACGTAGCAGAAAACATTCAGTCAGAAGAGCAAAAAGAAAAAAGAATTTAAAAAATGAAGATATTTTAAGAGACCTCTGCATATCTTAACATGAAGCATACCAACATTCATATCATGGGGTACCAGAAGGAGGAGAGAGAGAAAGCAAAGAATTGAAAACTCATCTGAAGAAATAATGACTGAAAACTTTTCTAACCTTATGAAGCAAATAGATAGCACAGAATGTCCCAAACAAGATGAATACAAAAAGGCCCACACCAAGACACATCAGAGTTAAAACACCAAAGGTTAAAGACAAAGAGAGAAATCTTAAAAGCGGTAAGAGAAAAGCAGTTAGTTACATACAGGGAACTCCCATAAGACTGTCAGCTGATTTCTCAACAGAAACTTTGCAGGCCAGAAGGGACTGGCCCAAAATACTGAAAGTGATGAAATTAAAGTACCTATGAGTACAACCAAGATTACCTTTTTTTTTTTAAACATACAAACATATGGAGGCTAAATAACATGCTACTAAGTAATGAATGTGTTATCAATGAGATCAAGGAAGAAATCAAAAGATATCTTGAGACAAATGAAAATGAAAACACAACGATCCAAAATCTATGGGACACAATGGAGGCAGTTCTAAGAGGGAAATTCTTAGCAATACAAACCTACCTCAAGAAACAGAAAAATCTCAAATAAACAATCTAACCTTACACTTAAAAGAACTAGAAAAAGAAGAATAATCAAAGCCCAAAATGAGTAGAAGGAAAGAATAATAAAGACCAGAGCAGGGAGAAAAAAAATGAAAGAGTATAAAAAAAAATAAAAAAATCAATGAAACCAAGAGCTGGTTCTTTGAAAAGATGAACAAAATTGATAAACCTTTAAGCAAACTCATCAAGAAAAAAAGAGAGAATACCTAAATAAAATCAGAAATGAAAGAGGAGAAATGATAACTGACACCACAGAAATACAAAAAAATATTTTTAAAAATACTATGAAAAATTATATGCCAACAAATTGGACAACCTGGAAGAAATAGATAAATTATTGGAAACATACAATCTCCCAAGACTGAATCAAGAAGAAACAGAAAATGTAAACACACCTATAACTACTAACCAAATCAAATCAGTAGTCATAAAACTCCCAACAAACAAAATTCCTGGACAAGATGGCTTAACCAGTGAATTTTACCAAGCAATTAAAGAAGAATTAACATGTATTCTTTTCAAACTATTCCAAAATATTCAAGAGGAGGGAAAACCCACAGCTCATTTTATGAAGTCAGCATTATACTGATTCCAAAACCAAAGACACTGCAAATAAAAATTTAAAAAAACTATTTATAGGCCAGTATCCCTGATGAACAAAATCCTCAACAAAATATTAGCAAACCCAATTCAGCAATACTTTGAAAAGATCATACACCATTATCAAGTGGGATCATACACACCTGAGCTGCAAGATTGGTTCAATATCCACAAATCAATTAATGTGATACACCACACAGGCAAAATGAAAGATAAAAATTGTATGATCATATCAAAAGAGGTAGAAAAGCAATTGACTTTTTCTAAGAATATATATATTTCTAAAGAATATATATATTCTCAGCAAAGTGGGAATAGAGGGAACTTATCTCAACATAACAAAGACCATATATGACAGATCCACTGCTAACCTCATACTCAATGGTGTTAAGCTATAAGTGTTTTCTTTAAGATCAGGAACAAGATAAGGATGTCCACTTTCACCACTTTTATTCAACATTGTTTTGAAAGTCCTAGCCAAAGCAAGCAGACAAGAAAAAGAAATAAAAACGTATATAATTTGGAAACGAAGAAGTGAAACATTATTTGCAGATAACATGATACTATATAGAAAGAACCCTAGAGATTCAACCAAAAAAAACTATTAGAACTGATAAATGAATTAAGTAAAGTAGGATACAAAATTAACATTCAGAAATCAATCGTATTTTTATACACCAAAAATGAACTATCAGAAAGAGAATATTCAGAACTCAGTTGTCTTTTTTTTTTTTTTTTTATTTATTTATTTTTAAGATTTTATTGGGGAATTGGTGGAGGGGAACAGCGTTGGGGAATCGGGGAACGGGAACAGACAAGTTGCCGTCTTCTTGTTCTTCAGTTTAGTTGCGGAGGATGTTGCTTCACTGTTGGTATCTTCATTGCGCTCTTCCCGGATGAGGCAGATCGGTCGCTGGCCTCTGGATGTCGCTCATCGCGGCTATTGGCAGCTCACGCTTGGTTGCCAGCCGCTCACGCTGGCTTCGGGCCACTCACTGCAGCCTATGGCAGCCCACTGCAGGAGGGGCTGCAGCCCACACCATCACCGGGGCTCGCACAGCCCAGCTCCAGGTGGAGCTGTTGTTAGCTGTAGAGGGCAGTGTCACTGGCCCTCATTTGGGATCCGAACCGGGGCTGCTGGCATCCCAAAACCAGCGCTTAACCAATGCGCCACTCGGCCGGCCCTCAGTTGTCTTTTTTTAAAAAAGATTTTATTGGGGAATTGGGGGAAGGGAACAGTGTTGGGGAATTGGGGGAGGGGAACAGCCAAATTTTGTTGTGCTTCAATCTTAGTTGTGGATGGCACAGCAAACTCAACTCCAAGTCCAGTTGCACCGCTCAGCTCAAGGTGCTGTGTTCAATTAGTTGCGGGTGGTGTAGCTACTATCCCATGTAGAAGTCGAACCAGCAGCCTCATTGTTAAGAGTGCATGCTCTATCCACTGAGCCATCTGGGTGGCAGCTCAGCTCAAGATGCTGAGTTCAGTCTTTAGTTGTCGGCGGACATAGCCCACCATCTCAAACAGACATCCTTGTTGTTAGGAGCACGTGCTCTCACCAGCTGAGCCATGCTGCCATCTGTTGGCAGCTCAGCGGCAGCTCAGCTCAGGTGCAGCTCAATGGCCCATGTGGGAATCGAACCGGCAACGCTGATGCTCAAGCTCTTAACCAATTGAGCCACTCGGCCCGCCCTATTCAGTTGTATTTTTATACATCAATAATGAACTATTAGAAAGATACATTAAGAAAACAATCCCAATTACAATTGTGTTAATAAAAAACAACCTAGGAATAAGTTTAACTAAAGAGGTAAAAGAACTGTACTTGGAAAATTATAAGACATTGAAGAAAGAAATTGAAGAAAATACAAATAAATGGAAGCATATACCATACTCATGGATAGAAAAAATTAACATAGTTAAAATGTCCATACTACCCAAAAGAATCTATAAATCCTTATAAAATATCAATGGCATTTTTCACAGAATTAGAATAAGTAATCCTAAAATTTATATGGAAACATAAAAGACTTCAAATAACAACAGCAACTTTGAGAAAGAAGAACAAAGTTGGAGGTATCACACTACCTGATATCAAACAATACTACAAGGCCATAGTAATCAAAACAGCATGGTACTGGCATAAAAAGACACATAGATCAATGGAACAGAATAGAAAACTCAGAAATAAATCCACACCTAGATTGTCAATTAATCTATGACAAAGGAGACAAGAATATACAATAGGGTGATGACAGTCTATTCAAGAAATGGGATTGTGAAAACTGGACAGACACATGCAGAGGAATGAAAGTGGGTCACTTTCTTAAATCATATATAAGAGCAAACTCAAAATGGATTAAAGAATTAAATGTAAAACCTCAAACCATAAAACTGCTAGAAGAAAACATAGGCAGTATATTCCATGACATTGCTCTTAGCAATATCTTTCTAGATATATCTTCCTGGGCAAGGGAAATAAAAGAAAAAATAAATAAATAGGACTACATTAAATTAAAGAGTTTTTGCACAGAAGGAAACCATCAACAAAACAAAAAAAACCTACCTATTGAATGGGAGAAGATATTTACTAATGATACATCCAATAAGGGGTTAATATCAAAAATTTATAAGGAACTCATACCACTTAACACACACACACAAACACAAATGCATGTATGTGTATACACACACACACACACACACACACGCACACATACACACTAAATTGAAAAATGGGCAGAGCACCTGAGTAGACATTTCTCCAAAGAGGATATACAGATGGTTAATAGACATATGAAAATATGCTCAATATCACTAATCATCAGAGAAATGCAAATTAAAACCACAATGAGATATTGCCTCACACTTGTCAGAATAGCTATCATCAACAAATCAACAAACAAGTGTTGGTGAGGATGTGGAGAAAAGGGAGCTCTCATGCACTGTTGTGGGATTGTAAATTGGTTCTGCCACTATGGAAAACTGTTTTCAGGTTTCTCAAAAAATTAAAAATAGGACTACTTTATGACCCAGAGCAATTCCACTCAGAGTATTTATCTGAAGAAATCCAAAACACTAATTTGAAAAGACATATGCACCCCTGTCTTCATTGCAGTATTATTTACAATAGCCAAGATAGAGAAGCAACCTAAGTATCCATTGATAGACAAATGGATAAGGAGGTGGTACATATATACAATGCGATATTACTGAGCCATAAAAATGAATGAGATCTTGCCATTTGCAACAACACAGATGGAAGTCACACAGAGAAAGACAAATACCATATTATATGTGGGATCTAAAAAACAAAACAAATGAACAAAAAAACAGAAACAGACTCATAGATACAGAGAACAAACTGACAGTTGCCAGATGGGAGGGAGTTAGGGGGCTGGGTGAGAAAGTTGAAGGGATTAAGAAATACAAATTCCCTCCCAGCCTAAGCATCATCTTCTTAGAAACATCTACTCCATGAGAGTCAAGTAGAGGACGAAGTGACTGTGCAGGCCAAAGCACAAAAGAAGAAAGATGAAAGGGCCAGCCGAGTGGCTCAGTAGGTTAAGAGCTCACTCAAGAGTGCGAGCTGAGCTCCGGGCAACAGCAGTTCGATGCCCAGCCCCAGCTGAGCTGCTACTGAGCTGCCAACAGGTGGCAACTAAAAAAAAAAAAAAAGGAGCAGAGGTCCAAGTAAACCACTAGCGTGTGGAAGCCACAGGAACAGAAATGAGGAAAGTCAAAGGCCAGGGACACTGGTACAAATTGTTGGACTGCATGCCTAGTGTGTAGAACTTTTCAATGGATCTAGAAAATCTATCACCATCTGATCACAGAGACCACCTTTTGAAAGACCCCCCTTGCTCATACAAAAAAACAGTCCTTTGTTCTTGACCTGTGACATTCTGGACTACTTCTGTTCTCAGTTGTGGCTGAGTGTAACGTGTACAATAAATCATCTGCTGTCTTAGCTGAAGAAAAAAAAAGTACAGGACCAGCTGAGTGGCGCGTTGGTTAAGAGCTGGCTTAGGACCCCAGTGGCCCCGGTTTGGATCCCACACATGAGGGCCAGTGACACTGCCCTCTACAGCTAAGATGGTGAACAACAGCTCCACCTGGAGCTGGGCTGCTGTGAGTCCCCAGAACAGCATAGCTGCAGCCTCTGCTGCAGTGAGCTGCCATAGGCTACAGTGAGTGGCCAGCAGCCAGCATGAGCGCTGGCAGCCAGTGTAAGCTGCCAAGAGCCACTGTGAGCGGCCGTCCAGAGGAAGGGAACTGATCTGCCTTACCCGAGAAGAGTGCAATGATGATACCAACATGGGTCAGTGAAGCCATGTCCTCCACAACTAGACTGAAGAACAAAAGCACAGCAACTTGTCTGTTCCCCTTTCTTGGTTCCCCAATAAAAATCTTTAAAAAAAAAAGAGTACAAATTGGCAGTTACAAAATATAATAGTCACAGGAATGTAAAGTACAGGATAGGGAACATACTCAATAATATTGTAATAGCTACATATGGTGCTGGGGGGGTACTAGGCTTCTTGGGGGGATCCTTTCTTAAGTTATATAAATGTCTAACCACCATATGATACACCTGAAACTAATATAATATTGAATGTACACTGTAATTGAAAATAAGTAAATAAAAATTCCCTCAGATGGCTACACTGGTGAATTTTACCAAATATTTAAAGTAATTAACACCAGTCTCCCACAAACTATTAAAATAGAAACAAACAAAAATCAGAAGGTGACAGAATATTTCCCAACTCTTATTACCCTGTGTTACCTTGATATCAAAACCAGACAAGGATATCACAAGAAAACTACAGATCAACATCTCTTATGAATAAAGATGCAAAATCTTCAACAAAATACTAGAAAATAGAATCCAACATATAGGAAGGCTTATGAGAACAGACAATTAAGTTCATGAACTCATTGTAGAAAAAGTGCTTTATACCTCATTGCTGAATAACATTTACAGTAGTCACCTTCCGAGTATTCCCCTTGGGAAGCTATGCACTTACACCAGCACCTAGTCCACCCTTCAAAGCAATTTTGGAACTCTTTTTCTGAAATGGCCATCAGAGCTCTTGTAGTATTACCCTTGATGTCCTGAATGTCATCAAAATGTCTTTCTTTCAATATTTCCTTTATCTTTGGATAAAGAAAGAAGTCATTGGGGGCCAGATCAGGTTAGTAGGAAGGGTGTTGCAATCAGGTATTTGTTTACTGGCTAAAAACTCCCTCACAGCGCCGTGTGAGCTGGTGCATTGTCGTGATGCAAGGGCCATGAATTGTTGGTGAAAAGTTCAGGTCATCTAACTTTTTCACACAGCCTTTTCAGCAGTTCCAAATAATAAACTTGGTTAACTGTTTGTCCAGTTGGTACAAATTCATAATGAATAATCCCACTGATATCAAAAAAAATTAGCAAACTTAATTGTCAAACCTCATATACATAATGACCAAGTAAGATTTATTTCAGAAGTGCAAGGTTGGTTCAATATACAAAAATCAATCAAGGTACTACACCACAGTACTAGAATAAAGAAAAAAATACCCATATTATCATCGATTGATGCAGAAAAAAAACATTGTACAAAATCTGATACCCTTTCATGATGAAAACACTAAACAAACTGGGAATCATAGGAAACTTTGTTGAACTGATAAAGTCCATCCAGGAAAAATCCACGGCTAACATATATAATGGTGAAAAACTTGATGCTTTCCCTCTAAGATCAGGAACACCACAAGAATGCCCACTTTCACCACTTCTATTCAACAGTGTACTGGAGGTTCTATCCAGGTTAATGAGGCAAGAAAAAGAAATAAAAGGCATTGAAGTTGGAAAAAAAAGTAAAATCATGTCTGTCCATACATGACATGATCTTATATATATATATAAAACCCTACAAAAATCCACAAATTATTAGAGCTAATAAATGAGTTCAGCAAAGTTATAGATTTAGAATACATGATCAATATACAACAGTCTACTGTATTTTTTTGTAGAGTCTCTTCTTTATTATGAAAGGATTCTTCCAATATGTACATAGGAACCAAAAATACAAGTTTATCATTCCCACTCACACCACACCCCCAAAGGCATTCCAACAATGTGTCCCTTCATGGTAGCTAGAAAAATTACCTTTCCCTTAGGCAGATGGCTCTTTGTAGGACTGCTAAGGTAAAAACACCCACCTACAGATCCTGTATTTACAGATGGTCCCCGACTTATGGTGGTTCAACTTAAAGTTTTTAATTTACAATTTTTAGTCAATTATATTTCTAAATACTAGTAATGAGTAATTAAAATAAAAATTTAAAAAGCAATTCCACTTGTAATAACATCAAAAAGAATAAAATAATAGGGATTAAATTTAAGCACAAGACTTGTCACTGAAAACTATAAGACATCACTGAAAGAAATTAAAGACTTGAATGAATGGAAAGTTATCCTGTGTTCATGAATTGGGAGATTTAATATTGTTAAGGTGGCAATACTCCCCAAATAGATATACAGATTCAATGCAATCCGCTTTGAAATCCCAGCTTTTTGTTGTTGTTTTTTTTTTTGCAAAATTGACAACTGATCCTTAAATTTATGGGGACATTCAAGGGATTCAGAAACCCTAAAATAATCTTCAAGTAACAAACTTGAATGGTTCACACTTCCCAATTTCACAACATACTACACAACTACAGTAATCAAGACTGTGTGGTGCTGGAATAGGGGAAACCTATAGATCAATGAAATATAATTCAGAAACACTCTTACATCTATGGTCAGTTGGTTTTTTATTAGAGTGCCAAGACAGTTCAACAGGGAAAGAATAGTCTTTCAATAAACTATGCTGAGAAAACTGTATATCCATATGCAAAAGAATGAAATCAGACCCCTACCTCAAACCATATACAAAAACTAATTCAAAATGGATTGTAGACCTGAATATAAGAGCTGAAACTATAAAATTCAGATATAAATCTCCATGATCTTAGAATCAGTAATGATTTAGATATGACACCAAAAACACAAGCAACAAAAGAAAAACAAAACATAGAAAAACTGGGACACAATCATGCACCACTTAACGATGGGGATACATTCTCAGAAATGCGTCGTTGGGTGATTTTATCATTGTGCAAATATCATGGTATGCATTTACACAAACCTAGATGGTATAGGCTACTACCATCTAGGCTGTGTTGTATAACCCAGGGGTCAGCAAACTGTGGCTCACAAGCCATATGCAGCCATTTGGGTACATTCCATCTCAAAAGTTTGCCAACCCCTGAAGAACCAATCCTGTCCCTCGAAGTTTTGCGAGACCTATAAAACAAATGAAATCACCATTATGTGAATAATATCCTTTAAAAATTTTATAAATGAAACTATGATAGTTTCATTTTCATTTTCAATTTTACTTCAGAGCCACATGTATGTACCCAAAGAGCTGCATGTGACTTGCGAGCTCAGTTTGCCGACCCCTGGTGGCTCTTCCATCTCAAAAGTTTGCTGACCCTTGGTATAGCCTATTACTCCTAGGCTATAAGCCTGTACAGCATTTTACTGTACAAAACAACACGAAATTAAATCAACCATAAGAAAAATGATGCAAACAAGAGATGCAGTAAACGCAAGATGTATAAGACTGCTGCCAGTATAACATGGCATTTTGTTTTTATAGCAATTTTTTTAGAAGTAGAAAAAGTAAACTCTAAAATGATTAAAGTATAGTACAGTAAATACATAAACCAGTAACATAGTCACTTATTATCTTTATCAAGTATTATGTACTGTACATAGTTGTGTGTGCCAAGTTTTTATACAACTAGCAGCACAGGCTTTTTTACACTAGCATCACCATAAACATGCGAGTAATGCATTGTGCAGTGATGTTATGACAGCTACAGTGTCACTAGGTGATAGGAATTTTTCAGCTCCTTTATAATTCTATAGGACACCCATTATTATGTGGGGTATGACTGTACATCAACATTAAAAACTTTTGTGTTTCAAATGACACCATTAAGAAGGTGAAAAGACAACCCACCAACTAAGAGAAAATATTTTAAAATCATATATCTAATAAGGGACTAGTATCCAGAATATATAAAGAACACCTAGAACTGAACATTAAAAGGCACAACACAATTTTTTAAATGAGCAAAGGGAGAAATAGACATTTTTTCAAAGATATACAAATTGCTAACTAACAGCATATAAAAAGATACTCAACATCACTAGTCATTAGGGAAATGTGAATCAAAACTTCAATGAAATATAACTTCTCACTCACTAGGATGGCTGTAATAAAAAAGAGAGACAATAAGTGTTGGAAAGAATGTGGAGAAATTGAAACCATCATATATTGATGGTGAGAATGTAAAAGAGCAGATGCTGTGGAACACAGTTTGGCAGTTCCTTAAAAGCTAAGCATAATGGCTTCTGGGAAGATGGTGGAGTAGCATGCACCAGGAATTTTTTTCTCCCCACCTAGACAACTATTGTACTGGCAGACTCTATCTGATGTAACTATTTTGGAATTCTGGAGTTTGTTGAAGGTTTGCTCCCAGGGGAAGTCTTGGATGGTACATTGCAGTTAATTTCAGTCAATTTCAACTCTTAGCACAATGCAAGCTACCCATTCACCATGCATAGCCACAGAACAGGCAGCAAATGTTCCTGAAGGAGTTTGTGGGAGCTAGGATAGGTGAAAAGGACCTAGTCTTCCAAATACTGCAGATCTGTGCTCTGATCGCTGATTACTGCTTCTGAACACAGAGATACAAACAAAGGCAGGCAGCCATTGTTCGTGCACCTCCCCCCATTGTTGAAAGTTCCCATCCAGCTGAAATGACTTCCAGGGGACTTAAAGGACTAGCACCCCTCCCACCCCCCTTTTATTTTTCTCTTTTTCCCTTTTGGGAGCCAGAATTAAACAGTGGAATATTAAAAGAACTGTGTATATGGGGAAACATAGAACATGATTGTGCACGCCCACGGAAAAGCTCAGAGAAAAACTAAAAACTCCTTAAATTTACACCTCAGGCTGACTTTAGGCACAGAGACAGCCTACAACAACCAGAAAACAAAACTAGTAAACGAAAACAGAAGCAAAAAACAGCAATCACTGGGGGAAGGGAAGAATCTGATTTCCAGAGTTATCACATTGTTAGATTTAAATGTTCAGTGTTCAACAATAGCAAAAAAAAAAAAAAATCACAAGGTATACAAAGAAGCAAGAAAGTATGGCCCAATAGAATTAAAAAAAAAATAGAAACTGTCCCTTAAAAATATCTGATGGCAGATATATGAGACAAAACTTTAAAACAACTGTCTTAAAGATGTTCAAAGAACTAAAGGAAGAGGTGGAGAAAGTCAAGAAAATGATGTATGAACAAAATGGAGATATCAATAGAGTAAACTTTAAAAGATCCCAAAAAGAAATTCTGGAGTGAACAACACAGTAACTGAAATGAACATTTCCCTACAGAAATTCAAAGGCAGATATGAGCAGGCATAAGAAAGAATCAGAGAACTTTAATCAGAGAACAAAAGAAAGAATCACAGAACTTTAAGAGGACATTATTGAATCTGATGAACAGAAAGATAAAAGATTGAAGAAAAATAAATAAAGCCCAAGGGACACGTGGACAACATCAAGTTGATCAACGTGCTCATTTGGGGAGTCCCAGAAGGAGAAGAAAGGGAGAAAGGGGCAGAGAAAACATTTGAAGAAATAATGGCTGAAAACTTTCCAAATTTTATGAAAGACATGAATAAAACATCCAAGAAGTTCAAGGATCTCCATGTCAACTGAACTCAAAACCCCACACCAAGACACATTATAATCAAACTTTCAAAAGACCACAACAAAGAGAATCTTTTTTTTAAATTTATTTTTATTTATATATACTTTTAATTAGCTTCAGGTGTACAACAAAGTGCAATAGTTATACTTTTTACCCCTCAAAGAGAATCTTGAAAGCAGCAATAGAGAAGTGACTCATCACATATAAGGGATCCTCAAAAAGATTATTTGCAGGTTCCTCATCAGAAACTTCAGAGGCCAGAGATAGTGGGCAGATATAATCCAAGTGCTGAAAACTAAGTGTCAACCAAGAATCCTATAACTGGCAAAATTGTCCTTCAAAAGTGAGGGAGAGACTTCCGGTAAAATGGCAGAATAGACAGACGCTGTGCTAACTACCTCCCAGGAACACATCAAAATTACAAACAAATTATAAAGCATTCAACACTGGAGGTCCCCAGAACATTAGATGAAAAGAACCACTAAATGAAGAACTTAAAGAGGAAGGCCACGTCGGGTCTAGTAAGATGGGTGGAGACAAGAGCGGGTGAACCCCGTGAGGGAAGACCCAGCTGTGGGGAGGCTTCTCCAGTTGGGGGAGAGACCCTCCGGCCCCACACCAAGCTCACCAGCCTAGAGTTCCTTTGCCGGGAAGAGAAGTTCCACAATAGCTGGCAGTAAATTAGTGAGGACTCTCTTTGCTCAGCTCGGTGAGGCTAACAGCGACTAGAGAATCAGTGGGTCCGGCACACGGGCGTGCTTGCCAGTGAGCATTTACCTGGTTCCTGGTGGAGGGAGTAGCTGTGTGAGCTGCGCCCAGGAGCTTGCGGGGACAGACTGAACTGAGCACCTTTGGAGCAAAGGCTGAAGGTTTTCGGACTATTGTTCCCCTGGTGTGGAGCCTGCATGCGAGTGGTGTACAGGAGGGCGCCATTTTGTCAGGGTTGGGCCCTCCCACAGAGGGTCAGGTCCGGGACCTCATTGGTCTGGTGGAATTGGTGCAGAAGTGTGTGTGTGCGCGTGCGCGCATGCGGCCTTGGATCCCCACCCTCCGTCTGGCTTATACTGCGTTGCCAGGGAAACGCTGGGCGGGTGCCCTCCGGCTCCAACAGGCTTCTCACTGAGACCCGGGAGTGCGCGAGCCGCCTCAGTTTCCGGCTCTCCGCACTATCCTTGCAGAGTTACCAGGCTGGTGATTGGTTGTTGGGCTGCTCGGTCTGATCTGCAAGCGGCTGATTGGGACAGGCTGAGACTGGGAGTTGTCCTGGGAGTGTTGGGCCGTGAGCTGTGTGCCTGCGTGATCCAGCCAGGGCTCTCCTGGTGATCTATCTAATACACCAAAGCAATCCCAGAGCGAAAGCCAGAATGGGGAAACAAAGAAACATGTCACAAGTAAAAGATCAGAAGAAACCTCTAGAAATGGAACTAAATGAAACAGAGGGAGCCAAACTTTCAGAGACACAGTTTAGAACACTGATGATAAGAATGTTTAACAAACTTAGTGAGGGCATAAGGAAGGATAGAGAAATCATAAAAAACAACCAGTTAGAACTAAAGAATACAGGAACTGAAATGAAGAACACACTCGAAGGAATCACCAGTAGAGTAGATGAAGCAGAGGACTGGATCAGTGATTTGGAAGACAAAATAGCAGAAATCACCCAGTTGGAACAACAAAAAGAGCAAAGAATAAAAAACAATAAAAATAGTTTAAGAGCCCTATGGGACAAGGTGCAGCGAAACCACCCACACATCATAGGAATACCAGAAGGAGAAGAGAAGCAAGGGGTCGAGAATGTATTTGAAAAATAATGACTGAAAACTTCCCTACCCTGGTGAAGGAAATCAACACACATGCCCAAGAAGTGCAGAGGCTTCCAAACAAGCTGAACCCAAACAGGTCCACACCAAGACACATCATAGTTAACATGACAAAGGTTAAAGACAGAGACAGAATCCTAAAAGCAGCAAGAGAAAGACAGCAGGTTACATACAAAGGAACTCCTGTTAGACTAACAGCTGACTTGTCTACAGAAACTCTGTAGGCCAGAAGGGAGTGGCAGGAGCTATTCAAAGTGACACAAAATAAAGGCCTACAACCAAGATTGCTCTACCCAGCACGGCTATCACTTAAAATTGAAGGAGAAATAAAGAGCTTCTCAGAAAAGAATAAGCTTAAGGAATTCATTACCACCAAGCCAGCATTGTAAGAAATGTTAAAAGGGCTTTTTTAAACAAAAGAAAGGGCTAAACAAGGTAACCCAAGGAGACCAGGAATACAAATAACAAAATGGCAATACATATGCACCTATCAATAATCATTTTCAATGTGAATGGGCTAAATGCTCCAATCAAAAGACAGAGAGTGGCTGAATGGATAAGAAAAGAGGCCACATGTATATGCTGTTTACAGATGGAAGAAGATATTTCATGCAAATGGAAATGAGAAAAAAAAAAGCCGGAGTACCAATACTTATTTTGGACAAAATAGACTTTAAAATGACTACAATAAAAGTCAAAGAAGGACACTAGAACCCTAATAAACATCTATGCACCCAACATAGGAACTCCTAATTACATATAACAGATTTTAACAGACAAAGACAGAGATCAACATTAACACGATCATAGTAGGGGACTTCAACACCCCATTGTCACCAATGGACAGACCCTTTGGACAGAAAATCAACACAAAAGAGGGGCCTTAAATGACACTTTAGACAAGCTGGACTTCATTGATATTTTTGGAGCACTTCACCCTGAAAAAAACCAGAATATATATTCTTCTCAAGTACACATGGGACATTTTCCAAGATAGATCACGTTAGGCCACAAAACAAGTCTCAGTAAATTTAAGAAGATTAAAGTCATATCAAGCAGATATAAAGGAAAAACTGATGGTTGCTAGTTGGGAGAGGGGTGTGGATAAGGGAGAAGTGGAAGGGATTAGACAGCATAAATAGACAACTACAATATTGCCACAGGGATATGAAACACAGTTCGGGGTATATAATAATGCTGTAAAAATTTTGTGGCATGTCAGATAGTCACATGTCTTGTTAGGGAGACCACTTCATGGATGGAGTAAAGGCTTGATCACTGCACTGTATACCTGAAGCTGATGTTGTATAGTATTGTATGCCAACTGTAACTGAATATATACATAGTCAAGGGATGTGGAGTATACTGTGGAAGGAAGTCAAAGGAATTGTAATAGATATGTATGATATGGGGGGGGAGTGGGGTGGCGAACTGGGGGAGGGGGTTGTCACTTTGTGGGGTAAAGAGTATAGCTATTGCATGGTGTTGTACACCTGAAACTAATAAAAAGAAATGGAAAAAAAAAGTGAGGGAGAAAGTAAAACATTTCCACATAAACAATAGCTGAGGGAGTATATTACTATTATACCTGCCCTGCTAGAAATGCCCTGCAAGAAAAGCAGAGTCCTGCAGTGTGAAATGAAAGGACACTAGACAGTAACTTGAATCCATATAGAGAAATAAAGATCACAATAAAGGTACATACATGGGCAATTACAAAAGCTAGTATTTGTAACAATGGTTTATAATTGCACTTTTCTGTTTTCTATATGATTTAAGAGACTATATTTTTTAAATTATTAGTCTAAATGCTAATTGTACTATTGTAACTCCAAATCTTGTTTTATACACAATTGAAGAGACAAATGCATTTAAAAGAATTGTTAGTTTACGTATCTGGGCACACAATGTAAAAAGATGTAATTAGGTAGTATCAGCAACCAAAAGGGTTGGGGACAGAGCTGTAGAATAGCAGAGTTTTTGTATGTTATTGAAGTTAAGTTGGTATAAATTCAATTAGAGTGTTATAATTTTAGGATCTTAAATGTAATCTCCATGGTAACCACAAAGAAAACAGTTTTAGAATATATACAAAGGGAAATGATAAATGAACTGAAATATTTCACTCCAAAAAAGTTGACTAAACACAAAAGTAGACAGTAATACAGGAAATAAGGGACAGAAAAGCTCTAAGGCATATAGAAAACAAACAGCAAAATGACAGACTTCCTCCATATCAGTAATTACTTTAAGTGTAAGTGGATTAAACTCTCCAATCAGAAATTGGCAGAATGGATAAAAACACAAGACTCAACTCTATATGCTGTCTATAAGAGACTGAGTTGAGGTTCAATGACACAAACTGACTGAATGTGAAAGGATGGAAAAAGATATTTCATGCAAATAGTAACCAAAAAAGAGCAAAGTTTAGTAGCTACACTAATGTCAGAAAAAATATATTTTAAATTTAAAAATTACAAGACACAAACAACAGTATATATTTTAAAAAGGTTGAACACAAGGGCCGGCCGAGTGGCTCAGTTGGTTAAGAGCTCACTCAAGAGTGCGAGCTGAGCTCTGAGCAATGGCGGTTCGATGACAGCCCAAGCTGAGTTGCCATTGAGCTGCCAAAAGGTGGCAGGATGGCTCAGCTAAAAACCAAAAGAAAACAAAACAAACAAACAAACAAACAAACAAAAGGTTCAACACAGCAAGAAGATAGAACAAATATAAACATGTCTTACTTAATGTCAGACCATCAAAATATATGAAGCAAAAACTGATAGAATGGACAGGAGAGATAGACAGTTCTACAATAATAGTTGGGAACTTCAATACACTAATCACAATAATGGACAGAGCAACCAAATAGGAGATGAGTAAGAAAACAGAGGACTTGGATTGCCCCAGTGGCGCATTGGTTAGGAGCTGGCTTGGGATGCCAGCTCTGAGCATCGGGGCCCCAGTTCAGATCCCACATATGAGGGCCAATGACACTGCCCTCTATAGCTAAGATGGTGAATTACAGCTCCACCTGGTTGCCTCTATAGCTAAGATGGCCAGCGATGGTGTGGGCTGCAGCCCCTGCTGCAGTGGGGTGCCATAGGCTACAGTGAGTGGCCGGCAGCCAGCATGAGCTGCCAAGAGCCGCAGTGAGTGGCCATACAGAGGCTGGTGAGGGACTGCCTCACCTAGGAAGAGCGCAATGACAATACCAACATGGGCCACTGAAGCGACATCCTCCACAACTAGACTGAAGAACAAAAAGACAGCAACTTGTCTGTTCCCCTTCCCTGGTTCCCCTTCCCCAATTCCACAATTAAAAAAAGAAAACAGAGGACTTACACAATAGACCACCTAGATCCAACAGACATATACAGAACAGTCTACCCAACAACAGTATACACATTTTCTCAAGTACACATTGGACATTTCCAGGATAGACAATATTATAGGCCACAAATTAAGTCTCAATAGATTTTAAAAGATATGTGTCATATAAAGTATCTTCTCTGACCACAAGGGGATAAAGTTAGAGATCGATAACAGAAGGAAAACTGGAAAATTCATAAATTTGTGGAAATTAAAAAAACACATTTTTAAACACAATGGATCAAAGAAGAAGTCATAAAGGAAATTGAAAATACTTAGAAAAAAATGAAAATAAAGACACAACATACCAAAACTTATGGGACATAGCAAAAGCAGTGCTAAGGGGGAAATTTATAGCTATAAATGCTTACATTAAAAAACAAGAAAGAAGAGCCCGCCGAGTGGCGCGGTGGTTAAGCGCTGGCTTGAGAAGCCAGCAGCCCCAGTTCGGGTCCCAATTGTGAGGGCCAGTGACACTGCCCTCAAAAAAAAAAAAAATAGGTGGGTTTGAGCCGGCCGAGTGGCGCAGTGGTTAAGTGCTGGTTAAGTGCTGGCTTGGGAAGCCAGTGGCCCTGGTTCGGGTCCCACATATGAGGGCCAGTGATACTGCCCTCAAACAAAAACAAACAAACAAAAAAAAACAAGAAAGATCTCGGGCCAGCCGAGTGGCACGGTAGTTAAGCGCTGACTTGGGAAGCCAGCGGCCCCAGTTCAGGTCCCACATATGAGGGCCAGTAACACTGCCCTCAAAAAAACAAACAAAAAACAAGAAAGATCTCAAATCAATAACTAACTTTATAACTTAAGGAACTACAAAAAGTTGAAAAAAAAATAAATCCAAACCAAATGGAATGAAATAATAAAGAGCAGGTATAATAAAATAGATGAAACCAAAAGTTGGCTCTTCAGAAACATCAACAAAATTAGCACACCTTTAGTTAGATGGACTAAGCTTAAAAGAAGATTCAAATTACTAAAATCATAAATGAAAGAGGGGTTGTTACTACTAACTCTACAGAAATAAAAAAGGTTATAAAAGAATACTGTGAATAATTGTATATCAACAAGCTGGATAATCTAAATGAAGTGGACTAATTTCTAGAAACACAAAACATACCAAGACTAAATCACAAAGAAATGGAAAACCTAAATAGTCTTATAACTAGTAAGCAGATTGAATCAGTAATAAAAAAAAAAAAACCTACTGAAAAATAAAAGCCCCAGACATGATGGCTTCACTAGTGAATTCTATCATACATTTAAAGAAAAACTAATACTAGTCCTTCTCAAACTTTTACAAAAATTAAAGAGGAAGGAACACTTCTTAACTCATTTCCTCAGGCCAGGATAACCCTGAAAAGCCAGACAAAGGGGCCAGCCAAGTGGCTCAGTTGGTTAAAAACTTGCTTAATAGTGCGAGCTCTGCACAACAGCGTTGTCAGTTCAAGTCCCACATGGGCCAGTGAGCTGTGCCCATGCTGATCTGCCACTGATCTGGTCAAAGCATGTGCTCTTAGCAGCAAGGTTGCCAGTTCGACACCTGTATGGGATGGTGGGCTGACCCCGCCTCCCGCCGCAACTAAGATTGAACAGGGCACCTTGAGCTGAGCAGCCACCAGCCGCCGACAGGTGGCTGGATGGCTCAGAGTGCAACAAGGTTGCTGGTTCGACTCCTGCATGGGATGGTGGACTACGCTCCCCCACAATTAGATTGAAAGTGGTGACTGGACTTAGAGCTGAGCTTGCACCCTCCACCACTAAGATTGAAGGACAACAACTTGACTTGGAGCTGATGGGTCCTGGAAAAACAATGTTCCCCTTCCCCAACACTGTTCCCATCCCGAATTCCCCAATAAAAATCTAAAAATAAAAAAGGCTCGTTCTACGCCATGGGGTCTTGGCAGCGTTGGCTGCTTTTGGGTGGGGTGTTGCTTCGGGCTGGTAGCGGGGCCCGTGCCCTCCTTGGGGGAAGCGGAGTAATGGTTTGTCAGTGCTAGTTATCTGGCGCTGAGAATGAGACCCTAAAACAAAGAAGAACACAAGTCATGTCCCGAGGACTTCCAAAGCAGAAACCTATAGAAGGTGTTAAACAAGTTATAGTTGTGGCTTCCGGAAAGAGGGGAGTTGGAAAGTCTACTACAGCAGTGAACCTTGCAGTTGCAATAGCAGCAAATGATTCGTCAAAGGCAATTGGTTTGTTAGATGTGGATGTGTATGGCCCTTCAATTCCAAAGATGATGAATCTGAAAGGAAATCCAGAATTATCACAGAGTAACCTAATGAGGCCTCTTTTGAATTATGGTATTGCTTGTATGTCCATGGGCTTCCTAGTTGAAGAGACTACCCCAGTTGTTTGGAAAGGCCTTATGGTAATGTCAGCCATTGAGAAACTATTGAGGCAGGTAGATTGGGGTCAACTGGACTATTTAGTTGTTGACATGCCACCAGGAACTGGAGACGTGCAGTTATTGGTCTCACAGAATATTCCCATTGCAGGTTCTGTGATTGTCTCCATGCCCCAGGACATCGCACTGATGGATGCACACAAGGGTGCTGAGATGTTTCGAAAAGTCCACGTGCCTGTAAGCATTGCGAGTCACTGTTGTGAAAATACAAGCCATTTCTGACTGAAGCAGCAAGTCATTGAGAAATACAATCTTAGCTTTAGTTCTGTGCAGAAATCTATATGAAAATCCTACTTCATCTTTATGGTTACTTTAAAAACACATATATACATAAGTGCAAAAATGTATACATGTTATATTAATCAAGAAAAATTCTAAAATATCTTTCAGGAATGAGTTTTCTAAACAAGTACTACCTCTCTCAAATATTTGCAGTTCTCACTGACCCCTCCCCCAAATAAATAACAAGAGTACTTTAGGAAATTATGTAGATGGATACACTTGAATAGCTCACCAGTGGGAAAACAGGTGGAAAATATGACTTTTCCCTTCTATCTCCTACAATTTAACTCATTTATAGCTCATCATCTTCTAAAAAGTATCTATACAATTTTCTATACATGATAGCAAAACAGAACAAATTTAAAATGCAGTAAAAATAAGACAAAGGACAATTAAAATCAAGTGGAGTCAAAAGTGAAATCTGTAAACAAATTGCATTGCACACCACAAGGAACTTAAATGCATGCTAGAAGCTTGCCATTAATGTTCTAGCAGCCACAGGGAAAGAAACATAGGACAATTATAAAACTGTTCATTTCGGGGCTAGCCGAGTGGCGCATTGGTTAAGAGCTAGTTTTGGGATGCCAGCGGCCCCGGTTCGGACCCCACATATGAGGGCCAGTGACACTGTCCTCTACAGCTAACAACAGCTCCACCTGGAGCTGGGCTGTGCGAGCTCCGGCAACGGTGTAGGCTGCCCCTGCTGCAGTGGGCTGCCATAGGCTACAGTGAGTGGCCGGCAGCCAGCGTGAGTGGCTGGCAGCCAGCGTGAGCTGCCAATAGCCGCGGTGAGCAACATCCAGAGGCCGGTGACTGATCTGCCTCATCCGGGAAGAGTGCAATGACAATACCAACATGGGCCAGTGAAGCAACATCCTCCGCAACTAGACTGAAGAACATAAAGACAGCAACTTATCTGTTACACTTCCCTGATTCCCCAATGCTGTTCTCCTCCCCCAATCCCCAAATAAAATCTTAAAAAAAAAAAATCTAAAACAAAGAATCACCTAAAAAAACAAGGAATAGAAGGAAATTACCTCAACATAATAAAAATCATATTTTAAAAATCTACTGTGATGATCATAATTAATGATGAAAAGACTGAAAGAAAGCTTTTCCTCTAAGATGTTCACTTTCACCACTTCTATTCAACATAATATTGAGAATGCTAGTCAGAGCAGTTATGCAAGAAAAAGAAATAAAAGTTATCCAAACTGGAAAGGAAGTAGTAAAATGATCTGTTTATAGATGATATGACCTTATATGTAGAAAACTGTGAAGATTCCACACACAAAAAAATGTGAGAACTAATAAATGAGTTCACCAAAGTAGCAGAATACAAAACACACAAAAATCAGTTGCATTTATATATACAAATAATGAACTGAAAAGGAAATTACAAAAACAATTCCATTTATAATAGCATCAAAAAGAATACTTAGGAGGTGAAACCAAGGAGGTGAAAGACTAGTACAATGAAAAGTACAGAACATTTCTGAAAGAAAGAAGATGAAAATGGAAACACACCCCATATTCATGGAGTAGAATACTTAATATTGTTAAATACCAATACTACCAAAATGATCTACATATTCAATGCAATCTCTATCAAAATCCTAATGACATTTTGTGCAGAAATAGAAAAACCCATCCTAAAATTCATATGGAATCTCAAGAGACCCCAAATAGAAAGAAAAAAGAACAAAATTAGAGGACTCATGCTTTCCGACTTCAAAAATTACTACAAAGCTGCAGTGAACAAAACAGTGTGGTACTGGCAAAAGAACAGGCATACACACCAATGGAATAGAATAGAGAAACCAGAAATAAAGCCTCACAGATATATGTGATTTTCAAAAACAGTGCCAAGACCATGTAATAGAGTAAGGACAGTCTTTTCAATAAATGGTGCTGGGAAAACTGGATATCCACATGTAAAAGAATGATGTTGGACTCTTACCTAACACTACATATGAAAAATGAAATGGATCAAAGAATTAAATGTAAGACCTAAAACAATTATACTTGTAGAAGAAAACATAGGACAAACGCTTCAGGATAATGGATTTGGGAACAATTTCTTGGATATGACAACAAAGGCAAAGGTAACAAAGGACAAATAGATAAATTGAACTTCATGAAAATTTAAAAATTTTGTGCATCAAAAATTTTTAGAGTAAAAAGACAACCCACAGAACAGGAGAAGATATTTACAAATCATGTATCTAATAAGGAATATATAGAGAACTCTTAAAACTCAACAATCTATAAAGAACCCAATTCAAAAATGGGCAAAAGAATTGAATAGACATTTATCCAAAGAATATATACAAGTATGGCCAATAAGCACATGAAAAGATGATTAACATCACTAATAATTATGGAAATACAAGTAAAAACTATAAGATACCACCTCAGAGGGCCAGCCCTATGGCTCAGTTGGTTAAGAGCTTGCTCAAGAGTACGAGCTGAGCTCTGAGCAGCAGCAGTTCGATGCCCAGCCCGAGTTGAGCTGCCACTAAGCTGCCAACAGGTGGCAGGATGGCTCAGCTAAAAAAAAAAAAAAAGATACCACCTCATGCCCATTACTATGGCTTCTATCAAAATAACAGAAAACAACATGTGTTGGCAAGGATGCAAAGATTTGGAACTTTTGTGCACCATTGGTGAGAATGTAGAATGATACAGTCACTGTGGAAAACAGTATGGAGGTTGCTCAAAAAATTAAGAATAGAATTATCATATGACCCAGCAATTCCCCACTTCTGAGTATATAACCAAAAGAATTGAAAGCAGGTCTCAAAGAGATATTTGTACACCCATGTTCATAGCAACTTTATTCACAATAGCTAAAATGTGGAAGTGACCCAAATGTCTATCAATAGATGAATGAGAAAGTGTGGTCTATACATACAATGCAATATTATTCAGCCTCAAAAAGGAAGGAAATTCTGACACATGCTACAACATGGATGAACCTTAAGGACATTATGCTAAGTGAAATAAACTAGTCACAAAAGGAAAATCATTGTATAATTCCACTTATGCAAATACCAAAAGTAGTCAAATTTTTAGAGACACGAAGTACATTAGTGGTTGCCAGGGGCTGGCGGTGGGTGGGCACTGGGAAAATGGGGAGAGACTGATAATGGCTAATGTTCTGAAATTATACAGTAGTATCGCACAACTTTTGAATATGCTAAAAACCACTGAGTTGTATAGTTTAAGATAGTGAATTTTATGGAATGAGAACTATATCTGAATGAAAATAAATAAAAACAGTCATCATAAAAACGAATATATCGAAGAACATTTTATGTGAATCTAGTTTACAAATTTAAATATATTCAATGACTATCTTAATATACGAGGTGTGATAAAAAATACGGTGAATGTTTAAATTTTTAAAAATGTATTACAGTAAAAGACACATTACCATTAATCCCTTCAAAATACTCCCTCGCTTCGAACACACTTATCCCATCGTTCTTGCCACTTTCTTTCCTGAGTGTCTTTAGTTACGCTGTCGTGGCTGCTGCAATGTCCTGAATTGATTCAAAAAGTTTTCCTTTCATGGTCATTTTGACTTTGGGCAAGAGCAATAAATCACATAGTGCCAGATCTGGCGAATAAGGTGGATAAGGACACACTGTATGTTTTTATTTGACAGAAATTGCCATACCAGAAGCTATATGTGACACAGAGCATTGTCATGAGGGAAGAGGAAGTAAAGAAACCAAAGAGGACTTCCAGAACTGCTTCAGAAAGTGGCAAGAACAATAAGATAAGTGTATGCGAAGTGAGGAAAAGTATTTTGAGGGGGATTAATGGCAATGTGTCTTTTACTGTGTAATAAATTTTTTAAATTTTAAACATTCACTGTATCTTTTGCTCACACCTCATATTCTTGAATTCATAATGATATTTTATAGCATAAGATTATCTTCAAGAATTCGGGAACATATGAGAAAAGAATATATTGATAAGAAGAATGGATATTCCATGACCCTTGGTTTCAACAAAATGAAATGTTTAAAATGCTGCTAAGGGCTGGCCAAGTGGCTCAGTTGGTTAAGAGCTCGCTCAAGAGTGCAAGCTGAGCTCTGAGCAACGGCGGTTCGATGCCAGCCTGAGCTGAGTTGCCGTTGAGCTGCCAACAGGTGGCAGGATGGCTCAGCTAAAAACAAAAAACAAAAAACAAAAGCAAAAAATAAAATGCTGCTAAAAAGAATACATTCATTTAAAAGATTCAAGCTTTCCTTAAGACAAGTTTTTAGTGAACAAATAAAGTTGGAGAATTTGATGAACTGATCTGCTGGCAAACTGACTATGAGCAGTCGTTCTCAAACTTTAGCATGCATGGGACCTGTTAAAACATCGATTGTAGGGCTGGCCGAGTGGCGCGGTGGTTAAGCGCTGGCTTTGGAAGCCAGTGGCCCCAGTTCGGTCCCACATATGAGGGCCAGTGGCACTGCCCTCACAAAAAAAAAAAAAAAAAAAAAAAAACATCGATTGTAGGGCCCCACAGCCAGGGTTTCTGGCCCAGTAGGTCTGGATAGGAGGCTGAGAATCTGCATTTCTAAAATTCCCAGGTGATGCTGCTGCTGCTGGTGGGGAGCAAAGAGAACCACTGCAGTAGAGCAGTGCCTGGACAGAGGGTGTGCTCCATAAACAGGGGTGAATGGGTGAATGAATGACAACCAGACTGACCTTGCCCTGGCCTCTGGATCTTCTATGTACACCTGAAGCCCACTGTCCAGGGCCCCCATCACACCTCTGGCAGCCTCAGACCCTTCCCCACTCCAATGGGCAGGTGGAGGAGGTGAGGCCCATAAGGCCTACCTGTATCTTGGGGCTCATCAGTGGACCCAGGACTTGAACTTCTATCTCCATACCCAGGCCCAGGGATCTCTGTGAAACCCGTGGCTGCCTTCCTGGCAGTTGGACATGTCCCAGGAATGCTATTGTCATCAGAAAATGAGCTGACAGGAAAGGGCAGCAATGTTGGCTAGTCCCTCAAAGGGTGGGAGGCCCCAGACTGCTGGCCTAAGTGTGGCAGCAGCTACCAGGAGTTGCTGGCACTACAGTAGCATAGCCCTTCTCACAGCCCTGAGAGGAGGGGGGCCCGTCTCACCATTCTGCAGATGAGGAAGCAGAGTCTCCAAAAGGTGTTACCTTTGGCCTGAGGTCATCCAGTGAGGAACTCCTCTCAGTCACAGCTGGGGATTGAGGTGCTGGTGCCCACCAGGGGTTGTGGGAGGAGAAACCCCAAGTGACAAAGAAACCATCTCTTCCCCAAGGTTCCACAACTTGGAGTCTTCCAGAAATACCAGCCCTTGCATAAGGCCTGTCATTTCCTTCATAGACCACAGCCTGCAGGATAGTGGGTTCCATACCAGACCCCAGTGGGTGGAGGGCAGGAAGGAGTGGGCGCCAGAGAAAGGCTCAGAGTAGCTGTGGCCAGTGATTACAGGGCTGGGCCACCCCACCCAGACCCACCACATAGATCAGAGGAACCCAAATCCAGTGGGATGGGCATGGAGTGGAACAGATGGGTCCAGGGAGTCAGAAGAGAATGCTGTGAAGTTCCCTAGGTCCAGCCCACCACTCTGGACAGCTGGAGGCTGGGGCTTTAGGTTAAGGCCTCCCTGAGGCCTCTCCCAACCTCCGCTGCCATCACCCTAAGCCCCACTTAGCCTCTTCTTTGCCCCCCAGCCCTACCACTGGACTCGAGGTCCCAGGCCCCCTGCCCATAGCACCATGGAGCAGGCAAGCCAGAGAAAGCCAGGCAGGCAGGCCCCAGTCTCGTGGTCAGGGAGGGGCCCAGGCCTGTGCTGAAGAACTTGGCCAGCCCAGAGCAGCCACAGGCAAAACTACATGGGGGTTCCATTTTCAACATGGAAAAAAATAGCAGGAGGTTATGGAGAGAGAGAAGAGGAAGAGGGCAATAGGAGAGGATAAGAGGGCATAGGGTGCCAGAGAGAGAGAGGGCTATACACAATGACAGGGACAGAGGCTGGGAGGAGGTGAAACAGAATCAGAGACAACAGCAGTGAAACAGAAGGACTTTTGAAATAGCTCAGAGCAAATCAGTTGGGTTGAAGGGAAAGGAAGCAATGGAGAATGAACTGCCCGCAGTCTGGGAGAACCAGTGCCCATGGGTCCAGCCTGATGGGGGTCCAGGCCATAGACACCATACAGCCCAGACTCGTGGGCAGGCTATGGTCCCAGCTCAGTGGGCCAGCAAGAGGACCAATTTACACTCTGTAGTGCCCACTGCATGTGGGCACCTAGGAAGCTCCTAGGAGAGCATGGAAGTCAGCAAGGGAGGCCAGGCTTGGTCGGGTTAGGGGAGCTAGGCAGGAAGTGCCTGGGGCAGAGCCAGGCCCTTGAATTCCAGGCAAGTGGGCACCGGGCACTGTGCTCAGTGATTTGTGCACATCAATGCTTTTTCCTATTGCGTAGAAACAACTATTATTATCCCCATTTGACAGATGGGGAAACTGAGGATCAGAGAGGCAAAGAAACATGCCTGGGGACTCACAGCAAGTAAGGGCCAGAAACAGGATTTGACCCCGGCCACAGCGTGTGTGCATCTTTAATGAAGGCCATGATATTCTGCCTTTCAGGCATCCACTCTGCCCTACACACAACCCATCCTCACAGGACCCATAGGCTGGTGGGTAAAATGCCATACAGAGAAACCTGACAAATTGTCCTTGCACGCCCACAAGGAAAGGCTTAGCTGCCCCTTGCAGGGGGGTAGAGTACAAGTAGTTGCATGGGTTATTGAGGCTTCACCATTTTGGAGGAAACATTAATGATTCCCAGTCCAGTAAGCTAAGATTACAACACAGTTTCTAGTTAATAAGTTCTAGCTGGGCTAGTGTTGCAAGACCAAACAGGCAGGACCCTGGGCCTTACTGCCATACTCTGCCCTAGCCCATTCAGTCCCCCTGGTGACCTAGGCTTTCTAAAGTGACCTGTGTGCCACTGGGTCAGGGACATTCCCTCTGGTGATCTGGCTGAGGGAGGAGCACATTGACAAGCCCTTCACAAGTAAAAACAATTCTGCTCTCCCCCAACTCCCCCCCCTTTTTTTGAGAGAGAGAGAAATAGAGATCCCTCCTCTTACATTTAAAATTCAAACTCTGTGCTGAACTCCACAAACCATAGAGTGGAAGCCTACCTGACCAGATCATTCTTGAGTTTAGCCAGTCAGCTCTGCCTCCAAAGCCATCAGGGAGGTCCCACTTCTGCTTCCTCCAAGGTAGCCAGCCCAAGGCAAGCCCCATCTGCTCTGTCTGGGACAATCATGGGAGTCTCCTTACTTGGCTTCCTATCCCACTCACTCTATCTTGGTGATCTTAAAACCTATATGGCTTCCCACTGGCTAACAATAAATTCCAGTTCCTTCCCAGGGCCCCTCAAGGCACATCTCCCACTCTTTCCAGCTCATTTGCTCAGCTCCAGCCATACTGAGCATATTAGTTGCATTCCCACCTCAGGGCCTTTGCACTACCTGTTCCTTATGCCTGGGATTCTCCTCTAGGAAACTTATACTTTAGGGCAGATACTTGTTCAGATCTCAACTCAAATGTCCCCTCCACACCAGGATTTTCCCAAATCTCTCCTTTTAATGTATTCATGGCACCCATTACTGCCTAAATAATCTGACTTGCGTGTGGGTTGATGTCTGGTGCCCTTCTGGTAGGTCAGCTCTGTAAGGAAGGGGAGTCTTATTTCCTTATAACCTCTGTACCTTACCTAGTGTCAATAAACATTTATTTAAAGACTGATGACCCCTCATGGATACAGGGAGACCACCTAGCCTGCCACTCAAGGCCATTTATGACTGGGCCCTAACACAGTAGCACCTTTCTGGCTTCTACCCTATCATTCCCTCTCATGAACCCTGAGCACATCCCTTAAAACACAAGGCCATTTCACTCCATACTTTTGTCTGTGACATTCCCTCTGCCCGAAATTCCCTTTCTTCGTTTTCCCATCTGGCAAACTGCTACGCAGTCTTAAAAGCCCAACCCAAATACCCCTTCCTTGTATAAAAGGGGCTGCTGCTGAGTTCTCAAGGGGCCCTTCACAGCTTCAAAGCCAGGCTAGTCTCAGTCCTTACCCACCCTCCTCAGCTCTGGCACCTTGGATCCCAGTAATCATTGGGCATTTCTGCATTTATTCTGCATAGGACCAAAATATTGGTATTCATTATTAATACTGGATGCCTCCAGAGCCATGAAGCTGCACAGCTGCTGGGGTGCTGTGACCATCATGGACCCTGTGCTCGGCCTGCAGTTGTCAATACAAACTGGGTCCCCAGGTGCTATGATACCACAGGGAATAGAGGGATGAAGAGGGAGAGATAGGGGGGTTAGGAGAAGGCCAGGATCCCCAATTGAGGTTCCTGGTTCCTTCCCCCTGGAGACTCTTCAGGAAGAATGATGGGGGAAAAGGTCTCTGTTAACACACACCACCCTTGGACTTCAGATAGGAAGTGCTAGGCTCTAAGAGAAAGGACATGGCCTGGAAGAAGAGGAGGGCAGCAATCCAGCCCAGGAGGTGGTGGGCTCTCCTGAGAACAAGTTGTTTCCTCCCCCACAATCTCCTTCCACACCCTCAACCCCAAAGTACCCTAGAAGTGCACAGAGGCCCAGTCTGGCTCGAGAGAAACACCATAACTTCCACCATCAGAAAGGATACTCAAGCCCTGAGAAGCTAGGAAGGGGATGGTTAGAATGGGGTGCAGTGGGGTGGCAATGGGCTCGGGTGCCCCCCTCAACACCCTGTGAATCAACTGGTGGGGGGTCTAATATAGCAGCATGGTGGTGCTTCCTGGGTGTGCCTTAGGGGCGGATGATGCAGACTGGAGATGTGGGTATTTAATATGAAAATTGTAAATTCCTGTGAGAGCAGGAATATTACAAAGTTTTGTTTCCAGCCCTAGACAGAGGCCTGGCATGAGCAGGAGACCAGCAAATATGTGGACAGAAGCACAGTAGCAAAGGGTACAAGGGGGCAGGGGTGACAGTGGAGTTGACACGGGACCCTGGAGGTGAGAGTGGGGTATAGCACTATCCTGGGCAGCTGTCCCACCTTCCCCTGACATATTCCTCATCCCCAGGACCCTGGGTACTAGGTCATCTTGGAGTCCTGGGGGACTGAGGGGGACTGGGATGGGCTGCTCCAGACACCCCCACTGGTAAAGGGGCAGCAGGAGCCCTAGGCTGAGCTGGCAGCCCTTTAGGAGTCCTGTTTCCAACTTGTGGCAACACCTTTTGCTTTGGAGAAGGAGGGACAGTGCCAGACCTGCCTGCCTGGAATAAAAGGCTGAAATGCCTCCTGAGCACTGGCCCTTAGAGGTCACAAACCACATCCTCCACCCCTTTCTAACTTGGGCTATGTTGCAAGGCCATGCTCTAGAGGCCATTTCCAAAGGCCCTAGATGCAGGATCCACCTCCAGGAGGGAAGGCCTTTCCACCCAGCTGTCTCCTCTCTACCCAGCTGTCTCCTCTCCCAGTCTGCCATGGGCCTGCAGCCCTCCATTAGCCGACCCTCACTGGCTTCTGAGCTCATGGCTTTAGCTCTTGACTTAGATGGGAGAAGAACCAGCAGGTAGGTTGGATAGGTTGGTTTGATTAACTCTTGCTTGTCCAAGGTTACCCTGGGCAAAGGTGGGAAGGTGGGTTGTGAGCCTCTCTAACACCTGCTTTCCTAGATGAGAGAGAGAGGTCAGAAGGAACAAAGCACAGGAGACTAGTATCTTGGTTTTTCTCTTCTCTCAAACTTGGGTAGAGGAGTGGGCAGGAGACATGTGTCCAGGCAGCGGAGACACATACGCCCTCATAGACATGAAGACACACAGATACTCACCTCACAGGCAGTCACCCAAACACACCCACTCCACAGACACTCCTTGGACATACACCCCACACACCGCAGCCGAGATGCTCTGGCATTCTCTCTCAGGGACTGTGTGGCTGAGCCCCAGGGGCTGGGAGCCACTGTGCCCTGGCCTGTCCCAGGTCCTGGGTAGATATTTGTCTACAAATGACTGTGTGGACAGAGACTGTCATGTCCACAGGCACCAGAACCACAGCCTGCCCTGTGTCAGGGACACTCCACTCAGCTGAGATAAGGCAGTACAGGCCATAAGCCAAGAGCACCACTCCCAGATGATCAGCCAGCTAATGGAGGGGGCAAAGAGTGACAGCAGCTCCCTCTTGTGGGCTTGGGGAGGTGCCCAGGTCTGGCTAGCTGTGTCTAGACATGGAAGGAATGGTGTGAGTGGCAGGGTGACCTGGTGAGTACTAAGGAGGCATCTTCAAACCCTGGCCTCCAATCCAGAGGGAGTCAGGGAGGTTTGAGGGGGAACAGGAGAAGGAAGACCGCCTCACCTCAGGATGGAGGGAGCACAGCACCACCCCTAATCATAACAGTGTCATGATAAAGAGGCTAGGGGCCAGGCACTTTCTGTGTGCAATCTCATTTGCATTGCCAGAAGCGCTGTAAGGAAGAACTTGAGCACCCATTTTATAGATGGGAGTACTGAGGCCTTGAGAGGGGAGGGAATAAGTCACCCAAGAGGTAAGCCTGTGCAATGACCTTATCCACTACCAACCTAAACCCACCAGATGCTTCCCTCCATGAGTAAGTGCTGCCCTGAAAGTCTCAGCCTCATCTCTTGGGCCACCCCAAACCCATTGCTCCATGGTCCCTGCAACCCAGGGTGAGGTGACTCCCTGACTCCCTGAGAACCTGTCTGTGAGGCTCCAAAGGAGGAACTCCAAGGATTCTCGCAGAGCCCACACAGGGTGGGGAGGAGAGTACAGAACCGTCCCCGCCCTCCAGGCCCCAACTCTCTCTCTCTCTCTCTCTCTCTCTCTCTCTCTCTCTCTCTCTCTCTGTCAAATCAGGAAAGGCAAACAGAGCCAGAGGTCAGAAGAAGAGGCCAATGGCTGGTCACCTCAAGTGGCAGGCAGACTATGCAGTCAGCATGTTAGCCATCCATATGCATCTCTCCATCTCTCTGGCTCAGTTTCCTCTTTCATGAAATGGGTTAGTGGGAGGGTTTGAGAAGACATGAGTGAAATCTTGGCACATGCCTGGCCTGGGGCAGGCACTCTGCACTGCAGAGTACTAACTGGCTGCCTCAGTTTCCCCAACCGGACCCTGAGGGGGATGCAAAGGAGCCCAAGTCCTTGCTGGTATGAACTTCAGGGCAGGGCAAGGCGCTCCAGGGAGCAGTGCCAAGTAGCACTGAGGGACCAATTTTTTTTTTTTAAACGCAGAAGAGTCAACCTTTCTCCAACTCCTGTACCTCTCACCTGGTGGGGGCTTCCAGCTCTAAGGCGGATGGAGCTAAAGAAGGCTGCCTTCCAAGGTGGGCCAAACGCCTTCCACCACCCACCACTGACCCAGGTCCTCAGGCACAGGCTGAGGCCCGAACAGTCCCCACTACGGGCGCTGGGTGACCAACTCTCTAGTGGGGCAAGACCCTTGGGGGTCTGGGGCACTGGCGGGGTGTCTAGAGCCTTTGTAGGCACACCCATCCCTATTCCCCAGCCCGGGTGCAAACAGCAGGTGCTCCTCCCCCGACAAGGGGTCCGGCCGCCGATGGGGCGACCCCCGACCCAGCAGGCACTCACCCGGGCGCAGAGCGCGGGGTGCGGGCCAAAGGAGAAGGAGCACGGCACCCAGACACGCGGTAGCCAGCACGCGCCGCCGCCAGCAGCGCCTCCCCATACTGTGCCCGCGCTCAGGGCTTGCAGTCCGGGTGTCCAGCGGGGCGGTGGCGCCAGCCGGAGATCCGCCCCAAGACCCGCCCTGGCCCGCCCTATGGCGCGTACCAAGGCGCGTGGCGCGCGGCGCGGGGGTGTGAGATCCCTGCTCACTGGGGACGCGGGGGCAGCAGGAATGCGGCGCTGGCCTCTGAGGGCTGGAGAAGTGGGTGAGGGCAGGTCGGCAGGCCTCATCCAGTCTCCATTCCCCCGACCTGACAGCCGTCCAGGACGAGGAGGGTGGAGCATGGGTGGAGGGGACCTGTTGCTGGTGAGGCTCCGCCCCTTTCAGTTTGCCTTGGGTGCTGCCATCTCCCACGGAAGGCCAAGAAGCATTATCACAGTGGCGGGTAGGCGTGGCCGCAGTGTCCCCTTGCTGTTTTGGTGCCTTACAAGCCATGGGGCCAAAGGCTATACATGACTCCTCCTGAGTCTCCATCCTTTGGATCAGGCCTAAGAATGTCCATCCCTCCCCACAAGGCCACCCTGTAGCCTTGTTTCCCACAGATGTCTTCAGGTTCTGCCTGAATCCTGGTAGGTCCTGGCCAAACTCTGGGAGGAAAGGCAGGGGTCTCAGTTCACATCCCTCCCTGGATATCAGGAGTATTGGGCCCCAGACAACTGCTCGAGACTCCAGATAAGCACTCAGAACTCCTGTGTGTGAGGGGAAGAGAGCAAAGTCCCACCTTGGAAAGAAAAACCCATCCAGCTAGCCCTATGGGGTGAGAGACCAGGATTGACCCCAGTGTCTTGATGTCCAGAGGGCAGGCTAGCAGGAGACCGGAGGGTGCAGCTGCTGCTGTATGCACAGGTGTGTATGTGTGCACCCACAGTTAGTGTGGGTGTGTTGGAAAAGCTGCTACAGTAAACTACAATTTTTTAACAGCTCTTGAAAAAATCTGGTGATTCCAAACCCTGCTGGTGCCACTTCAGGAAAGTCATCTAACCTCTCTGTGCCCCAGTTCCCTGTACAGTGGGATAGTACTAGAACACATCTCATCATCTATTGAAGAATGAATGAAATACAGGACATGTTTGGAACAGTGTCTGGCATACAGTGAGTGCCATCTAAGTACTTGATGTTAGTGATTAACTTTCACATTTACTGTCTCTTTCTTGCAAGTGACTTTGATTTCTGTTACAGTGGTATAAAAATTCTTTCCTATTACATTTATTTAAGTTTTAAATGTCTACTTAGGAAGCATATCAAGTAAATAATAGTTCTTCTGGCTTAAAGATATGGCTCCAAATGATAATGACAGGTCTCAAATGGCAGAATGGTGGGAAACTCAGCTCTCAGATTAAGCCAGAAGCTCCTTATTATGGCTTTCCAGGCAATCTAGACAGAGAGCTTTTGGGAGCGTCTAGCTCACTCCAGGACTGCTTGTAGTCAGGGCTGCTGCTGCTCTGGACCTGGGACCCAGGATTTCCAGGTCACCCAAACCCCCGGGGGCCCCAAATCTCATCCACTCCCGCGTTCCTGAGCTTCCCCCAGACCAGCATTATTTGTAGGGAGATCTAGACCCTGGAGCCCTTAAGGTAGGAGTCTTGTCCTCTTAGACTGCCATCTGGTGGCCAACGTTGAGAACAACATCTCAGCCCACACCTTGTCCAGAAAAGTCCCTAGAGACTCCTTCCCTGGAGGCCCATGAGGTGGCCATGTAGAATCTTGCGGTAGGAGGCCCAGGGCCTCATAGCTTGCCTGAGATGATGCCCTTTGCAGCCTCTGTTTTTTTACAGGGGTTCATTCATGCATGCGTCCTTTCATTCATTTACTAGATACCCATTCTGTGCTGAAGTTCCAGAGGAGAGAACACGACAAATATGCTCTCTGCCCTCATGGAGTTTTTATTATAAATGAGGGAGGACATAGGAAATAGGAATAAATATATAAAATCATGACAGGTAGTAAGTGCTGCGAAGGAAATAAAGCAGAATAAAGGGATGGAAAGTTTATATTGCACACAGGAGGATGGTAGGGGCAGGCCTCAGGGAGGATGTCACTTTGAGCTGAGATATAAATCAGATCACGCAGATATGAGGGCAGGGAGGAGGAGTTTTCCAGGTAGAGAAAGGGCCCCTGTGGAGACCCTGAGTCAGTGATCTAGTTGCTGTTGCTAAGTAGTAAATTGCCCTAAAATTGAGCAACTCAAAACAAGCACTTAAATTTTGCTCACGATTTTGTGAGCCAGGAATCAGGAAAGGGATCAGTTGGGTGCTTCCCACTGGGGGTCTCTTGCTGCTGTATCCAATGACAGCTGGGACTGATCATCTGGAGGCTGGCCTGGGCTGGCTTTCCCTGATGGCTCCCTCTCACACTGGAGTGCAGTGGGTCATGGACTTGAGCAGCCTGGAGGCCTTGGTACCTACCTGGGTTTGGCTTGCAGTGCCTGCCTGCCTTTCTTTATTCCTTACTAGTTTTAAGATTTTTAAATTTGGTTTATCCAAGAATCAAAATTTTTAAAAAACACCAGAGTTTTTTTTTCAATTGAGGTGATATTTACATAACATAAAATTAATCATTTTATAGTGTACCATTCAGTGGTATTTAGTACATTGACAATGTTGAAAACACCAAAGAGTTTCACGGTGAAAGTCTCCTTCCCTCCCCATCTCTCCCCACTTCCTGTGTATCCTTCAATCTCTCTCTCTCTCTCTCTTCCTCTCTCTCTCTTCATATTTATATTTTTCTTCTCTGTATGCTTTGTACTATTACATACATCACTCTATTCCTTGCTTTTTTGATAGCAGCAACAATTAGAAAAATAATAATATCTTATTCTTTTCTGATACTTATTCTGTGCCAGGAACTATTTTTTATTTTTTTATTTATGTTTTCTCATTTTTTATTTTTTTAGCTAAGCCATCCTGCCACCTGTTGGCAGCTCAACAGCATCTCAGTTCGGGCTGGGCATCAAACTGCTGTTGCTCAGAGCTCAGCGTGTACTTTTGAGCGAGCTCTTAACTAACTGAGCCACTCGGCTGGCCCAGGCACTATTTTAAGACCTTCCCATGTATTATTTTATCCTCAGACACATCCCATAAGGTAGGTAAAGTTATTGCTTTTTACAGATGAGGAAACTGAGGCACAGAAAAGCTAAGTAACTTACCTAGGGACACATAAGCTTGTGAGTGGTATAGCCAGGGTTTGAACCTACCAGTCTGCCATATTTAACATCTGTGAGGTCTTCATTCTTACAAATAGCTTGTACAATTTTTGAAAAACTAAACTATTTATTTTGGAATACTTACAGATTTACATGCAGTTTTACGAAATAAAACAGAGATCCCATGTGCCCTGTCCCCCAGTGATAACCTCTTGCAAACTATCGTGCAATATCACAACTAGGACATTGGCGTTGATGCAGTCCATTTGTCTATAAAATGGGACAGTGAAGCCCACAGGCCATGAGAGGACAAAGTAAACTGGTTCACATGGTATGTTCAGAAGAGTGAGCACTTGAAAGGTGTTAGCTGTTTTTATCACCTTTCTGGTGTAGGCAGAGTGCTGAGTGCTTACATAAGGGATTTGTGCCTCCTGCAGCCTGAGTGGTTAATTACCACCCACTTGTGTAGATTGGGATAGGGCCCAAGGCCACAGGACTGGTCAGGAGCTCAGCTGAGTTCACACCCAGGGGTGCTGCTTTTCCATGACCACTGGGATTCAACTGCGACTACAGTCACTTCCTGCTGTGTAAGTGAGCCCAGGGCCTCAATTTCTTCATCCATAGTTCAGGGCTAACGAGGAGCACTTTCTCCCAGAGTCATTAATGGGACTGGGCATGAGGACCATCTCTAGGCAGGCCCTTCACATGGAGCTTTGGGAAGGAGTAAAACAGTGTGCACCACAATAGGAGCTGAGGAGGGTACACTTGCTGTTGGGTGGGCTCCTACTGTGTTTGTCACCTCCCACCCACCCACACACACACACAGGTGGCAGGGAGAAGGGGTACAAGGAGCATTGCCTGCTTTCTGCACATATCCCTCACACTGTGCCAGGTTCAATGTCATATGGCTCCCCATCATCAAGACACAAACCCCAATATCACCTCCCTGGTGTGACTCCCTCATAAGACTGCCAGCGCAAACCCCAACATTACAACTCCACGAACTCCCCAGTCATACACTAAAATCACAACCCCTCAAGTCCCACTAACAGAACAAATGAACCCCCACCTAGCTGTCTCCCCTGTATGAAGCCTGCCTCTCCCCAGAACACTGCCCCTGCCCAAGTCAACAGGCAGGCAGCCAGCCTAGGGGCCAGTGACCCTATGACCTACAAATGGCTCCTTCTGAAGGCCCTGGAGCCAATGAGGGGCTGGAGGAGGTGGCCCTGGGGCTGGAGTTTCCCTCCCAGTGAGACCTTGACTGCCCAGTTACTCCCTGGCCTCTCCACAGAGTCGGCCTCTGCCTCAGTCTCAGCCAGACATGTCTAGCCTCCAGGCACTGTGCTCTGGCCTGCCCCTGCGGCCCCTTCCAGAGAACCAAGGACGCTGGGCTGGTGTGCCCCATGCTCCAGTCAGGACCCCCGACCTCAGCCCTGAAGAGGAGCAGGTAAGAATTTGGGCCCTATTCCTGCTGGGATCCTTTGCCTTCTGTATAGTCCCATGTGGGTAACCCCTACTTCCAGCTCTCTCTGCAGGAGCTGAGGCTGGGGGCGCCTCAGGAGCGCCCAGTGAGGGTGGCAGGAGATGGGGAAACCTGTATGTGCCAGATTCCATCACACCCCATAGCCCTCATTTTCTCCGCAATGGCCATGGTTGGGAATTATGGTCCCCATTTACAAATGAGGACCCTGAGGCTCAAGGTCATCCAGCCAGTAAGTGGTGGTGCTGTGGCTGCCTCCTAGGAGGAGGATTGGGGCCAGTGTGAAGTGCCCCAAATGTACAGCAGCAGTATATGTACCTTCTTGGCCCAGGCTGTCACATGGCTGTGAAGTTCTACCCTGTAGTAGATGAGCTCTTTGTTTTTGTTTGTGGGGGCACACCTTCTCCCCAAATCTTCCAGTGAGTTTGCAGCTGTGTGGCTAGAACCCTAGTGAGGGCATGGGGTGGGGGCATACTGGTGAGAGCTGGCTCAGAAACCAGACACCCCTCTTGATCACCCACAGCGTCTCCGGGCAGCACTTAAGGTAAGTTGCTGTCTGGGAGGTGCTTGTCTCCTCTGAAGGCTGGGGATGAAAATACAGCACATGGTAGTGGAGGAGACCAGATAAAATAAAGTACGGTACACAATTATATAAATAGTTTTCTCCTGCTTTTTCTTTGTTGAAAATGACTCAAGAATTTCAGAAACAGTGTGAGGCAAGGAGAAAATACTAATAAGCACAAAGATCAAGAGAGGAACCCAACCGCCCCATCTTGGATAAGAACTGCTCCCCTTTGTGGGGTTGTCCCCTAGACTTTCCACCAAGTGCTTCCCACAAAGGGAGAACTGGGTGCTGGGGTGCACAAGGGAATGATGGGGGCAGAGGGCTGGGGGCGGGCCTGGAAGGAGCGCGCATTGGGGGAAGGCGGGGGCGGGACGCTCTGCTGCCCTTAGATCAGCCTATCTGGCCCAGCTCAGCCTCGTCAAAAGAGAAGGTCTTGTTTTCTTCCCCTGGGTCACCACCCTGCTGGGCGCCAATGCCTTGACCTTTGACAAGAGAGCCTGAAGGACCCTGCCACATGCACATCTCAGGTGACACCCTTATGGTTTTGTGCTGGTGATTGGTTTCCATAGTGTCTTGTACTGAGAGGAGGCACTGGGGAGCTGAGGAAAAGAGGCCGCTTCAGCTTTGCCTATGTTTGCAATAGGTTTGTTTGAAGGGCATGAAGCCCTTGAAGAAGGGGTGACTTGCCAGCCTGGGGAGTTTGAGCTGTTGAAGGGGCTAAATCTCCTATCTGGATGCCAAAGTTAGCCAGCCTTCAGCTGGTGCCTGCAAAATAATAGGAAATATATGTGTATAAATATATGTGTAAGCTTGGAGCTTTCAGCTCCACCCTGAATACTCCAGAAAGAATAGAGGGGTTGGAGAATGAATTAATAATTAACCATATTTACATGCTGAAGTCTCCATAAAAATCCTTTGATTAGGGGTGAGTTCAGAAAGCTTCCAGGTTGCTGAACTCGTGGAGGTGCTTGGGTGCAGGGTGGCAAGCTCAGAGAGGGCATGGAAAGCACCCCTTCCCCAGACCTTGCCCTATGTATTTTCATCTGGTGGTTCATCTGTATCCTACCTATATCATATTGTTAATTATATAATAAGCCAGTAAACATAATGTTTCCCTGAGTTCTGTGAGCTGCTGTAGCAAATTATCGAACCCTTGAGGGGTTGTGAGAATCCCAATTTATAGCTTTTATCAGGGGTACGATGACAACCTAGACTTGCAATTGGCATCTGAAGGAAGGGGCAGTCTGGTGGGACTGAGCCCTTAACCTGTGGGATCTGTGCTGACTCCAGATAGATAGTGTCAGAATTGAGTTGAATTGTAGGACACCCAACTGATGTCAGAGACTTGGTCAGTGTGGAAAAACCCCACACATCTGGTCACAGAAGTGTGCTGTGTGAGAGCAGTTTCTCCTGTAGAAGAGAGACACGATTCCTACCCAGTTCCCAAACCCAGTGATAGCTTTATCAGCAGCTCAATTTATACTTTTACTTTGCTTGTTTTCTATATTTTTATTTAAATGTGTTTCTTTGACTTTTGACATAAGCTTTGAAAGGTAATTTTAGGAGATAAGCACATATTATAAAAGTATAAGTTCCCCACTCCACCTCCCGAGTCACTATTTTTTTTTTTTTTGAGGGCAGCATCACTGGCCCTCATATGTGGGACCTGAACCGGGGCCACTGGCTTCCCAAGCCAACGCTTAATCACCACACCACTTGGCCGGCCCTATTTTTTTATTTTTATTTTTATTTTTATTTTTTGAGAATGGCTCCAGGAATATTTTACATACATGCAAATTGTGTATGTGTTCTTCTTAAAAATAGAAGTGGAAGCATTCTATACATGTTAGGGTTTTTTTTATTTTTTATGAATTTATTTGAGCCAATCTGATAATATGTGGGGAAACAAGATCTCAAATACTCCTTTGTTAGTTTTTTCTTTTTTTTTTTTTTGAGATTGTTCGTTATTGGTGTATTTTTAGTTGTCCCCATTCTTTTAACTGTTTCGGTTTTTTTTTAAGATTTTTATTGGGGAATTGGGGGAAGGGAACAGCGTTGGGGAATCGGGGAAGGGGAATAGACAAGTTGTTGTTCTTTTTGTTCTTCAGTCTAGTTGTGGAGGACATTGCTTCACTGGCCCTTGTTGGTATTATCATTGTGCTCTTCCTGGGTGAGGTAGATCGGTAACCGGCCTCTGGACGGCCACTCACCGCGGCTCTTGGCAGCTCTTCCAGCTGCCGGCCACTCATGCTAACTGCCAGCCACTCACTGTAGCCTATGGCAGCCCACTGCAGCCTATACTGTCGCCTGGATTTATGCAGCCCATCTCCAGGTCAAGCTGTTGTTCACTATTTTAGCTGTAGAGGGCAGTGTCACTGGCCCTCATATGTGGGATCCAAACTGGGGCCACTGGCATCCCAAGCCAGCTCTTAACCAACGTGCCACTCGACCGGCCATCTTTTAACTGTTTTATAATATTTCATTTCTATGATCTAAAATGTGCTTCACTCTTTTCTTAAAGTAGATTTCTCTGTTTAAATATAGAGTATGCACTGTGTATAACATTTTAGCCAGTGTGTTCTCATCATGAGCACAGGATAACTTGAGTGCAGAGGAATATTTATTCATACACTATGCCCAGTTCCCCTATTAGAAATGTCTTTAGCATTCCCCCTCTGTCATATGCAATTTCTCTTACTGACTGTTTCCCCAAGTTCTGCCCCACCTGAAATGGGCTGTGCTGGGCATCAGATACCAGATCTGAAGACCCCTCACATGTGTCTGGGTTCCTATAACTACTAACACTGTTCTGATCTTCCTGAGTATAGGGCTCTGTTAGGCTCATTTCTGGGTCTTCAGTGATACCAGCTGTTGTTTGCTGAATGAGTGTAAAAGAGTATAGGCTAACTGCCCAAACCAATATCCTACCAGAGTTTAGCAAGCAGGAGAAAAAAAACTCTTCTGGGAAGAGGTGGTTTTGGCAACATGGGCAAGGTTTTTAGACTGGAAAATATGTCTCCATATGGAGACAAACAGAGGTAGTAATCGAATATGCAGAGATGGGACTGTCCAGAGTATATTGGAGGTATAAGCCTGAGTTGGATGCCGAGCTTGGAAAGCCAGGCCCAGCATGGTTATAGAGGACCCTGCATGCCAAGAACAGTGTGGACTTTATCAGATAAATAATGGGGAGCCCATGAAGGTTTCTGGGTGGCCTGCTGCTTAGCAATACACCCTAGAGAGTGTAGAGGTTTCTACAGTTCCTAAAGGAGATGGGGTGGACAGAGGCCCAGTTGGAGTAAACAATTGGCAGCATGGAGGGCCATGAGTGTGGGAGATGATCATTTTGCTAGCCAGCACTCAAGCGGCACGTATGTGTGCCAGACACTGTTCTAGGCATGTCAGTTCAGTTAGCCCCAAACACAGCCCTATGAAGTATGTGCTATCATTGCACTAATTTTACAGAGGGGGAATTGGAAGCTCAGAGAAGGGGTGCGTGCATATGCCACGCAGCAGATGCTGTGGTGCAGACTAATGCTTGGAGAGCAGGAGTGCTCAAGCTGCAGCCTCACGAGAGGCTCCCTGTCCCCAGCTAGAAGAACCTGAGCCACAGTTTGGACCCAGAAAGTCAGGTCAGAGCTGGTTGAGGGTCCTAATGGAGCTGTGCTAGAGGGGTTCAGGGATGGGGGTGATTCAAACAAGGCCAAACCAGTTGGATCATGGCCATCATTTTGGCAGAAATAGTGACAGTCAAAACCTTTCAGGTGGGTGATGTTTGCCCTTCAGGTTCACTGCCAGGTTAGAATGAAAAGTTAAGGCATAGGCCAAATTCACATACACACACACACACACACACACACACATGCACATGCACACGCTCATGTGCACACATGCACACACGCACCCCTCCCTGTCCTGGGAGGTAAACAAAGTTGCAGGCTCGTATCCTTATAGGTGATCAGCCACCACCCAGGGAACGTTTGGTTTTGGCAGGATTCTGCCACTGTCTTCTTAGTTTCCTAGGGCTGCTGTAATCAATCACCACAAACAAAGTGGCTTAATACAGCACAAATCTATTCTCTTATAATTCTAGATGTCTGGAATCTGAAATGGGTTTCAGTAGGCTAAAAGCAAGAAATATTAGTGCACTAATTTTAAAATCATTCTTGTGCTTTTGCTCTCTTATTGAGTATCTTAACTCATTTGGGGGCACAAATATGGCATATCAGGTTGTCTAGATTATGTTTACATAATATACTTTTAGTAGCATTAAATGTATTGTAAAATGTCAAGTTAAAAAAAGTAAATGCAGCAGGGCTTCTGCATTCCTTCTGGAGGCTCTTGGGGAGAATCCATTTCCTTGCCTTTTCCAGTTTCTAGAGTGTGGAGAACCTCTGGACTTTTACATTCCTTGGCTTGTGGCCTCTTCCGCCATCTTCAGAGCCAGCAGCACAGCAAATTCAAATCTGTCTTTCTGACTCTGAGACTCTGCTTCCCTGTTGTAAGGACTCTTGTGATTACATTGGGCCCACCTGGATAATGAAGGATGCTTTCCCATCTCAAAAGCCTTAATTTAATCTTATCTGAAAAGTCTCATTTGCCATATAAGGTAGCATATTCACAGGTTCCAGGGATTAGGATGTAGACATCCGTGGGGTCCATTATTCTACCTACCACACCATCAGGTGCCCAGAATCCTCCAATCCAGTGGCTGAACATAGGATCTTTTATGAATTAATACTCTGGCCCTAAAGGTACAGGCCACTGAGCTTGTTAGGCAAGGTGGGGGCGGGGGGTGCAGGGGTCTCTAAAATATTCTAATTTATGTGTCTTGAATAAATCTAACTTCACCATCAAGAACCCACTTGTCCCATACATTATGTAGTTAATAGGGCACAATTTCACCAGTGGAAACCCATATCTGACACTCTATATGCTGCATAGCCTACCCTCTGGTGTAGACTGAGATGTGGAGAGCTTGTGGTAGCATTGTGTGATTAATTTGTTAGCTGACCAACCACAGTGTGAATTCCCAAGTGGGGCTCCAGCTGGCTCTCCCTGTGGGTGCTATGACATTTGATGTTAAACTGAAGACCTGCAAACAAGGAAGCTGAAAAGCTGGGGAGGGGCAGGGAGCAAAAAATACTCCCCAGGTTCTGGTTTGGGGTCTTTAGAGAATAGATGGGTAGAAGCCTGGCACTGTGTGCCAGGCATTGCATATTATCTCATCTAACCCTTCCAACTACACAGCTTGGTGAGCCATGCTGAGAGATGAGGAAAATGAGGCAGGGGTAACCTGTCCAAGCTCACACAGCTAGTATGTGGCAGGGCCAGGGACACACTCAGTTGTGCCTGCTGTTCCATTCTCAGCAGGAATTGACCCATCCCGTCACTCCACTCAGCTTGTCCTCACTGAGCCTCCTCCCCTGCTGAGGTTGCCAGGGTCCGTGGGACACTTGGGCCTTCACCCAGGCCTGCCCCAGGACTGCTGCAGGACCTTGGGCAACTCACACAACCTGTCTGAGCACCATTTTCTCATCTCAATGCCGATAACTGCCCCCACCCTCACTAGTGACTTGGAGTATTGAATCCAGGCCAGCAAACAGAGCTGCTGCTTTTTAAATTTTTCATTTAAGAAATAATTTTTGGGGCCAGCCAAGTGGCTCAGTTGGTTAAGAGTTGGCTTGGAACGCGAGCTCTGAGTAACAGGACCGTAGGTTCGATTCCCGCATAGGCCAGTGATGCTGCGCCTGAGCTGAGCTGTCGCTGAGCTGCCAAAAGGTGGCAGGATGGCTCAGCTGGTGTAACAGTAAGACTGCTTGTTCAATGGTGGGCTACACCCACCTGCAACTAAGACTGAACTCAGCACTTTGAGCAGAGCTGCCACCCAGATGGCTCAGTGGATAGGGTGTGCGCTCTTAACAACAAGGCTGCAGGGTTCGACTCCCACATGGGATGGTGGCTACGCCCACCTGCAACTAAGACTGAACTCAGCACCTTGCACTTAGAGGCCACAAGCTGCCGATTGGAAGCCAGATGGCGACTAGCGCCCTCCACAAAGAAGACTAAAGAACAACTTGGCCGGTTCCCTTCTCCAACACCGTTCCCCTCCCTCAATTCCCCAATAAAATATGTAAAAAAAAAATAATTATTGCATGCCTATTATATAACTCTAGACATAGGGAATAAAGTTATTGAACAAATATAGAAGAAAACTTTCCTGAACTAGTTGCACACATGAAATTGCAGATAAAAAGACATAATTTATCCTCAAAAGAAAAAAAAAAACTTGATTTAGAATAGATGACAATAAGAGATATCTAGGCTAAATTACTGAATTTCAGGGGTAAAGAAAAATTCAATGGTGATAAAATTGAAAACTTGTACAAGGGAAAAATAGGCAAACAACTTTTGGGCTGCGTTTAGGATTCTGGAAATTGCCAGAATCTATCTTATTTTTTAAAATATTTTATTGGGGAATTGGGGGAGGGGACCAGCCAAGATGTTCTTCAGTCTTCGTTGTGGAGGGCGGCAGACGCCATCTGGCTTCCCGTCGGTAGCTCCTGTCCTCTAAGCTCAAGGTGCTGTATTCAATCTTAGTTGCAGGTGGGCGTAGCCACCATCCCATGCAGGAGTCGAACCAGCGTTGTTGTTAAGAGCGCATGCCCTATCCACTGAGCCATCCGGGCGGCAGCTCAGTTCAAGGTGTGGAGTTCAGTCTTAGTTGCGGGTAGGCATAGCTCACCATTGAACAGGCAATCTTGTTGTTACACAGTTGAGCCGTCGTGCCCCTGTTGGCAGCTCAGCGACAGCTCAGATCAGGCACAGAGTCACTGGCATGTGGGAATCGAACCCGCGGCCCTGTTGCTCAGAGCACGTGCTCTGAGTTATTTCTATTAACTGACATAATTTTTTTTTAATTTTTTTTTATTTTTGAAGGCAGTGTCACTGGCCCTCATCTGTGGGACCTGAACCAGGGCCGCTGGCGTCCCAACCCAGCTCCTAACCACCGCACCACCTGGCCGGCCCTTAACTGACATAATTTTAAAGTCATTAATTTTGACAGGAAGCTTTGTTATGTTTTTGAGTTATGTGATTATCTGAACAATGTTGCACACGCATTTGACACAGTTAACCCCGCCTTCTTCATCTGGCACCTTGGTAAAATATCAAATTGAGCCTGAGTAATGAAGCCTGCATTTCTGGAGAACAGTGAATACAGCAGTTTCAGACTGCAGCTGCCACCTCATAGCAGGTTGCAAAATTAGTTTGGAGGATTGCAACCAATATTCACTATTAAATGAAATAAAAGAAGTTAGAACAGGATAGACTATATTAAGACCCTTGTAGTAGTAGTAATAGTAGTAGTAGTAGTAGTAGTAGTAGTAGTAGTAGTAGTAATAGTAGTGTTTGTAATATTGGGTTGTTGGAAAAGTCGTGACGTATTTTTCTATGTTTTTCATTGCAAAAATGTGTCATAACTTTTCCCACAACCCAATATATGTTGCTTTCTAAACTTTTTTTTTTTTATGTTCATTTTCTCTTGGCAAGTTCTGATTAGAAGCTATACATCAGTTTAATAAAACAAAACGAAAAACAAACCCACCTTTGTGCTGAGGTGTAACACGCACAAAAAACAGCCCAAACCCCATGTACACAGGTGTGCATCTCCTAGGTGCACAGACAGAGGGAACGGGCCCCAACCTCAAAGGATAACTACTGTCCTGACTTCTCACAGCATACCTTAGCCATACTGGCTCTTGAACTTTGTGTCCTGGGAGTTATTCAGTACATCCCTTTTGTATTGGCTTCTTTGACTCAACATGAGGGCAGGAGATTCATCCCAGCTGCTGCATGTAGTTGTGGATTGTTCGTTCTCCTTGTTGTCCTATAATGGTTCCCAAAATAGGGTCCCCAGACCTTGTCAGAAATGCAAAAAGACTTTGGGGGTGGGTCCAGCACTCTGAGTGATTCTTATGCCAGATGGCCTTGAAAGACTCCTGTGGGGACATATTCCTAGTCACTGTTTTTAAGGGAGAAACTCATATTTCTGATCAGTTTTTTTTTCCGAAGAGAGAAGGGATTATGTGCTTTTATTCTTGTGAAAATTAAGCGAGGGAATGGCTCTTTAAACCCTTTTGAGGTTCTGAAATTCCTTGAACTGACCTTTTCTCCCATGCCTGCTCTTGCCCTCTTCTCCCTCCTGAATTGTCCCTCTCCTCTCTCTTCCAACCCCATCTGCCCTTAAGACCCCAGTGACAAACCTGTCATTCACTCCCAGGGGCATGTCTGTAGCCCTCTGTGTCTGACCTCTGGACACAATGAACAGGCCTCTCCTAGGCCTCTGCTGTCAGCCTCCAGGGCACCCATGCCCTTGGCTGGGCTTCCAGTTCCAGGTCTTGCTGACTGACGTTTCTGCCCTTGCTCAAATGCTGGTGTCCTTAGGGCCCAGTGCTAGGGCCTTGTTTCTTTTCCGGTCACTTCCTGCCTTCTAGTGTCCAAAGCCCACCTGTCTTCTGAGTCTCCTACCACCTCTCTCCTGAATGAATGAGTAAATAAATTCACCATACCCAGTTCCTCATCTCCCCTCACCCCCAAAGTGGTTTGTTTCTCATCTGAATGAATAAATGGCCTCAATGTCCATCCAGACACGAGGTCATCACCCTAGGCCCCTTCCCTACTTCATCTGCCTCCAACCTCAGGCTCCAGTCTGGGTGTTGGAAGGAGTCGGCCAAGACTCTGGCCCTCCTTGAGCTTAGTAAGACAGATTGTAAGGAAGGAAGGAAACAAACAAATCACAGTGTGTCTGACCCTGAAAAGCTCCAGAGGGAAACAAAGGTGGGAAGAGAGGCTGGAAGTCAAAAAGGCAAGGACAGCCAGGTCTCTGAAGAGGGGGCATCTGAACTGAGACCGGAAAGAAGGAAGGAGCCCTCCAACGAAAGGTAGGGTGACCAAGGGGTTTAGGCAGCGGGAAGGATAAGTGTAAATGCCCTGAGGCAGGACCAAGAACATCAATGATGTCTAGAGAACAGTAATAAGGCTGAAGGCTGCGATGGGGGTGGAGGGTGGGGAGCTTGGGAGTTCAGGCTGCTTTTCCTAGTTGGATGAGAAACCCTTAGAAGGCTTCATGCAGGACATGATGTTGTAGATGGACCTAGGGTGAGAACTAGGCAGTCTCTGGGTGGGGCCATTGGTTTCTGAGTGGAGCAGGGGCAAATCCAGGAAGGTGGGTCCATCATAGAAGCCTCAGGATGTTTGGCCTGGAGCCCCACACCCCTTGCTGCCCCTCATCACTCTTTTCCCCCAGCTGGCGCTGAGGAATGCCCTGCGTTACTTCCCCCCGGATGTGCAGGAACTGCTGGCCCCTGAGTTTGCCCAGGAACTGCGATTGTATGGGCACATCTATATGTACCGATTCTGCCCCCACATTGAAATGAAGTGAGTACTGGTGGGCACTGCTTCAAAGGGGGCCCAGAGTGGGAAGGGAGGGACATAGGAGGGACATGCTGGAGATCAGGAACCCCAGCGAGTCAGCAGGGAGGCAGAAATTGAGGTTGTCTACATTAGGAGGCCCATGGACACGGCATGCTAAGTCAATCCCCCTCAAACAGAAAGAACAAGTAGCAGTGTTGTCATTGGTGGGGTCTGCAGCCTAGAGCTGAAGCCCCCAAGTCTGGCCAGAAGATGAGGAATCCTTACCTGGTAGGCCCACTGTACTGAGCAGTCAGTCTTGTGCAATCCTGGAGCCAAACTGTATACAAAATCCCTTTCTAAAAACCCCACATCTTATCATCCTGCTAGAGGGCAAAGAGGGCTTTGGAGGGTGGCTCTACCAGTGTCTTCAAATAGCTCAAGCTTCCCATCAGGGCTCTCAAGCTGAACTGTGCATTGCACTGGAGGCCTTGTGAAAGGAACCGCAGTGGTTGGGCCTCACGCCACGTTGCGCACACCCTCACAGTTAGCAGTTCCTGGATGGGGCAGGATCCTCTGTTTTTCAGTTACCAGATGCTGCTGCCCCACCCAGGCATCACACTGAGCATCTTTGTTCTTGGATATGCCAGAAGTCCAGACTTGCCTAGGACCACCCCAGCGAATTACATTCTCCCCATAAGGCAGGAACCATGTCTCTTCATTTCTGTTGTGGCCTGCTGGCCTGGCACCTGCTGTGGAATTGGTGCCCAGGATCACTAGTGGTGTGAAGAAGGAATGAGTAAACTGCACCTGGAATAGAGGTTTCTGGAAAGCAGATATCAGCTTTGCTTCAAAGTCAGCATTCTCCCAATTAGAGCCTGCTGGGAAGGGAGAAAGGGTGGCCCAGGTGGAGTAGAGGCCAAACTCCCCATCCCTGGAAGGGCAGGGGTGCAAAGCACAAGGTGAGCACCAAAGCAGGTTGGCGTTGGTTCCTGCGGGGAGCTCCCAGGTGACTTCTGCAGGATGTTGGGTCTTGCTGTCTATACCTGTGTGGCCAACAGCTGGGCAGTGGCCAGGGGGTGCCTGAGCTTTAGCAGGAAGGAAGCCTGGTGCCCTCCCATCATCACGCCCGGTGACTGAACTCCCTTTGCAGGGCCTACCCAATTGAGCAGTACCCCTGCCGGACGAGAGCTGCAGCAGCCATCATGCACATGATCATGAACAACCTGGACCCGGCCGTGGCCCAGGTAATGGCTGGGGCAATGGAGGCATGGGGGCCATCACTGTATAATAGAAACTTAACTAAGACACACATGTAACATGTTTAAGCTTTTTATTTAGAGATAATGGTAATAATAGTGTAGAGAGAACACATACCCTTCTCCCAGCACCCCCAGTGGCTGATGGTTCTGTAACTAAAACACAGCGCCCAACACCAGGACATCAACATTAGTACACTGGGAACACGTGTAATTTAAAATTTCCTAATAACTACATGAAAAAGTAAAAATGTGGATTTAATACTGTATTTTGTTTATGCTGCTATCTGAAACATTATCATTTTAACATGCAATCAATAAAAAATTATTGAGATAGTTAACAATTTTTTTCTACTAAATCTTTGAAATCGGGTGTATTTTATACTTTGATTATGTCAAACAAACCATAGTTCAAGGGTCCGATAGCCACATATAGATGACACAGGTCTGGCCACATATATCTGTCCCGGACCTCCTTGAGAGCCAGTGTACATCAGAGTCAATATTTGAGAAAGGATAGCCTTTGTGGGGTGAGTCTCCAAATACTATATTTGAAGGCAGAACTTCCTCAGCCCTGGCTCTCGCCCCAGAACCTGATCACAGATGGACCCCTGACACTGACCCCGGGCTGCATTCCCAAAGTGACCTCAAACCCAGCTCTGTTCCTTACCCCAGTCAGAGATAGGCCAATGTTCCTGTAGAGGCTGCTGCCCCTGGGCCTCACCCCTTCTGGCTTCTCCCTTTGCCCCCACCATTCCTTCTTTAAGGGCCATTGGCCACCTTGCTCCATTGAACCCAGCACAGGGGTAAGGGCCCTCCCTTCCCAGGCCACCATCTTACGTCACCATGTCTTTTCCAGTTTCCCCAGGAGCTCGTGACCTATGGAGGAAATGGGCAGGTGTTCAGCAACTGGGCTCAGGTACACTGGACTATGTGCTTAGCCCCTATGCTCAGGCCTTTTCCCCCATCATGTCCTCTGGCCTGGAAGGAGGCTACAAACCCATGGCTCAGGACTCAGGTCTCTGCCTCTCTGATGCCTGAGATTACAACACTGGAGACAGTTTGGGAATGTTAAAGGTCCTAAGGGCAGGAGTGGCTTTTTAGAGGCACCAGGAGCCACTAAAGTATAATGGAGGTCTGGAGGGACAGGGTACTGAGCAGGACTCCTGGGGCCTTGGGAGCTCTCAGAGCCTGGGCGGTGGTTTGGGGCCTGCTGTGGGGCCCCCACTTACAGAGTCCTCCATGGTTTGCTCTCCCCTGCAGTTCTGGCTGCTGATGTCCTACTTGTCGCAGATGACAGAGGAGCAGACGCTGGTCATGTACAGTGGACACCCCCTGGGCCTCTTCCCAAGCAGCCCTGGGGCCCCAAGGCTGGTCATCACCAACGGGATGGTGGGTCCTGGGGCAGCTGGGCACGGCACCGGCCCAGGGGCATTGAAGAGAGTCAGGTGCCCCTGACACCTGCTTACCCATCATTTCCAAGGGTGCTGTGCTGCCCCCAGGCCTTGACTCCTGTCCCTCTTTTTCAGGTCATTCCCAACTACTCTTCCAGAACAGAGTATGAGAAGCTCTTTGCCATAGGGGTTACAATGTAAGTCTCTATTTCAGTTTATATCACATCAATAAATATCATATATTTCCACCTTAGCAATGCTTTATTATAAAACAATGTAGCAATATTAAATACAATTTTGAAAAACACTAAAAAATCACAGAACTATAGTACAGTTTAATATTTGCATATCCCTAGTAGTTTTTATGGATATGCCTACAATTGTTATATACTTAAAAGCGAGTGAACATACAAGTGCTGGGTCACATTCAATTGCCAATATGTTTTTCTAACATTTTATTATGAACAATTTCAAACATACAAAAAATTTAAAGAATTAACAGTGAATAAAATTCTGTGATTAATGCCCTACTAAACTCACCTTACCCTGTGTCTGTCTATCCAGCCCTCTATCCATCTACCTGTTCAATTTAGGTTTTAATGCATTTCAAAGTAAACTTCAAATATCATGGCCTGGAATTCAATATTTGTTTATAGTTCTTTTCTTTTGAAGTGAAATTTGCATGTAATGAAATGTACACATCTTACATGCATCATTGGATGAATTCTGGCAATTGCACCCATCTGAGCAACTCAAACCCAATCAAGATGCAGAACACTACCATTTCATTTGTTATAAAATTAATGCATGCTCCAGGTTGAAAACTTTTCCCTCAGACATTATAAGAAGAACTACAATGAAAAGGAAATTCCTCTCCCATCCTAGACTCCCCAGTTCATAGTGTCCCCTGCGTCCCTTCAAATATTTCTTATGCATGTGGCTACAGATTCAGATAGACCATTATGATGCCTCTGCACTTGTCTTTCCTCTTTGATAGTAGAGCTTGGAGATTTTTTCGTTTCAGGAAACATGGGTCTTGTTTTACCTGCAGTTTTCATTTGAACCATCATTTATTTAGCCCACTTGCCTCCTGATTTGGCTTGTTTCCAGTTCTTTGGGATTATAAAGAATGCTACATCTTTGTGGATCTCTGGGAGTAATAGTAACCATGTAAATATGATCAAGTCTATAGTATTGGGAATCAATTAACCAGGCCTCAGGCTAATACTTTATAATGTAATCATAATAATCACCACCATTTGGTGTTTTAGGATTTATAGGTTTAATTCTCTTAATAATCCTCTGAAATAGGTACTCTTATTAACCCATTTTGTGGAGGATGAAACTGAGACTCAGAAAACCAGTTATTTTTTTTGTTATTGCTCATAAGCAGTCACTGTTGCTATTATTATTATGAGGCCTAAAGACCTCTGCTGTACAAGTGGAAGCAGCCGTGGGGTCAGAAGGATGGGGTGTGCGTACTGGCTCTGTTGCCTCCTAACTGTGACCTCCAGCGAGTCACTGTGCTTTTCTTTGGTTGACACAGGATGGAAGTTTAAAGAGGGTGGAGTTGCAAAGTCAGACTTGGTTGACCCCAGTGCAGTGGGCAATTAACTAAAGAAAAGATGCAAATCTCCAGTTGAGATAAGAAAAGATTTAAATGTACCGTATTAAGGATAACTAAAGCAAAGCCTTTTTCACTGTTGGGCTGATGAAAATTAAACTACAGATAACACCCAGTGCTGGGGAAGATGAGGGCAAACAGGCAATCATAGATTGTGGGTAGAGTCTATGTCATCACAGCAGGCTGTGGGTGGCTGGGAGGACTACATCTAGCAACTGGGGTCAAAGTTCCAAGTGGAGTAAACTTTGACCCCACAATTTTACTTCCAAGTGTTGTCTTGGGAGTAGCATACAGCTGATCAGTTGAGCACAAAGGGTAGAGCCAGAAGGACTTAATATCAGTTCTCAACCCTGCTGTATGTCCCTGTATAACCTTGGAACTCAGATTCTATCTGTATAGGGGATATTAATTAATAAGGGTTGTGTGAAAATTAATGAAATTATGATAAAGGTGACACTCTTAGTATGTGGCACGAAGGACAACCTTGGGCACTCTGCCTGAGTGGATGCACGCCTACCAGGGAGTATACCCCATGGCAGGGGTTAGGAGCCCATCTGCCCTAGTTTGGGGGTAGCGAAAGGGGTTCTGATGGTTTTACCTGTCTCCCTGGATGGATGTTTATTATATTAGCGGTATCCTCTCATATTGTAAAATGCACGTGACCTTTCAGGTAAGAGTGTTACCAGAGATGGGGCCCTTCTTGACAAGATGTTCAGGGTTGGCTCTCACAGCTGGGGACAAACCTGGCAGAGTCTGACTAGCTTCCCACACCAGAGGTTGAACCCGGGCCTTGGGGGAATCTCAGCTGCTCCAGCTGCCGGGGGGTGGGCCCTCTTTGGCACGGTGTCCACGTTTTTGGCATCTCGAGCAAAGAATTGAACAGAGGTAAAGTGGTAAAAACAGTTTATTAGAAGAGATAGATATAGAGGAAAAACAGGATTGCTAGTTGGGAGGCGGTGGGGATGAGGGAGAAGGGGAAGGGATTAGACAGCAAAAATAGGCAACTACAATATTGCCACAGGGATATGAAAGACAGTTCGGGGAATATAATTAATAATGTTGTAAATATTTTGTGGGGTGTCAGATGGTCACATGTCTTGTTGGGGAGACCATTTCATGGATGGAGTAAAAGCTTGATCACTGCACTGTACACCTGAAGCTGAGGTTGTATAATATTGTATGGCAACTGTAATTGAATATATAGATAGTCACGGGATGTGGAGTATACTGTGGAAGGAAGTCAGAGGAAGTGTAATAGATATGTATGATATGGGGGGGGAGGAGTGGGGTGGCAAATTGGGGGAGAGGGTTTGTCACTTGGAGGGGTAAAAAGTATAACTATTGCACTGTGTTGTACACCTGAAACTAATTAAAAATAAATAAATTAAAAAAAAAAAAAGAAGAGATAGTGAAGCAGGATTTTTGATGTGTGTTTTGTGTGTGTCCCCGGGGATCGTTGTCTTGTGGATCCAAAGAATGGAGACGTGGACCAGAGAGATAAAGTTGCAGAAAAGTACGGTTTATTAGAAGGAAAAATACATTTCAAAGAAACAGAAGTGGGCCCGAGCAGTAGAGAATGGCTGACGGGCCATTATTAGAAGAGAAAGTTCACTCCAAAGAGTTTGGAGCGGGCCAAGCAAAAGAAGTGCAAAAGGCCCTGACTGGCCAGGACTGGAGCTTTTATCCCTTTTTTCTCTAGAATGGGCTATTGCTCTCTGGGTGTGGGACCACTTGATTGATATCTATGATTGACAGTCGGCTATTACCTCATCTCTTTAGACTGGGCATGTTTCTTCCCAAAATTCAGTCTGTTAGAATGATATTAATGAATTTCCAGGCATATGTATATTATGATGATGGTATAATGAGGCCCAGGTGAAATGAAGGTCGTTGTGACCTTTTACTGAGCACGTGTGGGTGACTGGTTTAATCCAGTCAGGTATTTTGTACCCATTTCTTTCCTGGTAGGGTTGGATAATTACAATGAAAAGAGGAAGTTTTGGGTGGAGAGCAGAGGTGTTTTGGGTGGTGCATTCTGTGGGACGTGCAGGAATGCAGAGACCCAAAGTCTGCCTCTAACTGCCTTCCTTGTTTTTCCCTTGAGAGAGACGTGATCCCCATAAAATCTCTATGGGAAGTTGAGGGACCGAAGGTCTTCTCTTCTGTATCTGCTTCCTGCTGGGCAGGGGTGTAGAGCTGTCCCTGCCTATTTGGGGCATTCACAGAACTCTCACCCTATCTGATCTCAGATGAGAGGAAGGGGTCTGAAGACCTGCCTGGAAGACCATGTTGACTTCTTTGGTTGTGACTGGCAATCTTGCTGGGGTACCCTCTGCATCCCCATGGCCTCTAAATGAGGAAAAATAGATTTTAATAAATTTTTTAAAGAGCAGAGCTCAAAATTATTGATGTAGGGTGGCTATGAGTTTGGAAAGAAGATTAGCCTTTAATGTTTACAGTCAACAAGTATACTGGCCTGGGGAAATGTTAAAACCTATTTAGTCTCTGGGATGGGATTATCCAAGAGTTAGATCTGGAATGGCTTGGGGAATGTTGGGAAATCACAGGCGTTTTCTTTAAAAGGTTTTCATTGGGGAATTGGGGAAGGGAAACTACGTTGGGGAATCAGGGGAGGGGAACCGACAAGTTGCTGTCCTTTTATTCTTCAGTTTAGTTGTGGAGGATGTCACTTCACTGGCCCATGTTGGCACTAGCATTGCACTCTTCCCAGGGGAGGCAGATCCCTCGTCAGCCATTGGAAGGCCACTCACAGCGGCTCCCGGCAGCTCACACTGGCTGCCAGCTGAAAGGTTCACTGAGAGAGGGAATGAGAGACACCGGTATTCAAGCAAGCAAGTTTATTAATCTTCCGGGCTGAGGCTGTGAGAGGTGTCAGCACTGACTAGTTTTTACAGGGTGGAGTAAGTAACCGGTAGCAACGGCTGATGGTGGCAATGGCAAAGGCTAGCGGCAACAGCTGGTGGGCAACGGAAAACTTCTACTTGTGCCAAGCAGGATATGGATGATATATTACCTGCTGGGTATCGTGCCAAGCAGGATGCGGGGTGTGTGCCTCTTACTGAATGGCTGAGCTGGCTTTCAGGGTGAACAGTACCTTACATTCCAGCCTTTCCATGATATGATTTTTAAGGAACAGGGGTGGCACGTCTCTCTTCCAGAGCTGCTTCCTGCTGAGAGGGGGCGATGTCAGAGCAGGGGCAGGGGCTGGAGTTAAGGGTACTGTTGGGCTCTGAGGTGGATAACAAGTGGTGATAATCACCAAGTAGCATCATTTCTCAAACCGTGTTGTTGGTGAAAGCCTGGAGTCGATCCTGTAGGAAGCGTGTAAGAAGGCATAGTAGGCAGGGTCTAAAGCACTCATGAGGAAGCCTCTTCAGGTATTGGGGTGAGCCGAATCTTGGTTGGTCCTAGGATGGTACTGGAGTATTTTGTTGGTGAGTTTCCCATTGGAGAGCTCTTCTTGGGGGGTGATTTGGTCGTTTTCTTTAGCCTAGAGAGGTGAAACCAAGAAGGATGATCCGATATTTTGGCAGCAGTAGGAGTGGTTCATAGGACCTGGAAGGGCCCGGTCCATTGTGGTTAGAGGTCAGTCAGGTAAAGCGCCTTAAGGAAAACCCAGTCCCCAGAGAAGAGGGAAGTGGGGAGAGGGCCTTCACGGGGCTGAGGGAGAGCCTGGTCTGCATGTTCCCTAAGAAGTTGTCTAATTAAATTTAGGATTGGTAGGTAGTCACGCAAGGAGATGTCTGGTTAGGGATGTTTCCTAACAGAAAAAGGCATATCACACAGAAGCTCAAATGGGGCTCAGAAAGGTAGGGGCACGAGGGCTGGAACAAAGACAGGAGGGAGCTATGGACAAGAGGTCAATCCAGGGTCTCATCACCTCCAGACTGAGTTTTGATGATACTGTTTGCCTTCTCTACTTTTCCCAAGGACTGGTGGCCTGTAGGAGATGTGAAGCCTCCATTGGATGTTTAAAGCCTCAAATACCTGTTGGGTTATTTGGGATGTAAAGGCAGGGCAGTTGTCTGGCTGAAGGAAGTGTGGTAGCCTAAAATGAGGCATAATGTCATGTAGTAAGACCTTGGTGACCTCAGAGGCCTTCTCCGAGGTGGTGGGGAAGGCTTCTACCCACCCTGAAAAGCCATCAACCATGGTTAGTAGATATCTTGTTTTCTTGACAGGAGACATATGTGTGAAATTTATTTGTCAATCCTCCCCCAGGAGGTGTCCCAGAGCTGGTGTGTGGGAAAGGATGGAGGCCAGATGGCCTCTTGTGGAGAGACAACAGAACAGATAATGCAGGTATCAGTGATTTCGCAAAGAAGGGTAGGAAAATGTCAACAGGTTAGTAGAGGCTTTAGAAGATAGTATAGAGGTTTGAACCCAATGTGGAAGGATTGACGAATGACTGTTAGGATCTCCCTAGTCTGGGCTTGGGGGAGGATGTATCACCCACTGGAGAGGAGCCAATCTCCTTGGAGGATGGCCCCCTTGGGCCAAGAGATGTTTCCGTTCAGATAGGGAGTAGTGGGGCTGTATTTGTGGCCTGACAAGGATTTGGTTAGCTGGGGCTGGGGAATGAGAGGCTTGTTTTGCCTCTTTATCTGCTTTGTTGTTGCTTACTGAGATGAGGTCCATTCCCTTTTGGTGTCCCTTACAATGTATGACTCCAGCCCTGTCAGGAATATGGGCCACTTGAAGGAGATGGAGAATGAGATGGGCATTTGTGATGGGGGACCCTTTTGTGGATAGGAACTCTCGCTCCTGCCAGATGGCTGCATGAGAGTGTAAGATATGGTAAGCATATTTGGAATCAGTGTAGATATTGGCCTTCTTTCCTTTGGCCAGAGTTAAGGCCCTAATGAGAGCAATCAGTTCTGCCTTCTGTGAAGTATTGCCTCGGGGGGAGGGGAGATGAAGAGATGGCGGGATCGAGAAGAAGAAACAAGGCTGGCTCTGGGTTTGGGAGATGGAAGGAGAGTGAGGCCTTAAACTTGGAAAAGAGGTCCCTTCCTAGTATAGGAGTGGGACAACGGGGAAGGATCAGGAAGGAGTGTGAAAATAGAATGTTAAAAAGGGTGCATGACAGTAAGAGGGTTGAAAGAGGCTGAGATATTAGGCCATCAACACCAACAACAGAGACCTGAGAGGGGTGTGTGGGGTCCAAAAATTCAGATAGGGTGGAAAAGGTGGCCCCTGTATCTATCAAAAAAGAGACTGGCTTACCTGCCACTAGAAGTGTTACTCAGGCTCAACTGGTGATGGGAAATGGGGCCGGGGGCGAGGCCATGTAAGTTCAGCAGGGAGCTCCTGTCTATGGTGGCGAGGCCATGTAAGTTCAGCAGGGAGCTCCTGTCTGTGGTGGGGAGGGAAGTGTCTCTTCCATGGGAAGCTCAATCAGCCTTCCGTGTCCCCTGCTTCCACAGGAGGGATAAGGCCCTGGCGGGGGTTGTGGACTGGGGCAAGCTCGTGACCAGTGGCCTTCTTTGTCACACTGGAAACAAGGGTCCAGAAGTGTCTTCTGGGGACCCTGCGGTGGTCAGCCTGGTGCCCTATTAGGAGTTCCCTTGTAGTTGGAGCCCCTGATAGCTGCTGCCAATAGCTGGCATTTTGCCTGATCTTGGCAGGCTTTTTTTTTTTTTTTAATATTTATTATTGGGGAATTGGGGGAGGGGAACAGTGTTGGGGAATTGGGGAAGGGGATCAGCCAAGTTGTTGTTCTTTAATCTTTGTTGTGGAGGGCACCAGTCGCCATCTGGCTTCCCATCAGCAGCTCATGGCATCTAAGCTCAAGGTGCTGTGTTCAATCTTAGTTGCGGCTGGGCGTAGCCACCATCCCATGCGGGAGTGAAACCAGCAGCCTTGTTGTTAAGAGCGCACGCCCTATCCACTGAGCTATCGGGCAGCAACTCAGCTCAAGGTGCAGAGTTCAGTTTTAGTTGTGGGTTGGCTTAGCCCACCATTGAATAGGGAATCTTGTTACACCAGCTGAGCCTTCCTGCCACCTGTTGGCAGCTCAGCTTGGGCGCAGCGTTCACTGGCCCATGTGGGAATCAAACTGGCAGCGCTGATGCTCAAAGCTCACACTCTAAGCCAACTCTTAATCAACTGAGCCACTCATCTGACCCCGGGCCTTTTCTGTTTTTGCCTGTTCATCCCGATTGTTAAAGACCTTGAAGGCCAGGGCTAAAAGGTCCTGTTGAGGGCCTGTCTTCAGCCTTTTTGAGTTTTTTCTGGATGTCTGGAGCTGACTATGAAATAAAATGAGTGTTAAGGACAATGACTCCTTCCCGAGATGAGGGGTCTCCTCTAGTGTATTTCTGAAGAGCCTCAGTGAGGCGGGATAAAAATCGGGCTGGATTTAGACTGGGTTAAGTATTTGAACTCTTTAATGTAAGTGTCGGGGTTGGAAGAGAAGGGACCTAATCGTTTTTGTCTGAGAAAGGTCAGAGGGAAACAATGGGACATGGACTCCAATAATGCCCTCTGCTCCAGCCACCTCGCGGAGCGGGGTGAGCTCAGAGCAGGTGAGTGGGGGGGAAGGAGGGCCTGGAAGGGAAGGCCTGTCTTCCCAGGGACTCAGGGCCAAGGGCCCTGAGATTTCAGAGTCTGAGTTGTTGGCTGAGGAGGAGGTTGGAGGAGAGAGAGAGTGCAGGCAGGTAAGGAAGAGGTGTAGTGTGTGTGGAGGGGCGTGGTCAGCCTGGTTGAAAGAGGAAGATTCATCTTCCCGGGTTCGGGTTTGGGGGAAGGTTTGGTGTGTGCTAGAAGTACCTGGAAGGTGGAACAGGATTGGCAGATGGAGGGGCGGGATCAGAGAGCAAAGAAACTTGAATATAGGGGAGTTCTGATCACTTTCCATTGAGATGACAGAAGTTTCTTATAGTCAAAAGTTCCATTCTCAGGCTATTAAAATCCATTAATCTAATTTATTTTGAGGCCAGGCTGTGTTGCAAAAGAAAATCAAGTGTTTGGGTCGGATTTCATCCCGCAAGCAGAGGGCATCCAAATTGAGGAGGCAGCCCAGAGGTGGCCCCTTAGGGGGGAGTGAAGAAAAGGCCCCCATAGGAAAGAAAAAGAGTGCAAGAAGGGTGAAGAGAGGGAGTCCTACTAGGAGGAGAATAAGGAGAGAAGGGATTCTCTCCTTATTCTCAATATTCTACCCCGGAGAGAATGACGGACTGCTCCCAGAATGGGTGTTCCCAGTCTTAGAGGGCCGAGGCCCGTGGGCCGAGAGAGTCTTCTGGCCTAGCTAGGTCTTGGACTGACGAGCCGAGACAGACAGCAGAAGACCCGAACTAGAGTAGGGAATCCATGCTCACCCAAATAGGAGGTGTAGACTAGTCTATTGATGTCTGTGAGGTCAGCAATGGAAGTGAGAAATCCCCTGCAGGTGTCTCCCTGGCTGGTCAGGTCCAAGAGGGAGATCAGAGCATGGATCGAGCCCGAGGGTGAGAGAGGAGGGTAAGAGTGATCCAGCACTTTCCTGGTCTTGCCCCTCCCAGGTTTTAGCACCAAAATGAAGGGTTTGCTAAGGAGAAGGAATGGGAGACACCGGTGTTAAAGCAAGCAACTTCATTAACCTGCCAAGCTGAGGCCATGAGAGGCATCAGCATGGACTAAGGGAAGGGTCTAGTTTTTATAGGATGGAGTAAGTAACCAGTGGCAATGGCTGGTGGTTGCAATGGCTGAATGCAATGGCAACGGCTGGAGGCACCGGCTGGGGGGCAACAGAAAACTTCTACTTGTGCCAAGCAGGATATGGATGATGTATTACCTGCTGGGTATCGTGCCAAGCAGGATGTGGAGTGTGTGCCTGTTACTGCATGGCTGAGCTGGCTTTCAGGGCAAACAGTACCTTACACCAGCCACTCACAGTAGCTCATGGCAGCCCAGTGCATCAGGGGCTGCAGCCTACGCCATTGCCCACGACTCTTGGCAGCCTGACTCCAGGTTGAGCTGTTGTTCACCATCTTAGCTATAGAGGGCACAGTGTCACTGACCCTCATGTGAGATCTGAACCAGGGCCCTGCTGCTCAGAGATGGGTCCCAAGCCAACTCTTAACCAACATGCCACTCGGCCAGCCCCCAAGCCAACTCTTTTTTTTTTTTTTTGAGGGCAGTGTCACTGGCCCTCAGCTGTGGGACCTGAACCGGGGCCGCTGGCTTCCCAAGCCAGCGCTTTACCACCGCGCCACTCGGCCGGCCCCAAGCCAACTCATTAACAATTGGGCCACTCTGCTGGCCCTGCGAAGTCACAGGATTTTGTTATCTAAAGCAGGGGTGGGCGAGAGATATTGTGTGGTTCAGTCTTGGGGCAATTTTTAGGATTCAGAAACTGATTAGAAGAGTAATCAGGGGCCAGCAGAGTGGCTCAGTTGGTGAAGAGTTGGCTTAGGAGCACGAGCTCTGAGCAACAGGGCCGCTGGTTCAATTCCCACATGCGCCTGAGCTGAGCTGTCATTGAGCTGCCAACAGGTGGCAGGATTGCTCAGCTGGTATAATAACAAGGTTGCCTGTTCAATGGTGGACTATGCCCACCCACAACTAAGTTGAACTGGGCACCTTGAGCTGAGCTGCCACCCAGATGGCTCAGTGGATAGGGCGTGAGCTCTTAACAACAAGGCTGCTGGTTCCACTCCCGCATGGGATGGTGGCTACACCCACCTGCAACTAAGATTGAAAGGTCACCTTGAGCTGAGCATGGCAACTGGACTTGGTAGCTTGGCTAGCTGTGCCCTCCACAACTAGGACTGAAGGACAACAACTTGGCTGTTCCCCTTCCTCAATTCCCCAACATTGTTCCAATTCCCCAATAGAATCTTCAAAAAAATTAAAATTTCTATAGGAAAGAAAACTTAAAAGTTTTTCATTTTTTTGGGGGGGGGCGCTACTTGCCTGGCCCATAACAAGGGTACTGCACCCCCATTTTGGGGGAGAGGAAACAGAGGTTCCAAGTGGTCCAGTGCCTTGCCTAAATTATGGAATAGACTTGGTATTTAGACACAGATCTGTGAAATCATGATCCACCCATGATCTAGAAGAGAAAAGGGGCTGGGGATGTTATGAGGTGGACAGGAACGCAATAGAAAGAGATATAAACTTGAAATTTGCAATGGAGAAAAGCAAGTGGTAGTACGCCCTTGAGACTCCTTACCTCACTAGTCCTCAGGAAAGAGTAGCATGAAGGCAACAGCAACATGCTGTCATTCCCCCATCACACTGTCAACAATTCAAATGTGCTAATTATCAAGTGATAGAAACAAGCATGCTCATGCATTGCTGGTGACAGTCACTTTGGCATTTTGGTATTTATTAATATTTTAAATATTTGCACTGGATGACCCAGCACTTCCCCTTCCTGGTTTCTACCTAGGGAGGCAGACAGGAGGTGGGTCACTGCAATGCTGTTCCTGTAGTGAAATTGGAGCCATCCTGATGATCAATAAGGGAGAGAACATTCTGTGGCTTCTGAACATTGTGTGTATACTTGAAGCCACATAAAGGAGTGAGCACAATCTGTGAGTGCAGATGTGGAAAGGACCTCATAGGCTTTGTGTTTAGGGGGAAAACAAGCTGCAGAAACAATACCTAAAGAATGAGATCATTTATGTAAATAATAGCGATAATACTATAACCCCTTATGCAAAAGAGTGCTCTAAATGGGTTAATTGAAGTCTAACTGACACACAGCACAGTGTGTAAATCTGGAGTGTGCGTAGCTGTGCCAGTGCCCCTTGCTGGAGACCAAGACCCATCCTGCCTTCCGCAGCTGGCTGTCCTTGCAGCATGAAGGTCATGCTGCAAGTGACCCCAGATGAAGGTCACTGAAGGTGGTATGAATAGAATCCTGCAAATGTACTTTCATGGCTGGCTTCTTCACTGGGTCCATCACATGCAGGTCTATGTTCTTTCTCTTTGCTGTGTAGTGTTCCTTGTGTTCTTTTTTTTTTTAAAGCAGTAAAATAAGTAATTTATTAGAAGAGATAGTACATTTAGATGTAAAAGTAGGCTGAGAAGTAGAGGATGGCTCAAGGGCCCATTACTAGAAGTTACATTCCAAAGAGTTTGGAGTGGGCCATGCGCAAAGGCAAGGCTCAAAGGGAAGAGGCCGTCAAAAGGAGCAGGCAGCAGTCAAAAAAAAAGGCGAAGCTGTGTTCCTTGTGTTCTTATGCTGCAATTCATTTCTCTCCTCCTGGTAATGGGCATTTCAGTTGTTTGAGGGTTTGGCCAGTGGAAATCAAGTTGCTATGAACAGTGGTTTGCATGTCTTTCCATGGACATAAGCGTGAAAAGTGGAAGTGTTGGCTCACATTCAACTTTTGTCAATATGGCTAAATGTTCTCCAGTGTGATTTTACCAATAATACTACAGTGTTAAGAGGACAAAACCTGTTTTTAAAAGGTCTGAGAGGCCAGGAGAGACCAGAAATGGGGGACTATAGCCTTTTCTAAAATGTTTTTTATTTTTTTTTATTTTTTAAGGGGAATATAGTGATACATTTTGGAGTAATTAAAAATGAATTTTAGGGCCGGCTGAGTGGTACGGTGGTTAAGCCCTGGCTTGGGAAGCCAGCGGCCCCGGTTTGGGTCCCACATATGAGGGCCAGTGACACTGCCCTAAAAAAAAAAATGAATTTTAAATCATCTAAGGTGGGTGGCTGGGAGAAGCTGTGCCTAGCACTGGGCTCACCTCCCTGCTTGCTTTCTCTGTGGTCAGGTATGGACAGATGACAGCAGGCAGTTATTGCTACATCGGTCCCCAAGGAATCGTCCACGGCACAGTGGTGAGAGAAGGGGGGACCACACCTGGCCCCGGGGAATGGAAGGTTGATGTCCTGGAAGTGGACACTCAGTACTTGACACCTCTCTCTGCAGCTCACCGTGTTGAATGCTGGGCGTCGGTACCTAGGTGTTGAGGACCTGGCTGGGAAGGTCTTTGTCACTTCTGGACTGGGTGGAATGAGTGGGGCTCAGGCCAAAGCTGCAGCCATTGTGGGGTGCATCGGTGTAATAGCAGAGGTGAGCCCAGCAAGAGCTCCAGGTCCTCCTCCCTGCTTCCCTCCCTCCTTCATCAGTCTAGAGCCACTCACACTCACACCCCTCTCTTTTCTCACCCTCCCTCCCTCATTCACTTATTCCCTCCACAAAACCTCCCAGGGTGAGTTCCTAGGGCAGCATACACCTCCTGCCTTCAAAATACCCATCATTTTCTACGGTCAGTGCCTGTTGATGCTGTCCCATGAAACTGACCTCTAGGCACTGCTTCCCTTACCCTACCAAATACCTGGAATATAGCCGGAAAATAAAAATGTTTGTGAATAAATGAATATAGACTCCACCAACTCAGACAGTTCATAGTCAGGTGGGGGAAGCAGATGAGTCACCCATCAGTAGAGGGGAGTACAGGCTACTTTCCCTCAGTGGCTGTCAGAGCCTTCTTTGGTAGTGTCAAGGACAGGAAGGGAAGTAAGAAGGGAGGGTGAGTGGCTCTAAGCAAGGCCTTGGTGTGAACTGCATTTTGTTGATGCTAAACCTGTGACATGTATATATTAGCTGTACTTGTTAGGAGCCCATTTGGTTACAGGTAACAAAAAAAACAGTTATGGCATCTTACACAAATAAGGTTTTCTTTTTCTAACATAACCACCAGCACTGGCATCGATTCAGTAGCTCAGTGATGCAGGGCCAACATCTCTAGAGCCTCTTGGGTTTCCCTTGTGGGTACAAAATGGCTGCCCCAGCCCCAGCCATTCCATCTAGATTCAAGGCAGGAAGAAAGGGGAAGGGAAAGTACCAGCTATGGCTGGCTCTACTTTAGCAGGAAAATAATGTCTGAAATTCCTCTTTTCCCTCATTGATCAGTATTGGATCAAATGTATGTTCTTATCTACAAGGGAGCTGGAAACAGAGGAAAGGATAGTAGTGATTAACTTGAATGTGGCTTATCTCCTGGGACTGAGTACAGTGTCACCCTAAACTGTTGGTAAGGAAGGCAGTAGGGAGAATGACTATTGGAAAGCAGCTCATAATGTCTGCCCTGACACTGTTGTAAAAGTGAGTTATCTACATGGCGGGATGGCACCTACCTAGTGGAGAGTGACACACTTGATGTGATTTGTAACTGGGTGGTTTTGTGTTTTATGGTCACAGGTGGATAAAGCAGCCCTCATGAAACGCCACCAGCAAGGCTGGCTGATGGAAGTGACTGACAGCTTGGACAAGTGCATTGAAAGACTCAGGTACAATGCCTGACAAGTGAGCATAGGAAGTGGGGAGACCATGAAAAGGGCTGCTCTGCATGGGCCTGTTCAATGCTTGACACCTCCATACCAAGTTACCACTCAGAGGTGGTACAGTAGGAAGTCATGGGAAGGATCTTCGAATGTCTATTTCTCACTGGTCATTATTGTTGGTGTGTAGGAAACTCCTGGGTTTGTGTACTTTGGTGATTAGACATTGGTTCTAACAGATTTTCAGTCATCCTCTTGGTGTTCCCAATACTCAGCCACAGTTTTGCAAAGAATATGTCTTGTCTTTCTCACTATTGTGACCTCAGTGCTCAGCCCAGAGCCAGACACAAATCTGTTGTGGAAACACAAACCCTTGAAAGATGGAGCTTTCCCTTGGTGTGACACCATCAGGCTCAGCATAAGTCAATCTTCCTCCCCACTTATGCTGTGATTGCCTGTGCAATGTCAGGGGCAGCATTTCCCCTCCTGCTTGATGTCTTCTGAGGTATTTTAGTGGGAATGAGGGGAGGACTGCATTGGGGCTGCTGATCAGATGCCATTTTGGAAGGATCCTTTCAACTGATTTCCTTTGCAGAAATGAGCTGTGTGGGGAGGCTGCATCAGCACCATGACTCTCCACCTGGCTGCAATATTCTGATCAAAGTGGGCTTGTATGAAAATGTTCAAGCACACACAGAATTTGAGAAATATTTCTAATTCCAAGATGGGATGCCATTTGACATAGATATTTCTGAAACACCAATTTGACCAAATTGTACCTCTCTGTAAAACTCAGATAACTAGCTTTCCATTAATTATATGAGAAATTCCAAACTCCTACTGTGCCACTGAGGGCTCTTACCTGATCTGGCTCCTATCCCTGTTAATGCTGGTTAGCATCCTGAACACGTGCGTGCATGCGTGCCTACACACACACACACACACACACACACACACACACACTCACACTCACTCACACACTCACACACATTTCCAACCACTCTGATATTTTTGTCATCTCTAAATATCACTCTTTCATCTGCCTTCTCCCTCTTGTCACTCATATAAAGTTTGGGCCAACTTAATTCCTTAATTCACACACACACACACACACACACACACACACATTTCAAGTCAGTTTAACAAACTGCCTTAAGCAGTCTGTCTTATCACATTTCTGCCCCCTGAGCTGCAGAAGACACAGATAGGAATGGAGTGAGCTTCCCAGGTACTCATGGTTCCTGTCCTGGCCCTTTGGCTGGGATGCAGTCCTCCTTCTACAGCGTCCCGCCCTGCTGTGGGACCATATGCTCTTTCCCTGCTTTATTGTCTTTGTGCACCTGGGAGAGAGGAGCATGTCTGGCAAGGTGTTCAGTTATTCTGTATCTTTGAATGGGTGTCACACTGCCCCACTTATTGCCCCACTTATTGTTGCTTGTTGATACTTCTCATATCTGTGAGGGCTTTTATGTATTCAAATCTTATGTTCCCCAAAATATGCTTTCATTTGTTTTGTCCTTTTATTTTTCAAGTAATGTTTGAAATCACCTTTAGTGACATTTACAATTTGAGGATCACCTTAAGTGAGTTTTAGTAAGGTCCCTATTAGAGTTCTAACAGCAATAGCCCTAGTTCTAAGAATTGTCTCAGGGAAGGTTGTCACCATTGTCACTTCAGTTCTCCTATATGGGACATTCAAGTCTGCTGTTTCCTTTGTGATCTGGGTCCTTAAAGGATACACCTCATAGGTCCCTGCATTTCAGGCCCTACATTTGCACACAATACTTTGATATTCTGCATTCTCACCAGATGGGTACCCCCAGTGTGTTTGTTGGGGTGGGCAGCTGTGGACAAATGTGATGGGGCTGTTTGTTCTGCTCTTGTGCTCTCTAGGGAAGCAAGGCGAAAAAAGGAGGTGCTCAGCCTTGGTTACCATGGCAATGTGGTGGATCTTTGGTAAGTTTGGGGGTAGGAATTGGCTGCCTTGGGAACCCCAGGTGAACCTCCCCCTCCAGCCAAGGTCCCAGTGGTAGTCAGGTGCTCCCGGAACCCAAAGCTTCAAGTGTTGGCTTGAGTCTTTGCTCCCAGCTTTCACAGCCCTTATCCTGACCCAAGCCCAGAGTAGCCGTCCCACCTGTGTTCTTTGGGGTAGGAGAGCAGTGTTGGGAGTGTGTAGGATTAGCCCCAGTCCCTAGTTATGAGACATGTGCTACAATCCTCTCCTAACTGGGCCCTGAACTGGGTGGGGCCCCAGATGCTGCCTTTTGTAGCCCTGGGCAGGTACCCTGCACTGACTATCCCACATCTTCCCCAGGGAGCGCCTGGTCCACGAATTGGACACAACAGGGGAACTCTTGGTGGACCTGGGATCAGATCAGACATCCTGCCACAATCCATTCAATGGTGGCTATTATCCGGTGCAGCTTAGCTTTTCAGAGGCCCAGAGCCTCATGGCCTCTGATCCTGCCACATTCAAGGGCCTGGTCCAGGAAAGGTAATGGAGGTCCCAGGACTGCTCGGGGTATGAGGAGGGGGGTGGGGTGCACACTGGGAGGATTTTTTGGACTGGGTAGCTGTGGCCTCTGCATGGTTCTCCAGTGGCCCACTGTGTTGTCTTGCGCAAGACCCTTAACCTCTCTGAGCCTCTGTCTCCTCCTCTGTCAGAGGAGGTGGAAGTCCTCAGAACTGGCTGAGCTCCATGGGGTAGGGCTGGGGGTGACTGTGATAGGGCATGGAGGACCCCTTCTCAGAGCCTCACCAGTGAGCAGAGCTGACAGCTGACTGCTGACCTGTTGCAGCCTGAGGAGGCAAGTCTCAGCCATCAACAGGCTGGCCAAGGAGAACTTCTTCTTTTGGGACTATGGCAATGCCTTCCTCTTGGAGGCCCAGAGAGCAGGTGAGAAAAGAGAGGCTTATTGGGGGGTGGGGGGGGAGGGGCGGGCATCCTTCCCCCGCTGGGAGAAGCTGAGATGCTGGTACTAGGCACATTCTTCTCCCTCCAGCCAGGGCTGGCCCAGCAGAGGCCATGGCATGCAGGTTTCCCTATACCTCTGCCCAGGCTTCTGGAAGCTGGTCCAGCCAGCTTGACCTCTCTGGCTTCAGTTTCTCCATTTGCCTTAAGAATGTAAAGTGCCATAAAGAGAGTGGGTATGATGCTTGGGTATGACCTCCAGTGCATAAAATTGCAGCTTTACTTTTCTGTGAAGGAAACTTCTTTGTGATTCATTCATGGATTGTAAAGTTCAGAAGGTACAAAAGATATTCAGTGGAAAGTCTCCCTCCCAGCCCTGTCTCTGGTATCAGCTCTCTTCTCCCTGACTCAGAATCTGCATGCTTTGGGGTGCCTGTTTGGACATGGATGTGGCAGACATGGGCATGTGTACACACTGCCCCCATACACCAAGAGCATATCTGTTCCAAACAGTGCTGTAGTTGCTGTACCTTCTTCTTTTACCTGAAAAGAGGACTGGCGAGGCTTCCCTATCTGGGCAGAGTTACTTCGAAGTCTTAGCCTGGGCTCTTTGTTTAAATTACCATCTGGATGGCAGTGTATGTCCTCACCTTGGGGTGGGGCCTGCCAGCCCTTGGCTCCTCCAGGTTACTGTGTGGCTGTTCTGTCCACAGGGGCTGACGTGGAGAAGAAAGGTGCCAAAAGGACTGAGTTCCGCTATCCCTCGTATGTCCAACACATTATGGGGTAAGTGATAGGGCCCCTACCAGTGTCTGGGTCCTGGAGATTCAGGTTGGAAAAGCGCCCCCTCTGACCACTGTTGGGGCACCAGAGTGGCCACCACACTGGGTCATGGGATTCCGCTACAAAATGCAGATGAAGAAGAAATGAAACCATGAGAGACCTTGTACAGGGCCTCAGTGAGAGGACAAGGAGACTGCAGAGGCCTGGAGCTGAGTTCACATCCTGGTGAACGCCCGTACTTCTGGTACCCACAACCCTAAAACCCTGAATGCTGTGTCTGAAGAGCTACCTATTCCATGGCCATGGCCATGGATCTGAGTGGGCAACTGATGGCTTGATCCATGGAGGCCAAGACCTGCTCTTCCCTGAAGCCCTTGTACCTACCTGGCTATGCAGGGTAGATCGGGAGAGGCCAATGGCCTAGGACAAGTAGGGAGGAGTAGGGAGACTGGCTGAGGGTAGAAGCTTGGAGGCCAAGGCCAGAAGTTGAGCTTAAGCAACACAGGGACAGGGAGGGGAGGCCAAAGGATGCTTTTGGAAGATTCCCAGTCCTCAGTGTGGCAAGATAGGACTAGGGAGGGAGGGAAGCAAGAAGGCAACTCTCTCCTTCTCAGGTTCACTGTAGATGGAGGCAGAGCCAGAGTGGGCTGGGCCACAAACCACAGTGCAGGGGCAGCTGGGGTCTCCCTGGAGAGGGAAACAGGATGGTAGCCCACAAGGAGCTGAGTGAGTGTGGAAGCCCAGGGTGGGGTGGGGATTGGGGGGTGCTCAGGCCACTGTCTCCTTCTGCCTAGAGGTCATGTAGGAATGTCTGTCCACCTAAGGCAAATTTGGCCAAGTCCCTACATTTACTATTTCAACTATTTAGTTTTCATTGACTGATTTTCAGGTTGTCTATAACAGCAATTTAAGAAATGTATGCTTGTCTGTGTCCCAGCTCCCTGCCCCTGCAGCTAGAGATGGTGCACCTCTGAGAGGGGAGACAGAGAGAGAGGGGAGACAGGAGGGAGAACACTGAGGAGACAGAGAAAAACTGAGGGAGAGAGAGGGAAAAGGGCAGAGGGAAAGGGAGTAGGGCTCAAGGGAGCAGGTGAAGGGGAAGGGAGGGGGACTGAGAACAAGGGAAGTGGGATAGAGGGAGAGGGGAAGTGAAGGAGGAGGGAGGGGGCAAAGGGGAGGAGGGACTGTGGAGGAGAGGGATTGAGGGGGAGGGGGCCTGGAGGAGGCAGCGTCTCTGAAACTTCCAATCCAATTAGTGACTTAGGGGCATCCAGTAACAATTCTGGACACTGAAGCCCCCACTTTACTACCCATGTCCACACACAATGTCCCCCAACACACACCCCAACTTGTACACAGCCTCCACCCTCTCTCAGTTCTGGAACATAATACCAGCCTCCCCTTTTTGAATCAGCCAGTGGGTACAGACAGCTTGGGAACCCCAAGATGACAAAGCATTTTGTCCTTGCAGAGACATATTCTCCCAGGGATTCGGGCCTTTCCGCTGGGTATGCACATCAGGAGACCCCCAGGACCTGGCAGTCACTGATCAGCTGGCCACATCTGTGCTGGAGGAAGCCATTGCTGGTGGAGGTGAGGCTATCAGGTTGGAGATGCTCGAAGGCAAGTGGCTTCCAAAGACTCCCATAGCAAGCCTGCCTGGCAATGCAGGGCAGTCCTCCACACATATCCCCATCCCCCACCTGGCCCATGTGGGCAAAGGGACACATGGTTTCCGGTTTGTGCCTGTCAACAGTGGTTCTGATTCTTTGTAGCATCCTTCTGTTCCCTCTCTGCACATTCGTCCTTCCACGTCTATCAGGCCCACTCTGCTTAGTACAGGTCAGAGCCTCTCTGGTTGATCTGTGGTTCCTCTGATACAGAATATCAGTTCTGCTTTTTCATGTCGATGAGGGAGGTTGTTTAACAACAGCCCCTTCTTGTGTAGTGGATTTGACATGTCATTTATCATGTGGAGAAGAGAAGGCAGTTACTTTATGAAACTTCCTCAGCTGTCAGAAGTCCTACCCCAATTTCTCTGCAGCTTTTCTACAGGTCCAGGGGTGACCTTCTCTCCCAGTGGTTTTCTGTGTGGGTTGTTCAGCCTTTGTTCCTTGTTCTAAATCCCCAGGGGCCATTTTCACCCTGCTGTCCACATCTGTGTTCAATGTGCTGTGGTGGGGTCTGGGTTACAGGGATACAGAGCTGGAGAACCAGGCTGAAGTTGGGCGGGACCACCTATTGGGAGGAGCCAGGTAGGGGAGGCCTCATGGACAAGAAAGGGGAAGCAGGGACCTTTTCTTAGGAATCTGGTCAGAGGCCTCCTGAAGCTTCCAGGTGTTAGAACAACTGCACAGCCCTCAGTAGGTGGCTGGTGGGTGTCCAACAACCAGCCCTCCAGGAAGAAGCCCTGAGATGTTGCATCTGCTGATAACCATGATCTAAATGCTGTCAGGGTGGTTGATTTCAAGTGAGGCTCCACATGGAGCAGTAGCAGTATTTCCACCAGGCAGAATAACCTTGAGAGTATAGATCCTCCTAAAAGGTAGTAAATTAAGTGATGACTTGTGTGCATTATTTTCATTTTTAATAAAATTTTTAAAAATATAAGTTCATTGAATTTAAATTTAACAATGTCTGTCTTAACCACTGGTTCACACAATTCCTGAAGATTTAACAGTCTGTTCTCATGAGCAGGTAGGAGCAGCTCCTGAACTCCATGGCAACTGCCCTCTTCTGCACACCCTCCATACTTTAGCTAACTGGCCTGTTTTACTTGGATAGGCCAAGCTTCTTTCCACCTCAGGGCCTTTGCACTTGTTATTCTCTCTGCCTAGAATGCTGTTCCCTCAGATCTTTGTGTAGCTGGTAAGACATAACTTGACCATCACTTCCTCAGAGAGGACTTTGGTCCCCTTGACCCACCACCCAATGACTACTTCACCACACTCTTATTTTCTTCATAGCCTACAGCAGTCTCTGTTCCCAGTGCCTGGCATGGTATTCAATAAATGTTTGTTGAGGGAATAAATGTATCAGGCAGTGGGCTGCATACATCTGTGCATTAATTCACATGATCATTGGCACTGCCTATTCTGAAAATCAGATGGCCTGGTGTGGTGCTGGGGAAGGGGTCTCTCCTACTCTGAGCCTGGGCTCCAGTGATATGTGAAGAACAGGTGCCTGTGCCAAACAGCCTGAGAGAGGGATGGTCTGCACCCTTCTTCAGTTTAGGGGCTCCTGGTACCCCTGACACCCCATGCCCTCTCTCCCTGCAGTGAACCCAGCTGTGAAGTTACAGTATGTGGACAACATCCGCTGGATCCGGGAGGCTGCCAAACACCAGCTGGTGAGGTCTTGGCCTGGTGAGGGGCAGGGGTGGGCCACTGAACTGCCCACCTGTCAGGTAGACAAGAGCCCCGAGAGGGTGCCAACACATTCCATGAGACTTCTTAGGTAGCAGGCCCACTGGGACCAGCAGTTACTTCGACCAGGGGGCTGCTGGATAGAGAAGCCCAGAGCTTTTCAAAAGGTAGCCTGGAGCTCTGGGACAATCAGGTCACTCTTTACCCAGTTGCTCCACAAATAGTTCTTGAGAGAGGTGGCCCCTGCAGGGCTTAGGTACCAGGCCTCCTGGCTTCTCAGCTATGTGACTTGGGCAAGTGTCTCAGACTCTCTAAGCTCCTGTCTCATCTGCACAGTGGAGATTCTGGTGATGGTGCGTGCACCTGGCTGTGGTGGTATGTTTGGGGCAAGCCCTCTGTAGCAGTCAGTGAATGACGCAAACAGGATTGAGCAAACAGGCTGCCTTGCTCTAGTTTTTGTGACTATGAGTGTGAAAAAACTCAGGGTGACACAGAGTGGGAACTGCTCTATACTGACAGATGAGAAAGGTATCTCTGAGGAGCTGACTTGTGAGTTCAGGTTTAGGGATGAAGAAGTAGCCATGTGACAGTCAGGGAAGGCAGAGGGACGAGACAATGCACCAGCCCTGAGGTGGCAGCAAGCTTGGTGTAACAAGGACAAATGAAAAGTGGGCATTTGGTTCACATGCCTTTGGCCGCAGACCCCGATGACTAGATATTTTCACTACGTCAGGACTAATGTGTTCTTGGTCTGGGAATCCCCAGGATCAGAAGGAGACAGCCCCCGCCCACCTTGTGCAGTGCACCCTTTCCTGCGCTTTTGTGGTCCAACGACATCCATCCAAACTGCTACCTCCTTGCCCAGTGGTTCGCACATGTGTTTCAGGCACAAAACGCCTTGTGCCAGCAGAGGTCTCTGTGACCAGCCAAAATCTGAGATGCCCAAGGCTGTTAGCCATTTATATTCTATTTATAATATAGTTTTCCCAAAAAGGATTTGAGGCAGCTTGTGTGAGAAAAGTAAGGTCATTGTATAGAAAGCCATGAGGAAGGAAGAAGCACTAGGCTGGCTGTATACAAAGTGGCTAAGACTCGGGCTCACGGTCAGGTACAAGGCTAGCCCATCATTGGTTCCTTTAACACCATTTCTAGATAGGTTGGTCAAGCAGCTGACCGAAACACCTGCATCCTTTCTGGAGAATCCAGGGTTTCTCAGCCTCAGCACTACTGACATTTGGAGCCAGATAACTTTTTTTTTTCTCAATTGTGGTAAAATGTGCATTAACATAAAACGCACCATTTCAACAATTTTTAAGGTACAACTCAGTGGCATTAAGTACATTCACATTGTTGTGCAACCATCACCATCATCCATCTCCAGAACTTTTTTTGATCATCCTAAACTGTGCCCATTAAAAGAACAATTCCCCATGCCCTTCTCAGAGGTGCTGCATCCTGGTGGTTGAGAAGCATTCAGATATGCCACCTACTGGTTGGGTGACTGTGGGCAGGTTGCTCAGCCTTTCTGGGCCCGTTTCCTCATCTGTAAAATGGAGCCTACAACAAGGATAACAGCATCTTCCACATAAAACTTACAAATGAAGGGGCTGGCCGAGTGGCTCAATTGGTTAAGAGTTAGCTTAAGAGCGCAAGCTCTGAGCAACAGTGCCACCAGTTGGATTCCCGGCCAGTGACGCTGAGCTGCCACCGAGCAGCCAACAGGTGGCAGGATGGCTCAGCTGCTGAGAGCACATGCTCCTAACAACAAGACTGCCTGTTCAATGGTGGGCTACGCCCGCCCACAACTAAGACTAAATTCTGCACCTTGAGCTGAGCTGCCACCCAGATGGCTCAGCGGATAGTGTGTGCTCTTAACAACAAGGCTTTTGGTTCAACTCCTGCATGGAATAGTGGCTGCACTCACCCGCAACTAAGATTGTAACACAGCACCTTGAGCTTAGAGGCCACGAGCTGCCAGATGGTGACTGGCTCTCTCCACAACTAAGATTGAAGAACAACAATTTGGCTGGTCCCCCTCCCCAATTCCCCAACACTGTTCCCCTCCCCTAATTCCCCAATTTAAGAAAAAAAAGAAGTTTTAAAAAAACCTCACAAATGAGTGACTGTGTAAAGTTCTTGGAGTTGTGCCAGGCACAATCAAAAACTGCATTAGGTGGTGTTAATATTATAACTAGAAGGACTCGAGCAAGGGTAATGCACATAATAGGTAAATCCCTGGAGATGGGTGAGTCAGGGTCTCAGAGGCCCCTCTAGGGGTTAACATTCAAGGTCACAGGGCCATCTAGGAGCCCAGACAAAATGTGGACATGTAGGGGGTTGGTGTGGCTGCCTGGTGGGCAGGATGTAAGAGTTCACCTCAGGCCCATAAACTCTAGGGCTACAACACACCTTGGGGATTCTCCAGGACCTTCCTGGAGGTGAAGACCTAGCTGCTGGTAGGATATATCACCTGAGTCTTACCCACGTATCACCAAGTAACTGAGGTGCCACCTCTCATTCTTCTCTCCACAGGTAGTAGGCTCCCAGTCCAGGATCCTGTATTCAGACCAGAAAGGCCGTGTTGCCATTGCTGTGGCCTTTAACCAAGCCATAGCCCATGGGAAGATCAAGGTGACATGTGCTATGCTGCCGGTGGGGGCCTCCCTTAGGCTTCTCCCTATTAGTGCCAGCACTGCCCCAGGGCCCCATGCTCTGTGTGTGTGTCAGTTGGGGGTCAGATAGCTGGGGGTGGGGAATGATGAGGTCTGTCCTCAAGCCCAGGCTCTGACCCTGGTCCCTGCTGTGTGACTTTGGGCAAGTCAAGTGCTCTCTCTGAGCCTCAGTTTCCCTCCTGTAAAAGGAGAATCTAGAGCTGGCCAAGTGGCTCAGTTGGTAAATAGCTCGCTAAGAGTGCGAGCTCTGAGCAACAGCACCGGTTGGATACCCAGCCCAAGCTGAGCAGCTGCTGAGCTGCCAACAGGTGGCAGCATGGCTCAGCTAAAATAAATAAATACATAAAAAAGAAATAAAAGGAGAATCATGTTAATCTAAAAGCATGGATGTGAGAATTAAATGAGTTCATTTCCACACAAGTATTTTATACATCTGTGTTGAGTTAACTTTTTCAAACCATGACAAACTTCCCATTTCCTCCGAGTCAGCCTGGCCCACCTCTGGGGACATGGAGCCCTAGGCACTATTGTTCAGAGGGGCTTCTTGCGCACCTCTGTTTTGTAGGCTCAAGGCGCAGAATTCTTGTAGCAGTCCTCTGGAAGCACCAGGAGTATTAATGTTCAGACATGAAAAGAAAATTGAGGTAGATGAACATGAAGGCCATCCCAGTGGATGGTTCTGGGTGGCACAGACAGCAATTTCAGCAGCCCTGGTCTTTCTCAGGGAGCACCACTGGAATGCACCACTGCTGAGCGCTTCCCAAAAGCCCACCATGCTCATAAGGAAGGCTAGCGCAGCTCAACGCAACATCCCTCTGGGCACACTCACACCCAGGCTGGGATTGGAGGTGGGAACTGAGAGCTGGTGTTTTAATCATTCGTTCATTTGTTCGTTCGTTCATTCATTCAACAATTGATTGAGCGCCTCCCCTATGCCAGGTTTATTCTAAGCACTGGGGGTGATGTGGTAGAGAACTATATAGACAGGGTCCCCATCTTGTCCTATTTGCTAGTGTAGGGAAACAGACAATGTACAACTTAAGGTATAAATTTAGAGAGAATTTCAGATGGTAAACACTGGTGAAGAAAATGAGTTGAGGTGACAAGGTGAGGGTTATGGGGTGGGGTGAACAGTGACAGTAGATGGGGTGGTCAAGACAGACCTTTCTGAGTTGCTCGCATAAAACTGAAGCCTAATATCCAGAAGGTGCCAGAATATCTGGGACAGGTGGTTCCAAAGCAAAGGTGGAGAGGTGGGAGCAAACTTGGTCTGTTCAAGGAAAGGAGAGGAGGTCCTCTGATTCAGTGAAGTGGAGAGCTTTCCCTTTTGGCAGGCTACCTCCTCGTATATTGGGAGCCTGTGATTTTCTGTGCCCACTGGGGAGAGCTGGGAAAACAGACAACCAGTGGTGTTGCAGACTCAGGGACCAGGCTGCCTGAGGGGAGAGCCCAGACTTCAGTATACTATGTGTGGGTTTAAATCCCAGCCTGCCCACTTAGCAGCTCTGTGATGTTAGACAAGTTTCTTATCTTCTCTGGACCTCAGTTTTCCTTTCTATAAAATGGGCATGATAACAATCATACCTACCTGGATAGGGTTATTGAGAAGATTCAGCAAGCTAACACACGCATAGCACATGGGAGTCCCTGGGCATATAGAATGAGTCCAAATCAGCAGAATCTCTTAGTAGCTACAGGAAAACATCAAAACCATCTGTGCTGCCTCTTGCTAAAAGTCTGTTTTCCATGGGGAGGGATCTGAAGGGTTTGTGGTATGGCCTGATCCAACTCTGCCCTCCACTGGACAGCCGTGGTGGACACTGTTGGCTGACATCTCATATCCTTGCACTCTGCAGGCACCCGTAGTCCTGAGCCGAGACCACCATGATGTGAGCGGCACAGACAGTCCCTTTAGGGAGACCTCCAACATATATGATGGCTCTGCCTTCTGTGCAGGTGAGGAAGACAAAACATTAAACAATGTATTTTTGGGGGCTGGCCGAGTGGCACGGTGGTTGAGCACTGGATTGGGAAGCCAGCGGCCCCAGTTCGGGTCCCACATGTGAGGGCCAGTGACACTGCCCTCAAAAAAAAAGGTATTTTTTTAATGTTGGATTTTATTTAAAAATCAATTGATTCATTCATTCATTCATGATGTTACAAAAAATGTGTTGGCATTTGAGAGCTATGGAATAGAGTGACCAACCCAAGATAGAGGGGGTTCTGGGACATGGAACTTCTGGTTTTAAAATTGGGCCAGTGCTAAGCAAACTGGGACAGCTGGATGCCCTAGACTTGGGTGTGCTTATTGCCCTGTCACCTGCAGAGTGATCTAAAGTCTCTGAACCTCAATATCCCTATCTGTAAAATGGAAACAACAGTAGTACTTACCTCAAAGTGTGGTTGTGAAAAATGCAATGAATGAATACAAATGCAGCATTACATCAGGGTCCCATAGCCATTGTTCAGTGAAGGTGAGCTGTTGCTGCTGCCATCACTGGTACTGCTACATAACACTGTAATTATTATCATCCCAGAGGCTGATGAGTTCTAGTCCTGGGTAGCTTTCTCATTCCCAGCACCTGAGGGTTCCTTTCATTGTGGATGGGATCCCAAGGGAAGGAGGTGGATGCTCAGAAACATCATCCACATCACTTTTTCCAGGAATTGGTCCATTTCATCTAAGTTATCAAATTTATGGGTATAGCATTGTATTCCTTTATTATCATTTTAATGTCTGCAGGGTCAGTTGTGGTGTTCCCTCTGTCATTCCTGATATTGGTCATTTGTGCCTTCTTTCTTTTTTTATTGTTCAGTTTGGCTAGAAGTTTATCAATTTTATTGATCTTCTCAAGTCTTTTTTTTTTTTTTTAAAGATTTTATTGGGGAATTGAGGAAGGGAAAGAGCCAAGTTGTTGTCTTTCAGTCTTAGTTGTGGAGGGCGCAGCTAGCTCAGCTCCAAGTCCAGTTGCCATCCGGCCCCCTGTTGGCAGCTTGAGCCTGCTCAGCCCAAGGTGCTATGTTCAGTCTTAGTTGCGGGTGGACATAGCCCACCATCCCATGCATAAGTTGAACCGGCAACTTTGTTGTTAGGAGCACATGCTATCACCTGCTGAGCCATCCTGCCACCTGTTGGTAGCTCAGCGGCAGCTCAGCTTGGGCACAGCTCACTGGCCCATGTGGGAATTGAACCGAAGATCCTGTTGTTCAGAGCTTGCGCTCTTAACCAACTGAGCCGTTCAGCCGGCTGTGATTCTTTTCTATTGCTTCTCTGCTTCCAAATTCATTGATTTTTTTTTTTTTTGCTCTAATCTTTAGTATGTTCTTCCTTTTGCTTGCTTTGGGTTTAATTTGCTCTTCTTTCTGGAAGGTAGAACTGAGGTTACTGATTTGAGACCTTTTTATTTTCTAATATAGGTATTTAATGCTATAAATTTATCTCTGGACACTGTTTTAGCTTCATCCTACAAATTTTTATATAATGTGTTTTCATTTTCACCCAGTTAAAAATATTTTAAAATTTCCTTTGAAACTTCCTCTTTGGTCCATGGGTATTTAGAAGTATATTTTGTTTGTTTCTGTTTTATTTTGTTTTGTTTTAGAAGTATGTTTCTTGGGTTTTGGTTTTTTTGTTTTTGTTTTTGTTTTTTTTAGGGCAGTGTCACTGGCCCTCACATGTGGGACCCGAACCGAAGCCGCTGGCTTCCCAAACCAGCGCTTAACCACCGCACCACTCGGCCGGCCCTCTTGATTTTTCTTAAAAGATATTTAGGGCTGGCCGAGTGGCACGGTGGTTAAGCACTGGCTTTGGAAGCCAGCGGCCCTGGTTCAGATTCCACATATGAGGGCCAGTGACACTGCCCTCAAAAAAAAAAAAAAAAAAAAAAGATTTTTATTGGGGAGGAGAACAGTGTTGGGGAATTGGGGAAGGGGAACATTGTGTTTTTCCAGGACCCATCAGCTCCAAGTCAAGTTGCTGTCCTTCAATCTTAGTTGTGGAGGGCACAAACTCAGCTCCAAGTCCAGTCACCGCTTCCTATCTAGTTGCGGGAGGTGAACAGTGGGGGCGTAGACAACTATCCATCCCATGCAGGAGTCGAACTGGCACACTGAGCCATCTGGCCACCCGATGGCTTGTGGCTGCTGAGCTCTAGGTGCTGTGTTCAATCTTAGTTGCAGGGCGGCACCCACCAACCCATATGGGTGTCGAACTGGCAGCCTTGCTAAGAGCGTGGGCTCTCACCAGCTCAGCGGCAGCTCAGCTCAGGCACAGCTCACTGGCCCATGTGAGAATTGAACCGGTGACCCTGTTGCTCAGAGCTTGCACTCTTAACCAACTGAACTACTCGGCTGGCCCTAGAAGTATGTTTTTCAATTTTCAAGTTTTGGAGGATTTTTGAAATATCTTTCTGGTAATTCCATTAGGGTCTGAGAACTCACTGTGTACTATTTCTGTTCTTTTAAGTTTGTTAAGAACTTCATGGCCCAGAATGTGATTTATCTTGGAGCACTTGAGAACATATATTCTGCTGTTATTTGGCGAATTATCTTTGAAATGTCAATTAGGTCACATTGGTTATAATGCCGTTCAGGTCACCTAAATCCTTACTGATTTTCCACCTATTTGTTCTATAAATTACTTAGAGAGGAGTGGTGAAGTCTCCAACCCTATTTGTGGATTTGTCTATTTCTCTTTTTAAGTTCTTATCCATTTTGTCTTGTGTATTTTAAAGCTATGTTGTTAGGTGAACATTCATTTAGGTTTTTTAACTCTTTTTGGAGAACTGACCTCTTTATCACTAGGTAATGTCCCTCTTTACCCTTGATAATATTCCTGGTTCTGAAATGATCTGATATTAATATAGTTTATAGTTGTATCCTATGGCCACTGTAATAATTTACCACAAAGGTAGTGGCTTAAAACAACACAAATATATTCTCCCACAGTTCGGAAAGTCAGAAGTCTAAAGTCAGTTTCAAAGGTGTTGGCTGTGCCATGACATCTCGGGAGGTTCTAGGGGAGAATCTGTTTCCTGGCCTTTTCCAGCTTCTAGAGATGCATTTCTTGGATTTCTTGGCTCATGGCCCTTCCTAATCTTCACAGCCCAGCACCAAGAGAAAAGCATTCTCAGGATTCTCCCTGATCTCTGTGAACACACAGTGGGGTTTTGGAGTAAGAGCCCACCAAAAGGTGCAAATCCCCTTATATTTGTGTCCCAGGGGTCTCACATTCTGAGGGCTCATGCTTGTCCTTTAGCAATTTGTTAGACACTTGTTAGCAAACGAGGTTGGGTTCTGTTTCTCTATACAAGTGCCTGTCTCTCCCCAGATTTCAAGTTAGTTAGTTGCCCTGGGGCCTCAGTCCTCTGATGGAGTCAAGAAAAGTCATTAAAATTTGTAGTATGTTTACCCCCACCCCCATCCTTTTCTTTGTTTCTCTTACAGGTGGGAGTGATGCTCTTTGGCTTTCTACATCTCAGCTTAAACGACTAGCACCTCCCTTTTAATTCTATTGTTCTTTCTGCTTCTGAGGTACTTTATCTGGCATTCAGTGTTAGAGAGCGTAACTATAGGGAAGGATAATAGTGGGAAGTGGGCATTTGTCTGTTTCTCCTGCTTTTGCTCAGCTTTGCAAAAATAAATGATGCTGTTTCTAGAGTCACCTGTCCGTAGTTCCCTATCTGACCAATAAGCAGTGCTGGCTCAACCAGTGGGGCCTGTGGATGCCCACTTATGTGCTGCCCAGAGCCTGGCCTGGCCCTGGCCCACATCATTCAGGGGATGACATGTAGTACCTTTGTTTCCACAGACATGGCTGTGCAGAACTTCGTGGGCGATGCCTTTCGAGGAGCCACCTGGGTCGCTCTTCACAATGGTGGGGGCGTGGGCTGGTAAGAAGTTTTCAAGAACAGGGTGGTGGGGGTACAGGCTCCTGTGGAAGGCACAGGGATTTCCTCGAGGGTCCTGGGCTCTGCCTCCCCTGAGCTCCCTCTGCTGAGGGTTTTGCTGTAATATTTTCCTCATGTGAGCTGGAACTTGGAGGGCCAGAACATTGGGGAGGGCATAAGGGAGTATCTTGCACAAGCCACTCTCCTTTTGGGGTCTCACCTGTCACACAGGACACAAAGGCTGTAAGAACCAGAACCGCCCCTTTCATGTCAGTTTTCCTAGTGTGTTCACAGTACTCTGTGAACTCTCACATTACTCTGTGAATTCTCACAGTACTGTCTTTTCATTCCACCTGATGTTCCCAGGGCAGTGGGCTGGGAGGCAAGAGACCAGGTTTCTAGGCTCCCCTGGGTCCCTGGCTCACGGCTCTGTCCTGGCCAGTCCTGTTTCCAGTCTGTACCATGAGGAAATTAGGGTTTCTGGGAGGGTCTCATTCTGGCTGACATTGGCAATTCCATCATGAAGATGTCCACTATAATTCTGCACCCACTTCCAACATGGGGGTAGGGGGCGAGGAGGGGAGGCAGTTTCCACATCAACCAGCAATTTTCTCTGATGCAAGCTGGGTATCTTACAATTCAACTCAATTCTGACATTACCTACCTGGAGATAGATCCCACAGGTTATGGTTTCAGTCCCACAAGACTGTTCACACCCCACTTCAGATGCCAATCTCAAGCCCAGGTTGTTGCCTGCTTTTGACTGACTGGCTACATATTAGAGGTTCCCACAACCCCCTCTTGGGTTCTATTAATTTGCTAGAGCAGCTCACAGAACTCAGGAAACCCCTTTACTCATTAGATTACTGATTCATTACAAAGGAGATTAAAGGATATGAATCAACAGTCAGATGAAGAAATACATAGGGCATGGTACCTTGAGAAAGGAGCTTCTGTTCTCATGGAGTTTGGGACTGAGCACCATGACATGAGGAAGTGTTCTGGTTCCCCAACCCAGAAGCTCTCTGAACCCCATCCTTTTTGGGTTTTTATGGAGGCTTCATTACATAGGCATGATTGATTAAATCATTAGCCGTTGGTGATCAATTCAACCTTCAGCCCCTTTCCCTTCCCTAAGTTCTGGGCGTGGAACTGAAGGTTTCAATTCTCTATTCATGGTCAGTTCCCCTGCAACCAACCCACATTCTTAGGGGGTCTACAAGTTGCCTCATTAACATAACAAAAGACATCTTTATTATTCTCATCACTGAGGAATTCCAAGGGTTTTAGAAGTTCTGTTCTGGAAACAGATGAAGGCCAAATTATTACACATCACAATATCACATCTGCTGCTAAGAATAGTGAATAACTAATACTTATTGCACATGGATCACATGGCAAGCATCTGCTAGACTCTTTGAATCCACTCTCTCACCTAATTTTAGAATGAAAATACATTTTACGGATGAGGAAACTGAGGTACCCAGAGGTTAAGGAGCTGCAGGAGCTGCACCTGCACAAGATCTGCCTCTGCACAGGGTCTGCCTCTAGGAGTCAGTCATCTGGGAAAGTTCCCAGGCCAACCTGGATTCCTGGCTACCCAGAGCATCACAGGGCACTACAGCTTCAGAGAGGACAGCTCCCCAGGCCTGGCCCTCCACGAACTGACCTCTGAGCATGTTTTGGCCAGATCAAGCCTGGCCTTGCCCTCCAAAGCCCAGTCTTTCAGCACTCAAACTTCCCAGGGCATTCCGATGGGCTGGCTTGGCTGAAATTCTGAGATGCAGCTCAGTCATGTGGCTGGAATTAATGGAAAATGTGACTGGAATGTGTTTTCTTCCTTATACAAATGCTGGAGAAAAACAGGATGAAAAGAATGCCTGGTTATTAGGTGTCAGGACTTTAGGCACTGGATTTGTTGAATGGGTTCTGGAAGTGAAGAGTGACTCTGGATGGGGAGTAACTTGCCCAAGGACAAAGCTGGTGGTGGAGCTGTGATCTGGACCCAGATCTCTCACCTCTCAGGATTTACTCATTACTGCCAACAAGACAACAGAGGACAAGAAGGGGCAGGGCAGAACAGCCGAGAGTCAACAACACAAGGCCTTGGGGCAGGGGACAACAGGGCCAAAATTCAGGCAGGACACTGCTCACTCTAACCTTAAGAGAGGGAATGCTCCCTGCAAGTTTCCAAGTTGCTTCCACCCCAAGGCTGTCCCCAGTCTCTCTGGACAAGGATACAAACTGGCAAGATGCTGGCATCACCATCTTGTATCCTGGCTGTTTTTGAGGGCTCTTTTAGGAAAGCACCTCAAATTCACATTGGAATCCATCAGACTCACACATACATAATTTTATCTGTCAGATATATCCTGCAAAGCTTACTGCAAAAATTAGCAGAAAAAAAATCTGTCCCACGATTATTCCTACTTCAAGAAGAAACCACTTCTAACTCCAACTTGGTTTTTTTCTTTTTTGTATGGAAATCTATATTTCTAAGTTATAAGCTTATCCTGCTATTTCTTGATTTGCCTTTAGTTTTGTGACTTGTTTATTGGCTCTCTGGTTTGGAGCACTTAACGTTTCCCCAGTGATCAACATCAGCTGTGTGTTGTTTTCGTTCCCTCCATTGCCTTTCTTTCCTCGGAGCCTCTGTTTCTGATAGCTCCCTTGGGGTCTGTCCTTGTGTTGTTTGTCCAGGTGCTCTTGCTGTCTCTCTACTCATGTTTAGAGAGGGCACCAACAGTCAATCTGCAACTCTGTGTGCATAGAGACCTTTGGACAGTGGGCTGCTGAGCAGGAGAGGTCAGTGGTCAGTCTCTGGTCTTTGGCCGGTTGGTCCTTATAGGGATGGTGCAGTCAGTTCTAGGAGCTAGGTGAAAGGGACAGGGCCTCGGGCCGGCCGAGTGGCGCATTGATTAAGAGCTGGTTTTGGGATGCCAGCGGCCCCGGTTCGGATCCCACATGAGGGCCAGTGACACTGCCCTCTACAGCTAACAACAGCTCCACCTGGAGCTGGGCTGTGCGAGCCCTGGTGATGGTATGGGCTGCAGCCCCTGCTGCAGTGGGCTGCCATAGGCTACAGTGAGTGGCCCGCAGCCAGCGTGAGCGGCTGGCAGCCAAGTGTGAGCTGCCAATAGCCGCGGTGAGCGACATCCAAGGCCAGCGACCGAACTGCCTCATCCGGGAAGAGCGCAATGACGATACCAACAGTGAAGCAACATCCTCCGCAACTAAACTGAAGAACAAAAAGACAGCAACTTGTCTGTTCCCCTTCCCCGATTCCCCAACGCTGTTCCCCTCTGCCAATTCCCCAATAAAATCTTAAAAAAAAAAAAAAAAAAAAAAGAAAGGGACAGGGCCTCACTGTTGGGTGTTGATACTTTTTCCATGTTTGCTTTCTCAACTTCCAGTGTGCCTCCTTTCCTCACACCCAGATCCAGCCTCAGGGCACATGTCTTCGAAGAATGTATTTATATATTTGATCCACCATCTTTATCCAGATTCTGACATTTTTTCCTCTTAGAGTGCATCTCAAACCTGAATGTGCACAGGAATCCCTGAGGAGATTGTCAAAATGGAGATTCTGAATAGGCAGGTCTGGACAGGGGCAGATTCAGCATTTCTAACCAGCTCCAGTGATGCTGCTTCTGCTGGTCCAAGGACCACTCTGAGTAGCCAGGGCATTGAGGGTTCCTGCTATATGCACACATAAACTTCCTTCACTACCACCCCCAGTGCAGCAGGGAGCATCTTCATATATACAGTTTTGCAGTACAATTAAGAGCATGGATTCTAAAGTCAACCTGTCTGCACAAGTTAAGCTGTTGAGCTTTGTTTCTCATTGAATAGCAACTGCTTTCAATAAGGCTAGTGGTAAAGATTAAATGGGGATTAAATGGGTTAATAATAGCTAAGGCTTATATAATGCACAATAAATGTGAGGACTTCTAAGAAATTTGTGTGTTAGTTCATCTAATCTCCACAACAGTCCCATCTAAGGAATAGGTACTACCCAGCAGAGATAAATAATTTTGCCCAGCTGTCACAACAAGGTGGGATTGCAGGAGGCCTGGGCTGAATGCATGTGCCAACCCACCACAAATCTCTTGTAAAGGAGCCAGAGCAGGGCCCGGCATGTGGCATACCTCCCGTAAATGTTCCTTTATCATATGCATGCTATTTGTGATCTCAAAAAAAGTGGGTGTTTTAAACTTTGATAGCTACCACCAAATTTCCTGATATAAAAATTCCTGTTTGCATAACCTCATCAACGTTAAATGTGATCACTCACTGGATGTTGACATGGGATTTACCAGACAGGGCAAGACTGAGCAAGAAGTAACAAATTCTTGTTTTGATTTGAATTGCTCACTCCCAGGTTTTTGTTTTTGAGTTGTGCGCTTTTTCTTATAGATCTGCAGGCCTTCTTGATCTGTTCTAGATTTTAGATGGATTTTTTGGATTCATGTCACTTGACTTTGTTTAAAGCATTTGTGCTGGCTGTGTTCTCCAGGAGGCAGATGGTAAGGTGGAGTTGGGAGTGTGCAAAAGGCTTATTGGGGACGAACACCTGGGAAAGGAAGAGGTGGGAAAGGTGGACAGGAGGCAGAGTGATTGAGAGGAGGAGCCTTCAGTCTCCATTCATTTTTAACAGTTTTGCCCCCTAGCCGAAAGCTTTAGAGCCCAGATGGCCATTGTTGGAGCGAGTTTGGGCAGAAATGCGCAGGCTCCATCAAGGCATCACTTAGTCTCTGCCCCAAGTAAGACCCTAAGGAGTTATTGCTAGGGACTGTGAGTGAACCACCCTCCCCACAGCTAGGCTTTCTGGAAAGGGCCCCAGGACAGGGCCTCTCTCCTTGCAGGGGAGTTTTACATCTTTATCTGGTGACTTTTCTATTCTGACTCTCTGTTTTGGTTTGGTTTTGTTTTTTTGAGGGCAGTGTCACTGGCCCTCATATGTGGGGCCGAACCGGGGCTGCTGGCATCCCAAGCCAGCGCCCAACTACCGCGCCACTCAGCCGGCCCCTCTCTGACTTTTAAATACCTCCCCAACTCCCAAATTTAAAACAAACAAACAAAAAATACAAAAAACATGCTCCTACACTTTATTCATTTTGTAATTTTAAATATTTCCTTGTTTAACACATTTGGCCTTTGTTTTTCTTTATGTTTTTCTTAAAAGGCTTGTTGTCCCATCACTAGCCTTTGTAACCCCAGATGCTGCACTGATAGCAATGCTGCTTTTAGCACCCATCTTCCTGGGCTTAGCATGCTCACGGCTCCCCTGTAGTCAGGGTTTGCAAAAGTGACCCGGAGCTGAGCAGCTTTGGTCTCTGACCATCTAGGCTTCAGGATCCCAAAATGAAAAACATAGTTCTAATCTCAAAAAGACCTCTTTGGGGCCACAACTTGTCTGTTCCCCTTCCCCGATTCCCCAGTGCTGTCCCCCTCCCCCAATTCCCCAATAAAATCTTTAAAAAAAAAAGACCTCTGTTTCGAAGGACTCATGGAAGGTCCTCACTCGGTGACTTTGGCTGCTGCATGCTTTCTTCTCTGATAACCAGCATCAACCTCTGACAGGTAAATGGTGATGATCTTAAATCTGGTCGGAGCATTCTCCACCCTAGCGACTGATGGGAGACTTGATAGAAGCCTGCTTGCAGGCACAGGGCCATCCAGGTGCAGGCTGGCATCAACACAAGGCTGAGGGCCAGGCAGGCAGAGGAAGCTCCTGCGTCCAGAGTGGGGAGCACTAGTGGCTCCTGGGACAGAGGGCTCCTCACCTTCTTGATGGGAACTGACTGAAATTGTCAGTAGGGTTCAGGCTGGGCGGAGAAGTAGGTAAGGCCACAGAGGGCTGAAGGATCTGAGGCTAGTGAAACTAGATGCACCTTCTAGGTGTGGGAAGGAGAAAGAGCAAATTCACTGGCAGTGAATACTGAAAGGCCAGATAGATGCTGTGGTCCCAAGGTCTGAGTTAGCAGTAAAGCCCTGGCAGGTGCTGACAAGATCCAGGGCATTTCCTGTGTGTGTAACCAAAGGGGACACATGAAATATAGTGATGCAAGCTGAGGAGGAACTTTGGCTGGGTCCAGCAGCCCTTGATAATGACATCTCAGGTGAGGATGGAAGTTTAGGAGTGCCAGGAAGGAGAGGGTCCTTACAGCTGATGGAGAAAATCCTTAAGGCAAACGTGTGAAAAGTGGAATAGCATTAACATACTCAAGTAAGATTCAAGTGACATCTGTTAAACCAATGAACACAAGAACATATCACACCTGTGAGGGAAGATCAAAACAGTACTCGGAGAAATGTGTTAATTAGAAAATAAATGCTGAAAATAAAGGAACTCGGCCTTCAAATCAAGTAATCAGGACCCCAAAATACACCTAAAACAAGCAGAAAGAAGGAATAAGGAAGATGAGGAGCATAAAGAGAAAATCAGGAAGAATGACAATTGAATTGAGTGATACAAGAAACTCCCATAGAATCGTACCTTTACAGGAAGCACTCTGAGAACCGCAGGAGGAGGAGGTCATGTCACATTCGGGTGGTCAGACTCCAAGCAAAATTGACACAGGAGTGGGTCCTGAAGGTGGACTCAGGATTCATGGATTAAGCCTCAGAGGCACAAGTGAGCAGTACAGAACTGTGAGGCTCCTGCATCCCTAGGCTGCTAAGAGGACATAGGCTCTGGCTGCAGTGGTTGGCCATGACATATCCTCAAATGCTTTTAGAACATTCCAAAATTCTTGTGTGTTTCTGCCTGTTCTGTGCAGGGTCAGGACCCAAGAGAAATGACCTGGAAACTCTTTTGCCTCTTGCAGGGGTGAGGTGATCAATGGGGGTTTTGGCCTTGTGCTGGATGGGACCCAGGAGGCCGAGCAGAAGGCCAAGATGATGCTCAGTTGGGATGTCTCCAATGGAGTAAGTCACCCCAAGCCTCGCCCCTGCCTTCTCTCTCCATTAGTGGCTCTGCCGCTTCCGACTGCACACCTGAGCCAGAGTTCTGCCACTTTTACCCCAGAAATGGTCAGGAGCCCATCCTGCCATTCCTGTTCATTTGTGTCTTTCCTCATCAGCTGCCCGCATCTCTCCTGGTCTGTTTCCAGAGACTCCTTTGCATCTCCTGACCTCTGGCCTTACCCGCCAGTTCAGCCTTTGTCCACACAGACAGCCCCTGCTCTCTGACCTTGTCCTCCCAGTGCAGCACCCCCATTGCTATTGCAGAGAGGCCATCTTTTAAAACCTTATTTTTCTACCATCTTTGAGGTAGGCCAGAGAGTATAGGACCTAAGCTAGAACAGCCTCAGGCTGTGCAGCTATGATCAGCTTTGCTGTGATCTACATTTGAATGGGCTCTCAGTATGTGTATTTGTGGGGGGCTCCATTCTCTCCAGAACTACATCTTAGGCATCCAAGGAGAGGGAACAAATAGGAAGTCAGGTGGCAATGGGGAAGGGTATGTGCATCTGTGAGAGAAATGAGCTGAGCTCAAGAACCCAGAGAGTTTGACGTTGGGTGGCCCAAGGGGTGAATGTGAGAGTGAAGGTGGAGGGGTTCCCTGGAGGACCTGACTTCCCTGGAGCCCCCAGCAGAGGGGGGAGGTTCTTCATCCAGAAGTCAGTGAAGCAATGAGAGGATGGACTGGGGGAGGCATGGGGAGACATGTGAACAGGGATTGGCAAGAATGGCAGTACAGAGGCTGGGGAGGTGCCGTGACCACCGTCTGGGGAGCCTTGATGACAGAGATGGAGAGAAAGAAGTGGACCAGAGAGAGATTTTAAGGCAGAGCCAAGGTGGCTGTGCATTCTATGAGGCCAGAGAAGAGGGGTGCTGAGAATGACTCCTGGGTGCCTGGACTGTGCCCTTGCATGGAGTGGGGAGGCTGGGCAGAAAGATGACCAGTTTCAGTCCAGAGAGGCAAGTAAATAGTCCAGCCAAGAGAGGAGGAGGTCTGAGCCAGGAGTAGGGCCAGGACAAAAACAAAGGACTGCTGGTCCTACTGAGGGTCCTTGGTTTGGAGGAGGACAGGGGGTTAGAGCCCAACCCTAGTCTGTCCAGAATGCCTTTTTGGGAACCCGGTGATGTCAGCACCAACTTCTGCACCATCCTCTCCACACTCCTCCGGCAGGTGGCCCGTCGCTGTTGGTCTGGGAACCGGAAGGCCTATGAGATCATCTGCCAGACGATGCGGGAAAACAAGGGATTGGTGGTGACACTCCCACATGAGGTGGCAGATGAGCACATTCTCCAGCAGGCCTTGTGGCCATAAGCAGGAGTGCAAGAGCCGGCTGTGGTCCCCTTGTCCTCCTTGGTCCCTTGACCTTACCCTCACAGCCACACCTACCTTCCACTACACGCCACCTCCTGGATCGGGAACTCTACACTCACGCCCTCATTTGGCCTCACTGTACCCTGGAGGGTGTGCCACTGCTGTTCCCATTTCACAAATGAGCCAGCGGAGGCCCAGAGAGGTGAAGCCATTTCTTTGTGACCATGCTGCTCCCCTGGGAACCTGGGAGGGCAAGGAAAGCTTGTTTGGGGCTGCATCTTCAAGCCTACATGGAGTATACCCCAGGAGCTTTGGAGATGGGTGTGCTGTGAATACTGGCTGGCTGAGTATCAACCAAGTTCCTTCTAAGCCTCCTACCCTTCTCCTACCAAAGAGGCAGTCGTTCTCCTATGGCCAGGTTTTGTTTTGTTTTTGTTTTAGTTTTTTTGAGGGCAGTGTCACTGGCCCTCATATGTGGGACCCACACTGGGGCCTCTGGCTTCCCAAGCCAGTGCTTAACCACCGCGCTACTCGGCCGGCCCTAGCCAGGTTTTTATTAATCACCCTGCTTCCTGTTCACCTTCCAGCCATCCATGAAACTCGCTGGCCATCTGCTAGCCTCTTCATTTGTCTGTGCAGGTACTTTCTGTACCTCTGTGCCCCTGGCTCTGGACACAAAGGAACATTGACCAGACCCTGGGCTTGGAGAAATCCAGAGAGGAAGATAGGAAAATAAAGGATTGATTAGAGAGCTATGGAAGGTGGCGTGGGCAGGGTGGATGCAGGGTGGTGGGATGGGGGCAGGCAGGGCTTTGTCCTTAAAGAATAGTGATACTTTGTGTGGGGGGCGGGGGGAAGGAGGGAACAGGAGAGAGGAGGGGTATTACCCATAGCTGATCGTTTCTAGCAAAAGTCTGCTCAGGAACCCCGTTTGCGATCAGATGTCCTCCAGGAGCTATGTGGGACCCGAGACTGGATTTTTGAACATACCCAACCCCTGCCAGATCCCAGAGCCCAGCCTCAATGAAGCTGACCCAGACAAAGGAGATTATGTGGCCATGCTTTTCCAGGCCTTCATTTTTAAACAGGTGTTCCTTTTTTGGAGGGGTGACAGTGGTTCTGCTTTATTCTCCCCCTATTTATAAAAAGGAGCCAAGTGGAGAGATGAGTTCCCTGCCCCTATTCTTCCACCTTTTGTGCCTCACCAAATGCTATTGGGACATGCTCTTTTTCCTGTAAACGTACAGGACTGTATAAGGAATCGGACAGATGCTACCCCTGGAGCAAGCCCCCTCAGCAGCCCCACCACTCTTGCTGGCTGTACACACTAGGAGACCCCCGCCCCGCCATGACCTCATTATGCAAAGCAGAGCAGTTTTGACCATGCACCTTATTCTCATTAGCCTGGCCTTAGCTCAGACCCTGGCTGGACCCCTGACAGACTTAAAAACGGCTCATCCTAAACAAAGAATTGAGAGATTGGGGGAATGGGTCTCTAACAAGTCATAAAAAACTTGACACCTCTCTCCCTCCATATATCCAGAGAGTGGCCCAGTCTAACTGGTTTCTGAGTCCTCAACCATTCAACATTGTTTGTTTTCTCCTCAGTGGTCATCCCCATTTTCCCATACTTATGAAACCCCAGTTTTGTCTGGGCAGCAATATACCAGTAAAAATAACTGATTTTCCAGCCTTCCTTGAAATTAGCAGTGGCCCTGACCTAGTTATGGCCCATGAGATGAGGTCAAAGTCTGCTGGGTAGGACTTCTGCGAAAGTTGTTTTTCTAATAAAAATGGACAGATTCGGCTGGATTGCTTTTTGCCTTTGTCTCTTCTTCCTGCTGGAACCTCAGGTGTGATGCTGGAAATAAAGCAACCATGCTGTGACCATGCAGACCACAGAGGCACACTGAGGCATTGATGAAAAAAAAAAAAAAAACCAGCCTAAGAGAAAACTTATAAGAGTTTATTTGAGCCAAACTGATGACAATTTCCAAAAAGCAAAATCTCAACAGATTGAGAAAATGCTCCCCAAAATGGCAGTTTGCAGCTTATTTTATACAAAGAATCAAAGGAAGAGTGTTACATGAAATCTATTGGTGGTATATTAAAGGCTGGGAGAAAGCAAAGTGGAAAAATCTCTGGGATTGGATAAAAGTAAATTGGAGAGACAGATACTTCTTTTACATAGGTGGTACAGGATAGTTAATAGTTCATGTAGAGATGTTAATCAAGTGACAAGAGTAATAATGAGGGATTCTGTAGTTTACTGCTCTGGTCCAGAAAAAGGGATTACTGACATTCCAAGGAGTCATCTTCCATGCAAAAAGACAATACACAAGTTCACTTAAGGTGAGGATTCACTTTATGAAGGAAATTTCAGGCTAAAGATGTGACTTCCTTCCATGGCCCACCTTAGTTACGAAATTTTTTTTTTTTAATTTTATTGGGGAACAGTGTGTTCATCCAGGACCCATCAGCTCCAAGTCAAGTAGTTGTTTCAATCTAGTTGTGGAGGGCGCAACTCAGTGGCCCATGTGGGGATGGAACCTGCAACCTTGGTGTTATGAGCCTGAACTCTAACCAACTGAGCTAACCGGCTGCCCCATGAATTTTTTTTTTTTTATGTTCGGGCCATCTTATGTAGTTATTTTCAGCCTCCTGACCTTGTCAGGTTTAACCTGTGGCCCCTTTTCTGTCCTCAGAAGGTATACATGTAAAGGCAGAGGTGCCTGGGCTTCTGATAACACATGGAGCTACCATTCCAGCTCCGGCCTGCCCCTCTCCAGACTCCTTGGTCCTCATCTGTTAAAGGCATCCCAGCTGGGCTTCTGTTCCACACAGCCAGCACGGTGTCTAAATCATCATATCATCTATCAACAAGTCTCCATGGAAAGCACCCTGGTGCATATAGCTGCATGAACGTACCCTGTTCCTAAGGCAAAACCAAGAATACATGTTCAATTTTAAGGCCAGACCCTCCTGTCATCCTTTTCCTACCCAGCAGCTTCGCTCATTAAGGATAGGCAGAGCTCCATGGACAGCTTTGGGCCAGGGTCTCAAGTAGCTTCTATCCACATGCCTCAGTCCCCCTACCCCCACCCCAGCTCTCTACCAAACCATATCAGTGAGTAGGCCACTTCACCAGGCCACAGCACATCAGCCTGCTGCCAGCTGCCAGCAGGAAGAAGGGATGGCTGACATCCAGAGTGGGGCTACCACAGGGCTCAGTGGGGAGCTGGGGCAGCTGACCACAGTCTCAGTAGCTATGGAGTGGATGGAACAGCATGGCTGGCTGTTCAGTGTGTCCAATTCAGCCTTACTTTTAAAAGAGCAGTGACAAGAAAAATTCTGAGTTGTCCTAAATTAAATTATAACTGGTGTACAGTGGAAGAAAAAGACAAGGGTAATTAACCAGTTAATAGCTGTGGGCCAACTAACAAAAAACTGCTCAAATCCAGGAATGTATAATATGTTGGAGCTTTGAATCAGCTTCCAGGTGGCTATCTCAAAAGAAATAGCATACCACTGTTACTGGAGAGCAGGCTGTTCTCTGGGCGGTACCTAGGTTCCTGGCGTCTCGAGCAAAGAGTTGAACGAGACATGGAGGTAAAGTGGTGAAAAAGTTTATTAGAGGAGAAACTACACTCCAAAGAATCAAAAGCAGGCAAGCAAAGGAAGAAGCTCAAAGGGTGCTGACTGGCCAGGACTTGGGAGTTCTTATCCGTTTTTCTCTAGAATGGGCTGTTCCTCTCTGGGTGTGGGACCACTTGATTGACAAGAGGCTATTACCTCATCTTTTTAGACTGGGTAGGAAGGAGTAGCTGGTCCAATCCAGTCGGATATTTTGTACCCATTTGTTTCCCCACAAGGGTAGATAATTTGAAAAGGGGGAGTTTTGAGTGGAGAGGAGAGATCTTTTGTGCTGCCACATTCTGTGGGTTGTGTTGGATGTGCAGGAATGCAGAGACCCACTGCCTGCCTCTAACTGTTTGTCTTGTTTTCCCTTTGAGAGATGATCCCCATAAAATCTGGGAAGCTGAGGGACAAGAAGTCTTTTCTTCTGTATCTGCTTCCTGCTGCGCAGGGGTGTCCCTGCTTATTGGGGGATTCACGGAACTCTCATCCTAACTGATCTCAGATGAGAGGAAGGGGTCTTGAGCTCTGCCTGGAAGACCCTGTTGGCTTCTTTGGTTGTGATTGGCAATCTTGTTGGGGTATCATCTGTATCCCCAAGTCCCCTGAATGAGGAAAAATAGATTTTAATTAATAAATCAGTTAGCTCTTTGGGAGCCTGTGGCCATTCAACTGTTCACTCAGGTGGCAGTCAATTGTCCAGAAGCTGGGCCCAGAATGGGTTGGGGGGAACATTAGGCTTCAATGATTACAATCAACAAGCATACTGGCCTGGGGAAATGTTAAAATCTATTTAGTGTCTGGGATGGAATTGTCCAAGAGTTAGGTCCAGAATGTCTTGGGGATGTTGGGAAGTCACAGGCTTTTAAGTAGTTTTCTGAAGCAGGGGTAGGCAATCTCCATGATTCAGATTAAAAACAATCCATTGTTTATGATTAAGAAACTGATTTTGGGGGCTGGCCGAGTGGCTCGTTGGTTAAGAGTTGGCTTGGGAATGCAAGCTCTGAGCAGCCAGGTCCCCAGTTCAGATCCCACATGGGCCAGTGATGCTGCACCCTCTACAGCTAAGATAGTGAACAACAGCTTGACCTGGAGCTGGGCTGCTGTGAGTCGCTGGCGATGGCATATCTTGCAGTGGGGCTGCAGTGGGCTGCCGTAAGCTACTGTGAGTGGCCGGCAGCCAGCATGAGTGGCCGGTAGCCAGCGTGAGCCGCTGTGAGCGACCATCCGATGGCCTGCGACCGATCTGCCTCAGCCGGGAAGAGCACAATGATGATACCAAAATGGGCCAGTGAAGCAACGTCCTCCACAACTAGACTGAAGAACAAAAAGACAGCAACTTGTCTGTTCCCCTTCCCTGATTCCCCAACGCGGTTCCCTCCCCCAATTCCCCAATAAAATCTTTAAAAAAAAAAAAAAAAAGAGAAGAAACTGATTTACACAACAATTAAGAAGCAGGGAAGGGCTGGCTGAGTGGCTCAGTTGGTTAAGAGCAAGCTGTGCTCTGAGCAACAGCCAGAGCTGAGAAGCTGCTGAACTGACAACAAGTAGCAGGATTGCTCAGCTAAAAAAAATGAAGAAGCTGGGAAATTGGAGACCTAGGATTCAGGCTAGGAGCAATCTTTAGCCCAGGATTCAGAAACTGATTAGAAGAGTAATTAAAGCCAGGGGCTAAGGAACTAAGAAACTATGGAGGAGACTTAACATTTCTGTAGGAAAGAAAACTTAAAAGTTTTTTTTTGGCGGGGAGGGGGTCGTAATCGCTTGGCCTGTAACACCACCAGATGCTACCACATCCTGCTTATGCATGAATTTTCTGGATTGTTGCCCACAATAAAAAGTAGTAAATATTTCTTCCTTATGGACTATGTACCTATCCTAGAACTTGTTATACCCAGCACAAAAATACAAACAAAGCAGTTGTTTGGAGGTTTTTCATTTGTAAGCCGGCGACTGTGAGCAGGCTTATGCCCTGAACAAACTCACAGCCCTGACCAAAAGAAGAGAGGGGTTTATATAGACAGAAATTACAAGTAAAGCAAATTTACAGGTTATAGGTGGTTTCCATAAATCTTAGACAATTTTGACAGTACCAATTATCTCAAGTAACTTACAAAAAGCTATATAATAACAGTACTAAATAAGTGTGATGGCACCAAAATGTAGCAAGTAAGGAAATTTACAGAGGCCATAAATAAGTAACAATTAATTGGTGGAAAACAGTCTGGCCTTGTGTTTATCCAGATAGGAGACACAGGCCTGTGTTACATAGGCAGTTTGGCCTTGTGTTTAGATAAGACGCAGTTAAAACCTGTGGAGTTTAGCAAGTAGTTAGGGGAGTCTAAATTATTTGATCTATCTAAGGGAAGCTTTAACAATCTTTTATTACAGAGTCTGGGGGTGGGGGCTAGCAGCTAAGGGTCCTGTTACTTCAAACTGACCCTTCTTCACCTTTTCCTGCCCTCCTTATCTATAGTTAATGTGATTTATTTCAAAACAACTTACATTTTTAGAAGATCCCCATCAGCTCCAGGACCTTTTTCTAACTAGCATGTGGCTCAATAAATCATTTTTTTCAGAAAAGCTTTCAGCAGCAAAAGTTTTTGTTTAACAGCAGAGATGTGACTCACTTAGAAATGCTTTCATCAAAATGATTAAAATAGAAACCAATTGGCTTTGATGGTGTAGGCTTCAGTTGCCTTGAAAATTCAAGGTTGTGAATGTCTCAGGGCCTCTCCCTGGGCAGCCTCTGTTCTCTGTAAATCTGGAGCTTCCTAGAAACCAGATGCTTTCCTTGCTGGTCAATGCAGGCCAGTTCAGGAGGGTTTGGCAGAGTGATGCACTTTCTAGCCTTTGGCTTTCCAGAGTAGGCTCCTACACTGGAGACTGGGGGCTGGACTTGACCTGCAGTTGCATTTTCTTTGGCCTGCCCTCTTTAAACATATTTTTGTTTGTTTTGTCACCAATTTTTACAAATTGGGAGATTTCACCTAAAACTCCAGACTTTGAGTTTACTTAAAGAAATCAAGAGATCAGGCCACACTGCCTTCACTGCCTGAGTGACAGCAATCAGCTTAACAGCTCTAGGGACTGGACTTGTTTTCTCCAATTTGCCACAGTCCCTGCCAATCCATACTGTTCCTAAAGGCAAGGTCAAGTGTGTTTGTTCATTCTTGGGCATGAGCTGATTTATTACATATTTGTGTCACCTGTAAGGTCTCTGTTGGGACTTGAATCTGTGTCTGAATTAGGATTCTCTAGAAAAACAGAACTGTTACCGGCCAACTGAGCAGCACACCCCTCCCCCCCCACACTGAGAAGCTTTTAAGTTTTCTTTCCTATAGAAATGTTAAGTATAGCAATGTTAAGTCTCCTCCCTAGTTCTTTAGTTTCTTAGCTCTTGGCTTTGATTACTCTTTTAACCAGTTTGTGAATCTTAGACTAAAGATCCCCCCTTTTTATTTTAAAAGATTTTATTGGGGAATTGGGGGAGGGGAACAGCATTGGGGAATGGGGAAGGGTAAGGGGAACAGACAAGTTGCTGTCCTTTTGTTCTTCAGTCTAGTTGTGGAGGACATTGCTTCACTGGCCTATGTTGGTATTATCATTGTGCTCTTCCTGGGTGAAGCAGATTGGTCGCCGGCCTCTGGACAGCCGCTCACGGCAGCTCTTGGCAGCTCATGCAGGCTGCCGGCTGCTCACGTTGGCTGCCAGCCACTCACTGTAGTTTATGGCAGCCCACTGCAGCAGAGGCTGCAGCCTACACAGTCACCGTGGACTCACTACAACCCAGCTCCAGGTGGAGCTGTTGTTCACCATCTTAGCTATGAGGGCAGTGTCACTGGCCCTCATATGTGGGATCCGAACTGGGGCCCTGCTGCTCAGAGCTGGCATCCCTAGCCAGCTCTTAACCAATGCACCACTCAGCTGTGCCACTCAGCTGCCCCTCCTTGCTTCTTAATTGCTTTGTAAATCAGTTTCTGAATCCTAAACTATAGAAGTCTCCTACTCCTGCTTCAATAACTACTTGAAAGCCTGTGACTTTCTAAAGTCCCCCAGGCCAGTAAACTAAATGCCAAACCCATTCTGGGCCCAGACAACTGACTGCCACCTGAGTGACAGGCTGAATGGCCACAGGTTTCGTAAGAGCTAACAGATTTATTAATTAAAATCTATTTTTCCTTTTTCAGGGGTCTTGGGGATACAGAGGATACCCCAGCAAGATTGCCAATCACAACCAAAGAAGCCAGCGTGGTCTTCCAGGTGGAGCTTGAGACCTCTTCCTCTCATCTAAGGCCAGCTAGGGTGAGAATGCCATGAATCCCTGAATAGGCAGGGACAGCTCTAAGCCCCTGCCCAGCAGGAAGCAGATACAGAAAGGAAGACCTCCTGTCCTTGAGCTTCCCATAGAGATTTTGAGAGGATCAGGTATCTCAAAGGGAAAACAAGACAAGCAGTTAGAGGCAGGCATTGGGTCTGTGCATTCCTGCACATCCCACAGAGTGCGACTGCCCAGGGGACTTCCCCTCTCCACCCAAAACTCCCCTTTGTATTGTAATTACCTACCCCTGTGGGGAAAACAAATGGGCACAAAAGCCAACTAGATCAGACCAATCACTCACATCTGCGCAGTACCTCTTGTCAATCACAGATGCCAGCCAGTGGTCCCACACCCAAAGGGAAACAGCCCATTTTAGAGAAAGGGGATAAAAATTCCAAGTCTTGGGAAGTGGGCCCTTTTGACCCCTTCGCTCTCCTTTTGACTGCTTCTTCCCGTTTTTGATCCCTTCCTCCCTTTTTGAAGCTTTTTTGAGCCTTGCCTTTGTGCGTGGCCGCTCCAAACTCTTTGGAATGTAATTTCTCCTCTAATTATGGGCCTTTGAGCTATCCTCTACTGCTCAGGCCCACTTCTATTTCTTTAAAGTGTGCTATCTCTTCTGATAAACTATTTTTTTACTATTTTGTTCCGGTATCTCTTTCAATTCTTTGCTCCAGTTGCGAGGGACCTGGACTTTGCACAGAGAGGGGCCCACTCTCTGACACTTCCTCTCTACCTTTTGATCTATTCAGGCCCTCCAAGAATGCATGATGCCCATCTGTTTTGCTAAAGGTCATCACTTTAAAATCCACTCATTCAATTGCTAATTTCATCTGGAAGCAACCCAAGGGGATAGATTCAGGTAGGAACCCAAATTATGTCCCCATTATGGGGTAAAGGCAGAGTTTTTTATATTATGAGAAAAAGAAGGGAAGTAATTACATGAATAGAAGAAAGGAATTTATATTGGTGTTAACAAACCAAGTTACCCTTTAGCTATACATGGCTGGTTACTGATTCTAAGGAGTGTTCATAATCATGCCTCTGTGGTAAGGAGGTCTCTGCTTTCCCATTAGCTTTACAAACAATTGTTTGTAAGACAATGTTGTCTTGGTCAAGTCCAATCATCCACACTCTCATATTCCTAATTACTATGTACGGATGTGAAAGTTGGGCAGTGAAAAAGACTAATGGGAAGAAAATAAATTCTCATTTGAAATATGGTGTTGGAGGAAATCTGTAAGGATACCCTGACCTGCCAGAAAGACAAACAAGTGGGTCCTAGAGAAAATTAAGCCTGAAGTATTGCTGGAGGCAAAAATGACAAAACAGGAGCTGTCTTACTTAGAGCACATCCTGAAAAGTAAATGTTCTCAGAAAACACAATAATGCTAGGGAAAATAGAAGGCAGCAGGAACAGAGGAAAACCAAATATGAGATGGACTGACTCCATAAAAGAAACCATAGGCGTGTGTCTACAGGAGGGGAGCAGAGCTGCAGAGGTCCAGACACTGTGGACATCACTCATTCCTAGAGTTGCTAGGAGTAGGAACCAGCTCAATGGTACACAACCTACAAAGTTATTTTGCCAAGTCTAAATATTTCAAAGGTTTAAGGAGCAAGATATGCAAGGCAGTTCCTCTGGAATAGCTGACTCCATTTTAAAATGGATCCACTTGGGACCAAATGGCTCAGTTGGTTAAGAGCACGAGCTCTGAGCAACAAGGTCACCAGTTCGATTCCCACATGGGCCAGTGAGCTGCACTAGAGCTGAGCTGCCACTGAGCTACCAACGGGTGGCAGGATGGCTCAGTTGGTGAAAGCATGTGCTCCTAACAACAAAGTTTCTGGTTTGATTTCCACATGGGATGGTGGGCTATGCCCACCCGCAACTAAGATTGAACACAGCACCTTGACCTGAGCAGCCACAAGCTGCCAGTGGGCAGCAGGATGGAGACTGACTTGGAGCTGAGCTAGAGCTGCGCCCTCTATAACTAAGATTGAAGGACAGCAACTTGTCTGCTCCCCTTCCCCAATTCCCCAACACTGTTCCCCTTTCCCAATTCCCCAATAAAATCTATAAATAAATAAATACATAAATACATAAATAAATAAAATGGATCCACTTATGCCAACTTTTCACATAATAAATTGGTAATCTAGTAAGTAAAATGTTCCTCTGAGTTCTGTGAGATGCTCTAACAAATTAATCAAACCTGAGGAGGGATTCATGAGAACCTCCAGTCTATTGCCAGTCAGTCAGATGCACAGGTGACCACCTGGACCTGGCAACTAACATCTGAAGGGTGGTTGAGTGGAGACTTGTAGTACTGAGTCCTTAACCTGTGGGGTCTGATGTTATCTCCAAGTAGACAGTGTCAGAATTGAGTTAATTGGTTGGTGGTGTTGGAAAAAAAAAAAAAAAGTATGTTGGAGCTCCCAATTCCAGCCCATCCTCACTCCTGCCAGAACTTGGGAAGTTCTGCACACTTAGTTTGTATTGCTTAAAGTGAAAGTACCCTTTGTCTACCCCACTTCATAAGTAGTCACAGGTACTAATAGTATCTTGTGTATCTTCGTAGAAACTTTCCAAGGTTATACAAGCACATGAACATAGAGTTTTCCCTCCAATACAAATGGGTTTTCCTAAACAATGCTCTGCATTGATTTTTCCTAACAATATATTTTATTGGAGACATACAGAACATAAAAGTCCTCATTTTATTTTATTTTTTTAAGATTTTATTGGGGAATTGGGGGAGGGGAACAACGTTGGGGAATCGAGGAAGGGGAACAGACAAGTTGCTGTCTTTTTGTTCTGCAGTCTAGTTGCGAAGGATGTTGCTTCACTGGCCCATGTTGGTATCGTCATTGCGCTCTCCTGGATGAGACAGATCAGTCGCCGGCCTCTGGATGGTCGCTCACCACAGCTATTGGCAGCTCACTCTGGCTGCCATCCACTAGTGCTGGCTGCCAGCCACTCACTGTAGCCTATGACAGCCCACTGCAGCAGGGGCCACAGACTACACCGTCGCTGGGGCTCTTACAGCCCAGCTCCAGGTGGAGCTGTTGTTAGCTGTAGAGGGCAGTGTCACTGGCCCTCATATGTGGGACCTGAACCAGGGCCGCTGACTTCCTAAGCCAGCGCTTAACCAATGCGCCACTCGACCGGCCCCAAAAGTCCTCATTTTATTTTATTTTATTTTTTTTAACAGGGAAGTGTCACTGGCCCCATGTGAGATCCAAACTGGGGCTGCTGGCATCCCAAGCCAGCTCTTAACCACTGTGTCATTCAGCCGGCACGAAGAAAGAGTATTTTTTTTTTCTCTTTTTTTTTTTGAGGGCAGTGTCACTGGCCCTCATATGTGGGACCCGAACCGGGGCCGCTGGATTCCCAAGCCAGCGCTTAACCACCACGCCACTCGGCCGGCTCCAAAAGTCCTCATTTTAAAGTGTTCAAGTCAGTGGTTTTTAATATACTCACTGTGTTGTTGTACCATCACTGTCTAATTCCAGGATATTTCCATTGTCCCAAAAAGAAACCCCTGCAGCCATTAGCAGTCAGTCTTAATTCCCCTTCTTCCTCCATCCTCTGTCAATCCCTAATCTACTATGGATTTATCTATTCTGGACATTTAATATGAATCGAATCATACAATGTGTGGCCTTTTGTGTCTGGTTTCTTTTCGTTATCATCTTTTCAAGTTCATCTATGTTGTAGCAGGTATCCATACTCCACTCCTTTTTATGGCTAAATAATATTCCATCGTGTGGGCAGACCACATTGCGTTTACCCATTAGTCTGTGAACGGACACTTGGTTGTTTCCATTTTTATTGTGTAGTATTATGAATAATACTGTTGTGAACATTCACATACAAGTTTTTGTGTGGGTGTGTTTTCATTTCTCTTGGATATATGCCTAAGAGTGGAATTACTGGGTCATATGGAAATATTATAATTAACTTTTTTAGGAACGTCCAAGCCTTTTCCCACAGTGGCATCACCATTTTTCATTCCCACCAGAAATATACGAGGGTTCCAATTATCCGCATCCTCACTAACACTTGTTCTTTTAAAAAGAATTATAGGTGATAGATGGTAGAGCGGTTAGGGGACAGAGTGAAAAGGTGGAAGGATTAAATACAAATTGGTAGTTATAAAAGTCATGGGATGGGAAAGTAAAGTAAAGCATAGGCAATCTAGTCAATAATATGGTAATAGCTATGTATGGTGCCAGGTGAATACTAGTCAGGGGATCACTTCTTTTTTTTTTTTTTGAGGGCAGTGTCACTGTCCCTCATATGTGAGACCGAACCGGGTGCGCTGGCTTCCTAAGCCAGCGCTTAACCACCGCGCCACTTGGCCAGCCCTTCTCTTCTTAAATTATACAAATGTCTAACCACTATGCTGTACACCTGAAATTAATACAAAATAATACTGAGAGTTAACTGTAATTGAAAATTTAGAAAAGCGGGGGGAAAAGGTGAAGGGGAATAAAAGGTTCAAATTTCCAGATATAAAACAAGTAAGTCACGGGATGTAATATACAGCATGGACAATATAGTCAATAATATTGTGATAGTGTGATACAGTCAGATGATTGCTGGATTTATTATGGTAAATCCTTTTAAAAATAAATATTATAGGTATCTTAGTGTGAAGTGGAATCTCATTGTGGTTTTTTTTTTTTAAAGATTTTACTGGGGAATTGGGGGAGGGGAACAGTGTCGGAGAATTGGGGGAGGGGACCAGCCAAGTTGTTGTTCTTCAGTCTTCATTGTGGAGGGCACAAGTCGCCATCTGGCTTCCTGTTGGCAGCTCATCGCCTCTAAGCTCAAGGTGCTGTGTTCAATCTTAGTTGTGGGTGGGCATAGCCACTATCCCATGTGGGCGTTGAACCAGCAGCCTTGTTGTTAAGAGCACACTCTCAGGCCAGCCGAGTGGCGTGGTGGTTAAGAGCTGGCTTGGGACGCCAGCGGCCCTGGTTCGTGTCCCACATATGAGGGCCAATCACACTGTCCTCAAAAAAAAAAAAAAAAAAAAAAAAAAAAGAGCACATACTCTGTCCTGTGAGCCATCCGGGTCGCAGCTCAGCTCAAGGTGCCGAGTTCAATCTTTAGTTGCAGGTGGGCATAGCCCACCATTGAACAGGCAATCTTGTTGTTACACCAGCTGAGCCATCCTGCCACCTGTTGGCAGCTCAGTGACAACTTAGCTAGGGCACAGCGTTCACTGGCCCATGTGGGAATTAAACCAGCGGCCCTGTTGCTCAGAGCACTGGCTCTAAGCCAACTTTTAAACCAATTGAGCCACTTGGCTGGCCCTCATTGTGGTTTTGATTTGCATTTTCCTGATGGTTAATGATGTTGAGGATCTTGTCATGAGCTTATTGGCCATTTGTATTTTTTATTTGGAGAAATGCCTATTTAAATCCTTTATCTCTTTTAAAATTGGGTTGTCTTTTTGTTGTAGAGTTGTAGGATAATAGATCCTACAACATTTAAAATATATTTTGGATAGTAGATCCTTAGCAGATATATGATTTGCAAATTTCTCTCCCATTCTGTGGGTCGTCTTTTCATTTCCTTGTTGGTGTTCTTTGATGCAAGAGTTTTTAATTTTGATGAAGCCCAATTTGTTTCTTTCACTGCTTGTACTTTGGTTTCATATTTAAGAAACCATTTCCTAATCCAAGATCACACAGAATTATACTTTGGTATTCTTCTAATAGTTTTAGAATGTTAGCTTTTACATTTAGATCTCTGATCTATTTTAATTACTTTTTATATAAGGTGTGAGATGGGAGTTATAAATTGATTTTTTTTTAAAAAGTTCTTAGTTTATTAGCCCTCACATGAAAAATGTGCTCAGTCACCACAAAGTCACTGACGAATGATGCCATCTTTACTCCCTCTGTCATCTAATCTCCACCTCACTTTTTGCCAGCACCAACATTGGCCTTTGCAGTCCCACTAACTTTCTTCATTCTATTCTTGCATTCCTTTCGCTGTTTTCTTGAAGTCTTTTTCTTCTCATACAGGCCATGTCTTGCAAGTCTATGTTTGGGTTCATTTTTCTTTGTGTAATCCAAGGAATCATAAATCATGCCAAAGCCAGTTGTCTTGCCACCACCAAAATGGGTTCTGAATCCAAATACAAAGATGACATCTGGTGTAGTCTTGTACGTTTTAGCTAGTTTTTCCCGAATTTCTGTCTTAGGTACTGTTGTCTTCCTAGGGTGAAGGATGTCAATGACCATTTGTTTCTTTTGAAGTAGTTATTGGTCATGAACTTCCAGGTCCGGATAGTTACTGTGTCGTTCATGATGGCGGCAGACCCTCAAGCAGCCAGGGAGGAAAAGAGAGCTAAATTCATTTTTTTTAATATGTGGATATACAGTTGTCCCAGTACCTTATTTATTTATTTATTTATTTATTTATTTATTTATTTATTTAATTTTTTAGCTGAGCCATCATGCCACCTCTTGGCAGTTCAACGGCTGCTCAGCTTGGGCTGGGCATTGAACTGCTGTTGCTCAGAGCTCAGCTCACACTCTTGAGCCAACTGAGCCACTCGGCCAGCCCAAACATTTTTTTTTTTTTATTATTTTTTAAGAGGGCAGTGTCACTGGCCCTCATATGTGGGATCCGAACCGGGGCTGCTGGCGTCCCAAGCCAGCTCTTAACCACCGTGCCACTCGGCCGGCCCCCAGTACCATCTTTTGAAAAGATTATTCTTTCCTCCATTGAATAGTCTTGGAAACTATATTTTTTGGCATAAATTCATACATATATATTTTCTATTCTTTCCAATATTTTTGATGTATCTTAGTTTTAAAGTATGTTTCATAATAAAACATTCATCTATTAAATATTTATTGAGAGTCTTTGCTGCTAGCCTCAGGGCATACAGATGTGAGTGGTACTGACACAGTTCCTGTCCTCAAGGAATCTACATTCTAAGAGGGGCACAGACAATGGGTTAACAGAGAGAGGGACAAATAAAAACAATTGCAATTGAGAGTTATAAGAGGGAACAAAAGATGAGGTGGAGAATAAGGGTGTACTTTGGATCAGAAGGCCTGCTACGTCTTCCAGAGGAATTAGAGACCAGCTGTGCAAAGTTTCTGAAGCTGTAAATAGTTTGGCCTTTTGGAAAAAAACTGTGAAAAAGATGGGGGCAGTGAGATTGTAGAGTAAGGGCTAAAGTGTTGAGAAATTATGACAAAGCGGTGTGTGCTGAAGGGAAGACCAGCAAAGCTATAAGAGGAATGGGGAGCAGAGAGTAGAGGAGCATTATTAGATTTGCATTTTTGTAAGACCACAAGAGTCTGCCCTGTAGATTGGGTGAATGGAGACTGAGGACCAGCTATGGAGCTATTTTCTTAAGAGCTATGAGTGAAATAAGGGTATGGATCTGAGTGGGCGTGACATTAAAAGTGGAGGGACTCCAGATTGAATCTGGAGGTGTTGGGGTGAGGGGAGGGAGGTAGGGCAATGGCTGAATGGAGTCAACAACGAGTAACAGGGCTATGGTGTGAGGTTGTGTGAAGTTTATTAGGAAATGCAGTTGCAAGTGAACGCCGAGTTCCGGTCTGGGAGGCCCTGTGTGCCAGGAAAGGATCTGGGGAGAACGCAAGAGGTAGATGGCCAGAGGCCAGCAGTTGGACGATTCGCAGTTTAGTGAGTTCCCTTAGGAAGTTGTCCAGCCCGGTTGTCAAGAATTAAATGTTCCAACCTTGGCTCTCCCAGTTCCTGGCTGTGCGATCTAGGGCAAGCAACTCGAGCTCTCTGTGCCTCAGTTTCCTCCCACTTCTGTGAAGGTTGCTGTCTGCAATTATTAAACTGCATGAAATAAGGATTGTTCCAAGTCAAGCTAGCCTCGTTCCCCAGTAGGGAATCAGACCCCAGCTCTCCAGGACCGGAATTGGCCGAGCGGCCTGACGTCACGCGGCCCAATAGGGCTCGCGCACCGCGCCGCGCATCACACGCACGCGCGGCTCCGGCGCTCCGGGCCGCACTCCGCGCCGAGCTTTGGCGTCAATCCGTCGGGGCGGCCGCACGGCGTCGCGCACGCCTGGGCGGGGCACAGCGCGCTTCCTCCGAGCTGCGGCCGCAACGCCCCAGCTGGACCCAAGATGGACCTCCCGGCACTGCTAGCAGCCCCGGTCCCGCGCCGAGCCCAACATGGCGACGGCGGTGGTCCCGGCGGACTCTGCCGAGGCCCGGGGCCTCCGCCCAATCCGAGTCCCGGGCGTCGCCGCCTGCTGCTACTGCGGGGCCCCGAAGATGGCGGGTCGGGGCCGAGGCGAGCGGAGGCCCGGGCGGCGGCCGCGGGCCTCGGGCCAAGCCCGCCGCCCCTCGAGGACGGCGGCGACTCCTTCGTGGTACTGCTGGAAGTGCCGCGCGGCGCCGCTGCCGAGGCCCCCGGACGGCGGGAAGCGGAGTCCGGCAGCGGCGCGAGCCCCGCCGGCCGCCCCCAACAGGGCCCCAGCGGCTCGGCCTCAGCCCCCGGGCCCAGCGCGGTCCTCGCGGGCACAGTCACCATCAGCAGTCAAGACTTGCTGGTTCGCTTCGACCATGGCGTCTTCACGCTGGCCGCCGCGCCGCCGCCTGGGCCGCTGGCACCGCCGGGCGAGGAGACCGCCAGCCCGGCTGAGGGCCGCCGCGGACCCGCGGGCCCCGGACTCAGCGCGCCTGGCTACCGCTGCCCCGAACCGCAGTGTGCGCTCTCCTTCGCCAAGAAGCACCAGCTCAAAGTGCACCTGCTGACGCACGGTGGCAGCCAGGGCCGGCGGCCCTTCAAATGTACCCTGGACGGCTGCGGCTGGGCCTTCACCACCTCGTACAAACTTAAGCGGCACCTGCAATCGCACGACAAGCTGCGGCCTTTCGACTGCCCGGTGGGCGGCTGCGGCAAGAAGTTCACCACCGTGTACAACCTCAAGGCGCACATGAAGGGACACGAGCAGGAGAACTTGTTCAAGTGTGAGGTGTGCGCGGAGCGCTTCCCCACGCAGGCCAAGCTCAGCTCCCACCAGCGCAGCCACTTCGAGCCCGAGCGCCCCTACAAGTGTGACTTTCCCGGTAACCGCGGGGCTGCGGGGGCGGGGGGGGGACGGGACTCCCGGAGCCCCAGGTCCAAATTCAGTCGCTCAGAGTGGGTGCGTTGGCGCCCTGCCTCCGGTTGTTAGGTTGGGCAGGACCTAAAATCGGTGGGCCAAGGACTAGGGGCGGGAACGGAAGCGCTCCGGTGTTTGTGTTGTAGTTCTTCCCAGGGCATCTGAACCCAGCATTGCTACGGAGATTTCGACAGCAAGGTAGCACAAATAATCACAGACGTCCTTCCCCATGGTGGAGGCAACAGATCTCTCTGAACGTGCTTCCGATTAACGAAAGAAATAACTGCACCTTCCCAGGGATTTGTTGTCAGGTCTTTATTTTCCTCGGTCTCATCATTTAGAAATACTCATCAGATATTTACAGGGCACACACTCGGTGCTGAACGAAAACAGATGAATGAATGGTCAGATGCAAGACCTTAAAATGGTGTAGTATAGTTTTTGTGCCCATTATACTTTCTTTGGACTAAACAGTTTCGTGAGGTTCTGGAAAGCATACTCACTTTACAGATGAAACGATTGAGGCTGAGCAATGTGGAAAAAAAATCCAGTGGTGGCTCTTTCTCCAGTGATTGCCTGCACTGGTGGGGAGATAAGGGTTCAACACTGTGAACACTTCACCAGAGTGGTGAAGTGCCTCCAGGGAGAAGATTCCTGCATGGGAAGGAGTTGACTTGGGGAGATTAGGGTACCAGGCAGTACAGGTGGATGTGGGTTGTGGTAAGGGTGGGGGAGGGCCAAGTGGAAGGTGAAGGACCTTCCATGATGACCCCTTCATTAAAACAAAAAGGCAAGTGTGTACTTAGCATGAGCCCTGTGTGTATTGTCATGTTATATACATGCAGTGCTCTCCTAATGTATACATTATAAAATATACTTGAGGATGTGAGGGCGATCTGGCTGCGACATCTGTCACCCCATTGATTGCCAGAGTTGATTTGGCTGATCTGGCTGGCTAGGCGGCTGTCCCCTTTCTCTTACTGCTCCATGTGTGTCCCTTCCGAAGCTGCTAGGTTGAAGAGGATGACCTTCCCCAATAGAGGCGAGGACTATTCTTTGGTCAAGGGTATATGAGTAGCTGCGCTCCTCTGCTAGACCCTCCAAACAAGCTCTCAGGGTCCATTTATAGAAGAATGTAGGGTAGTCAAGCTTCCAAGACTCTAGACACATCCAAATGAGATGCTGCATGTGGCAGTCTGCCTTTCTTTAAAAAAAACAAAAACGAATATATGTGTACGTGTGTGTGTGTGTGTGTGTCTGTCTGTATACACACTTTTGAGTATAGGGACTTTGAAAGAGTGAAATGAAAAATACTAACAGGTTCCAGTATTTTCTTCCCATGGGCTATGAATTGTCTTGTCTTCCTCTGTGTGGGCAACATAGCTTTAGGGCACTAATTGGGAACCTTTTTTAGTCATATACTCTGGGAATCTGACAGTGGCTTAGAAACTTTCCCTAGTAAGATGCACAGAGAGCATGATTCTGAGAAGATCAGGAATCCAGCCTGCTTTAGGGCATGAAGTCTTTGAGGATTTTGAGCTGGGTGATCACTGGGGCGTCATTGTTCAAGATGAGTAGACGCAGGAGAGGGATCAGTGAAGCCCCATGAAATGTTCCAGATAAGAGTTTCTTGAGTGCTGATCTAGGCAGTGGCAATGGTAAGTTGGCTCCAGGCAGAGACAGAATCAAAGGGCTGGGTTGTAGATGTGGGGAGAGTGGTTCTCAAGTAGGCACGAGATTCAGCATGCTCAGATTTACCTGATTACACTAAAGTCTAAAACGGGGAGGCGGGGAGAAGCAGACTTATTGCAAAGAGGATGATTTTAGGGCATTTAGGGAGATTAGCATTTCCCAGTTCAGTATTGTTAGGAAGAACAGGGTTCTTCGGGCCAGTACTTTTATGTGGTGCTATGCAGTGTGTATCTGCTGGGTAGTTTACAGTCACTATGGTAGCATGTTAAATGCTCTGAGAAGAGCTGCAACAGACACACCTGATAAGCATCTTGCAGCCTGATATTTTCCAACCTATTTGAGCACTGAATGTTTTTGCCAAAGGATAACCTACTGGTGTGGAAAGTCTAAGAATTGCTCAGGTAGGCTTCTTTGGCTGGTGGCTCAACTGGAGGCTAAAGATGTTGGTCATATGAATGAAGACATCCCTGCTAACCTCCTTTGACAGAGCAGGGAACCCTGCAGAAACGGGCAAAAGAGAAGCCAGATGACAGAGATGGGGCCTGCTAGTTGCAGAGGATGTTAGGGAGCACATTTATAAGTGTATAGGTGGTAAAAAAAAGTCTCAGATATTACCATGGTTTGTGGGCCTTTCAAGCTCAACCCTAACAAAAATCTTGTTCCTTGATATATAATTTCTTTCATTGGGTTTTCTTGGGTCTCACATGGGCAGCATTGACATTTGAGTTCAGATGTGCAAGATCTGTGCTGCAGAGCAGGGAGCAGATGGCCGTGACTGGAGGACTTTTCCTTTGATCAGGTCCTTCATCTCTTAAGTCACATCAAAACAGATAGCCCTTCTGTGTCTGTTGGCTGCCCTTAGCTACCCCTACTTTAGCCAGACGTCAGGGGTCGTAAGTTTTCAGAGGTACTTCTGAATCATTTTCTTCCTTGTCTGCTTCAGTGTCAACAGTGTCCTGGGTGGTGGCTAGTGTAGCTGTGTTCTGTGATTTTGCCACACCAGTGAGCAGGTTTGTGTTTTCTTGTTCAGGCTGCGAGAAGACCTTTATCACGGTGAGTGCTCTGTTTTCCCATAACCGTGCCCACTTCAGGGAACAGGAACTCTTTTCCTGCTCTTTTCCTGGCTGCAGCAAACAATATGACAAAGCCTGTCGCCTGAAAATTCACCTGAGAAGTCATACAGGTAATGAGCTAGAGAATGCAATGTCATTTGGCCCCAAGATTTGTCTTTGTATTAGCTTGCATTTATAATTATGTGCTATCACTTTCTTTTCTAAGGTGAAAGACCTTTTATTTGTGACTCTGACAGCTGTGGCTGGACCTTTACCAGCATGTCTAAACTCCTGAGGCACAAAAGGTAATCTTTACATTTTGGTTGAATTATCACTTTTGAAAATGAATGGTTTATTTGTCAGTAGCAGAAACCAATGAATAAAATATCTGTAGTTTTTGGGGTTTTTTTTAAAGATTTTATTGGGGAGTTGGGAGAGGAAACAGTATTGGGGAAGGGGAACAGACATGTTGTTGTCCTTTTGTTCTTCAGTCTAGTTGTGGAGGATGTCGTTTCATTGGCCCATGTTGGTATTGTGATCATTGTGCTCTTCCCTGCTGAGGCAGATCTGTTGCCGGCCACTGGATGACTGCTCACGGCAGCTCACTGCAGCCCGAACGCAGCCTTTGCTATAGCTGGTGACTGACGGCAGCCGAACTCCAGGTTGAGCTGTTGTTCACCATTCTAGCTGTAGAGGGCACAGAGTCACTAGCCCATGTCGGATCCGAACCAGCGACCCTGCTGCTCATTGCTCATGCTCCCAAGCCAACACTTAACCAACGCACCACTTGGCCGGCCCTGTGGATTTTTTTAAAGAAAAGTCCAGGGTAGATAATTTGGAAAATTCAGAAAGCTCTAAGAAAACTGCTGAGGAGCTGATCACCTAAAGTCAGTTTTTTTCTGTGTGTACTTGTTTTTAAACTTAATTGGCACCCCTTGTATACAGTTCGATATTTTTAAGAAAATTAACATGAAATAAGCTTTCCTCATGTCAATATAGACTTTCCATGGTGATAATGATGACCTTGGAGGGCTTAGCCTGCATGCAGGTGATATTCAGCACTTTGCATGTGTATCTCATTTAATCTTCACAACAACTCTGACTGATAGTCTTATACTCCCTGTGTTGCATTGGGATTCGAGGTTGAGTGGTTTTGTCCATGGTTGCACAGCTGTGGTTTAAGGGATTTAATATAAAAATGTTACTCAGGAAAAGACAGTGTTTATAAGTGGGCTTCAGAAGGTCCTTTTAGCATTACAGTGGATTTTCTGTACACACTTCTCATTGCCCTCACTGGGAGAAAGCTTGTTTATTATTGGGATTCCTATACAGTGGAAATAGCTTCATCAATACATTGGGACTTAGCTTGTGCTAGATTGAAGCAGCAGTGATTATTCTGTGTCTGACTCTGGGGTCAGCTAGGTCATTAAGAGTAGAATTTCTAATTATAAGGTGGCGAAACTGCAAATCTGTTCATGTGGGCTAGAGACACAATTAAGATTTTCTGAAATGTGCAGATCATTTTTTTTACATGCAAAGAGTTTGTAGTTTGGCATATCTTGCAGAATTTTAAAAAAAGAATCAACCTTCTGGGTTGTGTGAGTAATCACAGTGTCCTGTTTTTCTGTTCTGGCAGGAAACATGATGATGACCGGAGATTTACCTGCCCTGTTGAAGGCTGTGGAAAGTCATTCACGAGAGCAGAGCATCTGAAAGGCCACAGCATCACCCATCTTGGCACAAAGCCATTTGAGTGTCCTGTGGAAGGTAAATTTTAATATATTACTTTGAGCTGTAAGCTAGCACCATGTCCACATTGATGTTGTAATTTTTAGTTGTTTAAAGGTAAGTTTTAGTTGCTTAAAAAGACAAGGTGAGTGTAAGTTGTAGGATTAGATTTACTTGGCTAGTTTGTGTTAATTGCTGTATCTTGGGAACTGTGTATTGGAAAGAAAAGACTTCAGTATGAGCCTTGGTTTGACTCTTGGCCCTGCAGTGCACTCACTGGATCTGTGGCTCTAGTTAGTTACCTGTTTAATTTGGTGGTTGTGAGGATTAGGTGAACTAGCATGTGAAAAGTGCCTGTTTTGGCATCTGGCACATACCAAAGATTCAGTAAATGGATGCTACTCAGGCTGCCATTGAAAGCAGCAAAGCTGGGCTGGCTTTCTAAAAGGTATTTAGGGAGTTTTTTTTGTCTTTAAAACACCAAACGCATGGCTCATTCACCAAAGTCTGCTGTGTGGCTTGGCTGTGCTGGCCCTATTCTAGCACTGCAGAGGCACTGGAGGTTGGTGGAGGCAGGTCAGGCTACAGTTGTGGTTGTGAATTCAAATCCTGGCTCTACCTCTCTCTAAGTTGATGACCTCAGGCAAGCTTCTCTGGGCCTCAGTTTCCTTATCTGGAAAAGAGGTTAATAAAGCTGAGATCAGTTCCTAGAAGGTAATGAATGTAACACAGATGGTATAACCAAGATACAGTGCTCTCATCAGCATTCATTTGGGGTATGGCAGGTTGACAGCTAACATGCAGGGTGTTGTCGGGGCCCAAAGGAGGTCACCTAAACTTTTCCTAGGGCATGGGGCATGGAAATGGTCAGTCAGCTGAAGAGGGAGGAATAGCTAGCCAGGGGTGGAGGTGGCAGAAAGACCAGCATGGAGAGGTCTCCTAGAGCTGCAAGAACAGCAAGCTTTTGAGTGTTTGGGACAGAGGAGTGATGGATGGGATCATACTTGAGTTTAGGCTCAGTCTGGTTTCCTGGGGAGGTGGTCTGGTTTCTGGACTGGGGTTTGGCAGTGGAAGGGAGAGAAGGCGTAGATGGAAGAGATAGGAATTAGAATTAACAGTGCTTGGTGAGGGTTTTCGAAGTGGGGGTGTGGGAAAGGCAATAGTTGGGATCAGTATCTCAGTTTAGAAGCAGACACAGGGCAGGTGGCTGGAGGAAGAAGAGTTGGGTTTGGACATACTACATATTAGGTACCCATGGGCTTTCCAAGTTCAGATGCTCAGGGGGCAGGAGGCTGGGCTGCTGGGGCATGGTGAGTAGGTGGGCTGGAGTGAGGCAGGCAACACACCAGTAATCATGTAAGCGATGGAAATGGATGTGATTCTCAAGAAATAGTCTACAGTTGACCTTTAAACAACATGGGTTTGAACTGCGAGGCCTCACTTACGTGCAGATTTTTTTCAGTTGACCGCAGTTCAGTTGACCCATGCAGTTCAAACCCATGTTGTTCAAAGTTCTGTTCTGTGGTTGGGAATTGGCGTACTCAAGAGGGATGACTGTAGTCATAGATGTGGATTTTCGCTGTTAGGTTAGTACAACTAACCCCTGCAATGTTCAAGTGTCAACTGTATATTCAAGAGAGGCAGTATCATGATTAAGAGCTTGAATGCTGGAGTCAAACTGCCTGGATTCAAATCTCAGCTGCCACTTTAGTAGCTCTGGACCTTGGACAAGCAGATTAAGCTCTCTGCACCTCTTTTCTTCATCTGTAAAGTGGTAATAAAACCTCATAGGGTTGGTGAGGGCTCGATTAGTTAAGTTTAATTAAGGCATATAGAAACCCCCAGAAAATGTCACCTACTGCTATTGTTATGATTGCTATTAAATAACAAAAGAAGGCTTAGAATAAAACCCTGAGGACTGCCACAAATTCAAGTAAAAAAGTAGAAAGGGACCCTGGGAGGGGCCTAAGAAGGAACAGCAAGAATGGCAGAGTTGGGCCCGACCAGTGGCGCATTGGTTAAGAGCTGGTTTTGGGATGCCAGCAGCCCCGGTTCGGATGAGGGCCAGTGACACTGCCCTCTACAGCTAACAACAGCTCCAATTGGAGCTGGGCTGCAAGCCCCGGCAACGGTGTAAGCTGCAGCCCCTGCTGCAGTGGGCTTCCATAGGCTACAGTGAGTGGCCGGCAGCCAGTGTGAGCAGCCGGCAGCTGGTGTGAGCTGCCAGTAGCTGCGGTGAGCGACCATCCAGAGGCCGGCAACCAATCGGCCTCATCCAGGAAGAGCGCAATGGCGATACCAACATGGGCCAGTGAAGCAACATCCTCCGCAACTAGACTGAAGAGCAAAAAGACAGCAACTTGTCTGTTCCCCTTCCCCGATTCCCCAACGCTGTTCCCCTCCCCCAATTCCCCAATAAAATCTTTAAAAAAAAAGAATGGCCGAGTTGGTGGCCCTGAGGCCAAGAGAGCAGGTTTGGGAAAGGAGGGGAGTCAGTCTCGAGTGCTGAGGCATGATGGAATGGTGAGGAATGTGTGGGGCTCCTCTGGCAGACAGGGTCATCGGGTCTTTTTGCTCATGGAGCAAAATTCAAGTTTCAGTGGAGTAGCTGGGACAGAGCTCTGCTCTGGTACCTGAGGGGTGGGCTAAGGCAAGGCTGAAGATGCTTGTGCCATTCCTCTTCTAGAGGTGTTTGAAGGAAAGAAGAAACGGCAGTTGCTGGCTATATAGGAGCGGTGTGTTGTTTTTGCTTTTGGTAACTATGTCCTTGAGAACTTTGAATAAGTTGAGTGTTGAGGCACCAGTAGAGGAGGCGAGAGATGCAGATAATGGCATAGAGGGGTAATAGGGCAGTGGTTGGTTGAGAACGCTCTTCTCGGGGAGTGGTGGTGAAGGCAGGAGCTTGATCCCAGGGCCCTCTTTTGGATACGGTGAGAGTTGATAATTCTTGAGTCTGGGTGATTATACCATTTTCTCTGCTTTTGTAGATGCTTGAAATGTTCCATAATAATAAGTTAAAAACAACCACCACCCTCCTTTTCCATGGTAACAGGAAGAGGAGGAGAGCTCTAGGAACATTGGCAGCGAGCATGTATGAGGGAGGGCAGGTAGAGGACTGAGGACAGCATATTCGATATGGGAGCTTCTCCAGGGCACCTGTGATGGTGTCTCTGATATGTCACAGAGTGTGTCACGTGGAGTCAAGTTTGGTAGATGTTTGTGTGTTCGTCATGTAAATGATGATGTGAGCTGAGCAGGTGCCTGTGGAGTTGGGGGTTTGGAAAGAAGGTTGTCGTTGATGGGCTGCTTCATACCTCTCCAGGGTGGATTGACTTGGTATAAAGGTGGATTGTTGTTTATTAATATCTTTGATTTGTAAAGAACTGGCACAAATCTCTCTATTTTTTTTTTTTTTTGAGGGCAGTGTCACTGGCCCTCATATGTGGGACCCGAACCAGGGCCGCTGGCTTAACCACCACACATCTCGGCTGGCACAACCTGGCACAAATGTCACTAGATAATATTGCAATTAGGAGAGAAAGCTGTTAACACATGAGAAAAATGGTCACACTCCTGGTAATTAAAAGGAAAACAAATTACAATGAAATGTATGTTGTTCCCTGTTGAATTAACAAATATTTTTAAAAATGGAAACTCAACTGCTGGCAAGAGTGTGGCCGATATCCCAATTGTGGTTGACCCTAGCCCTTGGGAAAGCAGTTTGATTGAAAAGTGTATTGAGTGCCTCTGCTCTGTGAGCTCCCTCTAGAAATCTGTGCTGAGGACTCCCAGCTGGAAAGGGGTTCAGGGATATGGCAGATAGAGGTACTGCCATGCACTGTATGAAGCAAAGCAGGCGTCTTAGGGTGTTTGGGGGTGAGACCTACAGCATTTGTTCTGTCTGTTGTGTTTTCCTAATGTTCTTTTATGAGCCTGATCAGGAAACAAGTTTGAAGCTTTATTTGAAAATGAAATAAGTTCAAAACTACTCTTAGAGGCAGCCAAAGCCCTTACTCATCTGGCCATATCCTACCTTTATAGCCTCTTTTCCTAAAATAGCTCTTCTTTGGGCCCTGGAATCTACCTTGCCACCCCAAGAGGTACCATAGTGTAACGATGCTCTTTTCCACTTTGTTAGTCACTGTGTGAGTACTCTGTAGATTGGTAATGGTTTTTGTAGCCCTCGTAACCCCTGTGAGGTAGGTGACATCCCTACTTTCCAGAAAAGAAAACGGACACCCAAAAGAATAAATAAGGCCACACGCTAGCAAGGGGCTGAGCTAGACTTGGGATCCAGTCATGCTGAGCTCCAGAGCAGGCTCTGTTCACCTGGCCGTGCTGCCCTTCGTGGCCTCCGCACCTTAGCTTGGTCTGCTGCGGCTGGCTCCTACCACTTGTCGAGGCTCAGTTGCCTCACATGCTACCTGCCTCCTAAGACCTTTTCTCTATTGTCTCAGGAAGTGTGTTGTTTCTTCTGCTTCCAGCACACTTCACAGCACTACAGCTGGTTTTATTCTGCCTTTTGTAATGATACTTGGTTGTCACATGTCTCTACCGGGTCACAAGCTTGTAGCTGCCAAAAAGCCCACCTCCCCTTCTGTCCCCATGGTATAGAGCTCCAACAGTGGCAAATCAGGGCATGGATGAAGGTGGCTGTATTTTTGAATCTGCCTTGTCTACCCTCTGACCCGTGTGCAGGTCTGTGGTCTTACTGAGTGGCTGAGCAGTTGAATAGTCAGCAAAACTGTCAGCTCCAGGCTCTGCTCATGTCCCTGACTTAGGGCCATTTGCTTGGTCCCTCTGGGCATCAGTTTCTCATTGGTAGAATGAGAAGAATTGGCTTTGGTGATCTGTTGAGAAAGCTTCTAACTATATGTCGTAGGATTATGATTATTTTTATAGTAGTAACTTACTAGAGATGATTAGTATAAACTTTTAATAATTGAACTTTTAAGGCATTGTTTAACAATTTAACTTAATCTTTCCAGCATCCCTGTGTAGTGGGTGAAGAAACAGGCTCAGAGTTAAATTGTCCAAGGTTACACATCTTATACACAACCTATGTGGGATGTCAAGTCTCCTTTTAAAAACAGTTTGTTTTCAAATTTAATTCCTTGTAATACTGCACCAAAGGATATTAGGTGTATGTCCCTTGCCAGTGACCAAAGCATGGACATGCATTATCTTGTGATTCTGATGTGATGAGGAAATGTCAACATTGGTTCCTTGGTAATCCACAGGTTTAACACTCTTCATTCTTTTGGTTCCAGGGTGCTGTGCCAGATTCTCTGCTCGTAGCAGCCTCTACATTCACTCCAAGAAACACCTGCAGGATGTGGCTGTCCCAAAAAGCCGTTGCCCAGTCTCTAGTTGTAACAGACTCTTCACCTCCAAGCACAGCATGAAGGCGCATGTGGTCAGGCAGCACAGCCGGCACCCAGGTCTGCTTGATTTACGTGCCTCTTAGGGAGCTGTAAAGAAGTGTAAGCTTAACATGTGTCACAGAAACAAAAGTGTGTTTCATAAATTGGCTGAGTCCTAGGTTAAGTTAATCTAGTGCAGTGAGTTCTTATCAGCCCATGGACCAAGAAGCCTGATGGCCTCTTTTGGACTCTCCTGCCATTTCTTGCCCTTTCCTCTCTGATCCTTCTTGTCTGAAGTACTTACCTTGAAGAACATTTAGTCTTCCACCCTGTTGGCTTTGCCTAGCATGTGTCTCCTAAATCTGTATGCCCCGGTGACCTTTGTCCAAAATTCTGAGCCTGCCCCTCCACCATTTCCATCTTCAGCTTTTCTTTCTAAGTTCCATGATTCTTTCTGACTACTCCCTTCTATCTCCTCTTCTCCACCCTGCTGCTGAGGAAAGTCCTTGAAGACGAGAACAGAGTTGTGTTTCAGAACGTGGATGGGAGTGGGGGCATGAGGGCAGACAGGTAACCATGACAGTCGTCTAGAGAGGGAGTCTGGACACATGAGGGCCTGTTCATCTGCCCGTATGGTAGCATGGGACTTAGAATCCTGCGTTTCGAGGCCACATGCATAGTCCTACAGGCAGGATGTTGAGGGCTCTGAGTGGACATGTGGCTGCTTGTCTCCTAGAATACTCACATCACCCTGCTCTCTGGGTTGTGGTGGGGTTGCTGCACCGGCAGTGCCTGGGCGGTGAAATCCTAGCTAGCTATAGAGTTACCTGAGTGTGTTGCTAACCAGGCCCTGCTCACTGCCACCTGTATGACAGGCAGCACCAGCCTTGGGGCTTAGCCACTTCCCATCTGTGTGATCCTGGGCAGGGTAATGGTCTGCTTGCCTTGGTTTTCCCACCTTTCTTTTTTTGAGGGCAGTGTCCCTGGCTCTCACATGTGGGACCTGAACCAGGGCCGCTGGCTTCCCAAGCCAGCACTTAACCACTGCGCTACTCTGCCGCTCCCCTCCCCCCCTAACCCCCCCCCCCCCCCAATTTGAGTGGTTCTTGAATGAAATGTCTTGTTAAAATGCCTAGAGCAGAGCTTGATGAGTTCAGGAATGCTTGTGTCCTTCCTCTGGCTTTTGATCCTGTTTAGTTTGGTCACTTCTTCCCTCCTTTGGCTCTAACAGTGATTGCCATTCAGCTTTGTATTTAAAGAAGCTGCCCTTCCAGGCACTAGGTGTCTTGAAGACTCATGTGAGAGGCTGTCACCTCAGTTCACAGAGGCCAGTTAAGCACCTTACACTGGTGTTCAGAGGCCCTCAGTGATCATTTGGGTTCCTGCTTCTGTCTCTAAAATTTACCCACTCCTGCCCAGCTCTGAGCTGCTGCTCTGATACTCTGCACCCTGCCTCTCTGCTCGTTCCCTTTTCCTAGCCTAGTTCATTCAGAAGTCAGCAACAGCACCATTTATTCTCTGGATGAGAGCTTCTCGGGTGCTTCTGTAGTGCTTGTGTTTCCCAGGCTCTGCATTTATGTGACATTGACTTCTGTGTCATTCTTCCATGCCATATATTAGGTGTAGATGACCAGGTGTTGACCCCATGCTCGCCTGATGAGAAATAGGTGTTTGGGAACATCCATTTATGGTGGTCCAACTTTCCCAGGGGCCATGCCAGGCTTTGGATTGGCTGTTTGAGTTGCCCCTCACAGTGGTCCTGTGCTAGGGGGTCCCCACCATTTTGTCACTAAGAAGCTGAGGCGGAAACTAGAAGGCTTTGCCTGAGATCACATAGGAAGGGCTGGAGTGAGGTCATGATTATAACCTTATCTTAGATACTTTTTTTTTTTTTTTTAAGAGGGCAGTGTCACTGGCCCTCATATGTGGGCTCCGAACAGGGGCTGCTGGCATCCTAAGCCAGCTCTTAACCACCGTGCCACTCGGCCGGCTCATAGATACTCTATTAATTAATGTTTATTTAATGATTTTCGAATGCCTGGCCCTTACATGTGGTAGGTCTCCAGTGTATATCTATGGAATTAATAATGTGCTAAATAGGAAATTTATGATAAAATTGGTATCATTTGCACTGAGATTATTATTATTAATCTTTTCATAGGGAGCTGAGTCCTCAACATTGTCAAGGAAATTTTTAGAAAGTTTTGAAAAAGAGGCAGTTTTTCATTTTTATTTATTCCAAAGAAGCACTGCCATTTTCTTTCAAAATGTTCCATTGGTACTAAGAAATACTTAATGAAGAAGCAATAATATGTTGATCCTATTTATAAACTTTGAGGTAATATGACAATTAAAGAAGATAGATATATTCTGAATTTGGTTATTTTTAAATTTATTTTTGAGGGGTCTAGAGTAGATTTTCAGAGGTTTGCATGAGAAATATAGGCACCCTGACCTGGTGTCCACAACTAGGACGTATGAGTTTGAGATTAGCTAACAGTTGGTGTGGGAGGAATAGAGACGGGCAATTGAGAGCTTTCCCCTCTGGCTGGGGACTGGCACATTCTAGAAGCTGTAGGTAGGAATTTCTTGAGAAAGAGTAACATCAGGTCCTTGTTTGGCTTCTTTGCCCAAATCCTTTGTGCTCCTGTTGTCCTGTGTGCTTGGTGCTTGAAGAGTCCTTGGATTTGGGATGATTTGGTGCACTTGTGTATAAACCCCTGACTTGAATATTCATTGAAATTTTTAAAAATTATGTTAATGTTCATTCCCTTAAGGGTGTTCTGATTTTAAATTATGTAATTGGATAACAAATAATCAAATACTTGAAGAGTATTAGGACCAATAATTAAGGCTGAATGAAGAGGGATCTACTAAAATTGTTTCTATATAATCATTAAATGTTGCTTAAGAGCCAGACACTGTGCCTGGTGCTGAGGGACAAAGATGGTCAAACAGACTCTGCACCCCAAGATTAGTCTGGGGGGAGGAGGGAGTATTGGAGGTTGGGAATACAGTGGTCTTTGGTGGAGGAGAGCCCATCTCCAGAGTGCCTGGGGGGACCTGATCTCTTGAGTTCTCTGCAGCTTCCTAGAGCTAGGGCCCACAGGCCAGTTTTTTTCTCATTGATTACCCCCAGATGACTCGAATCTGTTTCAGAGTGGCAGATAGTTGTGGAATGGGGCATAGAGTTTGATGAGACATGAGTTGATACAAGCTGATTCCAAAACAAATATCCCAGAACCAGAGTTCAGCTTGTGTCAGACTTCTGAAGATTTGTGTGCCATGGAAGGTTTTATAGTCTTATCAGGGGTAGCTATTATAGAGCAGAAAGAGTATAGGGTTTGAATCCAGAATCACATGGTTTCAAATCCTGTTACCAATAAATATGATTTTAGAAATAATGTTATTTAGACTCTCGAGCCATTTCCCCTGTCTGGAGAAATCCCTGTCAGTTCGAGGATTTGAGACAACCTATGTAAATGACTGACATGTCATCACACTGCCGTCCTTCAGTGTGTGGCCACCTTTAATGTGTCAGGCAGCAGGAACAGGAAGAAATTAGTTGATGTTGCCTTAATGGGTTGCTTGCTAACATCTGGAACACAAACAAAACATCTTAGTCTTCTAAAGGCATAAAATAACTGGTGTGTTCATTTCTTTTTCAGATCTCTTCCCTCAGCTAGGAGCTTCGAGTACTCTTCCACTCAGCAATGAACTTGGCAGCCCAGGCCAAAGTGAACTCAACAACATAGATCTGGTGGCTCTCTTCTCTGATGCACCTGCTGATGGTAGTAGTGTGGCGGGGGCCTCAGATGAGGCACTGACCTCTGGAATCCTGACTATTGATGTGACTTCTGTAAGCTCCTCTCTTAAAGGGAACCTCCCTGCTAATAATAGTTCCTTAGGGCCTGTGGACCCCCTGGTCTTGGTGGCCCACAGTGACATTCCTTCAAGCCTGGACAGCCCTGTTGTTCTTGGGACAGCAGCCACAGTTCTTCAGCAAAGCAACTTCAATATGGATGATGTGCAGACTGTAAGTACAGGAACATTAGGCTGTCTGGTAGCTCTGCCTGTGAAGAACTTGAGTCAGGACCCACATGCTCTGACCTCCAGCAGCAATTTAGCAGTGAACACCACCACACTGACCTCTTCAAGCAACCCTCGAGGAAACTCCAGTGTCCCAGAACTGCTAGCTCCAATCAAAGTGGAACCAGACTCACCTCCTGGCCCTGATGCTATCAGGCAGCAAGAACGAAGCAGACGAGTGCCCCGACCTGTTTTCTGCGGCCCTCCAGAAAAGCACAGTTCTCAGAAAGACACAGGGTTCAGTGCAGGGACCGGCAACTTTTATTTGGTATGAAGTGCTATATTCAGTCACCACCACACAGCTCACCTCTCTTACACTCAATTTTGAGGATATTCTGGATTAATCCGTTTATGTGCAGACATTTCTTATTGGTTTGTGAAAGAGTGGAGCCCTGGACTACAAGTCTGGAAATCTGAATTGTGATCACTGAGTCTGGAACTGACTAGTTTTTATAACCTTGAGCAAACCACTTAACCTGTCTGAGCCTTAAGTTCTCATTTGTTTCTAAAATGAAGGCGTTTGGCTAGATGATTTCTAAGGTCCTTTTGAGTTCTGTGATTGTGTGATAATATGTTTCCTTGAAGAAAATCGGGAGTGTTTCATAATGTTGAAATGTTCTGCCCTTGTGTTTTTCACGTCCTAACAAGTCCTTAGAATTACTGATAACCAGAGGAGGAGGAATTGCGACATCAGCTGTCTTTAATGGTTTAATGGAAACTTGAAAACCAGGCAGAACAGTTTTTTAAAAAATGAGGATTAAGGAAGAAAAAGGAAATGGTTTGTGAACCTTTTTTTCTGGAGGGTTATGAGTGCTCTAGTTTTGAGGCTTGACAGTTAATATACTTTAATTATATTTATGTCAGGTATACATTTAATATAATTTAATTTAAAATTAATTTAAAGATTCTTGGGAGAGAGGCTGACTTTTTCCCTCAGGCTCAGATGGGAATGATCAAATAGGTTTTTTTCTTTGTGGCACAGGTTAAGTTTGATGGTGGTATATTATTGTTCAAAATGCCAAATCTTACTTTACCACAATTAAAAAAAAAAAAAGTTCAATCCTTTAAATTAGGATCAATTGTGATGGACGTGGTAACCCATCTACCATAGAGCCAGCTTTTATGTCTTTCAGTCTGAGAGAAGCTCAGTCTCCGTTGAGGCTCTTCTGGTGTCTCATTTGTTGCGGGGCATAGCCACGTGTACTAGCCCTCTGCTTAGGCAGCCGCAACGGTTGCCTGGTATATAGGTGCCTGGGCCAGGACGGGAGATGGCTGAAGCTCAGAGATTAGTGGAGAGGCAGTGCCTGAGTGCAGGGCCTTGCTGCCTTGGGAAACAGTAATTCTCTGGTGCCCCTGCATCATCAGAGGAGGCAGGCGGAGACACTGTGACCTTGATCTTGACCCCTTGTTTATTTTCTCGCTAGCTGTGTGATGTTGGTCTGCCTCGATTCTCTAAGCACAGATGGTGTGTGGTGAATGGGTTACAGGTATGCCATGAACTGTTGAGGGTTGTTCTTTTTTTCTTGTAGTGATAAGTATTAAACTGCTTTTCTTATAAAACACAAATTTACAACAGCTGATGTCATGTTTAAATACTGTTTGGCTTTCTCAGTAAACTTCCTGAATTCAGTAATACAATTATTGTTTTGGTCTGTAAAACTTTGAATTGAGCACCTGCTGCTAGAGTGGCTCTGCAGTGGGGATATGAAAGAGGACTTCCCCAGGTCTGTCATACAAGTATTATGTGGCATACTCTGAAAAGTGCTGGGAAGTGCTGTAGTAAATTAATCATGAATCACTGAGGGAAGAGTGGTTATTTGTTTTAGACAGCAGAGAAGTATGTAATTCATTTTATAACAGTTTCTGTATAAAATATTTTTATGTTTTAGACTTTGGAGGAATAAACTTTGCTTCTCTGGATAATAAAATTATGTATATTGTTCCAACTCTGGTTTCTTTTAGCTATCACTGTAATTCGATGTAACATTTGATTCTCTGTGAGCCTTTGCTGGAGATTCTCAGAAAGTGTTGGACTCCACTCTGTTCAGGAAGCAGACTTATTACATTTCAGTAGTTCCCTTGCTACCCTCCCTTTGCTATTTGGGTCAACTGACTGACACACTTTTCTTTGATCTCAGGAAAGTGGGGGCTCAGCAAGAACTGATTCCCGAGCCATTCAACTAGCCAAGGAAAAAAAGCAGAAAGGAACTGGGAGCAATGCAGGTGAGGCTGTGTGTTCTGCAGTGCTGGGGGAGTAAGGGTTCTAAGAGTCAACTTAGGCTTAGGCTTAATTAAGGACAGAAGAAACACATAGAATAGGTGTTTCTATATTCTTTGTATTACTTTTATGTTCAGAATGCCCTTTCATCAACTCCTTAGTATTACGTGAATTTAAAAAAAAAAAAAGTTACTAGCAGAATCCCCAGTATCAGTATGGGTGTTTTATTTACCTAAAAAAGTGAAAATTAGTGGTTGCAAACTCCAGTGCCCATTACAAGGTAAAAAGCAAAACAGAACATGTATAAGAAAAGTAGAGGTGGAAACCTGGTGCTGAATGGCCACTGGCCCTTGACCTTGGTGTTGGGAAGACCCTTGGGACAGGGCTGCAGCTGTCCCCAGAGCCAGCCCCTGGGTGACAGGTGGCCTTATGGATACCCAGTTGAAAGTTGTGTTGAAATCTAAGTTTAAAATATCAGCAACTTCTTTGAATTTTTAAAAAATACAAGTGGTGGGCCGGCCAAGTGGTGCGGTGGTTAAGCGCTGGCTTGGGAATCCAGCAGCCCTGGTTCGGGTCCCACATATGAGGGCCAGTGACACTGCCCTCAAAAAAAAAAAAAAAAATACAAGTGGATCCAACAGGTCATGCTAGTTTGTGGCCACATGCGTCTATCCATCCATTCATCCTGAAAATGGAATAGTAGGCCGCGGTCCTTAAAGGAAACTACAGTACATTTTTTTGTAAAGGTAACAGTGAATTCTTTAATACTATTTTGTATATTTCATTTGTCTTTTCATTTATCTAAAAGTTATTTTTAAAATATCATGGGCGGGGGGCGGCCGAGTGGCGCGGTGGTTAAGCTCTGGCTTGGGAAGCCAGTGGCCCCAGTTCAGTCCCACATGTGAGGGCCAGTGACACTGCCCTCAAAAAAAAAAAAATAAAGTATCACAGGGTATGTACAATTAGCAATATAATTTTATCTTTTCTTAATATGGCTTTATTGTTTTTTTATTTTTTTTTAAGAGGGCATTGTCACTGGCCCTCATATGTGGGATCCGAACCAGGGCCACTGGCGTCCCAAGCCAGCTCTTAACCACCACACCACTCAACCGACCCTGGCCTTTTCTTAAAGGTAATAATAACTCCCTATTTTCTATTGATCTTAAAGCAAATATTGCCCTATAAGGAGTGTCGTACATGTCAGTGTTCATTGTGACTGAGGAAGAGTTCCCTCTATAGGTCACAAAGTGCCCAAATAGGACTTACAGAGATAATAAAAGGAAGTGTGGTGGTGATGATAATTGTGTAAATCTATGAAATAATGATAGAATTTAGCATGTACGCGTATTAGGCAAAGTAAAGGAAGGAAACCAAATGCCTTTAATAAACCGGATAGGTAATCTTGAAGGGAAATAAAATACCATGGATATTCAGGCGTATAGTACATGTTATATACCCATTGCATTACTTTAGAGTAACATTTATAGAAGTGGTTTTACATTTTTATTTTAGTTTTTGTAAATATTTTAGCATTATCTTTAAAAAAATAAGGGCAGGGCCAGCTGAGTGGCACGTTGGTTAAGAGCTGGTTCAGATCCCACTATGAGGGCTAGTGACACTGCTCTATACAGGTAAGATGGTGAACAACAGCTCCATCTGGAGCTGGCTTCTGTGAGTCCCCGGGACAACATAGCTGTAGCCCCTGCTGAGTGGGCTGCCATAGGTTACAGTGAGTGGCCGGCAGCCAATGTGAACAGCTGGCAGCCGGTGTGAGCTGCCAAGAGCCACTGTGAGTGGCTGTCCAGAGGCCAGTGACCCATCTTCCTCACCCTAGAAGAGCGCAATGATGATACCAACATGGGCCAGTGAAGCAATGTCCTCCACAGCTAGACGGAAGAACAAAAAGGACAGCAACTTGTCTGTTCCCCTTCCTTGGTTCCCCAACTCTTCCTCTCCCCCAATTCCCCAATAAAAATCTTTAAAAAAAAAAAAAAAGACTAAAAAACACTTTCACATACTAATCATACTATTATCGGTTCATTAAAAATTAACAGTATTTCCTTATTATTATCAAGCAAGTGTTCAAATTTTAGTTGCCTCAAATCATTTTATTTATTTATTTATTTGTAAAGATTTTGTTGGGGAATTGGGGAAGGAGAACAGCCAAGTTGTTGTCCTTTAATCTTAGTTGTGGAGAGCGCAGCAAGCTCAGCTCCAAGCCGCTGGCAGCTCAGCTCAGGGCAACTCAGCTCTAGGTGCCGTGCTCAATCTTAGTTGCAGATGGGCATAGCCCACCGTCCCGTGTGGGAGGCAAACCGGAAACCTTGTTGTTAGGAGCACATGCTCTCACCAGCTGAGCCATCCTGCCACCTGTTGGCAGATCAGCAGCAGCTCAGCTTTGGTGCAGCTCACTAGCCCATGTGGGAATCGAACTGGCGACTCTTGCTCAGAGCTTGTGCTCTTAACCAACTGAGCCACTTGGCCAGCCCGCCCCCCCGTAAATGTTTTTTATAACTGAATCAATATCCAAATAAGGCTCAGATACCACTGTTGACATGATAACTCTTTTACATCTTTCTCTCCCATACATTTGTTGAATATTCTGGCCAGTGTGGATTTTGCTGATTGCATCACTGTGGTGTAGTTGAACAGGTCCCTCTGTTTTCTGTGTTTCCTATAAATTAGTAATTATGAGGTATGATCAAAAACTACAGTGAGTGTTTCAATAAAAAAAAAATTGTTATATAGTAAAAGACACATTGTGATTAATCCCCCTCAAAATATTCCCCTTGCTTCGAACAACTTATTCCATCATTCTTGCCACTTTCTGAAGCAGTTCTGGAAGTGCTCTTTTGTGAGTGTGTTTAGTTGTGCTGTTGTGGCCGCCTTCATGTCCCGAATCATTTTCACTTTGGGGAAGAGCCAGAAGTCTCACAGTGCCAAATCTGGTCAATAAAGTTGATGAGGACACACTGTAATGTTTTCATTTGACAGAAAATGCTGCACCAGAAGTGATGTGTAACACATGTCATCACAAAATGTGAATGCTGCTGCCCAGTGTCATTCAACAGAAAGGCAGGGCTCTTCAATACGGGACGTTGAACCTCAATAACAGTGTGTGACAAGTTTCAACTTGGTTGGTGCAGTCAGTCAGGTGTGAACTATAGTTGAGAAAAGGTGTTTTAAAGTGTATCGTAAATCACCCTCCATCATGAGAACGTTCGTGGCACACATCGCTTCTGGTTTACAGCAATGTCTGTCAAATAAAAACATAGTGTGTCCTCGGGCCGGCCGAGTGGCACAGTGGTTAAGCGCTGGCTTGGGAAGCCAGCGGCCCCGATTCGGTCCCACATGTGAGGGCCAGTGACACTGCCCTCAAAAAAAAAAAAATGGAGAAAACATAGTGTGTCCTCATCCACTTCATTCTTTGTATCTGGCACCGTGTGATTTCTGGCTCTTACCCAAAGTCAGAATGATGCAGGACATGGAGGCAGCCACGACGGTACAACTAAAGACACTCACGCATTCCAGAACTACTTCAGAAAGTGGCAAGAACGATGGGATAAGTGTGTTCAAAGTTGGGAGGGAGTATTTTGAGGGAATTAATGGCAATGTGTCTTGCTATAATAAATTTTTTAAAATTTAAACATTCACCGTATTGTTTGATCACACCTCGTACATCTATAGGCTTGATCCACTTGAAGTTTGATTCTTGGGGGTGGGGAGTGGGGGTGGTTAGCAAAACTCCCTTGTAGGTGGCGGGGGGCTCTTCCACAGGGCCCTGATGTCTGGTTGTCTGTCCTGTTTTGTTAGCAGCCATTGATGATCAGTGACTGGATCTATTACTTCCTTAGTGGTTGCAGAAAGATGATATCCTATTTCTTTCTCATTATTAGCTAGAATACTTCTGTACAGAGAAACTTCTCATCAGTCCTTTACCCTTGAAGTACAGTTCATACAGGAAAGCCAGGATAAATGTCCAAATCTTCTGTTTATCACTCCTCAAAATAATGAGCTGGTTTCTTAGTATCTTTCCATAGTGGTCAAAGTGTTTTTACACATGTATTGATTTAAACGTTTTTTGTAAACTTGTGGGAAACGGAAATCTTCAACCTGCCAACTGTTCATTCAGCCTTCATATGTGAAGGCAGTAGAAAAATTTTTGTGTAAGTGCGAAGGCTCACATTTTGCCACTCATACCATCCTTGAAATGCCCTCTTGAAGTAGTGTGCCCAGCAGAGAGAGAGGAATATAAATAAAGGCCCACAATCCCTTTTCTAAACTCCTTGGGGCCAACTGTGCTCCTCCCTCCGACCCTCCGACGTTTTATTTTGCTAGAATTTTATTATTATTTTTTTTTAGAGGCCAGTATCACTGGCCGTCCTATGTGGGATCCGAACCAGGGCTGCTGGTGCCCCAAGCCAGCTCTTAACCACCGTGCCACTCGGCCAGCCCAATTTTGCTGGAATTTTAAAGTTGCAGAAAAATGCTTTTCTCGTTGGCAGGATTCAATATGTTTTATCACCTATTTGTGTCCTCCATTTGTGGTACCCTTCACCCAGCCTCCCTTCATCTAATGTCCCACAGTCATGGCACATGGTACTGAAGTTAACTCATGATCATAGCCGCCATCCCATTACGTCGACTGTTAGCCTTATTTGGATTTTTTATAATTAAAATTTATTTAATTTCCCACTGATGTCATTTCTGTTTCTATCTGGGATCCTGTGTGGGATCCCATGTTGCATTTGATTGTTGCAGCTCCTTAGCTTCCTCCAGTCTGTCTGTTTGTCAACCTTTCCAGGATGCTTTTGAAGAGTGTTGGTCCCATGGTCTGACATGTTACTCTATTTGGGTCTCTTTAATGCTTTCTCTTGATTATACTGAGATTATGGATCTGTTGGAACCAGAGTGAGGTACGCATTTTGTTGTATCATATTGCAGCACATGCAATCAACATACTACATGTGATGCTAATCTTGATCACAGGGTTAAGGTATTGTCTGCCAGATTTTTCCATTGTGAAGTTACTATTTTTCCCTTTGTAATGAATAAATATTTATTTACTTTTTTACTTTTTCTAACATTTTCTTTTTTTTAATTGGGGAATCAGGGAAGGGGAACAGACAAGTTGCTGTCCTTTTTGTTCTTCAGTCTAGTTGTGGAGGATGTTGCTTCACTGGCCCATGTTGGTATTATTATTGTGCTCTTCCTGGGTGAGGCAGTCGGTTGCCAGCCATTGGATGGCTGCTCACGGTGGCTCACAGCAGCTAATGCCGGCTGCCAGCCACTCACGCGGGCTGCCGGCCACTCACTGTAGCTTGTGGCAGCCCACTGCAGCAGGGGCTGCAGCCATCACCATAGCTGGCAACTCACAGCAGCCCAGCTCTCAGTCAAGCTGTTGTACACCATCTTAGCTGTAGAGGGCGCAGTGTCACTGGCACCTATGTGGGATCTGAACCAGGGCCCTGCTGCTCCGAGCTGGCTTCCAAGCCAGCTCTTAACCAACGTGCCACTCAGCCAGCCCAATGTTCTATTTCCTTTTTTTTTTTTTAGTATTTAAAAAAAATTTTTTACAACACAGTACAATAGTTATGTTTTTTACTCCTCAAAGTGACAGTACCCCTCCCCCAGCTCACCCCCCCCATTAGCATGCATATCTATTACAATTCCCTTGACTCCACTGCCACACTGTACTCCACATCCCGTGACTATACATATATACATTCAGTCACAGTTAACATACAATATTATACAACATCAGCTTCAGGTGTACAGCACAGTGATCAAGCCTCTACCCCATCCCTAAAGTAGTCTCCCCAACAAGACATGCGACCATCTGACACCCTACAAAACATTCACATTATTAATTATATTCCCAGAACTGGCTTTCATTTCCCTGTGGCAATATTGTAGTTACCTATTTATGCTGTCTAATCCCTTCCGCTTCTCCCTCATCTCTACCCCCTCCCAGCTAGCAACTATCAGTTTTTCCTCTATATTTGCTTGATATGATTTCAGTATTCTTAAATTTACTGAGACTTGTTTTGTGACCTAACGTGTTCTATCTTGGAAAATGTTCCATGTGGACTTGAAAAGAATGTATATTTCATTTCACTTTAGGGTGAAATGCTCTAAAAATATCAATTAAATCCAGCTGGTCTATCAAGTGCCATTTAAGGCCACTCTTTCCTTGTTGATTTTGTCTGGAGGATCTGTCCACTGGTGATAATGGGGTGTTGAAGTCCCCTACTACGATAGTGTTACTGTTGATTTCTATCTTTATGTCTGTCAAAATCTGTTTTATATAATTTAGGATCTCCTATATTGGGTGCATAGATGTTTACTAGGGTAATGTCCTCTTGTTGAATTGATCCCTTTATTATTCTTTAGTGCCCTTCTTTGCTTTTATTGTAGTCTTCATTTTAAAGTCTGTTTTGTCCAAAATAAGTATTGCTACTCCAGCTTTGTTCTCATTTCCATTTGCATGAAATATCTTATTCCATCCCTTTACTTTCAGTCTGTGTGTGTCCTTTGCTCTGAGATGAGTCTCTTGTAGACAGCAGATACATGGTTCCTGTATTCTTATCCACTCAGCTACTCTGTGTCTTTTGATTGGAGCATTTAGCCCATTCACATTTAAAGTGATTATTGATACATGCATATCTATTGCCATTTTGTTATTTGTATTTCTGGTCTTCCTGGGTTAGGTTGTTTTCCCCTTTCTTCTGTTTAAGAAAGCCCTGTTGGGCCGGCCGAGTGGCGCATTGGTTAAGCGCTGGTTTTGGGATGCCAGCGGCCCCGGTTCTGATCCCACATGAGGGCCAGTGACACTGCCCTCTACAGCTAACAACAGCTCCACCTGGAGCTGGGCTGTGCGAGCCCCGGTGATGGTGTGGGCTGCAGCCCCTGCTGCAGTGGGCTGCCATAGGCTACAGTGAGTGGCCCGCAGCCAGCGTGAGCGGCTGGCAGCCAAGCGTGAGCTGCCAATATTCACGGTGAGCGACATCCAGAGGCCAGCGACCGATCTGCCTCATCCGGGAATTGCGCAATGACGATACCAACAGTGAAGCAACATCCTCTGCAACTAAACTGAAGAACAAAAAGACAGCAACTTGTCTGTTCCCCTTCCCCAATTCCCCAACGCTGTTCCCCTCCGCCAATTCCCCAATAAAATCTTAAAAAAAAAAAAAAGAAAGAAAGAAAGCCCTGTTAACATTTCCTGCAATGCTGGCTTGGTGGTAATGAATTCTTTAAGTTTATTCTTTTCTGAGAAGCTCTTTAACTCTCCCTCAATTGTAAGTGATAGCCATGACTGGTAGAGCAATCTTGATTGTAGACCTTTATTTTGTGTCACTTTGAGTATTTCCTGCCACTCCCTTCTGGCCTGCAGAGTTTCTGTAGACAAGTCAGCTGTTAGTCTTATAGACGTTCATTTGTATGTAACCTGCTGTCTTTCTCTTGCTGCTTTTAGGATTCTGTCTCTGTCTTTAGCCTTTGCCATTTTAACTATGATGTGTCATGGTGTGGACCTGTTTGGGTTTAGCTTGTTTGGAACCCTCTGCACTTCCTGGGCATGTATGTTGATTTCCTTCACCAGGCTAGGGAAGTTTTCAGTCGTTATTTTTTCAAATACATCCTCGACTCCTGGCTTCTTCTCTTTTACTTCTGGTATTCCTATGATTCATTGTTGTTGGGTTCATCTTTTCCTACAAGTCTCTTAAACTATTTTCATTGTTTTTTATTCTTTTTTCTTTTTGTTGTTTCGACTGGGTGATTTCTGCTATTTTGTCTTCTAAATTGCTTATCCGATCTTCTACTTCATCTAATTTACTGGTGATTTCTCCAAGTGTGTTCTTCATTTCAGTTATTGTATTTTTTAGTTCTAACTGGTTGTTTTTTATGATTCCTTTATCCTTCCTTATGTCCTCACTAAGTTCCTTAAACATTCTTATCATCAGTGTTGTAAACTGTCTCTGAAGGTTAGATACCTCTGTTTCATTTAGTTCCATTTCTAGAGGTTTCTTCTGATCTTTTACTTGTGACATGTTTCTTTGTGTCCTCATTCTGGCTGTCTCTCTGGGATTGCTTCGATATATTAGATAGGTCACCAGGTAAGCCCCAGCTGGATTACACAGGCACAGAGCTCACGGCCCAACACTCCCAGGAATATTCCCAGTCTCAGCCTGTCCCAATCAGCCGCTTGCAGATCAGGCCGAGCAGCCTGACAACCATTTACCAGCCTGGCAACTCTGTTAGCGCAGTGCAAAGAGCAGGGACCCAAAGCGGCTCGTGTACTCCCGCATCTCAATGAACAGTCTGTTGGTGCCACAGCGCGCCTGTCAGGCGTTTCCTTGGCTATGCAGCACAAGCCGTGCAGATGGTGGGGTTCCAAGGCAGCATGCGCACGTACACGCACTCCTGCACCAATTCCACGAGACCAATGCGGTCCAGGACCTGACCCTCTGTGGGAGGGCCCAACCTTGACAAAATGGCACCCTCCTGTACACTACTTGTGTGCAAGCTCCACACCAGGGGAAAAATGGTCCCAAAACTTCCAGCTGCCGCGCCAAAAGCACTCAGTTCATTCCTTCCCCACAGCCTCCTGGACCCTGCTCACACAGCTACTCCCTCCACCAGGGACCAGGTGAGTACTCACCAGTGAGCGAGTCCGTTTTCCAGCCCCACTGGTTCTTTAGCCTCCCTCAGCCTCACCGAGTTGAGCAAAGAGACTCCTCACAAATGTCTACTGCCAGCTATCATGGAACTTCTCTTCCTGGCAAAGTAACTCTAGGCTTGTGAGGTCGATGTGGGTCTGGAGGGTCTCTCCCCCAACTGGAGAAGCCTCCCCACCGCTGCTGAGGTGCTCCTCACTGGGTTCGCCCTCTGTCGTCTCTGCCCCTCCTCCTACCAGACTCAATGTGGCCTCTTTAAGTTCTTTCAGAGGTTCTGTTCATCTAGTGTTCCGGGGACTTCCAAGGTTGAATGTTGTATAAATTATTTGTAATTTTGGTCTGATCCTGGGTGGCAGTTGTCACAGCGTCTGTCTATTCCGCCATCTTACCAGAAGTCCCCTATATTTCTTTGCATGCCTAGTTACTGCATTGGCACTTCAGTGAAATATATTCACTTAAATGGGATCAACTAAGACTATAAATAGCTTCACAGGAGTTCAGGTCAGGTGTTACTACTAAATTATTTTTGGCACCAAATTTGGGAAAATGTGGGTTTTGGAGCTTTCTGGGTTTAGGGATTGTGATTAAGGGGCTATTATGTAATAATCTAAGAACAGTGATGTTGAATGGTAACAGAACTGTTAATGGAATTAAATAATTTAAACGCAGTCTGGACTTCATATTGTCAGTGTAGTTAAGTGCAAAGTGTACTTGCCAAATCTTAGAAAATGTATAATCTGAATGATTTGAACATTAAGATATAGGGGTCTAAAATCCAAGAACCTTTCCTTTCTTTTTTACTTAGTGTTTTTGTTTGTTTGTTTGTTTGTTTGTTTTTAGCTGAGCCATCCTGCCACCTGTTGGCAGCTCAACGGCAACTCAGCTCGGGCTGGCCTTGAACAGCTGTTGCTCAGAGCTCAGCTCGCACTCTTGAGCAAGCTCTTAACCAACTGAGCCACTCAGCAGGCCCCAAGAACCTTTCCATTGAGTTAACTTGAATGTAGAAAATAAAATTGTGCCATTTTCTTTATTTTCAGTATCGAGGTCCCCCCTCAAAATAAACCAGTAATATTTTCCCAGCATAGAAAGTAAAGAGAAACTTCTATTCTTGAAGCCAATAGCAAAATAAGCTTTATAAAATATATATTGTAACCAATTTCAGAGCTATAAATGGATGTGTATTTTTCTTCTGAGGGCAGGAAAAGGAGAGAAAATAGTAGTCCTTAGTAAAAGAGACTAAAAACAGCACAACACATGTGTTTGCATGACAGTAAAAATGTAAGTGAGTGTGATTCCCTGACTTTTTTTTTTTTGACTGAGTCAAAGAGCAAAATTTCAACTGGAAGAGGCACATCAGAACTAAATATTTAGGAAATATTTAGTTAATTAAGATAAATAACAAAAAGTAAAACAAGCAAAAGTCACAAAACGGATTAATGTTACTAGTATTACATGCATATAATTTAAAGAAGAACACTTGGGCCAGAGAAGATTTCCCCCTGTTTTTGGTTGCTGTTTACATATACTCAACAAAAGAACTATAAGACTTGTGACCATTTCTCTGAATATTTATATGAAGAGTTATAATATCAAACAATAGAAATTAAAAACTGATGGAAATCTAGAATTAGATAAAAAACTTAGCAATATTGAAAATCGTTAATTTAACTCAATGTTTATAGATCAAGCAGAACAAGATATGAAAGATGTTTACAATGGGATTAATAAAACTGATTCAATAGACCCTACTCTTTATTTTTTATTTATTTTTTTTTAACAAGCATTTCTTTCTTTTTTTTAAAGATTTTATTGGGGAATTGGTGGAGGGGAACAGCGTTGGGGAATCGGGGAAGGGGAACAGACAAGTTGCTGTCTTTTTGTTCTTCAGTTTAGTTGCGGAGTATGTTGCTTCACTGTTGGTATCGTCATCGCGCTCTTCCCGGATGAGGGATCGGTCGCTGGCCTCTGGATGTCGCTCACCGTGGCTGTTGGCAGCTCACGCTTGGCTGCCAGCCGCTCACGCTGGCTGCGGGGCCACTCACTGTAGCCTATGGCAGCCCACTGCAGCAGAGGCTGCAGCCCACACCATCACCGGGGCTTGCACAGCCCAGCTCCAGGTGGAGCTGTTGTTAGCTGTAGAGGGCAGTGTCACTGGCCCTCATGTGGGATCCGAACCAGGGCCGCTGGCATCCCAAAACCAGCGCTTAACCAATGCGCCACTCGGCCGGCCCTAGACCCTACTCTTTAATCATGGAATATTTATAGAAATTAAGCTGAACAAAATAGACCATCAGGAAATGCATTACAACGTCTTTAGGCAAAAAAAACCCCAGCCTGACAGTATATGTTTTTGACCGTAATGTAAAATAGAAAGTAAAAATTACTTGGAAAACAAAAGAAAACTTACTGAACTCTTGGGTAAAAGAAGATATAAAAGCTAATGACAAATACTTACAGAAAAAATGGATAGCCATGTGGTTATAAATTTGAACTCTTGAGCAAGCAGCTTTTTCTCCTTGGTAAAATGGTAATAAAAGCAGCTACATTGGATTCTTGGGTTAAGTGAAATATTAATAATACAGGTAAAGTGCTTATAAGCACTCTGAATCTCAGTTACTTACTGTTATGGATGAAAGGTAGGGGATGTGGCTGAAGCCAGATGTGTTTATACTGTGCATACCTTCCTATTAAATGAGAGAAAGGAGGCTAAGTGGAATAAGCTATTATTTCAAGATGGAAAAAGAACAAACCTAAGAAGACTCAGAAATCTGGATTTTGAATGCTTAAATATGACAAACCTATTCAGATTTTAAAATAACATTCTCTGTGGGCCAAACAAAACATCCTTAAGTGGATCTAGCCCATAGCCTGTCCTTTTCTACCACCATCTCAGCAATTTTACCAAGAAAAAGAAAACATAAGTGAATTTCACAGATTCAATGGAAAGTAAATATCATGTAAATTATATGTTAATAAATTGGAGTGCTTGCAAATAATAAAATGCATAATTTTCCAGGAAAATAGAAATCATTCAAAAATGTTCAACAGCTGTGGATGAAGTTAAATATTTCAGTCTCATGCTTGCCCATTGGTTATATAGATTCCACTTCTCTATGGAATATGTGCTGTTCTAGAGTTTTTGTGGAAAATAGGAAACTCCCCATGATCTGGATACCCCCCAAAAGGAGAGCTGTAGATTGACAATTATGAAAAGTGATGGAAATGTTCTTAAAACACACATAGAATCTGGCAGTAAATTTAATCTATGAGTAATAGTCTAACCAAATGGGCTTTGGTCCCATAGCTTGAGGATGATTTAATGTTTGGAAGTCTGTTACTTGATTTATCCCAATAGATTGGTTAAGAACTTTGTTGTTTTCTCAACAGATTCTGTATTTATTTTAAAAATGGATATTTATTATTGATGGAAATAAGAATATAATAAAGATACTGTAACCCAAACCAAGAGCCAACATCATACTTAATGGTGGGTTGCCAAAGGCATTCTGTTGGGTCTTTGGGAAAGTCATGATACATTTTTGCATTGAAAAACAGGAAGATATGTCACGACTTTCCCAACGACCCAATACACGCATGCAGGAATTATTTTTGTTACCATTATTACCCTTGAAAATTGTTCTGGAGGTTTTTGCCATTGAAATAAAGCAAGAAAGAGAAATAAGACAACTGGAGGAGTCCAACAATACTTAGATGTGATTGGATTGTTCATTGGACAACCCAAAAGAATCAACTGAAAAATGATTAGAACTTAAAAAAGATATTTAAGTGGCCAATTATAAAATAAATGTATAACCGTCAGGAATGCCCTGTGTGGTAGCAGTAGCTAGTTAGGAAACCTAATGGAGAAAATAACCTCATTCATAACAGTAACAAAAATTACAAATTCCAGGAGCACATTTCACAAGTGGGCAGGATCTGAATGGAGGAGACACACAACTTGACTGAAAGAAGAGAATGCTCCCAGACAGGGCGTCTCCTTCCTTCTGATCATATATCCCTGCTGCATACCTGTTTCCAGCACCACTGCTTGCATTCTCATTGGGGGATGGGGTTGGAGCATTCGATAAAGAAAAACAGCAAGTCATATGGTAAATGTGAACAAAACAGGGAAAGGGATCTGTGATGCTTTCCAGTTTTAAAAAGGTAGACAGGCCTCATGGAGAACATGATACATGGAGGAGGTGTGAGGAAGGGAACTGCAAGGACAGATCTGGGCAAAGGACTCCTGGTGAGCACCTGAGGCTGGAGGGTACTGTCAGCATAAAGGCCTTTGTTGCCAGAGCCACTCAGCCCAGGGGAGAGCTTTTGGAAAGCAGTCAGAGCTGGTGAGAGGCCAGGCTGTTTATATCCTCAAGGGCATTGTCACAACTTTGGATTTCACTCAGAGTCAGATGGGAAACCGTTAGAGGCATAATTAGAAAAGTGACATATTTTTTAAGGGATTATTCTTGGAGCGGGGGGAATAGTTAGGGGCAAAGGACAGACAGGGGTTTCTTGTGGCCCTCCAGCAAGAATGAGAGTACTGAGGTCAGAGTGATGGCTGAGAAGTGGGGAGAGGTGGATAAATACTGGGCCTGTCTTCAAGGTTGAGCCAACAAGATTTGCTGATAGCTGTGGGGTGCGAGAGAAGAGAAAAGTCATGGTATTTTATTTTATTTTATTTTATTTATTTATTTATTTATTTATTTATTTATTTATTTATTTATTTTGAGGGCAGTGTCACTGGCTTCCCAACAAGATTTGCTGATAGCTGTGGGGTGCGAGAGAAGAGAAAAGTCATGGTATTTTATTTTATTTTATTTATTTATTTATTTATTTTGAGGGCAGTGTCACTGGCTTCCCAAGCCAGCGCTTAACCACCGCACCACTCGGCCAGCCCAAGTCATGGTATTTTAATGCAATTCCATTTGAAGTTCCAGGGAGATTTCAGAATAACTGTGCAAGAACCGATGGGCAAGGATTCCTAAAGAAACATGGAAAAACTAGCATAAAGGATTTGCACTGTGCTTATTAGGACATCTCACAAGCTACAATTAAAAGTGGTGGTGGGCCGGCCGAGTGGCACATTGCTTAGGAGTTGGCTTGGGACGCCAGCTCTGAGCAGCAGGACCCCTGTTTGGATCCCACATATGAGGGCCAGTGACACTACCCTCTACAGCTAAGATGGTGAACAACAGCTTGACCTGGAGCTGGGCTGCCGTGAGTCACCACCGGTGTAGGCTACAGTGGGGTTGAATGCCAGCAGGAGTGTACTTTGGTGAGCTGCTGTGAGCGGCCTCCCAATGGCCAGCGAGTGACTGCCTCACCTGGGAAGAGTGCAATGGTAATACCAACATGGGCCAGTGAAGCTACGTCCTCCACAACTAGACTGAAGAACAAAAGGACAGCAACTTGTCTGTTCCCCTTCCCCAGTTCCCCAACGCTGTTCCGCTCCCCCAATTCCCCAATAAAATCTTTAAAAAAAAGTGGTGGTACTGGTGGTGCCCCACAGGCAGGCCCGGACAGCAATGCTCACTGAGAAACAGACCTAAGACCACACCCCTCTGTATGTATAAAGGTGTCAAATGAGTGATAACATTTGGGAGATAAAAATCTGAAAATTCCCTACAGAATAAAGAAAGATGAGAGGTTTAAGGCTTTTTTAAAGCATGGAAAGCTATAATAGCCAACACTTTGTTCTCTTCAGTCTGCTTTATATATATTAGCTCATACTGAATCTTCATAATAACCTTCTAAGGTGAGACTAATTCTTGGGACCTTCAGTAATGGAGCCATGGTATTGCACCAAAGTCAGTCTCCCCAGCTTGCTCGCTGCTGGGAGGATACAAATGTCCATAGGGAAGCAGAAACATTGACCTGAAGATCACTTAACATTGAAAGGTTTCTAAATGGGCAAAAACAGCACTAAATGAGAAAGATGATCACCCCTGTAGAAAAACATACAGCACATGAGCCAACACTGTGCAGAAGGTGGCTGACAAAGTGTCTCCTCCATGGACAGCAGAGTATGCTTGGCCCTCACAAGTGAAACCCAGATCCCACACTGTTGCGCAGGTAGAGCGTTCTCTTGCTTTGTTGGTAACAGCTTCACTGGGGATGTAGTGTGACATTTCTGGAGGGTCACTTGATAATGTTTTCAAGAGCCAAAAATATGCTTATTGGAATAATATTTTTGGGATTTATCTCAAGGAAATATCCAAGTAAAGGTACCATATATGTGCCAGCTGCTGCTCTGCAGGACTGTGCATTATTAAATATAACTCAAATATCCACCAATAAAGCCGCACACTTTGTGTATATTTTTGCTGAGTCCATGTTTGTAAGGAAAGCTGGGTGTGTTGATAGACACATTTGTGTATGTATATGGATAGAAACAAAAATTGTAGAATATTAATGAACGGGTAGTATTTTTTTTTTTAAATCATTTTCATCATTTTTTTTACACTTGAAAAATGCAGTAATTATGTAATTTAAAAATAAATATCAATCTCCTCATTTAAATAGTGAGAACTAGAGTAGCTGTACCTCCTGGATGGAGTATACCAGTGGAGGTTTCTTGGGTTATACTTGGTGCACTTGGGAGGGCTCCCCAGATGTTTCACCTGTAAACTGAGATGTGTAGTCTAGAAATCAGTTTCCCTTCCCAGAAAGGGGCAAGGGTGGGGGTGAGAGCAATAGAGAACAGGCAAGGGCATGGCAGCATGGGGTAGGGCCCCACCTCTGGCTCCTTGACTTTAGCACAGCCAGCTTGTCCAACATTGGAGGGCATGCGGACAGAGGGCAAAGTGAGACTGCTGCCATTGGTCATTCCACACAGCTGGAATGTTGGAATGAATAATTGGGTTGAATGGAGCCCTGAAATTAAGTCAGTGATCTAGTTCTTATTACACACACATGTGTTGTGTATATGTATTTTTTTTTCACATTAAAACAAATATCTTTGGGTATCTGAATCACAGTTGATCCTATCTTCCTGTTGCTGCCGTGATGAAAGCAGGAGGGCCACACTGAGTAGGAATGCCCCAGTATGGCTGTCAGTTAATCAGGTAGTTACAGCAAGCAGCTGTGACTTTTTTTCGAGAAGAGAATTTCAGTAATCTTCACACAGACATTGGACCTGAAAGTGGTAGTTTGTGAGCTTGAGTGTTATGAAGCCCACAGGTGGGTATGGATGTGGATTTGTGACTGCCACTGGAGAAACACTGCCTTGGTGGTGTGGAGGAAAATGTGTCGTAATCACTTGTGACTTTTTACACCCTGTGGGCCCCATTTAGGCACCAGGGCAGTGTGTGTGTACATGGCGGGGACGGGGGCGCAGATGTGGCCTGTGATGGGGAAGGAAAGTGGACAGCAGACTGTCTGATATAGGGACCTCTTGTCTGGTCTTTGCTTTAGATGAGGGATGAGTTTGCTCTAGCTGTCCATGGTAGTTCTCAGCTGACCTTCACCTGCCCAGGGTTAGAGACCTTCAGGTTAGGGTAAGCACAGAGTCTGCCTTGGTACACTTATGGGCAAGACCATCTTCCTCTCTGGTTAATGCTCCGTCAGGCCTAAGGTTTGTTTCTGTCCCTGGACTCAAGCTGTGGTTTTGAGGGCTAACGTAGCTGGAGATCTCCTGAAGCAGGATAAAGGGGTTGGGTGGCAGTCACCTTTCTGATGTGGTGAATTGTGACCCTCACTCTGAATGGGCTGTGAATTGGTGTGTCCTATGCCTGGACCATGAGCAGGTGACAAGGATTCCCTTGGTCCTGGTCAGACAGGCCTGTCCTCTGCTGACTGTCAACTGTCATTTAATTTTTGTTTCTGTTAACTTGATGCTTTTTTTGTGGTTTCTTATGCTGTTTCCTGCCCGACTGCACATCCTGGTTCCTTTTCTGTCTCCTTGTTAGACACCTGTGTTCTCTTCTGGTCCTCCCACCTTGCTGTGAAGTGACTGAACATGGAAGTTTGAACCTGGCAGCCCAGTTGAAAACCCTCTATAGGAGGTTTCTAACCCTTGTGAGGAGGGGGCCTCTGTATAACAAAAAAATGTGATTGGCTTTGCCACACATGTGAGAGCTTTGCTGTCTATGCTGGTCTAATGAGATGACTTGTGACAGTGTCAAGTGGCAGTGTCTGGGGATTCAGAGCACCAGTTCTGGTGTTAGGGTTGGAGGCTGAGGTCTGATTCTCTGGTTGCAGTGACCTTAAGGGGGCAAGTGTTCAGCTTTTGGCTGCAGCATCCTTCTCTGAAAGGGACAATACGGGACCTGCCCTTCTAGGTGGTTGTGAGAGTCACGTGCAAGGATTCTTGTGAAACACTCAGTCCAGGGCTGATGAAAGCCCCAAAGATAGGTTTAAATAAATGTATGTTTGCTTATCACATCTCTTTCTGTACATTTATTTAACGTTTTTGTTAGACCAAAATGAGGAAGACAGTGGCAGGGCTTTGTGTCTATGTGGTTTCAGGTCCCCAGCTCTGGGAGCTCAGCTGACAAAATTAGGCACTGTGCTCTTGGGCAGAATCCCCATTCTGTAGGCCTGCCCTCACTGCACCTTGGAGCCTGTCCTGCTGTCCTGCCAGATGTGTGCTCTGGCGGTCCTGAGGTGCACCCTGTCCTGCAACCTGTCCCACTTTCCCTGTCACTCTTGGAGCTCCCCTTTATAGCCTTTCTGGGAGGATCCTTAAATTTTCCCTTCCCTGCTGTGCCATTTGACTTTCCCATCCTTGGAGATGCCTTCCCAGGCTCCCAACCAGTGTTGGCTAGGGGGAGCATTGGCAGGAGATTAGGTGGAGGGAGGAGAAAGGGAAACAAGCCCTTTGTTTTGCACTCCGCTTTGGTAGGAGTTGTATGACCATGGTCATCTCTTCTGTAGTCCAAGTTCTTTCTGGGTAGCCACCGAAGTAGGTCTTGCTACTGGGTGCTGTCTCTCTTTCTGGGCTCAGAGGTGGTGGCACCTTCCTGCTGTTCCCACCCAGCTATTTCCTCCTTAGTGCACCATTACTGGTGTACCCCATTGTCTGCATGAAGTCCCTCTGGGTGCAATACTTAGAGTGTTCCTGAGGTCTTGATGGGACCCTGACAACAGTTTGCTCAGGCCCAAACCTTGCTCAGGCCTCTTGGCAGTGCCCCCCACCCCCCAGGGTCCCTCGTATTCCCTGGACTCCTTCATCATAGCATTTTTTTTCCAACTTTGCAAAAATGACTAGTTTTTTAGTTTCAGGTGAGCAAAACAATGCAATAGTTATACTTTTCACTGCTCACAAAGTGACAAACCCCTCCCCCAATCCACTACTCCTACCCCGATATCATGTCTATTACAATTCCATCGATTCCATTCCCCACACTATACTCCACATCCCGTGACTATATATATATATATTCAATTATAGTTAACATACAATATTATTCAACATCAGCTTCAGGTGTACAGTGCAGTGGTCAAACCTCTACACCGTCCATGAAGTGGTCTCCCTAACAAGAAGTGTCCATCTGACACCCTACAAAATATTTACAACATTATTAATTATATTTCCCAAACTGTTTTTCATATCCCTGTGGCAATATTGTAGTTACCAATTTATGCTAATTCTTTCCCCTTCTCCCTCATCCCTACCCCCGTACCATTTAGCAACCGTCAGTTTTTCCTCTATATCTCTGAGACTATTTCTATTTACTTTGTTCTTTTATTCAGTTCTTCAGATTCCACATACAAGTGACTAACTTATTTCACTTAACATAGTGTTTTCTAGGTCCATCCATATCATTGCAAATGGTACGATTTCATTCTTCTTTATAGCGGAGTAATACTCCATTGTATAAATGTACGACAGTTTCTTAATCCAGTCGTCTACCAATGGGCATTTCGGTTGTTTCCAAGTCTTGGCTATTGTAAACAGTGCTGCAATGAACATAGGGTGCATAGATTTTTTCAAATTAGTGTCTTGGGTTTCTCTAGATAGACACCTAAGAGTGGAATTGCTGAGTCATACGGTAGTTCCATTTCCAGTTTTTTGAGATACTTCCATACTGATTTCCAGAATGCAATCCCACCAACAGTGCACCAGAGTCTCTTTTCTTCAGAACCTCGTCAGCACTTGTTGTTTGTTGATTTATTGATGATAGCCATTCTGACTGGAGTAAGGTGGTATTTCATTGTGGTTTTTATTTACATTTCTCTGATGATTAGAGAGGTTGAACATTTTTTCATATGCCTGTTGGCCATCTGTATGTCCCCTTTAGAGAAATGCCTTTTCATATCCTCTGCCCATTTTTTAATTGGGTTGTTTTTTTGGTGTTGAGTTGAATGAGTATTTATAAATTTTGGATATTAACCCCTTATCAGATATATCATTGGCAAATATCTTCTCCCATTCAGTAGGCTGCCTTTTTGTTTTATTGGTGATTTCCTTTGCTGTGAAAAAACTTTTAAGTTTGATGTAATCCCATGTGTTCATTTTTTCTTGTATTTCCCTTGCCCGAGGGGATATATCAGTAAAAATATTACTCAGGGTAATGTCTGCAAATTTACTCCCTATGTTTTCTTCTAGGAGTTTTATGGTTTCAGGTCTTACTTTTAAGTCTTTAATCCATTTTGTATTGTTCTCGTATATGGCGTAAGTAGGTGGTCCATTTTCATTTTTTTGCATGTGACAGTCTAATTTTCCCAGCACCATTAATTAAATAGACTATCTTCACTCCAATGTAAATTCTTGCTTCCATTGTCAGAGATTGAATGACCATATATGGATGGGTTTATTTCTGGGCTCTCTATTCTGTTTCCATTGATCTATGTGTCTGTTTTTATACCAGTAACATACTGTTTTGATTACTATAGCCTTGTAGTATGTTTTGATGTCAGGTAGCATGATACCTCCCACTTTGTTCTTCTCAAGATTCCCATGGCCATTCAGGGTCTTTTATAGTTGTCATTGCATTTTGATTGTAGGTTTGTCTATATGTCTCTGATAAAACATATATATTTGCATTTACAACACACTAGCCATTGTAAGCTCCGTGGTCAGGTTCACCATTAGCACAGTACCTAACCTAACTGCAGTGAACTTGCAGGTAGTATTTGTGGAAAGAACTATGAAGCATTAATAGATTGTTGATGATTGGACACATTCAAATAAAAGCTATTCAGCTAGTGGGCCGGCCGAGTGGCACAGTGGTTAAGCGCTGGCCTGGGAAGCCAGCGGCCCCGGTTCGGTCCCACATATGAGGGCCAGTGATACTGCCCTCAAAAAAAAAAAAAATGCTATTCAGCTAGCACACACAGTGCTAAACTTGACAAGTATTACCACTAATTGAAGCTCATTGTACCCAGCATTATGCTGACCTCCTTCTATCTGTTAGTGCCTGTAGTCCTCACAGCAACCCTACAAAATGTAGATACCAGTACCCTATTTTTTGGATGAGGAACCTGAGACGTAGAGATTAACTTGATGGGGACTATAGCTAATGGCTGACGGGACTAGGAATCGAACCCAAAGCAGACTGGTCCCAGAGTCTTCACTGAGCCTGTCAACTATACAACACACAAGGAAACTCACCTTTAACAAGTGAAGTGGACATTGAACTTCCAAGTAAAAATACTGGCACTTGGACTCATATGATTCGGGTTTTTCTAGGGTTCTGGGTAGATGGGGTTAGGCAGCTGTCAACATGATCTGTCACATCAGGAGATTGGAAGAGAACTACATTCCCGAATGCCAAAAAAAGCTGCCGATAAGTCTTATATCACTGCTGGTTTTTAAAAATTACAAACCTTAATCAAATAGTAACCAAAAAGATTTCCCTATAATGGAGAGCAAGCCAGACTAACGGCCTCATTTCAGTTCCTGTTATAGTCAGGCGAAGAGGCAACCAAAGCAACAATGCATTAATATTGGGCACTTTCATACAAAGTTTAGAGAAAAATAGGTAATCAAATACAAAGGAAGAAGTGATTATCTGTGGCAATGACCAGGCTTAGAAAACCCAAGGTAATTAATTCAAATAATTAGAAATAAGGATACATAGGTAGCTAATTGTATAATGAATATTTGCATATGTCACATTAGTCGTTTTTCTTTTAATGAAAATAAAAATGAAAAATAGATCTCATAATGACAATAAAAGTAATAAAGCAGTGGCAAATACCGGGGGTGCCAAAAAAATGTATACAAGTAGACACTTTGGTCACCTTTGTTCAAGCAGTAGTTCGGCGTAATCAGAAGTGTCTGGATGCCAATGGTAACCCCTTTGAGCACCTCTTGTAATTGCTGAAGTCAAATGTGACTTGTATCCATCTTTTGTTATCTGTATATATTGAGTATTACATTTTCATACAGTTTTCCTTAAAATGTGTGTATATATTTTTTGGCATCCCCTGTATACGGTGCTGGATGAGGTCCTGCTTAAGGCCTACCATGTACTTTGGTTGGAAACATTCAGTTCTTGTTAATTTACATCTTTGTTCACTTCTTTTAAAATCCCCGCAAAACACTTGTCAGTTTTAAGTTCATCTGGAAGATAACTTAGTGGTGAGACTCCATGCAGACTTCAAAAAAGAATCAGTGGGGTGGGGAGACCGCTGTGCTGTGACTAAGAACACTGAGGAGTGTTGGTGATGAAAGCCTGGCCAGTACCCTGCAGGAAAACCAGTCAGCAGGACAAATGGGGACAGCTGGATTGTGGCACGTAAGTCATTAAGCAAAGGACAAGTGTTGAGTAAATGGTTCTGATAACAGTTTACTGTTTGGAAAAAATAAAGGTGGATTTTAAAAAATTTTTACACATTTTCCCCTCGCAGCTCCACCACCCAGAGAAAACCACTTCCAGTGTTTTAATGTTAAACATTTTCCTAAGTGCATAAACTATGCCTGTTACTTAATTTTGAAGAATTGATATATGTTTTTATCTGCTTTTTGCTATTAACATCACTATTTTTCATTGTGAATAAATATTTTTATAGTACATCTGTTTAATAACTGTGTAAGACTAAACACATCAGGAACTGTGAGAGAAGTAACCCCTAGTGCCCTCCACCATCCATATTTAATGAGTCAAATCTCCCATCCTCAGGAGAATCAGGGAAATAGTTACTCAGATAGTTTGCTGTGTTCTGTGGTTCAATGAAGAACCCTAGTAGGAAAGCCCACTAACTCCAAAGTTATCAGGATGCCCCCTATATACCAGATGGTAGAAAGGGAGGCATTTGAGCCAGTGGTTGGCACTGAATTCTTGCTGTCAGCATGGGTGCATCTTCAGGTCTTCACAGTGGTAGTGCCGGTGTCTGCACAGTACTTCATCTGAGCCAGGCCCTGTGCCGCTAGCCTCAATTCTCGTAGTGGTTCTCTGAGGTGAGCCTGGGAGCTCAGGGTCATATAGCTGCACAGTCCAGCTCACTTTGCTATTTAATGCCCATAGGATTATCTTTTTAGGTCTGCTTACCAGAAACTTCCTCACCGGCGGGATTTACATTTCTTTCCCCACTCTTTAAAGTGACCTAGCACAAATCGATGTTTTGGATAAATGTCAAGAATATGAAGCAAAATTCAGTTCAGTAAGAAGATTACCTTGCTCTTTAAGGGTTTGGGGATTTCCACCGTGAGAAAGGAATTTTTTATTTTTCTTGTGACTGGCTTATTAACTGGGTCATGTTGCATTTAGTACCAGGGTATCTTTTACTGGTGAGAACTCTGCTGCGAGATCATCGTGGGGTTCCATGTAGAGACCACTCATTTGCTTAACATGCCTTCAAGCATCCATAGATAGATGAACTTGCTTAACTAACTCAGGAAGTGTATAATTAATTTTTAGCCATCTTAAATGTTGATGACTCATGAACAGATGGCAAGGTGTATCATTTGGGATCATGTAATAATAATACCCTGCTCCAATGACTCCAGCAGGTAAAGGTGTTTTCTCTTGAGCAGAGAGACTAGAGGCTGCCTGCTGGGCAGATGGGTGCTTGGAGCCCCATGGGGGGGTCAGGTGCCCCTTCTCCTGGCTCTGCTTTATTTCCTGAGAGCCTCTCATGGGTGCTGACGGACAGTGTTCACCCTGGGTTCCAGGACCTTGGATGTATCGGAAGACTTTAAAGGGGAGGCAGGCATGGATAATTTTAAATTAGGAATCAACTTTCAGATTGTCATCTTCCATATGTAATCATACCTAAAAGTGAATTGCCTGGGAAAGTACATTTGAGTCCAGGAGTTCTGCAGGTTCTCCTATCCACCTTTCCTTTCACAACTGCATTTCTCCTTTCCAAAAAATTAGCCATATCCTTCAACCAGGCTTTTACCAGGGTACATCACATAGGGTGTGTATAATAATAAACAATAATTTTCCAGAGCACCAAACCCAGGACACTTCAGAATGTTGGTTTCAGGCAAGCCGTATCTTGTATAGATTAATACAGGCATCAAAACTGCCATGAGGCACTGTTGCCAGCTTGCCCTTTCTCATGCAGAAGGATTTTTTTTGGGGTGAATGCTGAAATGTTCTGAATTGTATACGGAGGGGTCGTTGGAGCATTGCATGGAGCAGTTTTCATTTTAAGCCCTCAGCGTTCCCAACTCTCTGCTATTGTCATGGAATGAACTGCTATTTAAGGAGAGAGTTCCATGAAAACAATAACATTCATATATGTAAGCACGAACAGTTCTTTTCAGTTATTCACATTTCATCCCTAGGACGAGTTATTAACTGGGAAGAAAAACAACCTTCTGGTGCTAGAGCAGTTCAAGTTAGTGGCAGTGATTCTTTTAGATGTAACTATGGTGTCTGCAAGATTACGAGATTTCCATATACTAGGTTGAAGGTACAGACTGAAAAGAGAAGTTTCCATGATTTCTTTCAGATTAAGTGTGTGCTAATATAGTAGTTAAAACCAGCTTAGTTTATGATATATCATAAAATATTCTATTGGGTTCTCAGAAAAGTCAGGACCTATTTTTTCTATGGTTTTCGTTGCAAAAGTGCGTCATGACTTCTGACAACCCAGTAGTTATGGTCCATCTTATTTCCTGTTAATGCCTCTACATCCTCTTAACAAAAATACAATCATATTCTAGTTACTGACTAGTTTTTTAGCAATGTATGTATGCTCTTGTCTTTCATTAAGTATAAAGGAAACAATCTTGAAGTCTAGCAAAATTAGTGGAATTTATTTCTGATTTTGTACACATGATTTAACTTAATTTCCTCATAGTTGAATAGCATGCATGCTAGCACACGTTTAGTGAAGGAATGAATACAAGGGTTTGCTTTTTTTTTTTTTTTTTTTGAGGGCAGTGCCACTGGCCCTCATTTGTGGGACACGAACCGGGGCCGCTGGCTTCCCAAGCCAGCGTTTAACCACTGCGCCACTGGCCCGGCCCTACAAGGGTTTGATCATATCTCTTAGACTATGACCCACACAGTTGGCATTGAGTCATTACAAAATAAATAATGAGAAATGGCTCAGATTTATCTTATTTTTATGTTATAAAATTAGGTAATAAATATTAGATATGCATCATTTAAATCTTGCCTGCTTTTAAAAGTAACTTAAAAAGGTATATTATTTGATGTCTTCTTTTAATTCATCCCATAGTGATTTTAATAATGTTCCTTGAAACATGTTTCAGTATGTTTATTTGAATTAGAAAATGAAGTCAGACTTTTTATCAGAAATAAACATACTGTGGCCAACCATCCTGATGGTGAAGATTGATTAAGCTGCTTGGGCTTCATGGCACACCATTGCCCTAAACTGAACGCGATGACTGCAGCTGCAAAGTTGTAATGAAATTGTATTTAAAGCATGTGAGCATTTTATTTAAAAAAATTTTTTTTTTTTTTTTTAAAGATTTTATTGGGGAATTGGTGGAGGGGAACAGCGTTGGGGAATCCGGGAAGGGGAACAGACAAGTTGCCGTCTTCTTGTTCTTCAGTTTAGTTGCGGAGGATGTTGCTTCACTGTTGGTATCGTCATTGCGCTCTTCCCGGATGAGGCAGATGGGTCGCTGGCCTCTGGATGTCGCTCATCACGGCTATTGGCAGCTCACACTTGGCTGCCAGCCGCTCACGCTGGCTGCGGGCCACTCACTGCAGCCTATGGCAGCCCACTGCAGCAGGGGCTGCAGCCCACACCATCACCGGGACTCGCACAGCCCAGCTCCAGGTGGAGCTGTTGTTAGCTGTAGAGGGCAGTGTCACTGGCCCTCATGTGGGATCCGAACTGGGGCCGCTGGCATCCCAAAACCAGCGCTTAACCAATGCGCCACTTGGCTGGCCCAAAAAAAATATTTTTTTTAATTGGCAGAAATATATGCTGACCGCCAGTGGCCCCGGTCCGGGTCCCACATGTGAGGGCCAGTGACACTGGCCTCAAAAAAAAAAAAAAAAAAAAAAAATATATATATATATATATATATATATATATATATATATATATAGAGAGAGAGAGAGAGAGAGAGAGAGAGAGAGAGAGACAATGCCTGACTCTAGCAGTAAGTACTATATACAGACATATCAATTGCACTCTTTTTCATGCATCTTCAGTACAATTTTGTTTTTACTATTTCATAATTGTCTACCAAAATTTTAATGTGTTTTGTTATTTGGATTAGGTTTGCATTAGTAATAATTGCAATGGTAACTCAGTTTTTCAGATGAAGAATTCTAACTCCTAGATTTAAATAAATTTTTAAAATAAATAGAATTTCAATTTAGATACATATTTTTAGTGCAGGAAAATGTGCTAGGGTGATAAAAGACTTCAAAGCATAACAGCACATTCAGGTAAAATTCGAGAGGTGAGTGGAATAGCATACACATTCCAGAAGAATAGGAAGTGACTAGAATTTCGAACTGTTACAGAAAAATGAGTGAATTTCATGCCCTATCACCCCACCTTGCTTCCTCACCCTAGTCTCCGCCCTGCTCTGTTGTCTGAAAGCCAGTAGAGCAATTAGGAAAGACATGGAGACCAGCCAGAGCTTGTCCAACTGGGAGGTTATTGGGTTACCTGAGGCAGAGAACAGAAAAAGGATGTTCAAAGGTGTAATGGAACTACATTCCCCTGCAGGGAAGGGGACACTGAATCTGCTCTCTGGGGAACTGAGACTTGCCACCTGAGGTCTTTAGTAATTGCACTTCAAACATAAAGAATTTCTCAGGCACCCAGGAAGGAAATACTAGGTGGTGTGCAAGAAAATGCACTGTGTCTGTCAAATGAGCTATGTCTGTTAAGGCCCCAGAGTAGGGAGTTTCATACCAGCCAGTTGTCTAGTGAATAGGAGGGCAGAAAAAGTTCTCAGGACATGTGGGGCTGTGAGAGATGTGGAAAACAGTTGGAGTTAGATCCAGCCAGCCATGAGATGAACAGGGTCAGGAAGCAGCAGGCATAGTGCTTCTAGAGAGGCGGGTAGTGCAGCTCCAGAGCTGGAACCTCTGGGCTCATGTGGCATTGAAACTTTAAAGTAAAACCTGCTATAACAGAGACAGCTTGCCTTGTGTAGTAGAATCAACCTTCCTGTCTAAAACAGAAACTAGAGTATAAAAAAACCTAAACAAAGAATCTAGCCTCTCCTGTTTTTCATCTTTTTTCTCTAACTCTTTAGATCAGTTGAAATTCTCATGAAGAAATATTTTCTAGAAATTTAGCAAGTCCTTCAGTTTCATTTGTTTCTTTTCATTTAGCTCAATTCAAACTTAAATTGAATATATATTTTAAAGCTGGCCACTTTGTTTTTAAAGATTTTATTGGGGAATTGGGGAGGGGAACAGCGTTGGGGAATCGGGGAAGGGGAACAGACAAGTTGCTGTCTTTTTTGTTGTTGTTCTTCAGTCTAGTTGCAGAGGATGTTGCTTCACTGGCCCATCCATGTTGGTATCATCATTGTGCTCTTCCCAGATGAGGCAGATTGGTCGCCAGCCTCTGGATGGTCACTCATCGCGGCTATTGGCAGCTCACACCGGCTGCCAGCTGCTCATGCTGGCTGCCGGGTACTCACTGTACCCTATGGCAGCCCACTGCAGCAGGGGCTGCAGCCTACACCATCTCCGGGGCTCACAGCCCAGCTCCAGGTGGAGCTGTTGTTAGCTGTAGAGGGCAGTGTCACTGGCCCTCATATGTGGAATCCAAACTGGGGCCGCTGGCGTCCCAACCCAGCTCTTAACCAATGTGCCACTCGGCCGGCCCTAAATTGAATACTTTTATTAAGAGAAACTTGAATGTTATTCATTATAAAATCATCTTTATGAAGCCATTCCTGTAAATGTGTCCAAGGATGTCTGGACATAGCAATAATGACACCTAAAATTCCTTGGCACTTACTATGAGCCAAGCACTGTTCTAACTCTCATCACATATTTATTTATTTAGTACTCATAAAACTTTGAGGTAGGGACTATTTATTCCCATTTTATAGGTAGAGAACACTGTGGCTAAAGCTTAGGTTACTTGTCTGAGGTCAGGTAGCAGAGTCAGTGGTGGAGCCAGGATTTGAACCTAGGCATTTGTTCTCCGGGGCTTCCTTCTGTTCACAATCCATGTGAATGTCAGAAGAACCTTTTCTGAATATTAGGATTTTTTCTTTCTTCTTTGTACTTAATTTTTTTTTTGAAAGCCTATTTTTATGAAACCAAAGAAATGATTTTTGAAAAGGAATCAGTCTGAAGGATTTGACAGCTATTTAGCATGTGCCGAGGTGCCCAAGGGTAGGATTCCATGACCTGCTTTCATTCCTCCTTCCATTTCCATGATTCTGCTGCCAAGTGGTTGGTTGTGCTCAGTGGTCTCAGATCTCCTGAGTGCCTGGAACTGTTGGAATTGGAGGGTAAGGAAGAGTCTCTGCCCTCAAGAAATGGGCAACTGGGATCTGATTGCTGACTGTCCAAAAGACATGTATGATACTTTTGCCAAACTTTCTCCTGTGTTTTTCACCTCTTACCTGTTCAGTAATTTTCATTCTGTAGGGCTGTGCAGAGTGACAGGTAATGGGAAGGCTGTCTCCCCCAGAGTGTGGCCTCTGAAGATGGGCCTGAGCAGTACACTGTACATTGCATTGTGGTTTGTTTCATTTTAGGAGCCTCAGGGTCAACTCGAAGGAAAATGAAAGATGGCAAAGTCAGTCCTACTCACTTGCACACGAGCCTGAGTGGTTGGTTGTATGGGAACCTTGTGGTGCCCAGCGGAGGTCTACCAGGACCAGATTCAGCAGCTGGGGTGCAGTGTGTTCAGGTCCAGTTACTGCAGGTAAGAGCCATTGAGCTTGGAAGAGATAGGCCACAGGGATGGCTGGGCAAGAGCTGTGGGCCAGGCCTCAGGCCTTATGTATTTTAGTGTGCCTTCCTCTCAGTGAACGTCCTTTCCCCCACCCGGTTTCTAGATCATCCCAAGTCTTGTTTTATATCCTTAATGATCTCTCCATAACTCCAGCTTCTCCTGTTTTCCCCGTCTGTTGCACTACATTTGTCCAAGCTTTTGTCTTCATTAGGATTGACACATCAGTGTCAGAACTCTCTCTGTGTCTGGTTTCCCCCATATGGTCTGTCTTCTGTACCTTGCTGAGGTGTAGACTCATGTCCGCCCCTGCCTAAGTCTCCCTTATGGCTGTCCTGTTGGGCTGCCCTAGGATTGCCACAGACGGACACTGTGCTCCTGCTTCTGGTCACATGGACGCCTTGTGCTTGGCTCCTCGCTACTTACCCCTTCCCAGACTCTACTTCTCTTTTCACAGCTGGAGTGAGGGGACTTCGTCAGGCAGCATTTGTCACCCCCATCTCTGGGGACTGCTTGGGGCACACCAGAGAATGTACCCTTTATATGTTAAAGGTGCTAGCTTTTTTTTTTTTTTTTTTTTTTTTTTTTAGCTTTTTCTCTTTTCTCTGATGAAACTGAGCCCCTCAATGGCAGGGCCAGCCGTCTCTTAAACTGTGCCCAGGACCCAGCAGGTGTCTGCAGCCACTCCACACTCATTGGACACATTCACCTCCAGAGTTCTTGTGTACCCCTTTATTTCCATCTCATTTTTGAGAAGCAAGAACAGGGAAGTAAGATAATTTGGGTTTTAGGAGTGAAGAGGTTTGAAAGCTGAGGATACATCCTTCTGACGTGGCTCAATTACATACCTCCTCTTCATTGACCAGCTTCTGTGTCCTGGGTACTCTGGGGCCAAAGAGCACACCATGTGGCTGGGGAGGCACAGTTAAAGACATCATAGGAGGGGCGGGCCGAGAGGCGCGGTGGTTAAGTGCTGGCTTGGGAAGCCAGCGGCCCCAGTTCGGGTCCCACATATGAGGGCCAGTGACACTGCCTGCAAAAAAAAAAAAAAAAAATCCTCATAAAGACATCATAGGACATCAGAGGGGGAGGCTCCTGAAGGAGATAGGACCATGCTGGCCTTGAAGAGTCTGTAGGGTCCTGATGGGTGAAAGAGAGGCAGGTCCAGTGAATCTGTTAATAGCAAAACAGAAGCTGATGAGAGGGTTTTATGGGGGCTGGACTTGTCTGCAGAGATAAGCAGGAAAACATGTCCCTTCCTTCCAGGTTTGGGGCCAGGGGGTTGGAGCAGGAAAGAAATGAAAGACTCTCCCAAGATAGAGACAGTGGAGACCTGGCCCAAGCTTCTGAACATGGTCAAGGATGGCAGGTCAGAAGTGGAGAAGGCAGGATTGGAGGTTTTGAAATGGAAACTGCGGGGAAGCTGGTACCAGTGGCAGAAAAGGAACTAGTTCAAAAGAAGTAGTGGCTTTTTTCCTAAGAGACATGCAATTAAAGATCTCAGCTTTGAGGCAGAGAAACCTGGAGTTTAATCCTTTATCATTCCCTTACTAGCTTGTATTGTCTTGGGGAAGTTACTTAAGCACTCTGGGCCTCTGTTTTATCCTATATAAAATAGGAAGGATAGTGCTCAGTGCTTGACACACAAGGTTCTTGAGCTCTGTAGAAGGAATGAGAGATGCTAATGGTAGCAGTTGCACCAGGAGTTGAGTGGTGGGGGCTGTGGGCGGTCATGGGCTGGACGTGCAGATAGCAAACGGTGAAGTGTTAAGCAGTGTCCCTTTTCCGAATTGGACGATTAGGGGCCTGGTAGCATCCACCTCTTGCTAAGACTTGTGATCTCTCTGGTCCCTTCCAGCTTGACTGAGGGCTGGGGCCAGGGCAGAGGTGAGTGTACCTGTGTGGTCTGAGAAAGCTGCTGGAGAGCAGTGAGGCAATGCGAGGAGGGACACTGGGAGCCTCTGCCAGAGTTCAGAAATAACCCACAGGACTGAGGGGAGGTATTGGAGTGTGGGAGAATGCAGGAGAGTTCTGGAAGATGGGTCTGGGAGGGAGGTGCAGCCAAACTGCAGGTATTTGAGGCCCAGCTTAGCTCAGTGGGCCTTGGACTGGGATCAAGGGGAAAGAATGAAGAGCAGGCGGAGGGCCCTGATTGGCAAGCAGCCCCTGATGCCAATGACTTCTGAATCCTCGGGCCTCAACTGGGTCCAGGTGGGGCCTTACCTGGAATATACTGGGTGGGACTGGTTTTACTGCGTATCACAATGGCAGGACTCCTCGCCAAGATAAAGAATGCTGCCATGCTCGGTTAATAAAACATGTGCTGTTGCCTCCCCAGGATGATCCTTCAGGTGAAGGAGTCTTGCCGCTTGTGCTCAGCCCACAGCCTTCCACCTCCCATCCCCTGTTCACCATCGGTTTGCCTGTCTGTGTATTCCAGGTCTGATGCTTTACAACTCTTTGGGTTTGTTAGTAAGGCTATCATGAAGCTTCCAGCTTCTGAGGCTAGTCACTAAAATGGGCCTTAGCTGGAGACTCATTGGGTTGGTTGCCAGGATGTTTGCCGTTTTCTAGAAAAGGTGGGTAAATGGCCAAGAAATAAAAGTCTAAGAATAAAGCTTAGATTCGCTCATTATTGTACCTTCTACTTGTAAATAAGGTGAAATATACCTTCAAAATATGTATATAGAAATTCTAGTCACTTTCTCTTATGGTCCAGTTTTTAACCTGTGAGAAAGTAGACTAAGACAGATTAGTTTGCTTATGAGTATAGGTGGCTGTGGATAATTCAGATTTGGATATAAAATAATGAAAGTAGCTTATCAAATTTCTAACAATTAGGCTTAAAAAAATTAAAATAAAATACATACAAATAATAATTTTAGTTTTCTTGTATTCAAGTTTGGCTGTTAAACATTTTCTTTAATGTCAAAAGTAAATATTGAATGAAGTGCTGGTGTGAGGAGGGTTGAAGGTCAGGGCTCCCAGACTGCTGGAGTGGGGTTAAATTGGATGGTTGTTTGCTGTCACATATCCAGAAAGTCTCTTCAGTGTTTACTACATTCTATCTGGCATACCCGCTCATGAGATCACTCCTAAAGAAATCAGGTAGGATACAAATAGCCAAAAGCTGGTCATCATGGCCATGAATCTAATGATGCAGGAATGTTTCTCTAGCAGGAGGAGGTGGATTAGATGGGTAATGGTATAGCCATGTGGCTAGAAGCTTGGTCAGCCACTGGTGATGCTGATGGACACCTAGTAACTGGGAAAGGGGCTTCCCACATAAATAAATGTGTGTGGAGAAGGGTTACAAGTTAAACAGGGACAGTCTCATTTTTGAGAAAACCTACAACACTGTATTGAGTTTATTTTTCCTTATTTTTGTTTATATTTAAAATTCTTTTTTCAAGAAACATATTTAAAATAAGGGGGAAACAAGTTCTTTTTAATTGAGGAAAGTCAGAAGCACCCTACTGGCTAGCCCCTCAGGTTATATTGCCAGTTGGTGAGCACTGCAAGGTTGCCTTCTGTGAAGTGGTCCTACACTGCCTCAGCCCTTCACTCTGCCCCCTTCACTACTCTGTTTTGTTTTGCAGGAGGTGCTTCCTGCAGCTGGAGGGGCTGCTGGGCCTGAGGACATGCAGTGCACAGGCAGCACTGTCAACCTGCGGGACCTGCAGTGAAACCTGCCTTCTGCCTTGGGAATCTGAAGGCAATGCCTCTAGTCTGTGTCCCCACAAGATTCTGTTACCTGGTCTTGCAAACCACTTGGTTTCTGCTCAGAAGGCCAGCCTAGTTCTTCAGAGACTTCTGGATACATTTATTGAAAATGTTTTTTTTGTTTTTTTTTACATTCTATCAGGAACCAGTTTGGGGTTGTATTATTTGAAACTGCCTTGTCCGAGCAAAGTGCATTGGTTAGGCAAGGAATGCCTTCCAAGCAAAGCACATGCCCCTTCTGTACTGGCCTATGTGCGTACATCCTTTGTCCCATTTGATCTGAGCCATGAAGCATTTGTTGCTTTAAAAAGACAGATTTGGGCAGGAAATAGAATGTAGGTTCCCTAGTCAAATGCAACTTTTATCTGTAGTAAAATCAGCTTTGGTGTTTTCAGCATTTGCCCTGAGAGAGATCTAGAAATCCTGTTTTCCTTTTTTTGAGAGCTGTGTACCAGGCCATTTCCCAACCCCTTGTGTGGTGTGTTCATGGTCGAGTTGATTTTTTCACACTGTGGGGCAGAAGTGGGCCTGTTGTCACAGGAAGCCAGATTCTAATCCATGTTCTGGCAGACCAGGTGGGCAGCTGGCGTGAGAGGAAAATATTGGGGTGAAGTGGGCACATGGGGGCCCTGTTAGCAAGCCCACTGTGTAGACTGAATTTCGAGCTCATAGTTGGGGGATGGTCAAGTTAAAACTTTCAAAATAATTTTTCTAAATTCCGTATTTGAGTATTAACATTTAATAGTAATTTGACAGTGGTTTATAAAGTAATGTTCTGAAACCATAAATTATGCACAGGACAGGACTATAATGATGGCATGTCTATATTTTTGGAGGTTGAAGATGTGCATATCATATCACTTTATTTTTACAGAGTAACTTCTGTCTTGCAAAAGGAGACGAATTGACAATCTTGCACATATTTGTTAGTTAGCAGACTAGACATGGTTACTCAGAAGTGCTGTGTATCCCTTGTGCTTTTTTTTTTTTTTAAGAGGGCAGTGTCACTGACCCTCATAGGTGGGATCTGAACTGGGGCCGCTGGCGTCCCAAGCCAGCCCTTAACCACTGCGCCACTCAGCCGGCACTCCCTTGTGCTTTTTGAAGTATGTGTTTATTCAGATGCTATTTTGGTTCTCAGACTTGGAATCATCTAAACTCTGCTTGTCTGTTTCTTTGTTTCTTGAGTTTTTGGACTTGGGCTTTTGGGAGTGACCCCAGCATTCCATTGTGATTCCTCTCTGTCCTGTTTTAAGGTGCCATCTATTTCAGAGTGGTTCTTTACCCAAAGAAATTCTAGCCCCATTTATAAATGGTTCTTACAGAACCCTGTGCTGCGTCACAGACTACAGTTCTGTGCCTACCTGGCACCTCAGCTTCCAGGTCCTCCAGAAGCCCCCTCCCTCTCCAAGAAGCCAGGCGGGTCTGCCAGCATGGCCTTGGGAGCTGGGTGGCCTGGTAGCCACATTGCACTGGCTTCATGAAGGAGGATGTGTCACTGGACCTTTCTCCCGCATGTCCCCTAGTAAATGCCCACCACTGAGTGATTGGTACTGGCTGTTAGTTTTCTGGGCACTGAGGTTCCCTGCTGGCAATGAACCTGACTCCTAGTGCAAATAAATAAAAAGTTTTTGTATAGTTACACACTGAAGGTTTTGTTTGGCTTAATTTAAGGAATTGTGAGTATAGTGTTGACGTCATTTTTTCCTTCATTTAGTAGTATTAACCATTCTATCTCTCAGCTTGCTACTTACTTTTGTCTTTTCATTGGGGCTAAGCCCCACACTGCACCCCAGGGTGGAATTGGCTTTTGTTGCTCCATGCAGTCATTTTAGATGGGAGCCAAGATGGGCTCCTTCCCTCAAGCATTTGCTTATGGTTTAATGATTCAGGAGGGGTGCTGGCATTTGGTAACAGGGTTTGCCTCTTTAAACAGACGTTACACACCAAAGAGTCATAGGGTTTATTTCACATGAATAAGGAAATGTACAGCATGAGACCGTAGGGGCACAGCAATGGCTGCATCCCGGCCCTGACACATCCTTTTGTGCTTCCTGCTGCCCTCTTTCCCATCAGCCACACTGGCAGCTGCAGTTAAGTGAAGAAGAACAGCTGCTCCTCCTTGTCCTTGTCTAGCGACTTGTGCTCAGGCTCCTTGGGTTTCAGGGCCGGGGGCCGGGAGCGGCACACCAGCCTTCTGCCTCTCTGCAGAGGAAGCGGACTCACTGAGACTCTTGCCTGTGAGTCCTCAGTGGACCAAAGGTGCCACCTAGATGTTGAGGTTACACCTTTGTCTCTAGCATACCAGGAGGCTGGGGAGGTGGGGCTCCGCGGACTCTGCCTCTGGTTACTCCGGGTCAGCCACAGGCTGAGGGCTGGAGTTGCTGAGCTGACTCAGGACTGTGAGTCTGTCCAGCATTAAAGCCTGTGCACTGGGCTGCCAGCCCCTAGATGTGTGAGGGGCAGTGGTGGGGAAAAATACCTGGAAACACAGATGGGAAATACTGGGCTAAACAGAGGGAACACATCTCTTGCTGTGGGGATTATGGGAGGATCCTGCAATGTCTGCCATTCCCCATAGGACAGTGTGGAAAGTGCTGGTCTGTTCCTGGGAAAGCTCATCAGCCTAGTTTGTTTGTTGGGGGCCGGGTTCAGACACGATCCTGCTTTAGAGATCACACCACCTGTTGTCAGGGCCAGAGAAGGCAAGTGGTTGCTCCTGCTCGTTTGCTGTGGGGTGGAGGTCTTGGGACACAGCAGTCAGGGGGACACCTAGTGACGTAATGAGCTTGGCATGGGGTGTAGGTTGTATGGTGGGACCTTGGGGATAATAAGCTGTTTGTGCCAGCTCTCTGAGCTGAGGGCCTATATCTGGGAGAACTGGGAGGGCATGGCCAGGCCAGTCACTGACAAGGAGTGTGTGGAGGAGTGCTGGTAGCTCCAGGAGAAGGCTTCTGGAGGAAGGGGAGGGCAGCACTCGGCAGCAGGGGCTGTGGACCCAGGAACAGGAGACCCTGCTCCACCCTGGCCTTGCTCTCACAGTCCTAGAACCCCCGTAATAGCATCTGCAAAGACAGTGAGCCAGGCTTGGCTGGAGGACCCCCATTGCTCGCAGCCCTTCTGTACCTGGTCATGGGTCCCTTCCCAGGCAGTGACCCCAGGGCCACCCCGCACACCTTTTTGATCTCTGCCTGGGCCCGGGCTTGGGCCCGTTGCAGACGCTCCTCCTGCAGTTGCTTCTGCATCTTGGCCTTCTCTTCCCGGATTCTGGGTGGCGGTGGAACACAAGAGGGATTAAGGACTGGAGGGGCCAGGGAAGGCTGACGGATCCTCTTCCCAGCTCTTTCCTACACAGTCCTCAGGCCATGGCCCACCCTCTTCTGAGAGAACTACCCACTCCTCTCCACTCTTTCCTGCCAGGGCAGGGCCTTGGTTCTGCCCCTGCTCCTTGGAGGGGGTAAGGGGTGTTCCACCTCTGGGCTCCTCTGGGAGACCATTTAAGGGTCACCATCTCATACACTCAGGAGGCCAGGGTTCCTGGAACCCCATCTCCGGTCACTGATCCACGTGCCCATGGCATCCCCATTGTCACCCTTGAAGGCCCAGCCCCAGCAAGGTTAGTAGTCTTGTCTCCTTCCTGTTAGTATTCCGCCCTCAAACCTTTTCCCAGTGTCTTCTCTAAGCAGGGTTCCAGCAACACAGGAAGAACCCCTGTGCTTATGGGAGAGACATGACTGCAGATGGCTGTGTCTCAGGGCTCTGCACAAGAGTAAATGAACCAGGCAGCCCACAAGCCAGAGGAATCAGAGCCCTTGGAAGTCACCTGCACCCCACGGGGCCTGTTGGAAGTTCCTGGAGGATGGGCCCACACCACCCATGTCCAGTGTTCTAACACTGCTACCTCTGCCTTTCTGCCCCTGCCACTAAACCCTGGGTTCCCCCCAGCTGCTCCCCAAGTCTCTGCACCTCCCCTACCCTGGGCTCTGGCAGTGCCAGCTGCTCTGCCTCCGATCCAGCCAGGAAAATGGCCATTGCTGTCCCTTGTCCTTGAGGGTGAGGCTCTTCTGGCTACACCTCTTTGGCTCCTGAGTTCCCTGACTCCACAACATCTCCCTCTCCACAAGAGGGGCTTTCATCACTGGGACTGAGTTGGGTATCCCCTCCGGATTCACCCAGAGCCCCGGCTTCTGGCTTTCCCAGTTTGGAGGACACAGTCCTACATAGTCCCCTTGTTCAGGAACTCTTAGAAAGCAGGATAGCTGGGCCAAACTAAAATGGGAACAGGGGTGTGGAGGGTGACCTCACCCTCAGGGCCCTCTTCATGTGAGGCTGCTGGGCAGAGCCTGGGCCCTCACCTCTGGCGCCGCTCCTTCTCCTTGGCCTTCTCTGCCTGCTCAATTTTGACCTGGGGCACACGCTCCAGGTTCTCGAGCAGCTCATCCAGCTGTTGCTCAATGATGGTTAGCATTTGCACAGTGCCCAGGTTGGACTCCTGCTGGGTGCCGATACAGTTCTGGTAAACGTCCAGCACCTTGTGGTTCAGGCTCTCCAGCACCTTGTCCTGCGAGATGGCAGGCCTCCATTGGGGTCTCGCAGGCCTGTGCGCGGTCACATTCTATGGCCTACCAGGCCTCTTGCCCTTTCTTTGGCAATGGTGGACCTCGCCGAGTCCCAGCCTGGCACAGGTGGCCACTCAGGAAGCATGGGGTAAACAACTTGGACACCTGGACTCTCCTTGGCCAGAGCTGTGACCCCCTTGCCCTCTTGTGATCAGCCAAATCCTGGGTTCCAGCCCTCACATGCTCAGGCCTCTGCTTGGCCCCTCCCTGTTCTGCCCCTGCACTGACTCCAGTTCCCCACAAGACCACATTGGTGATCTACTTTCTGTGTGGCCCTGGGCAGATGAACGCCCCTCTCTCAGCCTGTTCTGACATTCAGAAAACAGCTAATGTCCCCTGCCACATGGAGTGGGCCTGAGGATTAAACGAAGAACAGCAGGCCAAAAGGCTTAGGTTAGGCATGGGGAACAGCCAGTGCCCAGTGATGTCCAGCAGGAGGTGGGATGCACTGGCTTGCTCATTGTGGCATCCCATGTACCTGAACTAGTGCCTGGCACATAATAGGCACTCAACAGGAATTTGAATGAATTAGGAAGCTGGATCCACACATGGCCCTGGTCGTGCTGTCTGGAAGGGTGTGTGCCAAATCCTGTTCCCACTGCCTGGAACATCCTTGGCCTTCTGTGCCTTCAGAATTCTCTCACTGTCCCATCCTGGCCTGGGGATGTGCCTGTCTTCCTCCCAGTGAGGTCACCTTCTGGGTACATTGTATATGTTTAAGAAGCAGATGTATTTGTTGAGTAAAAGAAGGAATGGAGGAGATGTGTTGGGCAGCTGAACAGCTATGGGGCAGAAACACAGAGTGGCTCAGGTTTGGGGACCAGGGGCCTCCTCCAGCCAGTGCCCTTCGGTCAGACCCACAGAGCCTGGAAGGTAACAAGGTGCCACAGCAGCCCCAGAGCATGGCCAAGCCTAGAGTCTTGCTTTCCTGTCGTCAGAGCTCCAGGCACTGGGTCTCCTCCCAGCAGTTGACTGGAATGGATACCACTCCCCCATCCCTCGCCCCCCACCCCCAGCATGTGGCCGCCTGCACTCCTTCCATTCCCACTGCCCGCTAGCTGCCATCTGGGGGGCCTACCTCCTGAGCACCCTTGTACTCGCCGAAATGGAAGACTCGGGCTTTGAGCTCCAGCTCAGTGGCCGTCTCCTCCTCCTTGGCGATAGACATCATCAGTGTGGTGATCCACTGCTTTAGCTGGTTGACCTCCCTGTCCCTGGAGAGGGGACCAGCAGGGCTCTGCTCACTCAGCATGGCCCTGGATACTTTACCATTCCGAGCGTAACACCTAGCCCCGACCCCCCACCCCCTGCCGCTGTCCTGAGGGCTAAGGGACCATGACTGCAAAGTTGCATGTCCAGGGGTCAAAGGTGCTGTGAGATGTAGGGGTTAAATCTATGATGTTGAAAAATTGAGACTAAAAAAAAAAAGAGTTTTTAGTATATTCACAAAGTTGCATATCATCACCATAATCTAATTTTAGAACATTTTCATCACCCAGAGAGAAACAGTACCCATTAGCAGTCACTCCCCATTTTTCTCTCTCCCCTTACTTTGTCTCTTTCCTGGACATTTTATAAACATGGGGGCTATACACATGTGGCCTTTTGTGTCTGGCTCTCATTCAACAATGTTTTCAAGGTTCTTCCAAGTTGTGGCATGTGTCAAAACTTCATTCCTTATGACCACATAATAGTCCATTGTGTAGACGGACCACACTGCTGACCCACACATCCATAGAAGGACATAGTAGTTTCTACCTTTTGGCTCTTAGGAATAATACTTCTATGAATGTTCACAGACAGGTTTTTGTGAGGACATTTTCAGTTCTCTTGGGTATATACTGGGGGTGCCAAAACAATGTATACACATTTTAAGCAATGTTATCTATGTATTACTTTTTTAAGTTGAACTGAATTATGGTAGCAATGTGTAGTATGATATTTACTCAAAAGATGATGTTAATCAAATGTATGCTAGTGTCACCATGCAACAGGACAGTCAAAGAAAATGGTGGAAGCCCAGTTGTCGTTCGAAGGGCACAAGACCAATTTGAAATGGTATTTGAAATTTGAGAACGTTCTTCTGACTTAACACCCCTTGACTTCTACCTACGGGGAACCTTAAAGGATCTGGTGTACTGTAAAAAACTGGCTGCATTGGTGGTACTTTGGGAAGAAATTGAAACAATATGTGCAGCAATACAAGTGGACACTTTCATACAACATTGCTCAAGCAATAGTTGGCCATAATCAGAAGTGCCTGGACGCCGATGTTAACCACTTTGAGCATCTCTTGTAATTGCAAAAGTCAAACATGACTTGTATTCATCTTTTGTTATCAGTATATATTGGGTATTACAATTTTAATACAGTTTTTTCCTTTCTTAAAATGTGTATACTTTTTTTTTGGCACCCTCTGTATTTAGGAATAGAATTGCAACAATCAACTTTTAAATGATATAATAAATTTTATGTTGAGTTTTCCCAAGCTGAAATCCTGGCTCTTAAGGCTAGCATGGGTTCACTCAGTGCAGGCAGTACTGGTCATAGTGACTGCATGGACATCTGTCCACTTTGCCAGCAGTGCCTAGGAGGCCCAGAGGTGTCCCCCTACCCTCACAATGATCTTATGGCTATCCATTTGTTGATAGAACCTACTGACATTTTCTCAATCTTAAATAAAGTGCCACGGGCTGCTGGTCTTTTGCCCACTGGGGGTCCCATGGTCTGTCACATATACTGCCACATGTATGTAGGCCACAGCCCCACATTAACCCCTTAGGCTGCACTCCAGCTGTGGAGCCGAGGGCTGAGACCAGAAGCTTGTGAGTGTGAGGGCTACTGAGTTGGTCTGGCTGGTCTAGCTCACACACACATACCCCACCTGCCTGGGCACTGGTGAGGCACAAGCAGGTCTCTAGGATGACAACAGAGAGCACCTGATGGTGTCAGGCCAAACTTCCCTCCAACCCTGAATGCCCACTGCAGGAATATGTGTGTTTGGGGTCAGTGGGGTATCTCCTAAAGGTTACATGATTGCATCTGGCTTTAACCTAGTTTTTAATCCTCCTCTTTCAATGGCTTAATTGGTCAGTGTGCTATCCTACAGCTGGCACTGTGCTGCTTCACCTCTGCTCTTCTTTGTTATATGGATGTCGTGTGGTGTCTTTTTGTTTTTCTATTTCTTCTCCAGGTGATTGGGATAATTTTCCCCTACTAGTTCTCTTTAAATGTAAAATTGTTGGATCACAATCTTTTCTCCTCAACTAGATCCCACCTGCAATTTACAGGAAATACAGAGGTGAGGCATGAGAATAAGCTGCCCAGTGTTGGTCCCCAGACTGGCATGCACATCACCTGCATGTTTGTCAGAAATGCAGAGTCCAGGCCTTGACCAGGACCTGCCCAATCAGAGACTTTATTTTACAAGATTCCTGGGGAAGTCCAACACACACGGAGTCTAAGGAGCCCTTTGCTGCCAGAAGAGGGACCTGTTTTTTTCCAAGTGGACTGCAGGAGTACAATAAGATGAAGAGAGAAGCTATGGATCAAAAGGGATTTAAAGACACAACCAAATGCAGAGTGTGACCTTATTTGGAGTCTAACTCAAACTAACATCTTAAAAACACAATCACTTATGGATTATGGATATTAAGTATTAAGGATTATTGTTTTTTTAGATATGATGATAGTATTGAGGTTATGTTAAAGAGCCCTATCTTTTTAGAGATATCTACTGAAATATTTACAGATGACATGACATAATGCCTGAAATTTGCTTCAAAATAATAAGAGGAGATAGGGAACGTGACAGGATATTGGCTATGAGTTGATCACTGACGAAGCTGGTGATGATACTGAGAACTCATACTATTCTCTCTACTTTTGTATGTTTATATGTTAGAAATTTTCTTAGAGTTATTGGGATGAATTGGAGAAGTTATAAGTTTTTAAAAAGGTAAAAGAAAGAAGATTCCTTCATAAATACCTAGAAACATAACCAGAAAGTTTACTAGAGTGGTATTAAAAGAAGCACCATGAAATGTGAATAACAGTCATTCGGAAGACCAAACAAAATAGTAAGAGTTACCATATTCCTGCAGATATAGCAGCAAAAAGAATAAAAACAAAATTTTTTTAAAAAAGATTTTATTGGGGTATTGGGGTAGGGGAACAGCATTGGGGAATTGGGGAAGGGGAACAGACAAATTGCTGTCTTTTTATTCTTCAGTCTAGTTGCGGAGGACCTTGTTTCACTGGCCCATGTTGGTATCGTCATTGCAGTCTTCCCAGATGAGGCAGATCAGTCGCCGGCCTCTGGATGGTCGCTCACCGCGGCTATTGGCAGCTCACGCTGGCTGCCAGCTGCTCATGCTGGCTGCCGGCCACTCACTGTAGCCTGTGGCAGCCCACTGCAGCAGTGGCTGCAGCCTACACCGTCGCCAGGGCACGCACAGCCCAGCTCCAGGTGGAGCTGTTGTTAGCTGTGGAGGGCAGTGTCACTGGCCCTCATATGTGGGATCCGAACCAGGGCTGCTGGCATCCCCAAACCAGCTCTTAACCAATGTGCCACTCGGCCAGCCCAAAACAAATTTTTTTTTTAATAGAGGAAGATAGCAGAGTAGGAAGCACTAGGAATCTATCTCCCCAATCTAGACAACAATTGCACTGGTAGAATCTGATAAAACCATTTTGGAATGCTGGAATCTATTGAACACTTGCAATTTCCAGGGGAAGCCTTGGACAATAATTGCAGTTAATTTCAATCAATTTCAGCTCTGAGCATAGTAGCAGCTACCCAGCCAACACGCCCGGCCATATGGCAGGCAGCTGTGCAAATTTCCTGGAGCAGCTTGCACAGCCTCTAGGAGCTAGGGTGGGCAAAAAGGACCCTGTCCTTCAAATATTGGGAATTTGTGCTCTGATTGCTGGTTGGTGATTCTGATTAGAGATGCATACAAACAGGCAGCCATTGTTGTTGTGCCACACCCCCCAATACCCCGCCCCTTGTTGCATGCCCCTCCTCCTTGGCTGAAGTGACTTCAAGGGATTTAAGGGCTGGTGCTTTTCCCATCCCCTTCATTTTTTTTTTCTTTTTCCCCTTTTGAGAACCAGATACTAAAGACCAAGGACATTAAAAAACAACAGTATATATGGGGAAAACTAGAAAATGGCTATGTTTGCCCAGGGAAAGGTTCAGAAAAGACCTAAAAAGACCTTAAGTTTATCCCTCAGGCTCAGCACAGAGAACTTTCAAATAAAAACAATAACAAACAAAACTTTGGGGTAGGGAGAGAATCTGATTTCCAGAGTTACCACATTATTAGATTCGAATGTTTAGTGTTGAACAATAACAACAAAATCACAAGGCATGCACAAACACAAGAAAGTATGGCCCACTCAAAGGGAAAGAAATCAACACAAACTATCCCTAAGAAAACCTGATGGCAGATATACTAAATTCTGGAGCTGAAAGAACAATAACTAAAATGAAAAATTCACTAGAGGGATTCAAAGGCAGATTTGAGCAGGGAGAAGAAAGAATCAGTGATCTTGAAGACAGGTCAATGGAAGCTATCAAGGCTGATGAACAGAAAGGCAAAAGACTTAAGAAAAGCAAATAGAACCTAAAGAACCCATAGAACGTCATTAAGAGGACCCAATATATGCATCTTGGGTGTCCCAGAAGAAGAAGAGAGAGAAAGGTGCAGAGGAAATATTTGAAGAAATAATGACTGAAAACTTCCGAAATTGGATGAAAAATATGAATATAAACATACAAAAAGTCCAAGGAACTCCAAGTAAGAGGAAATCAGAGACCCTCACTGAACTGCATTATAATCAACCATCACAGAAAAATCAAAAGCTAAAGCCAAAGAATCTCAAAAGCAGCAAGAGAGAAGACCAAATGATCTTCAATAGGTTATCAACAGATTTCGCATTAGAAACTTTGGTGGCCAGAAGACAGTAGGCTGATAATGTTCAAAGTACTCAAACAACAAAACAAAACAAACCACACACACACACACACACACACACACACTTGTCAACCAAGAATCCTATATCTGATCAAACTGTCCTTTAAAAGTGAGGGAGAAGTTAAGACATTCCCAGATAAACAAAAGCTGAGGGAAGTTAGAGATGAAAGAAACCTAAAGTGCAACACACCAAAGTTTATGGGACAATGCAGAAGTGGTTCTTATAGCTATAAACTCTTATATTAAAAAAAAAAGGGAAAAGAAAGAAAGATCTGAAAGTCAACACCTAATTTTACAACATAAGGAACTACTAGAAAAAGAACAAATTAAACCCAAAGCTAGCAGAAGTAAGGAAATAATAAAAATTAGAAGGGCAAAACAAAATAGAGAATAGAATAACAATTGGTTCTGTGAAAAGATCCTCAAAATTGACAAATGTTTAGCTTTGATGGACTAAGGAAAAAACCAAAATACTAAAATCAGAAATGAAAGTGGGGACATTACTACTGATTATACAGAAATAAAAAGGATTATAAGAGTACTATGAACAATTTTACACCCCCAAATTGGATAACTTAGTTGAAATTTAAAATTCCTGGAAACCCAAAATTTACCAAGATTAACTCATGTAGAAAACATAAATAGACCTACAACCAGTAACAAGATTGAATCAGTAACCAAAAAATCTAATTCCAATCCTTAAACATTTTCAAAAAGTTGAAGAGAAGGGAACAACTCTTCCTAACTCATTCTATGAGACCAGAATAACCATGATGCCAAAGCCTGTCAAAGGCACCACAAGAAAATAAACTAGAGAATAATATCCCTTATGAACACTTATGCAAAAACTTCAACAAATATTAGCCAGCAGAATTTAGCAGCATATTAAGAGGGTTATACAACATGACCAAGTGGGCCTTATTCCTGGAATGCAAGGATGGTTCAAAGTACAAACATCAAGGTAATACACCACATTAACAGAATGAAGGAAAAATATCACAAAATCATCTCAATTGATGCAGAAATAGGATCTAACAAAATCCAACACCTTTTCATGATAAAACACTCAACAAAATAGAAATAGAAGGAACTACCTTCACATAAGCCATAATTGGGAAACCCACAACAAATATCATACTCAATGATGAAAGACTGAAAGTTTTCCTTCTAAGATCAGGAACATAGTAAAGATGCCCTCTTACACCACTTTTATTCAGCATAGTACTGGAAGTTCTAACCAGAGCAATTAGGTAAGAAAAAGAAAGAAAAGACATCAAAATTGGAAAGAAAGAAGTAAAATTATTTCTGTTTGCAGATGATATGATCTTGTATGTAGAAAACCTCAAAGACTCCACAACAAAGCAGGCTACAAAGTGAACAAAATCAATTGTAATTATAAAAAGAAATCATGTGCAATCTGAAAAGGGAAACAAAAAACATTCCTTTACAATAACATCAAAGAGAAGAAAATATGTAGGAATAAACACAGAAGGTGACTTATAGGGCCGGCCGAGTGGCGCGTTGGTTAAGAGCTGGCTTGGGACGCCAGTGACTTTGGTTCGGATCCCACATATGGGGGCCAGTGACAGTGCCCTCTCCAGCTAAGATGGTGAACCTGGAGCTGGGCTGCTGTGACTCCCTGGGGATGGCATAGCTGCAGCCCCTGCTGCAGTGGGCTGCCATAGGCTACAGTGAGTGGCCCGCAGCCAGTGTGAGCAGCTGGCAGCCTGTGTGAGCTGCCAAGAGCCGCTGTGAGTGGCCATCCAGAGGCTGACGACTCATCTGCCTCACCCAGGAAGAGCACAATGACAATACCAACATGGGCCAGTGAAGCAATGTCCTCCACAACTAGACTGAAGAACAAAAGGACAGCAACTTGTCTGTTCCTCTTCCCTGATTCCCCAACGCTGTTCCCCTCCCCTAATTCCCCAAAAATCCTTTTAAAAAAAGAAAGAAGGTGACTTATACAATGAAAACTACAAAACACTGTTGAAAGAAAGACATAAATAAATGGAAATACAGCCCATGTTTATGGATTAGAAAATATTCTTAAACTGCGAATACTACCCAAAAGTACAGATTTAATAAAATCCATATCAAAATTCCAATGTTGTTTTGTTTTTTGTTTTTTTGCCCAGAAAAAGAAAAACCCATCCTAAAATTCACATGGAAACTCAAGTGACCCCAAGTAGCCAAAAACAGTCCTGAAAAAGATCAAAACTGGAGGACTCACACTTCCTGATTTCAAAGCTTAATACAAAGCTACAGTAATCAAAGAAGTGTGGTATTGGCATAAACAAGTAAACCAATGGAATAGAGAGCCCAGACATAAGTCCTCACATATATGGTCAAATAATTTTGTCAAGGGTACCAAAACCATTCAATGGGGGAAAGATAGTCTTTTCAATAAATGGTGTTAGGAAAACTGGATATGTACATGCAAAAGAATAAAGTTAGACCCTTACCTAACCCTGTACACAAAAGTGACTAAAAATGAATCAAGGACTTAAATTTAAGACCTGAAACAGGGCCAGCCGAGTGGCGCATTGGTTAAGCGCTGGTTTTGGGATGCCAGCGGCCCCGGTTCGGATCCCACATGAGGGCCAGTGACACTGCCCTCTACAGCTAACAACAGCTCCACCTGGAGCTGGGCTGTGCGAGCCCCGGTGATGGTGTGGGCTGCAGCCCCTGCTGCAGTGGGCTGCCATAGGCTACAGTGAGTGGCCCGCAGCCAGCGTGAGTGGCTGGCAGCCAAGCGTGAGCTGCCAATAGCCGTGATGAGCGACATCCAGAGGCCAGCGACCGATCTGCCTCATCCGGGAAGAGCGCAATGACGATACCAACAGTGAAGCAACATCCTCCGCAACTAAACTGAAGAACAAAAAGACAGCAACTTGTCTGTTCCCCTTCCCCGATTCCCCAACGCTGTTCCCCTCCGCCAATTCCCCAATAAAATCTTTAAAAAACAAAACAAAACAAAACAAAAGACCTGAAACAATAAAACTCTTAGAAGAAAACATAGTGCAAAAGCTAGATGGCATTGATTTGGGCAATGATTTCTTGGATACGACACCAAAGACATAGGCAAAACCAACAACAAAAATAGACAAATTTGACTTCATGAAAATTTTTTAAAATTTGCATAAAAAGACACTATTCACAGATGTAAAAGACAGCCCACAGAATGGGAGCAAATATTTGTAAATCATATATTTGTTATGATAATCCAGGATATATAAACTCCTAAAACTCAATAACTACAAAGACAAACAAACAAAAACACCTGATTCAAAATGGGCAAAGAACTTGAATAGACATTTCTGAAGAGGAGGTACTAGGTGTGATCAAACAATATGGGGAATGTTTAAATAAAACTTATTACAGTAAAAGACACATTGCAATTAATCTCCCTCAAAATACCCCCCCCCTCGCTTCTTGTCACTTTCTGAAAGCAGTTCTGGAAGGTTTCTTTTATGCGCATCTTTAGTTGCACTGTTGTGGCTGCCTCAGAGTCCTGAATTGAATCAAAATGTTTACCTTTTGTGGTCATTTTTACTTTGGGGAAGAGCCAGAAGTCACACGGATCCAGGGAATAAGGTGGATGAGGACACACTGTAATGTTTTTATTTGACAGAAATTGCTGTACCAGAAGCGCTGTGTGACATACGTTGTGATCACAAAAGACTGTAAATGCTGCTGTTGAGTGCCATCTAATGGAAAGGCAGAGATCTTCCATATTGGAAGCAATGTGTCAAACCTTAGTGTTGACAAGTTTCAACTTGTTTTGTGCAGTCAGTCAGGTTTGAGATACGGTTGAGAGAAGGTGTGTTTTAAAGTGTGTTGTAGGGCCAGCCGAGTGGCACATTGGTTAAGCACTGGCTTGGGACGCCAGCAACCCCGGTTCAGTCCCCCATGTGAGGGCCAGTGACACTGCCCTCAAAAAATAAAATAAAATAAAAATAAAAATAAAGTGTGTTGTAAATCATCCTCCATCATGACAACACTCCCTGTCACACATCGCTTCTGGTATACAGCAATTTCTGTCAAATAAAAACATTATGGTTTGTCCTCATCCCACTTATTCACCAGGTCTGGCACCGTGCAACTTCTGGCTCTTCCCCAAAGTCAAAATGATTCAGGACAGCAAGGTAGCCATGACAGCGCAACTAAAGACATTCATGAAAGAGGACTTCCAGAACTGCTTCAGAAAGTGGCAAGAACAAGGGGATAAGTGTGTTCAAAGCAAGGGGGAATATTTTGAGGGGGATTAGTAGCAACATGTCTTTTACTGTAATAATTTTTGTTTTGTTTTGTTTTGTTTTTTTTAAAGCTGAGCCATCCTGCCACCTATTGGAAGCTCAACGGCAACTCAGCTCAGGCTGGCCTCGAGCCGCTGTTGCTCAGAGCTCAGCTCGCACTCTTGAGCGAGCTCTTAACCAACTGAGCCACTCGGCTGGCCCTATAATTTTTGTTTTTACTTAAACATTCACCATATTGTTTAATCACACCTTGTATATGAATGGCCAATAAGCACATGAAAATTAAGGAAATGTAAATCAAATGCAAAAGTACAATGAGATACCACCTCATAGGATGACTACTACAAAAAACAACAGAAAGCAGTAAATGTTGGCAAGGATGTGGAGAAATTGGAACCCTTATGCACTGGAGATGGGAATGCAAAATGGTATAGCTGTTGTGGAAAAACAGTATGGCAGTCCCTTTAAATGTTAAAAGTAGAATTATCACGTGATTCAGCAATTCCACTTCTGGGTATATATACCCAAAAATCTGAAAGCAGGGTATTGAAAAAGTACTCGTATACATGTTCATAGCAGCAGCGCTCACAATAGCTAAAATGTGGAAGCACCTCAGGTGTCCATTGTAGGATGACTAGATAAGGAAAATGTGGTCTATACTTACAATGGAATATGATTCAACCTTAAAAAGTAAGGAAATTCTGCAATATGCTACAACATGGATGAACCTTGAGGACATTATGCTAAGTAAAATAAGCCAGTCATAATAAAACAAATCTGTATGATTCCACTTACATAAGGTACTTGGAGTAGTCAGAAGCATAAAAACAAAGTAGAATGGTGGTTACCATGGGCTGTGGGGTGGGAGAATGGATTATTGTTTAATAGGTATAGAGCTTCAGTTTTGCAAGATGAAAAGAATTATGGGGATGGTAATGGCTGCATAACAATGTGAATTACTGAATACCACTGAATTGTACACTTAAAAATGGTTGAGATGGTAAATTTTATGTAATGTGGAATTTACACGATAAAAAAAAAATAAATAGAGACCCTTCTCACCCCTACCAACTCAAGAGTGATACTCCATTAGATCCTGGCATTTAAGATTCTGGAGGAAACGAGTGATACACACTTGGTTCTGTTTCCTTTATAAGTACCTGCCTTTTTTTTTTTTTTTTAAGATTTTATTGGGAAACTAGGGGAGGAGAACAACATTGGGGAATCGGGGAAGGGGAACAGACAATTTGCTGTCTTTTTGTTCTTCAGTCTAGTTGCGGAGGACATTGCTTCACTGGCCCATGTTGGTATCGTCATTGCGCTCTTCTCGGGTGAGGCAGATTGGTCGCCAGCTTCTGGACAGTGGCTCACAGTGGCTCTTGGCAGCTCACACCGGCTACCAGCCGCTCACACTGGCTGCCGCCCACTCACTGTAGCCTATGGCAGCCCACTGCAGCAGGGGCTGCAGCCTACACCGCTGCAGGGGCTCGCAGCCCAGCTCCAGGTGGAGCTGTTGTTAGCTGTAGAGGGCAATGTCACTGCCCCTCATATGTGGGATCTGAACCGGGGCCGCCGGCGTCCAAAGCCTGCTCTTAACCAATGCACCACTTGGTTGGCCGAAGTACCTGCCTTCTGTTGGTTTTCCTTGTCTGCTTTGGCATTGTAGCATTTTCTTCTTGTTTTTAAACCCCATAGAAGGTGTCAAGTGTGGGGCGGGCCGAGTGGCTCAGTTAGTAAAGATCTTACTCAAGAATGCGAGCTGAGCTCTGAGTAACAGCAGTTCAATGCCCCGCCTGAGCTGAGCTGCCACTAAGCTGCCAACAGGTGGCAGCATGGCTCAGCTAAAAAAAAAAAACAAAGGTGTCAAGAGTGAGCCCTTCTCCCTGCACTTTTGTCTGACCTTTGTTTCAGTCCGGGGCAGTTTTCATCTGCCATTGTATTAGCTTTTGCTTCTCCTCCCTTTTGCCTGTTCTCATCTCCTGGAATTCCTTGCACGCATCACCTACATGCATTCTCTCTGGGGTCCTGACCTTTCTCCTGTTGGTTAATCTTGTTTTTCTCAGTTTTCTGGGAGCTGTCCCAGCTTATTGTTGTCCCTTTTGCTGACCTGATTGCTGGCGGTGTCCAGTCCTCATTGTAATCTTAACCCCTGTGGGCTTTCCTGTGCCCAGATGAGTCTCTCTGGTGGCAGGGAACAGCCTCTTGAGAGAGATATTAAGATGTTTCTCCTAATTCTTGCAGTATCTACATTTACTTGGAAATATCAAACTCATCCACTTAATGAATGTACTTTCTCATATTTCTCGTGACATTTTTCTGTTCACTTGTCCTTAAAGCTGGAGGTCATTGCGAGTCCAGTACTGCAGACTTAAGATGAGTTGTGCCATTTTAATTGAATGTCAAAATGGAGCTTGAGCTGTTGGCAGATGCATAGGCTGGTTTTCCCCTGAAGCATGGGGTCTATTTCCATGTCTGAGTGGGAGCCATGGGTTATAGGTGTCTAGCATGGCTGCTAAGACTGCCTACTCAAGGTCTTGCGTCAGCCACAGATTGGCCCTGGCAAGTACTTTCTGTTGGATGTGGCATCTCATTTGTTGTTGGCCTTGTTTTGGCAGAAGATGGCTTGTCTTATAACCCTTATGTGCCCAGTCAATATACAGAGGCTAGTGACAAAGTCAAACCTAAAAAGTCCTAAATTTTCCAAATAATGTTTTATCAAGGTGTAATTTACATATCATAAGGTGTATGTGTACTGTACCCATTTTATGTGTACTGTTTGATGAAATTTGACAAATTTATACACCTGTGTCAAGACCAACATACTCAAAATATTGAACCTTTTCATCACCCAACAAGGTTCTTCATGCCCCTACATATTGATCGTCTCTCTTCCTCAGCTGCAGGCACTGTGGGAATATGGCTCTCACTCTAGATTCTTTTTGCCCATATGGTGCATGGACCTTTCAGAAGGCCCCCGGTGACACCAGCCTCCTCAAAGGTGTCTGTTCAGGTCTTTGGCCCATTTTTAAATTGTGTGTTGCTCATTTTCTTATTGTTTAATTTTAAGAGTTCTTTGTATATTTTGGATAACAGTCCTTTATCAGATATGTATTTTGCAAATATTTTTTCCCAGCCAGTGGCTTGTCTTCTCATTCTCTTCACATTGCTTTTCATAAAGCTGAAATTTACATTTTAATGAAGTCCAGCTTATCAATTCTCTCTTTAATGAATTATTGCTTTGGTGTTGTATCTAAAAAGTAATCAGCATACCCAAGACCGTCCAGATATGCTCCTATGTTACCTTTTAGGAGTTTTACAGTTTTGTATTTTACATTTAGGTCTGTGATCCATTTTGAGTTAGTTTTTGTGAAGGACTTAAGGTCTGTGTCTAGATTTATTTTTTTTTGCATGTGGATGTCCAGTTGTTTCAGTACCATTTGTTGGAAAACTTTCCATTATACAGGTTTCCTCCACTATCTGAAAGTAGAGAGTTCCTATTGAAGCCTTTCCGAAAGTTTGCATTATGCCACTTCACTTTTACAAAAGACCTACATTAGTATGGTAACAGCTTTTTTCATAAAAGAGAAAAATCCTCTTTGGATTTCTCTTAGAGAAAACAGGTAATAAAGTAGGTGTTTCATAAAAGCGAAGTGGTGTAACAAGAACTTTTGGAAAGTGGGGGATACGTGTATTGCTTTTGCTCCTTTGTCAAAGATTAGTTGACTGTATTTGTGTGGGTCTATTTCTGGGCTCTCTATTCTGTCCCATTGATCTATTTGTCTATTCTTTTGCCAATACTACACATCTTGATTGTTGTAGCTTAATAATAAAAGTTGGGTAGTGGAAGTCTTCTAACTTTGTTCTTCTCCTTCAGTATTGTGTTGGCTATTCTAGGTCTCTTTTTTTTTTTTTTTTTTTTTTAAAGATTTTATTGGGGAATTGGTGGAGGGGAACAGCGTTGGGGAATCGGGGAAGGGGAACAGACAAGTTGCCGTCTTCTTGTTCTTCAGTTTTAGTTGCGGAGGATGTTGCTTCACTGTTGGTATCGTCATTGCGCTCTTCCCGGATGAGGCAGATCGGTCGCTGGCCTCTGGATGTCGCTCATCGCAGCTATTGGCAGCTCACGCTTGGCTGCCAGCCGCTCACGCTGGCTGCGGGCCACTCACTGCAGCCTATGGCAGCCCACTGCAGCAGGGGCTGCAGCCCACACCATCACCGGGGCTCGCACAGCCCAGCTCCAGGTGGAGCTGTTGTTAGCTGTAGAGGGCAGTGTCACTGGCCCTCATGTGGGATCCGAACCGGGGCCGCTGGCATCCCAAAACCAGCGCTTAACCAATGCGCCACTCGGCCGGCCCTATTCTAGGTCTCTTGTCTCTTCATATAAACTTTAAAATTAGTTTGTTGGGGCCAGCCAAGTGGCGTGGTGGTTAAGAGCTGGCTTGGGACGCCAGCGGCCCCGGTTCAGCTCCCACATATGAGGGCCAGTGACATTGCCCTCAAAAAAAAAAAATTAAAATTAGTTTGTTGATATCTACAAAATAACTTGCTGGGATTTTGATTGGGATTCCATTGAATCTATAGATCAATTTAGGAAGAACTGATATCTTGACAATATTGAGTCTTCCAATTCATGAACATGGAATATCTTCTTTGATTTAGTCCTTCTTTGATTTCATTCTTCAGAATTTGGTAATTTTCCTCATATAAATTTTATACATGTTTTGTCAGATTTATACCTAAGCATTTCATTTTCTGGGGTGCTAATGTAAATGGCATTTTGTTTTCAATTTCTACTAGTTCATTGCTGGTATATAGGAAAGTGATTGACTTTTGTATATTAACTTTGTATCCTGTGAACTTGCTACAGTGGCTTATTAGTTTCAGGAGGGTTTTTTGTTGTTGACTTTTTCAGGTTTTCTATGAAAACAATCATGTCATCTACAAACAACAACAGCTTTATTTCTTCCTTCCCTATCTATATACTTTTTATTTCATTTTCTTGTCTTACTGAATTATCTAGGGCTTCCAGTATGATGTTGATAAGGAATAGAGAGAAAGGACATCTTTGCCTTGTTCCCGATTTTAGCAGGAAAGCTTTAAGTATGATGTTAATTGTAGGGTTTTTGTAGATGTCCTTTATCAAGTTCAGGAAGTTCCCCTCTATTCCTAATTTATTGAGAGTTTTTATTATGAATGGTTGTTTGATGTTTTTCAAATGCTTTTTCTGCATCTGCTGACATGCTCATGTGATTTTTCTTCTTTAGCTTGTTGATTGATTTTCAAATGCTGAACCAGCCTTGCATACCTGGGGAAAACCTCACTTGGTTGTAATACATAATTCTTTTTATATATTGTTGAATTCAATTTGCTAATATTTTGTTGAGGATTTTTACATCTATGGTCATGAGAGATACTGGTCTGTAGTTTTCTTGTAAGGCTTTTTTTTTGTCTGGTTTTGTTGTTAGGGTAATACTGGTCATATAAACTGTTAGGAAGTATTCTATTGTCTAGAAGAGGTTATACAGGATTGGTATAATTTCTTCCTTAAATGTTTGCTAGAATTCACCTGTGAACGCATCTGGGTCTGATGCTCTTTTGGAAGGTTATTAATTAATAGATAGGCCTATTCAGATTGTTTATTTGTTGTATATTTTTTACAGTTTTTTTTTTCTTCTGAGAAAGGGTGGTTCAGTTCATGGAAGTTAAATGTATATGGGCTGTGAATGCCCTGGAAATAAAGTGTTGGTGCTCTTAGCATGGCTTAGCTATTGAAGTGACCCAGCAACCTAAAGACCAGCTACTGGAAAGCACCTTGAGGATTCTTCTATGAGGTTTATGTGTACATGCATGTTCCTCTCAACAGATGCCAGAAATCTGAGAAGCTGCCTGTCTCTCCCCAGCTCATCTCTCTGTGACTCTGCTACCTCCCAGCTTCCTAGGAAACACAATCTTGCCTGAGAGCTGGTGGCTTCACATCACTCTGGAAACTCCCAGCAGGAGACTCTCCATGGCAGGACATGGGCCAGCAAGACATGGGTACTCAGGAACATAGTTTTCCCATGGGATATTAAAATATTGATCTGGCTCCCACCTCAGGATCCTTGCACTTGCTTTTCCTCTGCCTATCACCCTCTTTTCCAAGATCACCCTGTGGCTTCCCATCACTCAGGGAGTGCCTGGCTCAAAGGACACCTTCTCCTGAAAGCCTCCATTGCCCCCACCCATATGCTACCACTCTTCACTTCAGCCCTCTTCTCATCTCATTCTCTTTATTTTCCTCCTAGCATGTGTCAGTATCTGCAAGACAAATCTGTGAGCCTGTCTGTCTGTCTGCCCACATGGAATGTTAGCACCATGAGACAGGGCCTTGCCTTATCCTTGGAGAGCCTGACCCAAAATCGGTACTCAATCTGTGTTTGGGAGTGAATTCCTTGTTCCCAACAGGCCTCATATAGTGCTCCAGCCTGACCCTGCCTAGCCCAGCTCTCTTGGGCCTGATATTAGCAGAATGCACCCAGGTCGGAGGTCCCTAGAGATATCCCTCTCTGGCTACAGACTACTCCAGGGTGGGGATGGACCAGACTGGTATGGCTCCACCCACATGACCTACTCCCAGGCTGCTCCTGGGTCCCTGTGACCCTCAGATCCCGGGTCTAATAGGACACATCCTCTTATCAGAGCCAGGCCTATAAGACTTCAAATGGAGCTTGCCAGAAAACTGAAGCTAGGTAAGGGCTAGGGCCATGGAGAGCAAGGGTGAGGGCCTACACAGCCCAGGTCCCAGTGGCTGTGGGGGTCCCAGGATGACAGCCAGTGACAGAGCTCACCCCTCACTGGCCTGGGTAGCCCCACATGAGACCTACATGTGCAGCTGGGTGTTTTTCAGGGTGAAGCTCAGCTCCTCCAAGGTCTCCTCTATCTCCTGCGTGCTCTGGATCAATGAGAGGTTCTGCTCCTCCAGCTCTGTGAAGACATTCAGGAGCTGCTCGGGCTCCGTGAAGTAGAGCTCCAGCTCCTGCAAACAGAGCCATGTGGGTGAGGCACCAGCAGTGTGTGTGTGTGTGTGTGTGTGTGTGTGTGTGTGTGTGTGTGTTGGGTGGGGGTTCTGGCTCTCACAAGCACCACCCAGAATAAGGCCACTGACCTCCCCAACACTGTCTGAGTCCTCTTGCACAGGGATGGCAGAACTTGACCTGCGGAGAGATGTGGGGTCAGAGCGCCAGGGCCTAACCTGAGCACAGAAGCCCTATGGCTGTTGTGTCACATCCCAGCAGTGTAGACACCTGGCATCTCCACAGCATCTCTCCATCCTTATACCCCTCATCCCCCTCATCCATTGCATAAGTTGCCTTGGTGGTGGCACCAGCTTCCTCTTGGAACTCCAGCTGTTAAATAGCAGCCAGGAATACAGATTCAAAATTCAATTAACTTATCTCACTCCAGTTAGAATAAAACCAAGCTCCTCCAGGGAGCTGTGGGACCCCCCCACCCCCCGCCCTTCCAGCCCTCACCTCCCCACCACCCAAGGTTACTCTGCTCCTGCCCTGCAAGTTCCCTTCCTGTCTCTATAGGTGCTAACCATACCTCAAGGCCTTGGCAACTGTGGCTCCCACTGCTAGGGACGACCCTCTCCATTTACCATCCTTTTTCTAAAAGCCACTTTCAGGGCCTTTTATGCCTATCACACCGGTCCAGATATGGCCTTGGCACTTGTCATTGATAGCCTGCAATGTGATCCTGTGACATTAACAGCCACCTTCGACTGACCCTGAGCACCCCCAGGGGTGGGGACCATTCTGATCCAGCCCCCAGGGGTGTGGGAAAGGCTGTGTGGGCTTTGAGCTTTCAGCATGGGGCCCTGGAAGGCCCCACAGATGGGGACCCAATCCTGCCTGACATCCAGACCTTCTCTCATCATCCTCCTTGCCTTCCTCAGCCTGGGCCCCCACTCTGTATGTACAGATTCTGCTGGCCAAAACACAGTCAGGACAGACTCACAATCAGAGGAACCTGGGCTGAGGTCTGAGAGACTCCAGAACCTTATCTACCTGCAGTGGAGAGATGATAAGTGTAGGGCCCTGTGGGAGAGGCCACAACTGTACTGAAGGGCCCTAGTCTACCTGGCTAATAGGTGGAGGCACCCAGTTGCAAACCCAGGACAGTGTGCTCCCAGACCTCTATTCTCAGGGACTATCCCAACATGGGGCTTTACAGTGGGGGCTCCAGGGCTGATGGGCAACCTAGCCAGAGGGAGCATACGTATCTAACCTCTTGGAGCCTCCATTCAACACTGAACTGGAAATAATAGCCCCCATTGACATGGGGTTTCAGAGATCAGAGTTAACCCATGGCATGACCGTAATTCATAAAGATGAATGTGAGCTTGCAAACTAGTAGTTCTCCGGTCCCCTTCCAGCCTAAGAAGCATCAGTTTGGGACTTGGGGCCTTGAGTGTGGAGAACATCTAAGGAGGGAGAGGGTGTCCATATGAACCTGGAGCTCAGGAAACAATAGGAGACAGAACTATGGGAGGGGTGACCAGGCCATTGTAGAGAAGGAGGGACAGGTCAGAGCATGTAAGGGGATGAGCAAAAGATACAGACTCCACTGAGGACAGTGAGAGGAAGGCTTCTGAGCTCCCAGGCCACCCATTGTCCCTATTCCAACTACTACTACCCTCATCCAAGCTGATAAAATATGAAGCTTCCAGAAGGAAGCATAGGAGACTATTTTAGTGCCTTTGAGGTTGGCAAAAATTTCTTACATAGGACACAAAAGGCACCAACCATGAATAGCAAAGATTGGTAAATTGGACTTGAAAGATAACATTAAGAGAGTAATAAGGTAACAGAGATGGGACAACGATATTTATACTATGCTTATTACATAAAGGACTGGCATCCAGAATATAAAGCACTAATAGAAAACAAGAAGAAAAAGGCCAACAATCCAATAAAAATGTACAAAAATTGAACAGACACTTTTCACAAAGGAAGATAGCTGAATGGCCACATTTTTCATCATGAAAATGTCATTAAAATCATAACGACACACCACTCCATCCCTATATTGACCCCATCTTTGATTTTCTGTATTCTGATGCTTTAACATCTGGGGCTATGCTGATCCTATGGATGAACACACTTGAACATGCCTTTCAAATGCAAAACAATCAATCCAGAACCCACACTCCAAGCTCTCACTGGAGGTGCTGTCTTTCTGCCTAATCACCCAGGGTCAGGTACCAGACAACTTGGGATAGCCACTGTGCCCCAGATCCCTGAAATTATTTAAACCAGCTAATCCTAAACCTGCTTACCTTGCCTCACCTGTACATTTTTGCAGAAATCACAATAAAGTCTCCTGTCCAAAGTTCCCCTACTCCCTCTCCTTCCTGACCACCCTGCTGCTTCTCCAGCTGGCCCACCCTGGCATGCCTCCTCCTCTGGTAACTTGGAGTAGCAAATCATCTTTTCAGTGGCAGTCATCTCCTGATCCACTGACCTTACTGAACCTCAAATTTTCTAACAATACACTCTATTTTAAAATAACCCTGCCAGAATAACTAGAATGAAAGGTACTGACAATACCATGATTTGGTGAGGTAGTAGTAGGGCAGCTGGAATTCTCATGCATGCTAGCAGGGCAACAACTGTGGAGGGCTGTATGCAGAAATTACTAAAGCTAAATATATGCCCACCCTATGAACCAATAATTCCACTCCTATTTTTAACAGAAATAATGCTCGTACATGAAATAGTGCTTAGATAGAAAAGTACAAGAATGTATGCAGCAGCTTTAATCAAAATAGCCAGGAATTGGAAATAACCCATATGACCACTAGTAGGAGAGTGAGGGCCTATTCCCACAGTGAGACACAAAAGAGGAGCAAAGAACCGCTTGTGGTTGCAAAAAGCCAGCTGGGTGGGGAATGAAAAGATCCAGACCCAGGATTTGCAGTAAAATGGTGCAATAGACAGACACTGTGCTAACTGCCTCCCAGGATCACACCAAAATTACAAATAATTTATACAACATTCAACCCCGGAAGTCCCCAGAACACTAGATGAACAGAACCTCTAAATGAAGAACTTAAAGAGGAGGCCACGTCAAGTTTGGTAGGAGGGGCGTAGACAAGAGAGGGCGAACCCGGTGAGGGATACCTCAGCCGAGGGGAGATTTCTCCGGTTGGGGGAGAGACCCTCTGGCCCCACACTGAGCTCACTAGCCCAGAGTTCCTTTGCTGGGAAGAGGAGTTCCAAGATAGCTGGCAGTAAATTAATGAGGACTCTCTTTGCCCAGCTCGATTAGGCTGAGGGCGGCTAGAGAATCAGTGGGGCCGGCGCATGGGCTTGCTCGCTGGTGAGCATTCACCTGGTTCCTGGTAGGGGGAGTGGGTGTGTGAGCCTGGCCCAGAAGCCTGCAGGGAAAGGACTGAACTGAGCACTTTTGGTGCAAAGGCTGGAGGTTTTTGGACTATTGTTCCCCTGGTGTGGAGCTTGCACCTGAGTGGTATACAGGAGGGTGCCATTTTTTCAGGGCTGGGCTCTCCCACAGAGGATCGGGTCTGGAACCTCATTGGTCTGCTGGAATTGGCTCAGAAGTGCATGTATGCATGTGCGCGCATGTGGCCTTGGATCCCCACCCTCCGCCTGGCTTATACTGCATTGCCAGGGAAACGCTGGGTGGGTTCCCTCCGGCTCCAACAGGCTGCTCACTGAGATCCAGGAGAGCGTGAGCCACCTTGGATCCCCACCCTCCGCTCGGTCTGTGCTGCATTGCCAGGGAAACACCTGGCGGGTGTGGTCTGGCTCCAACAGGCTGCTCACTGAGATGGGGGAGTGTGTGAGCTGCCTTGGGTCCCCACTCTCCATACTGTGCGTGCGAAGTTGCCAGGCTGGTGATTGGTTGTTGGGCCGCTCGGCCTGATCTGCGAGTGGCTGATTGGTACTGGCTGAGACTGGTAGTTTTCCTGGGAATGTTGTGCCGTGAGCTGTGTGCCTGCGGGATCCAGCCGGGGCTCTCCTGGTGGTCTATCTAATACATCAAAGCAATCCTAGAGCGACAGCCAGAATGCGGAAACAAAAAAACATGTCACAAGTAAAAGATCAGAAGAAACCTCTAGAAATGGAACTAAATGAAACAGAGGGATCCAACCTTTCAGAGACAGAGTTTAGAACATTGATGATAAGAATGTTTAACAAACTTAAGTGAGGTCATAAGGAAGGATAGAGAAATCATAAAAAACAACCAGTTAGAAATAAAGAATACAGTAACTGAAATGAAGAACACACTCGAAGGAATCACCAGTAGAGTAGATGAAGCAGAGGATTGGATCAGCGATTTGGAAGACAAAATAGCAGAAATCACCCAGTTGGAATAACAAAAAGACCAAAGAATAAAAAACAATGAAAATAGTTTAAGAGCGCTATGGGACAAGATGAAGCACAAAAACATTGGCATCATAGGAATACCAGAAGAGAAGAAGGAAGGGGTCGAAAATGTATTTGAAAAAATAATGACTGAAAACTTCCCTACCCTGGTGAAGGAAATCAATATATGCCCAGGAAGTGCAGAGGGTTCCAAACAAGCTGAACCCAAACAGGTCCACACCAAGACACATCATAGTTAAAATGGCAAAGGTTAAAGACAGAGACAGAATCCTAAAAGCAGCAAGAGAAAGACAGCAGGTTACATACAAAGGAACTCCTGTTAGACTAACAGCTGACTTGTCTACAGAAATTCTGCAGGCCAGAAGGGAGTGGCAGGAGATATTCAAAGTGACACACACAAAAAGGCCAAGATTGCTCTACCCAGCACGGCTATCACTTAAAATTGAAGGAGAAATAAAGAACTTCTCAGAAAAGAATAAGCTTAAGGAATTCATTACCACCAAGCCAGCATTGCAAGAAATGTTAAAAGGGCTTTTTTAAACAAAAGAAAGCAGTAAACAAGCTAACCTAGGAAGAACAGGAATACAAATAACAAAATGGCAATACATATGCACCTATCAATAATCATTTTAAATATTAATGGGCTAAATGCTCCAATCAAAGACAGAGAGTGAGGGCCGGCCTAGTGGCGCTGTGGTTAAGCACTGGCTTGGGAAGCCAGCAGCCCCGGTTCGGTCCCACATGTGAGGGCCAGTGACACTGCCCTCAAAAAAAAAAAAATGTAAAAAACAGAGAGTGAGAAATAAGAACAAAAATAAAAGAAAAAAAGAAAGAAAAAAAAAGACAGAGAGTGGCTGAGTGGATAAGAAAATGGGACCCATGTATACGCTGTTTACAGATGGAATAAGATATTTCATGCAAATCGAAATGAGAAAAAAAAGCTGGAGTAGCAGTACTTATTTTGGACAAAATAGACTTTAAAATGAAGACTACAATAAAAGACAAAGAAGGACACTATAACCCTAATAAACATCTATGCACCCAATATAGGAGCTCCTAATTATATATAACAGATTTTGACAGACATAAAGATAGATATCAACAGTAACACTAAAATAGTAGGGGACTTCAACACCCCATTGTCACCAATGGACACATCCTCTAGACAGAAAATCAACATGGAAAGAGTGGCCTTAGATGACACTTTAGACCAGCTAGACTTCATCTATATTTTTAGAGCATTTCACCCTGAAACAACAGAATATACATTCTTCTCAAGTGCACCTGGGACATTTTCCAAGATAGACCACATGTTAGGCTACAAAACAAGTCTCAGTAAATTTAAGTAGATTGAAATCATATCAAGCAGATAAAAAGGAAAAACTGATGGTTGCTGGCTGGGAGGGGGTGGGGATGAGGCAGAGGGGAAAGGTTTTGGACAGCGTATGTGGGTGACTACAATGTTGCCACAGGGATATGGGGGCAATTCTGGGAATGTAATTGATAATGTTGTGAAGACTCTATTATGTTAAGTGAAACAAGTCAGTTGGAGAAGGACGAATACCATATGATCTCACTTATATGTGGAATCTGAAAAACTGAATGAACGAGCAAAATAAATAGAAACAGACTCATAGATATAGAGGAAAAACTGAGGATTGCTAGTTGGGAGGGGTCTGGGGATGAGGGAGAAGGGGAAGGGATTAGACAGTATAAATAGGCAACTACAATATTGCCCCAGGGATATGAAACACAGTTTAGGGAATATAATAATGTAAAAATTTTGTGGCATGTCAGATGGTCACATGTCTTGTGACCACTTCATGGATGGAGTAGAGGCTTGATCACACTGCACTGTACACCTGAAGCTGATGTTGTATAATATTGTATGCCAACTGTAATTGAATATATAGAAAGTTACGGGATGTGGAGTATACTGTGGAAGGGAGTCAAAGGAATTGTAATAGATATATATAATATGGGGGGGTGTTGAACTGGGGGAGGGGGATTGTCACTTTAAGGGGTAAAAAGGATAACTATTGCACTGTGTTGTACACCTGAAACTAATTTTTTGAAAAAATGTTTATTTCACAATAAAATAATTTTTAAAAAAAGATCCAGATCCAGAGAGCAGTAGTGTTGTTCTAAGTGCATCAAGTTCAAGAACAGGAAGAGTGACCCAGAGTGATCAAGATCAAAACTGGTTACTTTGTGGTGTGAGGTCTGATTGGGAGAAGGCATGAGGGAGTTCAGGGCACTGGGAATGTTTTCTATCTGGAATTTGGTGTGATCAAATGGGTATATATGTATGAAAAAAGTAAATGTTCACTTAAGATTTGTTTGGTTTGTGACATATCAATAATACCTCAATATAAGAGGAAAAAAATAAGAGACCTAAATCTGATCATGTCGCGGCTTTGCCATAACTTCCTAACCTCTGCAGGCCTTGGGCCTGAGGGTGGACTCTGGAGCAAGAGGCCAGGGTTCCAGCTCTACCTGACTGCTCTGTGCCTCAGTTTACTCACCTATCAGGTGGGTGGCCCTCCAGGAGATGCTGAGGTTTGAGGTGGCTGAGCTGTAGGACCAATGGAATAGGGGTCATCTGGGGTGAGGTAGTGAGAGGATGGGGCAGCGTGCGGACAGGGGCTGGGGCTGCCTGGGGAGGGAGGCAGTGGAGGTGGGGCAGGAGGAGCTCTGTCCTGTGGTCACTGGTCACTGCTGGAGAACACAGGGGTTTGTGTGGGATGTCAGGGGGATTGCAGGAAGAAATCCAGGAGGTGTCCAGGATGTGCTTGGTGGTCCCAGAGGTAAGAGCTGGAAGAGCTATGGGACAAGAGTCACTGGAACTTGAACTTGCCCCCAGAAGGAGGCCTGCCCTTCAGCTGGAGCCTCCAGGATAATTGATGGAGCTCTTGGACACTGGAACAATTCCGCACAGCTGGCAGATCCAGCTCTGAGCCCCTCTGTGACAGTGATTTTAATGTGTCAGTTTGGCTAGGTCAAACATTATTCTAGATATTTCTGTAAAGGTATTTTTTAGATGAGATTAATAATTACTGAGTAGACTGAGTAAATCAGATGACCCACTATAATGTGGAACATTATATATATAATGGGGTGAGATGTGCAGGGTCAGCTCCCCCATGAAAGGAAAACCACCTTTGCTTATATTTAGGTTGAATCATAAGCACATGGCAGTACTCTTGACAGACAAACACAGCAACTTCGTAGGGTTCAACATCCTATTTGCATAAAAAGGGCTAGAAGGACATGCAGGAAATAATAAAACTCATTGCAGCGCTGCCTGTGGCTTCCTGGACCAACAGCCTGGAAGGAGGTGCATGGGAACTGGGGGTTAAGATTTCTCAGCTTACATCTTCTATGTAGTTGTGATTTTTGTGAATGTTTCAGTGAGGGAGGAAAAGTAACTGGGTGACCCAGCAGCTAAACATATGCCCACCCTATGAACCAGGTAGGGTGGGTGGGATGGGGACAGCTCTGGCCTTGCAGGCCTCAATGGAAGGACATGTTTGCACTAGCCCATGGATCTGTTTGGGGTTTCTGTTTGTCTCTCATCGTGTTTTATAGAAGAGTTGATAGTAACCTTTCAACAAGAAGAGTTGAAATCACACTTAAATCTGGGGAATTTTATAAGGAAGTCTAGACTTCTGGCTTCCCTTGAATGTCTCTGGAGCTCTGGCCCCTGGGCCAGCACTCTCTGGCCACAGAAGGCTAGTAGAGTGTATGTGCCATCCTGTTGTGTGTGTCTCTACCTGGCTGCCCTCATCTGTTCACATTTGACTTGTCCATTATCACCCAAGTGGACTAACCTAGGCTTAAGTTTACTGAATCAGGCAGAAATAAACCTCTGTTGAGGAAACCTCTTGATTTTCCAGCTAAATTCAGGCAATATTCCCTTCAGGTTGGGAACAGCTTCTTCGCACACTCTCCCCCTCAGGGAGTCTGGGCCCATCCTGGAGCCCCTGGACTGAAGCTACTGAGAAGCACTCCCCACCCAGGCCCCAGCCACTTCCATAGCTCCCCTCAAGCCCACTCACTGTTTGGGGTCCAGCCCGCCACTCATACTGGGCTGGCTGTCCTGCTGGAGGCTGATGGCGCTAGACAGGACCTGCCTCGCTTGTATCACCTGCAGCACTTTCCAGGATTTCCTTGGGACCTGACCCTCTGGAGGAAGCAGAGGAATGGTTTCCATGTGCCCCTGCCAGGAGCAGGGCTCCTCCAGCGTGGGGCAGCCACGTACCTCTGGATCCTGTCTTGCTTTTGATCCCTGGTCCTATAGGAAACAAGGGAGGGGAACCAGGCCTGCAGTGACACTGCTTAGGGGCACAGGGCTTCCTGGGACCCCTCAGTGGCAGGAGGGAGATGCATAGGAGGAAAGCCCCTTGGCTTTCAGTTGAGAGCCAGACCCACTTCCCAAAGTGGGTGCTTGGGCTGAGCCACAATTGGCTAAGAGGTGGCTGCTGCCTGACTAGGGCTCTGCGGAGTATGGAAGGAACCAAGTCCATGGCCTGGACACCTCCAAGTCCCATGGAGCTGGGAACAGGGTCTAGGTGGGCCTGGGGACCTGTTGTTTCCTTTCTGCTACCTTTGTCCCCTTGTGGGAAGAACAGAGTGTTCTCTTTGGGGACCTCGTTGACTTCCTTGGCCTTTTTGAGAGCCAAGTGCTTCTTCTCTTGTTCTTCCAACCACTCCTTGGGTGACAGCTTATGTAGAAAATCCTTGTAGACTTTATAATGCTGCAGTATGTCTTCAAATTTGGAGATTTCACTAGACCCAGGGAAGGGACAGGTGAGGTCAGGCTCTGCCTACTGGGAGGCCCCTCCACTGGGTACCCCTTTTAAACCCTGGCCAAAGAGGCCAGGCACAGGAGCATTGTCATATCAAGGAAAGTATGCCCACCCTGCAGGGACCAATGTGGATTAGACCTCCCAGAGTTAAGGCCCTCAGGGACTCGGTCTGCCCCCTCCCAGGGTGGAGCCTGGGGGCCTCAGAGCCACGTGAGCCCTGTCCCCTGGTGATGTGGCCTTGGAAAAGTCACTGAATCTCTGGCTTTCTGGCCTCAGTCACCTCATGTGGAAGATGGGCAGTGGGCTATAGTGCTTCGAAGCCCTGAGATAATTAGGGTTCAGTGTAAAGTGATGAGGTTTGCATTGTATGGGGCTCCCTTTGGCTAGGGGATGGAGGAAAATGTGGTCAAGCCAGCCCAGGCTTGCCTCTGGCCTCACCCTTTGATGTTCATGATCTGGGTGGTCAGATCACGAATCTCAGTGATCTTCTCCACCTTCGCTTTGGTCTCCTTCTCCGCCCTAGAAGGTATGTGGGGGCAGGGAGCCAATCTCAGACTGTTAAAGAGGAGTGTCCACACTGACCACAGGCCAGGTATAGAGGTAGGGGAGCTGCCTGGGACCTGGGTCAGGGTCAAGGTAAAGGCGGGGTCGGGGTTAGGGGCAGGGGCCAGGTCCAGGCTGGGTTGGGTGGGTGTGCACTGCCCCAGGGGACAATGGGGGGATGCCACAAGCTCACGCTCTCAGGGCCTGCATGGAGCTGCGGTCATTCTCCCTGAGGAACTCATCGAATAGGGCTGAGTCCTTTTCCAGAGACCTCTCAGCTCGCTCTAGCTCTGCCTCCTCCTTAGTCAACAGCATCTCCAGCCGCTGGATCTCGCTCCGCTTCATATCCAGGGCATACTGGGGCCACCAGAGCAGGAGTCACACTCCTCACTGGGACAGCCCACCCACTCACATGGCATGGCAGCAGCTGGGCTTACCTGGATAAGAAACATTTGCCGCTTCTGGTTGATGTACTTGTTTATGTTATCAGATTCCCCTTTCTTTTCTGCAATGAGAGGAGGTTAGGCATGTGGGGGGTGGGGTACGCAGTGGAGAGAGACCCAGGCCTGTGGCAGAGAATGGGCACACAGCCAGTTAGTGGGGAGCCAGTCAGTTGCCCCCAGTGCAGTGCTGTGCTGCAAGGCCCAGGTTATTACAGAGACCATGGGAGAGTGAGCCCTGTCTCCATCAAAAGGAGAGAAGGCTCTGCTGATCTATTACATCTCCATGCCTGGAGACTGGTCCAGGTGGGAAGAACCTCTCTTGCTGTAGTACTCTTCTCTCCTGGAATGAGACTCTGGATACCCTCGCCCTGGAAATTTCACCAAGCTGCACTTAATAACAAAAGGCTTACTGGCCAGGACCTGAATGGGTGTGGCAAAAGAAAAATGGGGCAGCATGATCTCCACTTGGGGTATCCTAAGCCCCAATGCTCAATTTGAGCAGCAGCTAAGTCTACACTGTGCCATGGTTTAAGTCAGGTAGGAAGAAATTATGGTGGGCATCTGGACAACGTTTCAGAGTGCAAGCAGAGAGGCAGCGCAGTGGGCCAAGGGCTGTGGGGACCTCTTTCCTTGGTCTTTCTGGAGAGGAAGATCTAGATAAGCCTTGACTTTGGAGAGTCCAGGGACTGTGGAAAGGACTGTCAAACCATGTGGCTTTCAGTCATGTCTCTCAAATCCTCTCCTTTCCAGAAGAATGTGGTTTGGTACAGGAGTCCTGTTTTAAGTCTAGATGCCTGGCAGTGAGCCCACTAGACCCCTGCCTCCCTGTTCTACCTTGGGGAAGGCCCAGCCCTCACTGTAAGCCAAAGCTGGGAAACTGATGAGTCTTGTGCTTAAACCTGCCGGGTCCAGGCTTTTCTTTTCAGGTGCCACCTGCGTCTGCTAAGTCTTAGGAATGGAGGGTGGAGGCAGAAAGGAAACACATGCTCCGTGTACCCCCATGCAGAACTTGGCAAACAAACATCACAGCAAGCTCAGGGCTTTCTATCCCAAAGAACAAGCCATGTGTGTCATAGTGGAGGCTTACATTTATATTCACATCCAGTACATCTGTAGTCCCACTGGGTTCCAGGACTCTCTGATCTCAACTGCTTCTTTCTATTATAGTATAAAATATAATATCTAGTGATATTATACTTTATCATCTGGGTTGATAGATTATTAATGTGTTCTCAGTACTTAAGAGTTCCTACTGGGTCACAAAATAACAGCTCTCACACACAGTTCTTTCTCACTACCTGCAGCGTCTAAAGATGTTGAATCCCACAACCATGAGCTTGGTACTGTCATCAGTGAGGAGAGGAAACTATGGTGCAAAGGAGTTAGCTGACTTGCCAGGGTGGTGCAGCCATTAAATACTGAAGCTGAGATCTGAACCCAGGAAATCTAATTCCACACTGACGCTTTTTACTTCCAAGTTAAATGCCTGTATCTTATACAGCCTGCATTCACTGGTCAATGTTCAGAATGCATGCAATACTATGATTCAAAAACTTTTAGACTTGCTATCCATCTAGAAGTGATCATTGTGACAGTGGAGGCAGGGGTTAGACAGAGAAGACTCCCTTTCCCCACTGCACCGTAACCCTTCCTCTCCAAGTGCCTTTAAAACACTGCTCTTTCGTGGTGCAGACCCGACGTGGGGGAGGGAGGAACAGTACCTTTGGTCATGGAGAGCTTCCAGGCTGTGTTGTTGTGGAAGGCCTGAAGCTGCTCAGCCTCTGCAAGCGCCTCCTGGTCCTCCATCTCGTCTTCCAGCTGCAGCTCTCCCCGCAGGCTGGTATGTTTGGTGGACACTTTGGAGGAGTAGGTCATCTTCTCGTGCACCCGCAGTGTCTTCTTCTGCTCCCGCTCCTGGGGAGTGGGTCAGGTGGAATTTGGCGGGGCCAGCCTCCATCCCCCCCCACCCCCGCATCCCTACCTCGCACCCCTCTTCTGCCCCAGTACCTCTCTCCCACCCCGTCTGGGTCGGGTCTCCTCCCCTCTACGTTTTCCCACCCCAGGGGCACGCGAGCTTAAGATGCTGTGTACTTGGCTTGGTCAACATGCGCCGTGCGAAAGGGGCAGGATGCGGGGTGCGCACATGCTGCGCACGGGGAGGCCTGTGGAGTTGTGTGCGTATGGAATCATTCTGGGTTTCTGCACACGACTGCCACGGGTTGAGCGGAAGTGGGTAGGATGGGCCTTTGGACAGTGGGGATGCAGGCGGGTCGCCAGATTAAGTACAGGCTGCCCACCCCGTCAGATATGTATTCTAGATCAGTAGTGCAGGAACGTATTGAAAGATGATTCCTTGTTAATCTGAAATCCACACTTAAACCAAGTGTCTTGTATTGTGATTTGCTAAATCTGACACCCCCGGGGTTCAGAGAAACTAGATCTTCTGTGTTTCCAGAAGAAACTTGAAAACCCAAGTTTGCTCTGCAATCTCCTTAGCCTGTGTTGGGCCCCTGTTGTCGTTTAGAGTCTGCGCCTCCCCACCTATTTTCTACCCTGCCCTGGCAGCTGGCCCCAACCCTTCACTTGAGAGGATCCCAGGATGAGGAAATGTTGGGGCCTCTTCTTCCCAGAGGCCTAGTGCAGGTCGCTGGCTGCAGGGGTGCTCAGCCCCTCCTGCTGTTCAGGCCCTGGGAGTCTGCACATCCTTTACCCTCCGGGCAGTTCAGCCCACCCCAGCAGACAGGCCATCAGGTGGACTCTTCATTTGGCATTCCCTGGATTAGTTCTATTTCCTGCTGGGCTTGTTAGGTACAACAACCAATTCAACCTCTAAAGAGCACTGCTTAGGGAAAACCTAGTTGTGGTGGGATCCAGCATGAGGCCACTAGTTTGCACATTCCTGTAGAAAACAAAGTCCAGAAAATGTTACCCTCTAGAATCCTAGTGGCAGAAGGTCTGCATTTAAAAGACATTGGGCAGCCACTTGGGATCAATGTGAGGTTGGGGGGCTCTGCTGGGATGGGGGGAGGAATGTAAAGTTGGGTGCTATGTGGATGGGGGTAGGAATATGAGGTTGGTTGCTGTGTTGGGTAGGGGGAAGAGTGTGAAGTTGTGGGGGCTTTTGCAGGAAGGCAGAGATAGCCCTGAAGCAGGGCCAGGGTGGGAGAAGACAATCCAATTCTGCAATGGTGAAGAAAAGAGAAAGATCTCTAAGTCAAGGTCAGAAAAATTCTGTGTGTTTGCAGTGTCTTCCCACTCTGGAGGCCTCAGGAAAGTGTAAACTGTTCAGTGTGTCTTTGAGTGCCTCCTTCCAGGGCATGAATGGATGCACAGCATGACAGGATTGGGGGAAATACTGTTGGATGGTGGCCCAATTACTAGGTGGGAGGTCTGGGGTAGAGCTGGAGCATGTGCATTTCTATAAATATCATTGGTCACTGGTTGGGGTTGTAGTGGGAGCTGCTGTCTAAGGAATCTCAGATACTGAGCCCTGAGTTGGGGTGGACAGAGTCAGCCCAGGAGGGAGCCCGGGACACTGGCCGTGAGAGTATGACCAGAAACATGGCCCTGGCCATTTCCAGGGAAAGATGCACACAGGGTGAGCCCTCCCCAAACCTGGCTGCAGTGAGGCTTGCTTACTCTGGCTGTGCTGTGGTGTGGGGGAGTGGGCTGTCTGGGCACATGGACTCTTGGGTTGGGGAAGCAAGAGAGACTATGCTGGGGTGCAGATGAGGTACAGGCTGGAGGTGGGGGTTGGCCCCGAGACTCCCAGGCACTGCTGAGGGGCATGTATATGCATATGTGCACGTGTGTCTGTGTTTGTGTCTACCTCTAAGAATCTCAATGAGAGGACTGTACAAGGCCGGAGCAGTCATGGGAAGGGAGATTCCTGAGGGAGGTGAGGGTCCTTGAGGTCTGCCTTGAAAGACAGGGAGAGTCTCAGGAGGGGATGGCATCTCATGCAAGGGATGGCAAAAGTGAAGGTATGGTGGCTGTAGCCACAGCAGCTCCAAGGAGCCCACCCTGACAAAGACCCAGGCACAGTGGCAATAAAACTGGGTAAGACAGTGGGACAGGTCAGAGACCTGAGAGTCAGGTGGAGTTTTGGGTTGGTTTTGTAGGAAATGATGAGCCATTTACTGTTCTAGAATGAGAAGTGACCTGAGGAAAGTGCTCTTCGGAAATCTGGCTGCTGCTTGTGTGAGGGAGGAAAGAGCTAGAGGTAGGCCTTGGTCATATATTTTTTTTTTTTGAGGGCAGTGTCACTGGCCCTCATATGTGGGACCGAACCAGGGCCGCTGGCTTCCCAAGCCAGGACTTAACCACTGCACCACTCAGCCAGCTGGCCTTGGTTCTGATACTTACTGAGAGAGACTTATTCCACTCCTGATCTCTGAGCAAGAAGAAATCCATTTCCTCAGACATGTGGAAAGGATTAACTGAATGGTCAGGAACAGTCACAGACACTGGAGAAGGAGATACCTCATTGGAGAGACAAGCCAGCTCTTCCAAGCCATGGCCTATGCCTCTGGGGTCCCAGAGCCCTCCCAGCCCAGCAAAGGGAACTTCTGTGAAAGCATGGGTCAGTGGCAAATGCTCTCTTGGATCTAGCTATGCCTGCAGTCCACCTCTGGACCTTCCAGCTCCATAAACTCACCTGTCTTGTTTAACCTAGTTGGTGTTGGGCTTCTCTCCCTGGCATATGAAAGAGATCTCATGAATAGCCCCTCCTATTCTGAGACATTGCTATGTCCCTGGCCCTATGTCCTTTCTCATTTGAAGTCTCAGGAACCCCCACTCCATAGAAGAGGTAAGTGAGAGCTTTCCAAGTGATGCCAGCTGTGATGGTGCCAGCTGATGGGGGTCTGTTGACTCCAGAGCACCTGCCTGCAGTAAGCACTGGGGAGTAGGCACTCTAGGTGAACGTGCTTTGTCTTTGCAGGAGTCTCTACAAGCCTCCCAGGGGAGGCTGGGCTTGCGGGGGGAAGCAGGGAAGGGAAATGCACCTGAGGTCTGAGGAGGCAGAGCAAGAATTGGGAAAGTGAGCACTACCAAGGACCCAATTCTGATGCCCCGACCCCCAGGGGTTAGGGAGTGGTTCCCACAGCTGAATTCAGAGGGTGTCAGGGAGGACAGAAGGCAGAGGGCACCAAACTAAGGACTTAAAAATATGGTTGCTTTCTTCCACTACCTTTGACTAAAAAGAAACGGGGTTCATTGGAAAACAAAACAAAGCAAAACAAAAAATTCTTGAAAGAGAATATGGTAAAAAAAATAAAATAAAATAGCTCTCTACTTTGAATCAGCTGCTGATAACATTTTGGGGGGTATTTTCTTCTAGTACTTTTCAATACACATTTTTAATAATTTCATATCTTCCTTTTTCTTAAAAAAAATTAAAACCACTTTACCATCAACAGATCCCTGTGAAATTACTAATTCTTTGTGGACCTTGAAAGCAAACATTAAGGGCTGCAGTGACACACTATGTCATCAGGGAATACTTGCCATGATGTACGTAGCAACCATAAGTGCTGCAATGGATGTCCTAAGGACATCATTGACCACCACTGACTGGTTCTTAGGAACTGATTTTCCAAAGGGAGACTAGAGACCAGAGGCTGTGAACAGCTTCCAGGCTTCAGAGACTTATGCTGACCTGCCTTCCTGGAGCTCTGTCTCATTTTACACCCTCACTAGGAGAAAGAGAGCACTGTTGAAGGAATTCAAAGTTATGATAGTCTCAAAATACCTCTGCACAAAATACTTATTAATTACCAAGAGAAAAGGAGCTTTACCATGGAAAAGGCTGGCAGACTCTACCTCACTCAAGAGATCAAAGTGAACACTGGCAAGAGAAAGAGGAGTTTGCACTCTCTCCAATGGGACCCCAGCATATCATTCAGACATTCTTGCGAAGGACACTTCATCTGCAGTTTGTCTGAGGAGGGGCTGGAAAAGCCCCAAATCATGGGCATTCTATAACATCTTCAAACTATTCTTTTGGCTTTTGTGTAAGAATTAAATCTTGTTAAAATAGAGAGCTTAAAAAATTGAGTTATGCTCAGAATGAGAATAAAGGTTATTTGCTCCTTGGTCCAGCTAACAGGAGGAAGTCAGAAGAGCCTCCAGTCAGAAGCTCCAACCTGGCTTTTGAGGAGGGTGCAGGGCCTGCACTGTGGGAGGAGATGGCCCACGGGTGGTGCTGGCCCAAGGTCCATCAGGGACCTCTGGACAGGAGGGACAGAGGTGGGATAGAGGCGCCTGCACTATGGGAGGGACAGAAGACCATTACCGGAGCTTGCACAGGTTTGGCTTTGAGAGTGGGTTCTTGTCCCATGGCTAATCAGGTTTGTTTGTTTGTTTGTTTGTTTGTTTGTTTGTTTGTTTGTTTGTTTTACACACTAATTCTGACAGACACCAGGAGAGATTACCAAAGGACCTCTCTGTCAGCTTCAGGAGGCCAGGGAGATAGATGAAGATGGTGAACGAGGCACATGGCTTTTGCACCCCATCAACAGCCCCCTAATCCCCAGAAATTACATAGCAAATTTAGAAATGGTGGACAGCTCTGGACAATAATAAGCAGGGAACAGAAGCTGATAGGTTGCTCATGGAGTGGGAAGGCAAACAGGGTGGGGCTGAGTGGGGAAGGGCAGTCTAACACAATTCCAGAAGGAGGGCTTGGGAAGTGGAGACAGCTCTGGGTGGCAGAAAGGGGCAGAGAAGCCCTGGACAGAATTGCCACAGCCAGTCCCCTCTTCAGCCCTCTCTTCACTCTCTCTCTTGCTCCCTGTTCCTAGCCAGTAACCCAGGCAGAGGAATTTGTCCTAAATTCAGAATAGTGAGGACTGAGCTTGAGTCAGAATGGAGGGGCAAGTAAGAATCTTTGTGTCCCCAAACTGGCTGTTAGCACACAGGGGCCTCACATCCCAGTCTCCAGCAGAGAGATTGATTATGATAGTTAGCAAGCACTGAGCATTACCCCGGGCAAGAATGAGGACCTTACATGACTTAACTTTCATAAAAACCTATGAGGTGGGAATTATTGTTACCCTTAATGAGGAAACTGACGCACAGAGAGGTAAGAAGCTCACCCAAGGTTACATAGCTATATGTGACTATGTGGAGACTGGCTCTGAATACAATTTGCATTTGCAGTCAGGTGAATAGGGGATATTTAATATTAATATGAAGATAATCAGTGTGTTAATGTGAAGATGAACCCACAACCAAGAATGGCAATCATTTGAAGCAAACATCCCAGAAATGCAAAGTTACATTAATTATAAACCAATTAATGTAATATATTCATAACAGAATGAGAGAGAAAATTATATGATCATTTTAATAGATGCAGCAATAAATATTTGATAAAATTCAAAACTTATTTTGAATAAAAGTCTTAGCAACATGGAAATAGAGGGGACTTCCCCAATCTTATAAAGGGAAGTGGGGTGGGCTGAGAAATGGCCCCCAGAGATGTCCGTGCAGTAATCCCCAAGCTTGTGTCTATGTTCCCTTATATGGTAAAGGGGACTTTGTAGATGTGATTAAGGACCTGGGGATGGGGAGATGGTCCAGGATTTTCTAGATGGGGTGCTTCATATAATCACAAGGTGCTTATAAGAGGGAGGCAGGAGGGTCAGAAGCAGGGGGAGAAGATGTGACAACAGCAACAGAAGTTGGAGTGATGTCATGGAGATTGGAAGATGCTACCTACACTGCTAGCCTTGGAGATGAAAGAAGGGGCCACAAGCCAAGGAATGTAGGTGACCTCTAGAAGTTGGAAAAGGCAAGAAAAGGATTCTCCCTCAGAGCCTCTAGAAGGAACTCAGACCTGGGACACCTTGATGCTTGTCCTGTAAAATTCATTTCAGACTTCTGAACTCCAAAGCTGTAAGATAATGTATTTGTGTTGTTTTAAGCCACTGAGTTTGTGGCAATTTGTCACAGCAGCAATAGGAAATGAATACATATATGTACAAGAAAACTTTAGGCAAAATATTGAATATCCCCTGACCAAGATCAGGAATAAGGCATGGATGCCTATTTGCACTTCTATTCAATGTTGCAGCAAGGTTAGTAAGATAAATAAAAGGTATAGGATTGGAAGAAAAGGGAAAATAATATCATTCAGGGTGACATGATTGTATAGCAGAAAATCCAAAGAATCTACAAACAAAATGGTTACAATTAGATGAATTAGAATGGTTTATAGATCTTACTGTGAAATTAAAACTTATAGAAGATACAATAAACAGAGATCGTCATGACCTTGGGGGTCAGCAAAGAATTTTAAAACTAGACATGAAAAGTACTAACCAGAAGGAAATTATTATTAAGTTGAACTACATTAAAATTAGGAGCTCTAGTTCATTAAAAGGTACCACTGAGAGAGTGAAAAGGTAGTACACAGAGTGAGGGAAGCTGTTTGTAATACTTAGAACTAGTGAATGGCTTATATCCAAAATATGTAATGAACTCCTAGAAATTATTAAAAGAAGACAGACAACCGCCCTTAGAAAAGTGGGCAGTAGACAGGAACAGGCACTTCTCAACACAGAATCATCAATGGGCCATAAACAGATAGTCACTCTAGTTGGTCAACAGAGAACATGAGATACTAATACATATCCACATTGTCAGGTAATATCAAAAAGACTGACAATGTGCCAAGTGTTGGAGAGGATGTGGAGCAACTGAAACTCACACCTATTGGTAGGACTGTGAATTGGTACAATTGTTCTGGAAAACTGTCCTGTTGTATCTACTAAAATTGAACATAAGGCCAGCAATTCCACTCCTTGTATACACGCAGGAGAAATGGTTGCTTATGTTCACAAAATAGCATGTAGAAGAATATTCATAGCAGTATTATTTGTATTAGCTAAAAACCAGTAACAACCCAAATGTTCATCAACTATAGAAAGAATAATATATTGTTGGCATATGTGCACAATGGAATACACAAAGCAAGGAAGGGACTCCTGCTACTTGCGTCTCACAGAGGTGATGTTGAATGAAGGAAGCCAGAACCAAAAGAGAATAGAGTGATTCCATTTATGTGAGGTTTGAGAATGGATAAAATGATTCTGTGATAGCAGAACACCAGCTATCTTTGAAAGAAATGGAATTTCTGGGCAAATGGAAATGTTCTAGATGGCGAATAGGTGGAAGATATGAAGTTGTATCCATTTGTCAGAAGTGATCAAACTGTATAGTTGATATTTCTGCATTTCACTGTGTATGAATTATGTCTCAGTGAAGAAACAAAACAAATCCAAAACCCAGACCCTTCACCCTTAGTGTAACAATCAGTTTGGCACAAAACCCCACCAGTAGAAGAAATTATTGGGTGAATGACTGATGGGGATTTGCAACGGAGGGTAAGGTGGCCACCATCTGAACCCATGGATTGCAGCATGGCCAACAGCAAGGCAGCTAGATGTGCGGGATTCTTAGGAAAGACGGTAGGAAGCACACAGCCCAGCTAGGAAGGAGTCTGTGGACAAAGTGGAACATGGATCCTATCAAGCATCTAGTGTCCAATTAAAGGAAATGTGGGGAACAGAGAAACAGTTTCCATGACAGCAACAGGAAGCAGACACATCACAGAGGACATTCTACAGGATAATTGACACCATTTCTCAACTCAAGACACAGAAAATGAAAGGACATGGGGAGTGGTTGTGCTCGATTAAAAGAGACTGAAAATGTTCAGGTCTCCTTTGAATCCTTATGAAAACCAATCTTCTATAGAGTGACATTTTCTGAGATAATTGGGTAAATGATGGTCTGGTTAACTTCATTGTGAGCTTGTAAGAAAATGTCCTATTTTTGAAAAATGTACATGGAGGTATATAAGGATGAAACAACATGTCTGGATTTTGCTTTAAAATATTTTGGCAGACCAAAAAGAAAAAGAGAAAAAGAATAGATGAAGCAAATGTGGCAAAATCTTGTTCATTGTCCAATCTGGTGATAGGCATGTGAGTTCATGTGAGTTCACTGGACTTTAGTCTTTTCTTCTGGGCAGGTTTGGATTTACATAATTAAAAGAAAGAGGAAATGGGATGGGGTGGGCTGAGGGGTGGGAACTTAGTCTGTGAAGGAGAGGCTCAGGGAACATGCTCACATCTGTATACCTTTGCAGAAGGATCAGACTTACTTGTAAGCCCAGGAGTTCTAGGGGTGGGGATAGGGCAGTGCAGGAACCAGGAGGGAGTCTGGGAAGCCAAAGTGTGGAGCCACAGAGCAGGCGCTCCAAAGTTGAGGTACAACAGCTAGTTGCCTACCATTCTTCCTCCTAACAGGTGGAAACCATGTGCCTAGTTGAAAAGCTATACTTCTCAAACTCCCTTGCAGATACTGATGGCCCCTTGACAAATAGTATGTAGTCAGAAATTGTTGGGTAGGCTTCTGGGAAGGATCTTTTCCCAGGGAGGGCTGAGCTGGCAGGTGGGCAGTTTTGCCCTTCTCTTTTTTTGGTCCTTCTCCCTGTCTGGAATGAGATGTGATGGCTGGGGTTGCAGCAGCCATTTTGTGACCATGTGAGAACCTTGCAGTTGAAAGACCTATGGATAAAGATAGTGGAGGAGAAAGATTTGTGACCTGGTCACCTGGATGATTTTGTTTGTAGAACTGTTATTGGTGGAGCCTCATGGAGCCCTGGACTGCCTCTCACATTTCCCATTACTGGAGGAAAAAAAAATCCCACTTTGTTTATGTTCCTGTAATTTCAAATCTCAGTAACTCATTTCCTAATGGAGATAGAAACATTTCCTTCTGCCCTTCACACTGAAGACTAGGTCTGAAGGCATCTAGGCCTAAGGGAGAGAGTGTGCCTCCCACCATCTGGGATTTCAGCTCCCGGCTCCGGAGATACCTTTGCCTTTTTTCCCATGTTTCTTTTTTTCTTCAGTGATAGAAGAAGAACTGTTGTCTGTGGATTCCAGGTTGTTCTCTGGGGAGACACAAAAGTGAGGGCCACAGCAAATGATTTATTTTGTGATAGTGAGAGGTAAGGGAGAGACTCAGATACACTAGAGCTCCCGTGCCCTCACCTGCCTGCTGAGCAGGCTTGGCAAGTTGCTCAGCTTCTCTGAGCCTCAGTTTCCACATCTGAGATGATTATGCTGACTTTGCTAGGAAATTGTGAGAACTGTGCAAGAAAATTGCCACAAAATTTTCTAGCACATGTTCCTGGCACACAGAAGGTTTATGTGCCTTCCCTTTCACACCCTTCAATTTGTTCCTGAAGAGCAGGCAAAACCATTACACAGTGAGGCTCTGCCTCCCACCCTACCAGCACTTTTGCTTGAGCTGCCCAGGGCTTCCCTCAGGGTTAGACTGGAAGACACAGAGACTCCAATTTCCTTGTTGTTTTCTCTCAACTGATACTCTCAAGAAAGGAAGTATTTGGCCCCATACTTCCTTCCATGCCAACTCAGGAAATTTTTGTAGCTTGGAGATTTCAGTCTATGCCAGCCTGTTGAGGGTCATGGTCCCCAACATTGAAGGGCTTGCAAGCTGGCCTTAGTGGGCTTGGTGAAGCATAAACTTGTTTTTCTGCTCCTATTGTTTGCTTGCTGCACCTGGAGGGTGCTTACTATTTACTAAGGCATGTGGTGAGGATGGCCGGATCCTTGGGACACAAAACAAAGATGACTATCCGGATTAATGGAAAAGGAGCCTAAGGCACATACGTATACACGGTTAATGATTCACTGCAGTTTACTTCCTTAAAAATTTACAATAAAAGCTATGCGCAGATCCGATTCAGGGCTCAGTCGTCTTTGGCTGAGTCCCTTGGTCTCGCTCTTATCCTACTTCTGTCTCTTTTTCTTATTCAATCTGTGTCGCCCCTCTCGAGTCCCATTTGCCCTTGCCACGCAGGACGTGACACCAGCCCAGGAGAGCAGCCAGCCCAGAGGCCAGATGGGGTGGGGGCTGCAGGAGAGTATGGAGGTGTGTTTTTGTGGGCAGCTCAGAGAGCTGGTCCTCTTGGACCAGTGTGAGGGAGGGTGACCTGGGGTGATGAAGGAGAAAGGAGGGCCTGGGAAGTCGTGGCCAGGCCCTGAGTAGATGGGTGATAGGGCATTAGAAGACTGAAGAAAGCAGGAGTCATGTGAAACTGGCAGGAAGGTCAGGGCCTGGAGCTGAAAGCCAAACAGCATATGTAATGGTAAAGGGAAAGGAAATAGGGGGTGGTGAGGCCTGTGGAGAACTTGGGAGCAGGTTGCTGAATCTTTATTATTTTCTAACTATCTTTCTTAGTGACTATATAGTTAAATTTCCAGGTAGTAAATTTTAATTAACCATATCATAAAAATCATGGGCGAGCAGAGTGGCGCGGTGGTTGAGCGCTGGCTTGGGAAGCTGGTGGCCCCGGTTCGGGTCCCACATATGAGGGCCAGTTGCACTGCTCTCAAAAAAAAAACCAAACAAACAAACAAACAAACACAAAATCAGAAGATACCACTGTGATTTAAATACACCAAAACCAAAAACAAACAAGTCAAAATCCTAATGAAATTTGATTTTTTTCTAAATTAAGAAAGCAATGCATATACACAATAAATTTTTCTAAGAATGCAGCTGTGTGTTGAATATTGATATGATGTGTATTTATGATGATAAATCCTTACCCAAAGCCCTCATTACCAAATAGATTTTTGTGTTTTACATCTACTCAGAGGTATTTTATATACACACACATTTAGATGCCCCTTGTTTTTTCACTAAAAATGCACCTGCTTACATGCTAAAACATAGATAAACCTTGAGGACATCATACTATGTGAAAGAAGTCACTTTCACAAAAGGGCAAATACTGTATGATTCCACTTACATGAGGTCCCTAGAGAAATTAAATTCAGAAAGACAGAAAACAGGATGGTGGTTGTAGGGTGCTGGTGGGGAAGGGAATGGGGAATTAGTGTTTAATGGGTATAAAGTTTGAGTTTTGCAAGATGAAGATAGCTCTGGAGATGGATGGTAGTGATGGTTACACAACAATGTGAATGTAATTAGTGCCACTGAACTGGACACATGAAAATGCTTTAAATGCTTAAAGATAAAAATGCATAAATTTTATTATGTATATTTTACCACAATTTTTGAAAAGTTAAAAAAAATACATTTGCTCATGTACAAGCCTCATCACTACTTAGCCAGGTCTCCTGGTGGACCCTGAGGGTACTTCCAAACTCCTGCAATGGTTATTCTCCATCACTGGACTGTATGTGGACTGTTTCCCACATACCTGGAACTTTGTCAATCTGATAAATGGCATCTCAGTTTTAATTTGCATTTCCTCAATTATGAATGAGATTGTGTTGTTTTTTCATATGTTAATTATCCATTTGCTTCTCTCTATTAGTATCCTTTGCCCTTTTTTTCTGTTGGGATGTTGTAGTTTTTAAGTGATTCTTGAGAACCTTTACCTATTAAAGGACACTGGCTCATTTGTCAGAGATGCTGAAAATATTCTTCCTTCTGATGATTTGTCAATTACCTTTAGACTGTTTATCATATCTTTTCCTTTCAGGACATTTTAATGTTTGCTTAGTGAAATGCTTTGGAGTTTTGTGTCTTGCTTAGAAAGGCATTCCAAATCTGAAGGTTCAATACATTTTAAAAAATTCCTGTGCTTTCTTCTAAGTACCTTAACTAAATGTTTTAAATTAAAATGTTTTAAAAATGTAAGCCTACTTTAGCAATAATTCTCCAGGAGAAACAGGGAAAGGTGAGCTGGGTGCAAAACATCCTCATAAAAAGTGATAAAATACACACAAACCCTGAGCAATGGGAGATGTGGTGTGAGCTCCAGGCATCAGGTATGTCCTCATACTTCCCAAATCAACAGTACAGCACAGCAAGGGTTCTGTTGCTCACAGAGAAGGGATGCCAGCTCTCTGAGCAAGCAGCCTTCAGGCCTCCCGCTGACCTGCTCCTCCCCCAACTAAGTTGTCTCTCCCCACTACACTCCGCAGAGCCACCTTCTCTGCACTCCTGGGGCTGCAGTCTCCTGCTGCAAAAGGGGTAGGCCACTGCAGTGGGACCCCATTCTCAGCTATCCTTCTCTTTTACTCTGGGACTTAACACCTACCTGTCCATTGCCAGTGTTCTCCCATCTCCCACTTCTCAGGCCCACCTGTCCTCCCCTCAGCTCTGGGCACCTGACCTCCTTGACCCCCTGTCACTATCTCAGCAGAAAATGTGGATTTCAACCTTTGCACCAGAGTACTTCATAAACTTTCCCCTCTGGGCCCTCAAACTCTTCAAAGCTGCTCTCTCTTGCTCTCCAGGCTAGAAATGTGCCCGGGTGGGACCTCCAGATCCCCAAAGGCTCTTCATGCAGCAGCATCTCCCAGAATTGGTTACAAATGCAGAGTTCCAGGCCACTCCAGACCTACTGAGTCAGGTCTGCAAACCCACCAGCTTCTCAGGCAATTTGAATGCACAGTAAGGTTTGAGAACTAGTTATGTGCCCCATCCCAAGCCTGGTGCTAGAGTATACAGAAGCAATATTAATTTATTGGGATTTAACTTTATCCAATGGCATCTAAGTAGTTGTAAGGGGAGAGATAGAGATAGAGAGATAGGGATATATGTATATATGTATATATATATGTATATATATATATATATATATATATATATATATATAGAGAGAGAGAGAGAGAGAGAGAGAATCTAATGTTTTTTGGAGACTTTCATTTAAATTTGCATTTGAGTCAAAGTCCTAATTGTGGTTACTGACTGATCCCTAACATGAAATTCTCTCATCTATATCCATAAATGTCTGCTCATTGTAAGTATCATACGATCCAGTCCCCTTCCCCTGACCTGCCCTGGGCTCACTGTAGGCACTGGGCTGCTGGGGTCCTTACCCTCTCTCTATCAAGAAGCAACAGGAGGGAGATGCATAGAAAGGAAATGGGTCAGGGTATGTGAGCCCAGCTCTCTTCTGTCAGGTGCTGTGGTGCCTCCCTCCCCTGCAGAATCATCTTCTTCATACAGCCATGTCTTTTGTGTTCAGGGAAAGGTCTTGCTTGGTTTTGCCCTCTCAGACCCAGGGGTGGGCAAGGCTCTCACAATTACCAGCATGGACTGGCGCCTCAGTGTTTCCAGAGCCCTAAATAGCCCTTTTCTTATGGGCTCATGTAGCCCTGACAGTTTTTTTCTTTCTTGTAATGCAAGTGCCTGATAAGAGTTGATTGCTGAGGCATCCATTTCAAAGAGGCATCCCTTTCAAAGATGACTGACTATATCTTGTGGTTCAGTTGGTTAAGAGCACGAGCTCTGAGCAACAGAGTCACTGGTTCAATTCACACATGGGCCAGTGAGCTGTGCCTGAGCTGAGCTGCTGCTGAGCTGCCAACAGGTGGCAGGATGGCTCAGCTGGTGAGAGCACGTGCTCCTAACAACTAACAACAAGGTTGCCAGTTGACTCCCGCATGGGGTGGTGGGCTATACCCACCTACAACTACAATTGAACATGGCACCTTGAGCTGAGCTGCCCTGAGCTGCCAATGGGCAGCCGATTGCTCAGTGGTTAGAGCATGCAATCTTAGCAACAAGGTTTCTGGTCAACTCCTGCATGGAATGGTGGGCTATGCCCACCCACAACTAAGATTGAACATGGCACCTTGAGCTCAGTGACTGTGAGCTGCCGCCAGGTGGCCGGATGGTGGACTGGACTTGGAGCTGAGCCAGCAGTGCCCTCCACAACTAAGACTGAAGGACAACGGGCTGGCCAAGAGTTGCGTTGGTTAAGAGTTGGCTTGGGAGTGCCAGCTCTGAGCAGCAGCGCCCGTTTCAGATCCCACATGAGGGCCAGTAACGCTGCGCCCTCTACAGCTAAGATGGTGAACAGCAGCTCGACCTGGAGCTGGGCTTCCATGAGTTGCCAGCGTCAGTGTGGGCTTCAGCCCCTGCTTCTGTGGGCTGCCATAAACTACTGTGAGTGGCCAGCAGCTGGCGTGAGTGACTGGCAGCCAGCGTGAGCTGCCGTGAGCCAATGTGAGCAGCTGTCCAATGGCTGGAGAGTGACCTGCCTCACCCGGGAAGAGTGCAATGATCACAATACCAACATGGGCCAGTGAAGCGACATCCTCTACAACTAGACTGAAGATCAAAAGGACAGCAACTTGTTTGATCACCTTCCCAGATTCCCCAACACTGTTCTCCTCCCCAATTCCCCAATAAAGTCTTAAAAAAAAAAAAGAAGACTACATTTTGAATAAACACATTGCTGGCCACATTACTATCAACAGATAAAGAGCCAGCCTACCTCCCCCACCTAAGCTTCTGTTTTAGAGGTCTTGGTTGATTTCAATAACTGACCACTTTGGCTACTTGTTTCTTTTCTCTTCCTTTGCTTTAAATTCCCACTCTTATGTTTCAAATTCATTGATACAGAGTAAGCCCTCGGAACCCTAAGTCCCCACCCTTGACCCCAACAATAATAGAACCCCAGGCCCTACTGTGCATGTGCTTTCTTTCTCTAACCATGACCTTATTGTGTGGGCCCTAGGTGTGCTGTGTAATTTCCAGATCCAATAAATAAACCTTTTTTTTGTTTTCAGAGTTTCCTGATGGTTATTGTTGAAGGGAGTCTTGCAATCCGAAGAATCACAAGGGCTGATCCAATAACATCATTGGTTATTGTCAAAACAATAATAATAAACAGAGTCACTTTAAATGAAGCTGGAGAGACTTAGGTAAGATGGCGGAATAGACAGACGCTTTCTCAACTGCCTGCCAGGATCACATCAAATTACAAATAATTTATATAACATTTAACCTCAGAAGTCCCCCGAACACTAGATGAACAGAACCTCTAAACGAAGGACCTAAAGAGGAGGCCACGTCAAGTCTGGTAGGAGGGGCACAGACGAGAGAGGGCAAGCCCGTGAGGGATGCCCCAGCTGTGGGGAGGCTTCTCCAGTTGGGGGAGAGACCCTCCGGCCCCACACCGAGCTCACCAGCTCAAAATTGTTTAGCCAGGAAGAGGAGTTCTATCATAGCGGGTAGTAGAAATTAGTGAGGACTCTCTTCGCTTGGTTCAGTGAGGCTGAGAGCGGCTGGAGAACCAGTGGGGCTGGCGCACGGGTTCGCTCGCCAGTGAGCACTCACCGGGTTCCTGTTGGAGGGAGTAGCTGTGTGAGCCGGGACCAGGAGCCTGCGGGGAAGGACTGAACTGAGCACCTTTGGTACATAGCTGGAGGTTTTGGAACCATTGTTCCCCTGGTGTGGAGCTTTGCACACGAGTGGTATACAGGACGGCACCATTTTTTCAGGGTTGACCCTCCCACAGAGGGTCAGATCCGGGACCACATTGGTCTGGTGAAATTGGCGCAGGAGTGCATGTGTGCGTGCACATGAGGCTTTGGATTCCCACCCTCCGCCCTACTTGTGCTGTGTTGCCAGGGAAACGCCAGGCAGGTGCCCTCCAACTCCAACAGGCTGCTTACTGAGATTCAGGAGTGCGCAAGCCGCCTTGGGTCCCTGCTCTCCACACTGTTTGTGCAGAGCTGCCAGGCTGGGGATTGGCTGTTGGGCTGCTCAGCCTGATCTGCAGGCAGCTGTTTGTGACAGGCTGAGATGGGGCATTTTCCTGAGAGTGTTGGGCCAGGAGCTGTGTGCCTGGGTGATCCAATAGAGGCTTTCCTGGCGAGTTTGTGTGGGCTGGTTGCTGGTGCAGAGCGCATGCTACTCTGACTTGGTGGGGGCCACTGAACACATCAAGTGGTGCCTTGGGGGCCTTCCCCACCCAACTAGAGCTGTGTTGCCAGAGGCACCCTGAGCCCCTGGTGCCTGGCCCACACCTATGCAGGCCACAGAGGGTTTTTTTGCAGCAGCCAACAACCTGCAACAACCTGTGAAGATTTTTTTATTTTTGGTAATGAGCACAGTTCCAAAGCACACAACAGGTAATTGCGGAAAGCTCACTGCAAGCCTGAGAGGGAGGCCAGTGCATAACACATTAAGCTCTTCTCCCCAATAGCTGGTGCTGTCTTGCCCAGAGACTCCCTATTGCTGAGCAAGTGGTCTGCAAATTAAAGAGGACGGAGAGCCCCCCCACCACTTTTTTTCTCTCTCTTCTTTCTAGGTGATCTATCTAATACATTGAAGCATTCACAGAAAGACAGCCAGAATGAAGAAACATGTCCCCACTAAAAGATCAGAAGAAAACTCTAGAAATGGAACTAAATGAAACAGAGGTATCCCAACTTTCAGAGACAGAGTTTAGAACACTGATGATAAGATTGTTTGAGGAACTCAGCAAGAACATAAAGAAGGATAGGGAAACCATGAAAAAATAACCAGTTAGAACTAAAGAATACAATAACTGAAATGAAGAACACACTCAAAGGAATCACCAGTAGAATAGATGAAGCAGAGGAGTGGATCAGCGAATTAAAAGACAAAATAGCAGAAATCACCCATCTGGAACAACAAAAAGACAAAAGAATAAAAAAGAATGAAAATAGTTTAAGAGACCTGTGGGACAACATGAAATGCAACAACAATGGCATCATAGGAATACCAGAAGGAGAAGAGAAGAAGGAAGGGATTGAGAATGTATTTAAAGAAATAATGACTGAAAACTTCCCTATCCTGGTGAAGGAAATCGACATACAAGCCCAGAAAGTGCAGAGAGTTCCAAACAAGCTGAATCCCAACAGGCCCACACCAAGACACATCATAGTTAAAATGGCAAAGCTTAAAGACAAAGACAGAATCCTAAAAGCAGCAAGAGAAAGACAGGAGGTTACATACAAAGGAACGTCTATAAGACTAACAGCTAACAGTTCTACAGAAACCCTGCCGGACAGAATGAAGAGGCAGGAGATATTCAAAGTGACACAAAATAAAGTTCTACAACCAAGATTGCTCTACCTAGCACGGCTATCACTTAAAATTGAAGGAGAGATAAAGAGCTTCTTAGAGGAGTTCATTACCACCAAGCCAGCATTGCAGGAAATGTTAAAAGGGCTTTTTTAAACAGAAGAAAGGGGAAAACAAGCTAACCCAGGAAGACAAGAAATAAAATAACAAAATGGCAATAAATATGCACCTATCAGTAATCACTTTAAATGTGAATGGGCTAAATGCTCCAATCAAAAGACACAGAGTGGCTGAGTGGATAAGAAAACAGGACCCATGCATATGCTGTCTACAAGAGACTCATCTCAGATCAAAAGACACACACAGACTGAAAGTAAAGGGATGGAATAAGATATTTCACATAAATGGAAATGAGAAATAAGCTGGAGTAGCAATACTTATTTTGGACAAAGTGGAATTTAAAATGAAGACTACAATAAGATACAAAAAAGGCAGTACATAATAATAAAGGGATCAATTAAACAAGAGGACATAACCCTAGTACACATCTATGCATCCAATATAGGAGCTCCTAAATATGTAAAACAGATTATGACAGATATAAAGACAGAGATCAACAGTAATACTATCATCGTAGGGGACTTCAACACCCTGTTTTCACCCATGGACAGATCCTCCAGACAGAAAATAACCATGGACGTAGTGGACTTAAATGACACTTTAGACCAGCTGGGTTTGATACTTTTAGAGCATTTCACCCCAAAGCTACAGAATATACATTCTTCCCAAATGCATATGGAAAATTTTCCAAGATAGACCACATGTTAGGCCACAAAACAAGTCTCAACAAATTTAAGAAGATTGAAATCATATCAAGTGTCTTCTCTGACCACAATGCTATGAAACTAGAAATCAATTATAAGAAGAAATCTGGAAAACAGACAAATACATGGAGGCTAAATAACATGCTACTAAATAGTGAGTGGGTAAAAAATGAGATCAAGGAGGAAATCAAAACATACCTCGAGACAAACGAAAATGAAAACACCACAACCCAAAATCTCTGGGATGCAGGAAAAGCAGTTCTAAGAGAGAAGTTCATAGCAGTGCAGGCCTACCTAAAGAAGGAAGAAAAATCTCAAATCAACAGACTATCTTTGCACCTACAAATTGGAAAAAGAACAGCAAAACAAGCCCAAAGGGAGTATCAGGAAGGAAATAATAAAGACCAGAGCAGAAATAAATGAAATAGAGACCAAAATAAAACAATAAAAAAAGATCAATGAAACCAAGATTTGTTTATTTTTTAAAAGATAAACTAAATCGACAAACCCTTAGCCAGATTCACCAAGAAAAAGAGAGAGAGGACCCAAATTAATAAAATCAGAAATGAAAGAGGAGAAGTCACAACAGTTACCAATGAAATACATAAAATTTTAAGAGATTACTATGAGCAACTATATACCAAGAAATTCGAAAATCTGGAAGGAATGGATAAATGTATAGAAGCATACAATCTATGAAGTCTGAACCAAAAAGAAACAGAAACTCTGAACAGGCTGATTACTGCCAAAGAAATTGATTCAGTAATCAACAATCTTCCAACAAACAAAAGTCCTGGACCAGATGGCTGAACAGGTGAATTTTACAAAACATTCAAAAAAGAATTAATACCTATTCTCCTCAAATTATTCAAAAAAAAAAAAAACGAAAAAAAAACAGAAGGAGGGAAAGCTCCCAAACAATTTCTATGAAGCCACTATCACCCTGATTCCAAAGTCAGACAAAGATATTACAAAAAAGGAAAACTACAGGCTGATATCCCTAATGAACATAGATGCAAAAATTCTCAACAAAATACTAGGAAACTGAATTCCGCATCACATTAAAAATATATACACCACGATCAACTGGAATTCATTCTTAGTATGCAAGGTTGGTTCAATATCCGCAAATCAATTAACGTAATACATGAGATTAACAAAATGAAAAATAAAAATCATATGACCATATCAATAAATGCAGAAAAAGCATTTGACAAAATCCAGCAGCCATTCATGATAAAAACTCTTAGCAAAGTGGGAATAGTGGGATCATATCTCAACATAATAAAAGCCATATATGATAAGCCCACAGCAAACATCGTACTCAATGGGGAAAGGCTAAACGCTTTCCCCTAAGATCAGGAACAAAACAATGCTGGCCACTTTCACCACTTCTATTTAACATAGTTCTGGAAGTTCTGGTCACAGCAATCAGACAAGAAATGAAATAAAAGGTATCCAGGGCCGGCCGAGTGGTGCGGTGGTTAATCGCTGGCTTGGGAAGCCAGGGGCCCTGGTTGGGTCCCACATAAGAGCACCAGTGACACTGTCCTCAAAAAAAAAAAAAGGCATCCAAATTGGAAAAGAGGAAGTAAAATTGTCATTATATGCAGATGACATGATACTATATAGAGAGAATTCCAAAGACTTCACCAAAGCCTGCTAGAACTGATAAACGAATTTGGTAAGGTAGCGGGATACAAGATTAATATTCAGAAATCAGTTGCATTTCTATACACCTATAATAAACTATCAGAAGAAGAAATCAGGAAATCAATCCCTTTTACAATTGCTTCAAAAACAATAAAATATCTAGGAATCAATTGAACTAAAGAAGTAAAAGACCTGTACTCAGAAAATTATGAGACACTAAAGAATGAAATCAAAGAAGGTTCAAATAAATGGAAATAGATACCATGCTCATGGATAGGAAGAATTAATATAGTTAAAATGTCAAAACTACTTAAGGCAATATATAGATTCAGTGCAATTCCAATCAAACTACCAAGAACATTTTTCTCAGAAATAGAACATAGAATCCTAAAATTTATATGGAACCACAAAAGACTCTTAATAGCTACGGCAATCTTGAGAAATAAGAACAAAGTGGGAGGCATCACACTACCTGACATCAAAACATACTACAAGGCTACAGTAATCAAAACAGTATGGTACTGGCATAAAAACAGACACATAGACCAATGGAACAAAAAGAGAGCCCAGGAATAAACCCATCCATATACATTCATTTAATCCATGACATTGGAAGCAGAATTTACATTGGAGTAAAGATAGTCTATTTAATAAATGGTGCTGGGAAAATTGGACTGACACGTGCAAGAAAAAAAAAAAGAAAATGTACCACCTTACTTACACCATATACAAGAACAAATTCAAAATAGATTAAAGACTTAAATGTAAGACCTGAAACCATAACACTCCTAGAAGAAAACATAGGGAGTAAGTTTGCATACATTACCCTGAGTAATATTTTTACTGATATATCCCCTCGGGCAAGGAAAATAAAAGAAAAAATGAACATATGGGATTACATCAAACTTAAAAGTTTTTTCACAGTGAAGGAAATCATCAATAAAACAAAAAGGCAGCCTACTGAATGGGAGAAGATATTGGCCAATGATATATCTGATAAGGGGTTAATATTCAAAACTTATAAAACACTCATGAAACTCAACACCAAAAAACAAACAAACAACCCAATTAAAAAATGGACACAGGATATGAAGAGGCATTTCTCTAAAGATGACATACAGATGGCCAACAGGCCTATGAAAAAGTGTTCAACCTCACTAATCACCAGAGAGATGCAAATAAAAAACCCAATGAGATACCACCTCACTCAGGTCAGAAGGGCGATCATCAATAAATCAACAAACAACAAGTGCTGGTGAGGTTGTGGAGAAAAGGGAACCCTGGTGCACTGTTGGTTGGACTGCAGACTGGTGCAGCCATGATGGAAATCAGTATGGCAGTATCTCAAAAAACTGGAAATGGAACTACCGTATGACCCAGCAATTCCACTTGGGTATCTACCCAGAGGAATCCAAGATGCTAATTCGAAAAAAATATATGCACCCCTATGTTTATTGCAGCGCTATTTACAATAGCCAAGACTTGGAAAGAACTGAAATGCCCGTCAGTAGATGACTGGATTAAGAAACTGTGGTACATTTATACAATGGAATATTACTCTGTTATAAAGAAAAATGAAATCGTACCATTTGCAACGATATGGATGGACCTAGAGACTGTTAAGTGAAATATGTCAGTCGGAGAAAGACAAATGCCATATGATCTCACTTACATGTGGAATCTGAAAAACTGAACGAATGAGCAAAGTAAACAGAAACAATCTCATAGCTATAGAGGAAAACTAATGGTTGCTAGTTGGGGGGGTGGGGATGAGGGAGACGGGGAAGGGATTAGATAGCATAAATAGGTAACTACAATATTGCCACAGGGATATGAATAACAGTTCAGGGAATATAATAATGTTGTAAATATTTTGTGGGGTGTCAGGTGGTCACATGTCTTGTTAGGGAGACTACTTCATGGATGGAGTAGAGGCTTGATCACTACACTGTATACCTGAAGATGATGTTGTATAATATTGTATGCCAACTGTAATTGAATATATAGATAGTCACGGTATATGGATTATACTGTAGAAGGGAGTCCAAGGAATTGTAATAGATATGTATGATATGGGCGGAGGAGTGGGGTGGTGAATTGGGGGAGGGGGGTTGTCACTTTGAGGGGTAAAAAGTATCATAATTGCACTGTGTTGTACACCTGAAACTAATTTTTAAAAAATGTTTATTTCACAATAAAAGAATTTTTAAAAAAATGAAGCTGGAGTTGCCATGCTAGAGGAACTGCCTTGCACGTCTCTCATACCTCAAATCTTTGGAATGTTAAAAACAGGGCAAAATCACCTTTGGACTGCCTAAGCAACATTGTGCCCCAAAAAACTTTTTGCAAAGATATCAAGAAAGCTGATTTTATGACTACCAGACTGATGACCACTGGACTGAAAATTAAAAACGTTATTTCGAATTCACATCAGTATGTTATATTATCTGCCCCAATAGTAATGCCTTCCTTCTATTGGTGTAATTGTTCCCCTTCCCTTTCTCATAAATACCCATTGCCTTTGCCTCTAATCAGAACCCTATTTGGGCTTCTGCCTGAATCAGTGCTACCTGGAATAGCTATTCTTACTCATCTCAATAAGTTCTTGTTGCCTCTCACTTTGAAAGGCCCCTTTACTGTTCGGTTAACATTATCAATAGGCAAGTCCCACACAAAACTATTCCTCAAATTATTCCGCTTTCGTGGACCTCCTGTGTCCTGCTGGGATTGTGGTGATGAACCTTCCCCAGCTGCATGGGCCCTTTCTGGTCACTGTGCCCCTCCCTCTTGTTCACAGCCACCTCCTGAGAATGGGCAGAACACCATCTCCACTTGCCTCCCTTCACCTGCCCCCCACATCCCCATTCTGGCTTCTGCCCAGTCTGTCACCCCATCCAGCTGTTTGCACTCACTCTGGTGGAGGTTACTGAGGAGGCTCCAAAGGGCACTTGTCCCTCAGACATGTTCCTTCTCCTCCCTTGGGCTTCCCTCCGCCCTGTCCAGCTGCTCCCTCCCTCTCCTTCACAAGCACCTCTAAATGTCAGGGTTCTTTAGGCTGTGTCCAGGCCATTCTCTCTCTCTGAGGACCACAGCTTCAGTTTCCATCTGTTTTCTTACAACATTGACATTTCCATCTAATCCCCTAAACTCCATCAGCACCAATCTCTCCCAAGTCTTTACTTGGTGGTTCCTACAGGCACCTGAACTGAGCATATCAACCTGAACTATCCACAGGTCCACTTCTCCACTGCTCTTTGCCACCTGAGCAAATAGCTCATGATACACATGTGTCATTACCTAAGAGACAGAATCACCTTGATACTCCCTTCTCTACCATGTCCATGTCCAATCAGGTACAGAGTTCTGGGTTCTGGGACTCTCTCTTGAAAAGCACACAATCCATCCACCTCCCTCCCACTCTACCTACCCCTCCCTCATCTAAGCCACTGTCTGCCTTCTGTTATTTCTTTGTCACAGGCCAATCCCACATCACATCTTGACATCTCCCAACCCCTAGGATGCCTGGCAGATCATTTTAAAACACAATTCACAAAACTGATCATGTGTTTACATTCTTTGTGGTAGCCAACATCTAAGATGGCCCCCTACTAGGGGCAGCGCTGTGACCCAGAGTCCTGAAATTACTCAAACTTAAGCCTGCTCAGCCTGCCTCATTCATTCCTTGCCAAGAAAACCACAATAAAGCCTCCTGTCCTGAGGTCCCCTGCTCCCTCTCCTTCCTGACCCTGGTGCTTTCTGGTGTGGCCCAGTGTGGTGTGCCCCACACTGTTTCTAGTGGTCTGTGGGTAAAACAACAGCAGTCATCTCCTGATCAGTTGGCCTCCCCACACTGGAATAATAATGAAACCTACATGTTGAAACAACAGAAAGCACATCCGTCTTGTCTATCACCATCTCCCAGCACCTGACCAGTGATGATACCAAGAGGGCAGCCAGGCCTGTGTGTGTACCTGTCCAGGGTGTGGGGGTAGTAATACTGAGGACCTGGTTGTCTCTGATCGAGGAAACAGGTGTGATGACAGATTGCTCAGCCTCCTGGATGGACAACGTTTATGGTTACTTTCTCAGTGTCCATGGTGCTGCAGGTGCTGGGATGCCTTCTGAGAGTTGACATCAGATAACGAAAAAGAATAAGATAGTATTGGGCAGTGACATGTGTTAAACAGAAAATAAGGCAGAGTGAAAGGCAAGTGAGAGATGTTCCAGTAAATAGGCAGTCTGGGGGACCTCAGTGAGGTGGGCATTTGAGCAGAGACCTGGGGGAAGTTGGTATGGGGGTCACTGAGGCAAGAAAGAGCATGAGGGTGGTGTGTGTGGAGTGAATCAGGCTAGAGAGGTGACTGGGGTCCCGTGAGACATGGAAGCACCTTGGATTTCATTGTAACAGCAATGGGAAGTCACATAAAATGTTTAAGCAGGGAACGACATGATTCAAAGTATGATTTCAAGAGCTTGGAGGCTGTAATAGCTGGGACTAGGCTGGCGGCAGCTGGTGGAGAGGTGGATGTCCTAGGCCTTCGATGTCAGTGGGGACAGAGAGGAGGTAGGGTGATTCCAGGTTATTAGGATTCACAATTTGTGAAGGGATGTCTGATGAGGGGCAGAGAAGGATTGAAGTTTGTGTTAAATTTGCGTTGCCACTGGACACTGAAGGGGTTGCACAGAAAGCAGCCAGGTGTGAATGCGGAGTCCAAGAGTGGGATCAGGCTGGAGATTGGAATTAGGATGTTGATATTTTCACATCACTGAAACTGGGAACTGTCTTAAATTCACTGTGGGTCAGGTGAAGCTGGTATGTACTAAGCTTTACTGTGTACATGCATCACATGTGCAGAGCAGGTGTCAGGCTGAACCCCTCCACCCGACCCTTGACAATACTCTATGGCCTAGAGGGCACTTAGACATGAAACCTCACACCTGTGGTCACAGATAACACCTGAGGGTTTGAATTAGGCAGTCAAAGAGGCTTCAAGGATATTTTAAACAATTGATTTCACGTTTTAAAAATATATGCATGCATGTAATACATGCTAAAAACCCTTGTCTGAATAAGTCTAAAATTCTAAGGCAGTCATTGTTTGGTTATATTTTTCTTTCCTAGTGATGTACAAAATAATGCTGGTCTTAAATTCAATGAAGTGCAGTGTTGAAGCTGTGGGACTAAATGATGTCACTGAATTTGTGGGTTAGGGTCATTTCGCTCAGCAGGACCCTCCAGGGGAGGCTGAGAAGGGGCAGAGAGCACAGGCAGGCAGGGAGTGTGGCAACCTGGAAGTCAAGGGAAAGCAGCACCTTGAATAGGTGGAGATGGCATGGATGTTACCAGTTTGTCATTTTGGTCTATATTAGATGACTCCCAAATTGGTATTCCAGAATTCCCCTAAAGCTCCAACAATCTACCAAGCATTCTCCTAGAGGTCCCACAGGCACCTGAAGCTCTGCACAATGGTGCTGCAAGTTCCCCCAGACCTGCTCCACCATCACCTGGGGAACTCCCTCCTGTCCCCCACCTCCAGTCCCTCACCCACCCTCCCCTGCGGCTGCTGTCCTGCTCGGGGTCCTCATATGCTTGCCCTCCTACCGATCAGGGCAACTCCTCACTCACAAGCCTTCAGTGACTGCCCACTGCCCATTGAGACTCAGCTGGAGTATGGAGCCTCAGTGATTGCCCTCAACTTACCTTTTTTTTGAGGGCAGTGTCACTGTGGGACCCGAACCAGGGCCGCTGGCTTCCCAAGCCAGCGCTTAACCACTGTGCCACTTGGCCGGCCCAAAGCATTAGCTGTTTTATTTTATTTTATTTTTTTATTTTGAGGGCAGTGTCACTGGCTCTCATATGTGGGACCCGTACCGGGGCCACTGGCTTCCCAAGCAAGCACTTAACCACCGCGCCACTCGGCCGGCCCTCAACTTACCTTTCTAATTTACAGTGTGATTCTCCCCCACATGCCCATCCATTCCCATTTTGTCTCATTGCCTATGGTTCTTCGCAAAGTGCCCCTTCCCCTCTCCATTTGCCCAAGTCCAGCGGGCCTGCCTGGCTCTGCACACATGACAACTCCTCAAGGTAGCCCTCCTGCAGGACCACAGGAGCTCAGGACACCATGTGCCTGGCCCTGGGCTAAGCTCTATACATGCTGCATCACCTTCCTTTCTCAGTAACAGAGAAAAATGAGGAAACTGAAACTTGAAGGGGTTCAATTTTACCTAAGTTGGAGTTGGCACCCTGCCTGTGCCTGGCCCTAACCACTGGGCAGGGCTGTTTTCTGGAAACCAGGTGGCCCAGATATCAGAAGAGAAAGCGTTCAGTTTAGCCCTCCCTGTCCCCAGGATGGGGCTCTTCAGGGAACAGGCACCAGAGTGTGGTCCCCGTCAGCCATCTCCACTCTGTCCCCTCTCATATCAAGAGCATAAAAACTGCATTCCTGGTGTTTCCCCACTAGGGTTGGCCATGTGACCAAATCTGGGGACCTAGGCAGAGGCTGTTAAGGAGAGTACCATGAGGTCAGCAGAGCAGCAAGATGAGAGAGGCCAGCCTTGGCTGACCCCCTGAGCCCTGTGCAAGGCCTGCCTTCTTTCTGGGCGCTGTTCTGAGCTGCAGACCTTTGTCATGATGCACAGTCTCATTAGATGATAGCTGTACAAATAAAGGAGTTCCACGTTCTTTGATCCAGCAACCCCTTTTGTATTTTATCCCAGAGATGTGGAATGGTGGGGAGATGCTTATACAGGGTGTCTGCTGCAGCACTGTCGGGAAAGCAAACACTGGGATCAGAATTAGCCCGCAGTAGAGACAGGTACAGTGAATACTGGTATGTCACACAAGGGGCATCTCCGTAGTCTTTAGACAGCACAGAGCATGGATGTGTACAGACAGTAAAAGATCTCCAACACTTAGAGTTAAATGAAGAAACTTGGCACTGCAGCATGTGAGAGAGATCATACAGATTAAGCCCCACTCCTCACTGGGGCCTGGAGGCCCAGCAAGATGTGCTTGCTGAGTCCTCTCTGCCTGCCTCCCCTACCCTCCCCTCATCCCTCCCTCTGCTCCAGCCACTCATCCTCCTTGGGTTCCTCACACAGGCCCCACAGTTCCTGCCTCAGGACCTTTGCACTGACTGCTCCTTTGCTGGGAATGCACCTCCTTCGGCCCTTTACACAGAGGGCCCTGTGTCTCTATACTGCTGTCCACACAGAAGGGTCTTCTCTGACTCCCCAGTCAAAGACACCTCTGCATCAGTACAACACCACTTGAATTTACTTCTTTCTCAGCTCACATTTCCCTATCTAAAGACATGTTTCATTTGAGCGTTGCTCATTTTCTGTGACTGGTATCTAGTTGAAATACTTGATTAATTGGTGTAAACAAAAATGTACATAGAGGGGTGTGAACATTCCTTCACAGCCCTCAGGTGCAGGAAAGGTCACAAGCCTTTACTTCTCTACTTGGATGCCTACCTTATACCTGTAGGCAACTCAACCCCAGTCACTTAGCTTTCCCACCCCCCACAATCCTGGGGGGTAGCAGGAGGGCAAGAGTGGGCCCTGAATCATGCTGCTTGCCCCTGAAATTCCAGCAATGTCAACTTGCACAAGTGGAAGTCAGTCCAGGAATGGGGCCTGGACATCCCCTCCCTTCGCCCCTCCGACTGAGGGAACCTGGTTTCCCCAACGTCAAGCACTGACCTCTCTCCACCACTTCTAAGCCCCTCTGTGAATCCCCCTCAGACATTCAGAAACACAATGCTGTCTTCTTTCCTGAGTATGGGGAGAGGAGATACTACCCCACACATATCATAAGCCACACCATGACACACAAAGGTTTGACAATTAAGTTCGCAAATGATGTTGATAACCGTTTTTGACACCAGAGGGGATTATTCACTATGAATTTGTATCAACTGGACAAACAGTTAACCAAGTTTACTATTTGGAAGTGCTGAAAATGCTGCATGAAGAAGTCAAATGAAAACGACCTGAACTTTTCACCAACAATTCATGGCTCTTGCATCATGACAATGCACCAGCTCACACGACACTGTGTGAGGGAGTTTTTAGCCAGTAAACAAATAACTGTATTGGAACACCCTGCCTACTCACCTTATCTGGCCCCCAATGACTTCTTTCTTTACTCAAAGATAAAGGAAATATTGAAAAGAAGATATTTGGATGACATTCAGGACGTCAGGGGTAATATGAACACAGTTGTGATGACCATTCCAGAAAGAGTTCCAAAATTGCTTTGAAGAGTGGACTAGATGCTGACTTCAGTGCATAGCTTCCCAAGGGGAGTACTTCAAAGGTGACCATAGTGATATTCAGCAATGAGGTATGTAGCACTTTTTCTAGGATGTGTTCTTGAACTTAACTGTCCTACCTTCATATGTGTGTATACAGATGTCTGTGTGATGTGTACATGGTCTGCCAATTAAGCTCAGCTGGTGCCCATCCCTCCCTTGTACCAGCATCTGTGTGTCCTTGGTAGCCCCTGCTCCCCACCCTCTCCAGCTTTCCTGGTGACCCGTGGACAGCCCTGTCTCATCTATAGGCAAAACTCATCTGGCCCTCTCTTGGACAGGCCTGCTGAGAGCTGGGGACTGAAATCAGGGCTTTCTGAGGACGGCCCCCAACCTCCTCCCTGCCCGCCCCCCATTCCATTTGTCCCTCTGGATACATCTAGGCTGTCCTGTCCCTGCAGGCTATTCTCCTCCCATCATCTAGAACATTCCAAATGAAATCTGTTATGTTGTCCCCACTCACATACCAATTTGGTCTACCCATAACCTCCCTTCCTCTCCCCCCACTACCCACTTTCCATTCCTCAAAACTGCCAAGCAGCTACTTGTTGCTCCCTCTCCCTGGGACATGCTGTCTTCAGATAGCCTCATTCCCATCATTCCCTCATCTTCGCTCAAATATATCCTCCTCCAGGAAGCCTTCCTGGCTATGCTACTTTTTAAATGTACTCCAACCCCCAACACTTTCTGAGTTGGCTTCCTACTTCATTTTCTATGTGTCCTCAGCATTACTGAAAACGATCTTGTCTATTTATGTATTTGTTTCGCTTATTCAATACATTGTTAAAACAGTTTTGTTTTGTTTTGTTTTGTTTTTTTGAGGGCAGTGTCACTGGCCCTCATATGTGAGACCCGAACTGGGGCCGCTGGCTAGCCAGCGCTTAACCACTGAGCCTCTCGGCCGGCCCTAAAACATTTTTTGATTGTGGTAACATATGTAACATGAAATTTGCTATTTTAACTTAAAATTTCTTTATTGTGATAAAATATACATATTGTCGTAATACACATGTATATAGCATAAAGTTTGCTGTTTTCACCATTTTTAAGTGTATAACTCAGTGGCATTAATTACATTCACAATGGTGTGTAGACATCAAGAATATCTATTTCTAAAATTTTACATCTTCCCCAACTGAACTCTGTGTCCATTAAACACTAACTCCCATTCCCCTCCTCCTAGTCTTATGCCTCTACTTTTTGTCTCTATGAATCAGACTACTTTAGTACCTCACAGAAGTGGAATCATATAGTATTTGTCCTTTTGTGACTGGCTTATTGCACTCATCACGTCTTTAAGGTCCATCCATATCATAGCGTGTGTCAGAATTTTCTTCTGTTTTAAAGGCTGAATAATATTCCATTGTACGGATATGCCACATTTGTCTATCCATTTATTGGTCAATGGATATCTAAGTTGTTTCCACCTTTTGTCCATTGTGATATAATGCTATCATAAGCATGGGGGTATAAATATCTGAGTCTCTGCTTTCAGTACAGAGGTGGAATTGCTGGATCAGATGGTAATTCTAGGTATAATTTTTGAGAAACTGCCATACCATTTTCCATACCAGCTGTACCATTTTACATCCACCAGCAAAACAGCAGTTCCAATTTCTCTACGTCCTTACTAACACTTGTTACTCTCTCTCTTTTTTTTAATTATAACCACCCTAGTAGGTGCAAAGTGATATTTCATTATAGTTTTGATATATATGTCTCTAATGACTTGTGCTTATAGGCTATCTGTATATCTTTTTTGGGAAAAAATGTCTATTTAAAACCTTTGGCCATTTTTGAACTGAGTTGTTTGATTTTTGGTTGTTGTTGTTGAGTTTTAGGAGTTCTCTCTATATTTTGGATATTAGTCTCCTGTCAAAGATTTCCTTAAATGTCTGGCTCCCAAAAGGGCAGGAACGGAAGGTCCTGTCTCTTTAAATCCCCATTGACGACAGGCAGGAAGTCACTCAAACTTGTGGGGGTTGAAATAATAACCAGCTGAGGTGCAGTTCCTCAGCAATCAAAACACACAGACCCAATTTGGGGAGGAAAAGATTCTTATTGCCCATCCTGGCACCAGTAAGCCATGCCAGAAACATGGCCACTCTCCCCACTGGCCAGGAAGGATGGAGGCTGGTAGCCTCTCACAAAATGTCAAAATTCACTGAAATTCTCAGCTTCTCCATCAACTCTCCTCTGGAAACTGCATGTTCACCTAGATTCCAGAGTACCTATTTTCGATTCTGACAGTTCCTGCGAGCTCAATAGTTGTTTTGGTCAAGAGACTGAATCTTCCTACTTTGCCATCTCCTATGATGTCACCCTATTCTCCATATTGTATTCTTTTAGATGCCATTGTAAATGGACTTTTTTTTTTTTTTTTTTTTTTAGGGCAGTGTCACTGACCCTCATATGTGGGACCCGAACCGGGGCCGCTGGTTTCCCAAGCCAGCGCTTAACCACTGCACCACTCGGCCGGTCCAAAATGGAATTACTTTCTTAATTTCCATTTTGGACTGTTCATTGCTCATGTATAGAATGATAACTATCTTTGTGTGTTGCTCTTATACTCTGCAATTTTGCTGAATTCATTTATTAGCATTAGTAGCTTTCTTGTGGTTTCTTTGAGATTATCTATATATAGGATCATGTCATCTATGAATAAAGATAGTTTCACTTCTTCCTTTCCAATTTGGATGCCTTTTATTTCTTTTCCTCATCTAAATGCTCTGGCTACAACTCCTAACACAGTATTGAATAGCAATGGTAAAAGCAGACATCTGTCTCTTATTCCTGATCTTGGGGGAAGGCTTTCAGGCAAACAGAATTCTACTGAGGACTCGTTATGTACCAGACTCTGGGGAGACAGCACCACATAAGACAGACAAATACCCTTGCCCTAGGGAGCTTACATTCTACCAGGTTGAGAGAGAAACAAGGTAAGTAAGGAAAGGTGAGGTAGGTGGACAATGGAAAGTACTAACCAGAAAAATAAAGCAGGGAATAGCGATGAGGGAAGTGGAGAAAGGGAGAGGGGGGTGCTCTAGGTTTTAAATTGGATGTGCAGGGGAGGCCTCACTGAGAAGGTGACATTTGAATAAACTGAAGGAAGTAAAGGAGGTAGGCAGCCACAGGGAAATCTAGGGGGAGAACATTCCTGGCAGAGGTGACAGCAGTGCCAATTTGCCAAGGGGAATGTGCCTATCCTGTCCAAGGAACACAAGTGGCCAGAGTGGCAGAAGTGGTGCAAGTACAGAGGGGAGAGCTGTTTATTGCTCATCTCTGCAAACTCCCTGAGAGCGGGCACTGCCTCTGTCTGATTGACCTCTGCATCCCCAGCCTAAGAGTGACTGACACATAGTAGGCACTCAATAAATATCAATCAAATGACTGAGTAAAGTGACTTAGCTCAGTACCTGACACATAGGCCACGTGGTCACCAGGGTGGGTTTCGGATGGCTCAATTTTGCAGCTCCCCAGATGAATTTTGGGTCACTTAAAACCATAATGCTTAAAATTTCCAAATTCAACTTCTGCATCCACCCCTCCTTCATCTCCAGAGTCACACAGAGGAAAGACCTAGCCATCTGTGTGGCTAAGAAGTCTCTCAGGAGCCAGCCACATGGCTCAGGTGGTTAAGAGAAAGAGCTCTAAGCATCAGGGTCACTGATTTGATTCCCACATGGGTCAGTGAGCTGTGCCAGATGGCAACGACTTGAGAGCTGAGCTAGCTGCGCTCTCCACAACTAAGATTGAAGGACAACAACTTGGCTATTCCCCTTCCCCAATTCCCCTACACTGATCCCCTTCCCCAATTCCCCAAGAAAAATCTTAAAAAAAAAAAAAAAGAAGTCTCTCAGGATCCCATGCCCTTTTTATAAGCTCCCAGCATGGTGAATGTGGGCAGTGCACATGCTCACTCAGCATTTATTTGCACCTAGTGAGTGAAACTCCTTCAGCACAAATGAGACTCCCAGCTAACCCCAGCCCTGCACCCATAATCTGGCCTTGTGGGAAATAAATTCAGCTACTCAGTGAACATACCCCACTCCCATGAGGCTTAGGCTGGGTTCAGGCCTAGATGTCAGGAGCCCCAGAGATGGAGGGACCAGCTGTAGGCCAGGTCTCCCTGAACTGGCTCTGAATTGGGGCAGGGTACAAAGGGTATGGGTGCCAGAGTTGAGGCAGGTCCTGCAGTCCCCATCCCCCCAGCCCTGATTGGGAAGCTTTGGGGTCTGCTTGGACTTTCCCTGGCTCTTCTGCCTGGCTAAGGTCTCTATCAAGTGTCCTCTGTCCTCTGTATCAGGGGCAAGGCCTTGCTCAAGTGTCTTGAGGGCTGTAGCTGCCCATGTCATAGGGAATGGCATCCCTAGTCATAAAAGTCATAAAAACCAGGAATTGTGCATTCTCTCTGTTCAAATCCTTCCAACCGTCTCAACAGAGTTGCTCTTCTCCCTCTTTCATCCTTTTGGGTTGTTAGTGATAGATATCAAATGTCATCTCCTTCAAGAGGCCTTCCCTGACTACCTCTCCCATTTAAATTAACCCTCTGCTAAATTACCCCTCTGCTCAAAGCTTCCAGTTGTTTTGCTTTCTACCACTTCTTGGCTGTTGTAAATATCAATATCAGCTGGTTGTTTGTTTTCCAATGCCTGCCTCCCTCACTGCAATCCAAGTCACATGAGCGGGGAATCCATCAGTTTTACTCATCTCTGAATCTCCAGTGCCTAGGATGCATGTCTGCATACACCTGGCACTTAAAAAGTGTTGGGCCAGCCGAGTGGCACAGTGGTTAAGCGCTGGCCTGGGAAGCCACTGGCCCTGGTTCAGATCCCACATATGAGGGCCAGTGACACTGCCCCCCCCCAAAAAAAAAAGAAAAGAAAAAAAAAGCGTTTGTGAATAAAGAATAAACCCAGAGGGACTTACAGTAAAATGGCGGAATAGACAGACCTGTGTTAACTACCTCCCAGGATCACACCAAAATTACAAACAATTTATACAACATTCAACCTGGAAGGTCCCCGGAACTCTAGATGAACAGAACCACTAACTAAACGAAGAACTTATAGAGGAGGCCACGTCAAGTCTGGTAGGAGGGGCGGAGACGAGAGAGGGTGAACCACATGAGGGAAGCCCCAGCTGTGGGGAGGCTTCTCTGGTTGGGGGAGAGACCCTCCGGCCCCACACCGAGCTCACCAGCCCAGAGTTCCTTTGCCAGGAAGAGGAGTTCCAAGATAGCTGGCAGCAAATTAGTGAGGACTCTCTTTGCTCAGCTCGATTAGGCTGAGAGCGGTTAGAGAATCAGTGGGGCCGGTGCCCGGGCTTGCTCGCCGGTGAGCACTTACCTGGTTCCTGGTGGAAGGAGTGGCTGTGTGAGCTGGGTCCAGGAGCCTGCGCGGGGATGGACTGAACTGAGCACCTTTGTTACAAAAGCTGGAGGTTTTTGGACTATTGTTCCCCTGGTGCGAAACTTGCACGCGAGTGCTGTACAGGAGGGCACCATTTTGTCAGGGTTGGGCCCTCCCAGAGAGGGTCAGGTCCGGGACCTCACTGGTCTAGTGGAATTGGCACAGAAGTACACGTGAGTGCGGCCTTGGATGCCCATCCTCCGCCCAGCTTATACTGCGTTGCCAGGGAAACGCTGGGGTGGGGGCTCTCCAGCTACAACAGGCTGCTCACTGAGACGCGGGAGTGCATGAGCCGCCTCGGGTCCCCCACTTTCTGCACTGCGCTTGCAGAGTTATCAGGCTGGTGATTGGTTGTCCGGCTGCTCAGCCTGATCTGTGAGCAGCTGATTGGGACAGGCTGAGACTGGGAGTTTCCCTGGGAATGTTGGGCTGTGAGCTGTGTGCCTGTGTGATCCAGCCAGGGCTCTCCTGGTCATCTATCTAATACATCAAAGCAAACCCAGAGTGACAGCCAGAATGAGAAAACAAAGAAACATCTCACAAGTAAAAGATCAGAAGAAACCTCTAGAAATGGAACTACATGAAACAGAGGGTTCCAACCTTTCAGAGACAGTTTAGAACACTGGTGATAAGAATGTTTAACAAACTTAGTGAGGACATAAGGAAGGATAGAGAAATCATAAAAAACAACCAGTTAGAACTAAAGAATACAATATTTGAAATGAAGAACACACTCGAAGGCATCACCAATAGAGTAGATGAAGCAGAGGAGCGGATCAGCGATTTGAAAGACAAAATAGCAGAAATCACCCAGTTGGCACAACAAAAAGACCAAAGAATAAAAAACAATGAAAATAGTTTAAGAGCGCTATGGGACAAGATGAAGCGCAACCACATTGGCCCATAGGAATACCAGAAGGAGACGAGAAGAAGGAAGGGGTCGAGAATGTATTTAAAAAAATAATGACTGAAAACTTCCCTACCCTGGTGAAGGAAATCAACATACATGCCCAAGAAGTGCAGAGGCTTCCAAACAAGCTGAACCCAAACAGGTCCACACCAAGACACATCATAGTTAACATGACAAAGGTTAAAGACAGAGACAGAATCCTAAAAGCAGCAAGAGAAAGACAGCAGGTTACATACAAATGAACTCCTATTAGACTAACAGCTGACTTGTCTACAGAAACTCTGCAGGCCAGAAGGGAGTGGCAGAAGCTATTCAAAGTGACACAAAATAAAGGCCTACAACCAAGATTGCTCTACCCAGTACGGCTATCACTTGAAATTGAAGGAGAAATAAAGAGCTTCTCAGAAAAGAATAAGCTTAAGGAGTTTATTAGCACCAAGCCAACATTGCAAGAAATGTTAAAAGGGCTTTTTTAAACAAAAGAAAGGGGTAAACAAGTTAACCCAGAGAGACCAGGAACACAAATAACAAAATGGCAATATATATGCACCTATCAATAATCGTTTTAAATGTGAATGGGCTAAATGCTCCAATCAAAGTTAGAGAGTGGCTGAGTGGATAAGAAAATAGGACCCATGTATATGCTGTTTACAGATGGAATAAGATATTTCACGCAAATGGGAATGAGAAAAAAAAAGCTGGAGTAGCAGTACCTATTTTGGACAAAATAGACTTTAAAATGACTACAATAAAAGACAAAGAAGGGTACTATAACCCTAATAAACATCTATGCACCCAACATAGGAACTCTGAATTACATACAACAGATTTTGACAGACATAAAGACAGAGATCAACAGTAACACTATCATAGTAGGGGACTTCAACACCCCATTATCACCAATGGACAGACCCTTTAGACAGAAAATCAACACAGAAAGAGTGGCCTTAAATGACACTTTAGACCAGCTGGACTTCGTCGATATTTTTAGAGCATTTCATCCTGAAACAACAGAATATACATTCTTTTCAAGTGCACATGGGACATTTTCCAAGATAGACCACACGTTAGGCCACAAAACAAGTCTCAGTTAATTTAAGAAGATTGAAATCTAATCAAGCAGATATAAAGGAAAAACTGATGGTTGCTGGCTGGCAGGGAGTGGGGGATGAGAGAGAGGGGGAAGGTTTTGGACAGCGTAGGTGGGTGACTACAATGTTGCTGCAGGGATATGGGGAGCAGTTCTGGGAATGTAATAGATAATGTTGTGAAGAGACTATTATGTTAAGTGAAGTAAGTCAGTCAGAGAAAGACAAATACCATATGATCTCACTTATATGTGGAATCTGAAAAATTGAATGAATGAGCAAAGTAAACAGACTCATAGATATAGAGGAAAAACTGAGGGTTGCTAGTTGGGAGTGGGGAGGGGATAAGGGAGAAGGGGAAGGGATTAGATAGCATAAATAGGCAACTACAATATTGCCACAGGGATATGAAATACAGTTCAGGGAATATAATAATGTAAAAATTTTGTGGCGTGTCAGATAGTCACATATCTTATTAGGGAGACCACTTCATGGATGGAGTAGATGCTTGATCACTGCAGTGTACACCTGAAGCTGATGTTGTATAATATTGTATGCCAACTGTAACTGAATATATAGATAGTCATGGGATGTGGAGTATACTGTGGAAGGGAGTCAAAGGAATTGTAATAGATATATATAATATCGGGGGGGAGTGGGGTGACAAACTGGGGGAATGGGGTTGTCACTTTGAGGGGTAAAAAGTATAACTATTGCATTATGTTGTACACCTGAAACTATTTTTTTTTTTAAAAATGTTTATTTCACAATAAAAGATTAAAAAAAAAAAGAATAAACCCAGAGCTCACTTCTCTGTCAAATTCCAGCTAAATCTTTGCTCAGATCCACCCCTCTGTCCTCAGCCTCTGAGTGAGGCTGGGGTCTGTTTGCCCTGTCTGTACCTGGCCTAGACTTGGAGCTCAGTGTCTCAGAGTCCCTTACCCCTGGGGGGTTAGGAGTCTTCCTGGTCCCACTTTTGTCCCTAGTTCCTGCAGCTGAACCCAGAATGTCAGGCTCAGCAATCCTCTTGGCTTATGCTCCTGGTTTGTGCGCCCCCACCCAGGCAGTCTTTATTTGGCTGCCTGGCTTGGCACTCCTGCTCAGCCAGGCCTGCCAATGCCCTGGGTCTGTCCTGTCTGCTTGCTAGTGCCTGCCTGGCCTGGTTTCCTCCCAAATGCACAACCCTCAACCCTGACCAGGCCATTCAGCTCAGTGAGGCCTCCTGTTTGCATGTCACCTCCTAGGGAGGTAATACTCCCAACCTACCACTACCCCTTGATACCACAGGATGGAATCAACATAGTTCGTACAACTTTTAACTATCTTGTAATAGTGCAATTATGTTGCATTGTTTTTTTTGTGTGTGTATGTGTTTAGAGTTAATGTGTTATCTGTAAACATTTCAAAGCTATCTTTTTTTTCAAAGCTATCTCGGCTTTTCTTTATTTTTCAATTTCCTCTGGAACAGCATCAATGATATCAGGTAAACACATAAGTGTGATAGTGGGGACAACTGTTGACAATGGCACATGTTTTGAAAGAAGCTCAATATGCCTGTTAACAGGGGACTGGTTAATTAAATTAGGATATATTTACACAATGGGATTACTGTTCTGCTCAAAACACTAAAAGCATAAAGGAACTCTATTGTATGTACATGGCACATGTGCATGGAGCATAGTTGGAAGGATCCGAAAGACACTGGTGACACTGGCCGCCTCTAAGGAGGAGACATGGGGTGTCTGGGGACAGGTGGGACTAGGCTTACAAGGCAGGGTTTTGAACACACTTTTGAATTTTGAACCATGGGAATACTTTACCTGCTCAAAACCAAACTAAATTAAAAGCTCAAGGCAATTGACAGTACCTGACACAGTAGAAAGTTTTGGCCGATCTGCCTTCCTCAGCTCAAGGAGACCCGGACACGCCTCAGCAGCCTCCCTATGTGACCCCTAGTGGGAGCTCCAGGAAGCCTGTGTGTGACTCTGGAGAGGTGGGGAGGTGGATGTTTCACCAAAGAGCCTGGGGCCAGCTGGCACCTCCTCTAGTCTCAGTCAGGTAGCCATGGCTATAGGAAAGCTGAGAGAGGTCCACCTTCATCATGGCACCTTTTTCAAGGCCTGCTATAGGATGAATAGTGTCTCTGAAAATCAATATTTTTGAATATTTGAAATCCTAACTCCTAGCACCTCAGAATGTGACCTTATTTGGAAATAGGGTCACTGCAGCTGTAACTAAGATGCAGTCTTGCTGGAACAGTGTGGGTGCCTAATTCAGTATGACTCCTGTCTTTAATAAAAAGGGGAAATTTGGAATACACACACGTACAGGCAGAACACCATGTGAAGATGAAGGCAGAGACTGAGGTGGTAAGTCTATAAGCCAAGGAACATCAAAGATTGCCAATAAACCACCAGAAGCTAGGAGAGAAGCATGGAACTGATTCTCTTTTACAGACCTCAGAAGGAACCAACACTTGATCTTGAACCCAATACCTTGATCTTGACTTCCAGACCCCAAACTGCAAGAAAATAAACTTCTATTGTTTAAGCCACCAGCCTGTGGTGGCACTTTGTTCTAGCAGCCCTAGGACACAAATACATAGAATTTCTAGGGAATCTGGCAAACTGTGATTTCTGCCTCACTGACTGAATTAGAATCACCTGAACCCTCAATTAAGTCTAGATCTCACTGTCCCAGGTTTCCAAGGTTGTCTTTGATCTCTAAGAGAGCCCACACCAACCTGCTACTTACTGTTGTAAGTCATGTCCTTGGAGGCTACAGTAGGCAGGACCTTGGACATCCCAGAAGACGAACAAGAAAGGCCTTGCTGCAAATCTTGACCTCGGCTAAAGGAGCTTCCAACCTGAGGAGTGACACAGTGCTTGAACCAGATGGTCTCCAGACCTACAGCCCCCATCCCCGTGGGTAGCTGAGAATAGCTGGCATTTATTTACTGAGGGCTCATCATGTGGCCAACACTTGCAACACCACCCTTTTCCCATCCTCTCTTCCCTCCCTGACTTGGTGCTAGCTGCCCTGCCTAACCTTTCTGTTGCTAGAACACACCAACCATATTCTGCCTCAGGGCCTTTGCCTTTACTGCCTCCTGGTCTGAAAAAAGTTCTCCCACACCCAGCTGTGGATGGGAGGGTTCCCTCCCTTCAGATCTGAGTTCAAAGGTCACCTCTTCAGAGCTGCCTTCCCACCCACCCCATTTAAAATAGGTTCTTTCCCCCTACCCCAACATGATCTCACTTTGTTTTCTTTGCAATTACCCACTATCTGATTTATCGTTTTAAAAAGCAAATTTATGGCCTATTTCCCTTAGAATGTAAGAGCTTACAGGGAGGGTTCTTTCAACTATGCAGCACATGCACTCATCAAAGCGCCTGGACGTCCTTAACATTGAATGACTTTTCATTTTGCAGAGGTGGGAAGCAAAATACAGATTCAGCGAGGTGTCCAAAGTCAGATAGCCAGGAAGGGCCTTAGTTGGGATTCCAGCCTAAGATTCCTTGACTCCAAAGCTTGAGCCCTTCCAGCCACATTCTTGCTACACTCTGCATGGACAGGAATCTGGGTATCACCCAGGCAAGGGTTAGCAGGGACCGGCCTCCTCATCCCCAGCTCGGCGGGGATGCGCGGTCGGGCGAAAGAGTAAGAGTGCACAAGGAATGGAGGGACAGAAGGATGGCTAGGTGGGTGATAAAGCAAATATAGTGACAGGAAAGCAGGGCGGAGAGCTTGCAAAAGGGCCTTGCGAGGGGTCCGCTTCCGGCCCTGCGCGCATTGCGACCCCTCGTACCCCACCACTGCCCCTCGCGCACCCACCGGCCCAGCACTCCTGGGCTTGCTCCGAAGCTTGGGGACCGCGGTTTCGGATTCAACGCACTGCCTTCTGTTTACGTCGCCATGGCAACTATTCTCCTGACGGTGGGGGCCATGACGTCACAAAGACCGCGGAGGCAGGGCCGCGTGGGGGTGGAGCCTATAGGCCGCAGGGTCGGAAGATGGGAGGCCCAGAATCTTGCTGCTTCAGTTCCCGGGGCTCCGCCAGGACAGTGCCTGGCCCAGGATGGGGTCTGGTGAACAGGAGTTTCCTTTCTCAGTAAGTCATATTCCGCTCTCCTACTCTTTCTTTCATTCGCTGATTCACTGTTTTAACGTGCTCCTCCAGATGCATATGATTCTTTCTGCGGAGCGGACTTCACTTTCTCGAGGGACGGTTCTTTTTGTTTGTTTGTTTGTTTGTTTGTTTTGTTTTGTTTTTTTGAGGGCAGTGTCACTGGCCCTCATATGTGGGACCCGAACCGGGGCCACTGGCGTCCCAAGCCAGCGCTTAACCACCACACCACTCGGCCAGCCTTCCAGGGACAGTTCTTAAAGTGCACTCCTAGGACTTGCAGCTTCCGAAATGCTGGGAACTCATTAGAAAAGCCAATGTTCTACCCGCTCCTGAAGCAGAAGTTCTGGGAGATGGCGCCAGCATGCAGTCTGCCTTGAAGCAAGCCCTCTTGGTGATTCCCAAGCTGGCTAAGTTTGGAGAACCACTGCTCCAGAGTGTGCATGAGACAAAGAATAAAGACACAGTGACAAGTTCTGTCAATTAACAGAAGGTAGGGGATGAGGTGATGAAGAGCTGGGATCCAGTTTAGATCGCCCAGATTCACTAGCTTTTATGGCTACAAAACCAGGGTCTGCCCTCTTCCCCAAAACTCAGGGCCCATGTTCCCACAAAGTAGCGGGAGACCTCACTTTGAGTTGGGACCATAGACACCAGATTTTCCCATGCATCTAGGGGATCTATAGACTGACAAAGTCTGTTTGGAGCTGGGGACACAGTCAGGGCTCTGTCTGTTCAAGGACATTTAGGAGTCTCTGGGGCAGTCTGCAGGCCAGTAATGTGCCATTGAGAATGTCAGCAACTGCTAGCTCTGCCCAAGGCAGGTGTAATGAGTACGGTGACCAGTCCCAAGGCAGGAACTCTGGTAGAGCCAGGGGTGGGAGTGTGGTTAGGTTCCTGAAGGTGGAAGAAGCAGGGAAGCCTGAATCACCACTGGAGGACAGTGTCCCACCTGTGGTATTCATAGTAGGCTTTGTACAGGGAGGAAAGAAGTTTTATTATGTTAAGCCACATATATGATTTGTGCATGTGTAAGCACATGCATCTGTGTGCATATGTGTGTGAGGGAGTCATCCAACATTAAGTACCCTGAACAGACAAGTGGCTCCCCTAACCCCCAGGATAGAGGCTCTTTATATTGTCACTCAAAGTCCTAAGTGATCTAGCCCCTGTTTGTCTCTACAGCCTTACCTCCCTACTAACTGTCACAGACTAGAAAAACAGAAAGCTGTGTATTGGAGTTAGGTTTCAGCAAACATTGTTAACTAATGACTGAGATAGGAAAACAAACAGTTTTGAAATGGTTTATCTCAAGCACCAGGAGTTCTGAGACTTTTAGGAATCTAGAAAAGAGGTGACCCAAAGAGAGAAAAGCTAGCAAGAATATTTCTAATTCATTGTTATCAACAGGAAGTTTACGGACCATTGTGAATTTTCCGTGAACCCTTAGAGAGTGTTTCTACATGCCAGATACTGCACAAGGGAGTCACTGCGAGGTTAACAAATGTGCCTAGCAGAGCCAGTGATGCCAGAGACAGGATTCACAGGCAAGGGAATTCATCTTTGGTCTTAACCAGACACACACTGCTTCTCACCAGGAATTGTTCTATAATTTTATGCAATTATCCAAAAAAATTATGCATACATTTTGAAAAAAGCCCAAGAATTCCAAAGGTATTCTACATAATAAGACAAGTTCTCTGGTCATAGTATGTGTTTTTATCTTTGTTTTGGCTATAAGTTATTTAGAAGGTTACAAAGAAAACCATCTAGAAAATGTGGCCTGCTTTGGAACTTTTAATCTTAGCATAACAACTCTAACTAGCAACACAATGTGCAGATTAAAAAGCTAATTTTTAGGGCCGGCCGAGTGGCGTGGTGGTTAAGTGCTGGCTTGGGAAGCCAGCGGCCCCAGTTCAGGTCCCACATATGAGGGCCAGTGACACTGCCCTCAAAAAAAAGCTCATTTTTAAGCATAAGATGACTTGATGGAGGCATGGATAGATGAGTAGCTTTGTGATGTGCTAATTGTAGAATCCAGGTCATGCAGATGTGGGTATTCAGTACAAAATTCTTTCAATATTTCTGTATGCTTGAAGTTTGAAGATTTTCATAATAAAATGTTTTGGGGAAAAGCTGAGGACCTTCTTAAAGAGGAAATTTGTATTTATGATTTCGTATTTCCCTCCTTGAAGAAAGTGCATCAGTCAGGGTTCTTGGGAACAGACAACAGAAATCAGCTACATCCAGGTAAAGGGGGAACAAATATGGTGGCTCCTGGAATCTACAGGGGGATGAGGAGCCAGGCTAGGGGATGGTGTGGCCAGGAGGGGAGCCCAAAGTCAGCTGCAGGAGTGTCCTGGTGGAGATACTGAGGCTGTGAGTCCAGGTCTGGCTGTGTGATTCTGACCTGTAGAACCTGGGTCACCTGCCTGCACCTTATGTCTCATAGTCAAACGTCTGAGTCCCTTCCTCTGCCCTGGCTGCAAGGGAGGTGGGGAATAGAGCATCTACAGTGGGGGTGGGGAGTCCTTCAAACCCAAGAAGGGTATTCAGAGGTATAAGTGATCTACCAGCAGGACAAGCAGCTTGTGTCTGTTCTCCACGACACTGACACCGGGTCTCAGGTCACTCCTGTAGCACTGACTCTATGCTGTCGTTTTTACTCCCCACCTCTTTTTGAAATGTCCTTTATACTGAAGGCAGTTTTTTCTCAAAATTTAGTTCAAGGGTCACATCCCTGGGAAGCATCCTGGAACAGATCCATGTGGTCACAGCCTGCCTCCTCCAGGTCTGTTGCCCACATCTCCCAGGTACCCTGTCTCTGGTGGCTGAGCAGGTCCAGCAGGTGGTAGATTGGAGGGTGGGAGATGTCTGTAAGCCAGGGCATCTGTCCCCTCCCTCTGCTTTCCTGGCTGCGGCTCCTTCAGCTATGACTGTACTGGGTGGGCCTGTCGCAGTTCCAGCCCTGGCTTCTGGACTCTGAAACACCACCTCCTCCCTCAGCCTGCAGCCCTCTTGCAAATTTCTTTTTTTTTTTTTTTTTTAGGGCAGTGTCACTGGCCCTCATATGTGGGACCTGAACCAGGGTTGCTGGCTTTTGAAGCCAGCACTTAACCACCGCGCCACTCAGCCAGCCCCCTCTTGCAAATTTCTGATGGCCTCACCATTCCCGTTTCAGCATTTATCAAGTATATAACCAATTCTCTGTATTAAACTCCCTCTCTTTGAAAATCCTCCAGGACTACTGTTTTCCAAACTGAAGCCTGACTAATACCCATAAGACAAGCAAGAGAGCATGGTGGCCAAGAGGATGGGTGATGGCATCAGTCCCAGCTGGGTCCAAATTCTAGCTCTGCCCCTCACTGGCTGTGTGACTCTGGACAAGTTACTAAGTGCTCTGGGCCTCGGTTTCCTCATTTGTAAAGTGGGAATACTAATAATGATTTGGGAGTGATATTGTGTGGTTAACATGGAGCCTGACACCTACTTGGGCCTCAGTGCTTGTCTGCTAATATTGTATTATGGTCTGAGGAGTGTGTTTGACTGAGGAAGTCCATCTGTAGGCCTGGTATGGTGCAGACTTGCCCACAAGGCATCCAGACTGGCTGCAATGATCTCTGTGAGGAAGCTGAGGGTCAGACACATTAAGCCATTTGCCCAAGGCCACTTAGCCTACAAGTTGCAGAATTGGGATTCAAACCCACACAGTCTGACACCACAGCCCAGACTGTTAACCACCCCATTCCACACAAATCCCTTCTTCCCTCCCCCCACTCTATGCCCATCCCACTGGCCTGGGGAAAAGCAGTGCTCTATTGGTCTGTGGGGCCTGGGACTGGAAATGGACTCTGTTAATTGTTCAGCCAGCAGCGTCCCTCCCCAACCCCATCTGTGCCTTTTGGCCTTGGGTCATCTGACATTTGGGCCCATATAAGTCAAGCTTACTTTAGAAGCTCTCCCAGGTGTGAGCAGCTCATCACAGTATATAGACCTGGACAGTTTTTAATTTTTTATTGAGATATAATCAACATATAACATTTTATTAGTTCCAGGTGTACAACATAATGATTCTATATTTGTATATATTGTGAAATGATCATCACAACAAGTCTAGTTAACATCCATCACCACACACAATTACAAAATTTAGTTTTCTTGAGAACTTTTGAAATATACTCTCTTAGCAACTATCAAATATGCAATATAATATTGTTAACTATACGTGCCATCCTGTACATTACATCCCCATGACTTATTTATTTTATAACTGGAAGTTTGTACCTTTTAAATCTCTTCATTTTGCTCTACTCCCACCTCCCATAACTGGCTACCACCAATGTGTTCTTTGTATCTATGAGTCTTATCTTTTTTTTAAATTTAGATTTCACATATAAGTGAGATCATACAGTATTTGTCTTTCTTTTCTCTGACTTTTTTCAGTTAGCACAGTGTCCTCAGGTCCATCCATGTTGTCACAAATGGCAAGATTTCCTTCTTTCTTATGGCTGAATAATATTCCATTGTATATATATCTCACGTTTTCTTTGTCCATTAAACCATTGATGGACACAGATTGTTTCAATATCTTGGTTTGTAAATAATGCTGCAATGAACATGGGAATGCAGATAGCTTTTTGAGTTAGTGTTTCATTTACTTTGGATATACACCCAGAAGTGGTAATTCTATTTTAAATTTTTTGAGGACCCTTCATGTTGTTTTCCACCAATTTACATTCCCACCAACAGTGCATGAGGGCTGCTTTTTTCCACATCCTCGCCAACTCTTGTAATCACTTGTCTTGATAGAATGATAGCCATTCTGATACGTGTGAAGTGTATCTTGTTATGGTTTTAAAATTATGGCTTTTTTGGGGGGGTGGGAGGGTATCAAGCATACCCGCTGCTTCCACTTTACCAACTACATGTGGCTGTTAGTCCCTTATGAGCTGTGGTTTGCAGTACCTCTGTCTGCCATGTGTTAGGGGAAGCCACCAAGTCCTGAAAGTGAGTGTGAAACTCACTTTCCCATTCCCCTCTCAGGGCCTCCTTCCCACCCCAGTGTCCTCATCTTCCCTTATGGTGCTCTGAACTAGCATGGTTTTTATCTCATGGTCATCAGACTGCTTTCCTGCCAGCTCAGATAGGCAGATAATTTGATTGGAGTCTGGGGAGCAAATGGGGACCTTCACATCCACATTTGACTATAGTACAAGAGAAGCAGTGTTAAGTGGGATCATAAGGAAGGTCTTGGGTCCCAGAGTAAGTTTCAGTTGGCTCGAATCATCAGGGAAAGCATTCTGGGGAGGCATCGTCTGGACTGGGTTAAATGCTGCATACGATCTAAATAGCAGATAGGACCATGGGTAAGGGAATTGGAGGAGCACAGAAGACTGTGAGCCTGGATCCAGGGAGTGGGAGTAACCCTGTGAGGCTAGGGCATAGGGTGTGTAGTGACAAAAGCAGTGGTGGTAAGGGGCTGGCATGTAGGGACACCAGGAAAAGGTAGGCAGGTACCCCCATTTCACAGAGGGCTAGAATATTGTTCCAGAGACATGAGGGGCAGTGGTGGTGGTGATCTTTCATCACTCCCCATGGAGCACAAAGGCAAAGCCATAGCCAGATTTGCTTTTATCTTTAGCTTTGTGGAGAGGATGAGTTGGGAGAGGCACTAGAAAGCCATTTCTATGCAAGAGATAATATTGACTTAGATTAGGTGGAGGAAGTTAGGATGGAGAGAGGCTGCTACAAGCAACATTTGGGGGACTGGCTGTGGGGGTGAGGGGAGGTGACTGGACACAGGTAGCCTGAGTGCATTTGCTGATATGAAGAATGCGGGGAAGTGCATGCTCAGGCCTGCTTTCTAGAGAGAAGCTGCTAGGAGGAGAGTGGCTTCACTGAGGCCTTACTTCTTTAGGCCACATCCAGCCAACAGGAACTCCTTCCATGGTTGAGCTGTACACCACGGGGTCTGCCTATTTAACCTCTCTTTCTTTTCTCTTCCCCTTCACAGATGTTGCACCTGCAGCAGGGCACAAGGCTCTCCCCATCTACTTTTGCTCCCCCTGCCCTTTATCTGAACAGGCATTTCTCCCAATAAATCTCTTGTACATCTGTCTCTGTCTCGGTATCTGCTTCCTTGAGGATCTGCACTGGCATGGAGAGTGACAGTGGGAAAAGAAGGAGGTGGGTTGTAGATGGGCTGCATGTGAGGTGCCTGCAGGACATTCTTGGAGCAGGTGTGAAGATACAGAGAGAAGGTGAGCTTGCCATGGGGAATGTCTGGAGTGGGAAGAGAGAACAGCCTGGGGGGAGAGGAGTCTCACAGGAAAAAGGGAAAGAAGGGACAAAGAGGTGGGAAGAAAACCAGCAAGTATTTTCTTTCTTTCTTTATTTTTTTTTGAGGGCAGTGTCACTGGCCCTCATATGTGGGACCCGAACCGGGGCTTCTGGCTTTCCAAGCCAGTGCTTAACCACCACGCCACTCGGCTGGCCTAGGTAGCTGTGGCTTGTTTTTGTTTTTTTTGTTTTTTTGAGGGCAGTGTCACTGGCCCTCACATGTGGGATCCGAACCAAGGCCGCTGGTGTCCCAAGCCAGCTCTTAACCACCACACCACTCGGCCGGCCCAACAAATTTGTTCTTTAGAAAGTCACAGGAACAGAGAGTTTAATGAAGAAAGTGGGTTCCAGGACAATTCAATGGTGGAAAAGAATGGTCTTTTCAACAAATGGTGCTAGAACAATTGGATATCTACTTGCAGAAATATGAAGTTGGGCTTCATCTTGTATCATACACAAGAATGAACTTAAAATGATTCATAGACCTAAATGGAAGAGCTAAAACGCTTAGAAGAAAACATCTTGAGTTAAATGATGCTCTGACATCAAAAGCACAAGTGATAAATGGGGGAAAAAAAGGTAGATTAGGCTCCCATCAAATTTAAAAAGAGGGGTGGCCAGTTAGCTCAGTTGGTAAGAGTGCAAGCTCTGAACATCAGGGCTACCGGTTCGATTCCTACATGGGCCAGTAAGCTGTGCCCTCTACAGCTGAGATTGTGAACAACTGCTCGACCTGGAGCTGGGCTGCCCTGAATGGCCGGCAGATGGCTTGAGCTGCCGTGAAACTACCATGGACTGCCGGGAGGTGCTGCCAGTAGTAAGCATGAGTGGCCAGCAGTCAATGTGAGTGGCCAGCAGCCAGCATGAGCGGCTGGCAGCTGACGAGAGCGGTTGTGAGCCACTGTGAGCTGCTGTCCAATGGCCAGTGACCGACTGCCTCAGCTGGGAAGAGCGCAATGATCATAATACCACCATGGGCCAGTGAAGTGGTGTCCTCCACAACAAGACTGAGAACAACGAACGGCTTGGACAGGGGTGGGGTGTGGGGTGTGGGGATGGGGGGCAGGAAGAAAAAAGAATGGGAGAAAATATTTGCAAGGCAAATAGTAAGGGACTTTTATCTGGAATATATAATGAACTCCCACAACTCATTAATTAAAAGGCAAATAATCTAATTTGGCAAAGAAGTTCAATAGATGATTTTCCAAAGAAGACATACAAGTGGTCAATAAGCACATGAAAGATGCTCAACATCACTAATCTTTAGGGAAATGAAATCAAAACCACAATGAGGTATCACTTCATACCCACTAGGATGGCTATAATGAAAAAGACTGATAACTAGTGTTGGTAAGGATGTAGAGAAATTGGAACCCTCATATACTACTGGTGAGAATGTAAAATGGTGCAGTCACTTCGGAAAACAGTTTGGCAGTCCCTCAGTAAGTTAAACATAGAGTTATCATATGACCCAGCAATTCTACTCCTAGGTATGTATCTAAGAAAGATGAAAACATATATCCACACAAAAACTTGTACATGGATATTCATAGCAGCATTTGTTAACAATAGCCAAGAAGTGGAAACAATTGAAATTTCCATCAACTGATGAATGGATAAACAAACTCTGGTATGCTCATACAATGGAATATTATTTGGCAATAAAAATAAATGAAGTACTGATAAATACTATAACATAGATGAACCTTGAAAACATTATGCTAAGTGAATAAAACAGACACAAAAGACCACATATTCTTTGATTTCTCATTTGCAATGTTCAGAGTAGGCAAATCCACAGAGACATAAAATAGATTAGTGATTGCCCAGGTGTGGGGGCGGGGTGGTGTTTGGGAAAACTTGTTGTGACAGCTAATAGATATGTAGGTTTTTCTTTTGGGTGATGAAAATTTCTAAAATAGATTATGGTTATGGTTACACAACTCTGAGTGTACTAAATACACTTTAAGTGGGTGAAATTTTTGGTATATGAATTATATCAATATATGTGCTAAAAGAAGAAATGCTCTCCAAAAGCTAAGAGATTAAAAAATATGTATTGGATTTGACGAATAGGAGATGGCAGTTGGTTGACAGAAGTCTCAGGAAGCATTGGGGGTGGGGGGAGTGTGGGTGAGTGATGAGAAAGAGGACACAAAAGGGTCTTGGCCAAGGCCCTATCTTGCCTCCTTAAGCAGGACTAGCACAGAACCCCAGTGGGACTGGAAGATATAACCAAGTTTTTCCCTGTAGCTCTAGTGGAGACTAAGTCATCGAAGCTAGACCCAATGCTACAGCTCAAGAATCAGATGGTAAGACTTGGGTGGTGCAGCACACTGGTGGGAAAGTTGCATTAGCCTTTGTCTGGATTGGAGACAGTGTTCTAGTGCCTGGGTTCCATGGGCTTGGGGTGGGGTAGGGTGGGGTGGGGTGTCCCATGTGGTTACAGGCCTGTGGTCAGCCAGAAGGAGGGGCTGAGACTAGACCATGCAGAGAAGTAATGAAATAGATGAGAGGGAGGGAGGGAGGGAGGGAGGGAGCGAGAGAGAGTGGAGGGATGAGTGGATGGGTGGAGAGAAAGTGTATGGGGTATGATAAAAATAGTGCTGCTGAGTGCCATCCAACGGAAAGGCAGGGATCTTCAATATAGGAAGCAGTGCATCGAATCTTAGTAACTGTGTGACAAGTTTCAACTTGTTAGGTGCCATCAGTCGGGTGTGAGCTACGGTTGAGAGAAGGTGCGGTTGAGAGAAGATGTGTTTTATTTATTTATTTATTTTATTTTTTATTAGTTTCAGGTGTACAAAACAATGCAATGGTTATCCTTTTCACCCCTTACAAAGTGACAACCCCCCTCCCCCCAACCCCCGATATCATACATACCTATTACACTTCCATTGACTGCATTACCACACTATACTCCACATCCCATGACTATATATGTGTTAAATTATAGTTGACATATAATATCATTCAGCAGCAGCTTCAGATGTACAGTGCAGAGGTCAGGCTTCTACACTGTCCATGAAGTGGTCTTCCTAGCAAGAAATGAGTCCATCTGGTCCCCTAAAAATATTTACAACATTATTGATTGTATTCCCCAAACTGTCTTTGAGAGAAGGTGCATTTTAAAGTGTGGCATAAATCATGGATCATGAACAACGCATTAATAATGGGCAAACTGTTTCATCCTTTATCATGACAACGCTCTGTGTCACACATCGCTTCTGGTACGGCAATTTCTGTTTAAAACATTATGGTGTGTCCTCATCCACCTTATTCACCAGATCTGGCACTATGTGACTTCTGGCTCTTCCCCAAAGTCAATATGATCATGAAAGGTAAACGTTTTTGAATCGAGGCAGCCATGACAGCACAACTAAAGACACTCAGGAAAGAGAACTTCCAGAACTGCTTCAGAAAGTGGCAAGAATGATGGGATAAGTATGTTTGAAGCCAGGGTGAGTATTTTGAGGGGGATTAATGGCAATGTGGCTTTTATTGTAATAATTTTTAAAAATTTAAACATTCACCGTATTTTTAAAAATCACAGCCCGTATGTATGGCTGAGTTATATGTGGTGGATGGATGTGTGGGCGTGCAATGGGTGGGTGGATGTATGTTTTGAATAGATAATGCATATGTGGTTCGTAGATTGTGGGTGTGGGTGGGGTATGGATAGGTGAATGGGTGGACGCGCGCTGTTTGAATCCACCACAGGATGTCGCCCTGTACCAATTTGAATACCGGTCCCACAGAATGCCCTTTTTGCTCAAAGGGGACTTACAAAAGAGAAACCTTTTGTCCTAGGCAGAGGTGAAAGTTTCCCCGGTGACGAAGGCTTGTAAACAAGTTGAAAAGACTCTGCCCAGCGAGCTCACGTCAAAGCGAGACAGCGCAAACAGCGTCGCCATGACCTTGGCTCCTGCTCGCCTGGGGCCTGGGTTCGGTTGTTCCCAGCTCACCGGTTTGGGGTTGGACTCCTTGAGAGCGGGGTCAGGACTCCTGCTTGCTGCTGTTGCACGTCTGCAGACGGGAACGCAGCCACCCTTCCCTGCCCACAGAGTCCAGGCTGGGGACTCCGAAGGCGCCTTCCTTGGGGAGGACTCCAAAGGTCCCTTCCTTGGATTGCAGCAGAAAGCCACAGGGGGATGGGGGAGGGGCAGGGGAGTCATGGTAGTGTCTCAAAGCCTATGTAGTCTCTTTGCCCAAACGCGAACACCATCACGTTCTAAACGTGACTGATTTCAAACCTAATTGGGAAATCTACATCCTGTCTCAAACCCTAACCCCATTGTAGCTTGTCTACTGTCTCCACGTGAGTGCCTCTCAGACCTCAATTATTGGTCTCCTCCTCACCCCAGCAGGCTCACCCCTAATACTGTGGAAGCCAGGGTTCCTCCTTTATCCCCACCCTGGCTCCATCTAGAGCTTCAGGACATAGTTCCCACGTGCATGATACCCAGGGTTGGGCTGAATCCAAGTTCTTTCCACACCCACACCTGCCCCTGCAAACAGCACTTCTTTCTTCTCCCAGGCCTAAGGGGGTGCACACCTATGGCACAGACTCCCTCAGAAGGGTCAGGCCTGCGGGCAAGCTCCAAATTGTCTGGGGAATTGAAAGTGCTAGCTTTTTTAGTTTTGTCATCCACATATGTATTTTTAGACAGCAACTTGTGTAGTCTTGCCTGCTACATAGAAGGTGAACTTCATAGAAATGGAAGCATTTGCTCTTGTTCTTTGGGGACTTGCAATTTTGCTCAGCATTGGGAGATTAATCTATGTCAGTGCAAGTGCCTTGGCATTTTCATCATTGCATTTCATCGTATGAATACCATGAAATTGATAAATCAGTTTCACTGCTGATGACATTTGGGTTGTATCCAGTTTTCTTCTTTTACAAACAATCCTTCTAAAACCAATTTTGCACGTTTTTCTTGATGCACAGATATGAGAGTTTATCTTGGGTGCCCACTGGTGAATGGAATTGCACAGTCAAAAGATATGCATTTGCTGTTTTACTGTGTAATACCAAACCATTTTGAAAAGTGGATGTCCCAATTTGCACTTGCCCAGCAGGGATTCTAAGTTCCCTTGCCAACACTCTGTATGTCAGGCTTTTTAATTTTTGCTAGTTTGATGGGAGAGTCCTAGCTCATCATGGTTTTACTTTATGTGTCCTTAGATGAGTGAAGCATATCTTGAAGTCTTTTGCTCACTTTCCTATGGAGTTGTTAGTCTTTTACCTGTTAATTTGCAGAGATTGTGATGTACTGTGGACACTCATCCTTTGTCAGGTATATATGAGTATGTGATGAATATCTTTATTTTCCAAAAACTTTACAGAATGGCCTTTCACATTTTTGTCTTTAATCCACCTAGAAAGTATATATGTGTAGAGTGTGAGGTGGAGGTTCAGTCTCACTTTTCCCTATTTGGCTAAACAATTGCCACAGTACCATATATTAAAAAGCCTATTCTGGACTTCCAGTAAAATGGCGCAATAGGCAGACACTGTGCTAACTGCCTCCCAGGATCACACCAAAATTACAAGCAAGCAAATTATACAGCATTCAACTCCGGAGGTCCCCGGAACACTGGAGGAACAGAACCACTAAACGAAGAACTTAAAGAGGAGGTCACGTCGGGTCTGGTAGGACGGGTGGAGACGAGAGAGGGCAAGCCCCGTGAGGGAAGCCCCAGCCGTGGGAAGCTTGTCTGGTTAGGGGAGAGACCCTCCGGCCACACTCCAAGCTCACCAGCCCAGAGTTCCTTTGCCGGGAAGAGAAGTTCTAATATAGCCGGCAGTAAATTAGTGAGGACTCTCTTTGCTTGGCTTGGTGAGGCTAAGCGCGGCTGGAGAATCAGTGGGGCCGGCGCCCGGGCTTGCTCGCCGGTGAGCACTTACCTGGTTACTGGTGGAGGGAGTGGCTGTGTGGGCCAGACCCGGGAGCCTGCGGGGACAGACTGAACTGAGCATCTTTGGTGCAAAGGCTGGAAGTTTTTGGACTGTTCTTCCTGTGGTGTGGAGCCTGCACACGAGTGGAGTAGGGAGGGTGCCATTTTGTCAGGCTTGGGCCCTCCCACGGAGGACCAATTCCACCTCATTGGTCTGGTGGAATTGGCGCAGAAGTGCACGTGTGCGTGCGCATGCGGCCTTGGATCCCCACCCTCTGCCCGGCTTATATGGCATTGCCAGGGAAACGCTGGGCTGGTGCCCTCCCACTCCAAAAGGCTGCTCACTGAGACCCGGGAGTGCGCGAGCCGTCTCGGATCCCCACCCTCTGCATGGCTTGTGCTACATTGCCAGGGAAATGCCTGGTGGGCGTGCTCTGGCTCCAACAGGCTGCTCATTGAGATGCGGGAGTGTGCAAGCCGCCTCGGGTCCCCGCTCTCCACACTGCGCTTGCAGAGTTGCCAGGCTGGTGATTGGTTGTCTGGCTGCTAGGCCTGGTCTGCGAGTGGCTGATTGGAACAGGCTGAGACGGGGAGTTTTCCTGGGAGTGTTGTGATGTGAGCTGTGTGCCTGCGCGATCCATCCAGGGCTCTCCTGGTGATCTATCTAATACATCAAAGCAATCCCAGAGTGACAGCCAGAATGGGGAAACAAAGAAACATGTCACAAGTAAAAGATCAGAAGAAACCTCTAGAAATGGAACGAAATGAAACAGAGGGAGCCAACCTTTCAGAGACAGAGTTTAGAACACTGATGATAAGAATGTTTAAGGAACTTAGCAAGGACATAAAGAAGGATAGGGAAACCATAAAAAAGAACCTGTTAGAACTAAAGAATACAATAACTGAAATGAAGAACACACTCGAAGGAATCACCAGTAGAGTAGATGAAGCAGAGGAGCAGATCAGCGATTTGGAAGATAAAATAGCAGAACTCACCCAGTTGGCACAGCAAAAAGACCAAAGAATAAAAAACAATGAAAATAGTTTAAGAGCCCTATTGAACAAGGTGAAACGCAACCACCGTCGATTCATAGGAATACCAGAAAGAGAAGAGAAGAAGCAAGGGGTCGAGAATGTATTTGAAAAATAATGACTGAAAACTTCCCTACCCTGGTGAAGGAAATCAACATACATGCCCAGGAAGTGCAAAGGGTTCCAAACAAGCTGAACCCAAACAGGTCCACACCAAGACACATCATAGTTAAAAATGGCAAATGTTAAGACAGAGACAGAATACAAGAGGCTGCAAGAGAAAGACAGCAGGTTACATACAAAGGAACTCCTGTTAGACTAACAGTTGACTTGTCTACAGAAACTCTGCAGGCCAGAAGGGAGTGGCAGGAGATATTCAAAGTGACACAAAATAAAGGCCTACAACCAAGATTGCTCTACCCAGCACGGCTATCACTTAAAATTGAAGGAGAAATAAAGAGCTTCTCAGAAAAGAATAAGCTGAAGGAATTCATCACCACCAAGCCAGCATTGCAAGAAATGTTAAAAGGGCTTTTTCAAACAAAAGAAAGGGATAAACAAGCTAACCCAGGGAGACCAGGAATACAAATAACAAAATGGCAATACATATGCACCTATCAATAATCATTTTAAATGTGAATGCGCTAAATGCTCCAATCGAAAGAGAGTGGCTGAGTGGATAAGAAAATAGGACCCATGTATATGCTGTTTACGGATGGAATAAGATATTTCATGCAAATGGAAATGAGAAGAAAAAAAAAGCTGGAGTACCAATACTTATTTTGGACAAAATAGACTTTAAAATGACTACAATAAAAGTCAAAGAAGGGCACTAGAACCCTAATAAACATCTATGCACCCAACATAGGAACTCCTAATTACATATAACAGATTTTAACAGACATAAGACTGAGATCAACAGTAACACTGTCATAGTAGGGGACTTCAACACCATTGTCACCAATGGACAGACCCTTTAGACATAAAATCAGCACAGAAAGAGGGGCCTTAAATGATACTTTAGACCAGCTGGACTTCGTGGATATTTTTAGAGCATTTCACCCTGAAACAACAGAATATACATTCTTCTCAAGTACACATGGGACATTTTCCAAGATAGACCATGTTAGGCCACAAAACAAGTCTCAGTAAATTTAAGAAGATTGAAGTCATATCAAGCAGATATAAAGGAAAAACTGATGGTTGCTGGCTGGGAGGGAGTGGGGAAGAGGGAGAGGGGGAAGGTTTTGGACAGTGTAGATGGGACTACAATGTTGCTGCAGGGATATGGGGGCAGTTCTGGGAATGTAATTGATAATGTTGTGAAGAGACTATTACGTTGTGTGAAATAAGTCAGTCGGAGAAGGACAGGTACCATGTGATCTCACTTATGTGTGGAGTCTGAATAGCTGAGTGAACGATCAAAGTAAACAGACTCCTAGATGTAGAGGAAAAACTGAGTGTTGCTAGTTGGGAGGGGGTGGGGATGGGGGGGAAAGGGAAGGGATTAGACAGCATAAATAGACAACTACAATATTGCCACAGGGATATGAAACACAGTTCGGGGAATATAATAATGTTGTAAAAATTTTGTGGCGTGTCAGATAGTCATATGTCTTGTTAGGGAGACCACTTCATGGATGGAGTAGAGGCTTGACCACTGCACTGTACATCTGAAACTGATGTTGTATAGTATTGTATGCCAACTGTAACTGAATATGTGGATGATTATGGGATGTGGAGTATACTGTGGAGGGGAGTCAGGGGAGTTGTGATAGATATGTATGATATGGGGGGGAGTGGGGTGGCGAACTGGGGGAGGGGGCTTGTCACTTTGTGGGGTAAAGAGTATAACTATTGCATTATGTTGTACACCTGAAACTAATAAAATAAAATAAAATAAAATAAAATAAAATAAAATAAAATAAAATAAAATAAAATAAAAAAGCCTATCCTTGCCCCTCTGATCTACACTGTTATTGCGGTCATATGTTAAGTGTCTATCTTTAGATAGGCCTGTGTCCAGGTCCTATTTTACTCAATTGATCTCTTGTTATCTGTTTCATTCTATATGTCATGATCACCAGTCTTTACAACCACTCTAAATATCATTGCCTAATAGACAAAGGCACAGGATAGTCCATCAGTGCCATGGATGTGTATATTTTCTTGCAGTCATCCTTTCTAGAACTGCCCATCCTCTTGCTCTTATGTTGAATGACTGATTTCTTGGACTCCTGTACAAGGTGTCATGTTAGGACTTCCCTGCCCTTTCTTCTTCCACCCAAAAAAGTGTCTTCTGCTTCCTGGATCTGCTTTCTTCTTTTGGTGGAGTATTCTTCTACTGACTTTCTGAGATAGAGTCACAGGATGTAAACTTTTGAAAACTTGTATTTCCAGATGGTCAACTAACTGCTGATAGTTGGCTGGGTACAGAAATCTAGGTAGGAATGATTTTTTCCTGGGATGTTGAAGGCATTTTTTTTAGCTTCTTGTGACAGATATTTTCCAAAAATAGCCAGAGCAATATGTCCAGTCCCACATGCTCTTCCAGAACCTCTCTATCTGGACACAGAGACTATTTCTCATCCTCTTTAACCTCAGCAGGTCTTTGCAACTGCGTTGACAAACAGAATGTGGCAGCAGGGCTGTTGTATGATTTTCTAGGCTGACAGGGCTTCCTCCTGTCTCTTGGAACTCTCAACCTTGCTAACCAGCCTCCATATTGAGTGGAAGCCTTGGCCACCTGAAGAGGCCATGTGGGGGTATCCTGGCTGGTAACATCAGCTAAGGCCACAGCTAAGAATTAGCATCAATTCCCAGGCATGTGAGCAATTTTTCAGTGCATTTCAGGTTCCAGACTTAGAATCATCCCAGCTAATGCCAAGTGGAGCAGCAGTGTACTATCCTCAAGCTCCACTCAGATTACAGATTTGTGAGCAAAATAAAGGTTATCACTGTTTTAAGCCACTAAATTGTGGGGGTATATGTAGCCAGTGCACCTGGAACCACTCTTCTTCATGCCAGCTGCTGGCTCAGTAGAATTCTGAAGATATGATAGTGAGCAGGCCATTCCTTGCACCTAAGGAGTTCCTAATCTAGTCAATCCAATTTAAATAAATTTAAAAATAACAAAAAAGAGAGTGCATTTGTTCTTCAGTACCCTAACATTTGTTCTTGTTTATATCAGCACACTTGGACTTGGCAGTGCACTGCCCTCCCAAAGTGTGGAGACCACTGTTGTAGGTTTGCTTCTCTTGGTGTGTTTGGCCAGTGACGTGGAGATGATGAGAAGTTGGCTGCCCTGTTGGGAAGAATCAGAAGGGCAGGACAGAAGAGGGACTCTGGTTGGGAGAAAGAGGACTGTGACAGTGAAGCAGGGAGATAGCAGTGTGCATGGTAAAAAGTGGCTGAGGCCTACATAATCATATATTGTGAGTAACTTGCTAGGTGCAGGTCATGAGGCAGAGGAGCCAATGAGGGCCTTGGAGATGATTTTGACCTGTGCACCTAGAATGGACCAGATCACATGGTGAGAGAGCTCTAGGAGGGGCTCTTGTTTCCAGGCCCCCAGATCCTGTTTGCCATTCCGTAGGACTCCAGCTCGCCCAGTCATTCCTCCACTGAGGACTCAGATCTAGATCATTTGTTCAGTCATTTATTCACTCAGCAAATGATTTGTTTTTCAGCTCCTACTATGCGCCAGGCATATTGTAGAATCTGGGGGTGAGACGGTCTCTGTCCCCATGGAGCTACAACCTGACAGGGGAAAGAGAGGTTAATCCAATGCAGGAAAGAAACACAATGAGTGAGAAAGGACAGGACAGGAGGCCCTTCCTGGCCTGCTGCCCTTGCCCTGACTACGGAGGAAATGGAAGGTACCAGTGGGAAGTCCCTCCACCTGCAGTCCAGTACGGGCTTGGAGAGGGCAAGGATGAGAGGAGGAAGGTAGAGGTATATGTAGTGACAGGGAAGGTGGGGCTACAAAGAAATTGAAGGGGCAAGGAGGCAAGGAGAGGAACAACAGGAGCTTACAAAGAGGGAGGTCAGAGAGGCCCTTTTACACAGTTGTTTAGAGAAGTATAAATGCTCGGACAGAGCTGGGCTGGCATGACCAAGGTGAAGCAGAGCCTGTGTGAAGGCCCAGAAGTTGGGAAAATCTTGGCTAGCTTGAGGAACTACACCAAGGTCCCAGCCAAATTTTGCTCTGTAGTAGACCACCCCAAAATGAAAAGCTTAAGACAATGGCCACTGGTTTTGCTCAGGATTCTGTGTATTAGCAATTTGGGCTTTGCTCTGCCAAGTGGTTCTCTGGCTGGGCCTGGCTGTGTGTGTTACTGCCATTAGGTTTCTTGGATTCCTTAAGAAAGAAATTTAGAGGAAACCCCAGAAAAATTTCCAGGCAAATTTTATTAAGCTTATGCTCAAGCATGGAGGAGATAGGACAGAGGAAAGGAAGATCCTCTGAACTTGCTCAGGGGCTGGCTCTGCCTGGCTGCTTTTATAAGTTGGGAACAAAACAGGTTTGTGTGAAAAGGCTGGCTTTTTTAAAAAGGTGGGCTTCCTTTACCGGTTACATCACCTGGTAACCACATTCTCACCTTGTTGGGATGGCAGACTGCCTATCGCCACCCAAGAAAGGTTGTATAGCCATCTAACCATGATCACCTGTGAATATGGGATAGTGGTTTCCACGTATGGAAGTAGGTGATTAGAAGGGATTCATTTGGCCAGAGGCTGTCTCAAGCATACTCATGTGTCTGAGGTCAACTGACAGGTGCGATAGAGCTGTGGATTCCCTGGGGCCTTGAGTGAGAGGACTTGTTTCTGTTACCTCAGTACTAGCCTAGCCCTATCCCATGGCAGCTGAGCAGGGATGTGAGAGGAAGCTGCAAGACCTGGTGAAACCCAGGGCACAATGTCACTGCGGCCACTTTCTGTGGACTAACGTGAGTCACAGTATGACCCAGACTCAAGGGAAAAAGGAGCAACCTCCACGTCTCAATAGGAGGTGCTGCGAGGATGAAGGATGTGCTACATCCACTGTAGCCAGTGGGCTGGAGCTGAGAGCAAGGAGGAGTGTAGTATGGCCACAGGGGTTAGAGTCTTTGTGTGATCCCAAGTGCTTAGTGGGAAAGATGTAATCTCAGGATGGACTAGAGTGGACAATAGTATGTGTAGGAATAGCTGCTGCTCTATCCCAGGGTAAGAGAGCAGTGACTTGGACCAGGCCCCAGAGATTGGAAAGAGCAGAGGCACAGTATGCAAGACTAGGCGACAAGCTAGCATGCTGACACCGGAGCCAAGAAGAATGAGTGTTAGGGGTGACTTCTCAGGTTTCTGGATCCCAGAGTTCCCTGCCCAGACATCTTGGAGTCTGCTTGCAGCGTGCCAGTCAAGAGGGTTTCTAGTGGAGCTGGCAATTTTTTTCTCTGTTTTTCAGATGAGGAAACTGAGGCCCAGAGGGGTCAAACATATTAAGGTCACACTGCTGGTGAGCCTCTGAGCCAGGTCTGTGTGTCTGGGGCATTATTCCCTGCATCTCTCTGACATTTCAAAAGTCAATATCCCTTAGAGACACTTAAAGCAGACCCACCTCCTTCATCAAGCACTCCCCTCATGACCATCACTCTGGGCTCCTGCCTGCAAAAGGCTGCTCTCAGGCCCGGTGGCCCAAGCTCCCTTTGTGTGTAGTCGCACCTCCAGCCCCACCTGCCTGTTCTGTTATGCCATCCCTGGATGTCAATGCAACACCTCTTAATGCCCAGGGGGCTTGAACCTCTGCAGCACCCTGGCAGGTAGCTACTGTTTGGCCCCCATTTCCCACAACATGAAATGGAAATTTGAGGAGCTTGACAGGCTTGCCTGTGCTCCTACCTCCAGACGAGGTGCAGACAGGACTGCCTGGAGGTCAGAACCGAGCCTGAACTTTTGCCTCTCTGGTGACCCGCCAGGGTCACGGTTGTGACTTTTCTGCCTAAAAGTGTGCTCTTTAAGAGCCTGGGCTCTGGCTACAAATGACCAGGGTTCAAATCTGGTCTCTGCCACCTTTGAGCTGCATGACCTGGAGTGAGTTCCTTCACCTCTCTGTGCCTCAGTATCCTTCTCTAGGAAATAGAGCCATGAGAGTACTTGCTGTATAGGGCTGTGTCAACATTAAATGAGTTAATACTGGCAAAATACTTGAAACAGAGCTTGGCCTGGGCTAAACTCTTGGTGGTGCTGAGGGTCCTGTTAAGGATTCACCTGGCAGCTGCCACTCTGCCTCAGCCACCCTCACCCAGATTACTGACATTCTTCAACTGGTCTCCTGGCTTCTACCTTACCCATCTCTAATGCTGTCCTTTGATTCTCCCTGTGCTGCCGCAGCCACTCTGGCCTCCTTGATTTATCAACTACACCAAGCTAGCTGCCTCAGGACCTTTTCCTGAGGCACTGCCCTTTTCCTCTTCCCTTCACCTTCAAAAGGCTGTCACCTACTTGATGAGGCCTGCTCCATGTCTCTAGCCTGGCTCTTCTGAGCACCATCACCCTGCTCCATTTCCTATTTCTCCACAACGTATATCCCTCTGACCTTCCCTATCATTTACTATCTGAGTCTGTCCATTGTTTGTTTTCCATCTTCCCCTGATAGAATACAAGCCCTTGAGGGCATATATCTTTGCCTGTGTATTCTCTGTTGGGATCCAAATGCCTAAACACTATTTAATATGTAGCAGTGACTCTGAATAATGCTGACTGAACTGTGGACTTCATAATCAGCTGGTTGCCTCCTGAAAATGTAGATTCCTGGGCCCCCAAGTCAGCCTTTCTGGAGGTGGGGCTCCAGACTGTGCTGGTCACCTCCCCTGCCCCACAGTTGGATTTGATGCAGGCTCATATTGGAGAGTCACTGCATGGAAGCTGGAGGCCTACACTCCAGACCTTGTGCTGGCTGACGGCTACATGCCCCAGTGCCTAGACTACAGACCACATCTGACTCCTGGGGCCATAACTGCTCAAGCCCCTGAATTTTCCTGATCTCTCAGAAGTGGCAACATGCTCAATGCTATATAAGAAACATTTGCTTTTTTTTTTTTAGCTGAGCCATCCTGCCACCTGTTGGCAGCTCAATGGCAACTCAGCTCAGGCTGGCCTCGAACCGCTGTTGCTCAGAGCTCAGCTTGCACTCTTGAGCGAGCTCTTAACCAACTGAGCCATTCGGCCGGCCCCGGAAACATTTGCTTTTGCAAGAAGTGGCCAGAGGCATGGAAAAAAGTCCCAGCTAAGACCCAGACCAGATAAAGGCACATTTCCAGGACTTTGAAGAGGTCTTGGCCTTGAGGAAGGAGGATGGCCTGAGGCTGGATGGGGGAAGCCTGGAGATGAAGATTCACAGAACTGGGCAGGCCCCAAGAATAGGGGTGAGCTTGGCCCCTGGGGAGGCCTCCAGTTACCCCAAGCAGAGAGGGGAGCCTGCAGGGGTGAAACAGTACCCCTCTTCCCACCCCTGCAAGAGGAAATGGGGGGAGGGTAGTGATGGGGGAGGGCTATGGGTGTGTCTAGCACTAGGGGGCAGAGGCTTGGAGTTGGTTACCCAACTTTGCCTCTGTAATTGTTACATCCAATCCAACTTTAAAAATGCAAATACCCTTGACCTGATTCCCCCTGCCCACTCCCCTCCTTCCAACCTGGCCCCTTATTCTAGAGACACATACCCGTTTGAGCAAAGGCAGTCACGGGGTCCTCACCACAGTTGTGGCAGCAGAAGGAATACCCTTCCGGGGGGCTGGCATGAATGATTAATCTTCTGTACAATGGAACTGCCAGGGCCAGGAAATGTCCCCAGTACCCATACGGCTTCCTCAGAAAGATTGTTAAGTGTGTGTATGTGTTAGAATCCATTTTGTGTCGTAAGAACAACATGGTGTTTTGTGTGGTTTTTTTTGCTTGACATATCCATGGAAAGAGCCACAGGAACGTAGCACTGAGGGACACAGAGGCCAGTGGGAGGGACACTGGCTTCTCATTGAATGCCCTTTTGTACCGTTTGGCTTATTTGCTATGTGCACAAATTACACAGAAAAATTTGCTACACTGAAAACAAACCCATGTGACCATTATGGGTCTCTGCATGTGCCCAGCACTTGGCCAGAAATGCTCTCCTGTGACTCTTGGCCTGGCTAGACCCTCTCATCCTTAGGATCTCCACTCAAATGCCCTCCTGAAAGATGCCTGTCTTTTTCTTTTTTTAAGATTTTATTGGGGAATTGAGGAAGGGGAACAGACAAGTTGCTGTCCTTTGGTTCTTCAGTCTAGTTGTGGAGGACATCGCTTCACTGGCCCGTGTTGGTATTATGATCATTGTGCTCTTCCTGGCTGAGGCAGTCCATTGCCAGCCATTGGATGGCTGCTCATGGCAGCTCATGGCAGCTCATGGCCGATCACGGGGGCTCACACCAGCTGCTGGCCACTTACAGTAGCTGAGCTGAGCAGCCCAGCTCCAGGTCAAGTTATTTTTCACCATCTTAGTTGTAGAGGGCACAGCTTCACTGGCCCATGTGGGAACCAAACCGGTGGCCCTGCTGCTCAGAGCTCACGTGCCCAAGCCAACTCTTAACCAACTGAGCCACTCAGCCGGCCCCAAAGATGCCTGTCTTGACATTCCAATTTAACTATGCCTCCTGCTTCTCCTTCTTATTCTAACTGATTTTCTTTATCTCCATTACAGGTAAGCTCCTTCCCTGACAGGTATTTATATAAATAAATGTTGGAAGCAAGGACTATGTTGGTCTTGCTCTCCCCAGCACCCAGAACAGAGCCTGCCCTTGGTAGCATTTGGTGTCTCCTTGATACTCTTTCTCGCCCTTTCACCCTGATTCTCATGGTTCCAGACTCCAAGGTGTTGGATAGGTCCTCTCAAGGCTCTGATCCACCATTACTTCCTCAAGAGTACATCTCTCCTAGAAGACCTCCCCTTCTAGTACTTCCCCTACTCCCACTCTGTTCCAGTGAGGCATCCCTGGAGATGGTGCTTGTGTGTAGAGGTAGTGCAGTGGGCTTCTGGGCCCTGCTAGCTGGCCCTGGACAGGCCATTCTCCATCCCTGGATTTCAGTTTCCTTATCAGTAAAATGGGGACAAAAACAGGGAAGGATGGTGCGTTGAGCCAAGGGAGGAAAAACCAGGGAGAGTGGGAGAGTTTGTACAGGTCACTGGGGAGTTGGCCATCTGGGGTGTCATGTGCATATAGAGAAGCAAGGACCCTTGCCTGCAAATGCAGCGATTTCCCGATTCTTTTGTCTGTAACCCAAGTTAAGGAATCCATTGTCTAGTGCAAGCCTAAAAGGAAGGTTTCACAGAACAGTACTTACCTTATCATTATCATCTGTGTTAAACTCTGATAGGTTCTTTCCCTTCTTTTTTGATTTTATCCTTTCCTTTGATTTTTGTTCTTAATTGATACAGTGCTGGTTGCACTTTACTAAATGGATTCCAGGACCCACTACTGGATTATACTTGCATTTGGCAATATCGGTGAAGAGACTTGGCAAGTGACTGGCAGGAAAGCTCATTGTCCACGCCTGACCATGCCCCTGTTCCACACCCTTTCCCTGAGCACGTTTGAATGGTGGAAGTAACAAGTGTCACATGTCTTCCTCCATCCTGCTGGGTTGGGGTGGAAACCCTAGGCTGAGCTCTGCCTCTGTTTTCAAAATATTTCAGCATAATCCCCCTTAACCCAAATGACACACCTGGGTGTTGACACACCCCGGACACTCTGGCATGAATGGATGAGCTAGGAAAATATTCAACTCTGGATAAAGAGCCCTGCCCCAGCCCCCCAAAAGTTCCCTAGTCCCAGCTACTCCACTGTCTTGGGCCAGCTCTGGAACCCAGTACAGAAGGGGGCACCTTACACAGCCAGCTCTGTTCCATTGTTCTGACGAGTGGAGGCCTGCATCCTCCCCGCTAATAGGTATTTGGAATGTCATCCCTGCCCACATCTCTATGCTGGAGCAGGGCTTGGCTCTATGTCTGGTTGCCTTGGAGCCTCGCATCTCCACTCCACCCCACCCTGTCTCTTTCTCTGCCACAGCTTTGCATCTTGTTTTTTTCAAAGAGCCACCACACAGGAAACAAAACATTTTCCTCACCCATGTCCAATCCACTGGCTAGTTCTGAGGTTCTGCTCTCCATATTCTCAAGGCCACTTACATCATCACTTGCCACCTCCTTCTCTGCTCTCTGTTGTGTCCAGGATGCTGACCTCCAGGGCTGCACCCTTTGCGCCTCACCCTGGGTGTCTTGTGGTTTGACCAATAGGAGGCCCTGACAGACAGGCAATGAGGTGCAGGAACAGAGAGAGTTAGGCACTTCCCCACTCCCACCAAGGTTCTCGCATTGCTGCTAGCACCCCGCCTCCCCACTCCAGTCCTGCAGCTACTTCTGGCCTCTGGTGGGAGTAACTGGGAGTTAGACTGACCCTCACCTGCCCCACCTCTGTCAAGAGCCATATCTTTAATTTATCTTTCAGCCCATTTGAGTGCATTGTTTTGTCTTTCTGGGAAGCTGGCTAACTGATATGCCCTCCCACAGTCCTTTTTGTATGTAACAGTAGAACAGTCATCTTAAAAACCTTAATTAGTTTCTCCCTTGCCTGAACACTTCAGTGGACTCCTATTGCTCTGAGAATACAAACAAAAATATTTATTACCATCTACAATAGTGTTCATTAAATTGCCAGTTGCAGGGCCGGCCGAGTGGCGCGGTGGTTAAGCGCTGGCCTGGGAAGCCAGCGACCCCGGTTCGGTCCCACATATGAGGGCCAGTGATACTGCCCTCAAAAAAAAAAAAATGAAATTGCCAGTTGCATTCCCTTATTGGATCAGGTTAATTAAATGGGTTGCATTTCTTTCCTTCCTTTTTTCTCCCTTCTTCCAAGGACACTAGAGCAGAGTAGAAAGGGTAGGAATAGAGAACACCGGTGCTTTCTGCCGGAGTCCAAGTTAGGGAGCTTTGTGGTTCAGTCAGAAGTGATGTCTTACTGTGGGCTGTGGTGAAAAATGCTGGGAATCCATGGCCATCTCCACAGCTGCTACCTCACCTCACATATCTACCTGGCTCACAGCCTTAGCCTCCTGTCAGTGCCTCAGACATGCTGGCTCTTTCCTGCCTCAGGGCCTTTGCATCTTCTGTTCCCTCTGCCTGGATGGCCCTTCCCTCTGCTCTTCCCAAGACTTCTTCTCACTCCAACATCACCTCCTTAGAGAGGCCCTCGATGGTTAGCTCACCTGATGCAGCTTCCCTCAATCTTTCTGTTCTCTCTCATGGGATATTCTTTTATTAGAATCTCCAGGAGGTCATAAAGAATGGCTAGATGAGGAGTATTAACTATTCCTAGCACTTATTATCATCAGTGGTTATCATTTCTGGTCACTTGTTTCCTTGGTTATACCCCCTGGAGTAAAAGCTCACAGAAGGTAGGCCTTCACTTTTCTTGTTAATGTTTATATCCCTAGACCAGAACCTGGCACACAGTAAGTGCTCAACAAACACCTGCCAAGTGAATAAGTGGTTGAATTCTGTCTGTTGTTGGGAATGAACTGAGTTCAGGGAAGAACAGTCCTAGGATGCCTTGCACACTTGTTGACCCTGGGTGGGGGCTGGGACTAAGGAATGGGTGCAGGTGGGGATGGCCTCAGGGTTCTTGCCTGCCCTGGGCCCTGCATGTGCCCTCTCCACCCTCCCTGTCCCTGTCAGCCCTGACAGCTTTCAGCTCCCTTCAGCTCCCTGCTCCAGGCAACAGGCCTGTTCACTAGCAGAAAGCTCACAGATGTGCGCCAGGAGAGCCTCCTCCAATCCCTGCCAATTGTGGGTTGTGTCATCAGTTGCATCCTTCTTTGCTTCTCAGCTCAGGGGCTGAGAAATCAAGATTGTAATACCTATTGTGAGGACAGAATGAGGCCATGTGCTGTGCAGTTGACCTGTTGAAAGACTGACATGCAATTGACACTAATAATCAACTATTCCAAATCATGGGCAGAGTGGTTGCACACTGGTTGGCCAGTTGGAGGAGAAGCTCCTTGTCCCATGATGGCTTGTCCATTATGTGGGATGGAGGCAGTGCCCAAAATGCCACCGTCTGGACTCCCTCACCTGGTAGCATCTTCCGAATCCTCTTCTGAACAGCAGATCACTCAGGCTGTGCAATAGGGGTCAGCCTTTGGAGCAGAAGAGTTTTTCTCTTCTTGCAGATTGGAAGCATGTAAAGGGCCAACACAATATTGGAGAAAGTGATAAGGGAGGAAGCACATGAAGGGAAAAACAGACATCCAGGGCAGGCCTGGCCTTGAATTTTACATATAAATGAGGACCCCCACCTCAGCACACGCTCATCAGAATAAATTCCAACTGGACTAAAGAGACTGATGATAACATTGAACCATGACAGTAAAGAAGGTGAATTATGATTATGCAACAGGGTGAAAATCTGACTAATCTTTAGATAACCCTTTAAGAGGGGAATTTTCTAGATATGACATCAAAAGCAGAACTCATAACTACATTTGACTATATAAGTATAAATGAATTCTGCAACTCAAAAAACATGGTTGGACACATATTTAATGCCCAGTGTTCAATTCTCCTTCCTCTGCAGGAGTTCATACACTTCAGTAAGGAGAAGCATCCCTATGCCAGGCAGATGGCATAAACAGGCACTCTGCAAAAAAAACACCTTCCAGTAAACTATAAACAAGCATATGAAAAAACATTCAACTTCACTAATAATCAAAAAAATACAAACTAAAATGATGGCACTTTTTTTTTTTAACTTATCACACTGGCAAAAACTAACCCAAAAAGGGTCACTTTTATAAAGTGACAATCCTTAGTGCTGATCAGGACATGGGAAATGGGGATTGGGATATATTGATGGCAGGGATCTAGGTTAATATAATTTCTGAAGGATGAATTGGTTACAAACAACAAATCTGAAAAACCCTTGAATCAGAAATCTCACTTTTCAAGTTTATCTTTCAGATATAGTAGGATAGGTATACAAAGGTGTATACACTAGGGAGGTTTATTATAGTTTTTATATGATAGTGAAAAATTGGGAAAACATAAATGTCCTTCAAGAATGGATTTCCTGAAGTGATGCACCTCCCTCTGTGGAATACTAGGCAACTTTTTTTTTTTTTTTGAGGGCAGTGTCACTGGCCCTCATATGTGGGACCCAAACCGGGGCCGCTGGCTTCCCAAGCCAGCACACCACTTGGCCGGCCCAAACTAGGCAACTTTTAAAAATGACTGCTATTAGGGCCGGCCGAATGGCTCAGTTGGTTGAGCTTGCTCAAGAGTGCGAGCTGAGCTCTGAGCAACAGCGGTTCGAGGCCAGCCCGAGCTGAGTTGCCGTTGAGCTGCCAACAGGTGGCAGGATGGCTCAGCTTAAAAAAAAAAAAATGACTGCTATCAATCTATCACCATTGACATGGAAAGAAATCCACAGTATATTGTTCTGTTTAAAAAAGGCTCCAGAAGCACCCCATGTCTATCGATGGATGAATGGATAAACAAAATGTGGTCTATCAATGCAATGGAATATGATTCAGCCTTTAAAAGGAAGGAAATTCTAATTCATGTTACAACATGGATGAACCTTGAGGACATGATGTAAATGAAATAAGCCAGTCATAAGAGGACATATATTGTATGACTTCACTTATAAGAGGTCCCTGGAGGAGTCAAAGTCATAGAGACAATAGAATGGTGGTTTCCAGGGAATGGAGAGTAGGTTTTTAAGGGGTATAGAGTTTCCCCTTATACCCCTTGAAAAATTTTGGAAATAAATAGTGGTGATGGTTGCACAACAATATGAATGTCAACACTACCAAACTTAAATGGCTCAGATGTTATGTGTTTTTAACCACATTTTTGTTTAAAAAAGGAAAGAAAACAATTTGTACAATGTGTTTCCATTTTTGTAATATAGCAAGAAAATGTTAACTATGATGTAATTATGAATGAGTTTTTTATTCTTTTTTTATACTTTTGTGTATTTTCTGATTTTTGTGCAGTGAGAACATTTACTTATATACTAATAAAGACTATTTCAAAAGTAACATACTAAGTTGCACAATCAAAACAGACATACAATAATATCATATATTTTTCTGGTTATTAAAGTATATATACTCATTATAGGAAATCTGGAAAAGTGGAAAATCTAGTGCTACAAAAATAGATTAGTTGCAATCCCATCACTCAGTGTAAATATTTTTTTTTTTGAGGACAGTGTCACTGGCCCTCATGTGTGGGATCCAAACCGGGGCCAGTGGTGTCCCAAGCCAGCTCTTAACACCGCACCACTCAGCCAGCCCCGTTTAAATATTTCTTAAAATCGTCAAGGTAAATACTTCTATATCTATATCTAATACTTTCTATGAATATATTTTTTCTATACATAAACATATAGGGTTGTCAGAAAAGTCATGACGCAGGGAAGAAAGGAAGATGGCAGAATAGACGGACGCTTTCCAAACTGCCTCCCAGGATCACATCAAAATTACAAATAATTTATACAACATTTAAGCTCGGAAGTCCCCTGAACAATAGATGAACAGAACCTCTAAACGAAGGACCTAAAGAGGAGGCCACATCAAGTCTGGTAGAAGGGGTGCAGACAAGAGAGGGCAGACCCCGTGAGAGACACCCCAGCTGTGGGGAGGCTTCTCTGGTTGGGGGAGAGACCCTCCGGCCCCACACCGAGCTCATTAGCCCAGAGTTGCTTTGCCAGGAAGAGGAGTTCTACCATAGCGGGTAGTAGAAATTAGTGAGGACTCTCTTTGCTCAGCTTGGTGAGGCTGAGGGTGGCTGGAGAACCAGTAGGGCTGGTGCATGGGTTTGCTTGCTGATGAGCACTCACCCAGTTCCTGGTGGAGGGAATAGTTGGGTGAGCCGGGTCCAGGAGCCGACAAGGAAGGACTGAACTGTGCACCTTTGGTGCAGAAGCTAGAGGTTTTGGGACCATTGTTCCCCTGGTTTGGAGCTTGCACACAAGGAAGGCACCATTTTTTCAGGGTTGGGCCCACAGAGGGTCAAATCGCGGACCCCATTGGTCCGGTGATATTGGCTCAGGAGGGCATGCGTGCATGTGCATGCTGCCTTGGATTCCCACCCTCCGCCCTGCTTGTGCTGCATTGCCAGGGAAACGCAGGGCGGGTGCTCTCCACCTGCATCAGTCTGTTCACTGAGACTCAGAAGTGGGTGAGCCGCCTTGGGTTCCCGTTCTCCGCACTGTTTGTGCAGAGTTTCCAGGCTGGGAATTGCCTGTTGGGCTGCTTAGCCTGATCTGCGGGCAGTTGATTGGGACAGGCTGAGATGGGGAGTTTTCCTGAAAGTGATGGGCTGGGAGCTGTGCACCTGCATGATCCAATAGAGGCTATCCTGGCAAGTTTGTGTGGAATGATTGCTGGTGCAGAGTGCATGCTGCTCTGACTTGGTCGGGGCCACTGACCACATCAAGTGGTCCCTTGGGGGGCCTGCCCCAACCACCTAGAGGCGTGTTGCCATAGGCACACTGAGCCCCCGGTGCCTGGCCAACATCTCCCCAGGCCACAGAGGGTTTTTTGTTTTTTTTGCAGTAGCAGTCAACCTGCAACAACCTGTGAAGATTTTTTTTTTGGTAATGAGCACGGTTCCAGAGCACACAGCAGCTAATTGCGGAAAGCTCACTGCAAGCCCGAAAGGGAGGCTGGCGCATAACACGTTAAGCTCTTCCCCTCAACAGCTGTTGCTGAGTTGGCGAGAGACTCTCTATTGATGAGCAAGGGTCTGCAGATTAAAGAGGACAGAGAGCCCCCCCACCTCTTTTTTCTCTCTCTCTTCTTTGTAGGTGATCTATCTAATACATTCAAGCATTCACAGAACGACAGCCAGAATGAAGAAATAAAGAAACAAGTCCCACGTAAAAGATCAGAAGAAAACTCTAGAAATGGAACTAAATAAAACAGAGGTATCCAAACTTTCAGAGACAGAGTTTAGAACACTAATGATAAGAATGTTTAAGGAACTTAGCGAGGACATAAAGAAGGATAGGGAAACCATAAAAAACAACCAGTTAGAACTAAAGAATACAATAACTGAAATGAAGAACACACTCAAAGGAATCACCAGTAGAATAGATGAAGCAGAGGAGTGCATCCGCGAATTAGAAGACAAAATAGCAGAAATTACACAGCTGGAACAACAAAAAAAAAAGAATTAAAAACCATAAAAATAGTTTAAGAGACCTGTGGGACAAGATGAAACCAACAACAATGGCATCATAGGAATACCAGAAGGAGAAGAGAAGAAGCAAGGGATTGAGAATGTATTTAAAGAAATAATGTCTGAAAACTTCCCTCCCCTGGTGAAGGAAATCAACTTACAAGCCCAGGATATGCAGAGAGTTCCAAACAAGCTGAATCCACAGTCCTACATATCATAGTTAAAATGGCAAAGCTTAAAGACAAAGACAGAATCCTAGAAGTAGCAAGAGAAAGACAGCAGGTTACATACAAAGGAACTCCTATAAGACTAACAGCTGACTTTTCTTCAGAAACTCTGCAGGCCAGAAAGGAATGGCAGGAGATATTCAAAGTGACACAAAACAAAGGTCTACAACCAAGATTGCTCTACCCAGCACGGCTATCAATTAAAATTGACGGAGAGATAAAGAGCTTCCCAGAAAAGAATAAGCTTAAGGAGTTCATTACCACCAAGCCAGCATTGCAGGAAATGTTAAAAGGGCTTTTTTAAACAGAAGAAAGGGGAAAACAAGCTAACCCAGGAAGACAAGAAATACAAATAACAAAATGGCAATAAATATACACCTATCAGTAATCACTTTAAATGGGAATGGGCTAAATGCTCCAATCAAAAGATACAGAGTGGCTGAATGGATAAGAAAACAGGGCCCATGTATATGCTGTCTACAAAAGACTCATGTCAGATCAAAAGACAGACACAGACTGAAAGTAAAGGGATGGAATAAGACATTTCACGCAAATGGAAATGAAAAAAAAAGCTGGAGTAGGAATACTTATTTCGGACAAAATAGACGTTAAAATGAAGACTACAATAAAAGACAAAGAACGGCACTACATAATAATAAAGGAATCGATTCAACATGAGGACATAACCCTAGTAAACATCTATGCACCCAATATAGGAGCTCCTAAATATATAAAACCGATTTTGATAGACATAAAGACAGAGATCAACAGTAACACTATCATTGTAGGGGACTTCAACACCCCATTGTCACCCATGGACAGATCCTCCAAACAGAAAATCAACACGGACATAGTGGCCTTAAATGACACTTTAGACCAGCGGGATTTAATTGATTTTTAGAGCATTTCACCCCAAACGCTACAGAATATACATTCTTGTCAGGTGCACATCGAACATTTTCCAAGATAGACCACATGTTAGGCCACAAAACAAGTCTCAACAAATTTAAGAAGATTGAAATCATATCAAGTGTGTTCTCTGACCACAATGCTATGAAACTAGAAATCGATTATAAGAAGAAATCTGGAAAACAGACAAATACATGGAGGCTAAATAACATGCTACTAAATAGCGAGTGGGTCACAAATGAGATCAAGGAGGAAATCAAAAGATACCTCAAGACAAACGAAAATGAAAACACCACAACCCAAAATCTCTGGGATGCAGGAAAAGCAGTCCGAAGAGGGAAGTTCATAGCAGTGCAGGCCTACCTAAAGAAGGAAGAAAAATCTCAAAACAACAGACTATCTTTACACCTAAGGGAACTCGAAAAAGAACAGCAAAACAAGCCTAAAGGGAGTATAAGGAAGAAAATAATAAAGACCAGAGCAGAAATAAATGAAATAGAGAACAAAAAAACAATACAAAAGATCAATGAAACCAACAGTTGGTTTTTTGAAAAGATAAACTAAATCGACAAACCCTTAGCCAGACTCACCAAGGCAAAGAGAGAGAGCATAATAAAATCAGTAATGGAAGTGGAGAAGTGACAACAGATACCACAGAAATACAGAAAATTTTAAGAAAATACTATGAGCAACTATACGCTAACAAATTCGACAATCTGGAAGAAATGGATAAATTACTAGAAGCATACAATCTACCAAGTCTGAACCAAAATGAAACAGAAACTCTGAACAGACTGATTACTGCTGAAGAAATTTAATCAGTAATCAACAAGTTTCCAACAAACAAAACCCCTGGACCAGATGGCTTCACAGGTGAATTTTACAAAACATTCAAAAAAGAATTAATGCCTATTGTCCTCAAACTATTCCAAAAAATACAGAAGGAGGCAAGGCTCCCAAACTCTTTCTATGAAGCCACTATCACCCTGATTCCTAAGTCAGACAAAGATATTACAAAAAAGGAAAACCACAGGACGATATCCTTAATGAACATAGATTCAAAAATTCTCAACAAAATGCAAGCAAACCGAATTCAGCATCTCATTAAAATAGATCATACGCCACGATTAAGTGGGTTCATTTCTGGTATGCAAGGTTGGTTCAATATCCACAAATCAATTAACGTAATACATCAGATTAACAAAATGAAAAATAAAAATCATATGATCATATCAATAGATGCAGAAAAAGCATTTGATAAAATCCAGCATCCATTTATGATAAAAACTCTTAGCAAAGTGGGAGTAATGGGATCATATCTCAACATAATAAAGGCCATATATGATAAGCCCACAGCAAATATCGTACTCAATGGGGAAAGGCTAAAAGCTTTCCCATTAAGATCAGGAACAAGACAAGGCTGCCCACTTTCACCACTTCTATTTATCATACTTCTGGAAGTTCTACCCACAGCAATCAGACAAGAAAATGAAATAAAAGGCATCCAAATTGGAAAAGAGGAAGTAAAATTGTCATTATATGCAGATGACATGATACTATATAGAACGAATCCCAAAGACTCCACAAAAAAACTGATAAACGAATAGATAAACGAATTTGGTAAGGTAGCAGGATACAAAATTAATATTCAGAAAGCAATTGCATTTGTATACACCAATAGTAAACTATAAGAAGAAGAAATCAGGAAATCAATCCCTTTTACAATTGCTTCAAAAACAATAAAATATCTAGGAATCAATTTAACTAAAGAAGTAAAACACCTATACTCAGAAAACTATGAGACACTGAAGAGAGAAATTAAAGAAGATACAAATAAATGGAAATACATACCATGTTTATGGATAGGAAAAGTTAATATAGTCAAAATGTCAATACTACCTAAGGCAATATATAGATTCAATGCAGTTCGAATCAAACTACTAAGGACATTTTTCTCAGAAATAGAACATAGAATCCTAAAATTTATATGGAACCACAAAAGACTCCGAGTAGCCACAGCAATCTTGAGAAATAAGAACAAAGTGGGAGGCATCACACTACATGACATCAAAACCTACTACAAGGCTACAGTAATCAAAACTGTATGGTACTGGCATAAAAACAGACACATAGACCAATGGAACAGCATAGAGAACCCAGGAATAAACACATCCATATATGGTCATTTAATCCATGACAATGGAAGCAAGAATTTACAGTGGAGTAAAGATAGTCTATTTAATAAATGGTGCTGGGAAAATTGGACTGACATGTGCAAAAAAATGAATATGGACCACCTTACTTACACCATATACAAGAACAAACTCAAAATGGATTAAACACTTAAATGTAAGACTTGAAATCATAAAACTTCTAGAAGAAAACATAGGGAGTAAGTTTGCAGACATTACCCTGAGTAATATTTTTACTGATATATCCACTCGGGCTAGGGAGATAAAAGAAAAAATGAACATATGGGATTACATCAAACTTAAAAGTTTTTTCACAGCAAAGGAAATCAAAAAGGCAGCCTACTGAATGGGAGAAGATATTTGCCAATGATATATCTGATAAGGGGTTGATATCCAAAATTTATAAAACACTCATGCAACTCAACACCAAAGAAACAAACAACCCAATTAAAAAAACGGGCAGACGCTGTGACGTGGTATTTCACTAAAGAGGACATTCAGATGGCCATCAGACCTATGAAAAAATGTTCAACCTCACAAATCATCAGAGAAATGCAAATAAAAACCAGAATGAGATACCATCTCACTGCAGTCAGAATGGCTATCATCAACAAATCAACAAACAACAAGTGCTGGTGAGGGTGTGGAGAAAAGGGAACCCTGGTGCACTGTTGGTGGGACTGCAGATTGGTGTAGCCACTATGGAAATCAGTATGGAGGTATCTCAAAAAACTGGAAATGGAACTACCATGTGACCCAGCAATTCCACTCTTCGGTGTCTACCCAGAAGAATCCAAGATGCTAATTCGGAAAAATATGTGCACCCCTATCTTTATTGCAGCACTATTTACAATTGCCAAGACTTGGAAACAACTGAAATGCCCATCAGTAGATGACTGGATTAAGAAACTGTGGTACATTTGTACAATGGAATATTACTCCACTATAAAGAAGAATGAAATCATACCATTTGCAACGATATGGATGGACCTAGAGACTATTATGTTAAGTGAAATAAGTCAGTTGGAGAAAGATAAATACCATATGATCTCACTTGTATGTTGAATCTGAAAAACTGAATGAATGAACAAAGTAAACAGAAACAGTCTCATAGATATAGAGGAAAAACAGGGTTGCTAGTTGGGAGGGGGGTGGGGATGAGGGAGAAAGAGAAGGGATTAGACAGCATAAATAGGTAACTATTTATATACTACAGTATTGCCACAGGGATATGAAAGATAGTTTGAGGAATATAATAATTTGTAAATATTTTGTGGTGTGTCAGATTGTCACATGTCTTGTTAGGGAGACCACTTCATGGATGGAGTAGAGGCTTGATCACTGCACTGTATACCTGAACGGAGGTTGTACAATATTGAATGCCAGCTGTAATTGCATATATAGTCATGGGATGTGGATTATACTGTGGAAGGGAGTCAAAGGAATTGTAATAGATAGTATGATATGCGGGGGAGGAGTGGGCTGGTGAATTGGGGTGGGGGTTGTCACTTTGAGGGGTAAAAAGTATAATTATTGCACTGTGTTGTACACCTGAAGCTAATTAAGAAAAATGTTTATTTCACAATAAAAGTATAAAAGAAAAGATGAAAAAGTCATGACGCATTTTTGCAGCGAAAAACAGAAAAAATATGTCATGACTTTTCCGAATAGCCCAAAATATAGAATAATTCTATGTATAGTTTTGCATCCTACTTTTTTCACTGCAACTTTTTTTTTTAAAGATTTTATTGGGGAATTGGTGGAGGGGAACAGTGTTGGGGATTTGGGAGAGGGGACCAGCCAAGTTGTTGTTCTTTAATTTTTGTTGTGGAGGGCCTCAGTGGACATCTGGCTTCCCATTGTCAGCTCGTGGTCTCCATGCTCAAGGTGCTGTGTTCAATCTTCGTTGTAGGTGGGTGCAGCCACCATCCCATTTGGAAGTGGAGCCAGCAGCCGTGTTGTTAAGAGCGCACTCCCCATCCACTGAGCCATCTGGGCGGCAGCTCAGCTTAAGGAGCCAAGTTCAGTCTTAGGGGTAGGTGGGTTTAGCCACCATCTCATGCAGGAGTCAAACCCGGCAGCTTTGTGGTTAAGAGCACACGCCCTATCCACTGAGCCATTTGGGTGGCAGCTCAGCTTCAGGTGCTGAGTTCAATCTTTAGTTGAGGGTGGGCATAGCCCACCATTGAACATGTCTTGTTGTTACACCAGCTGAGCCATCCTGTCACCTGTTGGCAGCTCAGCAACAGCTCAGCTAGGGCACAGTGTTCACTGGCCCATGTGGGAATCAAACCAGCAGCCCTGTTGCTCAGAGCACTCGCTCTAAGCCAACTCTTAACCAACTGAGCCACTAAGCTGGCCCTCTTTTTTTTTAACCTAAAAGATTTTATTAGGGAATTGGGGGAGGGGAACAGTGTTGGGGAATTGGGGAAGGGGAACAGCCAAATTGTTGTCCTTCAATCTTAGTTGTAGAGGGTACAGCTAGCTCAGATCCAAGTCCAGTCACCATCCATCCACTGGTCGGCAGCTTGCGGCCAGTCAGTTCAAGGTGCGGTGTTCAATCTTAGTTGCGGGTGTGCATAGCCCACTATCCCGTGTGGGAGTCAAACCAGAAACCTTGTAGTTAGGAGCACGTGTTCTCACCAGCTGAACCATCCTGCCACCTGTTGACAGCTCAGCAGCAGCTCAGCTTGGGCACAGCTCACTGGCCTATGTGGAATCGAACCAGCGACCGTGTTGCTCAGATATCATGCTCTTAACTGACTGAGCCACTCAGCTGGCCCCTCACTTTAACTTTCATTAAATAGTCTTTTAAAAACTTGATTTAAATAGATAAATGATATTACACTGCATGGATGGGACATAGTTTTCCTTTTGTGGGACATTAATAGTTTTCTAATTTTTCTCAATTGTAAGTAATGTTGGGAAGAACAAATCTGTAGGTAAATCTGACTGCAAATCTGATCATTTCTTTGCAATCAGTTTCTAAAAGCAGACTTACTGTCTCAAAAGTAATTACAGGATAATTAAAATACAAGGTTGCTTTCTGAAAGTGTACCAATTTAACCACCTTCCACCAGCATTATAATATTAAAATATTCTTGTCAATTGGATGAAAAGTGTATCTTGTTTAAATTTATGTTTCTTTGATCAGTGTTAAGATTAGGAATGTCTCTGCATGCATTGGCCATTTGTACGTTCTGTTCATGTCTTTTCTACTTGGGTCAGTGTTTTCCTTACTGTGTTTTGAAGCAATGAGAAATTCCTTCCTGAATCTGGCAAGTGTCAGGTTGGAGTGGCAGTGCCAATTTAGTGATCTTGGTGACTTCATGTAAGTCTAAGACTCCTGCACAGATGCCTGCTTATGTGTGAGGCCTGCCCTGTGTGTGCGATCACCAGTGAGTTCCCATCCACCCTGGTTTCTTGTGGTTTTCTCAGAGCTCAGTCATAGCCAGTAACCCCCTAACTCACAGGACAGGCACCCTGAGGAAAGGGAATGGCAACTTCAGGCTCAAGGTGGGCCTGAGAAACATGTGTTAAACTTTGAGGACTTTAACCAGGCAGGAGTAACTCATTAACTCACCCATCAACATCTGTCCATCAGAGCTGAGGCAGGCCCAGATTTCACTGGGAAGTGATTTTGATCTGTCTTCATTTATGAATGTGAATTCAATTACTTCCAATAGACATTGTGGAATTTTTCTCTTATGATTTGTATCTGTCATTTTGATTTGGTTCCCAGGCATGTCCATTCTGCTATTCAATCTTGGTTGGGTTTTCATGAATACTATTATTAAATTTTCAAGAATTATTTCTTTTTCTCTGAATGCTCCTTTTCATAGTGGTTGGTTCTTCTTTTATGGATTCACTATCCCCATGGGGCTCACAACAGTGCCTATATCACAGAGAAGTTGTGTGGTTTAAGGAGGTGAAAGTTATAAAGCACTTAAACCAGTGCCTTGCATATAGTAAACACTCATAAATGTTAGCCCTTACTTAGCTCCATGCCTGGTATACAATAAGCACTTAATATAGTTACCTACTGTATTAGCCAGCAGTTCACAGAAGCTTTTCTGGGGTTGTTTCAATGGACTGGGCTGCATTGCTTGATCTGGCCTCATGGCATGGTTGAGGAAGCCGCACATAACCTGATTTCACCTTTCCTTCCCCAAGGCTGTGCCTCAACTGCCTCAGAAGACCTGTGGTTCAGAATCATCTATTCAGTACCCCTTGGGGGCTGTTTTAGCAAGACTTTTGGTGCAGAGGAGAAAACAGATTCATGGAGTGTGGGGACTTGCTCTGATCTCTGCAATCAGTTAGAGTCAGGACTGGACTCCAGGTATCCGGAATGCCCAGATCCACTGGCAGAGAGTCACAAATCTGGCCCTGTACCTTACACTTACTCTTGTTTTCTCATGGTAACAATGGCTCCTTCTGCATGGGGCCTTCACGGGCGGGGGCACATCCTCCTCTCCCTCCTTTCCCCTGCCATGGGCTGGAGCTCATATGTGGCTGTGAGTCACCAAGTGGAAAGGGGCAGTGGCCAGCAGTAGAGGAGCCTGGGCTCCTGGCATTGGGACACACCATACCAGCCTGACAGTCAGCAGCTTGGACTGGTGGGCTGGCACAAGACAGACTCCTTTCTTATTTTCATCACTACTATGTTAGGTCTCTGAGCCAGCACAGATGACTTTGTTCTGACTCCCCACAGTGGACTGACATCCTTGGCTCAACCCCAGGCCTGTGCCCATTAGGCTGCTGGTCACTACTGGAACCTCTAGAGCCATGATATTTTTCCTCTATCCCCCAGGCTGGGATGAAGCAGGCTTTTCCAGAGGTGCAGGTGTAAGGACAGTGAGGACCAAGTGACAGAAGACACTGGACAAGTGAATGCCATGAGTCATTGCTTGAGCTGTGCTTCAGCCATTTCTTGCCCCAGGAATTGCTTGGTGCTCCAGTGCCCCAACCCTTCCTTTACAAGCTCCCATCTCCACCTTGAGGGCGGCAGCGGGGCGACTCTTCTAAGTCCTTCCCCTAACCTCTTTCAGGTTCCCACAGCTTTCTCCAGGAAGCAGCAGACACCACCCAAATTTTCACTATCTTGTTACTTTCTGGATTGGAACCAGGGCACCTTCTTCTGCCGGCTGCATGATCCTTTACTGAGCAAGTGATCTTTCTTTGCCTCTGTTCCCCCATCTATAAAATGGACCCAGTAGGAGAGGTGTTGTGAAGATTAAATAGAATCATCTGTTTAAAGAGCTTAACAGAGCTCTGGGCACACTTCCTGCCCTCCCCTTGCCCACTTAACTTTTGCCCAGGGGGCTCCTGCTCTTTCCAACCATTAAGTTCTTTTTTTTTTTTTTTTTTAAGATTTTATTGGGGAATAGGGGGAGGGGAACAGTGTTGGGGAATTGGGGAAGGGGAACAAGTTGTTCTTCATTCTTCATTATGAAGGGTGCCAGTCGCCATCTGGCTGCCTGTTGGCAGCTCGTGGCCTCTAAGCTCAGGCGCTGTGTTCAGTCTTAGTTGCAGGTGGGCGTAGCCACTATCCCATGTGGGAGTGGAAGCAGCAGCTTTGTTGTTAAGAGTGCACGCTCTATCTACTGAGCCATTCAAGCAGCAGTTCAGCTCAAGGTGCTGAGTTCAGTCTTAGTTGTGGGTGGGCATAGCCACCATCCCATGCGGGAGTCGAATCTGGCAGCCTTGTTGTAAAGAGAGCACGCCTTATCCACTGAGTCATCCAAGCGGCAGCTCAGCTCAAGGTGCTAAATTCAGTCTTAGTTGAGGGTTGGCGTAGCGCACCATCAAACAGGCAATCTTGTTGTTATACCAGCTGAGCCATCCTGCCACCTGTTGGCAGCCCAGCAACAGCTCAGCTCAGGTGCAGCATCACTGGCCCATGTGGGAATCGAACCGATGGCTCTGTTGCTCAGAGCCTGGGCTCTAAGCCAACTCTTAATCAACTGAGCCACTCGGCTGGCCCAACAATTAAGTTCTTACTGACACAAAGTTGCAGAGTGTGCCTTTCCTCCTCTACCAACTTATGGGGTGGTTAGTAGCCACCACCCCCACCCCCTTTCTATGATATAATAGTTGTGGAAATGCTGCACTGATCACTTTGTTGGTCTGATCAGAACTGCAGGTGGGATGAGCTCTGCCTTGTTGCATCTAGCTGTCCTGGCTCCATCCTGACTCTTTAGGGGGAGGTCACATGTGAGTGACAAGGGGCAGCTTGATTGGGAGGAGCTGTGAGGTGGAGTAGGAGTGTGTGCTGTGTCTGGAGCTGAGCTCGGCAGCCTGGTGATAAGAAAAAGAGAATGACTTCTGGAGTGAGGAGATCTGAGTTCTGGTTCTGCCTTTGCTACTGCATTTGCTGTGTGATCTCAGGTGAGTTGCTCCACCTCTTTGGCCTCAGTTTTCTTTTTCTGTGAAATGGGAAGAGTTGAGGAATGCATGGCTATTCTGTGTGTTGCCATGCTGAGCCTGACACACAATGGGCCCTGGCTTCTCCTTCTGTCTCAGAGTACATGGCTGTGAGGTGCTAAGCATTGGCCTGGAACATGATGACTCTAACCTTTCTCTGCCCATTTCTTCAGCAACTGGGGACTGGGCAAGCTGCTTGAGACCCCTGCAATGAGGCAGACAGGGTATTCCTCCCTCACTTGTGATGGTGGGCACCAGCAGGAAGTGATGTTTAGGAAGGGCTGGCTACTGTGATTAGTACTGCTGCACCATGACATGATACCCCAATGTGACCCTCACTGAGGGGGCGCGAAGCCTTCTTCTATGTGGTGGCCTGGCTTATGTGTCAGGGATGGGACAAATGTCCACCTGATCTCAACAGATCACCAATTTGTCCATTAGAGGAGGGAGTTGCATTGCGCTACATCCTTCTTAAACTTCTTACTAGCTCTGACATGCACTGTCCAATATGGAGGCTACTAGCCTCCTGTGATATCTTATTGAACAACAGGGATATGGAAACATTTCTTCCATCACAGGAAGTTCTACTGGACAGTTCTTTTTTAGAAGACCTGGGGGATTAGCCAATCCCTCACTCCACAAGCTGAGTGCTGCCAGAATTACTGAGATGACTAAGAAATGACCCAGCCCCCAAAGAACTCAATCATTCATTCTTCATACATTAATCAAAGACCTCCTAGGTGCCAGTAGGATGTTGTGATAACCAAGATGGACATGTTCCCTGCCTTCACAGAACTTCCTGTCCTTCAGGTGGACAACTGTCTTCTGTAACAGAGACTCAAAGTAATATTGGCTTAAACATGCTAAACTTTTGTTTTTCTGTCCTGGAAAGCCGACATTGGTGAGACACTTCTGCTCTGGAATGCTGTGTGGGCCTGTGTTCCTTTTACCTTGTCGTGTCCATCTCCTCCCCACCATTCCAATAGCATTGCCCTTGTCTTCCTGCCTGCAGTCCAGCCAGTAGAAGAAGGAATATGGAAGGAGGCGTGTCCCTTACCTTCACTGGGAACTCAACACAGACAGCACTTCTGCACACATCCAACTGGCCAGCTGTAAGGGAAACATGCTTTTTTGGAGCAACTCTGTGGTCTGCTAAAACTGGGCGTTCTGGGGATGGGAGAAAGGATATCTGAGGACTGGCAGTCTTTGACACAGGGAGACAAGTTTGAAGGAAATGAACACACACATGAATAGATAACCTTGAGAAATGCTTTGAAGCAGAAGTACATAGTGTTGGGAGAGCATATAAAGGAGTTCAGGAAGGCTTTCCTGAGGAATTGACATTTGTGATATAATGTAGAGAACGAGTAGGAGCTGATGGGGAAGAATGGGTGAGGGTGTTCCCCAAAAAGACAGCAGGGGTGCAGTGCTCTGTGGTCAGGGGAAGCATCGAACACTCAGGAAAACCCCTGGTCGCTGAGAGGACACACAGAAGTCTCCCTGAGACCAGTGGCTGATGTCCCTGAGGATGGCCTCAAGGAAGGAGCCCTGTGGAGCTGAGAGTCAGAGATGTAGGCTCTGTTCCAGGAACTTGTCCAAGGTTCTATATATATTAATTCATTTAATCCTTGAACAATCTATGAGGTAGCTGCCTGTGCCAGTTTTTGTCTTCAGAGAAGTAGATGGAATGAGACATGCAAGAGGCTTATGGGGGACTCACCCATGGAGAATGAGAAGAGGAAGTGGGATCAGGAGCAGGTGGGAGAGTCTCAGCCCAGGTGCAGGGCTGACACCTGGGAAAGGAGAAGGTGGAAGGAGGGAGGACTAAGAAGAAGAAGAGCCTCAGACTACAGTATAGCCTGGAAATATTTTGTCCACACTTGTGGGGAGCCCCAGAGCCCAGACTGCACATGGGGGCCCTGGGTCAGGCAGGAGTTGTGGCTCCAGCACGTGCTGTACTGTGCTGTCCGTGGCTTGGATCTGAAGGAGAAGTTGCTGGAGGCTGTCAGCCAGCAATGCTCCCCATAGCAGCCTTTAAGAGGGATTGAGTGGGACACCTCTGTGGCTGAGGCATTACAGCTGTTGTCCCATTTTATGGACAGAAAATAGTGGTAAAGAAGGGAAGACATTTCACCTAGCATTGATTGGCTAAGAGGTGGGAGAATCAGCCGCCATACACACAGCTCTATGAGGTGCTTCTAGGATGCTTCCAGGATGATTCCAGAACCAGGATGCTTCCCAGTCTGGAAATTCTGGCAGGTACCAGAGAGATCACTATCCATGATAGAGATGAAGAAAAGGGAAGCCAAAAGGCCCTCTGTCTCCCAGAGCTGCACCTGTATGCATAGTCCTAAAACAGGAAATCTTGGAACTCTTGCCCCAAATTTAGCCCCACTTCTGTCCCTAAGCCTTTGCCACTAGTCAGGGCTCAGGGGACAGGCTCCTGGAACTCAGGTTCTGTTCTGGTTTCTTCCTTTTTTTTTTTTTAAGATTTTATTAGGTAATTTGGGGAGGGGAACAGACAAACTGCTGTCCTTTTTGTTCTTCAGTCTAGTTGTGGAGGATGTTGTTTCACTGGCCCATGTTGGTATTATCATTGTGTTCTTCCCGGGTGAGGCAGATCGGTCACCAGCCTCTGGATGGCTGCTCATGGCGGCTCACAGCAGCTCATGAAAGTGCACTCTGGCTGCCAACCACTCACTGTAGCTTACAGCAGCCCACTGCAGCAGAGGCTACAGCCTACACAGTCACTGGCGACTCATGGCAGCCCAGCTCCAGGTTGAGCTGTTGTTCACCATCTTAGCTGTAGAGGGCAGTGTCACTGGCTCTCATATGTGGGATCCGATCTGGGGCCCTGCTGCTCAGAGCTGGCATCCCAAGCCAGCTCTTAATCAATGAGCCACTTGCCCGTCCCTGTTGTGGTTTCTTGTTGACAGCCATGTTCCCAGGGCCCTGGGCTAATGACCCTCAGAGCTATGTGTACCTAGGACTGGAGGCCTAGTGCCTGGGCATTAGCTGTTCTCCCCAGAGCAGGGATAAAACTGGCCTCTTGCCTAAACATAAATTCCAGGGACTGCCTTGATGGGGAAAGAGTCCAGGACCCCACTTGTGGACCCCGCTGCAGTGTATTTTTTTTTTATATATACATTTTCTTTCCATCTTTTTTTTTTTTTTTTGAGGGCAGTGTCACTGGCCCTCATATGTGGGACCGAACTGGGGCCGCTGGCTTCCCAAGCCAGCGCTTAACCACCACACCACTCGGCCGGCCCTGCAGTGTATTTTTTACCTAGCCCCTAAACACCTTCAAGGCCTTCTTGTGCCTGTCTACTCCTAGCTCCCACCTCAAAATCATTTCCTGAGCCCATAACAGATGGGGTCTTCTTAGCACCCTAGCCCTTTGCTGATCAGATGAGATGGACACTGGCCAGAGACCTCCTGAGGCTTAGCTGGAGGACATGGGAACTGAGAGGAGGAGGATTTGTTGCTTCCTATCTGTGAAGGGGGAGGAGAAATCAGTTACTGCAGGAGGTCACAGGGCTTGATGGCCTCAGGTGGTCCCTTTGTGCTCAGACCACTAGGTCACTGAATGGGCCCCTTTAACTGCTCCCTGGCTAGGCTCAGATCCTGGGGCATGTGTTAGTTGAAGGAAAGGCTGGAGGTCATGGGGGGCAGCAGGGAAGGTATAGGCATGGGTATATGAGACACGATGAGGCCAAGATCACTGACTACAGTACTGTGGGACAATGCCAGCCCTCCAGGAACTTTTTTTTCTTGTTTTTTTTTTAGCTGAGCCATCCTCCTGCCACCTGTTGGCAGCTCAGCGGCAGCTCAGCTTGGGCCAGGAATCGAACTGGTGACCCTGTTGCTCAGAGCTTGCACTCTTGAGCGAGCTCTTAATGAACTGAGCCACTCAGCCAGCCCCTAGGAACTTCTTCAAAGACTCACTATCAATCTAGTGTTGGGCTGTCGGAAAAGTCATGATACATTTTGCAACAAAAAACATAGAAAAATACGTCATGACTTTTCCGACAATTCAATATGAGAAGCTTTAGAAAGAGAGAGCAGAAATGATCTCTGTTCAGTTGACAGATATTTCTGGAGTGTCCTAGGTTCTAGGGATATAGCAGTGAAAAAAAAATCCAAGTTCATGTTCTTAAGGAGCTTGTCTGCTAGTGGGAGACATAGGCAATAAACAAATAAGTGAAGAATATAAAATAAGGACCACAGGGCCGGCTGAGTGGCACGGTGGTTAAGCGCTGGCTTGAGAAGCCGCGGCCCCAGTTCGGGTCCCACATATGAGGGCCAGTGACACTGCAAATAATAAATAAAATAAAATAAAATAAAATAACCATAAAATAAAATAAACCAAGGCCAGAGAACAGAGAGCAGTGGAAGTGCTATTTTAGATGGGGTAGTCCAGGAAGGCATTTATGATAAGCTAGCATTTGAGGAGAGGCCCTAATAAGTGAGTGAGCAATCAATCCATGCAGGTATCTAGGGGCAAAGGAGAAGAAATGATAGATGAAAATCTGCCTGACCTGAAGAAAGACTCAAGTTTTCAGGTTAAAAGGATACATTAAGCATAAAGTAAAAATAAGAAAGACAAAAGTCCAGAGTTAGAAGCATCTTGGTAAAATGTGGGAAATCTAAGGACAGAGGAAAGATCAACACCCTCCAAAAAATACCAGACCCAAATGGTCTTATAGGCAAGGTCATAAAATGTTTTAAACAACATAGCTTATCTCTTTTTAAGGCCCCTTTCTATGCGTGATGATGTAGAAGTAGGAAAGGAATTAATTTGGAGGGAAAATATGTTAGAAGTTTTCACCACTGAAGAGAACAAATTGACAGAAATCACTGCTTTGGTGGGCTTACAGTCGATTGGAGGATACAACAAGTACATAAAATAAAATTTAAAATACATAATACATTATTAGGGAATAAGGACCAAGAAGGAAAGTTATACAGGGTATAGGAATAGGAAATATTAGAAAGGGTGTTAACATTTTAGATTGGGTGGTTAAGGCAGGAGTCCCTAGAAGGTGATGTCCTCTGTGAAACAAAAATCAACTAGGTATTTTGTTCCAAATGGATTTATTCAGGAAAAAGAAGGGATTGCAATCCAGTACATGCAGACATGTTGAGTCATGGGTATTAAAATGGAGGATGTACTTCATAGAAGGGAAAAGGAAGTTAAGGGCAGGGGCTTACAGACATAGAGCTCTGTTATAAACATAGAATTCTTCCTGGAGGGCTCTCACGATGATGTAGGTGTGATAACTCCTCCCATAGGCTTTCCAGATTTCTGTTCAAGTTAAGGTCTCTGTCATAATTTTATTATTTTCCCCTTTTTGAGCAAGATCTTTTTCTGAAAGCATCACTGATCAACAGTCAGGTGTTCTGATTTCAGCAGCCTTTTGTCCCTCAATGTCCAGAAGACCTCTTCTGGGTGTCATGTCTCATGTCAGAGGGAAGGTACATGAATAAAAAACAGCTCATATCCAGGGTTAGGTACAGAACTTAATAACAAGAAGAATATAACACAAAATTAAAAACACAACAAACAGTCTAAATGGTGATTCTAAACCAAGAGCTCAAATTTGTAGGTAGTGAAATAAAGGTCATTATTGTTTTGGATAGATCAAAGTTCTTGATGTCAGCTCCAATAACTGGAAAAGTTTCCCCTTTCATATTAGATTGAGAAATGTAAACAAGGGTATTTTTCTTCCAAAAGAGAGAGAAATGAATTAAGAAGCAACAATAAATAAAAGAGTTGGACAGGCCTAGTCTTATCTTTTTGGGAAAGCTACCTCCTTCAGAGGCCACCTGCTTCAATTTTTCCCAGCTTTAATTTCATGTCACCATACTCTGTTCAGTTCCAATGATAGTTTGATGTCTTCTTTAAATGTGACACACGTGTATCCAAAAGTCTACTCCCTGGAGTTCAGAAGCACAGGAATTAGTCAATTGTACCTGATAGGGGCCCTTCCAGGGAAGCTGGAGGAATGTGTTCATTTGTTTGCTTTTTGGTGCCTCTTCCACCCAAAAGTTGTGGATCTGAGATTTAAAAGGATCAATGGCTAAGCTTTTGGCCAAGGCATTAGGAGGGTCTCTATAAATTTTTCTCATTGAATCTTAAAAATGCAGTTAGTGCATTCAACTAAACCTGGAAATTGAGGGTCATAAGTGCAATGAAAATATAAAACTAGCCAAACAACACAGACTTGTGAAAGCACCTGATGAAACCAGTAAAATGGGTTCTTCCATCACTGTGGAATTTGAAAGGGGTGTCCCAGGGAGGGATAAACTTTTCTAATAGGACTTTAGCCACAGAAGAGGCAGTGACTTGTCTACAAAGGAAAGCTTCAGTCTAGTGAGAAAACATACAGATCATGACTAAAACATATTTATATCCATGAGATGGGGGAAGCTGTGTAAACTCTATCTGTCAAACCTCAAATGATACATTAGACAATTTAAAATGTCCATGAGAAGTGTGAACAGCCTTCTCTGGGTTGGACTTTGGACAAGCGGGACAAGTGAGGCACTTTTCTTGGCTTTATTAATATTTCCCCACCAATATTGATTCATGAACGTGATCGTTTTGTCAGTGAGCCAATGGTTTAATGCATGTACAGCAGATAAAGCACACATGTTAACGTCTCAGGTAGGACTAGTTTGTTACTGAATCTGAACCAGAGCTTTGTCTTTTTATCAAACCAAGAATTGTTCGATTTCCAATCTTGATTTTCTTTTTCTGAAGCCAAAAAAACTGGCTACCCTAGGCAGTTTTTCTAAGTTATCTGCTAAGGAAATATCCCTTTGGACTATGACAGAAGCTTGACTGCTGCTGGTTTCTTTGAGGGCAGTATTCCTTATAGAAGTGTCAGCAAGGTGATTTACCTTAGTTTCCAGAGAGTCAAGTTTAGAATACCCTGGGGTCTTAATAATGGCTAAAGCAGCAGGTAAAAGTATAGCATCCAATAATTCCTAAACATATTGGCCAATTTAAGTTTTATTTCCACTGCGAGTAAGGAAGCCATGTTGTTTCCATAACATTCAAAAGTCATGAACTATTTCAGGGGCATATCTACTGTCATTATAAATGTTGACAGTTTTGCCCTTGGCTAAAATACAAGCCTAGGTGAAAGCATAATTCAGCCTGTTGGGCTAAATTAGCCAAAGGTAAAGATGCTGCCTCTTTGACTTCAAAAGGGGTTACAGCAGTATAACCAGCACAGTGCTTTCCATTTTTATTTTGAAAATATGAACCACTTGTAAACCATGAGAAATCAACTTTATCCAAAGCAGTCTCCTCCAGTTCATCATGAGGGGTCAGGAGGTAATCTGTCAGTGTCAATTAGTCATGGGGGTCTTTGTTGGTATCAGAGAGAAGAATAGCTGGATTAATGTTATTACAACATGGAAGAGTGATGTGAGGAGAATTTAACAAAAGGACTTCATAGGAAGCCAGGCAACTAATTGAAATCCTGAGTGTGATGAGACAGGAGGGTGTCTATTGCATGGGGGACAAATATGGTTAAAGGGGAGGTGTCTCACAAAAATTTCCTCTGTGGCCTTAACCAAAAGGACAGTGGCAGTAATGGCTCTAAGGCAAGGAAGGTATCTCTGTGCCACATGCTCCAATTGCTGACTGTAAAACCCCAAGGGCCTATGGTGGTCCCCATGTATTTGAGTGAGTACCGCATGGCTTTCCCTTAAGAAAGAGAGAGAGAGAGAGAGAGAGAGTCTGATCATTGAGATGCCCCCAAACAGTTGGATTTTTAAAAACTCTCCTTTAAGACTTTAAAAGCTATGTCACCCTGTTCTTCCCATAAAATTGGGTCAGGACTGTCATTCTTCAGTAAAACATACGAGGTTTTTTGTTGTTGTTGTTTGTTTTTTTTTTTAAAGATTTTTATTGGGGAATTGGGGGAGGGGAACAGCATTGGGGAATTGGGGGAGGGGAACAGACAAGTTGCTGTCCTTTTGTTCTTCAGTCTAGTTGTGGAGGACATTGCTTCACTGGCCCACGTTGGCATCATCATTGCGCTCTTCCCTGCTGAGGCAGATCAGTCACCGGCCTCTGGACGGCCGCTCACAGCGGCCCTTGGTAGCTCACACCGGCTGCCAGCAGCTCACGCTGGCTGCCAGCTACTCACTGTAGCCTATGGCACCCCACTGCAGCAGGGGCTGCAGCTGTGCCGTCCCAGGGATTCACAACAGCCCAGCTCCAGGTGGAGCTGTTGTTCACCATCTAAGCTATAAAGGACAGTGTCACTGGCCCTCACATGTGGGATCCGAACCAGGGCCGCTGGTGTCCCAAGCCAGCTCTTAACCAATGCGCCAGCCCAACATACGAGGTTTTTCATAAGAGAGAGGTTTAGGATCCAATTTTCGCGATAGTCGACTAGCCCAAGAAAGCCTTGGAGTTGACACTTAGTTTTAGGCCTTGGGAAACTTAGGACACTATGAAGCCTATTTGGATCCAGATGTAGTCCTTGTTCCAATATCAGATGTCCCAAATATCAAGAAAAACTACAATTTTTTCTTTAGAGACTTTATGCCCCTTTAAAGCCCAAAGTTCTAACAGCTGGATGCTGTATTCTTTTGAGGAGACCTTGAAGAAAGAGCAAAGAAGGAAGTCTTCCCCATACTATAACAAAGTAGAACCTTTACGGAAGGTTATATTATATCATCCAAATCAGCCTTAAGGATTTGTGAGAAATAAGAAGGGCTCTCAGTAATCCTCTGAGGCATTACTGTCCAGGTGTATTGTTTTCCTTCCCCAATGAAGGAGAAAAGGTATTGGCTAGCTTCATCAACTGATGAATGCAAGGCAACTAAAGAAGGCAAGGCATAAATCAATTACAGTCAAGAATTTACTTTCAGTTAGGATGGATGTTAGCAGTGTATGAAGGTTAGGAACAACAGGGTGTTGAGGGATAACAACGTTGTTTATTGCTCGAAGGTCCTGGGCAAATCTCTACCCTCCTCCCTTTGACTTTCTCACAGGTAAAATGGGATTGTTACAGGGACTGTTGCAAGGAATAATAAGATCCTGAATTGTGTAATCTTCTATTATGGGCTTTATACCTTGAAGAGCCTCTTTACTTATGGGATATCGATCAATTCTGGGAAGGGGTTTTGAAGGGTCTATCTGAATCTCCATAGGTGATGCACTGTGGATTCTGTTTATATCAGTTGAAGATTTTGCCCATGAAGAGGATGGCAGTTGATCCAGTAGAGACAACTGATCAGTGCTTCCAGATTCAGCTACAGCTCCATCAAAGATAAAGGATGTTGAAAGTTAATTTAGTTCACCTGATTGGCTATTTTGACAGCTACTGTCAAATTCTAGGATTATTTCCTCCTTTTGGGAGAAAGAAATTCTGGCATGATACGTCTCTAGGAAGTCTCAGTCTAATAAGTGAATAAGGTGGAGGAACTAAGGAGAAAAGGGTGACTCTCTCAAAGGGCCTAAGCAAAAAGGGATAGGTTCAGAGACAAGAATCTGCTGAGGTTTATTTGAAATCTCTACTTGTTCAACTATTTTAGTACTTTGACGCAGGGGCTGGTGTCATAAGGACATAGATTCATTACCAATTTGAAGAAAAGTTTTTCCAAACTGATTAAGAGGACAAATTGGGAAAAGCCCCTGTAGTTCCCTGGAGCCCTGTGATTGGGGATTAGGAAACCTTGGGAAGACTGGTGAGAAGGCTGAGGGTGTCTGAAGCACTGAAAATTATGATAATCCCTTTCCCAATGTTCTCTCTCTTTGCAATGATAGCAGAAGGTAGTAGACTTTTGGTTTTGTATAGGGGCCTTCATTTGCCAGGACTGAAAATTAAGCGTCCTGCCAAGCTTACTTCTAGATGGCTCAGGTAGAATATAAGCAAGCTGATTGGCCAAATTAACCAAATCTGGGGTGCACATAGTTTCCTCATTCCATCCTGGTCCTTTTAACTAAAAAGGAAAGATCTTGGTTCAGTTCATTAATAAACAAAGGCTTATTAAAGATTACCTGAATAGACTCAACATCTGAAGGAAGAACAGAATTTTCTTTATAAATGATCTGAAGTCAGTTATAATAGTAACGAACAGATTTGTCAGACTTTTGTGAGCAAGTCTGAATTCTGGTCCAATTAACAGGCTTTGGTAAAGCTACTGTAGTTGCATGGTAAAGTTCTCTAGAGAGTCTTCTTGCTTTTTTGCAAAAATTAGAGGTTTGTTTTTTAAATCTTCCCTGGGATGTTCCCATTGGGAAGTTCCTACTCTAACTCAGAAAGCCCAGACTGATGGATCTGAATAACTATATCAAACTCCTTAGCAAATGTGTGAGGATTCTCAGTTATCTTAGGGAATTCTTAAAATTTTGGCCTGTAATTCAGCTTTTGTCCAGGGGACATATGAAACCTAAAGTCTATTGGGATCCTCAGAGGGCTTAACTTTAAAGGACAGGTACTGATATATTCAGAGAAGGAGGGAGTGAGAGAAAATTCAGAGGAAAATAGCACCAGAGGTATAGCAAAGAAGCCAGATAGTGAAAAGCCAAATGGCTTTGGAGGTAGAGCTTGAAACAAAGGAGTTGAGGGGTAAGGCAAGACAGCACTAGAGGCGGAGATCGTGAGGCTTCATAAGCCATCTTTCTCTCTTTAAAAGTTCAGTAGCCTCAGTCAATGCTAAAACTTCATGTTGCTAAGGGGCAACTTCAGATTCTTGGTACCATTTGGAAGCCCCAAATTCCACTTGTTATAAGCATTCCATCCATCTTTGGCAGTTTTGGTGCTAATATTGTCCAATTAGATTTTTTAAAAAAAGATTTTATTGAGGAATTGGGGAAGGGAATGGCATTGGGGAACCAGAAAAGGGGAACAGAAAAGTTGCTGTCCTTTTGTTCTTCAGTCTAGTTGTGGAGGACATCGCTTCACTGTATCATGTTGGTATTGTGATCGTTGTGCTTTTCCCAGCTGAGGCAGATTAGTCGCCAGCCATTGGAGGGCCACTCACGGCAGCTCATGGCCGCTCACGCGAGCTGTCGGCTACTCACAGAGCTTATGGCAGCCCATTGCAGCCCCACTGCAGCATATGCGGTCTCCCGTGACTCACTGCAGACCAACTCCAGGTCGAGTTGTTGTTCACCATTCTTAGCTGTAGAAAGCAGAGTCACTGGCCCATGTGGGATCCAAACCGTTGGCCCTGCTGCTCAGAGTTTGCACTCCCAAGCCAACTCTTAACCAATAAGCCACTTGGCCAGCCCTCCAATTAGATTTTAAGTAAAATAAGTTTGGGAATCTTCAAGATTCCCCATGGTAGCCATTAATATTCTGAATTATTTTTGGTCAGATCTGCCCATATAGTTTAACATGCACATGAAGAGTAACCATGCCTTTTAAACATGATTTCAATTGCATTTCCTGGAGGATGGACAGTCTTGAAATACTTAGATAACTGAGATCCCATTTTTTGGAGATTTTTCTCTAGAATAAAGGCCCAAAACAGACTAAATATCTGAAACAACCTGCAGGTTAGATACTAGTCAGTCTCACTCTAGAACAGCCTGATCATGGAGGGATCGGGCCAAAGTTGAAAAAAAAAAACAGTTCTAGTGGAACAGCCTGATCTCAAGAGAGACAAGTCAAAGGCTGATGAGACACAGCCTTTAATGGAGCTGTCTGGTTCCAGACAGAATCACATCAAAGCCTAGCCTTCTGTGGAAACAACCCAGTTCCAGATGGACTATCAGAAAGCTAATGCAGCTCAGTGAAGAAGCCTGGTGTCTCTAGGGAGGCAGGCCAAAATGTCAACTGAGCTTACAAATGAACAAGCAAACAAGCAAGGCCCTTTAATAACAACAACAACAACAAAGAATCCTCTAAACAGTTCCTGAATAAAGCCCGGGAAGCTTCAGAACACAAAATCAGAACCTGGGTTCCAGAAGACCATCTAAGTCCCCACGCTGGACAGCAGTGAGACCAAGTCGCTCTGTGAGGCACCAGCTCCTGGTTACTCACCTGCCCTGAAGCTGTTTGTGTTACTTCTCTGGAATCCCAAATGGGCCCCCAAAATGTCAACCATGAAACAAAAGTCGACCAGGATTTATTCAGGAAAAAGAAAGGATTGCAATCTGGTATCTGCAGATATGATGAGTCAAGTTCACAAACTGCTTGAAAAAAGATGAAGGAAGTACTTTATAGAGGGGAAGAGGAAGTTAAGGGGAGGGATTTACAACCATAGACCTCCGCTGTAAACATAAGAGTTCTTCCCATAAGGCTCTCAGGATGATATACGTGTGATAGCTTCTCCCACAGCCCCTCCTGATTTCTGTCTAGGTTAAGGACTCTGTCATAAATTTTAATAGTAACATTTAAATAAAACCCTGAAGGAGATGATAGAGCCATGTAATTTGTGGGGGGAAGAGATTATACAGGGAGCAGGGATGAGTCCAAAGGCCCTGAGGTGGGATTGTGCCTGGTGTGTTTGAGGAACCACAACGTGGCCAGTATGGCTGGAATGATGTGAGCAAGGGGGGGAGAGGAGTAGAGGGGTAAGGTCAGAGAAGTAATGGGGTGTCAGATCTTGTAGGGCATTTCAGGCTGTGGTCAGGTGGGAGCCACTGGAATGTACTGAGTCAAGAAGGGACATGATCTCACTTAGGTTGTAACAGTAGCGTCTTGGCTGTTCTTCAGGATTTTCACCCAGTTTTATTGAGCTATAATTGACATACATCATTGTATAAGTCTAAGGTGTACAATATAATGATTTGACTTATGTATATTGTGAAATGATTACCACAGTAAGTTTAGTTAGCATCCATCATCTCATATAGATACAATAAAAAGCAAAAAAAGAAAAAAAATTTTCCTTGTGATAAAAACTCAGGATTTAACAACTTAAACATATATCATACAGCAGTGATAGCTGTAGTCATCCTGTTGTACGTTATTTCCCTGGTACTTACTTATAACAGGAAGTTTGTACCTTTTGAACATCTTCTTCCAATCCCCCCTCCCCCCACCTCTAGCTTCTAGTAGTCACAAATCTGATCTCTTTTTCTATGTTTATTTGTGGTTTTCTAAGTTTATTTGTGGTTGTTGTTGTTATTGTTGTTTTTTAGATTCCACATATAAGTAAAATCATTTAGTATTTACCTTTCTCTGTTCCTCAGCTTCTGAAACCATATGATGAAGCTTCCTTGTGTGCCAAAGCTGCTATGGATGTATCTTTGTTTCCAAGCTTCTTCTGACATTTTGGTGTGGTTTTCACTCAGGGGATGGGGAACATTGGGCTGGAGTGTGTGAGGAGTGAAGGACGGATGGTAGGCAGGGCAGATGGAGAAGTGCTATGGATGTGCTGGGCTCCCACCTGCATGGAGGCAAGACAATGAGTCACTGAACCCTTCAGACCTCTGGCTCTTTTATAAAAATGGGTGAATTCCACCTGTTCTGCCAGTGCTGGTCAAGACTGCCATAAGCGTTCAAACAGTGCAGAGTGCCTCATCACCATCCTCATCCTCAACATGAGTCTCCTCTAAACCCTCATGCCAAGCCTGGGTTTGGCTGCTGGTGCTTGCAGGAGCTGTATCCCTGGCACTGACCGGGTTGCACAAGGAGGGCCCCAAGATCCAGGGGGCAAGTGCTGGCATGGACTTAGGAAGCCCAGACCCCCAGCATTCCAGAGAGTTCTAGCTATGAGTTCCCACTCTAGCAGTGTTCTCAGAGAGGAGCCAGGGAAAGGCACTTTCCAGGCCAGGAGGGGAAACCATGTAAGTTCCATAGAAGGAGCTCTCTGCCCTCATATCTCAGGGTTGTCAGGAAGTTGTCCTCCCTGCCCGACCCTTTTTTTCTCCTTACCAGCTGTGTGAGGACCCTGTGGCCTCTCAGAGTATGTTACCTCAACTGTAAAATGCCTGGCTGAGGATTCAACAGCAGTGCAGTGTGGGTTAAAGGGCATAAGCAGGGTGCCTGGCATCCTCAGCTCACATGTTTCTTTTAGGCAAGTCACTCTGAGCCTCGCTCTTCCTATCTTTGAGTGGAATGCAAAGGCATCCTGAGGTTGCTGAAGACCATAGCAGTCTGTGAACGGCCTTCGTGGACTGTGAAGTACCGCTCAGTCTTCAAAGAAGTGCCCCAGAGTCAGGGTGTCATTGATTTGAGGCAGGGGTCCGCAAACCTCCTCAAACCTCCTTGACAAAGGTGGCAAAGCAGAGTGAGCACACTTTCCCAAGGCTAACTGACTGCCCAACGGAAGACGGCACCCTATTTCTCCAGCAATACATTTCCCAAGGCAAGTCCCCTACTTTAGGTGGCACTCAACAGGGATACGCAGCGGCCGGTACGGGACTGCAGGTGGAATGGGGTTAGAGGGCAGACGTGGCAAGGGCTGTCCCCCGCCCCGGTGTGTACCGCACTTCGGGGCGATCTCAGGGCTTTTCTCATGTCCCGAGGCCTGTCTCACCTTCTCACCTGGGGATCGAGCTTTAGACACGGACCTCTGAGGACGCCGCGAGTCCACGGCTATGGGTGGGGGGAGCTGGGAGGTGGCTGTGTCCGGGAATCCGGCAGCCGACCGGCGGCTCAGGCACTTGGAGCGCCGGGCAGGGCAGCGCCCCTTGCAGCTAGGGGCGGCGCGGGGCGCGTGACGCGCAGCGCGGGCCAATGGGGCGCGCGCCCGGGGCCGAGCCTCCTGCGAGCCTTCGCTGCGCTCGCGGCATCACGTGAGCCGCGGGGAGTGAGCACAGAGCGAGCCGCGGCGGGCTATAGCTCCGCCGCAGCGACCCGCGGGCCAGCGGGCGAGTGAACGAGCGCAGGACCCGCGGCTCGGCCCGCGGCCACCGCCGGACCGGGAGCCAGGCCGCTGCCCCCAGCCCAGCCTGCTGGGCCTCAGGATCACCGGTGCCTGGCCGCGGGCCGGGCGTGCGCCAAGTTCAGGTGGGAGAGGCGCGGCGAGGCCGCACGACCGCGTGGCTCGGTCCCGGGCGCCCAGTGGGCTGGCCGGGACTCGGGGTGGGGGGCACTGGCCAGCGTCTGGGCATGTGGCCGGACTCCTGCGCCGCTGTTCCAGGCTCCGCGCGCGTGTCCGGGGAAATGTCAGAGGAGAGGGGTAAGCCCCCGCGCGGAGCGGGGGTTCGGCCAAGCCCTTGGGAGAGTAGCCCCCAGTTGCCCACCCGCACTTTCCCGGCGCAGGTCCGGGCCGCGGCCTCAGCGCCCGGCCCCGCGTACCACCGTGCGCCTTGCAGGCCTGCCCTTCCATATGGCGGGCACTCAGCGGGGCCTGGCGAGACAAGCGGGTAGGCGGACGCACCCGCCTGCTCTGGCCAGGGAGGCGGGGGACAGAGGGACCTGTGACGGACGGGTCACTGTCGGTCAGCAGCCTCGGCCTCCGGGGGAGGGGGCCAGGGCCGAGGGCATGGTGACCAGCGGGCAGCACTCCAGGGCTCTGCCGAAGGATCTGAGCGGGCTCCCCATGCCTTCCTTTCCTACTCAGGTTCCCACACGCGAGCGGGCACCCACCCTGGCTCCACTCGCGAGTACGTCGCGGACACACTGCTGCAGAGCCACACCGGCTGCCGCGCACCACGCCTCGCACACGCACAGTCATAGGACATGAACTCACACCTCTTTGCGCACACCCGTACGCTTCACATGCCTCGTACTCCGACACCCCACTCGGAGTCCCCTGACCCGTTCGACTGAACAGGGGCAGAGTGATGACGGAGGGCTGGAGGCGACGGGAGCAGTGGAGAGGCTACGTCTACCCTCCCTGGCTGCCGAATTCCTTCATTCTTCACTGTGGGTTCTCTATGGAACCTTTCCCCGTTCTGGGGCGGGGAGGGGAACAGAGGAGCTGTTTTCTCGCCCAATCCCCGGAGCGTGACAAAATCACCAAACGCCTGAACCCCTCAAATCATCCCCTTCCCCGCAAGGACTGGGTGGTTCCAGAGGCTCCTCGGCCTCCCTATAGGTGCGAGGACGCCGAGCTCGGCGACTTTGAGGCTGGTTGGCGGCACGGATAGCAGAGACTCTTATTTTGAAGGGAGGCCCCCGCCCGCCACCCCCGTGATTTGCACGCTGACCCAATGGCAAGCCCTTGGCCGGCTCTGGGCTTGTTATCAATTACATGTTGTTCCTGCAGCCGCAGTGTCCCCGGGAGAATAAACAGCAGGCCGGGCCGGGCCGGGCCGGGAGAGGGGGCGGAGTCCGGTCTCCTGCCGGGGGACAGTGCCCAGAACAGCGCGTCCCCTCCCCCTGCACGCAGCCTGCGCCCCTGGTCTTGCCACGTGCTGCAGTGTTTTAGGGGCTGGAGCCCGCTCCCGCCCTGGTGTGCCCTCTCTGTAAAGCCAGGGCCCCTTCTAGGCTTTCAGTGCTTCTGTGTCCAGCCCAAGCTGCTTAGCCCTGCGTTAAGACTCTGCTGCTGGACCCTGGCAGTTGTACTCCAGGTCTCCTTTTGTGGCCCCCCCCCGCCCCCGCGTTCCTGATTCCTCACAGCAGTACCTTTCACTCACTCAATCAGCTAATTCTGCCAGGTCCTGGGATATAGCAGCGGACTAAACAGTCAGAACAACTTATATTCTGGTGGGGAGGTAGACAGACAGAAAATAAAGTACACAAACACATAATTAAGTGGTCGTGCCCCCCCCCCCCACAACTGCCAAGAGGAATGTAATGTGGTATGCTGTAATAGAGGGTGGTCAGGGAGGCCCCGTTGGGGAGTGACTTCTGAGCTAAGATCTAAATAAGGTACTCCCAGGTGGAGTGCTAGGGGAAGAGGGTCCACAGAGAAGGAACAGCCAGGTTAGTGGTCTGAGGCCCGAGAAGCTGAGAGCCTGGTGAACAGTTAGTGTGGAGTGGAGCAGATGGCGGTGAGGTCTGGGAGAGATGAGCAGGGCCCAGGTGTTGAGTGCTGGGAGAAAGCTGGGTTACCTTTCCTTGGGAAAGTATTGGAGGTTTCCTCCCACCCCATCCTATTGTACTTATTTCCCCCACTCTTAATATTATTACTTCTGTGAGTATTTCAGTTTATATCTCAAAAAGTCCTTTAGAAAGAATGTACCACCACAATATCATCATCACACTTAAGAATATTAACAGTAATTCCTTGATATCATGGAATATTCAGTTGATCATCACATTTCAAGGGAAAGTTTTAAGTGGGCAGGAACATGGCTTGATTTGCCCCCTTACCAACAGTCATGACCTCTTTCCAGGTTCCTTAGCATCACAGCAGAGGGGCAGAAAGACAATGTGTTCTCCCATTTGAAGGCTAATCCTAGTGACTAGTATTGACCAGAGCCTGCATGCTCAGCATGTGTTAACTCATTGGACTCTTAAAACAACCTGGGAACTAGGCACTGTTGGTAGTATCCCCATTCAACAGACCAAGACAAACACAGAGACATTGTGCCACCTGCTCAGAGTCACTCAGCTGATAAGTTTCAGAGGCAGGAGCAGAACAACAAGGGTGGGCAACAGGGGTGGGGGAGGTCTAGGGCGAAGTGTGAGCTTTACCCAGCTTCATTGCCCTTTACATTATCTGGCACTTTCATTCCTTTTCAGCACCTGATTTGAATAGTGTGTATTTTAAAACTCTCAGTTTTAAGTCCTTAGCTGATTATTCAAAATCCAAATGTCCTGGCAAAACTGCCTCTGGGGGTACAGACTTGCCAAAGACAGCCACCTTGCCTTATTTCCTGGAGCTCTGTGAAGCTTTCCAGAGAAGTGGGGAACTGAGGTCAAAGGTCCTGGGCTGTTCGGGGCATGAAACAGTTGAGGAAACAGATCTGGGGAGATCCAGGACTTGCCCAAGGTCACAGATGATGATGACCCTGGCCCTGGGAGTTCTCTGCCTGTGGCTGGGCCTCTTGATCTTTGGGCAGTGCTGGGTACCTGGCCCAGGAGTGGTCCTGGGGGACAGAGCATAGGGGGTTGGTGCAGAGGTGATCCTTTGAAGGCAGAGAATCTCAGCCTTCAGGTGCAGAACACTCCCCTCCCCAACCTTAGTAAACACTCAGCGTGGTCACTGGGTGGGGACAAAGGTCCACAGAGGTGGCCCTGTCACAGCCTGATACTGTTGACTTTCCTTGGACACCGGACCTAGCATGGCCTTCAGAGGACGCAGCTTTCCCCTTTTCTCTCTGTTGAGATTATCTAAGGCCCTCCTGAGCAACAGCTGCCACACTGGGAACTGGGAACACAGTGGACACCCTATAGTCCAGCCTGTCCTCATGGAGAGCATGGTCTAGTGGGGAGACGGGAGTTAGCTGGGCCTTCCCAAGGTGGTGAGTACTCCATGGGTTCAGGCCAAGGGGATATTCTCTACTGGCCCAGTAGGCTAGGTGGTGGTTGTGAAGTCACATGAGGTAAGAGCTGTGCCAACACTCTGGATTCTGGGTCTACTTCTGCTCCCATAAGTTCTCCTCATGGGCAGGGTCTTATGTGCCTAGTGGTAGAACCTCAGTAAAGTGTCCATTTATGCAGGCCTGTCCCACTTCTCCCCTTTCACAGAAGAGGCAGCTGAGCCCAGAGGGGTCTGAGAGCTGGAGGGTGGGTGAGCTGCCTGCTTCAGACAGCGAAATAAGGCCCTTGAGGGCAGGTGCGATGGGTCTTTAATTTTCTGACACCAACTAGATTTACCTGATTAAAATATAGATTGTCCAATTAAATTTGAATCTCAGATAAAATAATTTTTAATATAAGCATGTCCTGTTTAATATTTAGGACATACTTACATTACAAGTTGTTTATTTTTTAAAATTTCAAATTTAACTGGGCAGCCTGCATTATTATTTGCCCAATCTGGCAACCCTGCCCAAGGCCCAATACCACAGGGGTCAAAGGGCCAATGGCCATTCACCTTTCCCCCTCCTGTGACTCAACAGGAATGAAGCTGAGGTCAGGTGTCCTCAGAAATCCAGCAACACCAGTGAATTGCATGGCTTCCCCGACCTTGGCTGTTCTGAGGTGCAGAGAACTTACGTACAACTTTCTCACTCACACACATTCACACTCAATCATTCATAGACACATGTGTGTTCTTTACCAGAATTGTTCTGGAAAATGTTTGAAAGCAAAAGTGCCCTGGGTTGTGCAATGGGCTTGGAGAGCACTATTGCAAACAGGTGGTGCAATTTTGGAAAACACTCTTGCAGACACAGTTCTCCTAAGGGACAGATGGAGGCAGGATACAGGCATTTGGCAATGGGATGCTATTGGCAGGTGGTGGAGGGGGGTGCCACAGACCATGAGGTGGCAGGTGAGTGCGCTGTCCTCCTGACCGGCCCTCCCTTGTTTCTCTCTGCAGCTGCCACTGGCACAGCCAGGCCAGCATGGTGGATCACTTGCTTCCAGTGGACGAGAACTTCTCGTCACCTAAGTGCCCAGTTGGTTATCTGGGCAATAGACTGGTAGGCGGGCGGGCATACCACATGCTGCCCTCGCCCCTCTCAGAAGACGACAGTGACGCCTCTAGCCTCTGCTCCTGTGCCAGCCCTGACTCACAAGCTCTCTGCTCCTGCTACAGTGGTGGCCTGGGTACTGAGGGCCAGGACAACATCTTGGACTTCCTGCTGTCCCAGGCTACTCTGGGCAGTAGTGGCAGTGGCAGCATTGGGGCCAGCAGTGGCCCCGTCACCTGGGAAGCCTGGCGGAGGGCACCGGTACCTGTGAAAGGAGAACATTTCTGCTTCCCTGAGTTTCCTCTGAGTGACCCGGATGATGTTCCAAGGCCCTTCCAGCCCACCCTGGAGGAGATCGAAGAGTTTCTGGAGGAGAACATGGAGCTGGGGGTCAAGGAGGCCCCAGAGAGCAACAGCAAGGACTTGGGGGCCTGTGGCCAGCTATCAGCTGGGCCACACAGGAGCCACCTCCATCCTGGATCTGGTGGGAGAGAGCGCTGTGCTCCCCCACCTGATGGTGCCAGTGCAGGTGACACCCAAGGCTCAGGTGGGGGGCCTGCACCCGACGGCCCTATCCCCTTGCTGCTGCAGATCCAGCCTGTGCAGGTGAAGCAAGAATCAGGCACAGAGCCCGCCTCCCCTGGGCAGGCCCCAGAGAGTGTAAAGGTAGCCCAGCTCCTGGTCAACATCCAGGGGCAGACCTTCGCGCTCTTGCCCCAGGTGGTGCCCTCCTCGAATTTGAACCTGCCGTCCAAGTTCGTGCGCATTGCCCCTGTGCCTATTGCCGCCAAGCCCATTGGGTCAGGACCCCTGGGGCCCGGCCCTGCTGGCCTTCTCATGGGCCAGAAGTTCCCCAAGAACCCAGCGGCTGAACTCATCAAAATGCACAAATGTACTTTCCCTGGCTGCAGCAAGATGTACACCAAAAGCAGCCATCTCAAGGCCCACCTGCGACGGCATACAGGCGAGAAGCCCTTTGCCTGCACCTGGCCAGGCTGTGGCTGGAGGTCAGTATGGCAGGTGATAGGCTGGGTGGTGAGTGTGGCCCTCTCATCTCTGCTCCCCTAGGTGTGCAGCCAAGGCTGAGGTGTCCAACATTAGATAAGGCTGATTAGGAAAGAGAGAGGGTCGGCAGATTTCCTTGTCCCTCCTGATAACTAAGGCCAAACCAACTGGTTTCCAGATAAGGCTTGCTGGGTCTTGTGGGTGAGGATGAGGGGCTGAAGCAGGATAGAAAAGCGCTCTCAGTCATAACAAGGACAGTTGAGAACTATTAGGCATGGGCTATGTGTCAGATGGGCTGTGACTATGTGTGCACTGTGACAGTGTGCACTGCTCCCTCTGTGCCTTGTAGTGCCTTAAAGGGTAAGTACCACCCATATTCCCATCTTACTGCTGAGCAAACTGAGGCTTAGACTGGCCAAGTAACTTGCCCAAGGTCACAGCACTTTGTAAACTCGATTTGAAACTGGGGGTCATATCAGAATAGTTGTATCCTGAAAATGCTGTTCCCCAACCAGAGGGACCAGTTTTGCTTACAGACTTCCCTGGGCCTGTGGGCTGGGCCTGGCCCTTGCTCCCTGGGGGACCTGGAGGTGTGTTGGAGAAGCTGCAAAGGCTTTAACCACAAGGGAGGACCTGCCTGGGGGCAGTGACCCAAAGGTAGAAGACTCCTTCCAGGCTCTACTTTGTGGCACAATGGGGAAAACCGATTCTCAAAGGGCAGGGTTCTTGCCGGGACTACCCAGCCCAAAGGTGGCACAGCTGGATGGAACCCCTGTGGATTGCCCTCCAGTGGGCCCCAGGTGTGGCTCACCTTCTTTGGGAGAGTGTGCCCACCTTTTCCTGAAAAGCCTGCAGCAGGCCAGGATCTCTAATGCTCAGGGACGTCACAGCTGGGTTCTCCCCGGTTTAAGATGCCCACCCCACTGGAATCTCTGGACTGCCTGGGAGGGTGACTTGTACTACCAGCACATTACTGGGCTTTGCTGCTGTGGCTGCTGCTACATGTGTGAGAGAGCAACATGGCACGATCGTCTGTGTGCAGAGCTGGATCTTGCAAATGGCTGTGTAGCTGTGTATATGCACATGTGTGTGCATACTGCTTTCTTCATGTGTGTCTCCATGTGCTGCATGACCATATGTGTTTGTGCACCTTATCCATGTGTGTGTTTCCATGTTGGTGTGGCACATGGGACAGTTTGCAGCTTTTGTTTTTTTGACAAGACTCTCATCTGAGAGCTCATGAGAGTTGGTCCCAAGGCAGAAGGTGCCAGCCACTCCTGGAGTCCTGCCTAGCCCAGAATGGGAGCTGTGACTAGAATGTTTGTGTGATGCTGGCAGCCCCTTCCCATGGTGTGCCGAGCTGGCCAGAGAAGGGACTTGTCCCAAATAGCGTCTTGGATTATGGAGGCCCTTCCTGAGTGAGGGCATCCCCCATCCCTAATGCCCGGAAGGTGCCCATTGGCAGACCTGCAGGGCTTCTGTGAAAGCTCACACTCCAGCCCCACCACTGTGGGTGTCAGTACTATTGTTGCATGCTTCTCTGAGCCTAGTGCTGCAGTCTGCCAAATAGGCCCTGAGGAGGTGTACTTGCAGGACTGCTTGTGAGGCCTGATGTGGTGGCAGGTGTGCAGTGTTCAGTGGTCAGAACTTGAGGCAGGGAGGAGCCCACAGAGACATAGGGCCTTAGAGGCAGGTGCTCAACTGCAGAAGGGAGGGGCATTGAGATGCCTTGGGTGGGGGGCAGCTGGCAGCAGTATTCAGAAGCCCCAGTCTTGGTCAACCTCCAACTTGTTGTATACCCTAGGGGCGGTTCCCCTGCCCAAGCCTCAGTTTCCTCATCTGTAAAATGGATGGCCAGCTCACTACCTCTCTCTACCAGGGATGTCCCCTTCTCATTGGTAGTACTGTCACTTTCATACAAAGTCATAGTCTGAGAAGGGAAGTAGTTCTGCCAGGCTTTCACACTGGTGGAACCCTATCTCAGAGGCACCCCCAGACTCACAGGGACTTCTGTTGGATGCATTATCCTCTTCTTGGGGGGCAGGGCTGGGAAGAGGCTGGGCAACTGGCTTGGCAGAGCACTGGTCTGACTCTCATAATGGGCTCATCTTCCTTGGTACTGTCTCCTGGTTGCTGCTGACTGTTGGCAAGTGGCCCCTCCAATTGGGGTAGGGCTGGGTGGGGCCATAGAAAGGAAGAGTGTGGTCCTTGGCAGAGAGGCCACCCACTTGGCCCACTCCACCAGTAGAGGAAACTGCCTTCTTCCAGGCTGTCCCAGAGAGCAGACGGAATCCTCAGCCCAAAGTACATTTTAGGAAGGCAGATCTCAGCCCCTGACATGGTAGCCTCAGGAGATAATGAGTTCCCCATAGCAGGAGGTGTGTAAAGAAGAGTGTGATTTATGGAGGGGTTCAGCTCTGTCATTGTCTAAGCTCTGGCCCTGGTTGTCTTGCTCAGAACCTACTTGGCAGGGAAAGGCATGGTAGGTGCCTGGCATGGCATGGTCCCTGCAGAGTCAACCCTGGAACCATCCCTGCCTCTATCCACTCCTAAGGCTTCAAAGGGCACCTCCAGCTTCTCCCAAGGTCCCTCCAGAGTTGGGTCTGGCCTTGGTGGGGTCACACGTGGCAGAGGCAATGGGAACCAAGGGTGCCTAACTCTCAAGATGGCTGTTTCGCTGAGGATTTGAGAATCCCGTTTGCCTTCAGGGATCCTGAACATGAACACAAGATGTGCATGTCCCATAAATGTGGCCATAGCCTTAAACCAAGGGTCAAGGGTTGAGGGAGCCCTAGCAGCAGCTGGAAAGGAGGACAGGAGAAATAGTGATGATGACGATAATGAGGTGTCATGTTTATTGACCACTTACTGTATGCTAGGCACTATTTTAAGGTTCTCAGAGCTGGAATCCCCTTCATAAATCCCCATACTTGCTTGTTGTTTATCTCCTGCCATGGGGAACTCAATACCTCCTGAGGCTACTCTGGCCTATAGGTATACTTTGGTACACTTAAATTCCTATTCAGACTTATTCTGGCCCACAGGCCTGCACAATCTGTGCTTGCTGACATTCCCTCCACAGGGGAGGCTCCCACTCAGGCCTTGGCCCTCTCTGTACCCTCTGTCTCCAACGCTTTCCCCTCAGTGGCAGCTGTAGCTGATCTTATGATGATCTCTGGTTTGTTCTGTACACGTCACAAGCATTAGCTCACTGAGCCCTCACAATAGCCTTGGAACATGTAGGCATGAATCTGCATTTCACAGAGTGGGAAACGGAGGCCCAGAAAGCCTGCAGGGACAGAGCTAGTGAGTGTGGCTCTGGGTGAACCCGCAGGCAGTGCCTCAGCCCTATCCTGACCCGCCCGGAGATGCCAGCAGCCAAAGGCTGGATTTCCCCTCATCTTCTCTACTTGTGCTTGGTATTATAATGGTCAGGTGTTCTCTGTCCCCCACAAGGCCATCAGCTCTTTCAGGTGTTATGCCATGGGCTAGGGCAAAAGAGCTAACAGCAGCATAACAGTAGCTCTTGATGTGTGCTAGGTACTGCTCTGAATGTGCCAAATATAGTAACTCATGTAAAGCTCCCAATAAGTCCATGAGGTTGGCATCAGTATGTTGTTCCCATTTTACAGAGGAGGAAATGAGGCACAGAGCATTTAAGGAAGTTCTCGACGGTCACACAACTAGTAAGTGGCAGAGCCAGGAGTTCACCTTGGGCTATCTGTCCACCCCACCCTCCCAGACTCAGGACCTCTCTCCAGCCCCCTCCAGTGCAGGGTGTCCTGCTAGAGTATTGAGAGGACCTGCACCTGCACCTGGTCTTCAGGGTGGCATCCCTGCACAGTTGCTTGCCTCCCCATGTGGGGAGCTCTTCACTCCTAAGACCGCCTCTCTTCTTCCTGCTGGCCCTGGTGAGCAGTTTCCCCTTCCTCCTACCAGGGTTCTGGCCCTGGCACTGTCCTGTGCCCCACCCTGTGAACCTTTGTGTGATGAACAGTGTCCCTCCCGCAATCCCCAGCCCCCATTGTCACTTGTATAGTAACCAGTCCCTATTTCCTTCTGCTCTTCATCCTGAACCCAGGGTTCCCTCTTGTGCCATGGTTCTGGCACCCTTGATGGGGCTGCAACCAGACATTCCCTATTCCAAGCTAATTGGGAAGTGGCTATTTGCCTGCCTTCCTAGAAGTTTCCTTGCTTCACTCTCAGATACAGGCCTCCTTTGTTCTCTGCATCAGAACTTCCTGTTCCAGAATAGTCAAGCTGTCTAGAAAGTTCTGTGTAGAAAGAATCCCCTCCTGCTATAATTAATATCAATGTTAACTTTCAGCAGCCCTGTGTGGCAGGTACTCTTGTCATCCCCAGTGGACAAAGGAGGCCCAGAAAAGGGGAATTAAAGGCCTGAAGCCACAGAGCCAGGAAGTAGCAGGGACAGGATTCAAGTCCAGTGGTCTGGCTGCCAGACTGCTCTCTTGGTCCTTGTCACTGCTGTCTCTACTCAGTAAGGCGTTCTCTGACCCCATCTCCACAGTCAGCAGAGCCCCAAGGTGTGGTTGGGCAGGTTGTGCACTGTACAACTCTAGGTGGTGCCATTCCCATTCCAGTCCTTGAGAATTGACTATTTACAATCATGGCTTTCTGGCTGATGGAAGGGATGCCTGTGACAGTGGTGGTGCTGATGTTACAGGCTGCTCAGGAGAATCACCTGGATCCCTGTGCTTTCCTGTCCTGTATCTCAGCAACATGAATCAGAGTAATGACCCCCACATTCCAAGATCTCACCATGGGCCAGGCCCTATGCTAAGCTCCTTGCAGCCAATAAGAGCTCACAATTGTTGGATGATTGCCATGTACCAAGCACTGCTGTAAACATTTGTTTCCTTTTACAGTCCTCTGAGGCAGATCTATCAACTTTCTGTCTCCAGGTGGGGAAACTGAGCCTCAGAGAACATGGAGACTTGCCCAGGTTGCCAGTCTGTACATGGCAGAGATCACTACCATCTCAGCCACTTGGACTCCCCCTTCCCCGTAGTCCCCAGGCCTCTCTGATGGCTGCTCTTTGAAACAATGTAGATGAGGGTATGAGGCAGGAATCTTTTGAGGGTTCAGTTCCCAGGGACAGACCTCTTGAGCCACAGGGACCTGAGGCAGCAGGGAGGGGTCTTGCAGGTGGGGACAGCTTCTTCTCAGGCCTGGCTCTCCTTTGGTGTCCCCATGATGGGAGGGCTGCTGTGGCCCTTGTGGTACTGCCTTTGGCCTCTGAAAAAAGTTCTGGAAAGTGAACAGAAATCTCAAAGTTTTCATTAGGTGAATGAGAAAACAGGCCCAGGACGATTCTCGAGTTTGCTCAGAACCACACTGGGCTCCTGATGGGGTAGGGACCTGTCCCTTGGCTGTGTGACCCTGGCAAGTCCCTTGTCCTTTTTGAGCCCTTGCTGAGGTATTGTCAGTCCAACAGGGCTGATCCTGGCTCCCCAGAAGGTGCAGGTACCCCAATGCATGGTGTCTGGAAGGCTCTGGCACTGCTGGTTTTCTGTAGTTGTCTACTGACCCCTGCCTTGGGCAGGCCCAACTGCTTAGAAGCTGTGTGTCCACCTCCTGCTGGAGGCAGGTGGCCCTGGCCAGGAAGCACAGGTCCAGGCTCTGACTGCCAGGGCATGTGTGTGTTCATGTAGGTACATGTGCATCCCTGTGTATGATGTGTGCATGTGAATGCATGTGTGCATGTGTGGAGGGGTACAAGTGTGTACATGTGCAAGCATACACACATATGTCCAGCACACCCATGTTCATGACATGTACATGTAAGTAGCATGTGTATACATGTGAATGTGTGGGCATTTGTGTGTAAGTGTATGAATGTGTGGATACACATGGGTGCGTGTATGCACTGGGACTTCAGAGAACTGTCCCTGTGACAGCTCTCTATCCTCTTGTGGGTGCTGGCTGTGTCTATTCTTTCATGTAAAGACACTTACTGGGCACCTACCATGCGCCAGGCAGACAATACTTTCCTCATGGAGCTGATGGTCTAGTGGCACAGACTGACGTTCATCAAAAAGTTGAAAACGAATTTAAAGTTGCAACAATAGTAGAGTGGCCAGGAAAGAGAGGTGCATTGTGCTGTGAGAGCTTAGAATGAGATGCAGTCCTGGAGGGCTTTCCTGAGAAATTGACATTTGAGCTGGGCTCTAACGGTTGGGTGGGAAAAAGCAAGGAGAGGAGGGGAGGGAAGAACATTCTGGATAGTAGGAACAGTATATGCAAATGTCCTATGGCAAGAGAGACCAAGGACAGATCAGTGTAGGTGGAGCATAGATGAGGAGAGTATGTGTGGGGGCAGTGGAGTCTCATTGCCAGGACCAGAGTCATGGGGTGGAGAGGCCTGAAATCAATGAGAGCTGTCAGAGCCCTGTGGTCCAGCTCAGTCCTTACCTCTCTCATTAGCAACTGCTCCTTTCTAGTGGCCACTGGGCTGTGGGAGTCCTTTCTCTTAGGCAGGCTGAGGCTAAGAGAGGGAGGTGGCAGGGGAACCATTTAAACTCTCAGAAGTACCTTCCAGGAGTGTGGTTTTATTTGGGGAAATTTTAGGGGGCCTAGCTTTCAGGAATGTAGAGTCCAGGAGTGCGATGGGACTCAAGTCTGAGCACCCTGCTAGAACTGCCTGCCAAGCTGGGGAAAGAGACACATGTCTTGGGCCTCAGTATCCCCCTCTTGTTGGGCTTCTAATCATGCAGAAGCCCCAAGTTCTGATCTAAGGTGAGGGGAGCATGAGGCACAGCCTTAGTCAGGGCCAGGGTAATCCCGCTGCACCTGGGGTGGGTAGGAGTTAAGGGAGGACAGTAAGTCAGGACTCTAGTAGAGTTGAGAACCTGCCCCAATATTTACCAGCTGCTGTCAGCTCTCTGGCCCAGGTGCATGAGATTGGTCCCTCTGTGCTAGCAAAGCCTTTTATTTGCAATTCTTGCCATCCCAGAGGGGTGACAGGGACATGGGGGAGGGAGACTTGGGGTAGTGGCTTTTGGGCAGTGGATTCAGAAGTACTTTGATAGTTGAAGCACTGCAGGCCGCCCTGCCAGGCCAGTGCAGTCCTGGGGAACCGGCTGGCCTGGGAGTGGAGGTGCAGGATGGGTGGGGCTGGGCCAGTTTCACTGATCGCAGTGTCCTGTAGGTTCTCGCGCTCCGATGAGCTGTCTCGGCACCGGCGCTCACACTCGGGTGTGAAGCCCTACCAGTGTCCTGTGTGCGAGAAGAAGTTCGCACGGAGCGACCACCTGTCCAAACACATCAAGGTGCACCGTTTCCCCCGGAGCAGCCGCTCAGTACGTGCCACCAACTGAGCCCCTCCCCGCTCCCAATCTGTTCCCCCACCCCCATCCCCCCACCCCTGCCGGGATCGCTCTGATATTTTGTAGCAATAATTTATTTGCCTACTTCAGAGGGACGTGACACTGTTATCAACCCACCTTCTGAAGTCCAGGAAATGTAGGAAGAGGGGATCTGGCCTGGGAGGTGGGAACCCAGAGCCCCACACCTGCTGCCTTTCTTGGGGAGACCCAGCCCCTGACCTGGAGGCCGGCCTTCGTGCCTTATGCTTTGGTGCCTTCCTGAGTGCCCACCTCTGCTGCAGTGGCCTGGGGGCCTGGCCTTTCTCCCACTGGGCTCCCGGCCTGGGCCAGGGCCAGGGCCAGCACTTTATTGCCTAGGAAGATGAAATGTGCAGTTTTGAAATGCCAGTTCCCAGAGGGAGCCACACAGGAAAGAAGGAAGTAGGCCGAAAGTCCTGGGCTGCACTGTGGCATGAGGGTAGCTTTGTCCAAGATGTCTCACTAAGCCTGACTACCAGAAAGTATGGGAGGGGTGGTTAGGGTCCAGGACCTGGCCTCCGTGTAGTTGTGGGATTGGGGTAAAAAAGCCCCTCTTTGGGGGGGGCTTACAGTGCATGTGCTTAAGTTAAATGTACAGGGCAAGCAGACAGATGCAGGCTAGCTCTGGATCGTCTGTGCCCAGTGTGGTTCATCCCTTCATCCTGTTTCCAGACAAATCCAGACACTAGCCTCCAGGGTCACCTTCGGGAGGAGAGGGGAGCATGCTGCAGTGCATTTAGAAGAACCAGGTAGAGCCCCCAGTCCTGATTTAGAAATGCATTCCTTAGTTTGCCTAGAAATTAATATCAAATGAACTAGTGGTTTTGACAGGTTTATTTCACATCCTATGAATGTATGTAAATAAACTGTACATAGGTACATCTACATAAAATATCTTTTAATAACATATCAGCATTTGTGTAAATTTGAAATTTTAAAAATCTATAAAGTGGTGTATATATGTTACAATTATGTATATTTTCTTTGGTTCTTCATAAAAATATATTTACTTTGCCAATAAAAAGAAAAAAGAACTCAATAACTTTATGACATTCATGTGCTGTTTTCTTCTGCTTTGCCAGGAAATAGGTGCAATTTGGGGACCAAGTTTCAGGAGACCTTGATTTGTATCTGGAGGGATACAGAAGTGCCTTTGGGATCAAACGTTTGGCCAAGCAGTGCAGGGTTCCCAAACAGCCTCACCTCTAGGCCACCTCCTGGATTTCTGCTTATTACAGTTTCCCAGAAGACTGGGAGCTTCCTCTCGTCTTCTTTGCAGAACCCCAAATCAACCCCTATCCTAGCATCACCTATGGGAAGCCACAATGGGTCAGGCCAGGCCCACACGGGTCACTACTGTGATATACTGTTGGCGGCCCTTACTTGGCAGTTTGCATTTCCTACCCTCTGTTCAATCCATCAAGCATTTATTGTGCATCCACTGTATACACTGTATGGGGGTGGGAAGGCAGATCATTTCCCTTCCTGGACTTTCCTAGGAAATGGCATATTACTTCCCACTTGCAGAGGTGATGGTGAATGGATTAGGAGTCTTGACCAGGCAAAGGTGAGACTCAGAGGGCTGGTGTATGGAGTTTGGCCACTGCCTTCATCCTCCCCAGCTGCTCAGAGCTCTGGGGAGACAAAGCCTCCCAAACTACCCCAGAAACTTGAGGTCTCTCTGAGCACTTGCACAGTTAGGGTTTAGACTCATCCACATGTCCTGGGCAATCTGGGACCTGGGGATGGTGGGGACCAGAGAGCAAGGAGATGCGGGGAGCTATCAAGATGGGCAGGAAGGCCAGACTCAGTGACTGCGGTTCTCGTCATGTGAAGTGAGGAGTGAGGATCTATCAGAGGTGGTTCTCTTCCCAGGAGCCTGACGCAAGTCAAGGCAAATATTTCTCAGTGACACCCCTCAGAGACCGGCCCTGGTCCTGGAGAAAGGACTCAGCCTTGTGACCTCTGCCCTTTGCCCCTGACTGGATGTACCCTCTATAGCCAAACATGCTCTGGAGAAGTAAGGCATTGATTTCCAGGTGCATCAATATAGCCTTTCTTCATCCATAAACAAGCAATGCATCTCAGATAAGAGGGACACTAGAGGTCAGGATAGTCATTTTGGAGAAGCCTGTGAGCACATGTATCCATGGTGCAGGGCACTGACCATGTTGCCACTCCCCTCATCTCAGTGGATGTCCCCAACAGCCCACTTACTCTAAGCCTGCAGCCCCCAGCTGACCCTAAGTCTGGGCCAAGGCTAGGCTGGCTTTGTGTGGTGGGGTGGTCTAAGTCATCACCCTCAGTCTGGCTCCAGACTCCTCATCTGATGAGTCTGTTCTCACCCTTGTTACGTACTTTCCCTGGGTGGGTAGCATAGCAGAGTGAACAGGTCTTGGAGGGAGGGGCTGTGAGTGAAGGGGACTGCCTTTTGATCTTTGCTTCCCCCTCTTTGGTGTGGGGTTATTAAACCTCTCTGGAGTTGAGCTTCTTTACCCCGCAGAATGGGGTTGAACGTCCCCATGCTGCAGCATGGTGATGAAGGGTAAGCGAGAGTGCGTGTGTGACTTTGAACAGCAGCAAGGACCCTTTCCAGGGTGTGAGCCTGCCCCCAGGCCACTTGGAGAGCCTGGGAATGCAGGGCTCCTGGTCTTCTGCTATAGCCATAGCTACCAAAGCAGGACCCATGGGAGCACTGGGAGTTCTGTTAAGGTGCCTGGCTTGTCTCCTGCTTCTGGGAGCCCCCGTGCCACCACCTTTGCCACCCTTTGTCACTTCTGTGGTTGGAAGAGGAATGTTTATCTTGGCCTGCCAGTCAAGAAAGCAGGTAGTGATGTGAGCCAATGTGTCCACAATTGTTTGTAATAGGGGAGGAGTCTAGAAGGTTGCTAAATAGAAACCTGTCCTTAATTCCCTATTACCCTTCCCTGCACAATACCCCTTCTCAAAAACACAAAGAAGGGAGGGAAGTACATTTATTGAGCACTATATTAGGCAGAGTATCTGTTAGGCTGCCATAACAAAGAAACCCCTAAACACTGTGGCTTACACAAGGTAGAAATTTTTGTTCTTGTTTGTTAGTTTGTTTGTTTTTTTCTATTTAAACAGTGTAAAAGTAAGCAGTCCAGGCTGATATCGTGGCTCCAGCATGGGGCACCTGGGTGTTGGTCCAGGATGGCTCACCAGGGTCCTGGGCCAGCCTGTGGAAGGCTGGCAAGGAGCTGTGTGTTCCTGCCCTCCCTGCAAGGGCATGGGCTGGGCTTTGCATGGTCGGTCCTGCCTACTCATGTCCCATTGGCCAGAACTTAGTCACACGGCCTCATCCACTGCAAGGAAAGCTGGAAAATGTAGTCTTAATCTGGGAGGTTATGGGCACAGCTAAAATTTGGGAGTTCTATTACTGGAGAAAAGAGGGGAGAGTAGGAGTTGAGTTCCCTGCAAGCACACTTGGTGCCATGTACACAATGTGCCATTCACCTCCCAGAACCTGCATACATAAGTCATGGTAGAGCCAGGTGGGTTCAGTTCATATGGCTTTGTCCACATTCTCAGAATGGGTGTCACTGGCAGGTATGGGACCAGTGGTTAGGCTTCTAGGATCCACAGCAGGGTATTATGAAGGGGAACACTGTGGGAACAGGGGTGCTACAACACTTTGGCTGACAAGCCAAGGCTGCAAATGACAGAATCCCAGCTCATACAGACAACAGTAAACAAAGCCCCTTCTAAAGTTACCAGTGTCTACTCTCAAATAAGGCCCAGAGTCTCTACAGAGTACCATGGGGGCTAGTGGTACAGGCTATCTAGGGAACTGTAACTTTTCTTATGCCCTGTCAGTTCAGAGTATCAAAGGCCTGGCTAGTGGATACAGGGAGAAACTTCTGGAAATGGGCTTGTTAACCTGCACAGCTGTCAATGTGATGAAGGGCTTGGAACATCACATAATGGGACCAAACTTGGGGACAAGGTCAGTCCTCTCTGTGACAAACACCACATCTGAACAGACCTGGCTTTATTTGAAGTTAGGCAAAAATGACTAACATCGTAGGGCCTATTAAAAGACTGCAGATGGAAGCAAATGGAGCAGCATTCAGAAGACTCAAAGAAAGTGCACACCTGAGTGATCTACTGTAGGTCCCAAAAAGGTGTCTTTGGAAATTTCCTGTTATCTTTGACAGGTAAAAAAATTCCTTGTGGTTCCTGGAAGTCCACAAAGGGGGCCTGGCTGAAATAGAGCAACAAGACAGGATATAAAGAGAGACAGAAGGCTTGAAGCAATATCACAAGGGAACAAAATCTGCAAAGGCAGAATTAAAATCTGTCTTGGAGACAGCAAGGAAGAGAAGGTGGGGCAGGCTTCTGAGTGCTGTCATGGAGGACAAGCTCATGAATCTTTCAGAATCTAGCCAGGAAGAAAGGATGAAAATGGGATAGATAGTTATGGAGGGCAGAAAATATAAAACCAGGAGCTGAATACTGGGGTTTCTGGATCAGACTCCAGAACAAATAACATATACTAATTCTGTACATAACATATGTAATATACATAATACACTAATATATAACATATACATTATACTAATACATAACATATATAACATACTAATATGTAACATATATAACATACTAATACATAACATATAAATATAATTACAATGATACAATCTATAAATAAATAATACAATATATAATTATAACTCTATACACATATTACATAAGTGGAGAACTGGGCAAATACACTACCTGTGGAGGGCAGGAGAGCACAGCGGGTGAGTCTGGAAGGCAGAAAATCAGAATCGAGCCCATGTGAGTGTGTTGGTCTCTCTGAACTTCAGAGTCCTTATATAGAACCTCAGGGTCTTCATGTGAAGCCAATGTGATTACGTTGATCCCCCAGGCTGTGTGAAGATGGAGTAAGTTCACATATTTAAAATAGCAGACCCACTGCATGATGGACAAGAGGCAACAAGTGATGAGGTAGAAAGGAGATAAATGCAAAAACCAAAGAAAGGCCTCCCACTAGAGGAATGTATCTGAGATACAGACTTGGAAGCTTAGACATAGCCCACGCCACATGAGGTCAGGCCTACACAGGAAGGGACACCTGGAGGGGTGCAGGGCTTGCAAGAAGGAGCCCCTCATGGAGTGAGGTCTGGACCCTGAGTCCAAATAAGCTTCCAACCATCAGTGGTCCTTCTGCATCTTGGCTCATCTACTATAACTCTGGGAGCCTTGCAGACACAAAGACACACTGGCATCACTGTCCCTGCCTATTCCCAACATCTGGTTCTGTAAACTGGGCCTCGACTCTGAGCTGAGCTAATATTGAAAAATACGAGAGAAATTTCTGGTCAAGAGGGAGGAGTAGGTAAATGCTGTGCTTGCCTCCTCGCAGGACTGCATCAAAATTACAAGTGAATTACAGAGCACATTGAGAATCGCCTGAAGTCTAGGTGAACAGAAGCCCTACAACTAAGGACAAACAGAAGAAACTAGAATGGTAGGAGGGGCAGAGATGGGGAACGGGCTTGTCCCACACTTGCATGTGGCAGTTGAAAGTAGGGAGGGATGTCTCAGCTGCAGGGTCCTCCTGAGGAGTGAGGGGTCCCAGCCCTGCACCAGGCTCCCCAGCCCAGGGTTTCAGTGCTGGGGAGGGAAGTCCCCATAACTTCTGGCTGTGAAAACCAGCAGAGAATGTGGCTCAGTGAGACAGCGGTCTGCTGGAGTCTCAGGCTTTCCTCTTAAAGGGCCCCCACACTGACTTACTTACTGACATACTCACTTGCTCTGAGCTCCAGTGCTGGGGCAGCAGCTTGAAGGGAGCTGGGGACATATGGGGAGGAACTGAATTGTCTGACTACAGGGCAAGGGCTGGAGGGGCAGCTTTCTCCCAGACACAAGTTCTGGCAGAAGTCATTGTTCCTTTGTTGGGTCCTCCCCCCCACCAGCCTGCATATGCATGCGGCTGCCATATCTGAGTCTCCATTGGCCTGGCTAACACCATTCACCCCACCTTACTCAACTCGTAGGCCCACCTAAGCCACTTCCAGTGGATTTTCTATACAAATGGCCTGTGTTGGCTCATGCTACAGACTTTCCTAAAATCTCTCAAAAGGGTCACAAACCCCAAACAAGCAGCATCTGTCTTCGGCATGCCCTGTACCTCTTGCTAAGCAGTTCCAAGCCTGACACTGGCAACAGCCAGCCTCAGGTCACAACTCAGCCTCTCCGAGGAACCTCCAAGCCCAACGCAGGTGGCGGCCATCTGCGATTGATCTGAGGCTCATTCCAGGTGGCCCAGGGCAAGGCATAGATTATAGCTAAACTTGGCCTGTGTTGAGGCCCCTCCCAGGAGGCCCCAAGGCCTGCATATCTGTGGCCAAATTCAGACCAAGCCAGAGCACCAGCCAGCTGCCTTCACAGATGACACACGCTGCTAGAGTGAATCCTGATCTGTAGAATCAGCTCCTGCACAAGGACTCCTCTATTGTAGTCACAATCCAGTCCTTACAATCAATCAGCCTGAGGGTCGATACCTCCCACTGATATGCCAACAGCAGCCAAAACTCTACTACAACAGGCGGGCACATACAACCCATATAAGAGACACATCTGTAGCACCCAGCTCAGGTGACCAGGGAGGCTGGGCCACTGAGCCCCACAGGATACCTACTACATAAGGCCTGAAGACATAGCAGCACTACCTAATATGTAGAGGGAAACACAGGGAGGCAGCCAAATGAGGAGATATAACAACATGTCCCAAATGAAAGAACAGAACAAAACTCTAGAAAAAGAATGAAACAAAATTGAGACAAGCAATCTACCAGATGCAGAGTTCCAAACATAGGTTATAAGGATGCTCAATGATCTCAGTGAGAACTTCGACATAGAGATAGGAAACAGAATGGAGATAGAAAACATAAAAAAGAACAAGTCAGAAATGAAGAATACAATAACTGAAATAAAGAATACATTAAAGGGTATCAACAATGGATTAAATGAAGCAGAGGATCAAATCAAGAATTTAGAAGATAAGGTAGCAGAAAACACCCAATCAGAAGAGCAAAAAGGAAAAAGAATCCAAAAAAATGAGAAAAGTTTAAGGGGCCTCTGGAACAACATCAAACGTAACAAAATTCGCATCACAGGGGTACCAGAAGGAGAAGAGAGAAAGCAAGGAATTAAAAACTTATTTGAAGAAATAATGATGGAAAACTTCCCTGACCTGGTGAAGGAAATAGATATATAAGACCAGGAACTGCAGAGAGTCCCAAATAAGATGAACCACGGAGGCCTACACCAAGATATATCACAATTAAAATGCCAAAAGTTAAAGACAAAGAGAGAATCTTAAAAGCAGTAAGAAAAAAGCAGTTTGTTACCTACAAGGGAGTGCCCATAAGACTATCAGCCGATTTCTGAATAGAAACTTTGCAAGCCAGAGGGATTGGCACAAAATATTCAAAGTGAAGAAAAGCAAGGCCCTACAACCAAGATTACTCCACCCAGCAAAGCTATCATTTAGAATCAAAGGACAGATAAATTCTTCCCAGATAAGAAAAAGCTAAAGGAGTTCATCACCACCAAATCATTATTACAAGGAATGTTGGAGGGACTTATTTGGTGAAAAAAAAAAGAGAGAGAGATAAAAATACAAGTAATAAAATGGCAATAACTACATATCTATAAAAAATTACTTTAAATGTAAATAGATTAAATACTCCAATCAAAAGACAGGCTAGTTGAATGGATAAGCAAACAAAACTCTTACATACGAGGTCTGCCAATTAAGTTTGTGAACTTACCACTGGGCACTTATGTTGGCAACACTGTACAAACAGCTTAGTAAGGTTTCATAACCTTGGTATATCAGTGTCTCATAGCTGCGTTTGTGTCAACGTGTGGCGATGTCTTGTTGAACGGCGTTCATTATTGTGTGTTTTTGTGTGCTGTCGTGAGAATGTCTGAGCTTGAATTAGAGCAATGAACAAACATTAAACTTCTTGTTAAACTTGGCAAGTGTGGACGTGAAATCAGAGACATGTTAGTCCAAGTTTACAAGGGTTAATGCCATGAAAAAACAGTAGTGTGCAAATGGATCAAATGTTTTTCAAGGGGAGAGAAAGCGTCACCAATGAAGAGAGGTCAATGTAGCCAGAAATGAGCAGAACTGATAAAAACATTGCAAAAATTTGTTGAATTGTGCATCCAAATCGTCAGCTGACTGTGATAATCAAGCAAACATCAATATAGAAACAGGAATATCTTAACTGAAAATCCTGGCATGAGAATGGTGTGTGCAAAAATGGTCCCCAACTGATCCTTACTATCTGATATTTTGCCAGTAAGTCTACTGATAAGAGATTATTGGAAGCCAGTCACACAATTTGAAAATAAACACTAGTCTCTCCTTAGACCAAGGACTCAGTGCAAAACATTTTTGCAAGAATGAATGCTTAGATTTAATCCATGAACAATACATTTTAGATTGGTTTAGAATTTCTGATAGCTTATTTTAAAACAGAGGAAAAACAACTGAGTACGAGTTTGCTGTCTGTAGAACAGTTTGTGAAAATATGGTATAAAGATGTTTTCATTTTCTTGTTATTTTAAATATTGTACAGAGCTATTAATGCATTTTTTTGGAAATTGCCCCAAATACTAAGGTCATCAAACAACAGTGTCTTTGATATATTAAACTTTTGCTGTTCAAAAAAAAAAAAAAAAATGGTCCCCAAGGAGCTCACTGATGAACAAAAGCAAAGGAGAGTCAAAGTTTGCCAAGACCTTTTGGGAAGGCAAGGCGATGTTTTGGGCCATGTTATCACTGGTGATGAAAAATGGGTGTACCCCTATGACCATGAAACAAAGCATCAAAGTGCACAATGGAAGTCAGCCAACTCTCCATGACCAAAAAGTTCCGTCAGTCCAAATCAAGAGTCAAAACGATGTTGCTAACCTGTTTTGATATCAGAAGGATTATTCATTATGAATTTATACCAAGTGGACAGTTAACCAAGTTCACTATTTGGAAGTGCTGCATGAAAATGTTAGATAAAACTTTTCGCCAACAATTCATGGCTCTTGCATCATGACAATGCACCAGCTCACACGGCACTGTCTGTGAGAGAGTTTTTAGCCAGTAAACAAATAACTGTATTGGAACACCCTCCCCACTCACCTGATCTGGCCCCCAATGATTTCTTTCTTTACCCAAAGATAAAGGAAATATTGAAATGAAGACATTTGGATGACATTCAGGACATGAAGATAATATGACGACAGCTCTGATGGCCTTCCCAGAAAAAGTGTTCCAAAATTGCTTTGAAGGGTGGACTGGGCACTGGCATCAGTGCATAGCTTCCCAAGGGGAGTACTTTGAAGGTAACTGCAGTGATATTCAGGAATGAGGTATGTTGCACTTTTTCTAGGATGAGTTCGTGAACCTCTTTGTCAGACCACGTATACTGCCTACCAGAGACTCACTTCAAATTGAAAGACACACAGCCTGAAAGTAAAAGGATGGATAAAGATGTTTTATGAAAATGGAAACAAAAAATAAAAGCTAGGGTAGCAATACTTAGATAAAATACAGTTTAAATCAAAGTCTCTTGAGCTAGGCCTTCATCTCATCTTTCATTCAGGTGACTCATGTTTCTGCTGTATTTTTTTTTTTTTTTTTTTTTTTTTAGGGCAGTGTAACTGGCCCTCATATGTGGGACCCGAAGCAGGGTTGCTGGCTTCCCATCCAGTGCTTAACCACCGCGCCACTCGGTGGGCCCTCTGCTGTAATCTTTTATGATTACCTCAAAATAAATAATAAATAAAAATAAGTAAAATAAAAAATACAATAAAAATAAAAAATGAGAAAGAAGAGACAAAGAAGGACCCAGTAATCCCAATTTTGTGTATTTATGTGAAGAAACCCAAAATGCTACTTTGAGGGGACGTGTGCACCCATATATTCATTGCAGCATTGTTTACAGTGACCAAAATGTGGATGCAGCCTGGGTGTCCATTGATGGGTGAATGGATATAGAGGAGGTGGTACATATATACAATGAAATACTGGATGGACATGGAAGGGTGTGGGGGACCAGCCTCCACTGACCAGGGTTTCCCTCAGGTGGAGACGGTGTCGGCGAGGGAGGAAAATAAGGGAGACAGTGGAGACAACGGGGGAGTTAAAGAGAAAAGGAAAAAAGTGTCACACTTTATTGCAATAACATGTCCTTTTTATAGGGACTTTTGACCATTATCCAATCACAAGTTTAAGTTCCACATAGTCTTAATGTATTTTTCTCTTAAGACTTTTAGTCCTTGTAATTGTTCTCCCCAGGGCACACTGGGGACCTTTTCTATGGTTAAGGATAATCTCATCTATGATAATCTCTTTATGACCCAGACTCAGTTCCTACATATCACCTGAAGAATGGTTACCGTGATTACCTTGACTATCTAGTCCCGGATTCCACAGTAAGACTCACAGGGCATATATTTGAGCTAAAGCTTCAGTGTCTGTTGCTACAACAATATACAAGGCAAAGAATCCAATTAAGGCTATAGATTAACATAGCTCATGGTCAGCAAGTTGTCTCTTATTGGAACTCTCATGGCCTGGAGACTTTTAGTCCCCAAGGAGACTTCACTGTGATTATTTTAGGCAAGTGAGCTAAACGGATTATGTTATTATCAGTTACTCACAGCCAGGCTTTTTGGCTTATGTGGCCAGGGGTCTGGGCCTGTTTCCAAGGGGCTTGAGTCCCCTATTTCTTAGTCCTGGGGTCCCCACGGAACTACCGCCGGGCTTAGGTTGTCTCCCCTCTTTTCTAGGAGATCTTACCCGTCGTTGGCTGCGTAGTTATCTCATTGGGTTACCACAAGAACTTGCCATAAATACAGTGAAAGTACTGTCTCCTATAGGATCTGATGTAGAGAAAAGGCACATGGGCTCACAGGCATGGAGACTATACCGACCATGAAACCTTGTCATATATTGGGGTGCTGACGGCTCCCAGCAGCAGGGAATAGGTTCTTGCCATATGCTGCAGCATGGATGGACCTAGAGAGTATTGTGCTGAGTGGAGTACATCAGATAGAGAAAGATGGATGCAATGTGATTTTGCTTTTATGTGGAATTTAAAGAACAAAATACATGAACAAACAAAAACAGGAACAAACTCATAGAGAACATTTTGAGGGTTGCATGATAGGATGGGGTTGTGAGCATGGGTGAAGAAGGGGAAGGGATTAGAAATACGGATTGGTAGTAACAAAACAGTAATGGGGATATAAAGTATAACATAAGGAATATAGTCAATATTGTAATAACTATGTATGGTGTGAGATGGGTACTAGATTTATCAGGGTGATCACCTTGTAAGTTACATAAATGTCTGATGACAATGTTGTACACCTGAAACTAATATAATATTGTATGCCAACTGTAATTGAAAAATTAAGAAAAATTATTTTAAAAAAGAAAAAGAAAAACACAAGTGTAGTCTCAGGACAGGTGGTCCTAGTACTGGTGAGGAGAGGGATGGCCACAGCTCTCCTTAAAAGAATACAGAAGAAATGTGAGCCATCTGAGTGAAAGATGAGAGGAATGAAGGGTCAGGCCAGCCGAGTGGCTCAGTTGGTTAAGAGAAACAGGGTTGCTGGTTCGATTCCCACATGGACCAGTGAGCTGTGCCCAAGCTGAGCTGCCAACAGGTGGCAGGATGGCTCAGCTGGTGAGAGCACTTGCTCCTAACAGCAAGGTTGCTGGTTCAACTCCCACAAGAGATGGTGGGCTATGCCCATCTGCAACTAAGATTGAACACGGCACCTTGAGCTGAGCAGCTGAAAGCTGCTGCTGGGCGGCTGGATGGTGACTGGACTTGGAGCTGAGCTAACTGCACCTTCCACAACTAAGATTAAAGGACAACAACTTGGCTGTTTCCCTTTCCTAATTCCCAACACTGTTCCCCTTCACCAATTCCCCAATAAAATCTTAAAAAAAAAAAAAAGAATGGGGGACTTCCGGTAAAATGGCAGAATAGACAGACGCCGTGCTAACTACCTCCCAGAATCACACCAAAATTACAAACAAATTATACAGCATTCAACCCTGGAGGTCCCCAGAACACTAGATGAAAAGAAACACTAAACGAAGAACTTAAAGAGGAGGCCACGTCTGGTCTGGTAGGATGGGCGGAGATGAGAGACGGTGAACCCTGTGAGGGAAGACCCAGCTGTGGGGAGGCTTCTCCAGTTGGGGGAGAGACCCTTCAGCCGCACACCAAGCTCACCAGCCCAGAGTTCCTTTGCCGGGAAGAGGAGTTCTAAGATAGCTGGCAGTAAATTAGTGAGGACTCTCTTTGCTCAGCTCGGTGAGGCTAAGAACGGCTAGAGAATCAGTGGGGCTGGCACACGGGCTTGCCCGCCGGTGAGCACTTACCTGGTTCCTGGTGGAGGGAGTAGCTGTGTGAGCCGCGCCCAAGAGCTTGTGAGGACGGACTGAACTGAGCACCTTTGGTGCAAAGGCTGGAGGTTTTTGGACTATTGCTCCTCTGGTGTGGAGCCTGTATGTGAGTGGTGTACAGGAGGGCGCCATTTTGTAAGGGTGGGCCCTCCCACAGAGGGTCAGTTCCGGGACCTCATTGGTCTGGTGGACTTGGTGCAGAAGTGCGTGTGCATGCACGCGCACATGCGGCCTTGTATCCCCACCCTCCACCCAGCTTATACTGTGTTGCCAGGGAAATGCTGGGCAGGTGCCCTCCAGCTCCAACAGGCTGCTCACTGAGACCCGGGAGTGCACGAGCTGCCTCAAAGCCCCACCCTCCGCCCTGCTTGTGTTGTGTTGCCAGGGGAACACCTGGTGGGCGTGCTCTGGCTCCAACAGGCTTCTCACTGAGACCCGGGAGTTCGCGAGCCGCCTCAGTTTCCGGCTCTCTGCACTACCCTTGCAGAGTTACCAGGCTGGTGATTGGTTGTCAGGCTGCTTGGTCTGATCTGTGAGCGGCTGATTGGGACAGGCTGAGACTGGGAGTTTTTCTGGGAGTGTTGGGCGGTGAGCTGTGTGCCTGCGTGATCCAGCCAGGGCTCTCCTGGTGATCTATCTAACACATCAAAGCAATCCCAGAGTGACAACCAGAATGGGGAAACAAAGAAACATGTCACAAGTAAAAGATCAGAAGAAACCTCTAAAAATGGAACTAAATGAAACAGAGGGATCCAACCTTTCAGAGACACAGTTTAGAACACTGATGATAAGAATGTTTAACAAACTTAGTGAGGACATAAGGAAGGATAGAGAAATCATAAAAAATAAGTTAGAACTAAATAATACAATAATTGAAATGAAGAACACACTCAAAAGCATCACCAGTAGAGTAGATGAAGCAGAGGAGCGGATCAGCAATTTGGAAGACAAAATAGCAGAAATCACCCAGTTGGCATAACAAAAAGATCAAAGAATAATAAACAATGAAAATAGTTTAAGAGCCCTATGGGACAAGATGCAGCTCAACCACCCTCACATCATAGGAATACCAGAAGGAGAAGAGAAGAAGGAAGGGGTCGAGAATGTATTTGAAAAAATAATGACTGAAAACTTCCCTACCCTGGTGAAGGAAATCAACATACATGCCCAGGAAGTGCAGAGGGTTCCAAACTAGCTGAACCCAAACAGTTCCACACCAAGACACATCATAGTTAAAATCGCAAAGGTTAAAGACAGAGACAGAATCCTAAAAGCAGCAAGAGAAAGACAGCAGGTTACATACAAAGGAACTCCTGTTAGACTAACAGCTGACTTGTCTACAGAAACTCTGCAGGCCAGAAGGGAGTGGCAGGAGATATTCAAAGTGACACAAAATAAAGGCCTACAACCAAGATTGCTCTACTCAGCACAACTATCATTTAAAATTGAAGGAGAAATAAAGAGCTTCTCAGAAAAGAATAAGCTGAAGGAATTCATCACCACCAAGCCAGCGTTGCAAGAAATGTTAAAAGGGCTTTTTTAAACAAAAGAAAGGAGTAAACAAGCTAACCCTGGGAGACCAGGAATACAAATAACAAAATGGCAATACATATGCATCTATCAATAATCATTTCAAATGTGAATGGGCTAAATGTCTCAATCAAAAGACAGAGAGTGGCTGAGTGGATAAGAAAATAGGACACATGTATATGCTGTTTACAGATGCAATAAGATATTTCATGCAAATGGAAATGAGAAAAAAAAAAGCTGGAGTACCAATTCTTATTTTGGACAAAATAGACTTTAAAATGACTACAATAGAAGACAAAGAAGGGCACTATTACCCTAATAAACATCTATGCACCCAACATAGGAACTCCTAATTACATATAACAGATTTTTACAGACATAAAGACAGAGATCTACAGTAACACTATCATAATAGGGTACTTCAACACCATTGTCACCAATGAACAGACCCTTTAGACAGAAAATCAACACAGAAAGAGGTGCCTTAAATGACACTTTAGACCAGCTGGACTTCGTTGATATTTTTAGAGCATTTCACCCTGAAAAAACAGAATATACATTCTTCTCAAGTACACGTGGGACATTTTCCAAGATAGACCACGTTAGGCCACAAAACAAGTCTCAATAAATTTAAGAAGATTGAAGTCATATCAAGCAGATATAAAGGGAAAACTGATGGTTGCTGGCTGGGAGGGAGTTCGGATGAGGGAGAGGGGGAAGGTTTTGGACAGCGTAGGTGGGTGACTACAATGTTGCTGCAGGGATATGGGGGCAGTTCTGGGAATGTAATTGATAATGTTGTGAAGAGACTATTATGTTAAGTGAAATAAGTCAGTCAGAGGAAGACAAGTACCATATGATCTCACTTATATGTGGAATCTGAAAAACTGAATGAACGATCAAAGTAAACAAACTCATAGATATAGAGGAAAAACTGAGGGTTGTAAGTTGGGAGAGGGGTGGGGATAAGGGGGAAGGGGAAGGGATTAGACAGCATAAATAGACAACTACAATATTGCCACAGGGATATGAAACACAGTTCAGGGAATATAATAATGTTGTAAAAATTTTGTGGCGTGTTAGATAGTTACATGTCTTGTTAGGGATGCCACATCATGGATGGAGTAGAGGCTTGATCACTGCACTGTACAGCTGAAGCTGATGTTGTATAGTATTGTATGCCAACTGTAACTGAATATGTGGATGGTCACGGGATGTGGAGTATACTGTGGAGGGGAGTCAGGGGATTTGTGATGGATATGTATGATATCGGTGGGGGAGTGGGGTGGCGAACTGGGGGAGGGAGGTTTTCACTTTGGGGGGGTAAAGAGTATATCTATTGCATTGTGTTGTACACCTGAAACTAATAAAAAATAATAATTATTAAAAAAAAATAAAGATAGGCTACTAATTAACCCTGAAAGACTTGGAGGAATAATATGCTTTCCTCTTCCAAGAACAAAAAAACAAACAGCTTAGAGGATTCCTGGGTCTGGCTAGATGCTGTCTCAATTAGGTTCCAAATTTTTCATTAAGGCCCAGCTTCTGTATATCTTATTAAAATCAGATCATTCTAATCCAATTCAGTGGAACCCTGAAGGGAAACAAGCTCAAGAAGCTCTAGACAATTAAACTCAATAGTTAAAGGGCTCTCTCCCTAGAGGATAGCCATCTCTGATACAGTCATGTTATGCAAACAAACAGAAGAGATAGTTATAGGTGCTCCTTCATTTATGTTACTCATTCTGCTGAATGTCCACTGAACTCTCATCACATTCAACACTTGTGTCAGTTGACGGGCTTCTTATAAAGTACTCTTGCTTTCTGCACCTAATATTACTTTAAGTCAATGTAACAGTCTTAACCCAGCAACTTTATTACCCTCTTTTTAGGATGAAGATGTCCACAATTATGTTTTGCTTATTGACCACCTTCTTGTTCCTAGGAATGGCTTACAGAAAACCTTATTGATAATGCTGTCTCTTATCAGAAAGATGAACAGGGACATAACCAAGTTGGATATGCAATAACTTCCATGATAAACATAAATTAAATTTTCTTATTTACCTGAATAAGATCTGTCCAACAAGCTGAATTAATTGATCTAGCAAGAGCTTGTAAATGAGCTAAAGATTAAATAGCCTATATTTATGCTGATAGTTGCTATACCTTTGGTGTGGCTCACAAGTTCGAAATGTTGTAGAAGTGGGGCTTCTTAACTTCCTCAGGGCATCCCACAGGAATGGAAAACAGGTTGCAGAATTTAAATTAGATGTTATACAGCAACTGAAACAATTGGCAATTATCAAAATTCCAGGACATTCTAAGGCTGCCACCATTTAATAAAAAAAAATAATAATTTAGCTGATACTGCAGCTAGACCAGCAGCAATAAACAGCCAAATTATCCAGACTTGAGAATGTTTCTTCTTCGTATTAAATCAATAAAAGACTCTCTTTTACAGTTCCAATGGACAGCTGCAGAAGAAGAAAAGAAAATATGGGGCCAGCCGAATGGCTCAGTTCGTTAAGAGTTAGCTTAAGAGTGGGAGCTCTGAGCAACAGGACCACAGGTTTGATTCCCAAATGGGCCAGTGAGGCTGTGCCCAAGCTAAGCTGCTGCTGATCTGCCAACAGGTGGCAGAATGGCTCAGCTGGTGAGAGCACGGCTCCTAACAACAAGACTGCCTGTTCGATGGTGGACCACACCCACCTGCAACTAAGACTGAACTCGGCACTTTGAGCTGAGCTGCCACCTGGATGGCTCAGTGGATAGAGCATGTGCTCTTAGCAACAAGGCTGCTTGTTCGACTCCCGCATGGGAAGGTGGCTACGCCCACCCACAACTAAGATTGTAACACAGCACCTTGAGCTTAGAGGTCACGAGCTTCCAAAGGGCAGCCAGATGGTAACTTGCGCCCTCCACAACTAAGATTGAAGAACAACCACTTGGCTGGTCTCCCCTCCCCAATTCCCCAACACTATTCCCCTCCCCCAGTTCCCCAATTAAAAAAAGAAAATATGACAACAAAAATGGGGAGTCCTTGACCCAAACAGATATAGCTTAGCATGTACTTTAGCTAACAACACATTGGGATCTTGGAAAGATGATTTAATGGAGTAAAGAATATTGGAAACCTTTTCCTACTGTAGCTCATAAAGCGTATAGCAGATGTTATCTTTGTCCAAAATATAATCCTAGAAAAACACTCCATAGGTTCCAATGACATTTCCCACTTCCTTTATGTCCATTTGAGGTATGGTAATTGGATTTTATAAATTGCCAACCATTTTATGGATAGAAATATGTGTTAGTCATGCTTTGTATGTTTCACTGGGTTGAGGCATTCCCTTGCAAGAGAGCAACAGCCTTAATGGTAGGTAAATTATTTAAAATAATAATAATCTGCAATTGGAGAATTCTCTGTGAGTTACATAGTGACCAAGGGACTCATTTCATTGGGCCAATAATGCAATCTATTTGTAATATTTGGCCTATTTTATAGCATTTTTGTGATGCTTATTACCTCAGTCCTCTGGATTGGTGGAATGTACAAATTAAAAGTCAACTAGGTAAAATTTCAGCAGCTTTTTATCTCCCTTGGCCAAAAGCTCTCTTTATGAGTGCTTCTCAACCTGATATATACTCTTTTTGGTAAACACAGGCTTTCTCCTCATTAGTCATTTTCCACCCTATGCAAAGTGATATATGAATCAACCTTACTAAAAGGAGCCATTCTATGTTATTATAACTTCTTATCTTAAAGAAGTTAATAAATTAGTAACTGATTCATTTCAATGTGCTTCTGGGAGACAAAGACTTCAAATACCATGACTCACAACAGGAAATTTTGTCCATTGGACAAGACACCAATTAAAGACTCTCAATTAAAGACTCTTTCAACAAGGAAGGGACCTATCAGTGGATACCAGAGACTCCTCAAGGATGAGAAGCTGCCAACATCAGGGTTAAACAGCTATCCCAAGATATTGAGAAGCCTGTGTACATACATAATTGATACTGAATTGATACTGAGCTTAAAATAACCATTTGTTTGATTGTCTTTACCTGTCTGCTAATAATATTAGTAGTAATGATAGTTATACTTGTTTTATTTATTTATTTATTTATTTATTTATTTATTTATTTATTTATTTTGAGGGCAGTGTCACTGGCCCTCATATGTGGGACCCGAACCGGGGCCGCTGGCTTCCCAACCCAGTGCTTAACCACAGCGCCACTCAGCCAGCCCTAGTTATATTTGTTCTTTAGGCTGTTCTCAAACCCTGTATTTATATAGCCCAACTGTTAATAATTGCTGAAGTTATATAAGATAACTTTTATATTATCAATAATACTATTTTTATGGTTTTGAAAGTTAGAAGGAATGTTATTGTAGAAGGAAGAAAAGGGATGTGTGTGTGTTTTTGAGAGATAAAAGGAGGTAGTTTGTCCTATTAAGTTGATTATTTCTGAATGAGGAAAAGGAGACAAACTGAGGAGGACAAGGAAAGTTGTAGAGGTTAGTGGAAAAGAAATATTAAGAAAGGAATTTTATGCATAAATATTGTAAACCAATTATGCTTACCCCCAACTCAACAAAAACTACTAACTATATTAATTAAAATAGAAGCTGAAGTGGCTGCCCTATATAATGCCTGCTGACACACAGAAGATTTATTTATGAAACTGTTACTGTCCTCCTGTTCTCTAGAAATGTTTAGGTAGTAATTGTAATTTACACTATTGTGTTCTTACAGCCTTGGTCCCTATTAAACCTTAAAATTATAGTTCCTAGTGATACAACTAGCAGGTATCAGATTAATGAATGACACTTGATTGCTGGTCAGTAGACAGGCCATATTAAATCAAAAAGTTGAATGGTTATGTCCCCATTCTATATGGAATTATGAATTCACCCAATCCTGGCCTATCATATCCATCCCAACATACAACAATATATGGTATATGTGAAGGGAACTTTTTTGTTGGTAAAGGTTAGAAAATTCTTCTGTCACACCAACTGACTTTTAATGTAATAACTACCCAGGTTTACAGTAAATGCTATAGGAATACAGTGTAATACTGAAATCATAGGTGAATTAACTGCCTAAGGTTAATGAAACCTATGATAATATTGATACTGAAAATCCAATATATTGGAAAATTGAACTTAATCCTCCCCATGAAGTTATTTCTATGGAAACTAATTGACCAGAAGAAAATTTGGAACTTCTAGATCATGAAATAATAGAGAGTCTTCATTCATCTGGCCAAACTTATAATAAGGTATAATTATCAGTAGACAAGGGAAGAAAACATAATATTAATTTAATTTAAAAAAATTATGATAATGCATATAAAGGGTTCTTTGTATAAAGGCTAGGATGTTTGCTCCTCTCAGACTCAGACTTGTCTAATATTGAATCTTTTCTGTTCCTAATTGGTGTTACTGGTTTAATACTATTGCTCTCGGTTCTAATTTGTAAATGTTATACTAGGTGCAAAAAAAATAAAAATAAAACTAACTAGAAGAGGGCTGGCCGAGTGGTGCATTGATTAAGAGTTGGTTTTGGGATGCTAGTGGCCCCGGTTTGGATCCCACATATGAGGGCCAGTGACGCTGCCCTCTACAGCTAACAACAGCTCCACCTGGAGCTGAGCTGTGTGAGCCCTGGCAATGGTGTGGACTGCAGTCTCTGTTGTAGTGGGCTGCCATAGGCTACAGTGAGTGGCTGGCAGCCAGTGTGAGGGGCTGGCAGCCAGCGTGAGCTGCCAATAGCTGCGGTGAGTGACCATACAGAGGCCGGCGACCGATCTGCCTCATATAGGAAGAACGCAATGACGATACCAACATGGGCCAATGAAGCAACGTCCTCCACAACTAAACTAAAGAACAAAAAGACAGTAACTTGTCTGTTCCCCTTCCCCGATTCCCCAACGCTGCTCCCCTCCCCCAATTCCCCAATAAAATCTTTTAAAAAAAGAAAAAAAACTAACAGAAGAAACTTGGATCATGATAGCTCAAAGATTAAAAATGATCCAGAATATACGTCTGACAATTAAGTTTGTGAAGTCGTTGCAAACACTGTTTCTAACTATTTTTGATATCAGAGGGATTATTCACTATGAATTTGTACCAACTGGACAAACCAAGTTTACTATTTGGAAGTGCTGAAAAGACTGCATGAAAAAGTTAGACAAAAACAACCTGAACTTTTCACCATCAGTTCATGGCTCTTGCATCATGACAATGCACCAGCTTACACGGCACTGTCTGTGAGGGAGTTTTTAGCCAATAAACAAATAACTGTATTGGAACACCGCCCCTACTCATTTGATCTGGCCCCCACTGACTTCTTTCTTTACCCAAAGATAAAGGAAACATTGAAAGGAAGACATTTGGATGGCATTCAGAACATCAAGGATAATACAACGACAGCTCTGATGGCCATTCTAAAAAAAGAGTTCCAAAATTGCTTTGAAGGGTGAACTAGGCTCTAGCATTGGTGCATAGCTTCCCAAGATGAGTACTTTGAAGGTGACCATCATGATATTCAGCAATGAGGTATGTAGCACTTTTTCTAGGATGAATTTGCAAACTTAATTGTCCGACCTCATACATACAGATACACATGAGTGTTCATGGGCTCTCATGTAGGTGCATTGATATTCATGATTGTATCTATGTGCAGGGAGAGCATATGGCAGCCTTGATGCTAATTTTAGCTCGTGGTTATATTTTCTTTGGCTCTCAAGAATTAAAAAAAAAATCAGAGCCAGCATTTAAAACTCAGATTTCATGTAAAAACTTCCCTGTTCAGCTTCTTTTGAATAATGAGAAGGCAGTTTTTGTCCTGATCCTGAAGGGCTATCCACCAACTATAGCCTATAGGCTCTGGCCTGCCATTCTCCTCTAGAGACATCATGTGAACTCCATTTTCTCAGAATCCTCACCCTCCACTCATTTATGTACCTCCTTGGCCCCTATGGGGATTTGAATCCATGGATAAAATCCCAACAATTTAGTAGCAAGCTTAATCTTATTCTACAGTGTGTGTCCACATCCTGGCCTGGGTAGGTTCCCCATCCTGCCTCTGTTCACCTTTAGCCTCTTTGCCAACATGGTCACTCCATCCATTTCTATTGTTCTTCTGATGCTACCTTCCTGGTCTGCTATGCCCTCCTCACCTCTGTCTCCAGTGAAGTCTGACTCTTCCTTCAGTTCCACCTCAGCTGTGTCCCCTTTTCTGAGAGGCCTTCTGTGATCTCCCCAACCATCAGTCACCCTTCCTCTGTGCTCCCTGGCTGGCTGTGTTTCATTGCTGATCAGACTGCTGGCAGGCATATGAAAGGGGCATAAGGGGGTACCCAGCTCATCTCCAGGCCCCTTCCTAGGCTTTGCCTCTGGATCTGGCCCAGATGGTTAGCTGAGCTGGGCCATGATAAAACCAGATATGAAATAAATGGATCTGGGCTCCTGAGGGAGAATTTAGGAAATGTAAACCTCAACTCTCAGGTGACGAGGAGTAGGCAATTGGAGCTCAGAGGTGGAAGGAGGCAGGAGGTCTCTGTTGAATGGAAGGAATGCATGTGATAGCTCTGAGCCTATCACTATGGGTTATATTCTATTCTCCCCTTAAGGTCAGTGAAGCTTTGTCAAGTACCTGGGGCTGGACTTAGCTGTGTTGTAGAGTTCAGGAGAAGACACTTGTGTGATATTTGTAACATTGGTGGCAGCTCTTCCCACCCTTAGTGCACGGCCCTTAATGAAAAGGGGTCCTTTTCCCCATCCCCTGAATCAGGCTGTGGTGGTATTGATGTATGATTTCTGAGCTTGGAACTTAAGAAGACTTGCAGCTTGTTTCCAACCTCTTGGGAGCCCAAAGCCACCTTGTGAGGAAGTGTGGGTAAGCCTTCCTGAGGATGAGAGTCCCCAGGGGTCAGCATCACAAATGAGAGTGATGCTGCCTGACACTAGGGGTCAGCAAGCATATCTATAAAGGGCAAGATGGCAAGAATTTTAGGCTTTGAGGGCCATATGCAGTTTCTGTCCAACTGTGTGAAAGCAGTCATGAACAATATATAAAGAAGTGTGTCTGGGCCGGCCGAACGGAGCAGTGGTTAAGCGCTGGCCTGGGAAGTCAGCAGCCCCAGTTCAGGTCCCACATATGAGGGCCAGTGACGCTGCCCTCAAAAACAAACAAACAAACAAACAAACAAAAAAGAAGCATGCCTGCTGAGAGCCTTAACTGAGATCACAAATACAGAAAAGGAGGGACCCTGCCAATGAAATCAATCTATGAAAGTGCTAGACTCAGGTCCTTAGACAAGCAGTTCCTGTGAGCTCTGACAGGCACAGTCATCTATAACATACTTGTCTGACACCAGATACTACAATAAGGGGGTTGGGAGGGGGGTTGCAGAACTGGGGACTGCCTGTGGAGCCAAAACTAGCCAGTGACTTGAGAGCCATCTTCTATTCCTCAGGAAGGGCTGGAACACAGCATATGTATGAATGACGGACCCAACGGGGTGGGGGTGGGGTGGGGTGGTTAACCCAACTATTTACTGTTGATAGGGAACTGGTTGGACTAGTGCTGCCCCACCTTTAAGCGAGCTGATATGAAAAGGAATGGAGCTTGGCCATCTTATTGGCTTACTCAAGCCTTCTTAGTAAATAGGAAGGGGGCTCGACAAACACTGAGCTGAGCACGTAACAGTTCAGGCTGGGATGAGGGGGTTCTATACTTATCTCTACATTCCTACCTTGTCCACTGCCCTTGGACCTGGCTGACCTTCCCAGAGGTTAGTGAAAGTCAGGAGAAATAAAGTTCTGAGCCCTGGTGGAGAAAAGCATCAGAGTATAAGAGGTTCTCTCCCTTTGAGAGAAGCTTGGGAGTGTGGTTCCAGAAGAGGGGTGGAAAATTCATGACAGAGGGCAAGCTGTTCCAGCTCAAGCCCAAGATTCTTTTCCCTGTTCTGAATTGGGTTGATGGGAATAGATAGAAAGCTCAGTATTTTACAAGGTGGAAGATATGCTGGGGAACCTTGGGCTGGCAGAGCCCAGGAGCCCAGATGAAGCACCTTCAGAGACTTTCCCAGGGTCTAACTTACAACTGCTTGTACACGGTGGAGCTTGTACATCCCTCTGAGGGGAAGACCCTTGGCTTGGAAAGAGGACAAGGAGGAGGTTGCATCCTGGGCTTCTATTCCCCGAAGGCGCCTTGGCTTAGGCTCAAGCTTCTGGAATCTGGGGAGGTACCCATCTCTGCTGTGGGTGGGATTCTGGAGCAGCTACAATGGCTAGAAGTGGCAGACATGCATAGTAGGGACCTTGAAGATGTGAGCCACGTGAGCTGTTGTGAGGCCCATGACACAGGGTGGCACAGAACCCAGGGAAAACCATCCTCTGCCTTAACCCAGAACTCAGTGCTGCCCGGGCACCATGAGGAGAGTGGCCATAAGAGGATGTGGACATACCCAGCAGAAACTGGTCTCCTGTGGAGGGATGAGGTGGAAGTAGACAGGGGGAGTCTGAGCAAGTGCAGGAGAGCAGGGTGGAAACTGCATGAGGACTTGCCCACAGAGGGTGAGTGTGTAGAAGGCTCCTGGCTAAATGTGCCCCCACCCCATTCATGTGTTGAAGTCCTGACCCCAGTACCTCAGATATGATTGTATTTGGACCTTTAGAGAAGTAATTAAGTTAACATGAGGCTGTTATGGTGGGTCCTAACCCAATAGTATTGGTGTCTTTATAAGAAGAGATTAGGACACAGATAGATACAGAGGGAGGATCATGTGAGGATACAGAGAAAAGAGGGCTGTCTGCAAACCAAGGAGAAAGGTTTCAGAAGGAACCAACCATGATGTCACCTTGATCTCAGACTTCCAGCCTCCAGAATTATGAGAAATAAATGTCTGCTGTTTAAGCCACCCAGTCTGTGGTATTTTTTATAGAGCCTACACTGACTGATACAACCCTCATGAGAACTCCTTGAACTTGATAGGACACTAGGAAGGAGCTGTGGTAGCACCTCCTAAGCTCTCAGACACTGGGGTTACTCTTGTTCAGTAGCCCATGTGAAACAACTCCTGAGTTTGTAGCTAAGGGCAGCCTCTGCAGGCCTGGGGCAGGAGGCTTGTTTGGAACATGAGTCCCAGGGCTCACATGTGTATATTTTATACTCTGGTTGTAATCCAATATTACATTATTTACTTTGTTGCTTAAATTGTTCCAGTTCTTGCCATTGGGAGCTCTTTTAGTTGGCTCCTGGGTCCCTTTAGTATGCTCTCATCATTGTGGCTTTGTTTTTGAAGCACTTCCTTACTTTCTGGCACAATGAAGGTCCCAGGATCATCCCATACATTCCCTGCTCCAACTCTGGGATCAGCAATTTTTCCCAGGGAGTCCTGTTTCTTCTGTTGGAGAAACCAAGACAGGGTGTTGGTTGTGCTAGGAGAGTGTCATTGCTTCTGGACCCTTCCAACTAGCAGAACAAAGAAATATATGTGTGTATTAACATGGACATATAGATATATCTATAAGTATTTCTACAGATGTAGTCATCTGTATATTAAGCTAAACATGACTTCATCCTGATGTCTCCAACTCTAATCTACTACACGTAGATCATTCTAGCCTTCTCCCCTGGCTTGTCTGTAAACTCCAACAGTTAGAAACCTAGTTATCACTGCCTGCTATCCATTTACTTAGTTAACTGCATAGTTCCAGGTACATGTACAGGGGTGTTAGACTTGTTCACCCATAGCAAACAGTGTCACCAACTGACTACAGTGCTAATGTAGTCTCTTGCTATTACTTCAAATCTCCACTCATTTCCAAAGTTACTTAGGCCAGACAATTTCCCCCATTCCCTTCATTGAGGTTCTTTCATATACATTTTTATTATAGATTATTTAATTAATCCATTAATTTCCGATAGCACTATTTTCTTTCAAGTTTATTATTTTTATAAAAATTTTCAATTGCAGTTGACATTAAATATTATTTTATATTCATTTTATGTGTACAACACAATGGTTAGATATTTATCTAACTTACAAAGTGATCTCCCCCCATAAGTATAGTACCCATCTGGCACCATACATAGTTATTACAATATTATTGACTGTATTCTCTATGCTGTACTTTACATCCCTGTGACTATTTCATACTAATTTGTACTTCTTAATCCCTTTGCCTTTTTCACCCACCTAACCCTCTCCCATCTGGCAACTATCAATTTATTTTCTGCATCTATAAGTCTGTTTCTGTTTTGTTTATTTTATTCTTTAGATTCCACATATAAGTGAAATCATATGGTACTTGTCTTTCTCTGTCAGATGTATTTCACTTAGCATAATACCCTCTAGTTCCATCCATGTTGTTACAGATGGCAAGATTTCATTCCTTCTATGGCTGAGAAACATTCCATTGTATATGTCTACCACCTCTGTATCTAATCGTCTATTGATAGACACTAAGCTGCTTCCATATTTTGGCTATTATAAATAAATACTGCAATGAATATAGGGGTGTGCATATCTTTTGGAATTAGTGTTTTGAATTTCTTTGGACAAGTACCCATTGTAGAATTTTGGGTCATAAGATAATTCTAATTCTAGCTTTGATTTTTTTGAGGAACCTCCAAACTGTTTTCCATAGTGGCTGCACCAATTTGCAATCCCACCAACAGTGTACAAGGGTTTCCTTTTCTTCACATCCTCGTCAACAATTGTTGTTTGTTGGTTTATTGATGATAGCCATTCTGACAGGTGTGAGGTGATATCTCATTATAGTTTTAATTTGCATTTTTCTGATGATTAGTGATGTTGAGTATCTTTTCATTTGTTTATTGGCTGTCTGTTATGTCCTTTTTGGAGAAATGTCTATTCAGATCCTCTGCCCACTTTTTCAATTGGGTTATTTGGGTTTTAGTGATGAGTTGTGTGAGTTCTTTATAAATTTTGGATATTAACCCCTTATTGGATGTATCATTGGTGAACATCTCCCACCATTCATTAGGACGTCTTTTTGTTTTATTGATGGTTTCCTTTGTTGTGCAAAAACTTTTTAGTTTGATGTAGTCCCATTTGCTTACTTTTTCTTTTGTTTCCCTTGCCTGAGAATCCCACAACCCCTTTCATGTCATCATTTTCCTCCCCCTCCTGTCACCTCTTCCTGGATTTCAACACTAGCTTCCTGGCCAGCCTTATTTGAATCCAGCCCTCCCCACCTAGCCGTCCTGAGGTGAAGTTAGTGCTCTGATTCGATCTCTGTTTCACAACATATGTCAGAGACCTGGCTCTGTCTGCCCACTTGGACAAACTCTGCAAGTCACAAGATCCAGAGGCCACCATAAGCTGGCTGAGGCCTGTGTCAGGTCTGCATTGCAGCTTAACTTGTCCCTCCACCAATGTCCATGGAAAGAGCTGCATGTCTGTGTTCCCCTAAAATTCATCTGTTGAAGCCCTAAGCCCTAATGTAATGGTGTTAGGAGATGGGCCTTTGGGAGGACATAGGTCACAAAGGGGAAGCCCTTACAAAAGGGATTAGTGCCTTTATAAAAAGAGACATTAGAGAGCTGATTTGCCATGAGAACACAGAAAGAAGGTATCTATTTGCAAAGCAGGAACCAAATCAACTTGCATCTTGATCTTGGACCTTCAGACTGTGGGAAATACATATCTGTTGTTTAAGCTATGAAGCCTGTGGCATTTTGTTACAGCAGCCTGGGCTGACTAAGACAGTTTGCCTCCTTTCTTTCTTCCATGGGTGTTGATCTCCAGGGCAGCACAAGTCCTGCACATCAACATCCATCTCAGAGTCCGCTTCTGGGGAGATCACATTATGTGCTAGTGCAGAAAGCCGGTCAGCAATTGGTCCAGCCCAACTAGGCTCTTCCTTTCCTCATGTTGGGGACCTCAACTTGGGGGCTGGTATGCTGGTTTTTCCCCCCATTTTTAATTCACCAGACTGTCATCAGGCCAGGGCCACAGAGTAGGAAGAGAACTGCTGAGGCCTGGCATGTCAGGGTGAGAGGCAGACTGGGAAAACTTGTCAAGTCTACTTTTGGGAATGTCACTGGCATCTGATGCTTAGGTGGCCCCAGCTGGAAAGCAAGTGATTAAAGCTGATGATGAATGAGAGAAATACTCATAATGGCGGTGCTGGCCAGTAGGAGGTGGAACCCAAGCTACGGGAACAGATCCTTCTCCGCTCCAGTTGATAGCTGCCACATTGCCAGGGCTTCTGATTGTTAAAGACACACTAAAGATTCTTACTTTAATGCAAAACATTCTGGGTTTTAAATGTTGGTTCCATTTCTCAAAAACAAAACCTACATGCAGCTGGATCTTTCTGGCTGTGCTGCTGTAGGTGAACTACTCAGCAATGAGGTGATGAGACAGGATGTACAGTGAGTCAGTTGGGTCCTGGGATGGATTTTTCTTTTTCTTTTTTTTTTTTTAGCTGAGCCATCCTGCCACCTGTTTGCAGCTCAGGCAGCTCAGCTCAGGCTGAGCATCAAACTGCTTTTGCTCAGAGCTCAGCTTGCGCTCTTGAGTGAGCTCTTAACCAACTGAGCCACTCGGCTGGCCCCTGGGATGTCTCTTTAACCGTCTACTCTAGAAGCTTGCCTATGACCATCACCATGTTTATTTCTCTCACTTCTTCAAAATGGCAGCCACATATTTGGTTTGACAGGCTGTGTCACCTCCTAATCCTCAGCTTCTTCACCAATCTCTGGTCAGCCTTCTAAAGGGAATCTCTGTGGGCCCTGTTGGATATTGGCCTACTTCCGAATCCCATTGCTGGAGACTGGGAAGGGCTAAGGTGGAGATTGGGGAGAAGCAACCTGTGCTCTGGGAAGGAGAGGTGTGGTCAAATTCCTTGGGAGAAGGGGAGTATGTAGAACAAACCCTCAGTTGATTGTCTGGTCAGGGTTGGAAGGCTGGATGGGCACCAGTCTGGGCTCTGGATTTTACATTGCTCAGGGGAGCTTGTCTTCCATGCATTTGTAGTGGAAGTGGAAAATAACCAGAATTACATTTAGGGAGTATTTATTGGGAAAATATCTTGTTAAGAGTAGTTTGGTATATGAGGAGAGAGACGATGTTTTGCTGGAATAATTCAAATAAATATAAATAGAAGAGAAATTGCTGTGCATGAAGCAAGGAAAGGAGACAGCTTTAATGCATGAGGAATGGGTGAGTGGAGAGAGACAAGAAAGGAGGAGCGCATGAGCCAGAGACATGGTATAAGACTGGACCAAAGGGAGAGAAGGAAGGTCTATAGAGAAATTGTGGAGGTAGGGAAGGTAAAAGGCTCTTTATAATCAACCATGCCCACTGATGGTGGTAGCTGTTGTTCCTCTGTGCAAATGCCCTCTCAGTCCTCTCCACTCCCTGTCTTAGCCCAGATGCTTTAACAAAATACAATTAACCTGGTGGATTATGAACAATGGAAATTTATTTCTCACAGTTCCAGAGGCTGAGAATCCAAAGGTATCAGTATGGTTGGGTTCTAGAGAGGGCCTGTTTCCTGGTTTGCACCCTCCTGTCTTCCCACTGTGTCCTCACATGGCTAGCTCTATGGCCTCTTCTTATAAGGGCATTAATCCCCTTTGTGGGGATTCCTCCCTCATGATCTAATCACTTCCCAAAGGTCCCACCTCCAAATACCATCATATTGGGGATTAGATTTCAACATAGAATTTTGTAGGGAACACAAACATTCAGTTTATAACACTCTCAGAGCTTCATGATACCGGACTTCACATAGGTTGTGCATGTTTATGTGTGCACGCACATGTGTGCATGTGTTTTTAAATGTATGCATGTGTATGTGTGTAAGTGTTCATGTGTGTTTGTGTAAGCATGTGTGTATATATATATATGTGTGTGTGTGCCTGCACTATGTGTTTGGTGTTTATGTATGTATGCTTGTGTGTGTGTGTGTGTGTGTGTGTGTGTGTGTGTGTGTAAAAGAAAATGACTAATGCCAAAATGAGAAGCCAGGTTGCTGTGAGACCACAGACCCAGGGGACCTCTCTGAGGACTTTGGACTTCAGCAGGGTATGGAGTGAGGTTCAACTAGTCAACACTTGGGTTACACATTTATTTTCATGGAGTAAATATTTTGGGAGTTGGGGGAAAGCTGCCACAATGTGACTTTTCTCAATGTAATTTCTAAGCAACATTCATCAGGACTTCTATTCATAGGCTTCCAAGGGGAGTAAGGATTACAGAACTGTGGTTGGTCTTTTGAAAGAAAGTGCAGCAGTGACAGGGGGGAAAACACCTCTGAGTCTCTTTGATGCCCCAAATAACCAGCCTCTCAAGCCTTTTGACTCATAAAGAACAAAACACGAGAAGAAAATTTCTTCTGAAACTGAATGAATACCTGAGATCTTATGTGCATGAGAGTTTAATAACAAAGAAGGGTTAGGACTACATCTTACATAGCAGTTAACATGTAAGTCAGTGAATGTAGAAAAATAAAAACATATATAGTCAAAGTTATCCATAAAAATCTCTTCAGCCACTCATAAAGTACAAATGCCTTGATTTCTCACGCAGATCTGATCAATAACTCCCTTGCACACTCAAGTTTGAGAATCACAAAGACACACATTTCCCCTAAGAGACACATTCTCCTTCACCCCACTTTTTTTTCTTTTCTTCCTAATCTCCCAAAAAGAAACTGTCAACATTCAGATACCTGGGTTTTCAAATATTTATCTCTTAGGTGACTATAGTCCCTATCATGTGGGGCAGACATTGTTGGGTTGCCCAATCCAATAGCCATACCCAAACACTTTCTCTCTTGTTTGTTTCCCATGACAGAGGCTAGAAAACCAGATAGTCACATTCCCAGCCTTTCTTGCACTAAGGTTGGCCATGTAGTGTGTTCCTGAGTCATGAAGTGTGAAAGGGGCTCTGAAAAGGCCTTTTCTTTCTTGATAAATGAGACAGTTGCCATATAAGAATAGTGGGAACTGCTCTTTTTTTAAATTAAAGTTTAGAGGGGTGACAATGGTTAGTAAAGTTGCATAGGTTTCAGGTATACAATCCTGTAATATATCATCTATGTATCATATTGTGTGCTGTTTTCCTCCTTTTTTTGTCTTTAATACAGATATGATGCCTGGATCTGTGACAGCCAAATATGACAACAAAAAGTCGACATGCTAAGGAGGGCAAAACATAATTATGAAAAGAGTTGGATTCTTGATAGTATTTCTGCATGATGAACCAACTCCAAAATCATTTACCCTTATACTTCTTGGGGTTTTTTTTGTGTTTGTTAGAATTAGGTTCAGATGTGAGTAACAAAGAACCCAAATTAAGCATGTTATACAAAAATAAAACTTTATTTTTATTAAAATTTAAAAATACTTAAAGGAAATGCACTTTCTAAAAAAAAAACACAACAGAAAACAATAAGTGTTGGTAAGGGTTTGGAGAAATTGGAACTCTTGTGCATTGCCAGTGGGAATGTAAAATGATGCAGCTCTTATGGAAAACAGTGTGATGAATTCTAAAGAAATTAAAATAGAAATACCGTAATCCAGCAATTCTACTTCATGGTGTATATCCAAAAGAGGTGAAACAGAGATTAGCACAGATATTTGTATATCCATGTTCATAACAGCTTCATTTACAATAGCCAAAATGTGGAAGCAACCCAAGTGCAAGTGTCCATCAATAGATGAACAGATAAACAAAATGTGGTATATACATTCAATGGAATATTATTCATTCTTAAAAAGAAGAAAAATTTGACACAAGCTGCAACATGAATAAACCTTGAAGACATGCTAAGTGAAATAATCCAGTCACAAAAGGACAAGTATTATATGATTCCAGTTGTATGAAGATCCTAGAGAAGTCAAGTCCATAAACACAGAAAGTAGAATGATGTTTGCCTAGGACTAGTGGGAGGGAGGAATGGAGAGTTGTTGTTTAATGGGTACAAAGTTTCAGTTTGGGAAGATAAAAAAGTTCTGGAGATGGATGTTGATTATGGTTGTACAACAATATGAATGTATTTAATGCCACAGAATTGTTCAAATAAAAATAGTTAAAATGGTAAAAAAAAATTTTAATGCATTTATGAAAATAAAAATATGTATCTGGAAACATGGCTGCACAGATTTTGGGATCAGGTTCAACATGTGACTTCCTTGTGTTTTAAGATGGCTGCTCCAGCTCCAGCCATCACACTTGGTTCTAGCCAGTAGGACAGAGAAAATGAGAAGAGATAAAAGGACTTCCCCCTGTAACAAAACTCCCTGGAAGTTGCAAACAGCACTTCCATTTACAGTAAATTTGACAGAACTTAGTCACATAACCACAACTAGTACCTGGGGGACTGAGAAAGGTAGTATGTCCAACTAACATTTGTGAGTTTTATACTGAGAAGAGAAAGGAGAAAGGAGATATTGGGGAATAGCTAACAGAGTCTACCTCATGGGTAAACAGTAAATGATTTAGACATAATCACATTTTCTGCTACTTGTTATCACTAGTATTCTTTTTGTTTTTGTTTTAAATTTATTTATATATACTTTTAATTAGCTTCAGGTGTACAACAAAGTGCAATAGTTATACTTTTTACCCCTCAAAGTGACAACCCTCCTCCCCCAATTCTCCCCTCCCACTCCTACCCCCCCATATCATACTATCTATTACAATTCCTTTGACTCCCTTCCTCCATATAATCCACATCCCGTGACTGTCTATATATTCAATTATAGTTGGCATACAATATTATACAACATCAATTTCAGGTATGCAGTACCATGATCAAGCCTCTATTCCATCCATGAAGTGGTCTCCCTAACAAAACATGTGACCATCTAACACCCCACAAAATTTTAACAACATTATATTCCCCGAACTGTCTTTCATATCCCTGTGACAATACTGTAGTTACCTATTTATGCTGTCTAACCCTTTCCCCTTCTCCCTCATCCCCACCCCTCTCCCAACTAGCAACCGTTTTTCCTCTATATCTATTAAACTATTTCTGTTTCTTATGCTCATTCATTCAGTTTTTCAAATTCCACATATAAGTGAGATCATGTGGTATTTGTCTTTCTCTGACTGACTTATGTCACTCAACATAATAGTCTCTAGGTCCATCCATGTTGTTGCAAATGGTACAATTTCATTCTTCTTTATAGCGGAGTAATACTCCATTGTATAAATGTACCACAGTTTCTTAAGCCAGTCATCTACCGATGGGCACTTCGGTTGTTTCCAAGTCTTGGCTATTGTAAATAGCGCTGCAATAAACATAGGGGTGCATATATTTTTTCGAATTAGCATCTTGGATTCCTCTGGGTAGATTCCCAAGAGTGGAATTGCTGGGTCATACGGCAGTTCCATTTCCAGTGTTTTGAGATACCTCCATACTGATTTCCATAATGGCTGCACCAATTTGCAGTCCCACCAAGAGTGCACCAGGGTTCCCTTTGCTCCACACCCTCGCCAACACTTGTTGTTTGTTGATTTGTTGATGATAGACATTCTGACTGGAGTGAGGTGGTATCTCATTGTGGTTTTTATTTGCATTTCTCTGATGATTAGTGAGGTTGAACATTTTTTCATATGCCTGTTGGTCATCTCTATGTCCTCTTTAGAGAAATGCCTCCTCATATCCTCTGCCCATTTTTTAATTGGGTTGTTTGTTTTTTTGGTGTTGAATTGCATGAGCGTTTTATAAATTTTGGATATCAACCCCGTATCAGATATATCATTGGCAAATATCTTCTCTCATTCAGTAGGCTGCCTTTTTGTTTTATTGATGATTTCCTTTGCTGTGAAAAAACTTTTAAGTTTGATGTAATCCCATATGTTCATTTTTTCTTTCATTTCCCTTGCCCAAGGGGATATATCGGTAAAAATATTACTCAGGGTAATGTCTGCAAACTTACTCCCTATATTTTCTTCTAGGAGTTTTATAGTTTCAGGTCTCACATTTAAGTCTTTAATCCATTTTGAGTTTGTTCTCGTATATGGTGTAAGTAGATGATCTATTTTCACTTATTTTTGCACGTCTCAGTCCAATTTTCCCAGCACCATTTATTAAATAGACTATCTTTACTCCAGTGTAAATTCTTGCTTCCATTGTCATAGATTAAATGACCATATATAGATGGGTTTATTCCTGGGCTATCTATTCTATTCTATTGGTCTATGTGTCTGTTTTTATGCCAGTACCATACTGTTTTGATTACTGTAGCTTTGTAGTATGTTTTGATGTCAGGTAGTGTGATGCCTCCCACTTTGTTCTTATTTCTCAACATTGCTGTAGCTATTCGGGGTCTTTTGTGACTCCATATAAATTTTAGGATTCGATGTTCTATTTCAGAGAAAAATGTCCTTGGTAGTTTGACTGGAATTGCATTAAATCTATATATTGCTTTAGGAAGTATTGACATTTTAACTATATTAATTCTTCCTATCCATGAGCATGGTATGTATTTCCATTTATTTGTATCTTCTTTGATTTCTCTCTTCAGTGTCTCATAATTTTGTGAGTACAGGTCTTTTACTTCTTTAATTAAATTGATTCCTAGATATTTTATTGTTTTTGAAGCAATTGTAAAAGAGATTTATTTCCTGATTTCTTCTTCTGATAGTTTATTATTGGTGTATAGAAATGCCACTGATTTCTGAATATTAATTTTGTATTCTGCTACCTTACCAAATTCGTGTATCAGTTCTAGCAGTTTTTTGGTGGAGTCTTTGGGATTCCCTATATATAGTATCAACTCATCTGCATATAATGACAATTTTACTTCCTCTTTTCCAATTTGGATGCCTTCTATTTCATTTTCTTGTATGATTGCTGTGGCTAGAACTTCCAGAACTATGTTAAATAGAAGTGGTGAAAGCGGGCAGCCTTGCCTTGTTCCTGATCTTAAAGGGAAAGCTTTCAGCCTTTCCCCATTGAGAACGATGTTTGCTGTGGGCTTATCATATATGGCCTTGATTATGCTGAGGTATGATCCCACTATTCCCACTTTGTTAAGAGTCTTTATCATAAATGGCTGCTGGATTTTGTCAAATGCCTTTTCTGCATCTACTGATATGATCATATGATTTTTACTTTTCATTTTGTTAATGTGATGTATTACGTTAATTGATTTGCGGATATTGAACCAGCCTTGCATACCAGGAATGAATCCCACTTGATCGTGGTGTGTGATCTTTTTAATGAGATGCTGAATTCGGTTTGCTAGTATTTTGTTGAGAATTTTTGCATCTATGTTCATTAATGATATTGGCCTGTAGTTTTCGTTTTTTGTAATATCTTTGTCTGACTTAGGAATCAGGGTGATAGTGGCTTCATAGAAAGAGTTTGGGAGCCTTCCCTCCTTCTGTATTTTTTGGAATAGTTTGAGGAGAATAGGTACTAATTCTTTTTTGAATGTTTTGTAAAATTCACCTGTGTAGCCATCTGGTCCAGGGCTTTTGTTTGTTGGAAGATTGTTGATTACTGATTCAATTTCTTTGGCAGTAATCAGTCTGTTCAGAGTTTCTGTTTCTTTTTGGTTCAGACTTGGTAGATTGTATGCTTCTAGAAATTTATCCATTTCTTCCAGATTGTCGAATTTGTTAGCATATAGTTGCTCATAGTATTGTCTTAAAATTTTCTGTATTTCTGTGGTATCTGTTGTCACTTCTCCTCTTTCATTTCTGATTTTATTAATTTGCGTTCTCTCTCTCTTTTTCTTGGTTAGTCATGCTAAGGGTTTCTCGATTTTGTTTATCTTTTCAAAAAACCAACTCTTGGTTTCATTGATCTTTTGTATTTTTTTTTGTTTTTTGTTTTCTATTTCATTTATTTCTGCTCTGGTCTTTATTATTTCCTTCCTTATGCTCCCGTTAGGCTTGTTTTGCTGTTGTTTTTCGAGTTCCCTTAGGTGTAGAGTCTGTTGATTTGAGATTTTTTCTTCCTTCTTTAGGTAGGCCTGCACTGCTATGAACTTCCCTCTTAAGACTGCTTTCGCTGCATCCCAGAGATTTTGGGTTGTGGTGTTTTCATTTTCATTTGTCTCGAGGTATCTTTTGATTTCCTCCTTGATCTCATTTTTGACCCACTCACTATTTAGAAGCATGTTATTTAGCTTCCATGTATTTGTAAGCTTTCCAGATTTCTTCTTATAATTGATTTCTAGTTTCATAGCATTGTGGTCAGAGAAGACACTTGATATGATTTCAATCTTCTTAAATTTGTTGAGACTTGTTTTGTGGCCTAACATGTGGTCTATCTTGGAGAATGTTCCATGGGCACTTGAGAAGAATGTATATTCTGTAGCATTGGGGTGAAATGCTCTAAAAATATCAATTAAATCCAGCTGGTCTAAAGTGTCATTTAAGGCCACTATGTCCGTGTTGATTTTCTGTCTGGAGGATCTGTCCATTGGTGACAACAGGGTGTTGAAGTCCCCTACTATGATAGTGTTACTGTTGATGTCTGCCTTTATGTCTGTGAGAATCTGTTTTATATATTTAGGAGCTCCTATATTGGGTGCATAGATGTTTACTAGGATTATGTCCTCTTGTTGAATTGATCCCTTTATTATTATGTAGTGCCCTTTGTTGTGTTTTATTGCAGTCTTCATTTTCAAGTCTATGTTGTCCAAAATAAGTAACACTACTCCAGCTTTTTTCTCACTTCCATTTGCATGAAATATCTTATTCCATCCCTTTACTTTCAGTCTATGTGTGTCTTTTGATCTGAGATGAGTCTCTTGTAGACAGCATATGCATGGGTCCTGTTTTCTTATCCACTCAGCCACTCTGTGTCTTTTGATTGGAGCATTTTGCCCATTCACATTTAAGGTAATTACTGATAGGTGTATATTTATTGCCATTTTGTTATTTGTATTTCTTGTCTTCCTAGGTTAGCTTGTTTTCCCCTTTCTTCTGTTTAAAAAAGCCCTTTTAACATTTCCTGCAATGCTGGCTTGGTGGTAATGAACTCCTTAAGCTTATTCTTTTCTGAGAAGCTCTTTATCTCTCCTTCAATTTTAAGTGATAGCCGTGCTGGGTAGAGCAATTTTGGTTGTAGACCTTTATTTTGTGTCACTTTGAATATCTCTTGCCATTCCCTCTGGCCTGCAGAGTTTCTGAAGAAAAGACAGCTGTTAGTCTTATAGGAGTTTCTTTATATGTAACCTGCTGTCTTTCTCTTGCTGCTTTTAGGATTCTGTCTCTGTCTGTAATCTTTGCCATTTTTACTATGATGTGTCTTGGTGTGGGCCTGTTTGGATTCAGCGTGTTAGGAACTCTCTGTACATCCTGGGCTTGTATGTTGATTTCCTTCACCATGGTAGGGAAGTTTTCAGTCATTATTTCTTTAAATACATTCTCAATCCCTTGCTTCTTCTCTTCTCCTTCTGGTATTCCTATGATGCGAAGATTGCTTCGTTTCATGTTGTCCCAGAGGTCTCTTAAACTATTTTCATTCTTTTTTATTCTTTTTTCTTTTTGTTGTTCCAGCCTGGTGATTTCTGCTATTTTGTCTTCTAATTCACTGATCTGCTCCTCTGCTTCATCTCCTCTCCTGGTGATTCCTTCGAGTGCGTTCTTCATTTCTGTCTTCTAATTCACTGATCTGCTCCTCTGCTTCATCTCCTCTCCTGGTGATTCCTTCGAGTGCGTTCTTCATTTCTGTCTTCTAATTCACTGATCTGCTCCTCTGCTTCATCTCCTCTACTGGTGATTCCTTCGAGTGCGTTCTTCATTTCAGTTATTGTATTCTTTAGTTCTAACAGGTTGTTTTTTATGGTTTCCCTATCTTGCTTTATGTCCTCGCTAAGTTCCTTAAACATTCTTATCATCAGTGTTCTAAACTCTGTCTCTGAAAGTTTTGATACCTCTGTTTCATTTAGTTCCATTTCTAGAGTTTTCTTCTGATCTTTTACTTGGGACATGTTTCTTTGTTTTTTCATTCTGGCTGTCGTTCTGTGAATGCTTCGATGTATTAGAAAGATCACCAGACTTGATGTGGTCTCCTCTTTAGGTCCTTTGTTTAGAGGTTCTGTTCATCTAATGTTCAGGGGACTCCCAAGGTTAAATGTTGCATAAATTATTTGTAATTTTGATGAGATCCTGGGAGGCAGCTCAGAGAGAGCCCGTCTATTCCGCCATCTTACCGGAACTATCACCACTAGTATTCTTAGTGCATACTCAATGAATGGAAGGGCAGAAATTTGGAAAGCATTTCTCAGACAACCAAAATGGAGTAACAGGGAGTTAATTTGTCCTCATGCATGAAATTACAAACATAGATTATATATAAGAAACAATTGTATTCAGGACACTGGGTATGGACACTATTGCAATAAAGATGGCAGAATAGATGGGTGCTGTGCAGCTGCCTCCCAGGATCACATCAAAACTACAAATAATTTATACAACATTCAACCTTGGAAGTCCCCTGAACACTAGATGATCAGAACCTCTAAACAAAGGATTTAAAGAAGAGACCACATTGAGACTGGTAGAAGGGGCAGAGATGTGAGGCAAGCTGACTCCAGGCCAATGGGTGAGAGAGTGAACCCTGTGAGAGACACCTCAGTGGCGGAGACGCTTCTCCTGTTGGGGGAGGGACCCTCTGGCCCCACACTGAGCTCCCCAGCCCAGAGTTACTTTGCCAGGAATAGTAGTTTCATGATAGCTGGCAGTAGAAACTAGTGAGAACTCTCTTTGCTAAACTTGGTGAGGTAGAGGGCTGCTAGAGAACCAGTTGCCCTCCTGTGGAGCCGGCACATGGACTCGCTTACTGGTAAGCACTCACCCTGTCCTTGGCAGAGGGAGTGGCTGTGTGAGCAGAGGCCCAGAAGTCTGTGGGGAAGTACTGAACTGAGAGTCTTTAGTGCTTGAACTGGAGGTTATGGGACATTGTTTCACCTGTGTGGAGCATGCACACGGGTAGTGTATAGGAGGGCTCCATTTTTTTCAGGGTTGGGCCCTTCCCTGAAGGTCTGGTGGAATTTGTGCAGGCATGCGTGTGTGCACACGCATGTTGACATGGGTCCCCACTCTCTGCACTGCACCTGGCAGGTGCGCTCCGGCTCCAACAGGCTGCTCTTTGAGATGCGGGCTCATGTGAGCTGTCTTGGGTCCCTGCTCTCAGCACTGCATGTGCAGAGTTGCCAAGGTGGCACATGGCTATCCTACTGCTCTGCCTGATCTGCAGGCTGCTGATTGCACAGGCTGAGACTGGGAGTTTTCCTGGGAGTGTTGGGCTGGGAGCTATGAGCATACATGATCTGGCTGGGGCATTTGTGGCACATTAGTGTGTGCTGGTTGCCGGTGCAGGAGCTCACACTGCTCTGACTTGAGGGGGCGGTGGCATTGACCATACCCAATGGTGCCCTGGCGGTCTGCCCTGCCCACCTAGAGCTGTGATGCCAGGTTGGGGGAAGGGAGGGTACCCTGAGCCCCTGGTGGCTGGCTTCCACCTCCACAGGCCACAGAGGATTTTTGCAGCAGTGGACAGCTTGCAGCAAACTGTGAGGATTTTTGGTGGTGAGCACGGCCCCAAGGCACACAGCAGCTAATTGCGAGAAGCTCGCTGCAAGCCTGAGAGAGAAGCCAGTGCGTGATGCGTTGGGCCCTTCCCTCCAACACAGCTGGTGCTGAGTCACCCAGAGGCTCTCTATTGCTGAGCAAGTGGTCTTCAGATTAAAGGGGGTGGAGAGCCTTTTTTCCCCCCTTTTCTTATTTGTTTTCCTTTCCCCCTCACTTTTTTCCTTTTTTTATTATTCATTTTCTTTTCTTTCTCTTTCATCTTTTTGTTTCTTTTTCTTCTTTTCTTTCATCTGTTTTTATTGTTGTTTCTCAAGCTTGTTTATCTGATTATTGCTTTTGTTACTGTTTTTCTGTCTTGCTCTCCTGTCTTTGTGTTTGTGTTTTTGTCTCTTTCATATATTTCTGTTTCTCCTGTCTGATCATTGCTTGTCGTGTTTTTGTGGGAGCGTATTTGTTTTTTGGTGTTGCTGGGTTGCCTTGCTGTGTTTTTGTTTTATGAAGCAGATGTTGGCCTAGTACTGGTCCAGGAGCTGAGACTACACTGAATTTGTAGAAACCACTGGACACAGCCTTTACACACCTGTAACACCACCTCGCCCACCTACAGCTGCATTGCCAGGGACAATCAGGGTGCCTGGATAACTAGCCCCATCCCACAAACTGTGGAAAAGGATTTTTACAACAGAAGGTGGTCTGCAGAGTCCTGGGGTCATCTGGGAGCAGCTTTCGTGAATTTGTGACCATGAAGAGGAGGTTGGCTGTAGTACACTTGGGACGCTGTATAAGGCCATGTATTGGCTTAAGACCTGAATCTGCATTAATATCTTAAAACTACCAATCACATCTCATAACTCACTTGAAGTCCATCCCACCCAGCTATTGCCACATTGCAGAGGGCACCCTCAACACCAGGTCAAATGGCCAGACACATGCTCCTTAATAGCCTCTTTCAATTGTTGGGTCTTACTGGCATCTGACAGGTGGCAACAGGCCTAGGGTGCCCTAGGCCTTTTGCTAAACTGCTTCAGGACCAATATTAGTAGCAGCCAGCCTTAGTTCACACAGAGGCCATCCCCACATGACCCCAGGTCCAGCACGGGCAGCAGCCAACAACATACAGCTTTGAGGCATCTACCAGGTAGCCAAAGGCCAGGAACAGACAGGGCTGAAATGGCTCTGAGTGGGAAACTGCCCAAGAGACACCAGAACCATTACACCTAGGGGGCGGTGTTAGACAAAACCAGAGTACTACCTGGTTGAACCTACAAGTGACACTCTGAAAGGACATTTTTCACAGGCACAAGAGCCCACAGTGGCCAAGCCTCCTCAGAGGGGGTAAACTTCCACACAGCATCTCATACACTGTGAATAGAGCTAAATCTCCAAGCTAATCAGCCTGAGGGTCAATCCCACCCTCTGACAAGTCAAAAGCAATTAAAGATCATCTTCAACAGCAACACCTCTGGAATATACAGGACAGGAGAATAGGGACTGTGCAATCAAAATATAAAGGACACATACTACATAAGACCATCCAGCTATGACTGAGAGACATAGCTGATCTCCCTAACACATTGAAGCAATCACAGAGCGACAGCCAGAATGAAGAAACAAAGAAACATGTCCCAAGTAAAAAAAATCAGAAGAAACCTCCAGAAATGGAACTGCATGAAACAGAGGTATCCACCTTTCAGACAGAGTTTAGAACACTGATGATAAAGATGTTTAAGGAACTTAGTGAGGGCATAAAGAAGGATAGAGAAATTATTTTAAAAACCCAACCAGTTATTGTATTCTTTAGTTAGAACTAAAGAATACAATAACTGAAATGAAGAACACACTCGAAGGAATCACCAGTACATTAGATGAAGAAAAGGATGGGATCAGCAATTTAGAAGTCAAAATAGCAGAAATCACCCAGAACAACAAAAAGAAAGAAGAATGAAAAACAATGAAAATTGGCTGGCAGAGTGGCTTAGTTGGTTAAGAGCATGAGCTCTGAGTAACAGGGATGCCAATTCGATTCCCACATGGGCCAGAGCTCAGCTGCTGCTGAGCTAGTAAGACCACATGCCCTTAGAAGCAAGGTTCTCAGTTAGACACCCTTATGCGATGGTGGGCCATGCCCTCCCTCCCCCCGCAACTAGGATTGAACAATACAACTTGAGCTGAGCAGCCGCGAGTGGTGGTGGCCTGGTGACTCAGTGTACAACAAGGCTGCTGGTTCAACTCCCACATGGGATGGTGGACTATGCCCTGCCCTCCAAAACTAGATTGAAAGTGGTGACTGGACTTAGAGCAGAGCTTTCGCCCTCCACAACTAAGATTGAAGGACAACAACTTGAATTGGAACTCATGATTCCTGGAAAAACACAATGTTCCCCTTTCCAATTCCCCATCACTGTTCCCCTCCCATATTCCCCAATAAAAATCTTTTAAAAAAATGAAAATAGTTTAAGAGACCTGTGGGACAACATCAAGTACAAAAACAGCGCATCATAGGAATACCAGAAAGAGCAGAGAAGTTTACAAGAGACCCATTTCAGATCAAAAGACACACACAGACTGAAAGTCAAGGGATGGAATAAGATATTTCATGCAAATGGAAATGAGAGAAAAGCTGGAGTAGCAGTACTTATTTTGGACAAAATACACTTTAAAATGAAGACTATAATAAAAGACAAAGAAGGGCATTACATAATAATAAAGGGATCAATCGAACAAGAGGACATAACCCTAGTATACATCTATGCACCCAAAATAGGAGCTTCTAAATATGTAAAAGAGTTTATGACAGACATAAATTCAGAGATCAACAGTAGCACTATTGTAGTAGGGGACTTCAACACCCCGTTGTGACCCATGGACAGATCCTCCAGACAGAAAATCAACATGGAAACAGTGGCCTTAAATGACACTTTAGACCAGTTGGATTTAATTGATAGTTTTAGAGCATTTCACCTCAAAGCAACAGAATACACGTTTTTCTCAAGTGCACATGAAACATTTTCCAAGATACAATACATGTTAGGTTATAAAACAAGTCTCAATAAATTTAAGAAGACTGAAATCATATCAAGCATCTTCTCTGACCACAATGCCATGAAACTAGAAATCAATTACAAAAAGAAATACGGAAAGCACACAAATACATGGAGGCTGAATAACATGTTACTAAATAGCTATTGAGTCAACAATGAGATCAAGGAAATCAAAAGCTATCGTAAGACAAATGAAAATGAAAACACAACAACCCAAAATTTATGGGATGCAGAGCAAAAGCAGTCATAAGAGAGAAATTCATAGCAATGCAGGCCTACCTAAGGAATCAAGAAAAAACTGAAATCAACAGGCTATCTTTACACCTAAGGGAACTGGAAAAAGAACAGCAAAACAAGCCCAAAGGGAGTACAAGAAAAGAAATCATAAAGATCAGAGCAGAAATAAATGAAATAGAGACCAAAAAAAATATACAAAAGATTAATGAAACCAAGATGACATGATACTATATAGAGAGACTCCCAAAGACTCCATCAAAAAACTATTATATCTGATAAATGAATTTAGTAAAGTAACAGGATACAAAATTAATATTCAAAGATCAGTTACACTTCTATACATCAATAATAAATAATCAGAAGAAGAAATCAAGAAATCAATCCCATTTACTACTGCTTCAAAAACAATAAAATACCTAGGAATAAATTTAACCAAAGAAGTAAAAGATCTGTACTCAGAAAATTTAAGACACTAAAGAGAGAAATTAAAGAAGATACACATAAATGGAAATACATACCATGTTCATGGATAGGAAGAATTAATATAGTTAAAATGTCAATACGACCTAAGGCAATATATAGATTCAATGCAATTCAAATCAAACTACCAAGGACATTTTTCTCTGAAATAGAAAATATAATCCTAAAATTTGTATGGAACCATAAAAGACCCCGAATAGCCACAGCAATCCTGAGAAATAAGAACGAAGTGGGAGGTATCACCCTACCCGGCATCAAATCATAATACAAGGCTATGCTAGTCAAAACAGCATGGTATTGGCATAAAAACAGACACATAGATCAATGGAACAAAATAGAGAGCCCAGAATAAATCCATCCATATATGGTCATTTAATCTATGACAATGGAAGGAAGAGCTTACATTGGAGTTTACATTTAATAAATGGTGTGGGGAAAATTGGACTGACACATGCAAAAAACCGTGAAAATGGCCCCCTTTTATGCCATATATGAGAACAAATTCAAAATGGATTAAAGGCTTAAATGTAAGACCTAAATCCATAAAACTGCTAGAAGAAAATATAGGGAGTAAATTTGCAGACATTATCCTGAGCAATATTTTTACTGATATACCCCTTCAGGAAAGGGAAATAAGAGAAAAAGTAAATATATGGGATTACATCAAACTTGGAAGTTTTTTCACAGCAAAGCAAACCATCAAAAAAAACCCAAACAAACCCAAAAAGGCAGCATACTGAATTGGAGAAGATATTTGCCAATGATATACCTTATAAGGGGTTAATATCCAAAATTTATAAATCCTTATTCAACTCAACACCAAAAAAGCAAACAACCCAATTAGAAAATGGGCATAGGATATGAAGAGACATTTCTCTAAAGAGGACATACAGATGGCCAACAGGCTTATAAAAAAAATGCTCAACCTCACTAATCACTAGAGAAATACAAATAAAATCCCAATGAGGTACCACCTCACTCTAGTCAGAATGGCTATCATGAATCAAACAACAAACAAGTGCTGGTGAGGTTGTGGAAAATAAGGAATCTTGGAGAACTGTTGGTGGGACTGCAGAATGGTGCAGCCGTTATGGAAATCATTATGGAGGTTATCTCAAAAAACTGGAAATGGAACTACTGTATGACCCAGCAATTCCACTCTTAGATATCTATCCTGAGAAACCCAAGATGCTAATTTGAAAAAATATATGCACCCCTATGTTTATTGCAGTGCTATTTACAATAGCCAAGACTTGGAAACAATCGAAATGCCCATTGGTAGATGACTGGATCAAGAAACTCTAGGGCTGGCCAAGTGGCACGTTGGTTAAGAGCTGGCTTGGGACGCCAGTGGCCCCAGTTTGGATCCCACATGTGAGGGCCAGTGACACTGCCCTCTATAGGTAACAACAGCTCCACCTGGAGTTGGGCTGTGAGCCCCGGCAATGGTGTAGGCTGCAGCCCCTGCTGCAGTGGGCTGCCATAGGCTACAGTGAGTGGCCGGCAGCCAACGTGAGTGGCTGGCAGCCTGCGTGAGCTGCCAATAGCTGCAGTGAGCGACCATCCAGAGGCCAGCGACCAATCTGCCTCGTCCAGGAAGAGTGCAATGATGATACCAACATGGGCCAGTGAAGGAATGTCCTCTGCAACTAGAAGAACAAAAAGACAGCAACTGGTCTGTTCCCCTTCCCCGATTCCCTAATGCTGTTTCCCTCCCCCAATAAAAAAATCTTAAAGAAACACAAACAAAAATAGAAAAAACAAACAAACAAAAAACTTCATTTATACAATGAAGTATTACTCAGCTGTAAAGAAGAATGAAACCTTACCATTGGAAATGATATGGATGGACCTAGAGAGCATTATGTTAAGTAAAATAAGTCAGTTGGAGAAAGGCAAATATCATATGATCTCACTTATATGTGGAACATAAAGAACTGAATAATGAGCAAAGTAAACAGAAATAGTCTCAGAGATATAGAGGAAAAACTGATGGTTGCTAGCTGGGAGGGGGGAGGGGATGAGAGAGAAGGGGAAGGGATTAAACAGCATAAATTGGTAACTACAATATTGCCACAGGGATATGAAAGACAGTTTGGGGAATATAATGAATAATATTGTAAATATTTTGTAGGATGTCAGAGGGACACATCTTGTTAGGGAGACTACTTCATGGACCATATAGAGACTTGACCACTGCAATGTACACCTGAAGCTGATGTTGAATATTATTGTATATTAACTGTAAAATTATATATATAGTCATGGGATGTGGAATATAGTGTGGGGAGTGGAGTCAATGGAATTGTAATAGATATGTATGATATCGGGGTGGCAGTGGATTGCAGGAGGGGGTTGTCACTTTGTGAGTGGTGAAAAGTATAATTATTGCATTGTTTTGTACACCTGAAATTAAACAAACAAAAAGAAGACACTGGATAGCAAGTCATAAAAGACAGCAATCCCTGAAAGATGGGTAACAAATGTAGTAAGGCCAGTTTATTGCCCTGTGAAAGTTTCCAGGCACAGGTGCTGGGAAGAGAAATTCAGATAGAAGGCTACACAGATGAGAACCCTGAAGGTTGGTAGAGAGTCTCTCCAGTACTCAGCAGTAAACTGGTCAGTGCATGCATGTGAAGAAACTAAAGCTGGGGGAGAACCAAAAGAAAGGGTTAGTGGGAACAGTGCCTGATGCTCATACAGGTCTGGGATTAATGCCTATTCCCACCAGCCAGGCTGGAAAACCTAATAATTCATGAAGCATTAGATGCTGTACTCAAAATGATCTGGCTTCAATAAATTAAGTGATGCTCTGGCTCCACTTAACAAATCTGAAAGTCAATACCTGAAATGATCAAACTGTTTCCAGGTACATTAACTCAGTAACAAAACAAAGTTTAAGAATATATTTAGAATACAATTAACTTGGAAAAATTCACAATGTTTGGTACCCAATACAAGACCATCAGGCATGCAAAGAAGAAAAAAAAACCTCCACCCATAACCCCCCAAGCCAACAAACAATATATTTTTAATTCCATACCAACTAATTTTTTAACTTTATTAATTATTATTATTATTATTATTATTGTTTTTTTAGAGGGCAGTGTCACTGGCCCTCATACGTGGGATCTGAACTGGGGCCACTGGCATCTCAAGCCAGCTCCTAACCACTGTGCCACTCAGCCGGCCCATCATGACCCTTAATAAAGAAAAATCAGCCAATCAAACCAATCCAGAACTGACACAGGTGTTAGAATCAGACCAGATCATTAAAACAATTATATAGTTGACCCTTGAACAACACAGGTTTCAACCGTGCGGGTCCACTTATATTCAGATTTTTAAAATATGTATGTGGGAATTTTTTTTGGAACTTTGTAACAACCTGAAAAAACTTGCAGATAAACTTTGTAGTTTAGAAATATCAAAAGGAAGGAAGGAAGGAAGGAAGGAAGGAAGGAAGGAAGGAAGGAAGGAAGGAAGGAAGGAAGGAAGGAAGGAAAGAAGGAAAGAAGGAAAGAAGGAAAGAAGGAAAGAAGGAAAGAAGGAAGAGGGGAAGAAAGAGAGGAAGAAAAAGTTAGGTATGTTATGAATGCACAAAATATATGTAGATACTAATCTATTTTATTACTACTACCATAAATATACACAAATGTCTCTAAGTTAGCCTCTAGATCAGGGAAGTCATAAGGACCTTTAAGGCTCATTGCACATGGTAGTCTATGGAAAGGGTTGCAACACTATGGAAGAGAACCTTGATAGAGAGAACACAATGAAATCCTGCAAGGATTACCATGGAAGATACCATCATTGTTATAGAAAAAGCTGTGAAAGCCAAAAGTCTGAAACAATAAATTCCTGCTGGAGAAAACTGCGTCCAGATGTTGTAAAGGGCCTCACAGTGTTTACAATAGACCCAACCTCTTTTAAATCATGAAAGAGATTGTGGATATGGAAAAAAAAAAGTGGGAAAGGGTTTCAAGATATGAAGATATGGGTCTTGGAGAAATTCAAGGGCTAAGAGACACCACACCAGAGGAATTAACAGAAGACAACTTGATGGAGATGAATGCTTCCAAACCAGTGCCAGATGATGAGGAAGAAGACATGGAAGAAGCAGTGCCAGAAAACAAATTGACATTAGACAATTTGGCAGGTGGGTTCTGATTATTCAAACTGGTTTTTTTTTTAAAATTTTTTTTAAGATTTTATTGGGGAATTGGGGGAGGGGAACAGCGTTGGGGAACCAGGAAAGGAGAACAGACAAGTTGCTGTCCTTTAGTTCTTCAGTCTAGTTGTGGAGGACATTAGTTCACTGGCCCATGTTGGTATCGTCATTGTGTTCTTCCTGGGTGAGGCAGATTGGTCGCCAGCCTCTGGACGGCCACTCACGGCAGCACTTGGCAGCTCACACTGGCTGCCTGCTGCTCACGCTGGCTGCCGGCCACTCACTGTAGCCTATGGCAGCCCACTGCAGCAGGGGCTGCAGCTACACCATCCCGGGGACTCACAGCAGCCCAGCTCCAGGTTGAGCTGTTGTTCACCATCTTAGCTGTAGAGGGCAGTGTCACTGGCCCTCATAGGTGGGATCCGAACCGGAGCCACTGGCATCCCAAGCCAGCTTTTAACTAATGCGCCACTGGGCCGGCCCTCTTGACTTCTTTAATGACATGGGCCCTTCTATGATATGGGCACTGAAACTAAACCTACTTTTGGAAAAAGGGTTGGAACCACATAGAAACATTTTTAGAGAAATGAAAAAGGAAACAAGTCAGACAGAAATTTTGATGTATTTCCATACAGCTACACCAAGTAACTGCCTCTCCTGCCTTCCTTTCTACCTCTTTATCTCTGCCACCCCTGAGGCAGCAAGACCAACCCCTCTTCTTCCTTCCCCTCAACCTACTCAGTGTGAAGGCAATGATGAAGACATTTAAGATGATCCCCTTAATGAATAGTAAATAATCATGCCATACAGTTAATAAACTTATCTGTTGTGTATGTGTGTGTCTTCATGTGAATGCCTAAAAATTGTACAGAAAGAACTGTATGAGACGTTTTTGAGTCATCATCACCATCAATGCCTAAAGATTCATAGTGTAAACCATTGTGTGTAAGACTTGTATGTAAGTGGATAGTCTATCCTTACACAGGCATAAGGTGAGTGATATTTCATATAAAGTTAATGAAGTATTTTCTTACTGTTTCATAATCTTGATTTCAAAGAATGAGATTACTGTATATAGTATGTCTCTCTCACTGGAGATAGAAACTGCATTTCGGGCTATCATCACAGGTAAGTGGTTTTAAACAATGTAGCAATGTTTCCAATACTATATTTTGAATATGACTATAATACTGTATGCCATCAAAATATCATAATGTTTCATTTATTAGTGTATAAGCTAGGCTACCATGAAGCAATCATATCAAATATACTAGGCTATTATAGAGCAATCATTGATAAATCTTCATTATCAATGCATGAAGTTATACTTGTAAATAAATATAATTTTTTTTCACATTGTCGTTTAACTTATTATGTCTAGTGTTAGTAATACTTATAATATCTAGAGTGTTTTGTATCATATAAAACAACATTGTTGTAGTTCCTGACAAACAGATGATTCATCTTGTAAACAGATGAATTTTTGGTATCAATAAATACAGTACAGTATTGTAAATGTATTTTCTCTTCCTTGTAACTTTCTTACTAACATTTTCTTTTTTCTAGCTTACTTTATTTTAATACGGTATATAATACATATAACATACAAAATATGTGTTAATTGTTTATGTTATTGGTAAGGCTTCCAGTCAACAATAGGCTATTAGTAGTTAAGTTTGGGGGAGTCAAAAATTATATATGGATATTCAGCTGCATGGGGGCTCAGCACCTCTAACCTCCACATTGTTCAAGGGTCAAATGTATCCTGTGTTTAAAAGTTGAAGTAGAGACCCAAATCAAACTTTTATGGATGGAAACTACAATGTCTGAAATGAGAAATACAATTAATGACAGATTATATACATTGCAGAAAAAAAGATTAGTGAACTTGAAGACAAAGCAATAGAAATCATGTAAAATGAAACACAGAGATAAAAATAAGCAAACTAAATGAACCAGTGTATCAGTTGGCTATGAAAAAACCTCAAATGGCCTGACAAATGTGTAATTAAGGTTCCCAAATGGGAATGAGGTCAGTAAAGAAAAGATAGTTAAAAACTATTTCATAGTTTTCATAATGTGATGTAAACTATAAAACTACACATGTTGTTCCTGAGCCTGAGCTGCTGTGACCTACTAGAGAGTGATTCTTTGTTCATTAGCTGGAAGACTAAACATTGTTAGAATGTCAATTGTACCCAAATTGATCTATAGATTCAATGCAATCTCAACCAAATTCCCAGCAGTCTTTTTCATAGAAATTGATTAGTTGGGTATAACATTCATATGGAAATGTAAAAAGAACTAGAATAGTCAAAACAACTTCAAAAAAAAAAAAAAAGAAGTTAGTGGACTAAAGCTACCTAATTTTACAAATTACAAGGTATGACAATTAAGTTTGCGAACTCATTCTAGAAAAAGTGCTACATTGCTGAATATCACTATGGTCACCTTTGAAATACTCCCCTTGGGAAGCTATGCACTGATGCCAGTGTCTAGTCCACCCTTCAAAGCAATTTTGGAACTCTTTTTCTGGGGTGGCTATCAGAGCTGTCATCATATTATTCTTGATGTACAAAATGTCATCTAAATATCTTCCTTTTAATATTTCCTTTATCTTCAGGTAAGAAAGAAGTCATTGGGGACCAGATCAAGTGAGTAGGGAGGGTGTCCCAATGCAGTTATTTGTTCACTGGCAGAAACTCCCTCACAGACAGTGCTGTGTGAGCTGGTGCATTGTTGTGATGCAAGAGCCATGAATTGGTGAAAGATTCAGGTTGTTCTTGTCTAACTTTTTCAAGCAGCCCTTCCAAATAATAAACCTGGTTAACTGTTTGTCTAGTTGGTACAAATTCATAATGAATAATCCCTCTGATATCAAAAAAAGTTGGCAACATAGTTTTTTTTTCTTTTCTTTTATTAGTTTCAGGTGTACAACACAATGCAATAGTTATATTCTTTACCCCCCAAAGTGACAACATCCCTCCTCCAGTTCGCCACCCCACTCCCCCCCATATCATACATATCTATCACAACTCCCACGACTCCCCTCCACAGTATACTCCACATCCCGTGACCATCCACATATTCAGTTACAGTTGGCATACCATACTATACAATATCAGCTTCAGGTGTACAGTGCAGTGATCAAGCCTCTACTCCATCCATGAAGTGGTCTCCCTAACAAGACGTGTGACTATCTGACACACCACAAAATTCTTACAACATTATTATATTCCCTGAACTGGGTTTCATATCCCTGTGGCAATATTGTAGTTGCCTATCTATGCTGTCTAATCCCTTCCCCTTCCCCCCATCCCCACCCCCTCCCAACTAGCAATGTTCAGTTTTCCCTCTACATCTATGAGTCTGTTTACTTTGATCATTCACTCAGTTCTTCAGACTCCACACACAAGTGAGATCACATGGTACCTGTCCTTCTCCGACTGACTTATTTCACACAACATAATAGTCTCTTCACAACATTATCAATTACATTCCCAGAACTGCCCCCATATCCCTGCAGCAACATTGCAGTCCCATCTACACTGTCCAAACCGTTTCCCCTCTCCCTCTTCCCCACTCCCTCCCAGGCAGCAACCATCAGTTTTTCCTTCATATCTGCTTGATATAACTTCAATCTTCTTACATTGACTGAGACTTGTTTTGTGGCGTAACATGGTCTATCTTGGAAAATGTCCCATGTGTACTTGAGAAGAATGTATATTCTGTTGTTTCAGGGTGAAATGCTCTAAAAATACCCACGAAGTCCAGCTGGTCTAAAGTATCATTTAAGGCCCCTCTTTCTGTGTTGATTTTCTGTCTAATGGGTCTGTCCATTGGTGACAATGGTGTTGAAGTCCCCTACTATGATAGTGTTACTGTTGATCTCTGTCTTTATGTCTGTAAAAATCTGTTACATGTAATTAGGTGTTCCTGTGTTGGGTGCATAGATGTTTATTAGGGTTCTAGTGCCCTTCTTTGACTTTTATTGTAGTCATTTTAAAGTCTATTTTGTCCAAAATAAGTATTGGTACTCCAGCTTTTTTTTTCGCATTTCTATTTGCATGAAATATCTTATTTCATCTGTAAACAGCATATACCTGTGTCCTATTTTCTTATCCACTCAGCCACTCTCTGTCTTTTAATTGGAGCATTTAGCCCATTCACATTTAAAATGATTATTGATAGGTGCATATGTATTGCCATTTTGTTATTTGTATTCCTGGTCTCCCTGGGTTAGCTTGTTTACCCCTTTCTTTTGTTTGAAAAAGCCCTTTTAACATTTCTTGCAATGCTGGCTTGGTGGTGATGAATTCCTTAAGCTTATTCTTTTCTGAGAAGCTCATTTCTCCTTCAATTTTAAGTGATAGCCATGCTGGGTAGAGCAATCTTGGTTGTAGGCCATTATTTTGTGTCACTTTGAATATCTCCTGCCACTCCCTTCTGGCCTGCAGAGTTTCTGTAGACAAGTCAGCTGTTAGTCTAACAGGAGTTCCTTTGTATGTAACCTGCTGTTTTTCTCTTGCAGCCTCTAGGATTCTGCCTCTGTCTTAAACCTTTGCCATTTTAACTATGATGTGTCTTGGTGTGGACCTGTTTGGGTTCAGCTTGTTTGGAAACCTCTGCAATTCCTGGGCATGTATGTTGAGTTCCTTCACCTGGGTAGGGAAGTTTTCAGTCATTATTTTTTCAAATATATTCTCGACCCCTTGCTTCTTCTCTTTTCCTTCTGGTATTCCTATGAGTCGAAGGTTGTGGCATTTCACCTTGTCCCATAGGGCTCTTAAACTATTTTCATTGTTTTTTATTCGTTGGTCTTTTTGTTGTGCCAACTGGCTGATTTCTGCTATTTTGTCTCCCAAATCGCTGATCTGCTCCTCTGCTTCATCTACTCTACTGGTGATTCCTTTGAGTGTGTTCTTCATTTCAGTTATTGTATTCTTTAGTTCTAACAGGTTGTTTTTTATGGTTTCCCTATCCTTCTTTATGTCCTCGCTAAGTTCCTTAAACATTCTTATCATCAGTGTTCTAAACTGTGTCTCTGAAAGTTTGGCTCCCTCTGTTTCATTTAGTTCCATTTCTAGAGGATTCTTCTGATCTTTTACTTGTGGCATGTTTCTTTGTTTCCCCATTCTGGATGTCGCTCTGGGATTGCTTTGATGTATTAGATAGATCACCAGGAGAGCCCTGGCTGGATCATGCAGGCACACAGCTCACGGCCCAACACTCCCAGGAAAACTCCCAGTTTCAGCCTGTCCCAATCAGCCGCTCGCAGATCACGCCGAGCAGCCCAACAACCAATCACAAGCCTGGCAACTCTGCAAGCGCAGTGTGGAGAGCCGGGACCTGAGGTGGCTTGCGCACTTCCACGTCTCAGTGAGTAGCCTGTTGGAGCCAGATCACTCCCACTAGGCGTTTCCCTGGCAATGCAGCAGAAGCTGTGCGGAGGGTGGGGATCCGAGGTGGCTCGCACACTCCCGGGTCTCAGTGAGCAGCCTGTTAGAGCCGGAGGGCACCTGCCCAGCGTTTCCCTGGCAACGCAGTATAAGCCGGGTGGAGGGTGAGGATCCAAGGCCGCATGCGCACGCACGCTCACACGCACTTCTGCACCAATTCCACCAGGCCAATGAGGTCTCGGACTTGATCCTCCGTGGGCGGGCCCAAACCCCCCAAAATGGCGCCCTCCCTACACCACTCGCATGCAGGCTCCACACCACGGGAACTATAGTCCAAAAACCTCCAGCCTTTGCACCAAATGTGCTCAGTTCAGTCCGTCCCCGCAGGTTCCTGGGCCCAGCTCACACAGCCACTCCCTCCACCAGGAACCAGATAAGTGCTCACCAGCAAGCAAGCCTGGGCGCTGGCCCCACTGATTCTCCAGCCACTCTTAGCCTCACCAAGCTTAGCAAAGAGAGTCCTCACTAATTTACTGCCGGCTATCTTAGAACTCCTCTTCCCGGCAAAGGAACTCTGGGCTGGTGAGCTCGGTGTGCGGCTGGAGGTTATCTCCCCCAACCAGAGAAGCCTGCCCACAGCTGGGGCTTCCCTCATGGGGTTTGTCCTCTGTCGTCTCCGCCCATCCTACCAGACCAGACGTGGCCTCCTCTTTAAGTTCTTCATTTAGTGGTTCTGTTCCTCCAGTGTTCTGGGGACATCCAGGGTTGAATGCTGTATAATTTGTTTGTAATTTTGGTGTGATCCTGGGAGGCAGTTAGCACAGCGTCTGTCTATTGTGCCATTTTACCGGAAGTCCCGGCAACATAGTTTTGAGTCTTGATTTGGACTGATGAAACTTTTTTAGTCATGGAAAAATGGCTGACTTCCACTGTGTACTTTGATGCTCTGTTTCAGGCTCGTATTGGTACACCCATGTTTCGTTTTCATCACCAGTGATAACATGATCCAAAACATAGTCTTGCTTTTCCAGAAAGTCTTGGCAAACTTTGACTCTCATTTGCTTTTGTTCATTGGTGAGCTCCTTTGGAACTATTTTTGCATACACCTTTCTTGTGCCAAGATTTTCAGTTAAGATTTTCCTAACTGTTTCTCTATCGATGTTACTTGGTCTGCTATGCTTCTCACAGTCAGTCAATGATTTTGATGCACAATTCAATGAATTTTTGCAATGTTTTCATCAGTTCTGCTTGTTATTGACTGCCCTGTCCTCTCTTCATTAGCAATGCATCCTTTCCTCTCAGAAAAACGTTCCATGATTTGTACACTGCTGTTTTCTTCATGGCATTATCCCCATAATGACATGTCCATAATTGACTGACATGTCCCTGATTTCACTTCCCAAGTTTAACAAGAAATTTAATGTTTGTTAGTTGCTCTAATTCACTTGGACATTCTCGCAATGGTATAAAAAAACCACGCAACAACAATAATGAATGCCACTCAGCAAGACACATTGACATGAACACAGCTGTGAGGCACTAATATATCAAGGTTATGAAAACTTACTGAGCTGTTTTTACCGTGTTGCCAATGTAAGTGCATGGTGGCAAGTTCGTGAACTTAATTGTCAGCCCTTGTATTTCATATACTCATTTGCCATTCTTATATCTTGTTTGGTGAAATGTCTGTTCAAATATTTGTCCTTTTTTTTTTTTGAGATGTTTGTTTTCGTATTTATTTTTTTTTTAAAGGTTTTATTGGGGAATTGGGGTGGAGGCAGACAAGTTGCTGTCCTTTTGTTCTTCAGTCTAGTTGTGGAGGACATTGCTTCACTGGCCCATGTTGGTATTGTCATTGCGCTCTTCCTGGGTGATCGGTTGCCAGCCTCTGGATGGTCGCTCATGGCGGCTCTTGACAGCTCACACCAGCTGCCGGCCACTCATACTGGCTGCCAGCCACTCACTATAGCTTATAGTAACCCACTGCAGGGGTTGCAGCTACGCCTTCGTCGGTGACTCACAGCTGCCTAACTCCAGGTGGAGCTGTTGTTCACCATCTTAGCTGTAGAGGGCAGTGTCACTGGCCCTCATATGTGGGATCCGAACTGGGGTCATGCTGCTCAGAGCTGGCATCCCAAGCCAGCTCTTAAACAATGCGCCACTAGGCCGACCCTTATTTTTTTATTTTTGAGTTTTGTGCAGAGGAGCAATTTGAGGACATCTGTCCAAACCTGCAATATGACTAGTGGGAAAATATTGAAAGCTCTGAGCCTGCATTATGGACACCTGACTAGTCACCAGCCAAGAGGACAAGCCTATCTCTTCTATGGGACAATGAGATGTGCAGAGAGGATGAGAGTCCTGAACAGGAGCTAGCCAGCGCTTTGGTCCAGTTGGGTGTAGTAGTTAGAGAAATGAAAACAAGCAAGAAAAAGGAAGGGTCTGGAGGTCAAATAAGCTCATTTTTCTGTCCACCACAGATGGTTGTTACTGAAAGTGGGGCCACCCTGTTCTAATGTCTCCCTGGCTGGAGTGGAGGGCAAAGAATTCCTGTGTCCCCAGAGCTCCTGTGTCTGATATGTACCAGGATACTGAGCTCATCACAGGATCCTGGTGCCTACCTGCAGGGCAGCTGGCTTCTGAGGCTCAGTGCTGCCTCAGCAGACCACCACAACTGGGAGCATGCACAACCCCTATTCAATGGCTCAGGTTGTTGACAGGTGCTTTTATGGAAATGTTTGGGGAAGAAATATGTAAGTTGTTTTGAAAAAATTTACACTGACTCTAGATAAAAAGGTGTGAGAAGGTGAAGCAGGACTTGTTCTGGGATAGGTGTACAGGCCATAAAGGAAGAAGTGTTTGCTCTTTTGGATTGGTGGTTTGCAACAGTCAAGAAAGTTCATGTGCAAGAAGTGGAGGCACCTAGTGAGTGGTGGTGCCTGACTATTCTCTTTAGATAATCATGGAAATAGCCACCTGAAAGTTAATTTAAAGTTCCAATATACATTCAGAAATGTAAGCAGTCTTGTTGATTTTGCCCTGTAATTGTCAGTTGCTTAACCTCCTTTGTCTCTTCCTTCCACCTTCCAGCCTGCTGTAATTTAATTTAGGGCATCTCAGAATTTTCTTTTTCTTCTTGTCATTATCATGTGATAGAAAGTAATATTTTAAAATAATGGGGTGATAATAAAAAATCATGTTAGGTCAACAGGCTTACCATTTGCAAGAGAATTAAATTTGGATACTTTATATCATACTTTCCATCAAAATAAATTCCAGGTTGATTAAGTTTGAAAATGAATAAAGCCATTAAAATACCATACTAGAATAAAAGGTTAGGTGACTCTTTTAATGAATATAAAACAGGGCAGGCATTTATAAGCATAACACTATAGTCAGAAACCATCAAAGAAAACATTACTATATTTGTCTAATAAAATTTCAGATGTTAAGTTTAGGATTAATCACCACAAGAAAGTGAATAAGCAAATAATCAACCAGAAAAACTCGATGTTTATATCACAAAGATAATACCCTAAATATATGAAGAGGTTTTACAAATCAGCAAGAAAAAAGATAAACACCCCCTGAAAATAACAGGCAATAATGATAGTCAACTTGTACTATCTGAGGTATCAACTCCCTTAATGGCTTAATCTGTATTCTCCTCAGAACAAGGTTTTGAAGCAGGTACTGTGTTTTTGATACTTTGGAGATAAAGAACTAGACGTTTGGAGAATATAATCAACCCTCTCACCAAGGTCACCCTAAGGAATGGCAGAAGCAGGTTATCAGCCCCGGGCCTGCAGGAGCAGATATCAAAATATCAAAATTACTAAGAAATATAAAACTTTGATATTTGGTGCAAATTAAGTGTGAATTTATACAAATTTAACACACATGAAAACAACACTAAGATCTTTAAAGCCCCGTCAGGCTGACAAACACAAGAGATGGGAATACCTCTCAGTGCTGGTGAAGCTGTAAGGAACATGCAGCCTTAGTTACTGTTGGTGACTGTATAAAGCTGACAACCTTTCTGGGTGGAAGGAGAGGGTGAGGGGGATAGAGAGTGGGTGGGTGCTGATCTGACCACAGGCACCAGAGACACAAAATTGGATAACTTTTGACCAAACCAACTCCAGGATTAATTTTTAGAGCAGGACATAGGCCTTGGGTCAAAAGGCCTAGATTTGGTTCCCAGCTTTGAAATTCACTAGATGTGTGACACTGGGTTGCAGAAGCTGTAGATCCTTCATCTGTAAAGGGGGAAAAGAAGAGAATCTGCCCTTAAAGTTCTAAGAATTAACTGAGCTATAGAAAAACCTAAGCTATTGTTATTGTCTTCTTTTATTGCTTGCTTTTTATTTTTATTTTTTATTTTTTTATTTTCTTGTGAAAAAAACCTTTTATCTTTTAAATTACCTTCCGGTGTACAGCACAGTGCAATAGTTATACTTTTTACCCCTCAAAGTGACAAAACCCCTCCCCCAATTTGCCACCCTACTCATGCCCCCCATATCATACATATCTATTACAATTTTTTTGACTCCCTTCTATGGTATAATCCACATCCTGTGACTGTCTATATATTCAATTACAGTTGGCATACAATATTATACAACATCAGTTTCAAGTATACAGTGCAGTGATCAAGCCTCTACTCCATCCATGAAGTGGTCACCCTAACAAGACATGTGACCATCTGACACCCCACAAAATATTTACATTATTATATTCCCCGAACTGTCTTTCATATCCCTGTGACAATACTGTAGTTACCTACTTATGTGTCTAATCCCTTCCCCTTCTCCCTCATTCCTATCCCCTCCCAACTAGCAACCCTGTTTTTCCTCTATACCTATGATACTGTTTCTGTTTACTTTGCTCATTCACTCAGTTTTTCAGATTCCACATATAAGTGAGATCATATGGTATTTGTCTTTCTCTGACTGACTTATTTCACTTAACATAATAGTCTCTACGTCCATCCATGTCATTGCAAATGGTACGATTTCATTCTTCTTTATAGTGGAGTAATACTCCATCGTATAAATGTACCACAGTTTCTTAATACAGTCATCTACCAATGAGCAATTTGGTTGTTTCCAAGTCTTGGTTATTGTAAATAGTGCTGCAATAAACTTAGGGGTGAATATATTTTTTCGAGTTAGCGTCTTGGATTCTTCTGGGTAGATACCCAAGAGAGGATCATACGGTAGTTCCATTTCCAGTTTTTTGAGATACTTCCATCCTGATTTCCATAATGGCTGCACCAATTTTCAGTGCCAAGAACAGTGCACCAGGATTCTCTTTTCTCCACACCCTCGCCAGCACTTCTTTGTTGATTTATTGATGATAGCCATTCTGATCGGAGTGAGGTGGTATTTCATTGTGGTTTTTATTTGCATTTCTCTTATGATTAGTGAGGCTGAACATTTTTTCATATGCCTGTTGGCCATCTGTATGTCCTCTTTAGAGAAATGCCTCTGTATCCTCTGACCATTTTTTAATTGGGTTGTTTGATCTTTTGGTATTGAGTTTCATGAGTGTTTTATAAATGTTGGATATTAACCCCTTATCAGATATTTTGTTGGCAAATATCTTCTCCCATTCAGTAGGCTGCCTTTTTGTTTTATTGATGATTTCCTTTGCTGTGAAAAAACTTTTAAGTTTGATGTAATCCCATATGCTTATTTTTTCTTTTATTTCCCTAACCTGAGGGGATATATCAGTAAAAATATTACTCAGGGTAATGTCTGCAAACTTACTCCGTATGTTTTCTTCTAAGAGTTTTATGGTTTCAGGTCTTACATTTAAGTCTTTAATCCATTTTGAGTTTGTTCTCATATATGGTGTAAGTAGGTGGTCCATTTTTATTTTTTTGCACGTGTCGTCCATTTTCCAAGCATCATTTATTAAATAGACTATCTTTACTCCAATGTAAATTCTTGCTTCCATTGTGATAGATTAAATGACCGTATATGGATGGGTTTATTCCTGGGCTCTCTATGCTGTTCTATTGGTCTGTGTGTCTGTTTTTATGCCAGTACCATCCTGTTTTGATTACTGTAGACTTGTAGTATGTTTTAATGTCAGGTAGGGTGATGCCTCCCATTTTGTTCTTATGTCTCAAGATTGCCGTGGCTATTTGATGTCTTTTGTGGTTCCATACAAATTTTAGGATACTGTGTTCTATTTCCGAGAAAAAATGTCCTTGGTTGTTTGATTGGAATTGCATTGAATCTATATATTTCCTTATGTAGTACTGACATTTTAGCTATATTAGTCTTCTTATACATGAGCATGGTATGTATTTCCATTTATTTGTATCTTCTTTGATTTCTCTCTTCAGTGTCTCATAGTTTTCTGAGTACAGGTCTTTTACTTCTTTAGTTGAATTGATTCCTTGATATTTTATTGTTTTTGAAGCAATTGTAAAAGGGATTGATTTCCTGATTTCTTCTTCTGATATTATTGGTGTATACAAATGCAACTGCTTTCTGAATATTAATTTTGTATCCTGCTAGCTTACCAAATTCGTTTATCAGTTCTAGCAGTTTTTTGGTGGAGTCTTTGGGAATCTCTCTCTATATAGTATCATGTCATCTGCATATAATGACAATTTTAATTTCTCTTTTCTAATTTGAACGCCTTTTGTTTCATTTTCTTGTCTGATTGCTGTGGCTAGAACTTCTAGAACTATGTTAAATAGATGTGGTGAAAGTAGGCAGCCTTGTCTTGTTCCTGATCTTAAAGGGAAAGCTTTTAGCCTTTCCCCATTGAGTACAATGTTTGCTGTGGGCGTATCGTACATGGCCTTATTATGTTGAGATATGATCCCACTATTCCCACTTTGCTAAGAGTTTTTATCATAAATGGCTGCTGGATTTTGTCAAATGCTTTTTCTGCATCTATGGTATGATCATATGATTTTTATTTTTCATTTTGTTAATGTGATGTATTACGTTAATTGATTTGTGGATATTGAACAAAACTTGCATACGAGGAATGAATCCCACATATTCGTGGTGTATGATTTTTTTAATGAGATGCTGAATTCGGTTTGCTAGTATTTTGTTGAGAATATTTGCATCTATATTCATTAGGAATATCAGCGTATAGTCTTCCTTTTTTGTAATATTTTTGTGTGACTTTGGAATCAGGGGGATAGTGGCTTCATAGAAAGAGTTTGGGAGCCTCCATCCTTCTGTATTTTTTGTAATAGTTTGAGGAGAGTAGATATTAATTCTTTTTTGAATGTGTTGTAAAATTTGCCTGTGAAGCTTTTTTCTCATTTCCATTTGCATGGAATATCTTATTCCATTCCTTTACTTTCAGTCTGTGTGTGTCTTTTGATCTGAGATGAGTCTCTTGTAGACAGCATATGCATGGGTCCTGTTTTCTTATCCACTCAGCCACTCTCTGTCTTTTGATTGGACCATTTAGCCCATTCCCATTTAAAGTGATTACTGATAGGTGCATATTTATTACCATTTTGTTAGTTGTATTTCTTGTCTTCCTGGGTTAGCTTGTTTTCCCATTTCTTTTGTGTAAAAAAGCCCTTTTAACATCTCCTGCAATGCTGGCTTGGTGGTAATGAATTCCTTAAGCTTATTCTTTTCTGAGAAGCTCTTTATCTCTCCTTTAATTTTAAGTGATAGCCATGCTGGGTAGAGCAATCTTGGTTGTAGACCTTTATTTTGTGTCACTTTGAATATCTCCTGCCACTACCTTCTTGCCTGCAGAGTTTCCATAGAAAAGTCAGCTGTCAGTCTTATAGGCATTCCTGCTGTCTTTCTCCTGCTGCTTTTAGGATTCTGTCTTTGTCTTTAAGCTTTGCCATTTTAACTATGATGTGTCTTGGTGTGGGCCTGTTCGGATTCAGCCTGGTTGGAACTCTCTGTACATCCTGGGCTTGTATGTCGATTTCCTTCACCAGGGTAGGGAAGTTTTTAGTCATTATTACTTTAAATACATTCTCAATCCCTTGCTTCTCCTCTTCTCCTTCTGGTATTTCTATGATGCCAATGTTGTTGAGTTTCATCTTGTCCCACAGGTCTCTTAAACTATTTTCATTCTTTTTTCTTTGTGTTGTTCCAGCTGGGTGATTTCTGCTATTTTGTCTTCTAATTCGCTGATCTGCTCCTCTGCTTCATCTATTCTACTGGTGATTGCTTTGAGTGTGTTCTTCATTTCAGGTATTGTATTCTTTAGTTCTAACTGGTTGCTCTTTTATGGTTTTCCTATCCTTCTTTATGTCCTCGCTAAGTTCCTTAAACATTATTATCATCAGTGTTCTAAACTCTATCTCTGGAAATTTGGATGGCTCTGTTTCATTTAGTTCCATTTGTAGAGTTTTTTTCTGATCTTTTACTTGGGACATGTTTCTTTGTTTCTTCATTCTGGCTGTTGTTCTGTGAATGTTTCAATATATTAGATAGATTACCTAGAAAGGAGAGAGAAAAAAAAAGTGGTGGGGGGGTGCTTTCCATCCTCTTCAATTTGCAGACCTCTTGCTCAGCAATAGCGTGTTTCTGGGTGACTCAGCACTAGCTACTGGGGGGAAGAGCTTAATGTGTTATGCACTGGCCTCCCTCTCGGGATTGCAGTGAGCTTTCTGCAGTTAGCTGCTGTGTGCTCTGGAACTGTGCTCACTACCACAGAAAAATCTTCACCAAGATTGTTGCAGGTTGTCCGCTACTGCAAAAAAAAAAAACCCTCTATGGCCTGAAAAGATGTGGGCTAGGCACCGGGGGCTCAGGGTGCCTCTGGCAACACAGCTTTAGGTGGGTGGGGCAAGCCCCCAAGGCACCACTTGGTGTGGTCAGTGGCCCCCACCAAGTTAGAACAGCATGCACTCTGCACCAGCAATCAGTACACACAAACTCAGCGGTAAAGTCTCGATCAGATCACACAGGTGCACAGCTTCCGGCCTGACACTCTCAGGAAAGCTCCCATCTCAACCTGTCCCAATCAACTGCCTGCAGATCAGGCTAAGCAGCCCGACAGCCCATCCCCAGCCTGGGAACTCTGCCCAAACAGTGCAGAGAGCGGGGACCCAAGGAGGCTCCCACACTCCTGGGTCTCAGTGAACAGACTGATGCAGCTGGAAAGCACCCGCCCTGCATTTCTATGGCTATATAGCACAAGCAGGTAGGAAGGTGGGGATCCAGGGTGGCTCACTCACTCCTGAGTCTCAGTGAGCAACCTATTGGAGCTGGAGGGCACCCACCCAGTTTTTCCCTGGCAACACAGCACAAGAAGGGCAGAGGGTGGGAATCCAAGGCCACATGTGCACGCACATATGCACTCCTGCGCCAATTTCACCAGACCAATGGGATCCCAGATCTGCCCTTCTGTGGGAGGGCCTAACCCTGAAAAAATGGCATCCTCCTGTATCCTGCTTGTGTGCAAACTCCACACCAGGGGGACAATAGTCCCAAAACCTACAGCTTCTGCACCAAAGGTGCTCAGTTCAGTCCTTCCCCACAGGCTCCTGGGTCTGGCTCACACAGCTACTCTCTCCACGAGGAACCGAGTGAGTGCTCACCAGCGAGCGAACTCATTGGTTCTCCAGCCGTCCTCAGTCTCACTGAGTCAAGCAAAGAGAGTCCTCACTAATTTCTACTGCCTGCTATTGTAGAAGTCCTTTGCCTGGCAAAGCAACTCTGGGCTAGTGAGCTCGCTGTGGGGCCGGAGGGTCTCTCCCCCAACCGGAGAAGCCTTCTCACAGCTGGGGCGTCCCTCCAGGGCTCACCCTGTCTCATCTGCACCCCTCCTACCAGACTCGATGTGGCCTCCTCTTTAGGTCCTTCGTTTAGAGGTTCTGTTCCTCTTGTGTTCAGGAGACTCCGAGGTTGAATGTTGTATAACTTATTTGTAATTTTGATGTGATCCTGGGAGGCAGTTGGGAAAGCATCTGTCTATTCCACCATCTTACCGGAAGTCCTCCTATTGCTTGTTTTTTAAAAACAATGATCCAACATCTGTAATCAGAACATGTATGAAGTATGTTTGTGGATGTGTGTATGCGTATCTGTGTGTGTGTGTGTGTGTACACATACATATGTGTTTGGGGAGGGGGAGAGTCACTGGCAAAATTCTTGATTGTAAGAGAAAGGAGGCTCTGAGAGGGTACTTTCCTCACTGAGGTAGGATATCTTAGAGACGAAAGAAGGAAGCAGTTCCTGCTCTGTGGAGAGTCCCTGCTGAAATACACACAGGATCAACACAGGGACTGCTGACCACTCAGCAGCAGAGATCAGTCACAGCCAGAGTGGGGGTGGGGGTTGAAGACAACCAAAGGTCAGAAGATAGAGGGGCTAAGTTAAAAAGTGACTAGGCCTACCCTTTGTCCTTGCAAGCTTTGCTCTTCCTCCTATCCTAGGCTCTATCAACAGGAGTATGGCTTAATTATTGATGTTTAAAAGTGAATTAACTTCTTCCTTACAGATAAGTTCCAATTAATAAAAGTAGAAAGAACAAGACAAAAAATCATGACCAGAATACTGCAGTAATAAGTGCCCCAGGCAAGATAGAGTGATGGATATTAAAATTAGCAGGTAAATGTTTAAGTAGAAACAGGATATCTAGAGAGTTTCAGAATATCTCCCCTAAAATATTTAGTAATTACAAAGAGGACAATAGTAAGATTACAGTGGAGAGTCCAGACCAGCACCACCTTAACCAGGGATCAAGGTTAACATCACAGTTCTAAGACACATTGTCATGAAGTATCTCCTGATAGGATACACCAGAAGGGCACCCCAGACTGTAGAGGTGGTCTTGCTATAGAATTGCCTAAAATGCATAACTTTAGTCCAATGATGACAAATTGTCGGACAGAACCAAATGGAGGGACATTCCTGACTAAGCAGTACTCTTCAAAAGCAGCATGAAAGGCAAGGAAAGGTTGAGGAACAGTCACAGACTGGAGGACTAAGGAATGGTGACAACCAAAGACAATGTGGGATCCCAGACAGGATCCTGAAACAGAAAAAAGACATTAATGGGAAACTGGTAAAATCCAAATAAAGCCTGCCTCCCCCATAAGAGTGGTTATGATCATGTGTTAGTTTTGGTAAATGCACTATGATTGAAGGAGATGTTAAGATGAGGGGAGGCTGGGTGAAGGGTGTAAAGGATCTCTCTGCACTGGTTTTGCAACCCTTCTGTAAGTCTAACTTTATCTCAAAAAAATGTTTTTTGAAACATGAATTTACAATTAGAAATAGAAAATGGGTGTAGGTATGAATGGCCATATGTGGTCAGTGGTCCATGCTCAGTTCTGTCCCCAAGATGCCCACCCAGAACATGCTGGGCCTCAACACCACAGGGACAAGCATGACATTTAATGCAGTCATGAAGTCAGACTTTCTGCATGATCTTCTAGGGGAGCACCAAAGGCTCTGTGTGAGCCTATGGGTGATCATGGTTCTGAACTAAAGATGGGCATTTGAAGTCTGAAGACAAACAACTTATTTAAAATTGGGCCCCTCCCCAAATGTCCAGGCCCTGTGGTCACCAGGTATGGGACTTATACTGGAAACAGGAATGTCTTACCTATATGACATGCCTGGGCCAAGATGGCCTCTTGAACGTAAACTGGCTTCCCTAGTTTGCTTAGGTTTCTCTAACAAAATATCACAGACTGGATGGTTTAACTTAACAGACATTGATTCCTCATAGTTCTGGAGGCTGGAAGTCTAAGATCAAGGTAGTGGCAGATTGAGTTCATGCTGAGAGCCTGGTTCCTGGTTTGTAGACAGCAATCTTCTCATTGTGTCCTCACATGGAGGAGAGGAAGTTAGTGAGTGTTAATCTCTTCTTATAAGGACACTAATCCCACCATGGGGGCCCCACCCTCATGAGCCTCACATGGAGGAGAGGAAGTTGTTGAGTGTTAATCTCTTCTTATAAGGACACTAATCTCACTATGGGGGCCCCACCCTCATGAGCTCATCTAAACCTAATCACCTTCCAAATGTCCCATCTTCAAATACCATCACATTGGGGGCTAAGTCTTCAACATATGCATTTTGGGATTCAATTCAATCCAAAACACTGGCCAAAACAGGTCTTGTTTCTGCCACCCCAAGTCTGCTCCTCTTTTATTCCTTCCAATCTCAGAAAATGGCCCCAAATAGAGAAGACATCTTGGAGTCTCCTGTTTCCTCATCTCCTCTCTGTCAGCAGTGCCTCCAAAGTCCACTGTCAACCCATCACTTTCTCACCCTCTCCCCACATCCTCCTGTCCTCCCATTGTCCATTCTCCTCCCAACAGACAATGGAACCTTTTAAACTATCAATTAGCCACTCCTTGCTTAGAACCCTCAATGTTTCCCCAACCCTCTCTTCTCACCAGGGTCCTTAATGTCCTGCTGACCCCAACCACACCCAGACCCTCCTTGTCCTTTGTGTAACCACCCCTGGGTCCCTCTTCAGAGATGGCTCCCCCATTGCCTGGGACAAAAGAACCTACTGTTTGCTTAGGCTGTTTCCCTATCATTTCATCTTATTTCCTGTGGTCTTTATCCCTGCCTGAAATGGTTTTGTTTATTGATGCATGAATTTACCAGAATTCAGAATTTAAAATGCTTGCTTCATAACAAGATAGGCTGTATGAGTTTGCTTGTACCCTGTTGTCATTTCTCAAGTCTAGAAGAGGGTCTGGCATGCAGTAGGTGCTCAGGAAACATCTGTTGAATTAATTAGTCAATTAGTGGCTTCCTATCTTTGATTCTCCCCTCCTGTCGGGGCAGAGCAGGAATATGACAGGGGAGGAGATCTCCAGCGGGTTTCTGGAGTGGGAAGATTTTAGGAGGAACATATTGGCCCTGTGCTAATCTATAGGGGAAGCCTCATGTGCTTACATGGGGTCACCTGGGAGCCCCCTAGTCCCTGAGCAGCTGAACTCTTCCCACCTACTAATAAACTGCTGGGTGTGGGAACAGAGACCCCAGCCCATCACTCCTAGGGAGCCAGGCATAGTGAGCCATCAACAGACCTTGGACTAGGCTTGACCTTGGTCCTGGAAGTCTGAAGAAGGAGAAACTGTCCAAATAGCAGGTGCAAAGGAGGCCTTTGGGCAGAGAGCAGGGGCCTGTTTGGGACAAGACCAGATGCTTCTCTGCTTTTATACCTTCTGGCCATTTCTGTAGGCATTTATGCTGTGAAAGCATAAATTGTGAAAGGAGTAAATTGGAAAGGCATAGCTTTCTCCCCAGAGAGAAGGGGAAGGGAATTTGTTGAGGGAAGGGGAATTTATTGAGAGGCTAGTGTGGGACTTGAGGACTGAAAGAAGAGCTTAAGCCTTGGAAGGAGCAGAGCCGGGCCAACTCCAGGCACCTGTTGGCTGGCTGGCTGCAGCATTTGAAACCTCACCTCTTGGCACTGCCAGAAGTTGGAACTCCAAGCTCCTGTTCACCTCTAACATTTCTGCAGAGAGCAGCTGTTAGCTCTGTCTGGACAGGTGACTGTATCCCAGAGCAGCCAGCCATGGGCAGGCAGAGAGGTCCTGTATGCAAACATTGCCCCTGGGAAAAAGCTATGAGCCTAGAGATGGGAGATGGATGCAGAGCTCAGTGGAACATCATCTGGAATCAGAGGCAGCCAGATGAAGAGCTGTAGGTGCAGGCTTCCTTCCCTCTTAGGCATAATATTTCTGCTGTGGTTTAAGAACATATGGAATCCTGCATTTGTAGTTTACTTATATTTTGACAAGTTAAAATAGTCATTAATTTATCTCAAGTTCCTGTTTCAGTTTTCTTTTAATTAATTAATTAAAAAATTTAAAAAAAGTTTCAGGTATACAACACAGTGCAATAGTTACACTTTTTGCCCCTCAAAATTTGATACTGGCAAACTTCCTTCCATTCTACCCTTGGTTATTCACTCTGTGTGGTCTCCTCTCCTCTTTTTTCTTTCTTTCCCCTTTAACTTCTTTCCTATTTTGTTCTGGATGTTTCTCAAATGTCTCTTCCTTTTAGCTGGCCCTCCTTTTGGCAGAGTCAGTTCAATGTTTGTAGCTTCTGGAATTATTTACATGAATAGGTCTTTTGCAAGCTTCACATTTTTGCCCTCATTTGGAAAAACAAACAAATAAACAAAAATACATGGCCTGGTCTTGTTTCAAAATTCCCATTTGTTTCCTTGATGATAGGTTTCAACCATCTGCCAAACTCTCCTGATGTTCTGAATAGGGAAGCTACCTGAAGGGGCTGAAGACACTGTTCCTTTCCTGGAGGAAGCTTGGCCAGGGGCCAGAAGCAACATGTCCCTCCATTTACTTAGAACTTTTGAATTGAACCTCCTTTTCTTTGTAGTTATTACTGAGATTCTGGGGGTTACAGGGAGAGTATTCCAGATACAGCATTCTCTCATCTTCGCTGAAGTCAGTGGTCCCTAACAAGATAAAACTGGAGAAGAAAAGTAAAGTTTTCTTCTTGGTTTAAAACAACTTTAGAAGGGCCTACTGAATGGTGTGTTGGTTAAGAGCTGGCTTGGTATGCGAGCAGCCCCGGTTCGGATCCCACATATGAGGGCTAGTGACACTGCTCTCTACAGCTAAGATGGTGAACAACAGCTCCACCTGGAGCTGGGCTGCTGTGAGTCCCCGGGACAGCATAGCTGCAGTCCCTGTTGCAGTGGGCTGCCATAGGCTACAGTGAGTGGCCAGCAGCCAGCTTGAGTGGCTGGCAGCCAATGTGAGCTGCCAAGAGCTGCTGTGAGTGGCCATCTAGAGGCTGGTGACCGATTTGCCTCACCCGAGAAGAGCACAATGACGATACTAACATGGGCCAGTGAAGTAATGTCCTCCACAACTAGACTGAAGAACCAAAAGACAGCAACTTGTCTGTTCCCCTTCCCCAGTTCCCCAACACTGTTCCCTGGCTCCAATTCCCCAATAAAATCTTTAAAGAAAAAAAACCCAAAGAACTGTAGAAGTACAGAATGGGAGAACTGTATGAAAGGGATGTTGAGGCAAAGCCAATTTTATATAACAATTTTGAAAGAGTTCCATCAGATATTTACATTAAAATGTAAAAACTATATATATATATATATATATTTTCTTTTTTAAATTACCAAGCAATATGTGGAAGAGATATCACTAATGCTTCCAGCACCCCCAGTGCTACTTTTAGGTCCTATCCTGGGGAGGGCAGAAAGGGCTGCTCTGAATGAACTTGGCTGTCTTCTCCAAAGTGGCCTGTGAGACAACAATATAAAATTTAGGCAGATGTTTTCATAGTCTTTGAATGAAGAAGTACTTCCTAAATCTGGCAACAATACAAGAACAAATAAAGCAGAAGTTTGATATATTTAACCACATAAAATGGCAAATGATAGACTATAAAAGAATTCCTAAAACTCAATAGAAGATAAGGAATAAATAAAAGGACCCTAATGGATAAATGGGTCAACAACATGTGCAGATTAGGGATAATTTTTCTTGAGATAGAATTGACACATAACATTATATTAATTTCAGGTGTACAACATAATGATTCAATATTTGTATATATTACAGAATTATTAGAAGTAATTTTAAAAGAATAAGACCCTGATAGTCCAGGAAGGGGCAGACAAGCTTTCTTAGCTCCAGGGTGGCGGTGGGGATGCAGGAGGTGGTTCCATTCATGCAGGTCCCTGGGGCTGGGTTTGTCCTCTGCATCACAATATCCATGTGCTTTCCCTTTTGCCTAGCCACATCATCTAGGAAAGTTTAATCTGAGGATGTGTTACAGGGAAGCTCATAGCAGCAGAGCTTAGAAGAGTGAAGTAGAAAGAAATTCAAATTTCAGTCACAAAGGGAATAATATAATTACACATCCATAGAAAGATTTTAATATGCTATAGACCCAATTTTATTAATCTGTGCTTATGTTAAGTAGAAAAAGCAAACTTAGAATATGGCCATAATGAAACAAATAAGTGAGAACTAGTGTCTTGTTTTAAATTCATTTTCTTGATTACAAGTGAAGTTGAACACATTTTCATGTTTAGTGACCCCATTTACTTGTTCTTCTGTGAATTCCCTATTTGATCATTACCCATTTCCTAATTATCTTTTTCCTTACTGATTTGTAAGATATGTTTATACAACATGGGTATTAACAATTTACAGCCTATCTCTATAGTAAATAATTTTCTCTCAGTCTGCAATTAGTCTTTTAATTTGTTTAAGGTAATATTAACTTAGTAGTTATGTACTCAAACCTGCCAGTCATCTACTTTCTCTTCCAAGGTTTTCTTTCTGGCTTAGTAAAGCCTCCTTCACCACTTGATTTTAAAAATATTTGTGCATATTTGTTTCTAAAACTTTTATAAACTTTATTTATTTATTTATTTATTTATTTATTTATTTTTTATTGCTTTCAGGTGTACAACACAATGCAATAGTTATACTCTTTACCCCCAAAGTGACAACACCACTTCCCCAGTTCGCCACCCCACTCCCCCCAATATCATACATATCTATTACAATTTCTTTGACTCCCTTTCACAGTATACTCCACATCCTGTGCCTATCTATATATTCAGTTACAGTTGGCATACAATATGATACAACATCAGATTCAGGTGTACAGTGGAGTGATCAAGACTCTACTCCATCCAAAATTTTTACACTATTATATTCCTCGAACTGTGTTTCATATCCCTGTGGCAATATTGTAGTTGTCTATTTATGCTGTCCAATTCCTTCCCCGTCTCCCTTATCCCCAACCCCCTCTCAACTAGCAACCCTCAGTTTTTCCTCTATATCTATGAGTCTGTTTATTTTGATCGTTCATTCAGTTTTTCAGATTCCACATATAAGTGAGATCATATGGTACTTTTCTTTCTCTGACTGACTTATTCACTTAACATAATAGTCTCTTCACAACACTATCAGTTACATTCCCAGAACTGCCCTCATATCCCTGCGGCAACATTCTAGTCACCCACTTACGCTGTCCAAAACCTTCCCCCTTTCCCTCATCCTTATTTCCTCCCAGCCAGCAACCATCAGTTTTTCCTTTATATCTGCTTGATATGATTTCAACCTTCTTAAATTTACCAAGACTTATTTTGTAGCCTAACGTGGTCTATCTTGGAAAATGTCCCATGTGTACTTGAGAAGATTGTATATTCTGTTTTTTCAGGGTGAAATGCTCTAAAAATATCAGGGAAGTCCATCTGGTCTAACGTGTCATTTAAGGCCCCTCTTTCTGTGTTGATTTTCTGTCTATAGGGTCTGTCCATTGGTGACAATGGGGTGTTGAAGTCCCTTACTATGCTAGTGTAACTGTTGATCTCTGTCTTTATGTCTGTCAAAATCTGTTATATGTAATTAGGAGTTCCTATGTTGGGTGCATAGATGTTTATTAGGGTTATAGTGCCCTTCCTTGTCTTTTATTGTAGTCATTTTAAAGCCTATTTTGTCTAAAGTAAGTATTGGTACTCCAGCTTTTTTTTTCTCATTTCCATTTGCATGAAATATCTTATTCCATCTGTAAACAGCGTATATGTGTGTCCTGTTTTCTTATCCACTCAGCCACTGTGTCTTTTGATTGGAGCATTTAGCCCATTCACATTTAAAATGATTATTGATAGGTGCATATTTATTGCAATTTTGTTATTTGTATTTCTGGTCTTCCTGGGTTAGCTTGTTTACCCCTTTCTTTTGTTTAAAAAAGCCCTTTTAACATTTCTTGCAATGCTGGCTTGGTGGTGATGAATTCCTTCAGCTTATTCTTTTCTGAGAAGCTCTTTATTTCTCCTTCAATTTTAAGTGATAGCTGTGCTGGGTAGAGCAATCTTGGTTGTAGGCCTTAATTTCTGTCACTTTGAATATCTCCTGCCACTCCCTTCTGGCCTGCAGAGTTTCTGTAGACAAGTCAGCTGTTAGTCTAACAGGAGTTCCTTTGTATGTAACCTGCTGTCCTTCTCTTGCTGCCTCTAGGATTCTGTCTCTGTCTTTAACCTTTGTCATTTTAACTATGATGTGTCTTGGTGTGGATCTGTTTGGGTTCAGCTAGTTTGGAACCCTCTGCACTTCCTGGGCATGTATGTTGATTTCCTTCCCCAAGGTAGGGAAGTTTTCAGTCATTATTTTTTCAAATACATTCTCGACCCCTTGCTTCTTCTCTTCTTCTGGTATTCCTATGAGTCGAATGTGGTTCTGCTTCACCTTGTCCCATAGGGCTCTTAAACTATTTTCATTGTTTTTTATTCTTTGGTCATTTTGTTGTGCCAACTGGGTAATTTCTGCTATTTTGTCTCCCAAATCGCTGATCCGCTCCTCTGCTTCATCTACTCTACTGGTGATTGCTTCAAGTGTGATCTTCATTTCAGTTATTGTATTCTTTAGTGCTAACTGGTTGTTTTTTATGATTTCTCTAGCCTTCCTTATGTCCTCACTAAGTTTGTTAAACATTTTTATCACCAGTGTTCTAAACTCTGTCTCTGAAAGGTTGGCTCCCTCTGTTTCATTTGGCTCCATTTCTAGAGGTTTCTTCTGATCTTTTACTTGTGGCATGTTTCTTTGTTTCCCCATTCTGGCTGTCGCTCTGAGATTGCTTTGATGTGTTAGATAGATCACCAGGAGAGCCCTGGCTGGATCACCCAGGCACACAGCTCACGGCCCAACACTCCCAGAAAAACTCCCAGTCTCAGCCTGTCCCAATGAGCCACTCGCAGATCAGGCCGAGCAGCCCGACAACCAATCACCAGCCTGGCAACTCTACAAGCACAGTGTGGACAGCGGGGACCCGAGGCAGTTTGCGCCCTCCCACGCCTCAGTGAGCAGCCTGTTTTGGAGCTGAAGCATGCCCACCAGGCATTTTCCTGGCAACACAGCATAAGCCAAGCAGAGGGTGGGGATCCAAAGTGGTTCCCACACTCCAAGGTCTCAGTGAGCAGCCTGTTGGAGCCAGAGGGCACCCGTCCAGCGTTTCCCTGGCAACACAGTATAAGCCGGGGAGATGGTGGGGATCCAAGGCTGCATGCACATGTGCGCACGCACACACGCACTCTGCACCAATTCCACCAGACCAATGAGGTCCCGGACCTGATCTTCTGTGGCAGGGCCCAACCCTGACAAAATGGCGCCCTCCTTACACCACTTTCATGCAAGCCCCATACCAGGGGAACAATAGTCCAAAAACCTCCAGCCTTTGCACGAAATGTGCTCAGTTCAGTCAGTCCCTGCAGGCTCCTGGGCCCAGCTCACACAGCCACTCCCTCCACCAGTAACCAGGTAAATTCTCACTGGCAAGCAAGCCCGTGCGCCGGCTCCACTGATTCTCTAGTTGCTCTTAGCCTCACTGAGCTGAGCAAAGATTGTCCTCACTAATTTACTGCCAACTATCTTGGAACTTCTCTCCCAGCAAAGGAACTCTGGGATGGCGAGCTTGGTATGTGGCCGGAGGGTCTCTCCCCCAACCAGAGAAGCCTCCCCACAGCTGGGTCTTCCCTCACGGGATTCGCCCTCTCTTGTCTCCGCCCATCCTACCAGACCCGATGTGGCCTCCTCTTTAAGTTCTTTGTTTAGTGGTTCTGTTCATCTAGTGTTCCGGGGACCTCCAGGGCTGAATGCTGTATAATCTTTTTGTAATTTTGGTGTGATCCTGGGAGGTAGTTAGCACAGTGTCTGTCTATTCTGCCATTTTTTTCTTTTAGAAACTTTTAATGTGTGTGTTTAGTGCTTTAATACACCTGGGATTTATTCTTGCAATACTTTTTTGGTGGAATCTTTTGGGTTTTTTTTTTTTTTTTTGAGGGCAGTGTCACTGGCCCTCACATGTGGGACCCGAACCAGGGCCGCAGGCCTCCCAAGCCAGCGCTTAACCACTGCGCCACTCAGCTGGCCCATCTTTTGGGTTTTCTAATGGTAGTATCATGTCATCTGCAAATAATGAGTTTTATTTCTTCCTTTCCAATTTAAATTCCTTGTATTTCTTTTTCTTGTCTGATTGCTATGGCTAGGACTTCCATTACTATCAATATGCTGCATAACAGGGCATCGTTATATTGTCCCTGATCTTAAGAAGAATAGTTTTAGCTTTTCCTTGTTGAGTATGATGTTAGCTGTGGATGTGTGGCATAAGGCCTTTACTATGCTGGGGTATGCTCTATTTCCACTTTTGCTGAGAGTTTTTATCATAAATGGATGCTGGACTTTGTCAAATGCTTTTTCTGCATCTACTGATGTGATCATATGATTTTTATCTATCATTTTGTTTATGTGGTATCTCACAGTAATTGATTTGTAGATATTGAACCAAACTTGCATCTTAGGAATAAATTTTACTTGATCATGGAGCACGATCTTTCAAATGTATTGCTGAATTTGGTTGCTAATATTTTGTTGATGATTTTTGCATCTATGTTCATCAGGGATGTTGGACTATAGTTTTCTTCTGTTGTAAGGTCTTGTCTCGTTTTGGGATCTGGGGAATGGTGCTCCATTGTGTAAAATGAGGTTGGGAGCCATTCCTCTTCTTGAATTTTTTGGAATAGTTTGAGAAGAATTGGTGTTAATTTTTTTTTTTTTGAATGTTTGGTCAAATTTACCTGTGAAGTCATCTGGTCCAGAACTTTCATTTGTTGAGAGTTTTTTGATTACTGAATCGATTACATTAGTAGCAATCAGTCCGTTCAGATGTTCTATTTCTTCTTGATTCAGTTTTGGAAGATTTTATGTTTTTAGGAATTTATCCATTTCTTCCAGTTTGTCCAATTTGTTGGCATATAATTGTTGATATTATTTTCTCATAATCCTTTGCATTTCTGTGGTGTCAGTTATCACTTCTCCTTTTACATTTTATGTTTCTATGAATTTATCCATTTCTTCCAGTTTGTATAATTTGTTGGCATATAATTGTTGATATTTTCTCATAATCCTTTGGTGTCAGTTGTCACTTCTCTTACAGTTCTGCATTTATTTATTTGGGCCCTCTCTTTTTTTTCTTGATCAGTCTAGCTAAAGTTTTTGTCAGTTTTGTTTATCTTTTCAAAGAAACAGCTCTTTTTTTTTCACATTTCAGTATTTTTATTTAATTGTTTTTAGCAATTTACATATCTCCCCACCCTTTCTTTTAAGTTAGTGTGACAATTTTCCATAATAAACTACTAAAAGAGAAGCTTTGGTCAAGATGGAATGAAATAGCAAAAACCAAAACCAAAAAAAACCCCAAAAACAAAACAAACCAAAAAAACCCCAAAATCACCAATTATATTCAAACAAAAACATACAAACATTTGTGATATGTATGTCTTCAGTGTTTCCTTGTGGCTGGCTCTCTGCACCATCATGCAAATGGCGGAGCTGCCAACGGGGTTTGTCAGTCAGTCATGCTGGATCTGGAGGGCTCACTCAGCTTCACATTATCCGAAGGCCCTGGATGGAAGACTCTAGGGTCTTGAAATTCCAAATTGTCATGGCTCCATCAATGCCAGTAGTGTAAAATTTGCGACAATCTTGCTTGTCCACCTCATAAATATATACTTGAGTGATGCTATTTTGGTGCAGGGTCTCCAAGGTTGTGTTGCGGTCCTCTTGTCCATGTTGTGGAACTGTTCCATGGCAGACATGTTGAGCTGGATGCTCTGTTTTGGAATGTCTAGCTTGGAGACGAAAGTCAAGTAGCTACGGTCATTGTAGTTAAACAGCATTGGGCAGCAGTCATGGCCTGCAGCGACAACACTCTTCTCCGAGACAAATGACACACTCAGGAGGGGGAGGAATTCTGTTTTCAGAGTTGAGACCTGCATGCTTTTTGAGGCATTGGCAACGGGCACGGTGCTGTCGTGGCTGACTCAGGCCAGGCAGCTCCCACTTGCAGAGAAGCGGACCCCATGCACCCAGCCACCAGTGCCACTGCCACCAAACTCTGACATCAGCTGACCAAGAGGCATCTTGCTGCCCCAGGGCATACTGGCTGTCTTTTCATCCACTTCTTTAATGTATGCAGAAAACACTCTGCATTTGAAATCACATGACCCTGCTGCCAGCAAAATATTGTTGGGATGCTAATCCAAGCTGAGGACCGTGGAACAAATTGGGTTTTAATGTGCTTGCTTACCCACCAGTCATTTTCAGACTCGAAGTAACAAACAGAAATGAGTCGTGCTCCACTTCCCACAGCAAATATATTCTCTAGTGGGGACCACTTGACAAAAGTGGCTGCACGATTAATTCTCAGGATGACCAGGGTTGGCTTCCAGACACCATCTTTCTGACTCCAGATGTAGACATTGAGGTCTGCCCAACAAGTGACGATGCGGTCGCTCTTGGGAGCCCAGTCGATACCTGTGATGTGTCCATTGTGCTCCTTGAGTTCATGAGCTTTCACCCACTGGCTCCCGTTCTTCTTATAGATGTGGACTTCGTGATTATTAGGGCTAAGGGCAATCTGGGTACGATCCCTGTTCCAGGCATGACAGGTGATTGGCTCTAGTAAAAATTGATGCAGGGACGTTATTCTTAGTGTTTTCAAAGGATAGAAAGCTGGGGTGGGGCAGTACCGACTAGCTTGGAGTGGAGAATTCGCGGACTCTGGTCAGTCGACGCGAACAGGTTCCGGCGGGCGCGGGAGGAAGCCCAAAGCCCAAAGAAACAGCTCTTGATTTCATTGATCTTTTGTATTGTTTTTTTTAGTCTCTATTTTTTAAATTTCTGTCCTGATCTTTATTTTTCCTTCCTGGCACTCATCTTGGACTTTGTTTGCTATCTTTTCCCATTTCCCTGACATGTAAAGGTAGACTGTTGATTTGAGGTTTTTCTTGTTTCTTTAGGTAGGCCTGCATTGCTATGAACTTCCTTCTTATGACTGTTTCACTGTGCCCCATAGATTTGGGGTTATTGTGCTTTCATTTTCATTTGTCTCAAGGCATGTTTTGATTTCTTCTTTGATCTCATTGTTGATCTATTCATTATTTAGTAGCATGTTATTAAGCCTCCATATATGCATGTTTTTCAGTTTTTTTTCTTGCAATGATTTCTAGTTTCATATCATTGTAATCAGAGAAGATGCTTGACATGGTTTTAATCTTAAATTTGCTGAGACTTGTTTTATGGCCTACCATGTGGTATGTCTTGAAAAATGTTCCACGTGCACTTGAAAAAAATGTATATTCTGCTGCTTTGGGGTGAAATGCTCTAAAAATACTAATTAAATCCATCTGGTCTAGTGTGTCGTTTACAACCACAGCTTCCTTATTGATCTTCTACCTGGTAGATCTGTCCATTGGTGTCAGTGGGGTGTTAAAGTTCTTACAATGAATGTAGTAATGTCAATCTCTCCCTTTATGTCAGTCAATATTTGCTTTATATATTTAGGTGCTCTTATGATGGGTGCATAAATGTTTACAAGGGTTGTATCCTCTTATTGAATTGAACCCTTTATCATTATGTAATGTCCCTCTGTCTCTTATTATAGCCTTTGTTTTCAAATCTATTTTTTATGTAAGTATTACTATCCCAGCTTTTTAAAAATTTATTTCCATTCACATGAAAATATCTTTTTTCATTTCTTTACTTTCAGTCTGTGTGTGTCTTTTGATCTGAAGTGGGTCTCTTGTAGACAACATGTGTATGGGTCTTATTTTCTTATCCACCCATCTATCTTATGTCTTTTTTTGTTTGTTTGTTCTTTTGTTTTTTTGAGGGCAGTGTCACTGGCCCTCATATGTGGGATCTGAACCGGGGCCACTGGCTTCTCAAGCCAGCGCTTAACCACCATGCCACTCGGCCAGAACTATCCTATGTCTTTTGATTGGAACATTTAATCCATTTACATTTGAAGTGATTATTGATAAATACAGTTATTGCCATTTCATTATCCATCTTTATGTTATCATGCCCCCATCACCCAATTCTTTTTCCTAAACAAGGCTCTTATAACATTTTTTGTAATACTGGTTTGATGGTGATGAACTCCTTTAGCCTGTCCTTGTCTGGGAAACTCTTTATCTTTCCTTCAATTTTTTTTTTTTGAGGACAGTTTTACTGGCCCTGATATGTGGGATCTGAACCAGGGCCACTGGCACCCCAAGGCAGCTCTTAACTACTGTGCCACTCAGCCAGCCCGTTTCCTTCAGTTTTAAATGGTAGCCTTGTTGGGTAGAGTAGTTTGAACATTTTGTTCTAATCTCTTCTGGCCCGCAGAGTTTCTGTTGAGAAATCAGCTGACAGTATTAAGGAATCTCCCTTGTACATAATAACTAACTGCTTTTCTCTTGCTGCTTCCAATATTTAACCTTTGCCATTTTAATTATAATGTTTCTTGGTGTGGGCCTATTTGGGTTCATACTGTTTGGGAGTCTGTGCTTTCTTCACCAGGTTAGGAAGGTTATCTGTCATTCTTTCTTTCTTCCTTTCTTTCTTCCTTCCTTCCTTTCTTTCTTTCTTTCTTTCTTTCTTTCTTTCTTTCTTTCTTTCTTTCTTTCTTTCTTTCTTTCTTCCTTTGTTTTATTGTGAAATATACATTTTAAAAAAATTAGTTTCAGAAGTACAATGCAGTGCAATAGTTATACTTTTTACCCTTCAAACTGACAACACCCCTCCCCCAATTTGACACCCACTCCCCCCCATATCATACATTACATTACAATTCCCTTGACTCTCTTCCACAGTATACTCCACATCCTATGACTACATATATAGTCAATTACAGTTGGCATACAATATTATACAACATCAACTACAGGTATACAGTGCAGTGATCAATTCTCTACTCCATCCATGAAGTGGTCTCCCTAACAAGACATGTGACCATCTGACACCCCAAAAATTTTTTACAACATTATTAATTATATTCCGCGAACTGTCTTTCATATCCCTGTGTCAATATTGTAGTTACCTATTTATGCTGTCTAATCCCTTCACCTTCTCCCTCATCCACACTCACCTCCCAACAAGCAACCATCAGTTTTTCCTCTATATCTATGAGACTGTTTCTGTTTACTTTGCTCATTCATTCAGTCTTTCAGATTCCACATATAAGTGAAATCATATGGTATTTGTCTTTCTCTGAATGACTTACTTCACTTAACATAATAGTCTCTAGGTCCATCCATATCATTGCAGATGGTACAATTTCATTCTTCTTTATAGTGGAGTAAGACTCCAATGTATAAATGTAGCACAGTTCCTTAATCCAGTTGTCTACCAATGGGCATTTCAGTAGTTTCCAAGTCTTGGCTATGGTAAATAGTGCTGCAATAAACATAAGGGTGCATATATTTTTTCGAACTAGTGTCTTGGATTCCTCTGGGTAGATACCCAAGAGTGGAATTGCTGGGTCATACGGGTAGTTCCATTTCCAGTTTTTTGAGATGCCTCCATACTGATTTCCATAATGGCTGCAAAAATCCGCATGCAGGCCCACCAACAATGCACCAGGGTTGGTGGATTGTTTTCTCCACACCCTCGCCAGCATTTGTTGTTTCTTGATTTATTGATGTTAGCCATTCTGACTGGAGTGAGGTGGTATATCATTGTGGTTTTCATTTACATTTCTCTGACGATTGGTGACTGACCCCGAACATTTTTTCATATGCCTGTTGGCCATCTGTATGTCCTCTTTAGAGAAATGCCTTTTCATATCCTCTGCCCATTTTTTAATTGAGTTGTTTGTTTTTTTGGTGTTGAGTTTCATGAGTGTTTTATAAATTTTGGATATCAACCCTTTATCAGATATATCGTTGGCAATATATTCTCCCATTCAGGAGGCTGCCTTTTTGTTTTATTGATGATTTCCTTTGCTGTGAAAAAACTTTTAAGTTTGATGTAGTCCCATATGTTCATTTTTTTTCTTTTATTTCCCTAGCCTGAATGGATACATCAGTAAAAATATTACTCAGGGTAATGTCTGCAAACTTATTCCCTATGTTTTCTTCTAGGAGTTTTATGGTTTCAGGTCTTACATTTAAGTCTTTAATCCATTTTGAGTTTGTTCTCATATATGGTGTAAGTAGGTGGTCCATTTTCATTTTTTTCCACGTGTCAGTCCAGTTTTCCCAGCACCATTTATTCAATAGACTATCTTTCCTCCAATGTAAATTCTTGCTTCCATTGTGATAGATTAAATGACCGTATATGGATGGGTTTATTCCAGGGCTCTCTATTCTGTTCCATTGGTCTATGTGTCTTTTTTTATGCCAGTACCATACTGTTTTGATTACTGTAGCCTTGTAGTATGTTTTGATGTCAGGTAGCATGATGCCTCCCACTTTGTTCTTATGTCTCAAGATTGCTGTGGCTATTTGAGGTCTTTTATGGTTGCATATGAATTTTAGGATTCTATGTTCTATTTCTGAGAAAAATGTCCTTGGTAGTTTGATTGTAATTGCACTGAATCTATATATTGCTTTAGGTAGTATTGACATTTTTTTTGTTTTCTTTTTGTTTGTTTTTTTTTCAGGGCAGTGTCACTGGCCCTCATATGTGGGACCCGAACCGGGGCCGCTGGCTTCCCAAGTCAGCGCTTAACCAGTGTGCCACTCAGCCGGCCCTAGTAATTTTCCTTTTTTCTAATATCTTTGTCTGATTTTGGGATCAGAATAATAGTGGTCTCATGTAATGTGCTTGGGAGCCTTCCGTCCTTCTATATTTTTTTGGAATAGTTTGAGGAGAATAGGTGTTAATTTTTTCTTGAATGTTTTGTAAAATTCACCTGTGAAGCCGTCTGGTTTAGGATTTTTTTTTGTTGAAAGCTTTTTGATTACTGATTCAATTTCTTTGGTAGTAATCAGTCTGTTCAGAGTTTCTGTTTCTTCTTGGCAGACTTGGTAGATTGTATGCTTCTAGAAATTTATCCATTCTTCCAGAATTTGTTGGCATATTGCTGCTCAAAATTTTCTGTATTTCTGTGGTATCTGTTGTCACTTCTCCTCTTTCCTTTCTGATTTTATTAATTTGGGTCCTCTCTCTCTTTTTCTTGGTTAGTCGTGCTAAGGGTTTGTCGATTTTGTTTATCTTTTCAAAAAACCAACTCTTGGTTTCATTGATCTTTTGTATTTTTTTAATTTTTTCTCTATTTCATTTACTTGTGCTTTAATCTTTATTATTTCCTTCCTTGTACTCATTTGGCCTTGTTTTGCTGTTCTTTTTCCAGCTGCCTTAGGTGTAAAGATAGTCTGATTTCGGATTGTTCTTCCTTCTTTAGGTAGGCCTGCACTGCTGTGAACTTCCCTCTTAGGACTGCTTTTGCTGCATCCCAGAGATTTAGGGTCATGGTGTTTTCATTTTCATTTGTCTTGAGGTTCTTTTGATTTCCTCTTTGATCTCATATTTGACCCACTCGCTATTTAGTAGAATGTTATTCAGTCTCCATGTATTTGTGTGCTTTCCAGGTTTTTTCTTGTAATTGATTTCTGTTTTCATAGCATTGTGGTCAGAGAAGACACTTGATATGATTTCAATCTTCTTAAATTTGTTGAGAACATGTGGTCTATCTAGAAAATGTTCCATGTGCACTTGAGAAGAATGTATATTCTGTAGCTTTGGGATGGAATGCCAAAAATTTCGATTAAATCCAGCTGGTCTAAATTGTGATTTAAGGTCACTCTTTCTGAGTTGATTTTCTGTTTGAGGATCTGTCCATTGGTGCCAATGGGGTGTTGAAGTCCCCTACTATAATAGTGTTACTATTGATCTCTGTCTTTATGCCTGTCAAAATCTGTTTTATATATTTAGGAGGCTCTACGTGTGTGTATAGATGTTTAATAGGGTTATGTCCTCTTGTTGAATCGATCCCTGTATTATTATGTACTGACCTTTTTTATCTTTTATTGTTGTCTTCATTTCAAAGTCTATTTTGTCGGAAATAAGTATTGCTACTCCAGCTTTTTTCTCATTTCCATTTGTGTGAAATATTTTATTCCATCCCTTTACTTTCAGTCTGTGTATGTCTTTTGATCTGAGATGAGTCTCTTGTAGACAGCATACGCATGGGTCCTGTTTTCTTATCCACTCAGCCACTCTGTGACTTTTGATTGGAGCATTTAGCCCATTCACATTTAAAGTGATTATTAATAGGTGCATATTTATTGCCATTTTGTTATTTGTATTTCTGGTCTTCCTGGGTTTAGCTTGTTTTCCCCTTTCTTTTGTTTAAAGAAGTCCTTTTAACATTTACTGCAATGCTGACTTGGATGTAATGAATGCTTTAAGCTTATTCTTTTCTGAGAATCTCTTTATATCTCCTTCAATTTTAAGTGATAGCCGTGCTGGGTAGATCTTTTACTTGGGACATGTTTCTTTGCCTCTTCATTCTGGTTGCCGCTCTGTGATTGCTTTGATATATTAGGAAGATCACCTATGTCTCTCAGTTGTTGCTGGTTGGTCCTGTATATTCAGGTTGCACAGTCTCCCTAATCTCCTGTCCTGTGTGATCCAGAGATGTCACTATTGAAATTGATCTTTAATTGCTTTTGGCTTGTCAAAGGGTGGGATTGATCTTCAGACTAATTAGCTCAGAGAATTAGCTCTGTTCACTGTGTATGAGAGGCTGTGTGGAGGTTGACCCCCTCAGTGGAGGCTTGGCTACTTGAGAGTGCCACTTGTCATTTGAGAGTGCCACTTGTAGGTTCAACCAGGTAGTACTCTAGTTTTGTCTAACCCTGGCACCTGGGTGTATTGGTTCTGGTATCTCCTGGGCGGGTTTCCCACTCAGAGCCATTTTAGCACTGTCTGATACTGGCCTGTAGCTACCTGATAGGCTGTATGTTGTTGGCTGCCGTCCGTGCTGGACCTGGGGTCATGTGGGGATGGTCCCTGTGTGAACTGTGGCTGGATGCCAGCAATATTGGTCCTGAGGCAGTTTAGGAAGAGGCCCAGTGCCCACTAGGTCTGTTGCCACCTGTCAGATGTTGGTTAGGCCCAACTATTGAAATATGCTTTTAGGAATGTGTGTCTGGCTATTTGACCCAGTGTTGAGGGTGCCCGCAGCGATGTGGCACTAGCTCGGCAGGATGGAGTTCAAGTGAGTTTTGTGACGTGATCGGTGGTTTTTAAGATGTTAATGCAGATTCAGGGCTTACACTAATACCTGGCCTGTGACCCCCTTGTACAGCATCCCAAGGGCACTACAGCCAGCCTCCACCTCACATTCACAGATTTACAAAAGCTGCTCCTGAGTGGCTGTGGCACTGGTTTGTGGTTACAGAACACCACGATGATGACCCCAGGGGCTCTACGGACCACTTTCTGTTATAAAAAACCTTTTCCACCATTTGTGGGTGTGGGGCCAGTCACCTCGGCACCCTGATTGCCCCTGGAAATTCAGCTGTAGGTGGGCAAGGTGGTGTTACAGGTGCGTAAAGGCTCTGGTCAGTGGTTTCTACAAATTCAGTGTAGTGTCAGCTCCTGGACCAGTGCTAGGTCCAAGTCTGCTTCAAAACAAAAACAAAACAAGGCAACCTAACAACAGCAAAAAACAAATACACCCCAACAAACATGATAAGCAATGATCAGACAAGAGAAACAAACATATATAAAAAAGACAAAAACACAAACACAAAAACAGGAGAATAAGATAGGAAAACAGTGACCAAAGCAATAACCATATAAACAAGTCTGAGAAACAATGACAAAAATAAAACAGATGAAAGAAAAGAAGAAAAAGGAACAAAAACATGAAGGAGAAAGAAAAGAAAAAAGAATAATAAAAAAAAAAAAAGAAAAGAAAAAGGAGGGCTGGCTGAGTGGTGCGGTGGTTAAGCGCTGGCTTGGGAAGCCAGCAGCCCCGGTTCGGTCCCACATATGAAGGTCAATGACACTGCTCTCAAAAAAAAAAGAAAGAAAGAAAGAAAGAAAGAAAGAAAGAAAGAAAGAAAGAAAAAGGAGGAAAAAGAGGAAAAAGAAAAAAGGAAAAAAAGAGAGGGGAAAAAAGAAAAGGCTCTCTACTGCTTTTTTTCTGCAGACTACTTGTTCAGCAATAGTCTCTTGGGGACTCAGCACCGTCTGTGTTGGGGGGAAGAGGCCAAGACTTCGTGCACCAGCCTCCCTCTTAGACATGCAATGAGCTTCCCTCAATTAGCTACCATGTGCTCTGGGGCCGTGCTCACCACCAAAAATCCTCACAGGTTGCTACTGACTGTGCTGTTGCAAAAACCCTCTGTGGACTGTGAAGGGGGGGCCAGGCACCAGGGGTTCAGGGTGTCCTTGACAACGCAGCTCTAGGTGGGCAGGGCAGGCCCCCAAGGCACCATGGGGTGTGGTCAGTGGCTTCCACCAAGTCAGAGCAGTGTACACTCAGTCCTCCATCGGCAACCAGCCTGCACAAATGCGCCACGAATGTTCTGGCCAGATCACGCAGATGCACAGCTCCTGGCCCAACACTCCCAGTAAAACTGCCAGTGTCAGCCTGTCTCAATCAGCTGCTCGCAGATCAGGCAGAGCAGCCTGACAGCCAATTGCCACCCTGGCAACTCTGTGCATGCAGTGCGTAGAGCAGGGACCCAAAACCACATGCACGCACACACATGCAAACCCGTGCCAATTCCACCAGACCAATGCTGTCCCAGACCTAATCCTCTGTGGGAGGGCTGAACCCTGAAAAAATGGTGCCCTCCTGTACACTACTTGTGTGCAAGCTCCACACAGGGGAAACAATAGTACCAAAACCTCCAGCTCCCGCTTCAAAGGTGCTCTGTTCAGTCCTTCCCCGCAGGGTCTTGGGCCCCATCTCACACAGCGACAAACTCTGCCAGGAACAGGGTGAGTGCTCACCAGCAAGTGAGTCTGTGTGCCGGCTCCCCAGGAGGGCCACTCGTTCTCTAGCCATCTTCCGACTCACCTATTTGAGCAAAGAGAGTGCTCACTAATTTCTACTGCCAACTACCGTGGAACTCCTCTTCCCAGCAATGTAACTCTGGGCTGGTAAGCTCAGTGTGGGGCTGGAGGGTCTCTCCCCCAACCGGAGAAGCCTCTCCACCACTGATGTGTCCCTCACAGGGTTCGTCCTCTCTCATTTCCACCCCTCCTACCAGATTCAATGTGACCTCCTCTATAAATTCTTCTTTCAGAGGTTCTGTTCATCTAATGTTCAGGGGACTTCTGAAGTTGAATGTTATGTAAATTATTTGTGATTTTAGTGTGATCCTGGGAGGCAGTTGGCTCAGCGTCCATCTATTCTTACCGGAAGTCCAATCATCTCACTTTTAACCATTCAAATATCCTTTTAACCTTCATTTCAAGCAATTGTACCTGTGAATAATGGATTTGACATAGCTTTGTTTCTATATACATTAAAATAATACATAACTATTGAAATATAATATGCTTACCCATTTGCCACCTCAAATCATTTTTGCCCACCACTGATGGTTCCTGTTGTCCAAGTACTGGTAGAGAGATTCCAGGGACCACAAGCCTTGGTGCTTGCCCTGGCTTCGCCTTAATCTCTCAAGTGACTCAGAGGAAGAAATTTCAGTGTGGAGGCATCATTCTCCTTTTGTGGAATTAAGAAGCTGATTCAGTGCTGCAATTGTTAGGGCACTAAAACTTATTCTCTTGTGGCCAGGGATATGCGGGTTCCTTTTAAGTAATTTTCACCCACTGATCCCTCCCTGGCAATGGAGTCCTAAGTGGGAAATCCGGGTTCTGGAACAGGCTGGAATTTGCTTTGGCTCTGGACCAAAGAGTGTCTTTGTTTCTGTAGTTCCTGGGAGCCCATATGAGAGGGCTGGGAGGAACTGAACCAGATGGAGGGTGAGACATAGAAGAAAATATACACAACAGCTTGCTGGTTGGTGAGATTAGACCTGTCTCACTAGAACAGGAAGTCCTGGCAGCTGAATAATGGCCCAGGAATGACCAGTAAAGGGGCGGGGCCTCTTCAGAGCATTCCCTCTTGGACCCCTGAAGAGCTGGGGACTGCAGCATCAATGCCTGTCAGGGAGAACTCACAGGGGCTTATTGAGAGCCAGCCTCAAGCTAAAGAAGTCAGTGAGCTAGGTGCTCATCAAACCCTCTCTCTCACACTAAGAAGAGAAAAGAGGACCTAAAAGGGAGGTGACTAGTCAGAATCACACAGCCAGCAAGAGGCTCAGACTCTCCTGGTCCTCAGGTTCTGGGCTTGGAACCCAGGACTTAGGGCACAGTTTCTTGCCACCACCCCTGACCTACTCCAGGACTCCCAGAGTAACAGTGGTTACTGTCATGGCCAGATGAGGGAGACTAATATTATTGGAAATATGCCATAGGTATCATGCAAGTAGGCCAGGGAGAAAATTTTTAAATGTGGGAAAATACGTTTAAATATAGAATGTACTTAATGTACTTAAACATCTTATAAAGCAAAGAATCATTTCCTAAGAAAATGTCATATAGCCAAATTGACTCAAGATGTAAAATAGATAGCACAGGAGAAGAAATCTCACTTAGATGTAAGTCTCAAATAAAATAGCAAAACAATTATAGCAGAATATGAAAAGAATTCATTGCAAAAAAGGGGTTTATACAAGAAAGGTAGGTGTGTATCATCATTACAGAACCCATTAACACAATTAATTGGATTATTAGGCAAAATGAGAAATTATAACCTCAAAAGATGCCCAAGAAGTATAATTTAATATCATATTTAGTATAAAAAGCTTTTGTTGATTAAGCATTTAAAAAATCTTTAATGAAACAAAGAACATTTTATTAGAGTCCAGCAGAAATCTCTATACTTTCACGGAAACACTCAAGTGGGGTCACAAATGCCTTTAAGAATCTGATGGAAACTCTGAACATTATCCCCACAAAAATAAATATATAGGCATACATTCAACATTTTTGTACAGATTTTCAATGGGTTAATGGGCTGCTATAAGTATATGTATGTACCTTTTAAATATCTATGGACTCTTGCTTAAGGTCTCCAAATTATAGGGGGGTTGAGCCACAGTAACACACATGAGTTATGTATACAGTTCTGGATTCAAATCCAGATTGGAAAGGAAGAAATTACACTACGTTCAGATTACATGATTTTGTACGTAGAAAATGCTAAGGAATTCACTGAAAAACCATTGTGCTGTCAGAAAAGTCATGACACGTTTTTGCAAAGAAAAACATAGAAAAAATATGTCATGACTTTTCCAACGACCCAATATTAGAATACACAAATTTAGCAAGATGCAGAATACAAAATGCATACATAAAATTTATTGTCTTTCTTATACCTGGAATTAACAATCTGAATATGAAATAATGAAAACAATTCTATTAATAATAGATCAAAAAGAATAGAATACTTAGGCCAAAATTTAACAAAAAGAGTGCAAAATTTATACTCTGAACACTACAAATCTCTACTGAAAGAAATTAAAGATCTTAATAAATAAGGAGACATTTCATGTTCACAGATTGGAAGACTTAATATAGTTAAGATGGCAATACTCCCTCACTTTAGTCTACAGATTTAACTCAGCCTCTGGATTCTTTGCAGAAATTGACGAGCTGATGTGGAAAGTCAAGTGACTCAGAATAGGCAAAACAATCTAGAAAAACAAGAACAAAGTTAGAGGACTCACACTTACTGACTTAAAAACTTCTACAAACCTACAGTAAACAAGATAATATGCTACTGGCATAAGGGCAGACATATAGATCAATGGAATCGAATCAAGTGTCCAGAAGTAAACCCATGTATCTATGGTTACCTAATTTTTGACAAGAGTGCCAAGTCCATTCAATGGGGAAAGAATGATCTCTTCAACAAATGGTGCTGTGACAACTGGATACCCTCAGGCAAAAAAAATGAAGTTAGACCTTTACATCATGCCATATTAACTAAGTAAAATGGATCAAACCTAAATGTAAATGCCAAAATTATAAAATCTTTAGAAGAAAACATAGGAGTAAATCTTCATGACCTTGGATTTGGCAATGAATTTTTAGTAGTAACACAAAAAGCATAAGCTACAACAACAAAAAATAGATAAATTGGACTTCATCAAAATTAAAAACACTTGTGCTTCAAAGAACACTCTCAAGAGAGTGAAAAGACAACCCATAGAATGGGACAAAAATATTTGCAAATCCTATAATAAAGTAATTGTATCTAGAATATATAAAGAATACTCACAACTCAATAACAAGGAGACAAATCACAAATTAAAAACGGGCAAAGGATCTGAATAAATATTTCTCCAGAGAAGATGTATAAATGGCCCAAAAGCTTATGAAAAGATGCTCAACATCATTAGTCACCAGGGAAATGCAAATCAAGAGCACAATGAGATATCACGTCACACTAGAATAGCTCTAATCAAAAAGCCAGATAATACCAAGCGTTAGCAAAAATGTGGAGAAATTGGAACCCTCCTTTTAAACTGCTAGTGAGAATGTTAAATGGGGTAGCCACTTTGGAAAACAGTCGCAGTTTAACAAAAAGTTAAGTCAAAAGGTTAAATATAGACTTACCATTTGATTCAGCAATTCCATTTCCAAGTGAATTGAAATATGCCCACATAAAAACTTCTACACGGATGCTCATAGCAGAGTTCTTCATAATAACTAAATGGTAAAAACAACATAAATGCCCACTGAATGATGGATGGGTAAACAAAAGTAGAATGAAATAATATTTGACCATGAAAGTACTCAAGTAGTACTGATACATGCTATGACATGACTGAACCTTGAAAATATTATGCTAAGTGAAAGAAGCTAATCACGAAAGACTACATATTATATCATTTCATTTATATGAAATGTCCAGAATTGGTAAACATGTAGAGACAAAAAGTAGATTAGTTATTGTCTAGGGCTGGGGGAGTGGATAACAGATGGGGAAAGGTAGGTAACAGCTAAAGGGTACAGGGTTTCTTATTGAGGAGACAAAAATGTTCTGTAATTGAATGTGGTAATAGTTGCATAACTCTGTGAATATACTAAAACCCACTAAATAATACACTTTAAATTAGTGAACTGTATGGTTCATGAATTGTATCTCACTAAAGCTGTTGCCACAAAAATAAAGTGAGCAAAAACCCATGTGAGGGCCTGCTGAGTGGCGCGGTGGTTAAGTACTGGCTTGGGAAGCCAGCGGCCCCAGTTCGGTCCCACATATGAGGGCCAGTGCCACTGCCCTCAAAAAAAAAAAAAACAATGTGAGGAAAACAATAACAATAAAAGTCAACTAAAGACTTAAAAAAGACTTCAACAAGCAGTGATTTTGCTAATTCCTGGAAAAGGAGACAACTTCTTTTTTTTTTTTGAGGGCAGTGTCACTGGCCCTCACATGTGGGACCCGAACTGGGGCCGCTGGCTTCCCAAGCCGGCGCCCAACCATGACGCCACTCGGCCGGCCCCAACATTTTTTGTTTTAAAGATTTTATTGGGGAATTGGGGGAGGGGAACAGAGCCGGGGAACCGGGGAAGGGGAACAGACAAGTTGCTCTCCTTTTGTTCCTCAGTCCAGCTGCACACTGGCCCATGTTGGTATCGTCATTGTGCTCTTCCCAGATGAGGCAGATTGGTCGCTGGCCTCTCGATGGTCACTCACCGCAGCTATTGGCAGCTCAAACTGGCTGCTGGCCACTCACTGTAGCCTATGGCAGCCCACTGCAGCAGGGGCTGCAGCCTACACTGTCGCCAGGGCTCTCACAGCCCAGCTCCAGGTGGAGCTGTTGTTAGCTGTAGAGGGCAGTGTCACTGGCCATCATATGTGGGATCCGAACTGGGGCCGCTGGCTTCCCAAGCCAGCACTTAACCACCGCGCCACTCGGCCAGCCCAGGAGACAACATTTTAAAGACAGCTATTTCTTTTAAATCAATCTCCAAATTCATTTCAACCACATTCAAAATTCTAATGGAATTTATTTGGAATTTGATAAATTCATTCTAAATTTCATCAGAAAGAATAAATATTTGAGAATGACACAGATATTTTTGAAATAAAAAAGAGCAATAGGAATTATTAGTCTGAGTGGTATAATAATATACTACAAATGAACAGGGATTAAAAGAACTCTGAAGAATGAGTGAAATGGCAAATAGAAAAATGGAAGAGAACACAGAAACAAGAACCATCCTTGTGATTCCTGGGCCTTTAGTAGAAAATAAAAGTGGCATTCCAAATCAGTGAAATGAATTATTTGGTTAATAATGTTAGTTTTAATGACTCAAATCTTAAAAGTTAAATTTCTTCTGAAAGAATTAATATTAAGATGTGAAAAAAAATTTAAAGGAATTGGAAGAAAACATAGGAAATAATTCTACAAACTTAGTATGGGGAGGGCTATTCTCAGCCAGCAGAAAAGGAAAAGTTGGATGGATTTGTCCACATAAAAATTAAAATTTCCACATGACAAAAGGCCTTAAAATAAAATTAAATGTTGAAATAAAATATAGTTTAATGCCAACATTTGAATATATTTTAAGATCTTAAATATATAAAGTGCTCTTAAATCCTGTAGGAAAAAGATACTCTTCAAATATCATCCATGTAAAAATGACATCTTTGTTTGCCATCATGGGATTTAAAAAAAATTAATTTGAAAGATTTTCAGCAGGCATGTTTTCTTTACTTTGGGAGATAGTGTGAAGATATAGGGCCCATTTGTATGCTCATGAAGAGATATCTCAGCAGAGGAGAATCTCATAGCCCTATAAGAACAGGAGGGTTCACCTGGTTATATGGCTCACCTGGTTATCACTCAGATCCAGAGCAATTAAACAGCAGGTAGTGGAAGTGGGTTCAAACCCAGAGAGGTCCACTGTGAACCATCCTACCACAGTTACCATCTGGGGAATAACAGTTCCTTCCATGTCGTTTCTCATTCCAGGAGGCTGGGTGCTATCCTGGCACACTCCTCCTCTCTTGCCCACACAGACAAGGTCTGTCTGTCCACCTGCAACAGACACCTGAAGTGCATCCTGCCAGCCCTGGGGGTCTCAGCTCTCATCCCTGTCCTGGCTGGCTGCAGGGCTCTCCAGCTTGTCTCTGTTGGCCCTCTGGCCTCCACATACCACTTTCCACACAGGGGCCAAGGGCGAGCTCTAAAAATGCAAATCAGATCAGGGTCCACCCAGCAGTTTTCATTGCACTTTTGCACTTAGAGGACAGTCCCAGTCTTTGAAATGGCCCTGCCCACTACCTGGTATCCACATTTGGGCCACATTGTTCTTCCACTTCCCTCTTCTCACCTGGAACTCAGATTACAGGTTAATGCTTTTTCTTCAGAGGTGCTTTTCCTCCATTTAATGCCAGGAATAAAAACAGGATGTTCCACGTGGAGAAAGGGTGGAATGGGGAATAGGGAAACAAATGGCTCCAAGAGAGACTCCTGAAGCCTTTCAATCAATCCTTTAGCTTTCAGTCCCACATGTGCATCCCTCTGGGAGTGTTGGTCCCTCCCACTGCTGGGGCACCTGGTTCTATGGAGCAAGCCAGCACCATCTTCCCCATGGCTTAATTTCAGCATAGCATTGGCTTTACCCGCTGCAGTCCTGTCTGCAACTTCAATGTCCACAAGGCTCTGAAAATGGCCATTCTGTTCATAACTGTTTTCCAGAAAAATCTCAACTGACCTGAATTCATGTAGTGGATAAACTTGACAGGAACTGACTGAAGCTGTTTATTTGTCTTCATTTATCCTACTTGGTATGAATGTTCACAACTGTGACCATAGGAATGTTCGTATGTTTGATTATGGGGTGCCACCTCAAACCCTTGAGAGAGCTACACAATATAGGGTATATGCACTATCATACCTTCTAAAATAATACACAATCTGAATTCAGAAATAATCTGGCCCCAATGATCTCAAGTCCACCTGCTTCCATCTTCCAAAACGTTGCCATCTCTTGTCTGCTGTTAGCTCCTTTCCCGGTGTCCTAATTGTCTTTGTCAGAATGCTTTATTCTTTTGAGGGAAGCACATGAATTCAATGTGTCACATTTTGAGGACTGCATTACTGTTATAATTGAGTGAGAGAAAGAGGGACGAGAGAGAGAGAAAGAGAGAGAGAGAGAGAGAGAGAGAGAGAGAGAGAGAGAGAGAAAAGGAAGAAGAAGGAGGAGGAGGAGGAGCAAGAGGAGGAGGAGGAGGAGGAGGAGGAGGAGGAGGAGAAGAAGAAGAAGAAGAAGAAGAAGAAGAAGAAGAAGAAGAAGAAAAAGAAGAAGAAGAAGAAGAAGAAGAAGAAGAAGAAGAAGAAGAAGAAGAAGAAGAAGAAGAAGAAGAAGAAGAAGAAGAAGAAGGAGGAGGAGGAGGAGGAGGAGGAGGAGGAGGAGGAGGAGGAGGAGGAGGAGGAGGAGGAGGAGGACGGCGATGTCGACGACGGAAGGAGGGAAGATGATAAACCAAGAGTGGCAAAATGTTAATAGGTGACTCTGGGTAAAGAGTAAGTGGGTATTTTTTGGACTGTTCTTATTCTTGCAGGTTTTCTATAAATTTGAGATTATTTCTACATTAAAAAGTCCATCACATCCCTTATTATTTCTGCCTACGCCTCAGCATATCCCATTTAATCTCAGTTTATTGTCTTATTATCATTTACAAGTATATCTTGTTCCATGGATTCCCAAGTTTTTTAGAATTTTGTTGATATTGTTTCACAAATGCTTTCTGAAATTTACATTTTATTTTTGCAGTACTTCAACAAATATGTTCTTCCTCTGTGAATGTAGTTCTTTGGTCTTCTATGATCTTTGCAAAGGCTCTCTTCCTTCATTTATCATGCTTGAATAAGGAGAGAGCTAGCTGGGCATGGTACTTGCTGGCACACAGAGTGAATGGGCTCTCCTCCCTCTACCTCTTCAGAGGATGGTTACTTGTGCAAATCATTTCTTGCCAACTTCCTTGTAGCCTATAGACTTTACTTTCATGGGCCTCTGCTGTCCTGAGGGTGGGGTGTTCTGATCCTGTAGTCTGGGTGTTATATAAAGGAATGAGTTTATTCTTGCAGCTTGCAGCAATCTGTAGGGTTTGTCTTGCCAGGACAACTATAACCCAAGATGCAAGGCTCCTGTGTGTCTTGGCTCCCACAGATGTATCATTTGTCACTTCTCAGAAGGTTCTTCCACTCTCTGGCTAGTGCTGGAGATGGAGCATGGGCATAAGAGAGGAGAAAGGCATGAAATAGCTGGCTCTCTCTCATGCCGCTTTCACATAGTGGTGCTCAGGGAGATTCTGATAGGCCATTGAGCAACAATTCTAATTTCCAGCACTGTTGAAATTTTGCTTTCACAAGCATTGCCTCTGGAATGTCTGGGTTGGGAGATTGTGTCATGAGTTGCTGAAGTGTTGCTATCACCACTAGCATTGAACTGCATTTACTTAAAAACAGAAAACACCTCCAAATACCCAGAAAAGAAGGAAAGAACGAAGGAAGGAAGGAAGGAAGGAAGGAAGGAAGGAAGGAAGGAAGGAAGGAAGGAAGGAAGGAAGGAAGGAAGGAAGGAAGGAAAGATGGAAAAGAGAGAGGGAAGGTAGATGGAGGAGGAAAGAAAAGGAAAGGAGTAGGCAGAGGTTGCTTCGGAACAGAAAGGTGGGGTGACCAGGTTATAGATCATTTTTAGAACACTATCTGTGACCAGATTCCTCTCTTTAGGGTTTCCTGACCCTTTCTTGCTCAAATACTGTCCACATTTTCCATTGCTTCTAAGGTTAACATGGCATTCGAGTTTCTTCCTGGTCTGGTTTCACCCCACAATAAAGCAGATTCTACCTTCATACTGGACAACATTCTATGTGTCTTGGCTCCCACAGATGTATCATTTGTCACTTCTCAGAAGGTTCTTCCACTCTCTGGCTAGTGCTGGAGATGGAGCATGGGCATAAGAGAGGAGAAAGAGAGGAGAAATTCTAACCAGGCTATTGGAGAGTTGTCACTATCCCCCATTGGGGTGGGTAGGAAGACAAGCAGGGCATAGGTTCTGTCCTCCCATGGCTGTAGTGCCTCGAATCCTGGTGAAGGGACCATGGGAATTTTAGAGGTGACCTCTTGGAACCCAGTGAGTCAGAGTGGGGGCGGAATGGATGGACAAATGCAGAATAACCACCACAAGGCGTTGATGCACCCCATATTCACATGGAAGGGTAGTCAGGACGGGAGCTGCAGAGAATGAAAGTTGACATCTATGGAAGGCTGACTCTGTCAGGTACTGTGTGTGTGCTTCACATTATGACTCACTCAATGCTCACACACCCCTGTGAGTGAGGGCTATTTGTGACTCTATTTCATAGAGGAGGAAGTTGAGGTATAGTTAGTGCCCCATGAAGTGGGCACATCATCCTCATTGTATACCTGGGCAAACAAAGACACAGAGAGATTCGATATCTTGCTTAGAAGGATGAGCAGGGATTTGAATCCATGTCTGCATCAAAGCTTGTGCCTCTAATTATTGCTCTGTTCAAGCACTGCTAGGGGCCAAGGAATCCCCTACAAAGATTTTTGCATAGCTGAGATGCTTTCATTCTCATCCTTTACTTCCACTCCCTTGGTTGTTTTCAATTCCTCCAGACTGACCCCTTTTCTCTCCCATCCCAGCTGAAGCCCCACCATTTTGCTCACCTCTTCATGGGCTTCCCCTAATCTCTCAGTGCTTCATACTGGTAGTCCTGAAACTCAGCTGAGCAAAGTCCTCTGTGGTTGTCTCCTGGCCTACAGTAGTACCTCCCAAATTGCTGTCATTTCCCTAGTCAAGGTCATGGTTTTTGCCATGTACCTGCACTACCTGTATTAGTACTGTAGTTAGCCTTGTTCTTCAAATCAACTCCCTACTTAAATGTAATAATTTAAAAGGAAATACCATAGCTCTCCCATACAAGGAAAACCAGTGCTTTTCTAATAGATCTTAAAATAAATATGAAACCATTAAATTTAAAAAGACTCATCCAAGGACCACCTATGTGATCAGGAACTTTTCTTACTAGCACCACTTGAAATCACACATTTATTTATAATTATTTATGTGATGTGCTGTGAACACTCAATCTTTCAAAGATGAGTAGAGGAAAAGTAAATAGAATGGGATGATGGAAGATACTGAAGAGGACAAAAAAAGTGCAGAGGAAGATCCCTCTGAAAATTATCTACCATATGACCAGACGAAGATGTCAGAAAGCTCATGAGTTGCAACTTGGATAGGCATCCTGCAGTCTATCACTGCCTGCTTTATCATTAGCATTTCAATCCAAATTTTCAATGGGCAATCTTGGTTATTCCTTAGTTGTCAATTCCATTAGGGCAAGGGACTTTTCTGTTTTTACCTACTAGAAGAATATTCACTGTCCAGACACATGTGGAAATTTTCATTTTTTTTCTGTGTTGTGAGAAGTTAGAGGGCTGCAGTCACAACTATAAGACAGGGTCCATTTCCAAAGAGAATATCTATTTATATCTATTAACACAGTGAAGTCTTAATGTTTCTGTTTGTTTGTTTGTTTGTTTTTGATCAAATCCATATACCTTTTTCCTTATTGTCTTAATCTTCGGTTTCATGTTTATTAAGTTTTCCCTTACTCCCAAGGTTACATAAGTAGTCACTAAACTATGCTTCTAGTGTTTTTATGGTTTCATTTTACGTTTGAATCTTTAATCCATTCAAAACAAAAAACAAGAATCTAACTTTATTTAATTTTAAGGAGTTGGCTATTTGCCCAACTGTTTATGAAAATAAGTCCACACTTTTCCCACTGGTTTAAAAGGTCATCTTTTCATATTGTAAATGTTTATATAACTTCAGGTTGCCATGTAGATTTTCTATTCTTTTCCCTTCCATTTTTGCATCAGGAATTGAATGTTTAAAGGATTTAAGCTTTCATATCTGATAATTCCATTTCCCCTCCCACTTGAGTTTCTTTTCAAATATTTCTTGCTAGAAAATGGACATTTTTAACAATACTATGTCTTCCCAGGGACACATCACATCTCTCCATTGACTAAATAATTTGTATATCTCAGGTAGTTGTAGTCTCTTGTCTTGTGTGTGTTTCCTTGTTTAGTTTACTCCTAAGATTTCCAATTTTTCATTGAATTGTGAATGGGATCTTTTTTCCAATATATTTTGTTCCAGTTATTTTGGGGAGTTTGGCAACCATGAAGTTTTGTATATTTATTTTGTAACTGGCCACTGAACTGAATTCTCTTTTGGGTTGGAAGTTTTTCCCCCTGTGGCTTTTTTGGATGTTTTGCTTCTGTCCCTTTCTGAGGCAGTAGCCCAGGCTATCAAGGCTGACTCCATGGCTGTGGGGGATGGTTGATCCTTGGCTCCAGCTTGGGGAATAGGCACTTTACCCTTATGAGCATCCAGGGGTCTATCTCCAAGCAAAATATTTTTCCTGTGAAGGAGCTTCTTTTACGTCAGTTAGTATTTTGGTCAGGAATTACAGAATGTACTTCGCAACAAATTCAAAACACACTGCTTTTTAAAATCAGGACTTTTCCAACAATATCAACAACAAATGTGTTACTTTCCTCACACCTTGGACATGTAGGAAAATGTGTGTTCAGAGAGCTGGCTGGACGCCCGCCTGGGGAAGATGCCAGGCTGGATGAATGCTCCGGGGCAGGGGCTTGGCTTGTTCTTGGTTGCCAGGCTCTGAATAGCTGCTAAGAGTCCCTCTAAACCCCACAGGCACCCAGTCCTCAGAGCACAGGCCAGGGAGCTGGCAGCCTTCCCCCAGAGGACAGGCCTCCACAATACAGAGCTAGCTGCCTGGGCTTACTGACTTAGTGCACCACTGTGTTTTGTTTCCAGTGTCTCCCATCCACCTTGACACCAAGAGGAAGGTGCCACTTTCTCTTTCTTAAGAAGAGGAACTGGAGCTTCACATGTGTAAAGTAATTTTTTCTAGATCCATGGACATTCAGGGACAGAACCTGGACTTGAGCCCAGTTTAAATCAGCAAGTCTCAAATGTTTTGTCTCAGAATCCCTTTGAGCTCTTAATTAATACATTAAAAGTTATTGAGGACTTAGATGAGTTTTGAATAAAAGGTGAGTTATACCTGTCATTATTTAACATATTTGAAATTAGAACTGAAAGACTTTTAAAGCACATGAATACGCAACACACATCTTGTGGGCTGTCAGAGCTACAATGCCATCACACATCACTCCTGAAGATGCTTCAGTACCCTCATTAGAGAACAAGAGAGGGAAATAATATCTTAGTATTATCATGAGCATGGTTTTCATCTCGAAGACCCCCTGAAAGGATCTTGGGACCTCAGGGCTCTCTGGACCACATTTTGAGAACCATGAGTCTAAACTGCTGAGAGCTTTTGTGAGCACAAATCAAGGTAACTTAGTTTCTGTCCTGAAAGGATGGGTCCAGATGAACTAACCGTGATAAGAAAATGAAGAGAAGGATGAAAAGACAATGGTGGAGACCAGAGTAACTAACACACCTTCGCTGAGTGGCTTCCTTCAGCACCTCCAGCAATCCCATGACAGAGACACCAGGACCACCATTGCCAACTGAGGCTGAGCAAAAAGAAATGGCTTGCCTGAGGTCACTCAGCAAGTGAATGAGTTCAGGAGCAGAGAGACTGACCAAACAGAGTGATCTGCTGGAATGACTTTCAATTACCTTCCCAGGCTTGCTAGCCCAGATGAGGCCCTCACCTGATGCTTTGGCCTAAGCAGGAACTGTAGGACCCAACCTGTTCAAGCACCTTCTTTCACAAATCATCAAACCTCTAAACACTTACTTTGCACTATGCAGGCTAATCTGGGAGGCCAGATATGAACTGATGATTGAACAGATATAGAACCCTAGACTGGATGAATGAAGTGCTGCATGTGGTTAGTAGACAGGTGGAGATGTCACTCTTTTCTCTAGCTTTCGAAGACTGGCCTCTGCAACCCATATCCAGTTTTCCCCCAGTTGCTGGCTGGATGACTCTAAGGCCCACACAGTGCTTGACATTTCCCCCACCCCCTCAATCTCTACCCACACAGCCTTTCTTCATGCTGTTACTTTGGCCAAAGTTGCCCTGCCAGCCCTTCCCTCAACTCCCTAGTTTCCCCCCAGCTCCTCATAGTATCCTAAGAGACACAGAGCAAAGCCTGCACTCTCTCTCTGGCTCCAGCCCTGACCAAAGCCAACAGGACATGGAATTAAGTTGTCTTCTCCATGATGTCCTCGCTCAGCTCTGGGACATGGCCACAGCTTTTCTGACAGTATCTTAGCATCCTTTGTCCCAGCCATGTTGGTTAGCCCTTTAAACCATACCTATACCCTTGTTCTACCCAACCCACTTCCCTGCCCACCAGGAGCCAAGTCAGATTCTGCTCCTTCTCTCCTGTTCTCATTGCCACTGCTTCAATGGGGCCATGATTCATCACCCCACAGGCCAGAACATCTCACCAGCTAGATCCCATCCACACCCGCAACTCCCACTGCATACTGGCCTAGCACAGGTGGGACATAAACCCTGTCCTCCCGGAAGGCACAGTTCAGCTGGGGAGACCAGATGCCTCTGAAGCAAATAGGACAGCACATTCAGGGCCAAGAGCAGGGGCAGGAGATGGGAAGGGAAGGGGGTGCTTTGTAGGACAGGACTCAGCTAAGGAAGATGTAGGTAAAAGGGAGGAGACAGGGAAAATGAATGAATGCTTTAAGCTACTTCATCTCTTTGAGCCTCAGTTTCACCACTGTAAAATGGGAGTGATAACAAAAACCTACTGAATAGGGGAGCTGTGGAGGGAAGACTTCACCTACTTCTGTTGCCTAAAGGCACCCTTACTGCCTCTGACCCTCACCGCCCCTCTGGGCCTGGTGTGGCATGGTGCCTTTTCCAGCAACAACCATAAAGGCGGCCTGTGAGGGAGCGTCCCAGAGGTTCTGGCCCACCCCAGTCCTCTGCAGAAGGTCAATACACGCAGTCCCCTCAGGCTGCTGGGTAAACAGCTCGCGTGCTCCTCGCGTTTTAGCCGCGGGGGCTAGCCAGCGCCAGGCGCAGGAAGCTTACAGCCTTGAGCTTCAAGAAAGCTTTCTTTTGCGCCTTTTAATCACTCTCTCTCCGGCTTTGTCCTCCCTCCCCCCGCTGGCGGGAAAGTTATGAATGGAATGTAGGAATTCCAGCCTGTGTGCACGCCCAGGAATGTGAATGTGGCGACCTTCACGGGGGAGGGGGGCGGGGTGCTCTGCCCAGAGCCATCAGAGGATCCTCTAGCTCCGGAGATTCACCCAGCCTGCTGGGTGCAGCCGGAGACTCAGAGCACAGGCCCAGGCCTGCAGCCTAGGGAAGCCGGGGTACACTCATCCACCAGGATAGCTCCTTGACAAAAGCACGCCTCAGCCCAGGGAATGTGCGCACAGGCACAAACAGCAGGATGTGCACACACAGAACAGGGTGCACCCACACACTGAGGTGAACACACAGCCTATGTGCACATGCAGAGAAACACTGCAGATGGGACCCACACAATGGGATGCACATGTCCACATTGTGCTCTTCACAAATACACATAGTAGGGCTGTTAGCACATACAGTGGCATGCACTCACACACCAGATGTTTGCACACATGTGCACTTCCCCTGCACACACGCATTGTAATGGTGTGCACATGAACACAGCAGGTCTTGCACACACATCAAAGGTGCACAGATGTCTACAGTATAGTGTACACACACAGATCCCCACACACACTTGGAGAGAGCACCCAAATGAACAGCCTCATTCTCCTTAGTGGACAGGCTGAAGGCAGAGGACTCTGAAGGCCTGGGCACAGAAAGCACCCCTAGCTCCATGGGTTGGCCAGTCCCCAGCCCTGGACCTGCTGGCCTGGTCTCTTGGGACTGAGGACTCCAAGGAAGAGCAGCACAAGGGAGTGCTGGAGTATAGGACACTCCTTTCTTGGGGAACTTGTGCTAACTCAGGGCCTTGTGGTTTTTTTGCCTTTGTGTTTGTGTTAAACTACGACACGAGGGCTTAAGGAGTGGAAGCTATTGCCTGGAGAACCAGAATGGCAATAGGGACCCCTAAGACTGATCCCACCTCAACTCCTTGCTGTGTTCGTTGGCAGCCAGCCAATCCTCATGTCCATGCCAGCTCCAGCACTGTCATGGGCAGGCTACCACTGGACACCATGTTCTCCCACAGGATATGGAGTAAACAAGAGTCCCACCTCCTGGAAACTGGGCATCCTTCCAAAACTTTCATCCATCCATCCATCCATCCATCCATCCATCCATCCATCCATCCATCCAGGAATTATTTGCTGAGTGTCAATGACATGCCAGATAACACAGGGACACCAGTCAATCAGGACACTGTAGTCCTTGTCCCCAGCCCCATGCAAACTTCCAACTCAAGTCCAACACTTTGTTTGGACTTGTTATGATTTTAAAACTTTTTATTTCCTATAAAGATCTAGATTTCTGTCTTTTTGGAAAGATGGGAAAATCTGACCTCAGGCCTGCTCAATTGTCCCTTTCTGATGTGCCTGGACACTGCAACCTGCCACTGCTCTGCCTTTTCCTCTGCATCCCACTGGTCTGTGGCTCGTCTTGGGTCTCTTGTTGTTTGACCCATCCCAGTAGACTTTTGTGTTTAGCCCACAGGGTGTTTGTGGTAGTGTCTCACCTACCATCTCCAGGGGACCACCCACTTCCTAGGCAGGAACATCCCTAGTGTGGCTGGAGGGACTGGATTATATCCCCTAATTCAGAAATCTGGGCTTATGTGTGTTTTAAATGTGAGGATGGCAAGGTATGCAAGTGTCTGAGAGAAATGTCAATCAGAATCAAGAGGTTCACAAACCTTGGGTTCTTCATAAATGCATGTAGCTTGAAATATATCAGATGCTGATCTCAAGTGAAGCCAAGCGAAACAACTGTCCGCTTTTATTCATCATGCCCTCTGAAGAAGATATTGCACTATTGCAAACTGCCCAATAGACTTTAATATTGTGTCTATGTGGAGGTGGAGCGTGGGGGGTCCATTCCCATAGAGCTCAAACAAAACAAAATTCCTAAGTCACCTCCATGTTTTTATTTTATTTTTTTAAATTTTATTTATTTATTTTTTTTTTGAGGGCAGTGTCACTGGCCCTCATATGTGGGACCTGGTCACCTCCATGTTTTAGAAACGATCTTTGATGACACATTCCAGCATTTCTGATTTTCATTATCGTGCTGTCTTTTGCTTTCATAAGTGGATATCCAGCTGTGGGTTGAGGTCCAGAGCCCAAATGAGTGACCCCAGATATTTTTCCTTCAACCACTTTAAGCCATTTCCATCTCGGCTCAGAGGGTTTGGTTTAGGAGAGCTACACTTCTCAGCACCAGTGTCTGCATTTCCATTCCTCTTTGCCATTCTTTATTTCTTGTAATAATAAAACCAAAGTGCATCAAGATATTTGAATAATTGCACAGCCATCAGGCACACAGACAGGGTGATGCTGCTGGATGGGTCTGCTATGTTCCTTTACTGTGCTGCTACTGAAGACCCCATCTTGGGATCCTGCTTTTCAGGTGGGTCTGCCCTTTCCTCTCAACACTTGGGGTCTGGATGCTTACACCCCAGGGTGATAGGGACTCCTTTGAAAGAGGACTTGCCTGTGAAGTGTGGCATGCCTGCATCACCATTGTCTGTGGGTTTCCTTCCCTCCCTTGTCCCATGAGATGGCCCTATCCTTCTTCCCTTTTCAAAGATGCTGGGTAGATAGTGTGAACCCAGAGTCACCTGCACAAGCATCTGTGTTCCAGCTCTCCTTGGCCCTAGAGTGGGGCTCCAGGATCAATGTCCAGGCTCATGCCTACTCCTTCTAGATACACAGAAATGGACACAGACCCAGAGAAGAGGTGGGAGTCCCTGAATTGACTGGGATTTTAATTAAGTTAAAATGGGAAATAGAGAGAAATTAATTTGAGCCATAAATTCCATTTAAAATGACCTGTGTGCCTTTATGGCCTATAATTTATCCTGACTGTATGGAGTTTAAGTATTTAGTTTTTAAAAAATGTTTCTACTTTTAAAATTTGATCATCTTTTACCTTATTTTATTTCTTTTATTTTGCTTTACTCTTACGAGGTCGGACAATTGAGTTTGCAAATTCTTCCTAGAAAAAGTGCTACATACCTCATTGCTGAATATGACTACAGTCACCCTCGAAGTACTCCCCTTGGGAAACTAAGGACTGATATCAGCCAGTGCCTAGTCCAAGCTTCAAAGCAATTTGGAACTCTTTTTCTGGAATGACCATCAGAGCTGTCATTGTATTACCCTTGATGTACTGAATGTTATCAAAATGTCTTCCTTTCAATATTTCCTTTATCTTTGGGTTAAGAAAGAAGTCATTGGGGGCCAGGCCAGGTGAGTAGGAAGGGTGTTCCAATACAGTTATTTGTTTATTGGCTAAAAACTCCCTCACAGACTGTGCTGTGTGAGCTGGTGCATTGTAATGATAAAAGAGCCATGTATTATTGGGGAAAATTTCTGGGCGATTTTGTCTAACTTTTTCATGCAGCCTTTTCAGCATTTCCAAATAGTAAACTTGGGTAACTATTTGTCCAGTTGGTACAAATTCATAATGCATAATCCCTCTGATATCAAAAAGTTTAGCAACATCTTTACAACAAATTCGTGATCTTAATTGTCAGGCATCGTATGTTTCAATTCTAATTTGGGCCTGGGTAGACTTCAGCTCTAGCCCCCAAGGTACCCCTGTGTAGCCCTGAGGCTACTCTACTGAAACAGTGTGTTCTGGGTTTGGGGGAGTTCAGGTTGGGAGAGCCAGAGATCCTGCCCTGACATAGAGGGACCATGGACGCTCTGGTCTTCACATGCCCTTTCTCCTAGGGCTATGCCTGGAGCCTCTGCTCTGAGATTCTGGGATGGAACAGTCCGCATTGGGCCAGATGAGAGTGAGGGAGGAGGAGGTGGCCATATGCTTGATAAAGGCCAAAGGGCTTGGACACTCTAGGTCTTTATCTTGACAGTGAGGTCTCCACAAGACCCCCTCCCTGCCCTGTTAAAGGCCAGTTACTCAGGAGGCAGCAGGAAGTCCTGGATGTGCTGAATTGTGTGCTGGCTCAGGCCTCTCGGCTGATGTAACTCCACTCGCCATTGTGCAACAGGATGAAAGGGCCACCAGGGAAGGAAGGCACACAAAGGGGCTTTGCACCATCTACATGTAAGACCGGGTCCATCAATTATACACAGTTGGGATGGAGAGGGAGAGATAGCAAAGTCAGTTCTCACTGTGCAGGTGATGGACTCCCTGAAAGCCCAGCAAGAACTGTAGTGAGGAGGATGCAGGGCACTTAGTAAGTGCTGAAGCACCTAATAAGTGCTCTGCTCTCATTAACAGCCCTGCAGCAGAGCCGGCAGGGAGGTCCATAGTGGGACCTCCGGACCCCTCCTGGAAGCTGACTTCAGCGTGTAAACATAGATATGGCTCATACAAGGTCCTCAAATTCATGGCTGAGTTACATAAGCAGTGATCTGATCTAGCAGCAGAGGGATACCCAACAATGTTGAGTTAGCGACACTAAGCACTCTCAAGTGGTGACTTATAAAGTTGTTTTCCGTGGGACTTTAAACCAGTCTTGCATTTGACTCTGCCCTGATCTTAGAACATGACTCTGGAGGCACTGTCATCTTGTAAGAGTTTTCCAGCAGAATCAGAATTTCATATTCATCTGCTGCATTCCACTGCCCCCCTCTGGTCAGGCTTCGAGGCCATTCAAAGGTCCTGAGTATTGGTCTGTGGTACAGGGCACTAGGAAACAGGAAGCATCAAGCACCGTTGTCCTCAGAATGCCCTAGGAGCGGGCCTTCAATCTGTCTTGGAGAAAAGTTCTTTACCCCTTAGGGAATAGTGCTGGATATGTCACTTACAAAACCATCTGTTGTAATTTCTATGAGATTCTTCAGGAGGCTTGCAGACTCTCTCCTACATTATGGAGGGTGAGGACACATACCTCCCTGGCCTCTGGGTGAGATGGGCAAGGCTTTTACCTGTGGAGCACCAGCAGAGCACACAGCTTGCCCCTCTTTTCTTTGGTCTCTTTCTGTCTTTCTCCTTCATGAGAGTCAAAAGATCTGGGTCCTGGTCCCTACTTTGTCATGTACTGTAAGACCTCCCAGGGCCTCAGTTTCTCCCTTCATAAAACAGCTCTTGAGCGATTGTTATGCTCCTCCAGCTCTGACAACACCTTGGATGCTGAGATTCAGAACAAATGGAAAACTTTCCCAGCCCCCAAGAAAATATGCACTAATGGTGCCTTTACCCTGTGTGGAGGGTGGGGCAGGACAACTGGCACCAGGGATGTTCCAGGCTTCTGTTTTATTTTGATAGTTTGTATTTCAAAACATAGATATCTTTGTAGAGTTTTCCAGTTGTGAAAGTACTATGAACACATGAAACAACCCTCAACTTCCCCAGTAATCAAGGGATTCAAAATGTAAATTACCATATTATGTCATTTATCACTCTCTAGCCTAGCAAAAATGCAAAAGTCTGTGAATGACCAGAGTTGTTGAGGGTGCAGGAAAAGAGGCAATTCACATGCCTATTTTCCTGTAATTGCATGTCTATAAATCTGTCCTACAGAAGGACTTGCTTGAGGACTCTGTCACATGCTCTAAAATGACCACCAGGGCATTCTTTGTAAGAGCAGAAATGGGAAATGAGCTGAGTTTCTGTCCACAAAAGAGGAGCTGGCTTATGACACAGATGCGAACAGGTGAATCATGCAAGCTGTATCCATGCTCCTCTGCAACGTGACTGGAGCTTTGCATGGCATGCGCTGGGACCTGTTTTCATCCTTGAATGCCTGCCTGTGACACACACAACATGTGGGAATGGCCATATGCAAGTACCCCACAGCTTCTGCCATCACCCTCAGAGAACCCTGAGCCCAGTATGCTATGGCAAAGACCAATCTAGCCTGCTAAGAAGGGAAGTCCCCATGAAAGGAATGAGATGACCCACTGGACAACTAGTACCAACTGCCAGATGTGAGTAAAATCTTCCTGTGCCTCCCGAGCCTTGGGTAAGTGATCCCATGAATATAGCCACAAGTATGATCACTGGTGGCTATATAGTGGAAGGAACACCCAGGCTGGCAGTCCTCAGAACCATACCATGAAAAATAGCAAATTACTGTTGTTTCAGTCACCAAGGTTTTGGATGTTGTGATGTGAATTTTGTGTGTCAATTTGGTTGCACTATGATACCCTATTTTGGGTTGAACACCAGTCTAGATGTTGCTGTGCAGGTACTTTTGAGATGAGAGTAACATTTATATCAGTAGACTTTGAGTAAAGCAGATGACCCTTTATAATGTGTGTGAGCCTCACCCAATCACTTGAAGGCTTTCAAATACAAGACTCCAAAGAGGAAGGAATTCTTCCAGACAGCCTTCAGATTCCATGTACAAATCAACTCTTCCTTGGGTCTCTACCCTGCTGGCCTGCCCTGCAGATTTCAGACTTGCTAATCCCCACAATTGCATGAGTCATTACTTTGAAATAAATCTCTCTATACATATATTTACACATCCCATTGGTTCTGTTTCTCTGGAGAACACTGACTGATGAAGACAGTTTGTTACACAGCAGAAAATAATGCAAATGTTACACAGCCATTAAAAAAATGAATCAGATTTTCCAGTCAAGATGGTGGAGTAGGTAAATGCTGTACTTTTCTCCTCTCATGACCACATCAGAATTACAACCAAACTACAGAAGAACTATCATGGAGAATCTCCTGAAGTCTAGCTGAACAAAAGCCGGACAATTATGAATGTACAAAAGAAGCCACCTTGAGACTAGTAGGAGGGGCAGAGACACAGAACTGGCTGTTTCCACACCTGAGTGTGATCATTAAAAATCTGGAGGGAGGGCAAGCCCAGTGGCACATTGGTTAAGAGCTGGCTTGGGATACCAGCGGCCCTGGTACAGATCCCATATATGAGGGCCAGTGACACTGCCCTCTACAGCTAAGATGGTGAACAACAGCTCCACCTGGAGCTGGGCTGCTGTGAGTCCCCAAGGATGGCATAGCTGCAGCCCCTGCTTCAGTGGACTGCCATAGGCTACAATGAGTGGCCGGCAGCCAGCATGAGTGGCTGACAGCTGGTTTGAGCTGCCAAAAGCTGCTGTGAGTGTCCATCCAGAGGCCAGTGACCGATATGCCTTACCTGAGAAGAGCACATTGATGATACCAACATGGGCCAGTGAAGTGACGTCCTCCACAACTAGACTGAAGAACAAAAGGACAGCAACTTGTCTGTTCCTCTTCCCCAATTCCCCAATAAAATCTTAAAAAAAAAAATCGGGAGGAATACCTTGGCTGTAGAGATACCGCCAGAGGAGCGCGATGTCCCAGCCCCATACCAGGCTTTCTAGCCCAGGGTTCCAGTGCAGGAGAGAGAAGTCTCCATAACTTCTGGTTTTGAAAGCCAGTGGAGATTATGTGAGTGAGATGGAGGGCAGCTGGAGCCCCAGGCATTCCTCTTAAAGGGGCTGTGCATGGACTTTCACACAGATGGACTCATTCACTCTGAGCTCCATCACTAGGGCAGAAGCTCAAAAGATGCCAAGGATATACATGGAGGAACTGAGTTGTCTGGCCTCAGAGCAAGGGCTTGAGGGGGAGCTTTCTCCCAGATAGAGGAGCTGGCAGGAACCATTGTTTCTTTGTTGAGTCCTCCCCCATCTCTGTGTGTAGATGCAGGCAGACAACATATCAGAATCTCCATCAAAATGGCTATCAGCTTTTGTCTTCCCCACCCTAGTGATTGCTGGAAATCCTGCCCCACCCAATGTTCAGGTACACCCAAGCCGCTTTCACTGGCTTTTCCATATAAACAATTCATCTTAACTCATTCTTCAGACTTTCATAAAATCTCTCAAAGGTTAAGAAAACCCAAACAAGCATTATTTGGATTCAACATGTTCCATACCACTGACTGAGCATCCCTAGGCCCAGAACTAGTGACAGCCAGCCTTCGTTAGCAGATTGGCCTTGGGAGGCACTTCCAATCTCAGTGCGGGAGGTGGCCATCTGCAGACTGCTTTGTGGCTCATACCAGGTGACCCCAGGCAGAGCACAGGCTGTGGCTAAACTTGTCCTGCAGTGGGTCCCTTCCCAGGAGGCTCCAGGGCTGGCATACCTAGTAGCCAGCTTTGGACCAAGCTGGAGCATCACCCAGCTGCCTCCAAGGATGACATACCCAAAGGAAAAACTGGGCAGGCATCAGAGCCCCACTAAAGTGAACCCTTCTCTGTAGGGCTAGCTCTTGTACCACAACTCTTCCACTGTAGTCATGGCCAATTCTCACAACCAATCAGTCTGAAGGTCAACCCCTCCCACTGACATGTAAAGAGCAACCAAGGCTCAACTACAACCCATACAAGGAATATACCTGTGGCATGTGGTTCTGGTGATCAGGGAAGCTGCTCCACTGGGTCCCACAGGACACCTACTACATAAGGCCAGTTTACTGAGACTGGGAGACATAGCAGCCTTACCTAATACATAGAAACAAACACAGGGAGGCAGCCAAAATGGGGAAATAAAGAAATATGTCCCAAATAAAAGAACAAAACAAAGCTCCAGAAAAGGAACTAAACAAAATGGAGACAAGCAATCTAACAGATGCAGAGCTCAAAACACTGGCTATAAGGATGCTCAATGATCTCAGATAGAACTTCAATAAAGAGATAGGAAACATAAAATGAAGATAGAAAACAAGAAAAAGAACCAATCAGAAATAAAGAATACAATAACTGAAATGAAGGACACATTACAGGGAATCAAAAGTAGATTAGATGAAACAGAGGACCAAATCAAAAGGTAATACCCATAGCAGAAAATACCCAATCAGAACAACAAAAAGAAAAAAGAATCCAAAAAAGTTGAGGAGAGTTTAAGGGGTCTCTGGGACAATATAAAGTATACCAACATTCACATTAAAGAGGTACTAGAAGAGAGAAAGAAAGGAATTGAAATTTATTTTGAATAAATAATGACTGAAAACTTCCCTAATTTGGTGAAGGAAATAGATATACAAGCCTAGGAAGCACAGAGATTCCCAAGCAAGATCAACCCAAAGAGGCCCACACCAAGATACATCATAATTAAAATGCCAAAGGTTAAAGACAAAGAGAGGCTCTTAAAAACAACAATAGAAAAGCAGTTATCTACAAGGGAGCTCCCATAAGACTATCTGCTGATTTCTCAACAGAAACCTTGCAGGCCAGAGGGAGTGACAGGAAATATTCAGAATGATGAAAAGTAAAGACGTACAACCAAGATTACTATATCCAGCAAAGCTATCATTTAGAATTGAAGGACAGATAAAGACCTCCCCAGACAACAAAAAGCTAAAGGAGTTCATCATTACCAAAACAGTATTACAAGAAATGTTAGAAGGTCTTTTTTTTTTTTTTTTTTTTGAGGGCAGTGTCACTGGCCCTCATATGTGGGACCCAAACCAGGGCCGCTGGCTTCCCAAGCCAGCGCTTAACGACTGTGCCACTCGGCCCGCCCCTAGAAGGTCTTTTTAGAAAAATAAAAAGAAGAAGAGGAGGAGGAGGAAGAGGAAGAAGATAATAAAGGAAAATAAAAAAATATGAATAATGAAAAGGCAATAACTACATATCTATCAATAATTACTTCAAGTGTAAATGGATTAGATGCTCCAATCATAAGATAGCATGCTTGAATGGATAAGAAAACAAGACCCATATATATGTTGCCTACAAGAGACTCACTTCAGATTGGAAAGCACACACAGACTAAAAATAAAGGGATGGAAAAAGATATTTCATGAAAATGGAAATAAAACAAACAAAAAGCTGAGGTAGCAAAACTAATATCAGACAAAAATAGACTTTAAAGCAAAGGCTATTGGGCCGGCCTAGTGGTGTGTTGGTTAAGAGTTGGCTTGGGATGCCAGCTCTGAGAAGCAGGGCCCCAGTTTGGATCCCACATAGGACCAGTGACACTGCGCCCTCTACAGCTAAGATGGTGAACAACAGCTTGACCTGGAGCTGGACTGCCGTGAGTTACCAGTGATGGTGTAGGCTGCAGCCCCTGCTGCAGTGAGCTGCCATGAGCTACCATGATGGATGGCAGCCAGTGTGAACAGCTGGCAGCCGGTGTGAGCTGCTGTGAGCTGCCATGAGCAGCTGTCCAATGGCTGGCGAGTGACTGCCTTACCCGGGAAGAGAGCAATGATAATACTAACATGGGCCAGTGAAGCGATGTCCCTCACAACTAGAACAAAGAACAAAAGGACAGCAAGTTGTCTGTTCCCTTTCCCTGATTACCCAATGCTGTTCCCCTCCCCCAATTCCCAAATAAAATCTTTAAAAACAAAACAGGCTATTACAAGAGACAAAGAAGGACCCAGTAATCCCACTTCAGGGTATTCATCTGAGGAAACCCAAAACGCTACTTCAAGGGAACATGTACATACAGATGTTCATTGCGGCATTATTTACAATGGCTAAGAAATGCAGGTAGCCTGGGTGTTAATCGATGGAAGAATGGGTAAAGAGTAGGTGGTACATGTATACAATGGTATATTGCTCAGTCATGGATGGGAATGGGTGCTTGCCATCAGCAGCATGGGATGGACATGGAGGATATTGTGCTCAGTGGAGTGTGTCAGACAGAGAAAGACAGTTAGTTGCAATGTGACTTTGCTTACATGTGGAATCTAAAGAACAAAATAAACAGACCAAAAAACTGAAACAAACTCATATATATATACAGAGAACATTTTCATTTATTTATTTTTATTAGTTTCAGGTGTACAAAGCAATGTAATAGACATGTAAACCCCTCATAAAGTGATAACCCCTCCCCAAACTACTATCTTTCTGACACATAGCTGTTACAATACCATCGACAATCTTCCTTATGTTGTACTCCACATCCTGTGACTATATATACCTATATATTTAGTTATATTTGACATTCAATATTATTTTACTTCAGCTTCAGGTGTATAGTGCATTGGTCAGACATCTACACAGTCTAAGACGTGATCCCTTTGATAAATCCAGTGACCATCTGGCACCTTACATGATCTTTACAACATTGTTGATTATATTCTCCATACTGTATTAACTACCAGTTTGTATTTCTTAATGCCGTCACCTTTTTCACCCTGCCCTCAACCCCATTCTCATCTATCACCATGATAGATCTAGCACCTATCTGGCACCATACCTAGCTATTACAATATTATTTGGTACATTCCTTATGCTATACTCTACATCCCCATGACTACTACATAACAACGAATTTGTACTTAATCCCTTCTCCCTTCACCCATCGTTAACCACCCTCCTATCTTAAAGAAGTCCCTTTAAGATTCCTTGTAATACTGGTTTGGTGGTGATGAACTCCTTCAGATTTTCCTTGTCTGGGAAGCTCCTTTTCTGTCCTAAATGACAGACTTGCTGTGTAGAGCAATCTTGATTGTATGTTATTGCTTTACATCACTTAGAATATTTCCTGCCTCTCCCTTCTTGCCTGCAAAGTTTCTGTTAAGAAGTCAGGTGACAGTCATATGGGGGCTCCCGTGTAGGTAACTAACTGCTTTTCTCTTGCTGGTTTTAAGATTCTCTCTTTGTATTTAACCTTGGCATTTTAATTATGATGTGTCTTGGTGCGAGCCTCTTTGGGTTCATCTTGTTTGAGACTCTATGTGCCTCCTGGGCTTGAATGTCTATTTCCTTCCTCAGGCTAGGGACGTTCTCTGTCATTATTTATTCAAATAAATTTTCAATTCCTTGCTCTCTCTCTTCTCCTTCTGGTACCCCTATAATGCAAATATTGGTACATTTGATATTGTCCCAGAGGCCCCTTAAACTCTCCTCAATTTTTTGGATTCTTTTTTCTTTTTGCTGTTCTGGTTGGGTGTTTTCTACTACCTTATCTTCTACATTGCTAGTTGGATCCTCTGCTTCATCTAATCTACTGTTGATTCCCTGTAATATATTCTTCATTTCTGTTATTGTATCCTTTATTTCTAACTCATTCGTTTTTATGGTTTTCATCTTGATTTTTGTGCTTCCTATATCTCTGTTGAAGTTCTCCCTCAGATCGTTAAGCATTCTTATAACTAGTATTTGGAACTCTGCTTCTGATACATTGGCTTATCTCCATTTTGCTTAGTTCTTTTTCTGGAGGTTTGTTCTGTTCTCTTATTTGGGACATGTTTCTTTCTCTCCCCATTTTAGCTGCCTCCCTGCGTTGTTTCTATGTATTAGGTAGAGCTGCTATGTCTTTTGATCTTAGTAGAATGGTCTTATGTACTAGGTGTGCTGTGGGGTTCAGTAGTGCAGTCTTTCTCTTTCTAGTCACCTGAGCCATGAGCTCCAGGTGTGTCCCTTGTGTGGGTTGTGTGTGCCCTCCTCCTGTAGTTGAGCCTTGTTTGATAATTGCACATCAATGTGAGGGACTGACCCTTGGACTCACTGGTGGTGAGGACTGGCCTTGACTACAGTGGAAGAGTTGTTGTGCAGGGGCTGACCCTACAGAGCAGGATATGCCTCAGCAGAACTCTGGTGTTGCCCAATCTGCCCTTTGGGTGTGTTGTACTTGGAGGCAGCTGGGTGATACTCCATTTAGTTTTGAAGCTGGCCACTGGGGACACCAGCCCCAGGATCACCTCGAAGGGGATCTGTTGTAGAGTAAGTTCAACCACAGCCTGTGCCCCACCTGGAGCCACCCAGTGGGAGCCAGAAAGAAATCCACAGATGGCTGTGGCCCATTCTGTGCTTGGAAGCACCTTGAAAGGCCAAGCCATGACCCAAGGCCAGCTGCCACTAGTGCCAGCTTAGGGCTGCTCAGCCAGAGGTACAGGACATACTCAAGCCAGATGCTGTTTGTCTGGGTTCCGCAAACCTTTGAGAGCCTAAGGCATATCTGCAGCTTGAGCCAAGGCAGGTGGTCTGCATGCAAAAGCACACTGAAAGCAGCCTGAAAGTTGGGGGGCGGGAGGTTTTTAATCACCAGGGTGTGTTGAACACAGGGTGGAGACTCAGATATGGTGGCTGCCTGTGTTCATAAGCTAGGGAGGGGGAAGGCTCAGCAAAGAATGGCCTCCACCAGCTCCCTTGTCCAGGAGAAAGCCACCTCTCCAGCCCCCATCCCATGCCAGATAACTCAATTACCCACCATTTGTCCTTCTGCCTTTCCAGCAGCTGTCCCAGCACTGAAGCTCAGAATGAGTTATTCCGTTTGTGGGTAAGTCTCCGTGTAGCCCCTTTAAGAGGAGCGCCTGGAGTGCAGCTGCATTCAGTCTCACTCAGTCACAATCTCCGCTGGTTTTCACAACCAAAAATTGTGGGGATTTCTTTCCCCGGCACTGGAGACCTGTGCTGGGGTGGGGCTGGGATTTCTCACCCTTCTAGGGAATGGGGAGGGACCCCCACAGCTGAAATAGCCCTCCTGATATTTAATGGTCACACATGGGTGTGGGACCAGCTCATTTGCATCTCTGACCTTCCTAACAGTCTGGAGGTGGCTTCTTCAGCACATCCTTAGTTGAAATGCTTCAGTTCAGCTTGATTTTAGGCAATTCTCAATAATGGTTGGTTTGTAGATTAGTTGTAATTTTGATGTGGTTGTGAGAGAAGGTAAACAGCTCCATCTTGGTTATTGTCCACAGAGGACATTTCGATGGTTGCCATATGGGAGGGGGTTGGGGTGAGTGAGAAAGGGGAAAGGATTAAGAAGTACAAATTGGTAGTTACAAAATAGCCATGGGTATGTAAAGTAAAACGTAGAGAATATAGTCAATAACCTGGTAACATCTATGCATAGTGCCAGGTGGGAACTAGACTAGTCAGGGGGAATCACTTCTTAAATTATATAAATGTCTAAACACTATGCTGTACACCTGAAATTAATATATAATAATATTGAATGCCAAAATAAATAAAGTGTAAAAAAAAATGAGGCAGATATTTGTACACTACTATGGAAATAGTTTCATGACTGATTAAGGGGAAAAAAATAAAGCCAGTTGTAGAATATTATGTGTGTTTAAAGACAACCATATATGTGTTGTGCTTGTACATATATGAAGTATATCTCTTAAATGCATATATAGCATGTAGAAAATGCTTTAAGTAACTCACATTGTCCCGTATATAATGGTGTCCTCTGGGGAGAGTGTAGTAATGAAAGAAAGCTTTTAGTTTTTCTATGATCTGCTGCTCTTTGGGTCTGTTAGACAAAGTGTGAATTCAAATATGACTTTAATGATAAGACCCCTGTTGGGAGAGGCCTGGCGGACATCAGCTCAGTGTGAGGTCCAGAGCACACAATTGTGTCAGGCTTGGGTTCAAACACTTTCTGTCACCAACTGCTATGGGACAAGGAGGGTTGAGCCCCCAACTGGGCCTCAGTCTCGCATCTGAAGTGAGAGACCAATGATGCCACCTTCATGGGGCTGTGGTAAGGTTGTGTCCATGAAGGGCACCCAGTGAGCACCTACCACAGGGTGTGGCACTCATTCTGTTATGTATCTGCTCTATCAACCCCAGTGTCATGCAGTGAGAGCCACAGAATGATGGGTCCAGAGTTTATGAATTCAGGTCTAGATTCTCCACTGACCACATGGTGGCTCAGACCAACAAGACTTCTCTCTGTCCCCTCTGTGCTCTTAACCTCATTCCCTACTCCATCTCCTTTGATGGCTTCCCCTTCTCCCTTCCTGCTATGTCCCTTTGGTCCCTGCACACCTGGGGCATTGCTGTTTTTAGCCACCACTGTCTCTGCTGTCTACTCAGGTCACTCTGCAAAGAGTCGTATAGTCAAACACTTACTGGAAAAGGAAGGCCACATAAATAAGCAAAGCATAAGCATTACAAAAAATATCTGTATCAGGATGATGGTGGTGGTGATGGAGCCCTGGCCACTGAACCAGAGACACAAGACCAGGTGTGGAGAGCAGAGGGCATGTGCCACATCTATAGAGGCAGCCACCAATCAGCCCCTGTCAAATCTGGCCATGGGACAATGGGAGCCTGGTGGGCCCCTTTGAGTCACAGGCTGCAGTCTTGCCATCTGTCAACTCAATGAGCCCTGTGGCCTGGTTACTCTCTCTCCTATTTTCCCAGCTGATGACCAGCCAAGCCCTAGAAACAGAGCCCTGCTGACCTACTGATGATCACAGATGCACAAAGGGTGAGGTCAGAAGTACTGCCCAGGCAAGTCACATTGAACTGTCTGTGAGCAATATGAAACCCCTAAGGTTTGGGCAGTTTGTTATATAGTAATAGATAAGCTGATACCATTAAAGATGATCATTGTCAATGTTCAGATAAATCTTTCAAAATCTCTCTGTAAAACATATTCTCCTCTCCCTGTTTCTCTTTATCATCTATTATCTGTTTATTATCTATCATCTATAATCTACCTAAATATTTAAACAGACTTTTAGTGTCATATGCTTCTTAACCTTATTACCAATGCAGAGATATCCCTCACTCCAGCCCCACTCACACTCCCTTCAGCAGCTGTAATTCCGTAGGGGCCCTGTGTTAACTTCAGAGCTGATAAACACAACTGGCTGGCAGTAAGGCACATTTTTTCATTTTTCCTCTTGCACCCAATGAGTTACATAGTTAGTTTATCAGTCCAAGATTCAGCAGGAGACCAGTGGCATGCTTAGAGTTTAATGGAAGAGAATTAAACGAAGGGATTGTTTGCTGAGACAGAGCAGGGTCAGGGAGGTGCCAGTCTGGGGCTGTTTGAAAAGGAGCTGTTAGCTCTTGTTCTGCAAGAGCAGGGAGGGCTTCGGGGTTGCTGGACTCCTGACAGCTAGAGCCTATCAATGTAAAAAATGTCCAAACCTGTAGAGAATTTTTATAAGAGCTTATTTGAGAAAAACCAATGACAATTGCCAGGGAGCAAGATCTCAAATGCTCCAGAGAATGACAGTTTCGCAGTTTCTTCTATACATTTGAAATTAAGGACAGGACATAAGGAAACTTACATGAATGTGAAAGAAAGAAAGGTGGGCATTGGACTACAGGATAGTTAAGATTTTATGCTCCGTTTAGGGTGGTTTTACTTATTTCAAAGGTGTGTTAACCTAGGGGCACAGAAACAATGAACCGGGATGGCTTAAGGCAACAATAAACTTATACTAAAGAAGTTATAGGAATTCTGGTAAAATGGTGGAATAGACAGATGCTGTGCTAACTACCTCCCAGGATCACACCAAAATTACAAACAATTTATATAACATTCAACCCCGGAAGTCCCCGGAACACTAGATGAACAGAACCAATAAACGAAGAACTTAAAGAGGAGGCCACGTCAAGTCTGGTAGGAGGGGCGGAGACTAGACAGGGTGAAACCCGTGAGAGAAGCCCGAGCTGTGGGGAGGCTTCTCCGGTTGGGGGAGAGATCCTCCGGCTGCACACCAGGCTCACCAGCCCAGAGTTCCTATGTCGGGAAGAGAAGTTCCAAGATAGCTGGCAGTAAATTTGTGAGGACTCTCTTTGCCCAGCTCAGTGAGGTTGAGGGTGGCTAGAGAATCAGTGGGGCCGGCGCATGGGCTTGCTTGCCGGTGAGCACTTACTTGGTTCCTGGTGGAGGGAGTAGCTGTGTGAGCTGAGCCCAGGAGCCTGCAGGGACAAACTGAACTGAGCACCTTTAATACAAAAGCTGGAGGTTCTTGGACTATTGTTCCCGTGGTGTGGAGCTTGCACACGAGTGGTGTACAAGAGGGCGCCATTTTGTCAGGGTTGGGCCCTCCCACAGAGGGTCAGGTCTGGGACTTTATTGGTCTGGTGGAATTGGCGCAAAAGGGTGTGTGTGCATGCATGCACATGTGGCCTTGGATTCCTACCGTCCCCCTGGCTTATACTGCGTTGCCAGGGAAATGTTGGGTGGGTGCCCTGCAGCTCCAACAGGCTGCCCGGAGTGCACGAGCCACCTCGGGTCCCCTCTCTCTGCACTGTGCTTGCAGAGTTGCCAGGCTGGTGATTGGTTGTCGGACTGCTCGGCCTGATCTGCCAGCAGCTGATTGGGACAGGCTGAGACTGGGAGTTTTCCTGGGAGTGTTGGGCCGTGAGCTGTGTGCCTGCATGATCCAGCCAGGACTCTCCTGGTGATCTATCTAACACATCAAAGCAATCCCAGAGCGACAGCCAGAATGGGGAAACAAAGAAACATGCCACAAGTAAAAGATCAGAAGAAACCTCTAGAAATGGAACCAAATGAAACAGAGGGATTCAACCTTTCAGAGACAGAGTTTAGAACACTGGTGATAAAAATGTTTAACAAACTTAATGAGGACATAAGGAAGGACAGAGAAATCATAAAAAACAACCAGTTAGAACTAAAGAATACAATAACTGAAATGAAGATCACACTCGAAGCAATCACCAGTAGAGCAGATGAAGCAGAGGAGCGGATCAGCGATTTGGAAGACAAAATAGCAGAAATAACTGAGTTGGCACAACAAAAAGACCAAAGAATAAAAAACAATGAAAATAGTTTAAGAGCCCTATGAGACAAGGTGAAGTGGAAACACATTGGAATCATAGGAATACCAGAAGGAGAAGAGAAGAAGCAAGGGGTTGAAAAAATAATGACTGAAAACTTCCCTACCCTGGTGAAGGAAATTGACATAGAAGCCCAGGAAGTGCAGAGCATTCCAAACAAGCTGAACCCAAACAGGTCCACACCAAGACACATCATAGCTAAAATGGCAAAGGTTAAAGACAGAGACAGAATTCTAAAAGCAGCAAGAGAAAGACAGCAGGTTACATACAAAGGAACTCCTGTTAGACTAACAGCTGACCTGTCTACAGAAATTTCTGCAGGTCAGAAGGGAGTGGCAGGAGATATTCAAAGTGATGCAAAATAAAGGCCTACAATGAAGATTGCTCTACCCAGCATGGCTATCACTTAAAATTGAAGGAGAAATAAAGAGCTTCTCAGAAAAGAATAAGCTGAAGGAATTCATCACCACCAAGCCAGCATTGCAAGAAATGTTAAAAGGACTTTTTTAAACAAAAGAAAGGAGTAAACAAGGTAAGCCAGGAAGACCGGGAATACAAATAACAAAATGGCAATCCATATGCACCTATCAATAATCATTTTAAATGTAAATGGGCTAAATGCTCCAATCAAAAGACAGAGAGTGGCTGAGTGCATAAGAAAACAGGACACATGTACATGCTGTTTACAGATGGAATAAGGTATTTCATGCAAATGGAAATGAGAAAACAAAAGCTGGAGTACCAGTACTAATTTGGGGCAAAATAGACTTTAAAATGACTGCAATAAAAGAAAAGGAAGGGCACTATAACCGTAATAAACATCTATGCACCCAACATAGGAACTCCTAATTACATATAACAGATTTTGACAGACATAAAGACAAGAGATCTACAGTAACACTATCATAGTAGGGGACTTCAACACCCCATTGTCACCAATGGACAGACCCTTTAGACAGAAAATCAACACAGAAAGAGTGGCTTTAAATGACATTTTACACCAGCTTGACTTCATCGATATTTTTCGAGCATTTCACCCTGAAACAACAGAATATACATTCTTCTCAAGTGCACATGGGACATTTTACAAGATAGACCACGTTAGGCCACAAAACAAGTCTCTATAAATTTAAGAAGATTGAAATCATATCAAGCAGATATAAAGGAAAAACTGATGGTTACTGTCTGGGAGGGAGTGGGGATGAGGGAAAGAGGGAAGGTTTTGGACAGCGTAGGTGGGTGACTACAATGTTGCCGCAGGGATATGGGGGGCAGTTCTGGGAATGTAATTGATAATGTTGTGAAGAGACTATTATATTATGATAAGTGAAATAAGTCAGTTGGAGAAAGACAAGTACCATATGATCTCACTTATATGTGGAATCTGAAAAACTGAATGAATGAGCATAGTAAACAGACTCATAGATATAGAGGAAAAACTGAGGGTTGTTAGTTGGGAGGGGGGTGGGGATGAGGGAGATGTGGAAGGGATTAGACAGCATAAATAGACAACTACAATATTTCCACAGGGATATGAAACACAGTTCGGGGAATATAATAATGCTGTAAAAATTTTGTGGTGTGTCAGATAGTCACATGTCTTGTTAGGGAGACCACTTCATGGATGGAGTAGAGACTTGATTACTGCACTGTACACCTGAAACTGATGTTGTATAATATTGTATGCCAACTATAACTGAATATATAGATAGTCACAGGATGTGGAGTATACTGCGGAAGGGAGTCAAAGGAATTGTAATAGATAGTATGACATGGGAAGGAGGAGTGGTGTGGCGAACTGGGGGAGGGGGTTGTCACTTTGAGGGGTAAAAAGTATAACTATTGCATTGTGTTGTACATCTGAAACTAATTGTAAAAAAATGTTTATTTCACAGTAAAAGATTAAAAAAAAAAAAGAAGTTATATACCTGGGGCGTGACTATCCACCATGACCTGTCCAGTTAGGAATTTATGATCAGATCACCCTGGGAGGTTACTTTTAGTTATATGTATTACAGCACCCCTTTTTTGTCCACAAGCTACACAAAAGGGATTTACCAGTGGGAACAGTGGTTGTAGAGGAAGCAACCACTGTCAGAAATGTAGCTAGGTGAAGAGAAAATGGGAGGACTAAGCACTTTGACTTCTCTCCTGCTTTCCAGACACCTGCTCCTATTGGCTCACATCAACTGAAAGCTAAAGAACAAAAATCCTGCATGATGGAATGTGCCTTTAACCATTTGGGACAAGAAGCAGGGTAGAGATGGATCGCTAGTACAGGGAGGATAAAGTGAATAACTAATCAAAACACAAACTCTTGAAATCTCTTTCCAAAGTGCTCATTTTTTTTCACTATGACTCATTGAGGGGTGCAAACACCTTTCTCAGTGCTATATACTGAGGACTTCCACATAGGTATTGTGAGCCCTACTGCCTCACATGAGGGGTGAAGACTAGAGTAGTGCAGCTTTAGCCCTGCATGCTTGTGCTGGGGGACTCCTCCCCTCCTTCCCTAAGCAATGAGCTTGGTCTTGCCTCATCCATCTTAGCATGTATATTATGGGAGCCTTCAGCTGCAACTAAGGAAACAGCCAAGAAAATACCTGTGAACGGAAAGAACATTTATTATCTCACTTGATAACAAATTGAGAACTAGGGCTTCAGGGCTGGCTCAACAGCTCAACCCTATTCTCACAGAGTGGTTTCTCCCCATTTCTCCTCTCTAACCCCTGGCAACCACCAGTCTGTGTTCTGTCTCTATGGGTTTACCTATTGTGGATATTTCACATATACGAAAACACACACTATGTGATTTTTTTCATGTCTGTTTTCCTTCACTTAGCATAATTATTTTGAGATCATCCCATTCTAGTATGTTTCAATATTTTATTCCTTTGCTATGGCTGTGATATAATAAATAATTTCTATGGCATTTGTCCCAGGGAATGAGCTTCTAGAGCTCTTGGGATTTCCTGAGTGATCAGAGTGCCTTTGTTACTTGAATGAGGTGACTCCTGCTCCTAGGTAACTTTAGGACCAGGCTAGTCACTAGAAAAGCCACCCATGATTAGAGGTTTGGGACTTTCATCCCTGGAGAGGAGAGGGGCTGGAAATTGAGTTTGATAACTTGGCCAATGATTCAATCAACCATGCTTATGCAATGAAGCCCCACAAAACCTGGACACTGAGGCTTAGTGGAGTTTCTGGTTGATGAACACGGATTTGCCAGTAGGGTGATGCACCTTCATTTCGTGAGACTCACTTGTGCCTCTGTTTATTGGACTGGTCCTCCTGATCTGTATCCATTATAGTAAAACAGAAGTCATGACCATATTGCTTTCCTGAGTTCTGTGAGTCATTCTAGTGAATTATGGAAACTGAAGTGATCATAGGAATCCCTGAATTTATACCCGCCACTCACATTTCCTGGTTCATGGTTGGTGCCTTCTCACTGTGTCCTTACATTGTGGAAGAGGCTAGGGATATTCATAGGGTCTCTTTTATAAGGCACTAATCCTATACACGAGGGCTCTACTCTCATGACTAAGTTTCTCCCAAAGGTCCCTCACCTAATATCATCACATTAGGCATTAGGATTTCAACATATAAATTTGGCTAGGACACAAACATTTAGACCACAGCCTTCACCAACACTTGTCATTTTCCTTTTTTTTTTTTTTTTAAGTAATAGATTTTATTTTTAGAGTAGGTTTACGGCCTCAGGAAAATTAAGCAGAAAGAACAGTGTACCCACATAATCATTCTCCTCCTCACTCACACAGCCTCCCCACATTCAACATCCCACAACAGCCTGGCCCATTTGTTGCAATCCATCAACCAACATTAACACATCATTAGCAACTAAAGCCAGTGGTTTACATTAGGTGTCACTCATCCTGCTGTGCATTCTGCATATTTTGATAACTGTATAATGACATGCACTCACCATTATAGCATCATATGGAGTGGATTCCTGGCCCTAAAAATCCTGTGCTACCACCTATTCATCCCTTACTCCCCAGAACTCCTGGTAACCACTGGTCTTTTATTACCTTCTTAGTTTAGCCTTTTCCAGAAGGTCATTCAGTATGTAGCCTTTTCAGATTGACATCTTTCATCTTTGCAACATGTATTTAAGGATCCTATATGCCTTCATGTAGTTCGATACCTCATTTCTTTTTTTTGTTTTTTGTTTTGTTTTTGACATAGAGCACCCAAGTTTACTATTATCAACATAATGAATGATATTTGTACATTTCTCTATTGTTAAAACATATTTGCATACCTGAGATAAGCTCCACTTGGATATGATGTCTTACATTTTTTATCCACTGCTAGATTTCGTTTGCTAGTACTTTTCTTCTTTCAATTAGCTTCAGGTGTACAACAAAGTGCAATAGTTATACATTTACCCTTCAAAGTGACAACCTCCCTCCCCCAATTCTCCATCCCATTCCTCCCCCGCATATCATATTATCTATTACAATTCCTTTGCCTCCCTTCTACCGTATAATCAGCATCCCGTGACTATCTATATATTCAATTACAGTTGGCATACAATATTATACAACATTAATTTCAGGTATACAGTGCAGTGATCAAGCCTCTACTCCATCCAGGAAGTGGTCTCCCTAACAAGACATGACCATCTGACATCCCACAAAATTTTTACAACATTATTATATTCCCTGAACTGTCTTTCATATCCCTGTGACAATACTGTAGTTACCTATTTATGCTGTATAATTCCTTACCTTTCTCCCTCATTCTCACCCCCCTCCCAACTAGAAACCCTGTTTTTCCTCTATATCTATGAGACTGTTTCTGTTTCCTTTGCTCATTCATTCAGTTTTGCAATTTCCACATATAAATGAGATCATATGGTATTTGTCTTGCTCCAACTGACTTATTTCACTTAACATAATAGTCTCTAGATCCATCCATATCGAGGTAAATGGTACGATCTCATTCTTCTTTATAGCAGAGTAATACTCCATTGTATAAATGTAGAACAGTTTCTTAATACAGTCATCTACCGATAGGCATTTTGGTTGTTTCCAAGTCTTGGCTATTGTAAATACCACTGCAATAAACACAGGGGTGCATATATTTTTTAGAATTAGCATCTTGGATTCCTCTGGGTAGATACCCAAGAGTGGAAATGCTGGGTCATACGGCAGTTCCATTTCCAGTTTTTTGAGATACATCCATACTGATTTCCATAATGGCTGCACCAATTTACAGTCCCACTAACTGTGCAGCAGGGTTCCCTTTCCTCCACAGCCTCACCAGCTCTTGTTGTTTGTTGATTTATTGATGATAGCCATTCTGACTGGAGAGAGGTGGTATCTCATTGTGGTTTTTATTTGCATATCTCTGATGATTAGTGAGGTTGAACATTTTTTCATATGCCTGTTGGCTATCTGTATGTCCTCTTTAGAGAAATACCTTTTCATATCCTCTGCCAATTTTTTAATTGGGTTGTTTGTTTTTTTGGTGTTGACTTTCACGAATGTTTTATAAATTTTGGATATCAACCGCTTATCATATATACCATTGGCAAATATCATCTCCCATTCAGTAGGCTGCCTTTTTGTTTTATTGATGATTTCCTTTGCTGTGAAAAAACTTTTAACTTTGAGGTAATCCAATATGTTCATGTTTTTTTTTTTTAATTTCCCTAGCCCAAGGGGATATATCAGTAAAAGTATTACTCAGGGTAATGTCTGCAAACTTCTCCGTATGTTTTCTTCTGGGAGTTTTATGGTTTCAGGTCTTACATTTAAGTCTTTAATCCATTTTGAGTTTGTTCTTGTATATGGTGTATCTGGTGGTCCATTTTCATTTTTTGCACATGTCAGTCCAATTTTCCCAGCACCATTTATTCAATAGACTACCTTTTCTCCAATGTAAATTCTTGCTTCCATTGTCATAGATTAAATGACCGTATATAGATGGGTTTATTCCTGGGCTCTCTATTCTATTCCATTGGTCTGTGTGTCTGTTTTTATGCCAGTACCATACTGTTTTGATTACTGTAGCCATGTAGTAGGTTTTGATGTCAGGTAGTGTGAGGTCTCCCACTTTGTTCTTATTTCTCTACATTGCCGTAGCTATTCGGGGTCTTTTGTGGCTCCATATATATTTTAGGATTCTGTGTTCTATTTCTGAGAAAAATGTCCTTGGTAGTCTGATTGGAATTGCATTGAATCTATATATTGCCTTTGGTAGTACTGACATTTTAACTATAATTATTCTTCCTATCCATGAGCATGGTATGTCTTTCCATTTATTTGTATCTTCTTTGATTTCTCTCTTCCGTGTCTCATAATTTTCTGAGTACAGGTCTTTCACTTCTTTAGTTAAATTGACTCCTAGATATTTTATTGTTTTTGAAGCAATTGTGAAAGGGATTGATTTCCTCATTTCTTCTGATAGTTTATTATTGGTGTATAGAAATGCAATTGATTTCTGAATATTAATTTTGTATCCTGCTACCTTACCAAATTCGTGTATCAGTTCTACCAGTTTTTTGGTGGAGTCTTTGGGATTCTCTCTATATAGTATCATGTCATCTGCATATAATCACAACTTTACTTCCTCTTTTCCAATTTGGATGCTTTTGATTTCATTTTCTTGTCTGATTGCTATGACTAGAACATCCAGAACTATGTTAAATAGAAGTGGTGAAAGTGGGCAGCCTTGTCTTATTCCTGATCTTAAGGGGAAAGCTTTTAGCCTTTCCCCATTGAGTATGACGTTTGCTGTGGGCTTATCATATATGGCCTATATTATGTTGAGATACGACCCCACTATTCCCACTTTGCTAAGAGTTTTTATCATAAATGGCTACTGGATTTTGTGAAATGCTTTTTCTGCATCTATTGATATGATCATATGATTTTTATTTTTCATTTTGTTAATGTGATGTGTTACGTTAATTGATTTGCAGATATTGAACCAAACTTGCATACGAGGAATGAATCCTACATCATTGTGGTTTATGATCTTTTTAATGAGATGCTGAATTCGGTTTGCTAGTATTTTGTTGAGAATTTTTGCATCTATGTTCATTAAGGATATTGGCCTGTAGTTTTCCTTTTTTGTAATATCTTTGTCTGATTTAGGAATCCGGGTGACAATGGCTTCATACAAGGAGTTTAGGAGCCTTCCCTCCTTCTGTATTTTTTATAATAGTTTGAGGAGAATAGGTAGTAATTCTTTTTTGAATGTTTTGTAAAATTCACATGTGTAGCCATCTGGTCCAGGGCTTTTGTTTGTTGAAAGCTTGTTGATTACTGATTCAATTTCTTTGGCAGTAATCAGTTTGTTCAGAGTTTCTGTTTCTCTTTGGTTTAGACTTGGTAGATTGTATGCTTCTAGAAATTTATCCATATTTTCCAGATTGTCAAATTTGTTAGCATATAGTTGCTCATAGTATTTTCTTAAAATTTTCTGTATTTCTGTGGTACCTTTGTCACTTCTCCTCTTTCATTTCTGATTTTATTAATTTGGGTCGTCTCTCTCTGTTTCTTGGTTAGTCTGGCTAAGGGATTGTCGATTTTGTTTATCTTTTCAAAAAACCAACTCTTGGGGTGTCGGAGTGGCACAGTGGTTGAGAGCTGGTTTTGGGATGCCAGCGGCCCTGGTTCTGATCCCACATATGAGGGTCAGTGACACTGCCTTCTGTAGTGGCTGTGCAAGCCCTGGCAATGGTGTAGGCTGCAGCCCCTGTTGCAGTGGACTGCCATAGACTACAGTGAGTCACTGGCAGCCAGCGTGAGCTGCCAATGGTGGCAGTGAGCGACCATCCAGAGGCCGGTTACCGATCTGCCTCATCCGGGAAGAGCACAATGACGATACCAACATGGGCCAGTGAAGCAACGTCCTCTGCAACTAGAGTAAAGCACAAAAAGACAGGAACTTGTCTGTTCCCCTTCCCTGATTCCCAAATGCTGTTCTCCTCCCCCGGTTTCCCAATAAAATCTTTAAAGAAAAAAAAACAAACAAACAACTCTTGGTTTCATTGATCTTTTTATTGTTTTTTTGTTCTCTATTTCATTTATGTCTGCCCTGGTCTTTATTATTTCCTTCCTTATACTCCCTTTAGGTTTGTTTAGCTGTGTCTTTTTTCGAGTTCCCTTAGGTGTAAAGAAAGTCTGTTGATTTGAGATTTTTCTTCCTTCTTTAGGTAGGCCTGCACTGCTATGAACTTCCCCCTTAGGACTGCTTTCACAGCATCCCAGAGATTTTGGGTTGTGGTGTTTTCATTTTTGTCTGTCTCGAGGTATCTTTTGATTTCCTCCTTGATCTCATTTTTGACCCACTTACTATTTAGTAGAATGTTATTTAGCCTCCATGTATTTGTAAGCTTTCCAGATTTCTTCTTATAATTGATTTCTAGTTTCATAGCACTGTGGTCAGAGAAGACACTTAATATGATTTCAGTCTTCTTAAATTTATTGAGACTTGTTTTGTGGCCTAACATGTGGTCTTCTTTGGAGAATGTTCCATGTACACTTGAGAAGAATGCATATTCTGTAGCTTTGGGGTGAAATGCTCTAAAAATATCAATTAAATCCAGCTGGTCGAAAGTGTCATTTAAGGCCACTATGTCCGTGTTGATTTTCTGTCTGGAGGATCTGTCCATTGGTGACAACGGGGTGTTGAAGTCCCCTACTATGATAGTGTTACTGTTGATCTCTGTCTTTATGTCTGTCAAAATTGGTTTTATATATTTAGGAGCTCCTATATTGGATGCATAGATGCTTACTAGGATTATGTCCTCTTGTTGAATTGATCCCTTTATTATTATGTAGTGCCCTTCTTTGTCTTTTATTGTAGACTTAATTTTAACGTCTGTTTTGTCCAAAATAAGTATTGCTACTCCAGCTTTTTTCTCATTTGCATTTGCATGAAATGTCTTATTTCGTCCCTTTACTTTCAGTCTGTGTGTGTCTTTTGATCTGAGATGAGTCTCTTGTAGAGAGCATTTGCATGGGTCCTGTTTTATTATCCACTCAGCCACTCTGTGTCTTTTGATTGGAGCATTTAGCCCATTCATATTAAAAGTAATTATTGATATGTGCATATTTATCGCCATTTTGTTATTTGTGTTTCATGTCTTCCTGGGTTAGCTTGTTTTCCCCTTTCTTCTGTTTAAAAAAGCCCTTTTAACATTTCCTGCAATGCTGGCTTGGTGGTAATGAACTTCTTAAGCTTATTGTTTTCTGAGAAGCTTTTTATCTCTCCTTCTATTGTAAGTGATAGCCATGCTGGGTAGAGCAATCTTGGTTGTAGACCTTTATTTTATGTCACTTTGAATATCTCCTGCCACTCCCTTCTGGCCTGCAGAGTTTCTGAAGAAAAGTCAGCTGTTAGTCTTATAGGAGTTCCTTTGTATGTAACCTGCTGTCTTTCTCTTGCTATTTTTAGGATTCTGTCTTTGTCTTTAAGCTTTGCCATTTTAACTGTGATGGATTCAGCCTGTTTGGAACTCTCTGCACATCCTGGGCTAGTATGTCGATTTCCTTCACCAGGGGAGGGAAGTTTTCAGTCATTATTTTTTTAAATACATTCTCAATCCCTTGCTTCTTCTCTTCTCCTTCTGGTATTCATATGATGCCAATGTTGTTGCATTTCATCTTGTTCCACAGGTCTCTTAAACTATTTTCATTCTTTTTTAGTCTTTCTTCTTTTTTTTTGTTCCAGCTGTGTGATATCTGCTATTTTGTCTTCTAATTCGCTGATCCGCTCCTCTGGTTCATCTATTCTACTGGTGATTCCTTCTAGTGTGTTCTTCATTTAAGTGATTGTATTCTTTAGTTAAAACTGTTTTTTTTGTGGTTTCCCTCTCCTTCTTTATGTCCTTGCTAAGTTCCTTAAACATTCTTATCATCAGTGTTCTAAACTATGTCTCTGAAAGTTTGGATACCTCTGTTCCATTTAGTTCCATTTCTAGAGTTTTCTTCTGATGTTTTACTTGGGACATGTTTCTTTGTTTTTTCCTTCTGGCTGTTGTTCTGTGAATGTTTCGATGTATTAGATAGATCACCTAGAAAGAAGAGAAAAGAAGAAAAGAAAAAAAGAGAGAAAAAAGAAAAATTGTTGGGGGCCCTCTCCGTCCTCTTTAATCTGCAGACCACTTGCTCAAGCTTGCAGTGAGCTTTCCACAATTTGTTGTGTGCCCTGGAACCGTGCTCACTACCAAAGAAGAAAAAAAATCTTCACAGGTTGTTGCAGGTTGTCCACTGCTGCTGCTGCAAAAAAAAAACCCTCTGTGGCCTGTCAAGGTGTGGGCCAGGCACCGGGGGCTCAGGGTGCCTCTGCCATCACAGCTCTCGGTGGGTGGGGCAGGCCCCCAAGGCACCACTTAATGTGGTCAGTGGCCCCCACCAAGTTAGAGCAGCATGCACTCTGCACCAGGAATCAGTTGACACAAACTCACCAGGAAAGCCTCGATCGGATCATGCAGATGCACTGCTCCCTTCCAAACACTCTCAGGAAAACTCCCGCCTCAGCCTCTCCCAATCAACTGCCCGCAGATCATGCTAAGCAACCCAACAGCTAATCCCCAGCCTTGCAACTCTGCACAAACAGTGCGGAGAGCAGGGACCTAAGGTGGCTCGCGCACTCCTGAGTCTCAGTGAACAGACTGATGCAGCTGGAGAGCACCTGCTCTGCATTTCCCTGGCAACGCCGCACGAGCTGGGTGGAGGGTGGGGATCCAAGGCGGCTTGCGCACTCCTGCATCTCAGTGAGCAGCCTGATGTAGCCGGAGGGCATCCGACAGGCGTTTCCCTGGAAACGCAGCAGAAGCAGAGCAGAGTGTGTGTACCCAAGGCTGTTCCGTGTACTCCTTTGTCTCAGTGAGCAGCCTGATGGAGGCGAGGACACCCACCAGGCGTTTCCCTGCCAATGTAGCACAATCAGGTGTATCGATGAGGAAAATTATCGATTAGCTGTGCACAGACTGATAATTTTCCTTATCGATACAAATTAGTGTAGTCGGCAGGATACGCACAACCACCGAAATAACGACTTTTTTTAAAAAAAGAAGGAAGTTTTATGTGTTACTTGTGGTATTCTGGGATGGGAGGATTCTCAGTTTTCCTCCCTTGCTAGGGAATGAGCTCTGGGGTCTGGTCTTAGTGAGAATTGGGATGGCAAGCTATGAGATGCATACCCGCCCCAGGCACTTGAGGTTCTTAAAACCGTTCCCATGGAGAAGAAAAAGGAGCAGATGGCTCTCTCGTCAGGGATGGATACTTCTATCTGCTTACCGCAGCATGTGTCAGAAAGTGAATGATTTAATCCAGGATAAATGCAAGCTTGAAAAAGTGACTGAGGACTTGCAGAGTAAACTTGCCATGTTAGAATGTCAGAATTTTATTCTTGGGGTTCAAGTGCGAAGATATCAGTCTGTGGCTGAAAAAGCCGCTGTCCGCTGTGCCCATTACAAATATAAGAAAAGGAGAGGAAGGGTTAACCCCCGGAAGGTTCATGCTGTTATTGCTATGGCAAAAGCAGACTGGGACCCTGATAAATGGGATGGAGATATTTGGGATGATACTGATGATGATGATGTTGAGTGGGCAGAGCTGGAGGATGAGGTAAAAAGGCATGATGAAGAAAACCATCCGCCTGCTCTGCAAGCTAAACCTCTGCAGCGGCGGCAAGAATGTATAACTGCTGGAGGGCAGCGTGATTTTTCTCATAATTAATGAGGATTTCTCCCAGCAAGAGGTCAATGATATACTTTCAAAATTTTCTCAGAGTCAGGGAGTGAAACTTCTAGATTGGATGTTTCGCATCGTGGACACCGGAGCGGGAGTTATTAATATTGATCATGTGGATGTGCTCTGCTTTGTCACCGTCTCCAACAGTCCCCATGCGCAAACTGCCATTCGTGACCATAGTCATGCTGGCAACATGACCAATTTATTGGATCTTTCTGCTTGGGGTTGTATAGCTCAATACCCCATAGATACCTCCTGGCCGGTGGATATGCACCCATGATATACTATTCGAGATGGCATTCACCGTCTAAATGGGGAGGCTATGAAAACGGCCATCATGGCAGCTGATCCTGCTGGTTATTTGACGATGCCTCTCCTGGCAGCCCGACGTAATTTGATTGTTCGTACTGCCTCTCCAACATATAGACATTTGATGATGACACTCTTCCTAGCTGAAACAGGGAATCCTATAGAGCAAGTACTAGAGAAGATGTCAGAAGTAGGAGACATGGGGGAGTGGAATGTATCTGAAAAGCAGAGTAATGATGCCCAGCCTAATAATAGGGCAGGGAACTTTAACCCTAACAGAGTGTCCAGGAGGGAAATGTTTCAGGCCTTATTAAAGGCTGGAGTGCCTCTTGAAACACTAGACGGCATTCCTTCTAAAGATATGTGGCAGCTCTATCGGGATAAGGTGAAACGTGCAAACAAGGTGAATATAAAGGATGAGAACAAGGATACTAAACCATTCAGTGTGACGACCCCCACTGCTTTGTCAGTGGGACTTTACCCTTTTGATGAATTGTCTCGGTTGACATAGGAAACAGGCCAAGCTCCAGAAGTCCCTATAGTTAGAGAAATTCATAGGCGAGATTATTGCCCACATGTTCCTATTACTTTATATTGGAAAAGTGGTTCCACCACTGTTGCTAGTGCCTTAGTGGACACTGGAGCAGAGGCCTCATTAATATATGGCAATCCCACTAAATTTAAAGGAATCCTTATTACCATTTCAGGTTAGGAGGTCATGAGGTTCCTGCAAAACAAATTAAAGTCATTATTAGCATAGAGAACTGCCTCGAAAAGAATACTCAGTGGTGGTTGTACCCATTCCTGAATATATAATTGGAATTGACATATTGAGAGGAATGTCATTGAAATTGGAAGATGGTGCTTACCATTTTGCGATTCGAACCTTAAAAATGTTTTTAGTAATAGTAGGGAAGGTTTTAATTGATCCAATACGTTTGCCTGAACCTACTAAGGTTATTACTTGTAAGCAGTATCGAATTCCAGGAGGCTATAATGAAATTACCCAAACTATTAAAGATTATGTTAATACTGGAGTTATGATACCTGTCACAACTGCTTGGAATAACCCTATATGGCCTGTTAAAATATATGATGATTCCTGGAGGATGAATGTAGATTATAGAGAATTAAATAAAGTGACTCCTCCTCTTACCACTGCTGTACCTGGTACTGTTACTTTAATTGAATGTATCCAATCTCATCCTGGTACTTGGTACGCAGTAATAGATATAGCCAATGCCTTCTTTACTCTTCCCATTGACCCCACTCAATGGGAGCATTTTGCCTTTATGTGGCAAGGGAGGCAATATACATTTACTCGCCTCCCACAAGGTTATAAGCATAGCCCCACCATTTGCCATCGCCTTATTGCTGAACATCTGGATGAATGCACAATTCCTCCATCTGTCTTACTAACTCATTACATAGATGATAATTTAATACAAGGCCCAGCTGAAGGGTTAGTAAGAGGTCAACTTGATCAGATAGTAACTCATCTGAAACAAAAAGGTTGGGAAATTAATCCGGATAAAATTCAGGGCCCTGCTCAGGAGGTAACATTTTTAGGAATTCATTGGAACTTTGGGCATTGAGCTGTTTTACCAAAAGTTCGACAAAAAATTTTAGATTTTGCAGTCCCACGGAATAAGAAGGAGGCCCAGAAATTCATTGGTCTTTTTGGGTACTGGAGAAATCATATTCCACACTTGGGACAAATTCTGCAACCTCTTTATAAGGTGACTAGAAAGAAATATGAGTTTGATTGGGGGACCGAACAAGCTCAGGCTTTTGAGGCGGCCAAGGCTGCCATTCAAGCAGCTCTAGATTTATGGCCCATAAAGGAGGGGCCTTTGGAATTGATGGTGACCGTAGACTCAGATTATGTAAATTGGAGTCTATGGCAGAAACAGGATTCTAAGAGAGTCCACCTCGGCTTCTGGGCACGGCAAGTGCCCGAGACCAGGCAAAATTACACTCCTTTTGAACAACAGTTACTTGCCGCATACTGGGCACTAACTGAAACTGAGCAATTGACTCTGAATCATGAGGTCGCTTTAAGACCATGAATTCCTATTATGCAATGGATAATGAGCGACCTGGTGTCTCATAAAATTGGACATGCCCAAGAAGCTAGTATAATTAAATGGAAATGGTATATTCAAAACAGAGCCAAAACTGGACCTACAGGACTACTAGCTTTGCACGAACAGGTGATAGAGGCACCTATTCAAGATGACTTTCAGCCGATTGTAATTGAGCGTGCGAGTTCCCCAGTAGTCTATAATGATGGATACAACTCGCTTTCAGCTGAACAAAAGAGACACACCCGGTTTACTGATGAATAGGGACGCTCCTATGACGCTCATATATATAGGGAACACTCGGTATTGGAAAGCTGTTGCTTACAATCCAGTCACTAAAATGGTTTTGGAGTAGAGCGGCGAAGGCAAGAGTAGCCAATTTGCTGAGCTACGAACTGCTTACTGGGCAATGAATTATGAAAGAGATAAAGAATGTCATATTTTTACTGATTCTTGGGCCGTGGCAAAGGGCCTAGGAACTTGGATGCCTAAATGGGAAAAAGACCAATGGAAAATTTTTGACAAGGATCTTTGGAGAGCCGATATCTGGAAAGATATATGGGAAATTGTTAAAACTACTAATCTGTCTGTGTTCCATGTAGATGCCCATGCAAAGAAAACTTCTGTGGAATGTGAGTATAACGCTGATATAGATCAACTGGCTGCCATAGCCGAGGTGGAATGTTCTACTCCTATTAGTGAAGAGACATTAGCGTTTGCCCGATGGATCCATCACAAAACAGGACATGTTGGCCCCACCGCTATGCACAGGTGGGCACAGGACCGTGGCATAGGTGTCCCACTATCTGATTTAAAGACGGTAAAGGAACAATGTACTACACATGTCAATTGGATGATAAACGACCATTACCAAAAATTGTTACTGGAGAGTTAATGCAGGGGAAGGCCCCTGAACAAATCTGGCAAATAGACTATATTGGACACTTACCCTATTCTAAAGGATGTAGGTATATTTGTACCTGTGTTGACACTTATTCAGGGGTCCTGGTTGCCTGTGCATATAAGCGAGCCACTCAATATAATACCATCAAGACTCTGGATATTATTGTTTTATACTATGGTGTACCTTTACAAATCCAGAGCGATAATGGATCTCATTTTAAAGGAAGAGCAATATCTGAGTACTGTGAAAAGAACAGTATAGAATGGATTTATCATGTCCCTTACTATCCTCAAGCTGCAGGATTGATAGAAAGAATGAATAGGCTACTTAAGGAAAAGTTGAGGAAGTTCGGAGCTTCAGCTGGGTCTCAATCCTACTCTAATTGGAGAGACAATCTCTTTCCTGCCTTGCAACAATTAAATAATCAAGTGTTGGAGGAAGGTGGAACCCCACTCTCCAGGATGATGACCCCTAATTTTCAGATTCGCAAAGTAAATGTGTTTCCAACCTTGAGGTGGTGGGCTATCCACCCTCATGCTCAAACGCCATACTCAGGTACCACTGCTTCAGCAGGGTATGATCTGCATGCGGTGGAAGACCTTTGGCTAGACCCTTCCACCACCAAGACTGTCTCAACTGGAATAGGTATTCAGATACCTAAAGGCTATTATGGGCAAATAGCCCCTCGCTCCAGCCTAGCACAAAAAGGAATCCAGATTTTGGCTGGAGTGATTGATTCTGATTACGTCGGAGAGATTAAAGTTCTACTCCATAATGTTTCTCAAGAAACTCTGCATTTCTTACCTGGTACCAGAATAGCCCAAATATTGATTATTCCTCATGCCACAACTGACCATTGGGAGAAACTGGACACTCCCACTAATGCTGCTATCAGATATGGTGGTTTTGGCTCTACTAATTATGTGGCTGGCACTAAGGTTTGGATCAGAAAACATGCCACTGACCCTCTGTGAGCCGGAGAGGTTATAGCACAAGGAGACAACAATGTGGTTGTTGTCATGTTCCCAGGACAAGAGCAACCTGAAATGTACCCCACTAATCAATTGTTTTTATGAAATTAGGTATTTTTCTACTGGATCTTGTTTTGGTGGACTCTTCGTGAGACTACTGCGTGGACTCCTGGTGTTCAATTAAAGAGTCCAGCCCAACATGGAAGTATCACTTGGCATTTCCATAAAAGAAACTGCACCATAACAAATGGAATGATCACCCCTTCGTCACATAATTGTACCCCCATAAATGGAACATTCACTGGTATCAATTTTACCATGTGGAGGGGGCCCCACCCTCCATACCGTGTAGTCTTGGAGGGCAAGGCACCCATTTTTGCAAACTTCACTCCTGCTGTTAACAACCTTGTTTGCTGTGCTGTGAATTTAACAGCGTGGAACTCTCCCCCTCGTGAGGAACTTCTACAGAAGGCGGAGTCTTGTACCAACGAATCTGAAAATTCCTCTATTAATTTTACTATAACAATGTCTCAATTTATTGTATGTACTAACAGTACTTCTATTATAGATTCTTATGTTTGGGGCCTATATATTTGGTTTTTCTGTAAAACAGAATGTTTCACAACAGACTCCTCAAATAGTTCAGATTCCTAGAACCTGTACTAATGTGTCTATTGCTGCCCCTCGAAGGTTAGTTCATTTTAACATATCCTTCCCTATGCTGCCTAAATGTAACCGCAGACGTCATGCATGGTATGATACTTTATTAGGAGGTGTAGGATCAGGTCTTGATATAGCAAACTCTATAGATTTAGAAGCTTTAGCTTATCGCTTAAAGAACACTGGATCAGATGTGTTGCAAGCTGTAGCAATTAATGCTCAATGGTTACCAACAACTATATTCCCTCATGTTAAGACTTTATCTTATCAGAAAGAAATGTTACGAATATTCACTACATCCAGGCTTAATCAGTTTAAACTAGATACTAATGTTAGCTTATTGTTTGATTGGACCCGATATTCATTGCAGTTATTATATGCATGAATCCAAAAGGAAAATGCACAACGCCTATTAATGCAAGGAAACACTGACAACTGGAGGTCTATGTTTTCTATACCCCAAAGTTCTAGAATAGCTACTAATAAACCCAATGTGACTTGCACTCCTTTATGGTGCATTGGTACCATAACATGTTACCTTTCTAAAGATACTAAGACATTATGTTCTTTTCATACTTTACCTATTATAAAAGGGGATTATTTTCTACAACCCCAAATAGAAGGAACTTTTATAGATCATGATAATGTTATAAACTTACTGATTGTATATCTACAGATGGAGGACCGATATGTAATGGACTCCTCTGAATAATGGAATCCTGTTTGTTATCTCACTGTATCAATATATGTATTCTGACTGTGTACCCAATAACTAATTTTTCTGTTCTATATGAAGTAGAACCTCAACACGTATGTTTTGCAAACTCCAATGCCACAGAACTCCGCTATGGGACTGTCTGCCCCTCTCGGGATGTCTGCAGCATCTCGAGTTGCTTTATTGGAACGGTGATGTTTTTTACCTGACTCCTGATTTAGAGGATGATGAAACCCTGACATGGATACCACGTCGTTTGCAACCTCCGACTGTCTACGTACATTTAGATCTAGCCACTATTTTACAGCAATCTAAGTTATTGTCTCAACATCTAGCAAATAATCAAAAAAGCTTAAATGAACACCGATTGGCCACTACTATAGTTGCCAATCAATTAAAGGGGCTGTCACATGTTATTGCTCAAGATTCTAACCATAATTGGTATGATTTTCTGTTCCATAGCCCAACTGCTAACAAATATTTTATTGCCATCTTTACCCCTATTTTGACCGCTATTGTAATCTTCATTTTATTGTGTTTTTGCAATGGTTGGATGTACCTAAAGATCTCGAAAATGTATCAAAAGTTAAATATTAGAAGCATTCATGTGAATTATGCCTATTCTCCCTCGCAGCCCTAGGACCAAATTATATTGATGATATAGATTAAGGCCTGCTCAGGGTCATAGAAGAAGATACAGCTTGGGTATGCACCCACTCCCTCAAGAAACTGGCCATCCCTTAAGGAACTGGGATAAGATAAATTTTAGAAACAACTTCTAGGCAGTAGCCCAGAAGGAGATAAAAGTAACACACTACAGCCCTGGCTCCTGGCCAGATCCGGGCCAGTACGTGCTTGAGCATATGTCATTTGGCACCAAGCTCTAGTCTTTTGGCACTAAGTCTTCTTTGTTCAGACTCCTATAAGAAGGGAGCTGAAAAGTCCCTGAGCAGCAGCCGCAGCAGCAAGAGCCACCACTGCCCTGATGCAACTCTGCGTTTCACCCATGCTGTTTTTCCTGTACTGAAGCCCGTGATGTTTTGTCAGTGCTGATGCCCGTGATGTTTTGCCGGTGCTCATGCCCGTGATGTTTTTCTGATGCTTTGCCCGGTATGCCCTACCGGTGCTGATGATGCTTCGACCGTGATGCTTTGCCGGTACTGATGTTGATGGGATCCTGGTGGTATGCTGTAACTATTTACTTTACTTTCCATTTTCCTTAGTTCTTTCCCTGTTAATAATAAATCTTTTATCTATTCTTAAATGGCTTGTGGTGGTGTGTCCTGCATATCGATCCTCAATTTAATCAATCAGTCTGCGCACAGCTAATCGATAATTTTCCTTATCTATACAGCACTGGGGAGGGTGGGAATCCAAGGCCACATGCACACACACGAACACACTCCTGCGCAAAGTTCACCAGACCAATTGAATCCCGGATCTGACCCTCTGTGGGAGGGCCCAACCCTGAAAAAAATGGCACCCTCGTGTACACCTCTCATGTGCAAGCTCCACACCAAGAGAACAATGGTCCCAAAACCTCCAGCTTCTGCACCAAAGGCACTCAGTACAGTCCTTCCCCACAGGCTTCTGGGCCTGGCTCACACAGCTACTCCCTCCAACAGGAACCGGGTGAGTGCTCACCGGCGAGCGAACCCGTGCACCGGCCCCATTGGTTCTCCAGCCACCCTCAGCCTCACTAAGGCAAGTAAAGAGAGTCCTCACTAATTTCTACTGCCCACCTTCGTAGAACTCCTCTTCCTGGCAAAGCAACTCTAGGCTAGTGAGCTCGGTGTGGGGCCTGAGGGTCTCTCCCCCAACCAGAGTAGCCTCCCCACAGAGCTGGGACGTCCCTCACAGGGCTCGCCCTTTCTCGTCTGCACCCCTCCTACCAGACTTGATGTGACCTCCTCTTTGGGTTCTTCTTTAAGAGGTTCTGTTCATCTAATGTTCAGGGGACTTCTGAGGTTAAATGTTATATAAATTATATGTAATTTTGATGTTATCCTGGGAGGCAGTTTGGAAAGTGTCTGTCTATTCCGCCATCTTACCAGAATTCCCCGTCATTTTCCTTTTTTGATTTTTCTTTTAAGATTTTATTGGGGGAACTGGGGAGGGGAACAGTGTTGGGGAATCAGGGGAGGGGACCAGCCAAGTTGTTTTTCTTCATTCTTCATGGAGGGTGCCAGTTGCCATCTGGCTTCCCGTCAGCAGCTCATGGCCACTAAGCTCAAGGTGCTGAGTTCAGTTTTAGTTGCGTGTGGGCATAGCCACCATCCCATGAGGGAGTCGAGCCCAGCAGCCTTGTTGTTAAGAGTGCAAGCCCTATCCACTGAGCCATCTGGGAGGCAACTCAGCTCAAGGTGCTGAGTTCAATCTTTAGTTGCAGTTGGACATAGCCCACCATTGAACAGGCAATCTTGTTGTTACACCAGCTGAGCCATCCTGTCACCTGTTGGCAGCTCAGTGACAGCTCAGCTAGGGTACAGCATTCACTGGCCCAGGTGGGAATCAAACTGGCAACCTCTTGCTCAGAGCATATGCTGTAAGCCAACTCTTAACCAACTGAGCCAATCTGCCAGCCCCTTAAAAATTTTTTTTTATTACAACTATCCTATTGGTATGAAGTGATATTCCATTGTGGTTTTGATTTGCATTTACCTGGTAACTAATAATGTTGACCATATTTTAATGTGCTTTTTGGCCATTTGAATATCTTTGTAATAAAAATTTCTCTTCAAGCTCCTTGTCCATTTTTAAATTGGTTTGTTTGTGGTTTTGTGTTTATGTTGTTGAGTTATAAAAGTTCTTTATGTATTCTGGATAGTAGGCCTTTATCAGTTATGTAACTTACAAATATTTTCTCTTATTCTCTAGGTTGTCTTTTCGTTCTCTTGAGAGTGTCCTTGGATGCTACCAAATTTTTTATTTTGATGGAGTCCAATTTATAAATTTGTGTTGTTGTCATTACTTGTGCTTTTGGTGTCATATCTAAGAATCCATTGCCCCTGTTTTCTTCTAAAGTTCTATGGTTTTCAGACTTCCAGTAAGATGGGGGAATAGATGGATGCTTTTCCCACTGCCTCCCAGGATCACATCAAAATTACAAATAATTTATATAACATTTAACCTCGGAAGTCCCTTGAACACTAGATGAACAGAACTCTAAACAAAGGACTTAAAGAGGAGGCTACATCAAGTCTGGTAAGAGGGGCACAGATGAGAGAGGGCGAGCCCCGTGAGGAATGCCTCAGCTGTGGGGAGGCTTCTCTGGTTGGAGGAGAGACCCTCCGGCACCACACCGAGCTCACTAGCGCAGAATTGCTTTGCCAAGAAGAGGAGTTCCATGTTAGCTGGCAGTAGAAATTAGTGAGGGCTCTCTTTGCTTAGCTAAGTGAGGCTGAGGGTGGCTTTAGAATGAGTGGGGCTGGCACAAGGGTTTGTTCACTGGTGAGCACCCCAGTTCCTGTTGGAGGGAGTAGCTGTGTGAGCCAGGCCCAGGAGCCTGTGGGGAAGGACAGAACTGAGCATCTTTGGTGCAGAAGCTGGAGGTTTTGGGATCATTGTTCCCTTGGTGTGGAGCTTGCACATGAGCGGTGTACAGGAGGACACCATTTTTTCAGGGTTGGGACCTCCCACAGAGAGTCAGATACAGGACTGCGTTGATCTGGTGAAATTGTGCAGGAGTGCGTGCATGCATGCGGCCTTGGATTCCCAACCTCCCTCCTGCTAGTGATGCGTTGCCAGGGAAACGCCAGTGGGTGCCCTCTGGCTATATCAGGCTGCTCACTGAGACACAAGAATGCACAGGCCGCATTGGGTTCCCACTCTCTGCCCTGCTTTGCTTCGTAGCCAGGGATACGCACAGCGGGTGCTCTCCAGCTGCATCAGTCTGTCCACTGAGACTCAGGAGTGCACAAGCTGCCTTGGGTCCCCACTCTCCGCACTGTTTGTGCAGAGTTGCCAGGCTGGGGATTGGCTGTTAGGCTGCTTAGCCTGATCTGCAGGCAGCTGATTGTGACAGGCTGAGATGGGGAGTTTTCCTGAGAGTGCTGGGCCGGGAGTTGTGTGTCTGCGTGATCCGATCGTTGCTTTCCTGGCGAGTTTGTGTCAACTGATTGCTGGTGCAGAGTTCATGCTGCTTTGACTTGGTGGGGGCCACTGACCACATCAAGTCGGGCCTTGGAGGCCTGCCCCACCCACCTAGAGCTGTGTTGCCAGAGACACCCAGAGCCCCTGGTGCCTGGTCCACACCTCTGCAGGCCACAGAGGGTTTTCTGCAGCAGAGGACAACCTGCAACAACCTGTGAAGGTTTTTTTTTTTTTTGTAGTGAGCAGGGTTCCATAGCACACAGCAGCTAACTGTGGAAAGCTCACTGCAAGCCTGAGAGGGAGGCCGGAGCACGACACATTAAGCTCTTCTCCCCAACAGCTGTTGCTGAGTCGCCCAAAGACTCTCTATTTATGAGCAAGTTGTCTGCAGATTAAAGAGGACGGAGAGGGTCAGACGAGTGGTGCGGTGGTTAAGTGCTGGCTTGGAAAGCCAGTCACCCCGGTTCAGGTCTTACAGATGAGAGCCAGTGACACTGTCCTCAAAAAAATAAAGAAAAAAAAAAGAGGACAGAGAGCCCCACCACCTCTTTTTCTTTTTTCTCTTCTTCCTAGCTGATCCATATAATACATTGAACCATTCACGAATGACAGCCAGAATGAAGAAACAAAGAAACAATCTTTACTGTCCCAAGTAAAGATCAGAAGAAAACTCTAGAAATGGAATTAAATGAAACAGAGGTATCCAACCTTTCAGACACAAAATTTAGAACACTGGTGATAAGATTGTTCAAGGAACTCAGAGAGGACATAAAGAAGAATAGGGAAACCATAAAAAAGAACCAGTTAGAACATAAAGAATACAATAACTGAAATGAAGAACACACTCAAAGGAATTACTGGTAGAATAGATGAAGCAGAGGAGCGGATCAGCGAATTAGAAGACAAAATAGCAGAAATCACCCAGCTAGAATAACAAAAAGACAAAAGAATAAAAAAGAATGAAAATAGTTTAAGAGATCTGTGGGACAACATGATACACAACAACTACGTGTCATAGGAATAGAAGAAGGAGAAGAAAAGAAGCAAGGGATTGAGAATGTATTTAAAGAAATAATGACAAAAAATTTCCCTACCCTGGTGAAGGAAATCGACATAGAAGCCCAGGATGTGCAGACAGTTCCAAACAAGCTGAACCAAAACAGGTCCACACCAAGACACATCATAGTTAAAATGGCAAAGCTTAAAGCCAAAGACAGAATCCTAAAAACAGCAAGAGAAAGACAGCAGGCTACATACAAAGGAACTCCTATACGACTAACAGCTGACTTTTCTTCAGAAACTCTGCAGGCCAGAAGGATGTGGCAGGAGATATTCAAAGTGACATAAAATAAAGGTGTACAACTAAGATTGCTCTACCCAGCATGGCTATCACTTAAAATTGAAGGAGAGATAAAGAGCTTCTCAGAAAACAATAAGCTTAAGGAGTTTATTACCACCAAGCCAGCATTGCAAGAAGTGTTAAAAGGGCTTTTTTAAACAGAAGAAAGGGGAAAACAAGCTAACCCAGGAAGACCAGAAATACAAACAACAAAATGGCAATAAATATGCACCTATCAGTAATCACTTTAAATGTGAATGGGCTAAATGCTCCAATCAAAAGACACAGAGGGGTTGAGTGGTTAAGAAAACAAGACCCATGTATATGCTCTCTACAAGAGACTCATCTCAGATCAAAAGGCACACAGACTGAAAGTAAAGGAACTAAATAAAATATTTCATGCAAATGGAAATGAGGAAAAAGCTGGAGTAGCAATACTTATTTTGAACAAAATAGACTTTAAAATGAAGTCTACAATAAAAGACAAAGGAACACTACATAATAATAAAGGAATCTATTCAAGAAGAGGACATAACCCTAGTAAACATCTATCCACCCAATATAGGAGCTCCTAAATATATAACACAGATTTTGACAGATGTAAATACAGAGATCAGCAGTAACACTATCATCGTAGGGGACTTCAACACCCCGTTGTCACCAATGAACAGATCCTCTAGACAGAAAATCAACACAGACATAGTGGCCTTAAATGACACTTTCGACCAGCTGGATTTAATTGATATTTTTAGAGCATTTCACCCCAAAGCTACAGAATATGCATTCTTCTCAAGTGCACATGGAACATTCTCCAAGGAAAACCACATGTTGGGCCACAAAACAAGTCTCAACAAATTTAAGAAGATTGAAATCATATCAAGTGTCTTCTCTGACCACAATGCCATGAAAGTAGAAATCAATTACAAGAAGACATCTGGAAAGCTTACAAATACATGGAAGCTAAATAACATGCTACTAAATAGTGAGTGGGTCAAAACTGAGATCAAGGAGGAAATCAAAAGATACCTTGAGACAAATGAAAATAAAAACACCACAACCCAAAATCTCTGGGAATGAGTGAAAGCAGTCCTAAGGGAAGTTCATAGCAGTGCAGGCCTACCTAAAAAAGGAAGAAAAATCTCAAATCAATAGACTATCTTTACACTTAGGGGAACTCGAAAAAGAACAGTAAAATAAGCGTAAAAGGAGTATAAGGAAGGAAATAATAAAGACCAGAGCAGAAATAAATGAAATAGAGGCAAAAAAAAAAAAGCAATATAAAAGATCAATGAAACCAAGAGTTGGTTTTTTGAAAAGATAAACAAAATCGACAAACCCTTAGCCAGACTAACCAAGAAAAAGAGAGAGAGGATCCAAATTAATAAAATCAGAAATGAAAGGAGAGAAGTGATAGCAGAAATACACAAAATTTTAAGAAAATACTATGAGGAACTATATGCTAACTAATTTGACAATCTGGAAGAAATGGATAAATTTATAGAAGCATACAATCTACCAAGTCTAAACCAAAGAGAAACACAAACTCTCAAAGATTGATTACTGCCGAAGAAATTGAATCAGTAATCAAGAAGCTTGCAACAATAAAATCCTAGACCAGTTGGCTTCACAGGTGAATTTTACAAAACATTCAAAAAACAATTTATACCTATTCTCCACAAACCATTCCAAAAAATACAGAAGGAGGATGGTTCCCAAACTCTTTGTATGAAGCCACTATCACCCTGATTCCAAAGTCAGACAAAGATATTACAAAAAAGGAAAACTACAGGCCGATATCCATAATGAACATAGATGCAAAAATTCTCATCAAAATACTAGCAAACTGAATTCAGCATCACTTTAAAAAGATCATACACCACAATCCAGTGGGTTCATTCATGGTGTGCAAGGTTGGTTCAATATCTGCAAATGAATTCATATAATACATCAGATTAACAAAATGAAAAATAAAAATCATGTGATCATATCAATAGATGCAGAAAAAGCATTTGACAAATTCCAGCAGCCATTTATGATAAAAACTCTTAGCAAAGTGGGAATAGTGAGATCCTATCTCAACATAATATAGGCCATATATAATAAGCCCACAGCAAACATCATACTCAATGGGGAAAGGCTAAAAGCTTTCCTCTTAAGATCAGGAAGAAGACAAGGCCGCCCACTTTCACCACTTCTATTTAACATAGTTCTGGAAGTTCTTGCCACAACAATCAGATAAGAAAATGAAATAAAAGGCATCCAAATTGGAAAAGAGAAAGTAAAATTGTCATTATATGCAGATGACATGATAGTATATATAGAGAGAGTCCCAAAGACTCCACCAAAAAACTGCTAGAATTGGTAAATGAATTTGGTAAGGTAGCAGGATACAAAATTCATATTCAGAAACCAGTTGCATTTGTATACACCAATAATAAACTATCAGAAGAAGAAATCAGGAAATAAATTCCTTTACAATTGCTTCAAAAACAATAAAGTATCTAGGAATCAATTTAACTAAAGAAATAAAAGACTGGTACTCAGAAAATTATGAGACACTGAAAAGAGATATCAAAGAAGATACAAATAAATGGTAACACATACCATGTTCATGGATAGGAAGAATTAATATAGTTAAAATGTCAATACTACCTAAGGCAATATATAGATTCAATGCAATTCCAATGAAACTACCAAAGACATTTTTCTCAGAAATAGAACATAGAATCCTAAAATTTATATGGAACCACAAGAGACCCTGAGTAGTCACAGCAATTTTGAGAAATAAGAACAAAATGGGAAGCATCACACTGACTGACATCAAAACATACTACAAGGCTACAGTATTCAAAACAGTATGGTACTGGCATAAAAACAGACACATAGACCAATGGAACTGAAAAGAGATCCCAGGTCTAAACCCATCCATATACAGTCATTTAATCTACGACAATGGAAGCAAGAATTTACATTGGAGTAAAGATCGTCTATTTAATAAATGGTGCTGGGAAAATTGGACTGACACACAAAAAAATGAAGATGGACCACCTACTTACACCATACACGAGAACAAACTCAAAATGGATTAAAGACTTTAATGTAATACCTGAAACCATAAAACTCCTAGAAGAAAACATAGGGAGTAAGTTTGCAGACATTACCCTGAGTAATAGTTTTACTGATATATCCCCTCGAGCTAGGGAAATAAAAGAAAAAATGAACATATGGGATTACATCAAATTTAAGTTTTTTCACAGCAAAGGAAATCACTAATAAAACAAAAAGGCAGCCTACTGAATGGGAGAAGATATTTGCCAACTGAATAGGGGTTAATATCCAACATTTATAAAACACTCATGAAACTCAACACCAAAAAAACCAAACAACCCAATTAAAAAATGGGCAGAAGATATGAAGAGGCATTTCTCTAAAGAGGATACACGGATGACCAACAGGCATATGAAAAAATGTTCAACCTCACTAATCATCAGAGAAATGCAAATGAAAACCACAATGAGATACCACCTCACTCAGGTCAGAATGGCTATCATCAATCAATCAACAAACAACAAGTGCTGGCGAGGGTGTGGAGAAAAGGGAACCCTTCTGCATTGTTTGTGGGACTGCATGCAGATTGGTGCAGCCATTATGGAAATCAGTATGAATGTATCTCAAAAAACTGGAAATGGATCTGCCGTATGACCCAGCAATTCCACTTTTGGGTATCTACCCAGAAGAATCCAAAACGCTGTTTTGAAAAAGTATATGCACTCCTATGTTTATTGCAGCGCTATTTACAATAGCCAAGACTTGGAAACAACTGAAATGCCCATCTGTAGAAGACTAGATTAAGAAATATGGTACATTTATACAATGGAGTATTACTCCGCTATAAAGAAGAATGGAATCGTACTATTTGCAACAATATGGATCGACCTAGAGACTATTATGTTAAGTGAAATAAGTCAGTCGGAGAAAGACAAATACCATATGATTTCACTTATATGTGGAATCTGAAAAACTGAATGAATGAGTAAAGTAAACAGAAATAGTCTCATAGATATAGACGAAAAACTGAGGGTTGCTAGTTGGGAGGGGGGTGGGGATGAGGGGGAAGGAGAAGGGATTAGACAGCATAAATAGGTAACTACAATATTGACACAGGGATATGAAAGACAGTTTGGGTAATATAATAATGTAAAAATTTTATGGCGTGTCAGATGGTCACATGTCTTGTTAGGGAGACCACTTCATGGATGGAGTAGAGGCTTGATCACTGCACTGTATATCTGAAACTGATGTTGTATAATGTTGTATACCAACTGTAATTGCAAATATAGATAGTCACGGGATGTGGATTATACTGTGGAAGGGAGTCAAAGGAATTGTAATAGATATGTATGATATTGGGGGGGAGAATTGGGGTGGCGAATTGGGGGAGGGAGGTTGTCACTTTGAGGGTAAAAATTATAACTATTGCACTGTGTTGTACACCTGAGGCTAATTTATAAAAAAAAAAGTGTTTATTTCACAGTAAAATAATAGTTAAAAAAAAGTTCTATGGTTTTAACTTTTATATTTAGTTTGTTGACGAAATTCTTTTTCACTATTATGGGCCCTCTGCACTGTCATATAAATGTGAGAATTGGCTTTTCCATTTCTGCCTAAAAGGGTATTAAAATTTTGATAGAAATTACATTAAATCTGTTGATTGCCTTGGGTAGTATTGACATCTTAACAATTTTAAGTCTTCCATTCAGTGAACACAAGTATCTTTCCATTTCATTTCTTTCATCAATATTTTATAGTTTTCAGTATACAAATCTTTCCCCTCCTTGGTTAAATCTATTCCTTGGTGTCTTATTCTTTTGAATGCTATTATAAATGGAGCCATTTTCTTAGTTTCTTTTTGAGGTTGTTCCTTGCTGACATATAGAAACACAACTTATTTTTATGTACTGATTTTGAATATCCTCAAATTTGCTAAATTTGTTTGTTAGCTCATGTAGTTTTTTTGGTGTGTGAATTCTTTGGGATTGTCTGTTTATAAGATCATATTATCCATGAATTGAAATTCTTCCTTCCCAATTTGTATAACTTTTATTTTTCATATTTTATCACTCTGGTTGGAACTTCTAGTACAATGTGGACTAGAAATAGTGAAAGCATGCATCCTTATCTTATTCTTAAAGGGAAAGCTTTCAGTCTTTCACCATTGAATATGACTTTGGCAGTATTTTTTCATAAATGCCCTTTATCTCATTGAGGAAGTTCCTATCTATTTTTAGTTCTCTCAGTGCTTTCTAACATGAAAGAGTGCCAGATTTTGTTAAATTCCTTTCCTGCATGTATTGAAATGATCATGTGTTTATTTTTCTTCATTCTATTAATATGGCATGTTACATTGATTAATTTTCTGATGAACCACCCTTACATTTCCGGTATTATTTAACTCTTAAATATAGTGAAATCTATCAATATTTTAATTTCTGTATGATATCATACTAAAGAAATTTTCCTCTGTCTGGCTTCTCTTTCACTCAGCATAATGTTTTCAAATTTCATCCCCATTGCAGCATGCAAGTATATCAGTACTTCATTTCTTTTTATGGCCGAATAACATTTCACTGTATAGATATAACATAATTTATCCATTCATCCACTGATAGACATTTGGGCTATTTCTACCTTTTGACTACTGTGAATGGTGTTGCCTTGAGGTCTCTGTTTTGGTTAATTGATTGTGTAGTAGAAGACTATTCTTAAGTGTTGTTTCAGATAAGTGACATTCTGAATTTTTGCGTATGTTTCTTTTTCTCTTAGTAAACTATCTCCTAGATTCCAATGTTGCAGATGAGAAATCAGAAGAGATTTTTATTTCTTTTCTTTGGTAAGAAAATTGTTTTTCTTTCTCCTGGAAGCTTATTAATATTTTTCTTTATTTTTGGAGTTCAGTAATTTTTCCGGGACATGCCATCAGTCTACTCTGCAATTTGATAAATTCTTTTAATCTGTGAATGGAGGCTATTCAATCTGTCTCCCTCTATCATTTATTACCTGGTCCCTCTCCTTTCTACTCCCTTTATTCTTCCTTAACTGCCTTCACTCACGGTCTCACTCTTAAGAGTTAGGCAGGATCCAAACTATTGGTGTAATAGTACATTTGACCTTCTGAAGAGATTTCCTTTTCCCTCACACTCTATGTGACAGAATTACGTTATGTAATAATTTTAGTTCGGGGGACCAGCCTCCGCTGACCAGGGTTTCCCTCAGGTGGAGACCGGCATCAGCAGGGGAGGAAAATAAAGAAGGGAGACAGTGGAGACACCGGGGGAGTTAAAGAGAAAAAAGTGTCACATTTTGTTGCAATAACATGTCCTTTTTATAGGGACTTTTGGCCATTATCCAATCACAAGTTTAAGTTCCACAAAGTTTTGATGTAGTTTTCTTTCTTAAGACTTTTAGTCTTTACTTCCTTATAATTGTTCTCCCCAGGGCACACTGTGACATTTTCTACCTTTAAGGATAATCTCATCTATGATAATCTCTTTATGACCCAGACTCAGTTTCTACATATCACCTGAAGAATGGTTACCATGATTACCTTGACTATCTAGTCCAGCAGTAAGACTCACAGGGCATATATTTGAGCTAAAGCTTCAGTGTCTGTTGCTACAACAATGTACAAGGCAAAGAATCCAATTAAGGTTATAGATTAACATAGCTCATGGTCAGCAAGTTGTCCCTTATCGGAACTCTCATGGCCTGGAGACTTTTAGTCTCCCAGGAGAATTTTCACTGTGATTATCTTAGGCAAACGAGCTTAACGGATTATGTTATTATCAGTTACTCACATCCAGGCTTTTTGGCTTATGTGGCCAGGGGTCTGGGCCTGTTTCCAAGGGGCTTGAGTCCCCTATTTCTTAGTCCTGGGGTCCCCACGGAAATACCACCTGGCTTAGGTTGTCTCCCCTCTTTTCTAGGAGATCTTACCCGTCGTTGGCTGCATAGTTATCTCATTGGGGTACCAGAAGAACTTGCCATAAATACAGTGAAAGTACTGTGCCCTATAGGATCTGATGTAGAGAAAAGGCACATGGGTTCACAGGCATGGAGACTATAACCGACCATGAAACATTGTCATATATTGGGGTGCTGATGGCTCCCAGCATTTTAGGTAAATCATTTTTTTTCTTTAGTTTAAAAAACAGTTAAAAAGATGAAATTGCAATTAAAATATTTTCAAATTCAGTAAAAATTCAGTATAAGCTAAAAATTGAATTTACTCAACAAATTATTGCATCTTGAAGTTTGCACTCTGTTTCATTGTTTTAAGCTTTAAACACAAATAAACATTCTAGTTGGTCATATTAAATGACAGTTGAAGTAACTTAATTTATAATCACTGTGCTACTTTATTTGGATTACACTGTTTAAATGCAAGAATATATAGTGCCACTGCAATTGGAGAAAAGAATTACATGCAAAGCAACCTGGAACAATCCCAAACAGTTACAAACTTATTTTTTGAACAGAAAATGTGCCCAAACCAATGTGTGTAGCTGATTTTGAGTGTTTTAGGGGTTCCACTAATAGTAGGAAGGTTTCCAAATTAACTTCCATGTAGAATTAAATGTTTACTAAAGAATATACTATTTGAAGCATACTATTTAAAAACACCAGGGCCGGCTGAGTGGCTCAGTTGGTTAAGAGTTAGCTTAAGAACGCTAGCTCTGAGCAACAGGGCCGCCAGTTTGATTCCCACATGGGCCAGCAACGCTGCGCCTGAGCTCAGCTGCTGCTGAGCTGCCAACAGGTGGTAGGGTGGCTCAGCTGGTGAGAGCATGTGCTCCTAACACCTGTTCAATGGTGGGTTATGCCCACCCACAACTAAGACAGAACTTGCACCTTGAGCTTGGCTGCCACCCAGATGGCTCAGTGGATAGAGCATGTGCTCTTAACAACAAGGCTGCTGGTTGGACTCCCATATGGGATGGTGGCTATGCCCACCTGCAGCTAACATTGTAACTCAGCACCTTGAGCTTAGAGGCCACAAGCTGCTGATGGGCAGCCAGATGATGACTGGCGCCTTCCACAACTATGATTAAAGAGCAACAACTTGGCTGGTCCCCCTCCCCAATTCCCCAACACTGTTCCCCTCCCCCAATTCCCCAATTAAAAAAGTTAAAAAATAAAAAATAAATTTAAAAAAATTAAAAACCAGTAACTGACTTTTAGTTTCAGCTCCAGCATGTAAGGGGCCTCAAAGCCATCACCTCTTTCCCCATAACAACAACAACAAAAACAACAAAACCCAACCCTGAACAAACTAAAAATCATTGCATTATCATTAGGCCATAAGAGAATTGAGATTGTGGGTAAACCACCACTTCAAAATCTGGATAGACAAGTGAACACAGTGTTATGGGTTTAACTGTGATAGAGTAGGTAGATAGATAGAAATGAGCATGAGAAGGAAAAGTTTAGCCATATTTAGAAAGCCCCTTGCTGCAGCTCCTATTTGGGTCAAGACCCCTTGCAGCTGCCTAGCAGGATTCCAGGCTTACACGTACCTTTAAGGGATGTGTTTACACATTCCTCTGAATTAAAGAAATGCATTGTTGGGCCCGCCGAGTGGCGCATTGGTTAAGAGCTGGTTTTGGGAAGCCAGTGGCCCTGGTTCGGATCCCACATATGAGGGCCAGTGACACTGCCTTCTACAGCTAACATCAGCTCCACCTGGAGCTGGGCTGCGAGCCCTGGCAACGGTGTAGGCTGCAGCCCCTGCTGCAGTGGGCTGCCATAGGCTACAGTGAGTGGCCGGCAGCCAGCGTGAGTGGCTGGCAGCCAGCGTGAGCTGCCGATAACCGCGGTAAGCGACCATCCAGAGGCCGGCAACCGATCCGCCTTGTCCAGGAAGAGTGCAATGATGATACAAACATGGGCCAGTGAAGCAACGTCCTCCACAACTAGAATTAAGAACAAAAAGACAGCAACTTGTGTATTCCCCTTCCCTGATTTCCCCATGTTGTTCCCCTCCCCCGATTCCCCAATAAAAATATCTTTAAAAAAAAAAAAAGAAATGCATTGTTAAGAGAGGAAGACATCCTGCTTATCAGGGAACACATTCTGTTTGTCAGGACCATCTTACTAGCCCAATAGGATTCCAGGTTTTCACACACCCTAAGAGGATGTGTTTACATCTGCCCCCAAACCTAGGGGATGTGTTTATACATGCCCCTAAATCAAAGAGATGTGTTTACACCTGCCCCTAAATCAAAGAAATGCATTGCTAAATGCCAGAGGACTAGGTGTCTCAGGGAGAGAAAGAGAGATAAGAAAAGGGAGAGGGGGAGGCAATTCTACCCATAGAAATAAAAGCTTTCATGCAATGTAAGGCAAGTCTTCTTCCCTCTCTTGGGTCAGTCTGCTGCATATCTTGGAGAGTATTCCCATTTTCTAATAAACTTACTGTTCTAGGCTGTTTCCCTTTATTGGGTCAGCCCACTCCATGTCTCAGAGTGTACTTTCTTTTATTAATAAATTTTTGGCTGTTTCATTCTGCACAAAATTTTGCCTCTTGATAGAATTCATTCCTTCAAGTAGATGAAGACTGAGGTTCAACATCATTTCCTGGTAGCAATTGTATCCCCGGGGCAAATATATGCTAAATTCCTAACCCTCAGTACCTCAGAATGTGACTTTATTTGCAAGTAGAGTTATTGAACATATAATAAGCTAAGTTAAAAAGAGGGCACATTGAAGTGGGGAGGGTCCTTAATCCAATATGACTGGAGTCCTTATAAGAAGAGGAGAAACCAGAGACAGACATGCAAGGAGAAAACATCATGTAATGATGGAGGCAAAGATTGAAGTGCTGTAGCTGCATGCCAAGGAACATCAAGGATGAATAGCGACCACCAGAAGCTGGGAAGAGGCAAAGCAGGATTCTCCCCTATAAGTTTCTGAGGGGCACACCCCTGTTGGCATCTTGATTTAGCACTTCTGGTCTCCAGAACTGTGAGAGAATAAATTCCTGTTGTTTTAAGGCACCCCATTTTTGGTACTTTGTTGCGGCAGCCCTAGCAAACTTATACACAGAGAAACATAGACAAGGTCAGCTTCCCTAGAGCAGAGAACACTGGAACCATGGGCTAATATGAACACTTAAATGGTATTTTGATGAATTGCTGGTGGCTGAGTGTGAACTATGATGAGAATAGTAAACTACTTGGGGTGGAACATAGACTTGGGGAAGTCCCTACAGTTTTGCAGGTTTTTTACCTCCAGGATATCCACCAGATTATTGCAGTGAAGAACCAAGAAAAATCACCCTGAACCTTTGGCAGGGAGTGGGAAAAAAATAATCATTTATAAATATACTTAGTGTATCCTGCATAACAAAGGCCAACTCTCCAGTGAAAAGGTGCTTGTCAGATCCTTACCTCACATAGGCTGAAGGACAATGATCTGATTTTAGTTTCCTCTGGGCTCACTGTGTCATGTAAGCTGGAGAGAGAACAAAACTCTTAGAAACAGTTGTGAAGGTCACAGCTCAAGGACACAGATCCACTAAGAGACTGAGATTTAATCAGAAAATTACAAAATGCTTCCCTCTCACTCACCATAACACAAACAGGATCCCAGTATAATATCAGTGAATTATAGCTGAAAAATCTGCAAGGCTCAGAATCTTTTTAAGAAGGAGTTCTGAGGAAAATCTAAAGACAGTGGGGGAGTAAAAAATAAGGACACTAGAGGGATTTGAAGCCTCTGGTACAGCAAACATTGAACACAGCCCAACTCCTAGTTATATTAACATGAAACCTCACACTAAAGATCTATTTACCTCAGTCCCTATTACTGAATACATCATGCCCAGCTTTCAAAAAAAAATTATAAAACACACGAAAATGAAAAAGCACAGTATTAAGAGACAAAGCAGGCACTAGAACCAGACTCAAGCACATATGACACAGATGTTGAGATTATTGGACAGAGGATCAAAAGTAACTATGATTACTATGTTAAGCACTCTAATGGAAAAAGTAACAACATGCAAGAAAAGGTGACTAATGTAAACTAAAAATAAAATAAAATAAGATGAAGCTAGAAATAAAAAAATACTGTAACAGAAATGAAGAATGCCTTTGATGGAGTCATCAATAGACTGGACATGACCAAAGGAAGAATCAGTGATCGTAAAGGTAGGTTAATAGAAACTTCCCAAACTGAAATATAAAGAGGAAACAACTGCAAAATATGCAAGAATTGTGAGACAATTACAATAGGTGTAACATATGTGTAATGGAAATACCAGAAGGAGAACAAAGAAAAAACATAGCAAAAGAAATACTTAAAGTAATATAGATGAAACTTTTCAAAATTAATGACAAAAAGTAAACACAGATTTAGGAAGTTGGAGAACAGCAGGATAAATATTAAAGAATCTATGTCTAGGTATATCATATTTAAACTGTACAGAATGAGGGCCAGCTCAGTGGCACGGTGGTTAAGCACTGGCTTGGGAAGCCAGTGGCCCTGGTTCGGTCCCACATATGATGGCCAGTGACACTGCCCTCAAAAAAAAAAAAAAAAAGATTTATTTTGGGCCAGCCGAGTGGCGTGGTGGTTAAGCACGGGTCTTGGGAAGCCAGCGGCCCTGGTTCGGGTCCCACATATGAGTGCCAGTGACCCTGCCCTCAAAAAAAAAAAATAAATAAAATAAAAATAAAAAAATAAACTATACAGAATGAAAAACCAAGAGAAAATTTTGAAAGAATCCAGAGGAATGTAAACACCTTACCTAAAGGGAGGCAAGGAGAAGAATTACAGCAGACTTCCTTTTAGAAACCACACAAACAAGAAGAGAGTGGAATAAAATATTTAAATGGTTGAAAAAAAGTACATCAACCTAGAATTTTATATCAAGCAAAAATTTTTAAAAGTAAAAGGTAAATGAACACTTTTTTTGACAGACAAACACTAAGGGAATTTATTGTCATCCTGAAAGAAATGTCATAGAAGAAAATGATATAAGTCAGAAACTCTGATCTACACAAAAAAGGAAAGCATTGGGAAAAATTAAGTAAAGATAAAATAAAGCTTTTTATTTATCTTATTCTTCACTGATCTAATAAACAAATGCTTGTTCAAAGTAATATTAGTTACTATCTATTGGTTGAATACAGAATATGGGTAAGTGAAAGTAATATTATAAAGGACAGAAGGAGGCATTGGGATGCTCTATCATAAGGTGTCTATACTACTCATGAAGCAATATACTGTTATTAGGAAGTAGACTTAAATTAGTTGTCAATGCATATTGCAAATTCTAAAGCAACCATTAAAATTTTTTTGAAAGAAATTAATTGATATGCTAAGAGAAAGAAAGAAAGAAAGAAAGAAAGAAAGAAAGAAAGAAGAGAAAATGGAATCCTATAGAATGCTAAATTAAAACCACAGAAAGCAGGGCCGGCTGAGTGGCTCAGTTGGTTAAGAGCCCACTCAGGAGTGCGAGCTCAGCTCTGAGCAACAGCAGTTTGATGCCCAGCCTGAGCTGAGCTGTCGTTGACCTTCTAACAGGTGGCAGGATGGCTCAGCTAAAAAAAAAAAATGTGAGCTCTGGGCAACAGGGTCGCCAGTTAAATTCCCACATGGGCCAGTGAGCTGTGCCTGAGCTGAGCTGCCAACAGGAGCCAAGATGGCTCAGCTGGTGAGAGCACGTACTCCTAATGACGAGGTTGCTGGTTCGACTCCCGCATGGGATGATGGGCTACGCCTACCTGCAACTAAGATTGAACATGGCACCTTGAGCTGAGCGAGCTGCCAATGAGCAGCTGAATGGTGACTGGACTTGGAGCTGAGCTAGCTGTGCCCTCCACAATTAAGATTGAAGGACAGCAACTTGGCTTTCCCCTTTCCCAATTCCCCAATAAAAACCAAAACAAACAAACAAACAAAAAAAAAAAACACAGAAAGCAGAAAAAGAGTGAGTGAAAAATGAGAAGTACAGAAAAAATGCAATGAATAGAAAACAGTTACATGGCAGTATTAATCCAATTTTATTAAGAATAACTTTAAATGTGAATGTTCTAAACAAACAAATTAAAAGGGATCATCAAAATGGACTTTGAAAAACAATATCCAACTATATCTTGACTACAAAAAATCCAATTAAATGTAGACATGTGTAGGTTAAAAATAAAGGGGTGGAAAAGTGAAAATGACACATTAGGGAATGCCAAAATCTGTTCCTAGCAATGAATTAACTAGCAAAACCCACCAGAATCAATTGTTTAGAAATGCTGCAAATTAATCAAAATCTTACAGCAACCAAAGGAATACATAATCAAGAAAAACCAGCTGAATCTCAGTAAAAGACATTCATGGCATTTTAATTTATCCTGGTCCCATTCCCTACTGGCCCTGAGACAGCAGCCTGAATTCATAGTGCAGGTACCTAGTATTGGATGGAGAAGAACTGACATTATTCTGAAAACTTGCTGTTATTTGCTTTGCCCTGTCTGATGGCTGGCTCCCTGAAGAAATGCATCAAAGGGCTCGACTTTCTCCTAACTCCAAGATCTACCACAGCTTTCAGTATTCTGTCAAAACATTTCAAAGCGTGGGCCGGCTGAGTGGCTCAGTTGGTTAAGAGCTCGCTCAAAAGTGCGAGCTGAGCTCTGAGTAACAGGTAGCAGGATGCCCAGCCTGAGCTGAGCAGCCAGTGAGCTGACAACAGGTAGCAGGATGGCTCAGTTAAAAAAAAAAAAATTTCAAAGCAAATGTCAAATTCACTATCTGAGGCCAGGGCAACAATTGGAACAAATAATAGATTAACCAATAAGTTTGGGAGGAAAGGCTGAGGAATGAGATACTTTTGGGAACAAAGGCTTTGAAAAGCTATCTCATATTCCTGGGAGCATGGAAGGCTTTATGTCTGCCCAGAGCTGTGTGCATGCTTAAAAAACATTAGAAGGCCCTTAGTTCCCACCTCTGACTGACCTTCAGACTTTGTATGAGCCAGAAGTGAAGGCTAAGGCAGAGTTGTAAACTGCCTGCTGAATGTTGAAGTCATGCCCTAACACACAAGCAGGGCCCATTTGTAAAGATGGGGAGAGTTTTTTCCCCAGGCATTTAACATAATCTTTGTTGAATCACTAGCTGACCACTAAGCATGACCTCTGGAGTTACACAAGACAAAGAATACAAATGTCACAAAATTAGTTCAGAAAAGTCACTAAGCACACAAACAATAACTACAAGAAGCAGCTACACTGGGGTAGGGAGGAATTTGATTTCCAGAACTGCCCCATTATAATACTCAAAATGTCCAATTTTCTACAAATTCTCTGAGGTCAGTATCACCTTAATACCAAAACCAGACAAAGACATTACAAGAAAGGGAAACTACACACATATATCTCTCATGAGCAGAGATGCATCAATCCTCAACAGAATATTAGAAAATTAAATCCAACAATATATAAAAAGAATTGTACACCATGACCAAGTGGGATTTATTCCAGGTATGCAAGACTGATTTAACATTAGAAAATCAATTAATGTAACCCATCACAAGTTAAAGAAGAAAATCATGTGATAGTATCAGTAGATGCAGAAAAAGCACCTGACAAAATACAATACCCATTCATGATTTAAAAAAGAAAACAAAACAAAAAAATAAGAAAACCAACTCTCAGCAAATAAAGAATACAGGGAAACTTCCTCAATTTGATAAAGAGCATCTACAAAAACCCTACAATTAACATATTTAATGATGAGAAAGTAGTTGATTTCCCTTTCATATCAGGGAAACAGAAAGGATGTTCCCTCTTACCACTCCTATTCAACAACAGACTGGAAGCCCTAGGCAATGCAATAAGACAAGAAAGGGAAGTAAGAGGTATAGATTTTGAAGGAAGAAATAAAACTGTATTTGTTAACAGATGACATAATTGTCCATGTAGAAAATTCTAATTCCTAGAACCCACAAGTGGTTCAAAGATGTAAGATAGAAGGTTCATATAGAAAGTCAATTGCTTTCCTCTTTGCTGGCAATGAGCAATTGGATTTTGAAATTAAAAGCACAACACCATTTATATGAGCACCACAAGAAATGAAATACTTAGGTATAAATCTAACAGAACATGTACAAAATCCCTAGAACAAAGATCTAGGATCCAGAAGAAGAATCTAGAGTTTTGTAGAGGATAACTACAAAACTCTGATTTAAAAAAATCCAAAGATCTAAATAAGTAAAAAGATATTCCTAGTCCATATTTAGGAAGACTCAATATTGTTAAGACGTCTGTTCTTCCTAACTTGATCTTACAGATTCAATACAATCCTAATCAAAATCCCAGTAAGTTACTTTGTAGATATCAACAAACTGACTCTAAAGCTTATACAGATAGGCAAAGCCCCGGAATGACCAACACAATATTGAAGAAGAAGAAAGTCAGAGAAGTAATACCACTCAATTTCAAGGCTTAATATAAAGTTACAGCAATCAAGACTGGTACTGACTAAAGAATAGATGAACAGATCAATGGAATAGGATAGTGAAACCAGAAATAGCCCCACATGAACAGAGTCAACTGATCTTTGACAAAAAGGTCAATATCAATACAGACAAACCATGTTGATAGCATATGACCTTGATATGATGATGTGAAGAAAATGTCATTCTACCTCTGTGGTCATCCCATAACCCCAAATCTAATTATGAGAAAAGCATCAGATAAATTTCAATAAAGAGGCATCTTACAAAATGCTTAATCCTCAAATTGTTAAGATGGTCAATTAAAAAAAAAAGGAAAAACTGAGAAACTATCACAGCCAAGCCTAAGGAGACATGACAAGTAAATATAATGTGCTCTCCTAGGACAGAAAAAGATGTTAAGCAAAAACTAAGGAAACTAGAACTATGGGCTTTAGTTAATAATCATTTCTCAATACTGGTTCATTAATTGTAACAAACATACCATACTACCGTTGGATGTTAATTTTAGAAAGAATTGGATAAAGGAGTATATAGGAACTACCTGCAAAGTCCCCTCACTCTTTCTGTAAATCCTAAAGGAAAAACTCACTTTTTAAAAAATCAGTAACTGCAGCAAATAAGCCTTACATCAACAGCAGACTATTTTGAGGACTATTATATCATTAATGTTGGGAATGGCCAGTGCATTGGATAATAAAAAGTTAACTCTCTTTTAGTTGTTTTTCTAAATTCTCTCCAAACAAGGCACCCATTATTGTCTGAGCTGAGAGTGGGCACCCCCACTGCTCTCCCCTTGGTATGCACTGCTTCAGACTTCTTATATTTGTTTATGGTGATTTCTATTTTACTTGATATTTTTGCTATCTTTATGTATATGTGTGGTCATTTTTCTATTGGGTTTTTAATCTTTTTTATTACTAGTATGTAATAATTTTTTTGCCTAAATACTACTAACTTTTTGCATTAGTTTCCTAATGTAACACAATCCCACAAACTGAGAGGCTTAAAACAACAGAAGTCTATCATTTCACGGTTCTGGAGGCTGGAAGTTTGAAATCAAAGTGCTGGCAGGGCCCATGCTCCCTCTGAAACCTGTAGGGGAATCATTCCTTGCCTCTGCCTAGCTGTTGGTGGTTTGCCAGCAAATTTTGGCATTCCATGGCTTGAAGGTGCATCACTCCAACCCTGCATTTCATGTGGCCTTCTTCTCTGTGTGTGTGTCTGTCTGTATCCAAATTTCCTTTTTATGAGGATACCAGGTATATTGGATTGGGGCCCACCTGAATGACCTTATTTTAACTTGACAACCTCTATAAAGATTGTATTTCCATATAAAGTCACATTCTGAGGTACTGGAGTTAGGACTTTAATCCCTTTTTGGGAGGTACACAGTCCAATCCATAGCACTCTCTGATGATCATTTCAGTTGTAAATTTTTTTATTAGTGACTTCGTTCTCTCTTAATATTTGTGGTGCTTTTTAGCATAAACAAATTTCATATTTTCACATGGTTAAATCAATCATGTTTTACCTTTATGACTTCTGAGAAACAAATGCCTTTCTCCTCTAAGTTTTTAGAATTATTACTCTATATCTTATTGAAATATTTTATTGATGTTTTCATCTTTAAAACTTAATCCATTGAGAAACTAATCTGTGTATGGTACAGAAGTATCTCTTGACTTAAACACAAACACTTACTTCTTAAAGACAAACAGTTCTTGCCACACTGAGGAAGAAAATGTTTCCTGACTGCCTCTTAATTAGCAAAGAATGCCCTCCCCCCACCCTGATGGAATCAGTAAATAAAACTATTATCCAGTATAATAGTTTTCAGTCTTGTGTTCTTTTCCTGCTTCCTTTCAGGCATAGCAGGGTAAGAAAGCAGTCACAGGCCTCCTTCCTTCAAAGGCTGCTCCCTTAGCAACACAATGAGAGCCTTAGAAATGAACAGTCCAGAAAAGACTGGATTAAATTATTAGCCAAGGACTGTAACTGTCCTTAGTCTTCATCTGGGAGAAAAGAAAGGATGTCACTTATTCTTATACTCATGCACAGGCTTACACCCATCCTTACACACATATGTTATAGTCAGATATATGAATAAATATTGAATTTAAAAAATGCAACTCTAGGGCTGGCTGAGTGGCGCATTGGTTAAGAGCTGGCTTGGAACACCAGCACCTCAGTTCGGATCCACATATGAGGGCCAGTGACACTGCCCTCTACAGCTAACAACAGCTCCACCTGGAGCAGTGCTGCTAGCCCCAGCGACGGTGTAGGCTGCAGCCCCTGCTGCAGTGGGCTGCCATACACTAGAGTGAGTGGCCGGCAGCCAGCATGAGCGGCTGGCAGCCAGCGTGAGCTGCCAATAGCGACTGTGAGTGATCACCCAGAGGCCCACAAGCGATCTGCCTCATCCAGGAAGAGCACAATGAGGATACCAACATGGGCCAGTGAAGCAACGTCCTCGGCAACTAGACTGAAGAACAAAAAGACAGCAACTTGTCTGTTTCCCTTCCCCGATTCCCCAACATTGTTCCCCTCCTCCAATTCCCCAATAAAATCTTAAAAAAAAAAAAATGCAACTCTAAAACCCAGCTGTCTTACTATACTCTATTATTGTTTTGAAAGGGACAATTAATGTACTTACATTTTGTCTCTTTCCTTTCTAATGTATTTGCCTCATTTCTTTGTCTAATTGCATTGTTTAGAATTTTGTGGACATCGTTGATAACCAGCTCATTGAGCATATATGTATGTTGTCTGACTTGGGTACGAATGACTCTAGAGTTTACTAATTAAACTTGACTTTAGCTGTTAACTTGTGACAGATTCTTTTTCATTGAAGTTTAAATGAAATTAAATTAACTTTTAAAATTAAGTTAAAAGGGTTTTCCATGCCATTCATATTTATTGATCTATTTATGTTGTCTACCATTCCTGTTTTTGAACTGATATGCAAATATAAAGAATGTTTGCTTTAAAAATTTACCTGAGGGCCGGCCAAGTGGCGCGGTGGTTGGGCGCTGGCTTGGGAAGCTGGCGGCCCTGGTTTGTGTCCCATATGTGAGGGCCAGTGACACTGCCCTCCAAAAAAACCCAAAAAAACTTACCTGAAATATTTCTGACACACAAAAGTATAAAGTACAATTTAATAAACACATATACAAGGTGTGATCAAAAATATGTGAATGTTTAAATTTAAAAAAATTATTACAGTAAAAGACATGTATGGGCCGGCCAAGTGGCATGGCGGTTAAGCGCTTGCTTGGGAAGCCAGCGGCCCCGGTTCGGGTCCCACTTATGAGGGCCAGTGACACTGCCCTCAAAAAAAAAAAAAAAAAAAGACATGCTGCCATTAATCCCCTTCAAAATACAACCCCTCACTTTGAACACACTTATCCCATTGTTCTTGCCACTTCCTGAAGCAGTTCTGTAGGTCCTCTTTTAGTTGTGCAGCCATGGCTGCCTCAATGTCCTGAATCTATTCAAAATATTTTCCTTCCATGGTCATTGTAATTTGGGGGAAGAGCCAGAAGTTGCACAGTGCCAGGTCAGGTGAATAAAGTGGATGAGGACACACCATAATGGTTTTGTTTTGTTTTTGTTTTTTTTTGAGGGCAGTGTCACTGGCCCTTATATGTGGGACCGAACCAGGGCAGCTGGCTTCCCAAGCCAGCGCTTAACCACCGCGTCACTCGGCTGGCCCCATAATGTTTTTATTTGACAGAAATTGCCATATCAGAAGCAATGTGTGACAGAGTGTTGTCATGATGGAGGATGAAGCAAAAACATTCACGAAAGAACTGCTTCAGGAAGTGGCAAGAATGATGGGATAAGTGTGTTTGAAGGAAGGGGGAGTGTTTTGAAGGGGATTAATGGCACTGTGTCTTTTACTGTAAATTTTTTTAAATTTAAACAGTCACCATATTTTTCAATCATAGCTCATATTTCATCACTTAGCTTAGGGTTAGCTTACACCCCAAAGTAACCACTATCCTTTTGGTGATTTATCAATTTTTGTAATTTTATGATTCCATTATATTTCCTATGCTACAAAACAGTCTACATTACATGTGTTATTGTTTTATAATGTTTGAAACTTTATATATATAGAATCACCATCTGAACCTTACATTTAATGTCTAAAATGTTTCATAAATTGACAATAAATGTTTCTTTGATTAACTCAGTACAATAGGGACTAAAAATGTCACTCGAGCCATTAATAAACATGTTACTTTGTACTCATACAAATGACTCCTGTGGTGAAGAAGAATGTTAAGGGGTGTTCATATGATCATTCAATTTTCTTTAAGAAAAAAATTCTGAACCTTGTTTTGCTGAAATTCACTCTGGAAATTCTATTTTCATTGTTAATCAGTAAGAAAGGACAGATGGTTGGGTAGCATGATGAAATAAAGTTACCAAAGTTCTCCAGTTGTCAATTTTTCTTATTTGCAAAATTGAAATAAACAGAAAGGTGTTAGTTCAGTAAAAGAAAACAAAGCAGCTCACCACTATGAGAATAACTTGGGTAGTTTTGTTTTCAGGAGAGTATTGTGAAGAGCAGATGGTACTGCAGACATGCTGAGCTGTTTTGTGGTGTCTCAAAAGGAATTCACCGTGTAGACACTATTGCATATTATTAAAGAAAGAAGATACAAATCTCAGATGAACACTGTACTTATTCGTCTTATACGTACTGACTACAATAAAACTATAATACCCAAATCTAGCAACAGGAATACCACTGTTCCTGTTGGCTGCAGTTTTTAAGATGACCACAGTATAGATGACCATTTTGATGATCCAGAAAAAAAGTGAAGAGGATTTAATGAATGTAGTGATTTTGTTTTTAGTCAGGCCCATTTACAATTACTTGGAGTAATAGTTAGCACCTGAAACATACGCTGGGGGCAGGTCATGTACAGAGAAATTCTTCAAGTAACTCTGAATGTAGAACACTGCTTTACATCCAATATTACCCATCTCCGGCCTGATTCCAAAGGGTGACATTATATTATATTTGGAACCCCTCTGAATATGAGTGTCAGGGCATTGAGTTAAGTGGGCAAGAATCACATCTACAAGCTTTTTTGGAGAGAATTAAGGTGTACATATATAGCGTAAATAAAAAGGAGTTCTCCATGAAACCAATACAAGTTCGAAAGGTGAAGAAGATGCAAAAATTTATGTCACTGGAAATCATTGTTTTTCAGTCCCTCTTAGATCTTCAAACCAAGGCCAGCACATCATAATGAGGCTCTGCGGAGAGCAGGATAAGCCTCCTATGAGACGATCTGAAAACACGAAGCATCCTAGAGCCAAGATTTAAAGACCCTTATAGTCCCCTGTCTGCCTTAGGTCAGGCAGTTGGCCCTTGGGAAGTTGGGAGGCCTGGCCCTTCTCCCCCAGACTCCACCCTCCAGGGCTTGCGTACAACTTCTTGGTCATTTCTATTTTTCATGAAAATTTTAATTATATTTAGACTTAAAATGTTTTGGGACTTTCAGTTTCTATTCCAGCATGTAAGGAGCTTGGAAGGAGTTGTCATTCTATCTTCACAAATAAAAAGTTGAACAAACTGAAAATCAACAACTCTTCTTAGATCCGTCAGAGAATTGAGATCATAAGGCAAACCAATGCCCTCAAAATTAAAGAGTGAGGGAGAGAGAGAGAGAGAGAGAGAGAGAGAGAGAGAGAGAGAGAGAGAGAGAGAGAGAGAGAGAGAAATACAGAATCATAGGTTACCAGAATAAAAACCACCAAGTAGAAACCTCGTGGGAACCAGTGCCTGGAGAGGAATACGTGAATTATATATTATAATTGACAAATTGCTGGAGTTCAGTAAAAACTTTAGGGAGCCAGTCTTAGTGAGGGGGTCTGCATAACTTTGTGAATTTTGCTTCCAGAAACTTCACCAGGTTTTCACAGTGAAGATGGGAGAAAAATCCCCTTCTGCTTCTGGCAGGGGGTGGGAAAAAGCAACCATATGAAATACATCCAGAACACTCAATTGTTATTAAGGCCTGTCCTTAAGGAAAACTAACAGAGCCTAGCTGTCTAGTGGGAAGGGAAATACCCAGATCCAGCCCTCTCTAGTTTTCCTCTCACCTAGGGGGATAAAACAACTGAGAAGGAATAGTGAGGGACACAGCTCAGGGGTGCAGGCTCACTAAAAATCTGAGATCTAATCATAGGCCTATAGAAAGTTTACTCATCCCACACGTTACCAGCACATCAGTAGGGCTCCTATACAACAGGAGAGACAAAAAGAAAAAGGACACCAGAGGAAATTTTAACCTTTGACACCTACAGCTATGGCAAACAGTAAACACAGCCTAACCCCTAGCTAGATGAACATAAAATTTCATACATGGGCCTATTTACCTCAGTTCTTTTTACTTAGTACATTATGTCCCACTTTCAACAAAAAATTGCAATGCATACTAAAAGCTAAACAAAACAAAACAAAAACCGTTTGAAGAGATGAACATGTATTAGAACTAGACTCAGTTATGAAAGAAATGTTGGAATTATCAGGCTGGGAATTTGAAACAACTATGATCAATATGCTAAGGGCTCTAATGGAAAAAGTGGACAACATGCAAGAACAGATGGGTCATGTAAGTAGAGAAGTGGAAACTCCAAGAAAATTTTTTGCCTACAGCTAAACAAATTATTCTCAATTGTTAGTTCTATTTTATATCTGTGATTTTTTTCACATTTTTAATATTGTATTTTATATTCTTCCTCTCTGTCTTGTCAGACTTGCCAGAAACTTATCTATTGTATTGATCTTTGTAAAAGAAACAATTCTGATTCTATTTCCCAATTGTGCCTATTAGTTGCTTAGTAATTACTCAACTTCTGTTTTTATCTTTATTAATTCCATTTCTCCCAAACTTGTTTAGTATATTTTGTAGTTATCTTTGAAACTTCATTAAAATAGTTTATGTTCATCTATTTTCATTATTTCTTACTGGTTAATAAATCATTAAGAACCTGAATCCATGTGACATCACAGCACTGAGTCAGTGACCTCACAGAAGTTGGGGCTGGCAGGGGAAAAGTTCTCAATGCCAAGGTACAAGGAAGGAGTGGAAACACAAGAGGGATAGACTGTCCTTCTGTTTCCTTGGCACTAGTTATTCCTTTGCTTCATCTATTTTAATGTCTGAAAATATTTCATCATGGGGCTATATTACAGTATTTATACACAATCCCCAAATATTGGACATTTCGGTTGAATCACAGGTAAGTTTATTAAACATCTGTTGGGCACCAGGACTTGTATGAGGGGCTAGCACTACAATGATGAACAAGACAGGCATGTTTTCTGTTCTTATAATATTTTATTGATGAAAATAATGCAACAGATAAGTCTTGGCAATATCCACTACTATGTCTTTAGGATAAATTCTTAGAATTAGACTTGCTAAGTCAACTAAGTCAATTAAGAAAATGTGCACATTTTCACAGTTTTGTGGCAAATCAGCCAAATATCACATATTGGTATCACTGGTATTGAGCAGTGTCTACCTCATGAATCACCACTGACTACCAGAATTTCAAAACTTCTTTGCCAACTTAAGTGAAAAATTATATCATATAGTTGTTTTTATTTTCTTTTACTATCAGCGTTTGTTGACATTATATATTTTGTGAATGGCCTTTGATCATTTCAGTATCAATGGTTTGTCTTTTATTTATTGGCTTATGTTGCATATGTATAAAGAATACTGTACATGTGTCTTTTTCTGATAATTATGTTACTAACATGGTATCCATATTTTGGTAGTTTGCTTTTAATATAGTTTATGGCACTTTAAGACATATAATATTGTTAATTTTAAGTGATCAAATCTGTGAATTCTATATTGGTTTTGTCTTTATATTGATGCATAGAAAGAGTTCCACATCCTTGTGGTTAGATACACATTTAACAATATTTTCCTCATGCTGATTTTTTCTTCCATGCGAAGCTAGGGCTTTTTCAAAAGTCCTTGTTCAAAAAATGGGAGAATACTCGTTTGACAAATTTACTGAGTGCCATCTTTGAGCCAGGAAGCAATTCTCTACTGCATAGTCTGGCTTTCCTGAGGACAAGCTGGAAGATTGGGTCTGAAATTTGCCTGGTCCTCCTTTTCAGGTGAAGGTGGGTAAAGAGAGAAAGAAAGCCTATTTTATGACACATTACAAGACTCATTTATGATCTAGCTAATTTTGAAGCTATTTATAGCTATGCAAATTAGTTTAATGTTTGGTTTGAAGACTCCTGTACCATTTTGCATTTCAACGAGCAACAATTGAGAGCTCTTTTTGTTCAACATCCTCAGCAGCATTTTGTGCTGTCACTGTTCTGGATTTTGGTCATTGTAATAGGTGTGTAGTGGTATTTCATTGTTTTTTTAATTTGCAATCCCTAATGACATATGATGTTGAGCATCTTTTCATGTGCTCATTTTCCATCTGCATATTTTCTTTGGTGATGTGTCTGTTCAGATCTTTTGCCCATTTTAAAATCAGCTTGTTCTTTCATCTCTTTGGTTAAATTTATTCCTAAATTTTTATTCTTTTGAATGCTATGTTAAATTAAATTGTTTTCTTAATTTTCTTTTCAGATAGTTCATTGTTGGTATATTGAAACACAACTGAATTTTGAGTGTTGATTTTGTATACCTTGCTGAATTCACTTATTAGTTCTAGTATTTTGGTGTGTGTGTGTGTGTGTGTGTGTGTGTGTGTGTGTGTGTGTGTGTATGTGTGTGTGTGTGTGTGAGTGTGTATTCTTTGAGATTTTCTATATGTAGGACCATGCCACTGGTAAATAAAAGCAGTTTGATCTCTTCCTTTTCCATATGAATAACCTTTATTTCTTTTTCTTGCATAATTGCTCTGACTACAGCTTTTAGTACAATGTTGAATAGCAATGGTAAAACTTCAGGTTTATCTGGAGAGACAGACCCAATAGAATATGAAAGCTGGCGATATAAATCTAATCTGAGTCCAAAGGTCTGAGAACCAGGAAAGCTGATTATGTAAATCCCAATTCAAGGGCAGCAGGAGGCCGACTTCTTATCTCAAACAGGCAGCAGAACAGGACCAAATCCTCCCCTCCTCCACTTTTTGTTCTTTGTAGACCCTAAATGGATAGCATAGTTGGCAAACTATGGCTCTTTGGGTACGTACATGTGGCTCTGAAGTAAAATCGAAAATGAAAATAAAACCATCACAGTTTCATTTATAAAATTTTTAACACATACTATTCACATAATATGATTTCATTTGTTTTATAGGTCCTACAAAACTTCAAGGGACAGGATTGGCTCTTTGGTCTCAAAAGTTTGCCGAACTCTGGCATGAGGCATTAGAGTGAGCAATCTACTTTATTGAGTTCACTGATTCAAATGTTAATTCTCACCTGGAAGCATGTTCAAAGATACATCCAGAAATTATTATTATTATCATTGTAATTCTTTTATGGTGAAATAAACATTTTTAAAAATTAATTTCAGGTGTACAATGCAGTGCAATAGTTATACTTTTTACCCCTCAAAGTGACAACGTCCCATCCCCAATTCTTGATCCCACTTCCTCAATATCATACATATCTATTACAATTCCCTTGACTCCAGTTCACACTATACTCCACATCCTGTGACTATATATATATTCAATTACAGTTGGCATACAATATTATACAACATCAGTGTCAGGTGTACAGTGCAGTGATCAGGCCTCTACTCCATCCATGATGTGGCATCCCTAACAAGACATGTGAGCATCTGACACCCCACAAAATATTTACAACATTATTAATTATATTCCCTGAACTGTCTTTCATATCCCTGTGGCAATATTGTAGTTACCTATTTATGCTGTCTAATCCCTTTCCCTTCTCCCTCATCCCCACCCCCCTCCCAACTAGCAACCATCAGTTTTTCCTCTATATCTATGAGTCTGTTTCTGTTTACTTTGCTCTTTCATTTAGTTTTTCAGATTCCACATATAAGTAAGATCATATGGTATTTGTCTTTCTCCGACTGACTTATTTCACTTAACAAAATAGTCTCTAGGTCCATCCATATCGTTGCAAATGGTACGATTTCATTCTTCGTTATAGCAGAGTAATACTCTATTGTATGAATGTACCACAGTTTCTTAATCCAGTCATCTACCAATGGGCATTTCGGTTGTTTCCAAGTCTTGGCTATTGTAAATAGCGCTGCAATAAACATAGGGGTGCATATATTTTTTTCGAATTAGTATCTTGGTTTCCTCTGGGTAGATACCCAAGAGTGGAATTGCTGGGTCATAGGGTAGTTCCATTTCCAGTTTTTCTGAGATAACTCCATACTGATTTCCATAATGGCTGCACCAATTTGCAGTCCCACCAACAGTGCACCAGGGTTCCCTTTTCTCCACAAGAAATTATTTTTATCCTGGGTACCCTGTGACTTAGTTAAGTTGACACACAATTTACTATTACAGTAGGCATCTTTGTCTAGTGTCATTTTAGGGGGAAAGCTAATGGTTTTTCACCATTGAGTTAGCTTTGTTTTATTCTTAAATTTACTTTATCATGTTGAGGAAGTTTCCTTATACCTCTCTTATTATTTTTATCATGAAAGGGTGTTGGCTTTTTGTCAAATACTTTTTCTGAATTGATTCAGATGTTCATAGGGTATATTTTCTCTTCATTCTATTAGTGTTATATATTACATGGATTTATTTTCTTATTTGAACCAAAATTCAACATAAATATCACTTGGTCATGATGTATAATCCTTTTATTATATTGTTGCATTTGGTTTGCTAGCATTTTGCTAGTATTTTTTTTTTTTTTTTAGCCAAACCATTCTGCGACCCTGTTGCTCAGAACTCACACTCTTAAAAGAGTTCTTAACCAACTGAGCCACTCGACTGGCCTTGCTAGTATTTTTTTTAATAATCTTGCATCCATATTCATAAAAGATGTTGTTTTGTGAGCTTTTATCATAATATTTTTATGTGCCTTTGATATCAGAGTAACGAGCCACATAGAATGAGCTTGGGAGTGTTCCCTCCTCTTCAATTTTTGGAAAAGTTTGACAATTGTTAATTTTTCTGTAAATGTTGGTAGAATTCACTAGTGAAAGCACTTGGTCCTGGACTTTACTTTATTGGGAGGTTTTTTTTGTTGTTCGTTTGCTTGTTTTTTTTCTTTTTTCTACTGATTCAATCTCTTTACTTGTTATTTGTGTTGGTTTATGTAAAATCAGATCCTTAAATAAGCTATTCAATAGAACTATGGGACCAGGGACAGAAATTTAACACTTTGTGGTTGCATTGTTTTCTCACTATCTTATTGTGTGAGATGTGGTGTCTCTGGGACAGGGTTCATATTTTCTCCATTCAGATTTCAGGTTAGAAGAAATAACATCATAATGTATCTCTCTCTCTTGCCATGAATCAAGCCACAAGGATCTTATAAAAGGAAGCTCACCTTCATAGAGCAGCACCTCCAGGAAGCTTCTGATGTTGAATAAGCAAGAGAGGTAACTGGTATAAAGAAGGCCTGAAAGAAGCAGTTTTGAAGAATAGGTTCTCTGGAACAGGAGCCAAGCAGGGGCCTTGTTGATGAGTGGTAAAAACGGGAGTCAGTTTTGGTTACCTTAAAATAAGGCTACCTTTTTACCAAGCTCTAATTCTGTAAACTGACTTCCAGTCTCTTTCCAGGTAATCCCAACACGTAGGGCTTGCATCTTGCCTTTGGAATTATTGTTGTATTGTATTTTTAGTTTCCTTACCATTTTTTCTTTAAATTCTCGTTTTAGTAGCATGCCTGTGTTGGTTTTGCATGCCTCCATCACTAATTCACACTACAAGTCTCTGTTTCAAATTTTTCCATGATCAATCGTCTAAAATGTAAGGTGTTTGCCTGCTTTTTAAATTCAAGAGTTTGTTCATCTTTAACTATCTCTTGATTACTTACACCTACTAGGTCTGTCACTGAAATGAATGCTACCAAATAGCATTGTTGGTGAAATGGACCTGTTTTACTTCAGAGGCAGACAGATGCTGGGGCTCTGCCACTATGCTCACTTTTTTAGAAAATGAGAAGAAATAACCTATTCCATTTGGAAACCTCATATAAGGTTTGGGGATACGCTTTGAGGTCTTTCTATAACTTTTTTTTTATTTACACACTTTATACATAATAACTTATTTAATACTCAATATTATAATCCTCTGATTTGGTATCATCATCATACTCATTGTACAAATGAGGATACTGAAGCACTGAAAGGCTAAGTAATTTGGCAATTTCTCATTGTTAGTCAGCAAGGAGACTAGAGTTTGAATTTGGGCTGTCTGGCTCCTGACCCCAAGCTCTTCCCCCTTCCCCCACCACACTGTGTCCTGTCTTGCATTTCAACATGGGGCTGGGTTCAAAATTATTGGCCCATTTTGCCACCTCCTGATTTCTGGTAACTCAAAGTGCTTGTCAGATTCTGTTGCAAAACAAGAGATCAGAGTAGTAAAGGAAGCAGCCTCAGGAAAAGAACTTGGTTGTCCTATGATGAGTGGAGGCTCTCTGCCATGGGCAGTGGGCAAACACCGACGGAAAATGTTAGTACCTCAGGGCAGCTGAAGAGGGAAGAGCATGCTGAGGAGATTTACTCTGAGGGTTGGAGGTCAGTGCTTCAATGCAGCTATAATGTCACCTGAGGACTACCACAATGGGTTCCATCAAATAAAGACACAGGGCTTTTGGTGATATGATGCTAGACATTCTACCTGGCCAAAATCAAGAACAAGCTTAGGTGGCCTGAAGAATTATTGTTCCTCAGTCAGGCTCCTAAATACCCTTGTATTAGTCAGGATAAGCTAGGTTACACTGTGGTAACAAACAACCCTGAAATAACATTGACTTCACACAATAAAACTATATGCTATCTAACCCAGAATCCACCACACATCCAGGCAACATTCTTGATGCAGGGACTCAGCTGTCTAGGCCATGTTGATCTTGGGACTTCACTGGGATTCTGCAGTACAAAAATAAGGAATAGAAGGTCCAGCACTGACAATACAGAGCTTCAGTTTGAAATTGATGTTCACCACTTCTGTTCACAACCCATGGGCCAGAACTGGTCAGATGGCCTTAATTAATTATAAAAGAGGCAGGAACTGGCTATAGTCAGCACAAGAAGTTTCTACCATAACTCTGATCTCTGATTTTTTTTTTTTAAGATTTTATTGGGGAATTGGGGGAGGAAAACAGACAAGTTGCTGTCCTTTTGTTCTTCAGTCTCTTATGGAGGACGTTGCTTCACCGGCCCATGTTGGTATTACCATTGCGCTCTTCCCGGGTGAGGCAAATTGGTTGCCGGCCTCTGGACGGCCACTCATGGTGACTCTTGGCAGCTCACGCTGGCTGCCAGCCACTCACTGTAGCAGAAGCTGCAACCCACACGGTCGCCGGCCATCTTAGCTATAGAGGCAACCAGGTGGAGCTGTTGTTCACCACCTTAGCTATTGAGGGCAGTGTCACTGGTCCTCATATGTAGGATCTAAACCGAGGCCCCGCTGCTCAGGGCTGGTGTCCCAAGCCAGCTCCTAACCAATGTGCCACTCAGCCAGCCCGACACCTGATTGCTTTGAGGAGAAAGGTAAGGATGAAGTTTGGCACTTTTTTTTTTTCATTTCCTTAAGGGCAACTTACTATAGTACAGTGAACAAATCTTGTGAGCATAGTGTGACAAAGTTTTATGTATGGATATCCATGTATATCCAGCACCTAGATCAAGAATATAATACTCATAGTTCCCCAGAAGACATTCTGGTGCTTGCTTCCAGGCAATTCCCCCAAACCTCTATTCTGACCTCTATATACCAGTTTTGCTTCATTTTGTATTTTACATACTGGAATCCATAGTTATGTGCTCTTTTGTACAAATCAAAATTCAATATTTTGCCTGTCATCCATGCTGTGGTAAGGATTAGTAGTTTGTTTTTTGTGGCTGTGTAGTATTCCATTGTGTTCTTTTTAAAAAAAAATTTTTAAATTAAAATATAGATAACATATAACATTGTATTAGTTTCAGGTGTATACCATAGTTACTCAATGTTTGTATACCTAAAGAAGTGTTCACCACGAAAAGTCCAGCAACCATCTTACACCATACCATTCTATCACAATATATATACAATTTATGTTATGTATATATATATATATATTATTTTTATTTATTATTATTATTTTGGCTTTTAAAAATTAGTTTCAGATATACAAAACAATGCAATAGTTATGCTTTTTACCCCTCACAAAATGACAATGACCCTCCCCAAATCTATTGCCCCACTTTCCGCCTGATATCATACATATCTATTACAATTCCATTAACTTCACTCCCGACAATATTCTCCACATCCTGTGACTATATATATATTAAATTATGGTTGACATAAAATATTATTCAATATCAACTTCACATATACAGTGCTGATGTCAAGCCTCTACACCGTCCATGAAGTGGTCTCCCTAACAAGACATGTGACCATCTGACACCCCACAAAATATTTACAACATTATTGATTGTATTCCCCAAACTGTCTTTCATATCTCTGTGGCAATATTATAGTTACCAATTTATGCTCTTTAATCCCTTTCCCTTCTCCCTCATCTCCTCCCCACCCCAGCTAGAAACCATCAGTTTTTCCTCTATATCTCTGAGACTTTCTGTTTACTTTGCTCATTTATTCAGTTCTTTAAATTCCACATATAAGTGAGATCATATGATATTTGCCTTTCTCCAACTGACTTATTTCACTTAACATAATGTTCTCTAGGTCCATCCATATCTTTGCAAATGGTAAGATTTCATTCTTTATAGCTGAGTAATACTCCATTGTATAAATACCAGTTATTTATTTATTTTGTTATTATTAGTTTCAGGTGTACAAAACAATGCAATGGTTATCCTTTTCACCACTTATAAAGTGACAACCCCCCTCCCCCCATTCACTTCCTCCTCACCACCGATATCATACGTATCTATTATACTTCCATTGACTCCATTCCCACACTATACTCCACATCCCATGACTATATATGTTAAATTGTAGTTGACATATAATATTATTCAGTGGCAGCTTCAGATGTACAGTGCAGAGGTTAGGCCACTACACCATTCATGAAGTAGTCTCCCTAACAAGACATGAGTCCATCTGGTGTCCTAAAAAATATTTACAACAATATTGATTATATTCCCCTGTCTTTTCTATTCCTGTGGCAATATTGTAGTTACCAGTTTATGTTGTTTCATCCCTTTGCCTTCTCCCTCATGCCCACCCCCATCCCATCTAGCAATCATCAGTTTTTCCTCCATGTCTCTAAAACTATTTCTGTTTATAGTGCTCATTATTCATTCTTTAGATTCCACATATAAGTGAGATCATATGACATTTGTCTTTCTCTGACTGACTTATTTCACTTAGCATAATGTTCTCTAGGTCCATCCATATTGTTGCAAATGGTATGATTTCTTTCTTCTTTCTGCAATACTCCGTTGTGTAAATGTACCACAGTTTTGTTTTGTTTTGTTTTAGCTGAGCCATCCTGACACTGTTGGCAGCTCTATGACAGCTCAGCTTGGGCTGGGCATCAAACTGCTGTTGCTCAGAGCTCAGCTCACACCCTTGAGAGCTCTTAACCAACTGAGCCGTTCGGCCGGCCCTTCCCACAGTTTCTTAATCCAATTGTCTACTAATGGGCATTTCGATTGTTTCCAAGTCTTGGCTATTGTAAATAATGCTGTAGTGAACATAGAGGTGCATATATTTTTTCGAATTAGTGTCTTGGGTTTCTCTGGATAAATAACTAAGAGTGGAATTGCTGGGTCATACAGTAGTTCCATTTCCAGTTTTTTGAGATACCTCCATTCTGATTTCCATAATGGCTGCACCAATCTGCAATCCCCCCGGCAGTACACCAGGGTCCTCTTTTCTCCACAACCTCACCAGCACTTGTCATTTGTTGATTGATTCATGATAGCCATTCTGACCAGAGTGAAGTGATATCTCATTGTGGTTTTTATTTGCATTTCTCTAACGATTAGTGAGGTTGAGCATTGTTTCATATGCCTGTTGGCCATCTGTGTGTCCTCTTTAGAGAAATGTCTCTTCATATCCTCTGCTCATTTTTCAATTGGGTTGTTTGTTTTTTGGTGTTGAGTTGAATGAATGTTTTGTAAATTTTGAATATTAACCCTTTATCAGATATATCATTGACAAATATCTTCTCCCATTCAGTAGGCTGCCTTTTTGTTTTATTGATGTTTTCCTTTGCTGTGTAAAAACTTTTTAGTTTGATGTAATCCCATATTTTATTTTTTCTTTTATTTCCCTTGCATGAGGGGATATATCAGTAAAAATATTACTCAGGGTAATTCTGCAAATTTATTCCCTATGTTTTCTTCTAGCCATTTTATTGCTTCAGGTCTTATATTTAAGTCTTTAATCAATTTTGAATTTGTTCTCATATATGGCATAATAGGAGGTCCGTTTTCATTTTCTTTTTGCATGTGTCAGTCCAGTTTTCTCAGCATCATTTATTAAAGGTAAATTCCAATGTAAACTCTTGCTTCCACTGTCATAGATTAAATGACGATATATGAATGGATTTATTTCTGGGCTCTCTATTCTGTTCCATTGATCTATGTGTTTATTGTTATGCTAGTACCATACTGTTCTGATTACCATAGCTTTGTAGTATGATTTGATAGTGTGATACCTCCCACTTTGTTCTTATTTCTCAGGATTGTCGTGGCTATTCGGGGTCTTTTATGGTTCCATACAAATTTTAGGATTATATTTTCTATTTCGGAAAAAGATATCCTTGGTAGTTTGATAGCAATTGCGTTGATTCTATATATTACCTTAGGTAGCATTGACATTTTAACTATATTAATTCTTTCTGTCCATGAACATGTATGTATTTCCATTTATTTGTATCTCCTTTGATTTCTCTCTTCAGTGTCTTATAATTTTCTGAGTACAGGTCTTTTACTTCTTTGGTTAAATTTATTCCTAGGTATTTTATTGTTTCTGAAGTAATTGTAAATGGGATTGATCTCTTGATTTCTTCTTCTGATTGTTATTATTGGTGTATACAAATGCAACTGATTTCTGAATATCAATTTTGTATTTTGCTACTTTAATAAATTCATTTATTAGTTCTAATAGTTTTTTGGTGGAGTCTTTGGTATTCTCTCTATATAGTTTCATGTCATCTGCATATAATGACAATTTTACCTCCTCCTTTCCAGTTTGGATGCTTTTTATTTAATTTTCTTGTCTAATTGCTGTGGCTAGAACTTCCAGAACTATGTTAAATAGAAGTGGTAAAAGTAGGTAGCCTTGGCTTGTTCCTGATCTTAAGGAGAAATGTTTTAGCCTTTCCCCATTAAGTATGATATTACCTGTGGGCTTATCATATATGGCCTTTATTATGTTGAGATATGATCCCTCTATTTCCACTTACTAAGATTTTTTATAATAAATGGCTTCTGGATTTTGTCAAATGCTTCTTCTGTATCTATTGATATGATCATATTATTTTTATTTTTCATTTTGTTAACATGATGTATTACATTATTTGACTTGCAGATATTGAACCAATCTTGCATATCAGTCATGAATCCCACTTGGTCAGCTCTGTATGATCTTTTTAATGTGTTGCTGAATCTGGTTTGCTAGTATTTTTATTGAGGATTTTTGCCTCTATGTTCATTAGGGATATCAGCATGTAGCTTTCTTTTTTTTGTAACATCTTTGTCTGATTTTGAGATCAGAGTAATAGTGGCCTCATAAAATGTGCTTGGGAGACTTCTCTCCTTCTGTATTCTTTGGAATAGTTTGAGGAGAATTGGTGTTAATTGTTTTTTGAATGTTTTGTAAAATTCACCTGTGAATCGCCCTGGTCCAGGACTTTTGTTTGTTGGAAGCTTGTTGATTACTGATCCAATTTCTTTAGTAGTAATCATCCTATTCAGAGTTACTGTTTCTTCTTGGTTCAGACCCTTCCCTTCTAACTCACTGGGTTTTGCAGCCACACCTGTGGTCAACAAAGGGAATGACCACTTCTTCAGGTCAGTAGACCACAGCACTTCACAGTGTTTGGCCTCCACTTCTATGACTCTGCTGTACTATAATCTTCCCCTTCCATACCTGACTAAGATCATGAGTGTGGACAGTCTATCTGTTTTCTCCAGCTTCAAAGTCACAGCAAGACTTTGGCCCAAAGTGCTTGGAAACAACAATTCCATGCCTACGTATATGCTCAAGAGAAACGTGTGTGCGTGTTCACCAAAAAGCGTGCACAGGATGTTTATAACAGTGCTGTTCCTCACAGCCCCAGACAAATGCCCATCAATGGAAAAATAAGGAAATCAGCTACTGTTTATCCATGCAGTGGAATACTGTACAGCAGTGAAAATGAATTTTAGGGATTACCCTCACATAATGTTGCATGGAAAAAGCCAGAATATCTACTGTGTTATTCTGTGGACATAAAAGTCCCAAAACAGACAAAATGAAACTATGGTGCCAGAAATCAGGAAAGGGTTTTCCATTGGTGAGTGGAGAGTAGGGGATCAAGAAGGCTTCTGGAAGATTGTAATATTTGATATGGATGATGGTCACTGGGTATTTTCAGGTGAGAATTGTCAAGTTGTACACTTAAGGGATGTACATTTTTTATATGCATATTGCATATTCAAAAGTAAAAAAAATAAAGGTCTGGGCCTAGGGAGGCCAAGAAGGTGTGGAGGTGGTACTTCACAAAGATAAGAGTCTTGGACTCCTTCATACTATTTTTTCTTCTTTTCTTTTTTTTTTTATTTTAGCTAAGCCATCCTGCCACCTGTTGACAGCTTATCAGCAGCTCAGCTCAGGCTGGGCATCAAACTGCTGTTGCTCAGAGCTCAGCTCACGCTCTTGAGCGAGCTCTTTACCAACTAAGCCACTTGGCCGGTCCTATACTTTCTAATTATGCAAGTGCTGGTGAGGTACTAAGAGAGGGGTGGAATCTTTCCAAGAACCACAAAAGCAATTCCCCAATCGCCTTTAGACTCTGGAGCTTCCGGACAGGAAGGTCCACTTCCTGGAAGACAGCCCTTTTGAGTTTTGCACGAAATACTTTTGGCTGTAGTCCTGGAGGCATCTCTGGAAACACCAAGCTGCATTGTGTCCCGGCAGACAGGGAGAGAGCAGAGACGGAACCACAGAGAGAAGGACATGGGCTCAGAAAAGTGGCTGGTACAAGGGGCACAAGGCTGTGACTGGGAAAGGATGGCAGCACACTGGTCCATCAGGCCCCCCTTGAGTGACAGGGGAGTGGGCCCAGCCCTGGTCCTCCATGGTAATCTGAGCCTTGGCAAGCAATCCAAGGCAGCAGTTCGGGGCACTGGCTGAGCCATTCCCTGGAGCCAACCCCAGGTTTCCAGGCCTCCATGTCCCCATGTGCATCAGGACAAAGCTCACTGTCCTCCCTCCTCTGGGAGAGCAGCCACAGTCAGGACTGTGGTTAGGCCAGCAGGATGCTCTTGCCATACAAATTAGATAAGGCTTCACAGCCAAGTCCTGCTCTAAGGCATCATGATCTCAGACCCAAGTGTGACTCCAGCCTGGAAAACTGGGAGTGAGGGTGCTCTGTGAGGCCCAGAAGTGTGAGAGAAAAGGTGGGGTCAGGGGTGATGGTGGGTGCTCGTGGCTTCAAAGATTCCAGGTCTCTGATGACCTGGCTCTGTGTGTCCTTTCAATTTTTTAGTTAAAATTTTTGAGCAGATAATATCTTTACATGGTTCAAGAATCAAAATGTTAAAAATAAGTTTACTCCTAAAAACTACCTCTTCCATTCCTGTCTACTCTGCTCTTCTGTGCCCTGTAAGCACTTTTATGAGCTCTTTGGGTAATTGCTATAGGTTTATGCCCATAAGAAATGCAAGCAAACAGAATAGATAGTCTACTCTATGCCTTTCTTGTTGTTCTGTACTTTGCTTTTATCTGAAAATGGAGGTGGGCTTTCTGTCTTGATCCTAGAGCAGGCTCCTAGGGTCAGTACCGATAGGTGCTTGGCCTTTCCCAATGGCTTCTGGAAGGTCCACAGCTAAAGGCAGAACACCAGAGAAGCCCAAAACTCACCCAGGGGCCTATCTGATGGGACACAGGATGAGGTTAGGGGAACTATGCCACAAGAAGTGGGTGACAGGAATCAGAAGGATACATCATCTCAGGTTAATGATGATTATGGAAAACAGAATGCCTACTCCCTGCACTGTGCTTTGCTTTAAACCTGAGACTGAGAAGTGTGTCCCAGGTTCGTGGTGAGACCAGGACTCCAGGTCCATATGTGAGGCCAGGATTCCAAGTTCATGTGTAAAGCCAGGACCTCTAGTTTACATGTGGGTCCAAGACCCCAGCCCATGTGTGAGACCAAGACCTTCAGTGCATGTGTGAGGCAGGACCCCTTGTCCACATCAGAAGCCAGGACACCTAACTGGAAGAAGTTAATACCCTCAGCAAGTAATGAGCTCTATGTCCCAAACATATGCCTGTGACCTGAGTATGAAACCCATTTTCTAACTGCATGTGAAATCCACATCCTAGACTCATGGTTAAAGCTGCCTGTGAGATTCCATTCATTATGTCAATGTTAAATAAATATTTATCAAGCCCTGTGGTAGATTGTGCTATTATTCTCCAGTAGTCCATGATAGGGCTATACTTCCATGCCCTGTTGACTCAGTCCTAACCAGTGAGGTGTGGGCAGTAGCAGAAGCTTTTACTGTGTAGCAGAAGCTTTTAATTATGTAGTTGCATTATTGTTCTTTCTCCTCTTCCATTAGACTGACATGGCCCTGTAGGGGCTGCTACTTCAGCCTTGATTTTGGATGAAGGTGACATGGAACAGAGACCCACCTAAGCTGAGAGAAACATAAATATGAGTGAAAAATAAACCTTTGTTGTTCTAAGTCACTAGGATTTGGAGTCATTTTGAACTGTGGCATAACAGCTTCCTTAGCTGACCGATACCATTGTCTATCTTGTGCTGGACAAAGTGTTCCGCATGGGGAATACAGCAGTGAACAAGCCTGTGGAAACACACAGACCTGTGTTTTCTTCACCCCTTCCTGACAGGGAAGATTGGGAAAGGCAGGTTTAGGGCAAAGATCAAGAGTCCTATTTTCACTATACTAAGATTGAGGTATTTATAAGATATCCATCGAAATGGAGTCATCAAATATGTAGCTGGATGTAGGGATCTGCAGCCCAGAAGAGAGGTTTGGGATGCCAATTTGGCCTTATTAGTAGTTAGATTGCCAAGTAGGAGCCAGGCACTGTCAAAAAAGCAGGCAGCTTGTTTCCAAGTCTTGGCTATTGTAAAGCACTGCAATGAACATAAGGGTTTTTTGCATATATTTTTTTGAATTAGTGTCTTGGGTTTTTCAAGATAAATACCTAGGGTGGAATTCCTGGGTCATAAGGTAGTTCCATTTCCAGTTTTATGAGATAATGCCACACTGATTTCGGTAGTGACTGCACCAATCTGCAATTCCACCAACAGTGCAGCAGGGTTCCCTTTTCCCCACAGCCTCGCCAGCACTTGTTTGTTGATTTATTGATGATAGCCATTCTGACTGGAGTGAGGTGGTATCTCATTGTGGTTTTTATTTGCATTTCCCTAATGATCAGTGAAAAAATTATCAATGAACATTTTTTCATATGCCTGTTGGCCATCTATATGTCCTCCTGAAGCTAATTAAAAATATATATAAATTAAAAAAAAAAGAGAAATATCTCTATATCCTCTGCCCATTTTTTAATTGGGTTGTTTGTTTTTTTTGGTGTTGAGTTGCATGAGTGTTTTATAAATTTTGGATATTAATGCCTTATCAGATATATCGTTGATAAGTATATTCTCCCATTCAGTAGGCTTCCTTTTTGTTTCATTGACGGTTTCCTTTGTTGTGAAAAAACTTTTAAGTTTGATATAATCTCATATGTTTTTTGTTCTTTTACTTCCTTTGTCCACGGGGATATATCAGTAAAAGTATTGCTCAGGGTAATGTCTGCACATTTATTCCATATGTTTTCTTCTAATCGTTTTATGGCTTCAGTTCTTACATTTAAGTCTTTAATCTATTTTGAATTTGTTCTTGCATATGGCATAAGGAGGTGGTCCAGTTTCATTTTTTTTACATGTGTCTGTCTAATTTTCCCAGCACCATTTGTTAAATAGACTATCTTTAGCCCAGTGTAAATTCCTGTTTCCATTGTCATAGATTTAACTGTCCATATATGCATGGATTTATTTCTGGGCTGTCTATTCCGTTCCACTGATCTATGTGCCTGTTTTTATGCCAGTACAAAACTGCTTTGATTACTGTAAACTTGTAGTATGTTTTGATGTCTGGTAGCCTGATACCTCTGACTTTGCTCTTATTTCTCAGGATTGCCGTGGCTATTTGGGGATTTTTATGGTTCCATACAAATTTTAGGATTATATTTTCTATTTCTGTGAAAAATGCCATTAATAGTTTGATAGGAATTGCACTGAATCTATATATTGCTTCAGGCAGTATGGAAAATTTAACTATATTAGTTCTTCCTATCCATGAGCTTGGTAGGTGTTTCCATGTATTTGTATTTTCTGTTTCTTTCTTCAGTGTCATATAATTTTCTGAGTACAGATCTTTCACTTCTTTGGTTAAATTTATTACTAGGTATTTCATAATGCTTGAAGCAATTGTAAATGGGACTGTTTTCTTAATTTCTCCTTCCAATAGTTTATTATTGGTACATGCAAATGCAACTGATTTCTGAATATTGATTTTGTATCCTGCTACCTTACTGAATTTGTCTATCAGTTCCAATAGTTTTTTTTTGATGGAGTCTTTGAGGTTCTCTATATATAGTATCATGTCATCTGCATATAATGACAATTTTACTTCCCCCTTGCCAATTTGGATGTCTTTTCTTTCTTTTTCTTGTCTGATGGCTGTGGCTAGAAATTCCTGAACTATGTTGAATAAAAGTGGAGAAAGTGGACAGCCTTGTCTTGGTCCTGATTTAAGGGGAATGGTTTTAGCTTGTCCCCACTGAGTATGTTAGCAGTAGGTTTATCATATATGGCCTTTATTATGTTGAGATATGATCCCTCTATTTCTACTTTTCTAAGAGTTTTTATCATATATGGTTGCTGCATTTTGTCAAATGCTTTTTTAGCATCTATTGATATGACCATATGATTTTTATTCTTCATTTTGTTGATGTGGTGTATCACAGTAATTGATTTGCACATGTTGAACCAGCCTTGAGTAGTAGGGATGAAATCCACTTGATTATGATGTATGATCGTCTTAATATATTGCTGAATTCTGCTTGCTAATATTTTATCCAGAATTTTTGACTCTATGTTCATCAGGGATATTGGCCTGTAGTTCTGATTTTTTGTTCTGTCTTTATCTGCCTTTGGAATCAGGGTGATAGTGGTTTCATAGAAAGAGTTTGGGCACCTTCCCTCCTTCTGGATTTTTTGGAATAGTTTGAGAAGAATAGGTAAGAATTCTTTTTTGAATGTTTGGTAAAATTCACTTGTGAAGCTGCCTGGTTCAGGGCTTTTGTTTGTTGGGAGCTTGTTGATTACTGATTCAATTTCCTTGGTAGTAATCAGTCTGTTGAGATTTTCTGTTTCTTCTCAAGTTAGCTTTGGAAGGTTGTATGCTTCTAAAAATTTTCCATTTCTTCCAGATTGTCAAATTTATTGGCATATAGTTGCTCATAGTAATTTCTTAAAATTTTTTGTATTTCTGTGGTGTCTGTTGTCACTTCACCTCTTCCGTTCCTGATTTTACTAATGTGAGTTCTCTCTCTCTCTCTCTCTCTCTCTCTCTCTCTCTCTCTCTCTCTCTCTCTCTCATGAGCCTGGCTAGAGGTTCGTCAATTTTGTTTATCTTTTTTAAAAAACCAGCTCTTGGTTTCGTTGATCTTTTGTATTGTTTTTCTGGTCTCTATTTAGTTCTTTTCACTCTTGTCTTTATTATCTCCTTCCTTGTACTCCCTTTGGGCTTCTTTTGCCCCTCTTGTTCCAGTTTCCTGAGGTGTAAGGATAGCCTGTTTATTTGAGATTTTTCTTTCTTCTTTAGGTAGGCCTGCACTGCTATGAACTTCCCTCTTAGGACTGCTTTCGCTGCATCCCAGAGATTTTGGGACATGGTGTTTTCATTTTCGTTTGTCTCGAGGTATCTTTTGATTTCCTCCTTGATCTCATTTCTGACACACTGGCTACTTAGTAGCATGTTATTTAGCTTCCATGTATTTTTAAGCTTTCCAGATTTCTTCTTATAATTGATTTCCAGTTTCATAGCATTGTGGTTAGAGAAGACACTTGATATGATTTCAATCTTCTTTAATTTATTGAGACTTGTTTTGTGGCCTGACATGTGGTCTATCTTGGAAAATGTTCCATGTGCACTTGAGAAAAATCTATATTCTGTAGCTTTGGGGTGAAATGCTCTGAAAAATATCAGTTAAATCCAGCTGGTCTAATGCGTCATTTAAGGTCACTGTTTCCACATTGATTTTCTGCCTGGAGGATCTGTTCATTGGCGACAGCAGCATGTTGAAGTCCCCTACTATGATAGTGTTACTGTTAATCTCCTTCTTAATGTCTGTCAAGATTTGTTTTATATATTTAGAAGCTCCTATGTTAGGTGCATAGATGTTCACTAGGGTTATGTCTTCTTGTTGGATCGATCTCTTTATTATTATGATGTGTCCTTTGTTGTTTTTTTATATTCTTCAATTTAAATTCCATTTTATCTGATATAAGTATCTTTACCCCAGCTTTTTTCTCAGTTCCATTTGCATGAAATATTTTATTTATTTATTTATTTATTTATTTATTTATTTATTTATTTACTTATTTTTGAGGCAGTGTCACTGGCCCTCATATGTGGGCCTGAACTGGGGCCGTTGGCTTCCCAAGCCAGCGCTTAACCACTGCGCCACTCGGCCGGCCCTGCATGAAATATTTTAATCTATCCTTTTACTTTCAGCCTGTATGAGTCTTTTGATCTGAGGTGAGTCTCTCGTACACAGCATATGCAGGGGTCTTGCTTTCTTTTCCATTAAGCCATCCCATGTCTTTTGATTGGAGCATTTAATCCATGTACACTGTAATGTGATTATTGATAGATGGGTAGTTATTGCCATTTTGTTATTTGTGTTCCTGGTCTTCCTTAGTTAGGTGGTTATTCTCCTCTGCTAGAAGCCCTTTTTTTCCTTTTTCTTTTTTTTTTTTTTTACATTTTTTTAAAACAACCCCCTGCCCCCAGTTCACCACCCCACTCCCCCCCATATCATACATATCTATTAGAATTCCTTTGACTCCCTTCCAGTATACTCCACATCCCGTGACTATCTATATAATCAGTTACAGTTGGCATACAATGTTATACAACATCAGCTTCAGGTGTACAGTGCAGTGATCAAGCCTCTACTCCACCCATGAAGTGGTCGCCCTAACAAGACATGTGACTATCTGACATGCCACAAAAGTTTTACAACATTATTATATTCCCCGAACTGTGTTTCATATCCCTGTGGCAATATTGTAGTTTTCTATTTATGCTGTCTAATCCCTTCCCCTTCCTTCTTAGCCCCACCACCCTCCCAACTAGCAACCCTCAGTTTTTCCTCTATATCTATGAGTCTGTTTACTTTGCTTGTTCATTCAGTTTTTCAGATTCCACATATAAGTAATATCATATGGTACTTGTCTTTCTCCGACTGACTTATTTCACTTAACATAATAGTCTCTTCACAACATTATCAATTACATTCCCAGAACTGCCCCCATATCCCTGCGGCAACATTGTAGTCACCCACCTACGCTGTCTAAAACCATCCCCCTCTCCCTCATCCCCACTCCCTCCCAGCCAGCAGCCATCAGTTTTTCCTTTATATCTGCTTGATATGACTTCAATCTTCTTAAATTTACTGAGACTTGTTTTGTGGCCTAACGAGGTCTGTCTTGGAAAATGTCCCACGTGTACTTGAGAAGAATGTATATTCTGATTTTTTCAGGCTGAAATGCTCTAAAAATATCAACGAAGTCCAGCTGGTCTAAAGTGTCGTTTAAGGCACCTCTTTCTGTGTTGATTTTCTGTCTAAAGGGTCTGTCATTGGTGACAATGGGGTGTTGAACTCCCCTGCTATGATAGTGTTACTGTTGATCTCTGTCTTTATGTCTGTCAAAATCTTTTACATGTAATTAGGAGTTCCTATGTTGGGTGCATAGATGCTTATTAGGGTTATAGTGCCCTACTTTGTCTTTTATTGTCATTTTAAAGTCTATTTTGTCCAAAATAAGTATTGGTACTCCAGCTTTTTTTTTTCTCATTTCCATTTGCATGAAATATCTTATTTCATCTGTAAACAGCATATACATGTGTCCTATTTTCTTATGCACTCAGCCACTCTCTGTCTTTTGATTGGAGCATTTAGCCCATTCACATTTAAAATGATTATAGATATGTGCATATGTGTTGCCATTTTGTTATTTGTATTCCTGGTCTTCTTGGGTTAGCTTGTTTACCCCTTTCTTTTGTTTAAAAAAGCCCTTTTTACATTTCTTGCAATGCTGGCTTGGTGGTAATGAATTCCTTAAGCTTATTCTTTTCGGAGAAGCTCTTTATTTCTCCTTCAATTTTAAGTGATAGCCGTGCTGGGTAGAGCAATCTTAGTTGTAGGCCTTTATTTTGTGTCACTTTGAATATCTCCTGCCACTTCCTTCTGGCCTGCAGAGTTTCTGTAGACAAGTCAGCTGTTAGTCTAACAGGAGTTCTTTTGTATGTAACCTGCTGTCTTTCTCTTGCAGCCTCTAGGATTCTGCCTCTGTCTTAAACCTTTGCCATTTTAACTATGATGTGTCTTGGTGTGGACCTGCTTGGGTTCAGCTTGTTTGGAATCCTCTGCACTTCCTGGGCATGTATGTTGATTTCCTTCACCAGGGTAAGGAAGTTTTCAGTCATTATTTTTTCAATACATTCTCAACCCCTCGCTTCTCCTCTTCTCTTCCTTCTGATATTCCTATGATTCGAAGGTGGTTCTGCTGCATCTTGTCTCATAAGGCTCTTAAACTATTTTCATTGTTTTTTATTCTTTGGTCTTTTTGTTGTGCCAACTGGGTGATTTCTGCTATTTTTCCTTCCAAATCGCTGATCCTCCTCTGCTTCATCTACTCTACTGGTGATTCCTTCGAGTGTGTTCTTCATTTCAGTTATTGTATTCTTTAGTTCTAACTGGTTGTTTTTTATGATTTCTCTATCCTTCCTTATGTGCTCACTAAGTTTGTTAAACATGCTTATCATCAGTGTTCTAAACTCTGTCTCTGAAAGTTTGGATCCCTCTGTTTCATTTAGTTCCATTTCTAGAGGTTTCTTCTGATCTTTTACTTGTGACATGTTTCTTTGTTTCCCCATTCTGGCTGTCGTTCTGGGATTGCTTTGATGTATTAGATAGATCACCAGGAGAGCCGTGGCTGGATCATGCAGGCACACAGCTCACGGCCCAACACTCCCAGGAAAACTCCCAGTCTCAGCCTGTCCCAATCAGCCGCTCGCAGGTCAGGCTGAGCAGCCCGACAACCAATCACCAGCCTGGCAACTCTGCAAGCACAGTGCGGAGAGCGGGAACCGAGGTGGCTTGCGCACTCCCGCGTCTCAGTGAGCAGCCTATTGGAGCTAGAGGACACCCGCCCAGCGTTTCCCTGGCAACGCAGTATATGCTGGGTGGAGGGTGGGGATCCACTACTGCGCCAATTCCACCAGACCAATGAAGTCCCAATCCTGACCCTATGTTGTAGGGCCCAACCCTGACAAAATGGCGCCCTCCTGTACACCACTCACGTGCAGGCTCCACACCAGGGGAACAATAGTCTAAAAACCTCCAGCCCTTTCACCAAAGGTGCTCAGTTCAGTCCGTCCCCGCAGGCTCCTGGACCCGGCTCACACAGCTACTCCCTTCACCAGGAACCAGGTAAGTGCTCACCGGCGAGCAAGCCCGTGCGCCGGCCCCACTGATTCTCTAGCTGCTCTTAGCCTCACTGAGCTGAGCAAAGAGAGTCCTCTCTAATTTACTGCCAGCTATTGTGGAACTTCTCTTCCTGGCCAAGGAACTCTGGGCTGGTGAGCTTGGTGTGTGGCCGAAGGTTCCCTCCCCCAACTGGAGAAGTTGGAGAAGTCTCCCCACAGCTGCGGCTTCCCTCATGGGGTTGGCCCTCTCTCGTCTCTGCCCATCCTACCAGACCCGATGTGGCTCGCTCTTTAAGTTCTTCGTTTAGTGGTTCTGTTCATCTAGTGTTCCAGGGACCTCCAGACTTGAATGCTGTATAATTTGTTTGTAATTTTGGTGTGATCCTGGGAGGTAGTTAGCACAGCGTCTGTCTATTCTGCCATTTTACTGGAAGCTCCAATAATTTTTGATGGGTTATTGAACTTGTGTGTGGTTTTGAGTTGTTGTTATGGAACACAACTCCTTTACAATTAACAAGCTTTGGACGTTTCTGGATAATGGATTCATTCAAGCTGTCCAATTGCTGACAGTACACATTTAAATTGATTGTTTGGTTCCGTGGTAAGAGCTTGAAAAACACAACACCTTTAAAATACTACCGCACTGGGCCGGCTCAGTGGTGCATTGGTTAAGAGCTGATTTGGGGATGCCAGCGGCCCCAGTTTGGATCCCACATATGCAGGCCAGTGACACTGCCCTCTACAGCTAACAACAGCTCCACCTGGAGCTGGGCTGTGAGCCCCGGTGACGGTGTTGGCTGCAGCCCCTGCTGCAGTGGGCTGCCATAGGCTATAGTGAGTGGCTGGCAGCCAGCATGAGCTGCCAATAGCCACGGTGAGCGACCACACAGATGCCGGATCAATTACGATACCAACATAGGCCAGTGAAGCAACATCCTCTATAACAAGACTGAAGAACAAAAAGACAACAACTTGTCTGTTCCCCTTCCCCAATTCCCCAACGCTGTTCTCCTCCCCCAATTCCCCAATAAAAAAAAATCTTTAAAAAAATAAAATAAAATACTACCACACTGAGAGCATAACGTCCTTCTGATGAATGTCTGCTTTTGTTGTTTTTGAGGCGAATCATCACATCAGGACCAGGACCGTTTACACACCACATTGTTCTAAACAATCCACTTCTCATCATCAGTTATCAGTTGCTTCAAAAAAGGATCATTTTCTTCATGTTTAATGAGTAGATTGCAGATGTTTATACGCACCGTCAAATGAATTTCTTTGAGTTCATGCGGGACCCAAATATCAAGCTTGCTTGCATATCCCAGCTTCTTCAGGTGGTCATAAACACTTGAATGATGGATGTTCAATGTTTCTGCAATCTCTCATGTTGTGTAACATGGGTTTGACTCAATCAATGCTTTATTTTTCATCATCAAACTCTGTGGGCCTCCCTGACCGAGGAGCATTGTTGAAATAAAAATCACCAGCATGGAATTTCATGAACCATCATTTGCTCTGATATCCTTGTAGAGCATTGTCACCATAAACTTATGCAACTTTTCAAAAGCTTGACATGCATTCTTCCCTTTATGGAAGTAAAACAGTAAAATATGGCAAAAATGCAGTTTGGTCTTCCATCTGCAACTTGTTGTAAAATCTCCAAAACTCAACCAAATCACTCAATTTTTTTTTCCAGAATGAATCTAGTACTGTCAGCTGTCAAATGACAGCAATAACATAGATGTGAATGACGCTAGTACTTCCAAAAATGAACTAGTGCCATTGTTGCAAACATGCATTAGGACCTTTCCGATAACCCAATACTGAGTACCAAGCATTGTTCTAGGACATAGTTCCTCTCATAGAGTTTGAAAAGTGCAAATAAATTACTAAAATTACATTAATAAACAAGACAGTTTTAGGCACTTCTCAGAGCTGAATGGAACTATTTGGGGGGATTGAAAATAGGACACTGGGAGCACTTCTAGTCAGTACCTGAATGAAGGGAAGGGGCCAGCTAAGTCAGAGATACCAGAGGGAGAGAGAGCAAGTGCATAGGCCCTGAGAGAAGTCTCACTCCAGAGACTGTAGACTCACCTCACTGTGTAGCTCTTCACTGCCCACCAAGGGCCTGAGACAGAGGTGGCAGTAAAAGCCTATAGTGACTAAATATATCAGGAATGGGTGATGTGTGCACCATGCCCTCCCCATCTGGGCCCTAGATTTGCCCTGATTCTCATTTACCCCAAACCTCCCCTTTCCCATTCTGGAGCTTGCCAGGCATACTTCTTCCCCACAGGCTATGTTCAGCACACTCTTCCCCTTAAGTGTACTCTTTCCTCAGGTTCACCCTCCCCCCCAGGTGTACCTTCCCCTTCGGTGTACCTTTGCCCCAGATGTGCTCTTCCTCAGGTATACCTTTCCTTTAAGTGTGCCCTTCCCCCAAGTGTGCCCATCCCCAGGAAGTGCATGGCTACCTCACCTTTTTAAGACTCTGCACAGTCATTACTCTATTATAAAGACTCTCTCACCACCCTGATAAAACCTCCCCAACTCTCCTTTTTCTCTTCTCCACCTTTATTTCTCTCATCTCACATGCCCTATAACTCCCATGTTTATTGTGTTTCTTGTGCATCCCCAGTAAACAGATGTAAGCAACACAAGCATGTGGTTCTTTGCTGTATTCCTAGTGTCAGAACAGTGTCTGACACATAGCAGGTGCTCAGTACATATTTATCAAAAGAGAGAATGGATTTTGATTCATTGACCTCCTTTCCCGGATTTTGAACTTTTGGAGAACAGGAACCCTGCCTTTTGATTAGGGCCAACACACAGTGGGTGCTTATTTAAATTTTGGTTGAACTTGGTGGCCCATCTGGCCACAGTATGACAACACCAATAATTTCACGAAGCTTCAGAAAAACCATTAAAAGAAATGTTTTCCCCAGGGTGGGTGCCAGTGGGGACAGCTCCCAGGACCAATTGCAAAACTCTATGCCCCGTGAATAAGCCCCATTACAAGGTGACCTCATAGTGGTTTACTCATTCTTATCGTTAAAGAAATTTTACAGGTTCACAGCATCACTCCCATGGAGACCTAAGAATGCCAGAAATCAGGGGCAGCACTTCCCTGGTAAGGGAATCAAATACTGTAATCAAACTCAATGGTGCAACTCTACATATAGAGAGATAGCCATCTGGGAAACTAAGTAGACCTGGCCTTGGCCGGGCAGTTTGCTGAAGGACTTGGGAGACCAGGGACATTGTGACAGCACTCTTGTGCTCAGCAGGGCTTTGCATGAGCAACACTAATTGCTCCAACATAAGCCATTAAAGCCTGGAACTGAAACCAGAGCCTGTAGTTCCTGGATATTCTTCTTTCCATTTCTCAGCCCATGTCCCTGCTTCCTGGGCCAGCAAGTCCTTCAAAGGGTGGCTATCCCAGCTCTGCCTGGCCTGGTCTTTCTTCATCCAATGGATACCCTTCTCACTTTCCAGTGTGTGTGGGTGCCAGGATATGACAAGGTGGGCCTGGCCTGGGTGTGGGTGGGGACTACAGCCAAACCATCCAGGGGATAGATCCTTAAGGCACAGATTCCTGCTTCCCTTGTGTCCCAGAGGGATTTGCAATGTCATGCAGCTATTTGTCTATTCATTAGCTCACTCTACAACTACAACTCTTTTTTGAGTACTTCCTACTGCAGCATACTGTGCTGGGTTGGGGAGATACAAGGGTGAGCCAATAGACATCCATTCTAGACCCTCCAGTGGAGAGGGAAAATAATGACTCAGTCAGCTCGAAAATGAATGTCATTAGGCAAATGGACAACTGGTATTGGGTGCCTTTCTCCTCTAGTTCCTTTGGATCTTCCATGACCTTCTTTTGCCCCCAAGGAGAAGTAGAACTTGGTAAAGCTGTCAGTTTCTTGACTTCTTAATTAAAAAATCATTTTCCAGGTTTTATGTCAGGAAAGGTTAGATTATTCTGTAATAATATATTAACCCTCAAATCTCAGTGGCTTAATGTAGCACAGGTTATTTCCCACTTACTCTAAACAAGTAATGGTCCATGGCTCTCCAGGACAGCTCTCTTACAAGCAATGGCTCAAAGATCCACTTCTACATCCTATGACTCCATCATTCTCCTTTTGAGAGTCAGGGAACTAGAGTTATGTGCAGGCTCTTAAATGCTTCAGCCTACGTGTGACATTCCTGCTCGTAGCTACTGGTCAAAAGAGTGGAGTGCAAAGCACACTCAAAGTTCATAAGTGACATTCAAGGGACCATGAGGGACATAAATTGAGATTGGCAAAGTGACCAGATTTGCCTCATCTTGAACAAAGGCTCATGTGTGAGTACTTAGTTGGAATGTGGCCCCTGGAGCAGGGCTGAGAGACAGGGAGATGATAGGAAGGAGAGAAAGCAGGCCAGCTCACCCAGCTGGCCTCTGGTTCCTTGATCCCACCAAACCTTCTGAGGAGCCTCTGGAAATGCATTTGTCAGGGGAGGAGAAGCCCTTATCTATTCATCCCATCTCCCATTGGTCAAAGTCTCCCTTGTGGGGTATGAGAGATCCTTCACTTCTGGATGGCCAGTTGGGTATCTGGGAAGCCCTAGGTAGGAGGCATCAACAAAGCAAGATGGAAGCCACATCTAAATGGGCAAATATGCCAATGCCAGATAAACAATGTATTTTCTATTTCTTTCCCTGATAAACATATTTCCAGAATGATCAGAAAGGTCAAATTTGAGTGCAAAACTCTTAGGTTCCTCAGGTTCTCATGCTTAATCACATCTCCAGGACACGCCTGGCTTCAAAGGGCCTTTTGGAGAAGCACAGAGATGAATCTGTGGGGAGCCAGGCAGTTTCACGTGGATGTTAATTTTTATTTCCATTCATTGAACTTTTCAAAGAAATTTAAATTTTTTTTGTTTGTTTTACAACTTCCAATCCTCTGTCTTAGTTTTAGGCTCTCTTTCAGTGTTCTGGACACAAACAGCCAGACTCTGACCTGGTTTAAGTACTCTCTGTTGCTGGTGTTACTTGAACGGCTTTTTATACTTGACAACCATGTAAATTTATTTTGATGTGTTAATTATTTTTAATTGTTCTCTGTTTATGCTAACTTTAATTACTGGATAATACTTTGATTCTCCAATATTTTTAAAACTCTACTTGATTACCAATGGAACTGGAAAATTCTCATCATCACCTTCTGTCCCATTGTTCTGTGTGAGGTTAAGTGAGCTTGCCAGGATCTTCACCCACCCTCATTGCATAGAGAATAAACAAGGTTGTTTTGGGATTTAGGTTTGAAAAACAAGTTGTTTGCTAGTAGGGACACAAGTGAGGCTGCATATGTGTGAGACTTATAAGAGTGAAGTGAAAAACATGTTTTTGTGTGAAACTGAGCATAACAAAATTGAGTGGTAAACACGTTCACCAAAATAACTTCCAGTTATCACCTAAGAGGTGAACTACTCCTGACAAACAACATCTGGTTATCACCTAAGAAGAAAAGAAGTCTAACGAAAAGAGGATAAAAGTAGAACTCCAGAGCAATGCCATGAGCAGCCTGACTGGGTGCTTCAGCTAAGACCCTCTGTGAGGTGCAAGCTGTGATACTCCGGGACTCTCCGAAGTTCTTCCTTGCAAGACAAGCTTGCCTCACACCCTTCATGGGCCAAGTCATCTCTCCCAAACTAGGAATCTTCTCCATCTCGATTGACTCTGGGGCTTGGTTCGTTATTAAATTCTATTCTATCCTGTGTAACCCTCTGTGCTTACCAGAGCATTGGCCTCTGAAGGACATTCGTTCCCAAATTAAGCTGTGTTACTCTTTCTATCTGAACCTGTGTGTCTGGACTTTGTTCCCCACTTGCATCATATGTACCACACAGGGACATAGGGCCCTGCAGAGGGGTTAATGTCCCCTTGACTTTCAGGAAGAGACTCAAGTGTGGCGACTGCCCTTCCAGACGCTTGCAACACTCATTCCCTGCAACCCTCCCATGTATGACATGGGGTTTGCAGAGCCTGACTGGGGTGAGCCCCACCTAGATGAACTAGGTTTGCTGTGGTTGGGCCCAGGTAGGCCTGAGAGAAGTTCAGGCCTCTCAACACTTTAATGTGGTGAGGGGTAAATATCTTTCATGACAGACAAAAAGCCATCTCCTCAACATATGTGTCCACTTTGTGTTTTACAAAAGCAAAAACTCATCTCTTTTCCTTACCAAAAAGGAAATTTAAGGAATGATGCATGCCACATTACAAGCTTGACTGGGGGCAAAACAGGGATTACTTTGGATTAGAGGAAAGGAAAAATTGGGAGAAGTGTCTTGGGATACCTTCAGCTCAAAGGCCATTGTCCAGATGGGCCTTCCTCTCTGTGTGTAGTGTAAGGAAGCACCTAAGTTAGCCCAAATCTCAGTCTTGCTATGTAGAACCCATACCCCATTGAGGTTGGCCAGGTCCTCTGTAAAGAGCTCAGTTGGAGTGTGTGGGCTCTCCCACTGGCTTCTTTCAGCATTCCTACCATTCAGGAGCTGACCAGGCATGAGGAATACCCATTGCTGTAGCAATGGAAATTTGAATTTCCCTGAGACAGAGACTGAGAGAATGAGGCTGAGAAAGTGGAGCTCCTTCATTCATTACCCCATGCAGGTGACAGAAAACACTCCTTCCACTGCATACTAGGTCCCATCTAGCTGGTGGCCTCACCTTGACTCCTGCTTGGACCCTGTGCTAGCCTTGCCTGTATTTGATTACAAGTAATTGAAAACATTACAATCAGTGCTTAACCAAGGGGTTTCTCTACCACAGTCAAAAAAATGTGGGCAGATGGCCCAGAGCTCCACACTGTGGTCAGGGTTCTGCTCTGGCATCCTAAGCAGGTGGTTCTGCTCCTGCTGGTGGACAGAGAGTGATGGCATTTGCAGGTACCAGCAGGGGTCCAGGGTGGACGTGGAGACAACCCTTCCCATAAACATCTGTTGAATGCCTTCCTGTGGCCAACCAACTGGTAAAAGAGGTGGAAATCCTGTATTTTACTTTTCTAGTCCCCATAAAAGAGAAAAGTAAGAGAGAAATTGGGTAGGAATGAATGTTGGGTAAGAGTATTTCAGTTATTAATGTTAATTTTTATAAAAATAATACATGGACACAATTAAACATTCAACTAGTACTAAAAGCATGTGACAAAAAGACCAGTTCTCCACACCCTACATGTCCATTTCCTGCTGGCTCTGCTTCCTGTGGGTGATCACATTCACTTCGTCAATTGCTGGTTTTGCCCACCCTCAGGTCCCCAGTGCCTGGGACAGTGTCTGCCATTTAGTAGTATTTCACAGCTAGAAGTTAAATGCTAACTGAATTAATCAATATTTCTAAATAGTATGCTTACACTACTATTGTTCAATGAGCAAATTTTGAAATGCTCTATTGAGAATCTGTTATGGCAGATGAGAATTTAGTCCTTCTCAGTGACATCCCTCTATAATTTCCCTCTCTCTCTCAACCCCCAGTCTCTCAATATGGGCATAGCAAAACTTTGGTAAAATTAATGGTATGCTATAAAATTTATAATCTATTATGACTATGTAATATTATGCATTACAGATGCAATAGTAGTATACTATGAATTTTTCTTGTCCAGTTTTTTGCTATTTTTTAAAGTTAGTTTTTAAAATTTGCTTAATTTTAAACATACTAATCTTTATTTTTAATTTTTTTAGAATGCCACATCAGACCTGAAAACACATAATGACATTCTTTTTAGGTGCTTCTTTCTAGTGGAGAACCTGTCGATTCCTGTCCTGGTGCCTCTGGTCCCTTGCTATGTGAAATCTATGTTGTTTGGCCTGCCTTATCACCCTGAGACCACCCTATTTCATGTGCTGGTCCCCCTGTTTCCTTGATCCAAACATTGCTATTTCTTGGCTTATTCTGCTTGGTTTTTCTGGATCATGTACTCCAATGGCTTCTAAGAAAAAATGTGGGGAGATTGCAGTTTCCAGTCAAGATGCTGGAGTAGGTAAATGTTGTGCTTGCTTCCTCTCACAGCCACATCAAAATCACAACTAAACTGCAGAACAACCATCATTGAGAACCATCTTCTTATAACTAAGGAGATACAGAAGAAGCTACATCGAGACTGGCACCAGAAGCAGAGATGTGAAACAGGTTGGTACCACACCCATGTGTGGTGGTTAATAATTGGGAGGGGCATCTCAGCTCAGCTGCAGAGATCTCCTCTGAGGAGTGAGGAGTATGAAACCCACACCAGGCTCCCCAGCCTAGGTTTCTTTAGTTGGGAAGAGAAGTCCACAACTTTTAGTTGTGAAAACCAGCAGAGATTGTGGCTGAATCAGACAGAGGACTACTGGGGACCCACACTTTCCTCCTAAAGGGCCACACATGGACTTACTCACTGATAGACTCTGAGCACCAGTTCTGGGGCAGCATCTTGATAGATGCCAGGGACATATGGAGAGGAACTAAATTGTCTGACTTCAGGGAGAGGGTTGCAGGAGAAGCTTTCTCCCAGAGAGAAATGCTAGCAGAAACCATTTTTCCTTTGTTGAGCCCTCCCCCAACCTAGCATTCACACACAGGCAGGCACCATATCTGAGTCTCCATCAACCTGGCTAACACCATTTGCCCCACCCTGTTGATTCCCTGAGACCCTGCCACAACCAACTTGTGGGTTCACACAAGCTGCTTCCAGTGGCTTTTCCATACAAATGGCCTCTCTTGTCTCATTCTGTGGACTTTTCTAAAAATCTCTCAAAGGTCAAATCCCAAACAAGCAGGACCTGAGTGTGCCCTGTACCTTCTGCTAAGAAGCTCCAAGCCCAGAAATAGTGACAGCCAGCCTTAGTTCACAGTCTAGCCTCTCTCAGGCACCTCCAAGCCCAGCACAAGTGGCAATCATCTGCAGATTACTTTGTAGTTCAAACCAAGTGGTCCTGGGCAGTGCATAGGCAGCAGCTAAACTTGGTCTGCAACAAAGCCCCTCCCAAGAGAACCCAGAATCCACACACCCCATGGCTATCTTCAGACAACACCAAACCACCTCCACAAACCACACACCCAAAGGGCAGATGCGGCAGACACAAGAGCTCTGCAAAAGTAGTTCTGTTCCATAGGGTCAGACCCTGCACAATATCTCCTTTATTGTAGCCTCACCATCAACCAGCCCAAGGGTCAATCCTTCCTACTTATGTGCAAAATGCAACCAAGGCTCATTTACAAGAAAAGGGCACACAAAACCCACACAAGGGACACCCCGGAGTACCCGACTCAGGTGACCAGGGACACTGTGGCACTGGACTCTATAGGATACCTAATACGTAAGTCCACTCTACTAAGACATAATAGTTTCACCTAATACATAGAGAAAAACACAGGGAGGTAGTCAAAATGAGGAGAGAAAAACATCTCAAATAAAAGAACAAAATAAAGCTCCAGAAAAAGAACTAAACAAAATGGAGACAAGCAATCTACCAGAAACAAAGTTCAAAACACTGGTTATAAGAATTGTCAATGATCTGAGGAAGAACTTCAACAAAGAGATAGGAAACATAAAAATGGAGATAGTAAACATAAAAAAGAACCAGTGTGAAATGAATACAGTGTTCGCTTCAGCAGCACATATACTAAAATTGGAACAATACAGAGAAGATTAGCATGGCCCCTGCGCAAGGATGACACGCAAATTCGTGAAGCGTTCCATATTTTTAGACTCCATCAAAAAACTATTGGAACTGATAGACAAATTCAGTAAAGTAGCAGGATATAAAATCAATGTTCAGAAATCAGTGGCATTTGCATATACCAATAATAAACTAACAGAAAGAGAAATTTAAAAAACTGTCCCATTTACAATTGCGTCAAGAACTATAAATACCTAGGAATAAATTTAACCAAAGAAGTGAAAGATCTGTACTCAGAAAATTATAAGACACTGAAGAAAGAAATCATAGAAGACACAAATAAATGGAAACACCTACCATGCTCATGGATAGGAAGAATTAATATAGTTAAAATGTCCATACTGCCTAAAGCAATATATAGATTCAATGCAATTCCTATCAAACTACCAAGGGCATTTTTCACAGAAATAGAAAATATAATCCTACAATTTATATGGAATCATAAAAGACCCAGAAGAGCCTCGGCAATTCTGAGAAATAAGAACAAAGTCGGGGGGATCACGCTACCAGACATCAAAACCTACTACAAGGCTACAGTAATCAAGACAGTTTCGTATTGACATAAAAACAGGCACATAGATCAGTGGAACAGAACAGAGAGCCCAGAAATAAATCCAGGCATTTACGGACAGTTAATCTATGACAAGGGAAGCAAGAATTTACACTGGAGTAAAGATAGTCTATTCAATAAATGGTGCTGGGAAAATTGGACTAACACATGCAAAAAAATGAAACTGGACCACCTCCTTACGCTTTATACAAGAACAAATTCAAAATGGATTAAAGACTTAAATGTAAGACCTGAAACCATAAAAATCCTAAAAGAAAATATAGGGAGTACATTTGCAGACATTACCCGGAGCAATATTTTTACTGATACATCCCTACGGGCAAGGGAAGTAAAAGAAAAAATGAACATATGGGATTATATCAGACTTAAAAGTTTTTTCACGAGAAAGGAAACCATTAATAAAACAAAAAGGAAGCCTACTGAATGGGAGAATATATTTGCCAATGATATATCTGATAAAGGGTTAATATCCAAAATTTATAAAACACTCATGAAACTCAACACCAAAAAAACAAACAACCCAATTAAAAAATGGGCAGAAGATATGCAGAGACATTTCTCTAAAGAGGACATACAGATGGCCAACAGGCATATGAAAAAAAAGTTCAACCTCACTGGTCATTAGGGAAATGCAAATAAAAACCACCATGAGATACCACCTCACTCCAGTCAGAATGGCTATCATCAATAAATCAACAAACAACAAGTACTGGCAGGGCTGTGGGGAAAAGGGGACCCTGCTGCACTGTTGGTGGGATTGCAGATTGGTGCAGCCACTATGGAAATCAGTATGGAGGTATCTCAAAGAACTGGAAATAGAGCTACCGTTTGACCCAGCAATTCCACTCCTAGGTATTTATCCTGAAAAAACCAAGACACTTATTCAAAAAAAGTTATGCACCCCTATGTTCATAGCAGCACAATTTACAATAGCTAAGACTTGGAAACAACCAAAATGCCCATCAGTAGATGACTGGATTAAGAAACTGTGGTATATTTATACATTGGAGTATTACTCCGCTATAAAGAAGAATGAAATCGTACCATTTGCAATGATATGGATGGACCTAGAGACTATTATGTTAAGTGAAATAAGTCAGTCAGAGAAAGACAAATACCATATGATCTCACTCATATGTGGAATCTGAAAAACTGTATGATTGAGCAAAGTAAACAGAAACTGTCTCATAGATATAGAGGAAAAATCAGGGTTGCTAATTGGGAGGGGGATGGGGCTGAGGGAGAAGGGGAAGGGATTAGACAGCAAAAATAGGCAACTACAATATTGCCACTGGGATATGAAAAACAGTTTGGGGAATATAATTAATAATGTTGTAAATATTCTGTGGAATGTCAGATGGTCATAGGTCTTGTTAGGGAGACCATTTCATGGATGGAGTAAAGGTTTGATCACTGCACTGTATGACTAAAGCGGAGGTTGTATACCTACTGTAATTGAATATATATAGATAGTCATGGGTTGTGGATTATACTGTGGAAGAGAGTCAGAGGAAGAGTAATAGATATATATGATATGGGGGGGAGTGGGGTGGCGAATTGGGGGTGGGGGGTTGTCACTTTGAGGGGTAAAATGTATAACTATTGCACTGTGTTGTACACCTGAAACTAATTAAAAATAAAAAAATAAAAAAATAAATGAATACAATAACCATAATTAAGAATACACTAAAGGGAATCTACAATAGATTAGATGAAGCAGAGGATTAAATCAGCAATTTAGAAGATAAGGTAGCAGAAAATACCCAATCATAAGAGTAAAAAGAAAAAACAATTTAAAAAAAAGAAAATTTTAGGGGCCTCTGGGACAACATCAAGCATACCAATATTTGCATTCATAGGGGTACCATAAGGAGGAGAGAGAGAGAGCAAGGAATTAAAAACCTATTTGAAGAAATAATGATGGAAAACTTCCTTAATCTGGAGAATGAAATAGACATACAAGCCCAGGAAGCACAGAGAGTCCCAAAGAAGATGAACTCAAACAGGCCAACACCAAGACATATCATAATCAAAATGCCAAAAGTTGAAGTCAAATAGAGAATCTTAAAACAGCAAGAGAAAAGTAGTTTGTTACTTAAAAGGGAATTCCCAAAGGACTGTCAGCTGATTTCCCGATAGGAACTTTGTAAATCAGAAAGATTGGCAGGAAATACCAAAAGTGATGAAAAGCAAGGACCTATGATTGAGATTACTCCACCCAGCAAAGCTATCATTTAGAATTGAAGGACAGATAAAGAGGTTCCCAGACAAGAAAAAGTTAAAGGAGTTCATCACTATCAAAACAGTATTACAAGAAATGTTAGAGGAACTTTTTTTAGAAAAAGAAAAAAAAGATCCAAAATAGGAATAATACAATGGCAACAACCATATATCTATTAACAATGACTTTATTTATTTATTTATTTATTTATTTATTTATTTATTTATTTATTTAGCTGAGACATCCTGCCACCTTTTAGCAGTTCAGCTTGGGCGGGGAATTGAACCAGTGACCCTATTGCTCAGAGCTCGAATTCTTGGGCAAGCTCTTAACCAACTGAGTCACTCGGCCAGCCCCTAACAATTACCTTTACTGTAAATAGATTAAATGTTTTAATCACAAGATAGGGTTGCTGATTGGATAAGAAAGCAAAACCTTACATATGTTTCCTACAAGAGACTCACTTCAGATCCAAAGACATACACAGACTGAAAATAAGGGATATAAAGAGATATTTCATGAAAATGGAAACTAACAAACAGCAAAAAAGCTGGGGTAGCAATTCCAGGTAAAATAGACTTAAAAGAAAAGGCTATAACAAGAGACAAAGAAGAACCCAGTAATCACACTTCTGGGTATTTATCTGAAGAAACCTAAAACATTATTTCAAAGGGTAATGTGCATCCATATATTCCCTTCAACATTACTTACAATAACCAAGACACAGAGGCAACCTAGATGGACATCCATGGATGAATGGATAAAGAAGAGATGGAACATATATACAATGGCATATTACTCAGCCATAAAAAATTAAATCTTGCCTTATGCAACAATATAAATGGACCTAGATGGTATCATGCTGAGTGGAGTAAGTCAGACAGAGAAAGACAAATGCCATATGATTTCACTTATTTGTGGAAACTAAAGAATAAAATAAACAAACAAAACAGAACCAGAGTAATAAAAAGGAATGAAATTGAAAGATGGTAGATTAGGTAAATGCTACGCCTACTGCATCCCAGGATTACACCAAAATGACAAATAAATAATAGAACAATCAACCTAAAGAGTCATCTGAAGACTAGCTAAACAGAACCTCTATAACTAAGGCTATGAAGAAGAGGCCACATAGAGACTGGTTGTAGCGGGGAGATGCAAACGGGCTGACCCCAAGCCCACAGATGGTGGTTGAACACTGGGAGAGACACCTCAGTGGCAGAGGTTCCCTCTGAAGAGGGAGGAGTCCCAGCCACATGCCAGGCTTCCCAGCCCAGGGCCCTGTGCTGGGAAAAGGAGCTCCCATGGCTTCTGGCAGTGAAAATCAGCGAGGACTCTGTCTGCTCTTCCCAATGGGGTGGAGGGTGGCTGGAAACACAGACACCCTCTTGTAGTGCTGGTGCATGGACTTGCTTACATGTGGGCACTCACCTGTTCGCTGGTGGAGAAGCAGCAGCTTGGGAGGCCCAGGGATGTGCAGGGAAAGATTGAGTTGTGTGGCCTCAGGGCAGGAGCTGGATGGACAGGAGCCATTGTTGTCTCTTTGTGGAGCCTAATACACATTGGCCTACAGGAGGATGCCATCTTTTCAGTGTTAAACCCTTCCCCAAAGGGCCAATCTGGGATTGCATTGGTCTGGGGTAATCTCCATGTGTGCACTGCTTTGGTGATGCCCTAGGTCCCTGCTCCCCAAACAGATGGTGCTACATTGCCTAGGACACTCTTGACTGCTTGGCTGCTGGCCCCACCCCTATGGAAGCCATTTTTGCAGCTGGTGGATGGCTTGCATTGACCCGGAGAATATTTGCAGGTGGGCGGTAACCCAAGGCCTATGCCACAGTGTCTCTTGGGCAGCTCTCAGAAATCTGCAGGCCTGAGATGGGTGGTGGCTGGATGCAGTGTTCTTGAGGCATTTTTGTGGGGTGGTCATGGACACAGTACCAGTGCAGGAGCTGAGACTACATTGACTTTATAGAAACAACTGACCATACCCTTTAGCCCCCTGGAATCCCACCCTGCCCCCCTAGAGCTGCATTGCCATGAGAACTCTGGATGCCTGGGTGGCTGGCCCTGCCACACAAGCCATGGAGGCCTTTTGCAGCAAAGGACAGCCCTTGATGGTCCCGGGAGATTTGAGTGGTAGACAGTGAACCAACACCTGCACTGCAGCCACACTTGGGCAGCTTTTGGGGATTTGTGGTGGCTGGCAGTGGTTTTCTAGGGCATTTCATGAAGTGGTCAAAGGACAGGCACTGCCCTGAGGTGAGTGGTGGCTGGCTATGGTGTTCTCAGGGTGCTGTGCTAAGTGGTCACAGGTTGGTCACTGATGTAAGAACTGTATCTGCATTAACTTTGCAAAAACCACTGACCATGTATCATGACTCCCTGGGACTCCACCCCAGCCAGTGCACCTAAGGAGGCTCTTTCAACAGCTGAGCCTTACAGGTAGATAGAAGGTGGCAACAGGCACAGGAAACCCTGGGCCTTTTGCTAAGCTCCTTTAGGCCCACTACTAGTGGCAGCTGGCCTTAGCTCACAACACACTCACCCTGCCCATGCCTCCAGGTCCAGCACAAGAAGCAATCAATCACATATTGCTTTGTGTCTCCTACCAGGTAGTGGTGGGCTGGTAACAGGTAAAGCTAAAATTGACCTCCATGGTAGACCCTCCCTGGAGACACATGAAACAACATACCCAGAGGCCAGCTTACAGATCACACCACACTACTGCCTGGTTAGCCCCACAAGTGGCACAACCAAAGTGGGGGGTCTCAACAGGCACAAGAGCCTGTGGAGGCAAAGCCTCCTCTGAGGGGTCAACCCCACACAGCTGCTCATACACCACTGGCATAGCCAGTTCTCACATTCAGTCAGTCTGGAAGTCAATCCCACTCACTGATGTGCCAAAAGAAATCAAGGCTCAACTACAACTAGAGAACAAACACAATACACTCAAGCACACACACAGGACATCAGAGAGACTGAGCTGCTAAACCATACAGGACACATATTTCATAAGGCCACTCATCAAAGACTGAGACATAGGAGATCTACCTAATACAAAGAAGCAAACAAAGAGGCAGCCAGAATGAGGAAACAAAGAAACATGTCCCAAATAAAAGAACAGGAGAAACCTCCAGAAATAGAACTAAATGAAATGGAGGCAGCCAACTTACCAGAGACAAAGTTTAAAACACCGATCATAAAAATACTTAAAGAGCTTATTGAAAATGTCAACAAAGAGATAGTAAGTATATGAAAACCATAGAAACCATAAAAAAGAACCAGTCAAAAGTAAAGAAGACAATAACTGAAATGAACACACTAGAAGAAATTAAAAGCAAATTAGATGAAGCAGAGGATAGAATCAGTGATTTGAGGACAAGGTAGTAGAAACCGCCCAAACAGAACAGCAAAAAGAAAAAAGAATTTTTAGAAATGAAGATATTTTAAAGGACCTTTGGGAAAACATCAAGTGTTACAACATTTGCAACATAGGAGTACCAGAAGAAGTGAAAGAACAGGGGTTGAGAACCAATTTAAGAAATAATGCCTGAAAATTTCCTTAACCTGGTGAAAGCAATAGACATAAAATCCCAGGAAGTATAGAGAGTCCCAAACAAGATGAACCCAAACAGGCCCACATCAAGGCACATTATAGTTAAAACAGCAAAGGTTAAAGACAAAGAGAGAGTCACAAAAGCAGCAAGAGAAAGAGAACTAGTTACTTACGAAAGAGCTCTTATAAGACTCTTAACTGAATTTTCTACAGAAACTTTTCAGGCCAGAAGGGAGTGGCAGGAAATATTCAAAGTGATGAAAAACAAAGGTCTACAATCAAGACTATTCTCCCCAACAAGGCTATCATTTAAATTGCAGGAGAGATAAAAATTTTCTCAGACAAGATAAACCTAAAGAAATTCATTACCACAAGCCAGTATTACAAGAAATGTTAAAAGGACTTCTTAAAGAAGAAAGGAGGAAACAAAGAAATGAAGACAAAAAATATGGCTAATAAAATGGCATAAATATATAGCTACCAATAATCACTTTAAATGTAAATGGATTAACAGTCGGCTGAGTGGCTCAGTTGGTTAAGAGTTGGCTTAGAGCACGAGATCTGAGCAACAGGGACGCTAGTTCAATTCCCACATGGACCAGTAATGCTGCACCCAAGCTGAGCAGTCACTGAGCTACCAATAGGTGGCAGGATGGCTCAGCTGGTGTAACAACAAGATAGCCTATTCGATGGTGGGCTACATTCACCCACAACTAAGACTGAACTCAGCACCTTGAGCTGAGCTGCTGCCCAGATGGCTCAGTGGATAGGGTGTGCATTCTTGACAACAAGGCTGCTGGATTCAACTCCCACATGGGATGGTGGCTACGCCCACCTGCAACTAAAATTGAACACAGCACCTTGAGCTTAGAGACCATGAGCTGCCGACAGGAAGCCAGATGGCAACTGGCATCCTCCACAAGGAATATTGAAGAACAACAACTTGGCTAGTCTCCTTCTCCAATTCCCCAATAAAATCTTTAAAACAAAAATAAAATTAAAAAAAAATGTAAATGGATTAAATGTTCCAACCAAAACACATAGAGTAGCTGAGTGGATAGGAAACAAGACCCATGCATATGCTGTCTACAATAGACCCACCTCAGATCGAAACACAGGCACAAGCTGAAAGTAAAGGGATGAAAAAAGATATTTTACACAAATGTAAATGAGAAAAAAGCTGGAATAGCGATATTTATATTTTTAAAATGAAGGCTATAATAAGAGACAAAGAGGGGAATTATGTAATAATAAAGTGATCAATCCAACAAGAGGACATCCCCTAGGTAGCATTTATGCACCTAACATAGGAGCACCTTAATATATAAAGCAAATATTGATCAACATAAATCAACAGTAACACAATCATAGTAGGGGACTTTAACACCACACTGATACCAATGGACACATCTTCCAGACAGAAGATCGACATGGAAATAGCCTTAAATGACCAACTAGACCAGATGGGTTTAATTGATGTTTTTAGAACATTTTGCCCCCAAAGAGCAGAATATACAATTTTTTTCCCCCAAGTGCATATGGATCATTATCCAAGAAGGAACATGTTAGGCTACAAAACAAGTCTCAATAAATTTAAGAAGATTGAAATCATACAAGTGTCTTCTCTGACCTCAGTGGTATAAAACTAGAAATCAATTTAAAAAAAAATAAACCTGAAAAACACACAAACACATGTAGGTTAAAGAACTATTAAATAATGAATGTATCAACAATTATATCAAAGAAGAAATCAGAAGATAATTTGAGACAAATGAAAATGAAAATACAATGACCCAAAATATGTGGGATACAGTAAAAGCAGTCCTAAGAGGGAAATTCGTAGCAATGCAGGCCTACCTCAAGAAACAAGAAAAATCTCAAATCAACAGTCTATCTTTACACCTAAAGGAACTGGAAAAAAACACCAAACAAAGCCCAAAGTGAGTACAAAGAAGGAAATAATCAATTTCAAAGCGGAAATAAATGAAATACAGACTAAATAATACAAAAGGTCAATGAAACAAAGAACTGTTTTGGGTTTTTTTTGGAAAAGATTAAGAAAACTGATAAAACTTTACTAGACCCATCAAGAAAAAAAGAGAGAGGACCCAAATAAATAAAATCAGAAGTGAAAGAGAAGTGACAATGGAATCCACAGAAATATAAAAAATTTAAAGAAAATACTATGAGCAAATATAAGCCAACAAACTCGACAATGTGGAAGAAATGGATAAATTTCTAGAAGCATACAATCTTCCAAGGCTGAATGAAGAAGAAACAGAAAATCTGAACAGACCAATTACTACCAATAAAATTGAATCAGTAATCAACAGGCCTCAAACAAACAAAAGTTCTGCACCAGATGGCTTCACAGGTGGAATTTTACCAAACATTCAAAAAAAAAAAGAATTAACACTGGACTAACTGTGTGGCTCAGTTGGTTAAGAGCTCGTTCAAGAGTGCAAGATCTGAGCAACAGGGTCACTGGTTCAATTCCTGGCCCAAGCTGACCTGCTGCTGTGCTGCCGCTGAGCTGCCAAGTGGCAGGATGGCTCAGCTGAAAAAAAAAAATTAACATCTATTCTTCTCAAACTATTCCAAAAGCTACAGGAGGAGGGAAGGCTCCTATTACAAGGCCACCATTACCCTGATCCCAGAACCAGACAAAGATATTACAAAAAAGAAAACTATAGGCCAATATCCATAATAAACATAGATGTAAAAATCTTCAACAAAATATTAGCAAACCAAATTCAGCAGTACGTTAAAAAGGTCATACATCACGATCAAGTGAAATTCATTCCTGGTGTGCAAGATTAGTTCAAAATCTGCAAATCAATTAACATGATACACCACATAAACAAAATGAAGAATAAAAGTTATATGGTCATATCAATAGATGCAGAAAAAGAATTTGACAAAATACAGCATCTCTTTATGATAAATACTCTCAACAAAGTGAGAATAGAGGGATACCTCTCAACATAATAAAATCCATATATCACAAACTCACAGCTAATATCATACTCAATGGGAAAAAGCTAAAATCATTCTCTTTAAGATTAGTACAAGACAAGAATGTCCACTTTCTCTACTTTTATTCAACATAGTACTGGAAGTTCTAGCCACAGCCGTCAGACAAGAAAAGAAATAAAAGGTATCCAAACAGGAAAATAAAAAGTAAAATTGTCATTATTTGCATATGACATTATACTGTTTAAAAGGAACTCCAAAGATTCCACCAAAAACCCATTGAAACTGATGAATGAATTTAGTAAACTAGCAGGATACAAAATTAATATTCAGAAATCAGTTTCATGTTTATACATCAATAAAAAACTATCAGAAGGAGAAATTAAGAAAACAAGCCCATTTATAATAGCATTAAGAAAAATAAAACACTGGGCCAGCAGAATGGCGCAGCGGTTAAGTACTGGCTTCGGAAGCCAGTGGCCCGGATTCAGGTCCCACATATGAGGGCCAGTGACACTGCCCTCAAAAAAATAAAAATTAAAAAATTAAAAAAATTAAAAAGGAAAAAGAAATAAAAAAAAGAAAAATAAAGTACTTAGGAATAAATTTAACCAAGGAAGTAAAAGAACTGTACTCAAAGAATTGTAAGTTTTGAAGAGAGAAATTAAAGAAGACACAAATAAATGGAAACACATACCATGCACATGGATAGAAAAAGTTAATATAGTTAAAATGTCCATACTACCTAAAGCAATCTATAGATTCAGCACAATCCCTATCAAAATACCAATGGTATTTTTCACAGAACTAGAACAAATAATCTTAAAATTTATATGAAATTCTAAAAGATCCTCAGTAGCCTTGGCAATTCTGAGAGAAAAGAACAAAGCTGGAGGTATCAAACAATCTGATATCAATTATACCACAAGGCTATAGTAATCAAAACAGCATGATATTGGCTTAAAAATAGACACATAGATCAATGGAACAGAATAGAAAACCCAGAAATAAATCCATGCCTATATGGTCATTTAATATTTACAAAAGAGGCAAGAATTTACACTGGGGTAAAGACAGCCCATTTAATAAATTGTACTGGGAAAACTGGACAGATACATGCAAAAAATGAAACTGGACCACCTTCTTATGCCATATACAAGAATAAACTCAAAATGGATTAAAGACTTAAGTGGAAGACTCAAAACCATAAAACTCCTAGAAGAAAGTATAGGAAGTAAACTCTCAGACATTACCCTTAGTAATATGTTTACTGATCTACCTCCTTGGGCAAGGGAAACAAACAAAAATCAATAAATAAACAAATGGGACTACATCGAACTAAAAAGTTTTTGCACAGCAGAGGATACCATCAACAAAACAAAAAGACATTCTACTGAATTGGAGAAGATATTTGCCAATGGTACATGTGATAAGGGGTTAATATTCAAAGTTTATAAAAACTCCTACAACCCAACACCAAAATATTGAACAATCCAATTAAAAAATGGGCAGAGGACTTGAATAAACATTTCTCCAAAGAGGACATACAGATGGCCAACAGACATATGAAAAAAATGTTCAACATCACTTATCATTAGAGAAATGCAAATAAAAGCCACAATGAGATACCACCTCACTCTTGTCAGAATGGCTATCATCAATAAATCCACAAATAACAAATGCTGGTGCGAGTGTGGAACAAAGGGAACCATCGTGCACTGTTGGTAGGGATTGCAAATTGGTGCAGCTACTATGAAAAACAGTATGGAGGTTCCTCAAAAAATTAAAAATAGAACTACCTTATCACCGAGCAATTTCACTTCTGGATATTTAACCAAAGAAATCCAAAACACTAACTCAAAAAAATATATGCATCTGTGTTTACTACAGCACTATTCACAACAGCTAAGATATGGAAACAACTAAAATGCCCATCAATAGACAATTGGATAAAGAAATTGTGGTACCTTTATATGATGAAGTATTATTCTGCCATAAAAAAGAATGAAATCTTATTATTTCCAGCAAGATGGATGGACCTAGAGGAGATTGTGCTAAGTAAAATAAGTCAGACTGAGAAATACAAATACCATATGATCTCACTTACATGTGGAATCTATTATAAAAACAGGATAAATGAGCAAACAAAACAGAAATAAACTCATAGATACAGGGAACAAACTGATGGTTGGTCAATGGGAGGGGGGTTTGGGGATGGTGAGAAAGATGAAGGGATTAAGAAGTACAAATTGGTAGTCACAAAATATTCACAGTATGGGGAATATAATCAATAATTTTGTAAAGACTATATAGAGTGTCAGATGGATACTGGACTTATTGTGTAGATCAATTCATAGATTATATAAACACCTAACCACTGTGCTATACATCTGAAATTAATATAAAATAATGTTGAATGTCAAATATATATATCTATAACTATATCTATATCTATCTATATCGATATCAATATCTCATCACTGATGTAAAGTACAGCATAGGAAATATGGTCAATGGTATTGTAACAGCTATGTATGATGGTGGGGATATCACACTTTGTGAGGGGTATCAATGTCTAATCATGATGTTGTTTTGTACACCTGAAACTAATTTAAAAACACAAAAACCAGAAACACTTTAGTAGGTACAGAGAACATTTTGATGATTACCTGATGGGAGGGTTGTTAGGGAGATCGGTGAAAAAGGGGAAGGTTTAATAAGTAATAATTGGTAGTTACAAAACAGTCATGGGGATGTAAAGTATAAGGAATATAGTCAATAATATTATAATAACTAGGTATGGTGTCAGATGGATACTAGATTTATCAGAGTGATCACTTTGTTATACAAATGTCTAATCATTATGCTGTACACCTGAAACTAAAATTGTGTATCATCTGCAAATGAAAAATAAAAAAATATCAAAACACAAAAACAAAAGCAACAGAGAAACAGCATGATTTTATAAATGAGATGTGTGTTCCAATGGCAAGTATGTATTGGGTAATTTTTGTTTTGGTTTTACTATAATCATTACTGGACAATGGAAAATATAAATATGATTTTCATTTATTCACTGAATAGTTCCAACTGTATAGGGGATATTTTGATCTCAGTCCTCTTTCATTTTTTTATTTCTTTGTTTTGATTTTTTTTTAAGCTAGGATAAAGCAAATAATCTTGGAAAGATTGAATTCTTCTAGGTGTAATTTTTGGGTTTTTTTAAAGACTTTTTATTGGGGAATTGGGGGAGGGGAACAGTGTTGGGGAATCGGGGTAGGGGAACAGACAACTTGCTGTCCTTTTGTTCTTCAGTCTAGTTGTGGAGGACATTGCTTCACTGGCCCATGTTGATATCATCATTGTGCTCTTCCTGGTTGAGGAAGATTGGTCACCGGCCTCTGGATGGCCATTCATGGGGGCTATTGGCAGCTTACTCTGGCTGCCAGCTGCTCGCGTTGGCTGCTGGCCACTCACTGTAGCTTATGGCAGCCCACTGCAGCAGGGGCTGCAGCTATGCTGTCCCCGGGGACTCACAGCAGCCCAGCTCCAGGTCAAGCTGTTGTTCATCATCTTAGGTGTAAAGGGCAGTGTCACTAGCCCTCATATATGGGATCTGAACCGGGAATGCTGGCTTCACAAGCCAGCTCTTAACCAACGTGCCACTCGGCCGGCCCTAGGTGTAATTTTTTTCTTAATGAAATCAGAAACTTCTAAGTCAGATATTGTGGATATCTTCTGCTAGTCTTCTGAAAGCTCAAATATCTGGCACAGAAAATCTAGAAAGAATGGCATGAGTCAAAAGGATCCAAATATTGGGTTGTCAGAAAAGTCATGACGTATTTTTCTGTTTTTCAAAGGTCATTTATTTATATAAAGAACAAATATCAACAAATATTTTGCCCATTTTGTTCAATACCCTTTTGTCATCTTTCAGTGAGCTTCATAATTCCTCATTCACAGCAGGACCTGTCTTTCTTTGAGAAAAACTGAACAAGGTGCTGATTTACAGCCTCATCTGAATTGAACGTTATACCATGCAAGGAGTTTTGAAGAGAGCAAAAAAAGTGGAAGTCTGACAGCACAAAGTCAGGTGAGTATGGTGGGTGTGGCAACACATCCCAGCCAAGCTCCAATAATTTTTGACAGGTGATCAAGCTTCTGTGTGATCTCGCTTTGTCATGATGGAACACAACTCCTTTACGGTTAACAAGCTCTGGACGTTTCTGGATGATGGATTCATTCAAACTGTCCAATTGCCAACAGTACACATTCAAACTGATTGCTTGGTTCCTTGGTAAGAACTTGAAAAACACGACACCTTTAAAATCCCACCACACTGAGAGCATAACCTTCCTCTGATGAATGTCTGCTTTTAATGTCATTTGAGGTGAATCATCATGTCAGGACCAAGACCATTCATGCACCACATTGTTCTGAACAATCCACTTCTCATCACCAGTTATCAGTTGTTTCAAGAAAGGATTGTTTTCTCATGTTTAATGAGCATATTGCAGATGTTTATTTGTGCTGTCATATGAACTTCTTTGAATTCATGTGGAACCCAAATATCGAGCTTGCTTACATATCCCAGCTTCTTCAGGTGGTCGTGAATGCTTGAATGATGGATGTTCAATGTTTCTGCAGTCTCCTGTGTCATGTAATGTGGGTTTGACTCCAACGATGCCTTTATTTTGTCATCATCAACCTCGGTGGGCCTCCCTGACCTAGGAGCATTGCTGAGATCAAAATCACCAGCACGGAATTTTGTGAACCATTTTTGGCACTGACGTTCTTATAGAGCATTGTCACCATAAACTTTATGCAACTTTTCACAAGATTGATGCGTGTCCTTCCTTTTATGGCAGTAAAACAGTAAAATATAGCAAAAATGCACAGTTTGATCTTCCATCTTCAACTTGTAAAATTTCCAAAACTCAACCAAATCGCTCAATTTTTTTTAGAATGAAGCTAGAAATGTCAGCGGTCAAATGACATAGCAATAACATAGATGCGAATGACTCTAGTACTTCCCAAAATGAACTATTGCCATCTGTTGCAAACATGCATCATGACTTTTCCAACAACCCAATATAATTAATATTTTTCTTTGGCATTTTCATACTTCATTTGAGAAAGATAACTTTCCTATCATACCCTAAATGAAACCAGTTTTTGTTCCATTATCTTAATTTCGAGCATATAATTCTCTGACCAGCCCACTGTCTCATACTCAACAATCTTGCAGCATGATGCCTTCAGTCCATTGATCCTACCACCCTTTCACTGTCCTTGCCTCTTGTGTACTCTCCTCACCCAGCCTAAATGCCAGAGTCAATCACTAAATCACTCCCCTATGATACCTTCAGCTCTCTTCCCCAACCCTTCTTTCTCTTAGTCACTTGGCAAAACCTCAACCCTATGAAATCTTATTGTGACTGATCTCACTTTAAATTCATAACCACTAAACCCAAGTGAGACCCCTATGCTGCCTGATAATCACTTTATTTCCATCAACAAATCATTGTCGCAGTCTTCTAGGTGACTGCATCATAATCTCTTCCAAAATCCTTTCTCTTATCCTTACTTTCTCTTATCCTCAGCTGATGACCCTTCTTATTTTTTTTAAGATTTTTATTGAGGAATTGGGGGAGGGGAACAGCGTTGGGGAATTGGGGAAGGGGAACAGACAAGTTGCTGTCCTTTTGTTCTTCAGTCTAGTTGTGGAGGATGTTCCTTCACTGGCCGATGTTGGTATTATCATTGCGCTCTTCCCGGATGAGGCAGATCTGTCACAGGCCTCTGGACAGCCGCTCATGGCGGCTATTGGCAACTCACTCCAGCTGCTGGCTGCTCACGCTGGCTGCTAGCCACTCATTGTAGCTTATGGCAGCCCACTGCAACAGGGGCTGCAGCCTACACGGTCGCCGGGACTCGCACAGCCCAGCTCCAGGTTGAGCTATGGTTCACCATCTTAGCTGCAGAGAGCAGTGTCACTGGTCCTCATATGTGGGATCTGAACCAGGGCCGCTGGTGTCCCAAGCCAGCTCTTAACCAATGCGCCACTTGGCCGGCCCCCTTCTTCCTATTTTAATGAAGGAGCCATAGTGATCCTTTTAAAACATAAGTTAAATAGTGTCATTTTTCTGCTCAGAACCCTCTAGTAGCTTACCTTTTCTCTCATAGTAAGCACTGATGTCCTTACAATAATTTACAAAGCCCTATATGATCTGGTTTCATTACCTTTCTGACCTCATTCCCTGTGTTCTTTTCTGCATTACTGCTCCTGCTTTACTGGCCTCCTTGTTGTTTGGTTAACATATCAATCACCCTCCTACCTCAGGGCCAGAGTACTTGCTGTTTCCTCTGCCTAGAACATCTTTCCCCAGATATATTTGCATGATTCACTGGTTAACTTCTTTGTTGTTCTCAGTGAGGTCTTCTCTGACCATTTTATTTAAATTTGAATCCTCCTCCTTCACCCTGGAACTCCCTCTATCCCTTTCCAGCTTTATTTTTCATAGCACTTATTGTCACCTGCATATTATATGTTTTATTTATGTGTTTTGTTTATTGTCTATGTTCACTAGAATGTGCCCATCAGCCAAGATGATGGTCTGTTTTGTCCACTGTTGAAATCACAGTACCTAGAACAGTACCTGATACATAGTGGTTGCTTAATAAGTATTTGCTGAAAGAATGAGTGAGTGAATAGAGAATCTTCATTAAAGGAAGTGTGTCTAAACCTTAAATACATAAATAAACAATGTCAGATTTTAAAAAAAGGAAAAAATGTGGGTGTATGTCTGTGAATTTTCAGTACTTGTTTGTTTTAAAATGTACTGCTTCCACTCTGTGTATCACTTTGAGTTGGAAATAAAATAGGTAGTTGAAAGTAACTTTCCCTCAGAATTTTGAGTGCAGTGGTTCTTGCCTTTGAGAATGCTACTGTTTGCACCCCCATTTCTTTGTTTATGACCTGTTTGGAGTTTGGTTTTCAGTATCTCCAAATTTTCTTGTGTTCTGAAATTATATGAACACATGTTTTATCCATTCACTGCACTGGCACCAGATGAGTCCTTTCCATTTGGATATCATGCTCCTTCAATTCCTACATGGAAGCATGTGGGCAAGAGGAGGGCTCATGCTTAAAAAGGTACATAGTGCCACTATTTGAGACTGTCTCAAATTATTTATTTTTCATAGGAATATTATCTCAGAATATAAGAGCCTTTCTTATTTTTTGGCTGATATTAATTAATGATTTGGAGTTTTCTTATGTCCTCTATGTCCTCTACACTGTTTCTAATTTCCTTGGTATGCATATGTGTGTACACACACTCTCCTCTGTGTAAAAGTATAAGAAATAAGGCAAGCAAAGGATTTAACTCTAACATACAAAGGGCTTCTATAAATTGACAAGAAAAAGACAAACAGAAAAAAAGAAAATGCAGGCAAATTACAAAGAAATGTAGAAGAGAAATTCAGATTGTCAATAAACACAGTAAAAAATGATACTTCCTCTGGTAGTGAGAGAGTTGCAATTGTAAACAATAGTAAGATTCTCATTTCACAGGTTTGATTGGAAAAACTGAAAATTAGATAACATCCAGTGTTGGGAAGTCACCTGCTCTCTTACATAGGCGTGTATGAAGGGGGTAAAATGTTATAATATTTTAAAAATCAAATTTGATAATCCCTATTAAGATCAAAACTATCCATACCATTAATGCAGCAACTCAACGTTTGGAAAACTAGCCTACAAAATTAGTTCTAGCATATAAAGTATATTTGCTACAGTATTGTTAGTTAGGGTTGGAGTACTGAAACACTGTGATGTGCATCAGAATGGCTGACTACACCATGTTATGCCCTTCTAAGGTCATTATGTCCATCAGCTATGAGCTTGTAAAGAAGTGATGTACATGCATTCAATGGACTACTATGCAGATATAAAGAGGAATACTAAAAAAAAAAATTAAACTCTTTTCAGTCATCAAATAGTCAGAGGTAATGTCAGTACAATCATTCCTATACTATTGTGTGGTGTTACAGGATAAAGGAAGAGGTGTTATTATCCACATCCTTGGGAATGGGGATTTTCAGCATTGGAGGAAAGCCATACAAATGTGAGTGAGATCAAAGGGGTTAAATAAAATGGTGCAAGACTACATTTGAACTGAAAGTTTCAGTATGAAATTTTGTTAATTTCTATTGTATTGAAAGTGTGTCCTATCTTTGAGCACTGAGCACATACTAATTTTATAATTTGGGGACCGAGGCTTTGGAGAAATAGCTAATTCCAGATCTGGGGTAGGAGATGCACAAAATGAGCCTACCATGTTCTCTCATAACAGAACAATCAATATAGGAGGCATGGTAACTGCACTCAGGAACCTTGCTGAAAAAGTTCCACTGGCTAAAGATAGGACATTTGAACAATAGGGGGGAAAATAACTGCAAAGAATTGAAGTACACAAAATATATCAAATTCCATGAGTATCCATAATGGTGCTTTACAAAAGGTTATTGGTCACCTTTGGGAAATGCTAGTGAAACTGGTAGAATGAAATAATGGATCTGGAAAATGAACATCAATCACAACTAACATAAAAAAAGAGACACAGATATTATGTGCCTCCTGTGAAAGTTAAGAACATAATTTTGGAAGTATTCTCACAAACAAACACACAAACAGAACAAATGTGAGTCTGACCATGCCTCTAGCTTCAGCTACCAATTTATAGCAAAGGGATGTGACCCCAAAATCCAGCAGAAATCCACTTTGTTTCTTCAATGGATAAATTTCAAATTATTGACAGAGTGGCAGTGGGGAGAGAAGGAAAATGGAGAGGGGGAGAGAGAGAGAAAGAGAAGAAAAGAGAGATGGGAGGTAGCTTCATAGAATGTGTAGATGCCTGACCACTGTGCTATATATCTGAAGCTGAAATTGAATAATATTGAATGTCAACTATAATTAAACACACACAGACACACACACACACACACACACACGAATTATGACAATAACAAGTTCACAACCTTGTTGCAATGAGATTGCTAACTTTTTTGATATCAGAGGGTTTATTCATAATGAATTTGTACCAACTGGACAAAGTTAACCAAGTTTACTATTTGAAAGTGCTGAAAAGACTGTGTGAAAAAGTTAGATGACCTGAACTTTTGGCAAACAATTCAGGGCTCTTGCATCGAGACAATGAACTGGCTCACAGGCACTGTCTGTGAGGGAGTTTTTAGCCAGTAAACAAATAACTGCATTGGAACACCCTTCCTACTCATCTGATCTGGCCTCCAATGACTTCTTTCTTTACCCAAAGATAAAGGAAATATTGAAAGGAAGACATTTGGATGACATTCAGGACATCAAGTGTAATTCAGTGACAGCTCTAATGGCCATTCTAGAAAAAGAGTTTCAAAATTGCTTTGAAGGGTGGACTAGGTGCTGGTGTCAGCATAATTTCCCAAGGGGAGTACTTCAAAGGTGACTGTAGTGGTATTCAGCAATGAGGTACATAGCACTATTTCTAGGATTCGTTTGTGAACTTACTTATCTTACATCTCGTATTTCAAGTAAAATTAAAAAAAAAGGAGGGGGGACTTAAGAGACATATCACGTAACTGCAGAGTGTAAACCTAATTCAGACCTACTAAAGTTATTATATGTAACAATTGAGGGAATTTTAACACATACTAGATGCATTAGAAATCCTTCTGATATTAAGAAATTATTAATTTTTAGGTGTGATATGAAGTTGTAGTTGTTTCTTAAAAATAATTTTATCTTTTAGAGATACATACTGAAATATAAATGGGATGGCTTGATGTCTGGGTTTTGCTTCAAAACAAGCTAATGTTTGGGAGGAGAAAATGGGTACAGATAAACAAGATTGGTCACGAATTGATCATTTTTGAAGTAGAATGTTAGGAACATGAGATTTTACTATACTGTTTGCTCTAATTTTGTATATGTATAAAAGTTCCATAATAAAAATTAAACCAAAAGGATACAAAGAAATGTAACATATATTTAGTAAATATTAATGAAGCCAAGACATTTTTAACTATTGAATTTCCTCATAAACAACCCTATTTAAGGGTACTGGAAAATGCAATACAAGAATTAGGAGCATTCTACAATATTTTTCTACAAATTATGAATATATACTTACTTGCAGAAGGATTTGTAAAAACAATGTGAGGCAAATGAGTTCTGTGTCTTAAGATAAATTTTCTAGTGACATCACAGATTTTAAGGCTGCCTTGAAGATAATAAGATATGGAAACAAGTGTTAAGGACTTGACAATGGCCCTATAGTATTAATAAAGACACTTGCACAGTTTCCCAGAATTGTTTCATGAGGAAAAAATAAGTTAGATTCCCTGTCTTCTGACTTTCAGGGACATCCATGATGCATTTTTAAACAAGAAAAGGCATTGCAGAGTAAGAAACACAGTGACATGACTTAAATTTTGCAAAATAAACAATAGTGACATTAGTTACATCTGGGAAGTCCAAAGTGGGTAGATGGATATATGGGGTGGGGTGGAGAGGATTAATCTTTATCCAACTTTGGATTAGCTCACATTTTATACTGAGCCAATATACATTTTGTATTAATTTATAGCTTTTAAATAATTTCTATACACAGATCATCGATGTTTAGTTTAATGAGTTTTGAAAATTACATAACCTTTTGTAGCCATCACCCAAAAACCCATAGAATATTTTCATAACCTCAGAAGGTTTCCTGGTGCCCCTTTCCTGTCAATCCGCCCCCTCACACCCCACCATTTACCCTGTCCCAGTCAACTGTATTCTCACTTTTATCACCATAGATTGGTTTTGTCTGATCTTGGCCATCCTATAGATGGAGTCATACAGCATACACTATTTTGAGTCTGGCTTTTTTCATTTAATGTAATGTTGCTATATGTATTCCTTCCTTTTCATTGAAAGGCCATATACTATTGTATAATTATATCACACTTTATTTATTCTTTTTCCTATTTATGGGCATTTGGATAGTGTCCAGGTCTTAGCTGTGATGAATAAGGCTGCTATGTACACTCCACAAATCTTTGTGAGGATGTATGTTTTCTTCACTTGGTTAAAATATCTGGGAGTGAAATAACTGGGTCACAGGATGTGTAATTATTTTTAGTAAAGTAAATAGAAAAATAAATCAAGAAAGCTACAGCAAATAAAAAGGGTAGTTGCGAGCCGACTGAGTGGAGTGGTGGTTAAGAGATGGCCTAGGATGCCAGCGGCCCCGATTCGGATCCCACATATGAGGGCCAATGACACTGCCCTCTATAAATCAATCAATCAATGAATCAATCAATGAATCAATCAATAAAAGGGTAGTTTCTGGTCCAGGAATAGCTAAATATCAATTATAGAGAATACAAAAATGTCCTCTCTTCCAATTGCCAGCCTCAAACAGGCTCTTGTTGTTATAACCTCTTCATGAGCCTTCTTTACAATTGTGGTCACCTGGACCTCTTCCACTTCCAGAATCACAGATTCAGGCATCCCCCATCCTACTCTCTGTCCATATGTTTTCTCATGCAGGCACTGGTTCAACTGCTCCAGCATAACCCCCAGTTGGCCTTAAAGGGAACGGTAGTTCACTGACCTCTATAATTTCCCTTACCCATCAGCATTTTTCTTGTCCAGCTTAGATAATGAAGTTCACTACTGCCCTTTGCTCTTCACTGTAATTATCTGGGCAAGTTGTCAGCCATGGGTGAACCCAAAATCTGTTTCCTTTTCCACAGTGCCTCCTCTTTGAGTAGACCGATGCTGTGGGAAAAGGGTCTCAAAACAGCACAGCTGGGTCCTACTTTTTTGTTTTTTAAAGATTTTGATTAAAATATAGCTAACATACATATTATATTAGTTTCAACAGTACCCACCTGGCATTATACAGAGATATCATCATATTACTGATTATATTCCCTATGCTAAAGAAATGATCACCACGTTAAATTAAGTCCAGCAACTGTTTGACACTGTACTATGCTATCACAATATTATTGACTATATTTCCTATGCTGTATATTACATTCCAAAGATTTATTTTTTTTGTACCTGGAACTTTGAACCTCTTAGTCTTCTTTATATTCACCCCCCCTTTTTAATTTTTCAATTAGAGTTGACATTCAGTGTTATTTTATATTAGTTCCAGGTGTACAGTATAGTGATTACACATTTATATAATTTACAAAATGACCCCCCTGACTAGTACCCAAATGACACTATACATAGCTATTCCCATATTATTGATTATATTCCCTATTTCTTTTTTTAAACAAATGATGGATATAGGATTATTTTTTGTTTATTCATTTATTTAAATTCTTTTATTGTGAAATAAACATTTAAAAAAAATTAGTTTCAAGTGCACAACACAGTGCAATAGTTATACTTTTTACTCCCCAAAGTGACAACCACCTCCCCCAATTCGTCACCCCACTGCCCCCTCCATATCATACATATCTATTACAATTTCGTTGACTCCCTTCCATAGTATACTCCACATCCTGTGACTATCTATATATTCAATTACAGTTGGCATACAATATTATACAACATCAGCTTCAGGTGTACATTTCATGATCAAGCCTCTACTCCATCCATGAAGTGGTCTCCCTAACAAGATGTATGACCATCTGATACCTCACAAAATATTTACAACATTATTATATTCCCCGAACTGTCTTTCATATCCCTGTGGCAATATTGTAGTTACCTATTTATGGTGTCTCATATCTTCCCCTTTGCCCTCATCCCCACCCCCCTCCCAACTAGCAACCATCAGTTTTTCCTCTATAACTATGAGTCTGTTTCTGTTTACTTTGAACGTTCATTCAATTTTTCAGATTCCACATGTGAGATCATATGGTATTTATCTTTCTCTGACTGACTTATTTCATTTATCATAGTAGTCTCTAGATCCATCCGTATCGTTGAAAATGGTACGATTTCATTCTTATGTATTTATTTATTTATTTTTTAGATGAGCCATCCTGCTACCTGTTGACAGCTCAGCGGCAGCTCAGCTCAGGCTGGGCATTGAGCTGCTGTTGCTCAGAGCTCAGCTCGCACTCTTGAGCGAGATCTTAACCAACTGAGTCACTCGGCCGGCCCTCATTCTTCTTTATAGCAGAGTAATACTCCATTATATATATGTACCACAGTTTCTATATCCAGTCTTCTACTGATGACCATTTCGGTTGTTTCCAAGTATTGGCTATTATAAATAGTAATGCAATAAACACAGTGGTGCATATATTTTTTCAAATTAGTGTCTTGGATTCTTCTGGGTAGATACCCAAGAGTGGAATTGCTGGGCCATATGGTAGTTCTATTTCCAGTTTTTTGAGATACCTCCATATTGATTTCCATAATGGCTGCACCAATCTGCAGTCCCATCAACAGTGCACCAGGTTTCCCTTTTCTCAACTTCGCCAGCACTTGTTTGTTGATTTATTGATGATAGCCATTCTGACAGGAGTGAGGTGGTATCTCATTGTGGTTTTTATTTGCATTTCTCTGATGATTAGTGAGGTTGAACATTTTTTCATATGCCTGTTGGCCATCTGTATGCCCTCTTTAGAGAAATGCCTCTTCATATCCTCTGCCCATTTTTTAATTGGGCTGTTTGTTTTTTTGGTGTTGAATTTCATGAGCGTTTCATAAATTTTGGATGTTAACCCCTTATCAGATATGTCGTTGGCAAATAACTCCTCCCATTCAGTAAGCTGCCTTTTTGTTTTATTGATGGTTTCTTTTGCTGTGAAAACACTTTTAAGTTTGATGTAATCCCATATGTTCATGTTTTCTTTTATTTCCCTAGCCTGAGGGACTATATCAGAAAAAATATTACTCAGGGTTATGTCTGCAAATTTATTCCCCTTGTTTTCTTCTAGGAGTTTTATGGTTTCAGGTCTTACACTTAAGTCTTTAATCCATTTTGAGTTTTTTCTCGTAGATGATGTAAGTCGGTGGTCCATTTTCATTTTTTTGCATGTGTCAGTCCAATTTTCCCAGCACCATTTATTAAATAGACTTTCTTTACTCTAATGTAAATTCTTGCTTCTGTTGTCATTGATTAAATGAGTATATGTGAATGGGTTTATTCCTGGGCTCTCTATTCTCTTCCATTGGTCTATGTGTCTGTTTTTATGCCAGTACCATATTGTTTTGATTACTGTAGCCTTGTAGTTTACTTTGATGTCAGGTAGCATGATGCCTCCCACTTTGTTCTTATTTATCAAGATTGCTGTGGCTATTCAGGGTTTTTTGTGGTTGCATATGAATTATAGGATTACATGCTCTATTTCTGAGAAAAATGTCCTTGGTAGTTTGATTGGAATTGCACTGAATCTATATATTGCCTTTGGTAGTATTGACATTTTAACTATATTAACTCTTCCTATCCATGAGCATGGTATGTATTTCTATTTATTTGTATCTTTTTGATTTCTCTCTTTAGTGTCTCATAGTTTTCTGAGTACAGGTCTTTATTTCTTTAGTTAAATTTATTCCTAGATATTTTGTTGTTTTTGAAGCAATTGTAAAAGGGACTGATTTCCTGATTTCTTCTTCTGATAGTTTATTATTGGTGTATACAAATGCAACTGATTTCTGAATATTAATTTTGTATCCTGCTACCTTACTAAATTCATTTATCAGCTCTAACAGTTTTTTGGTGGAGCTTTTGGGATTCTCTGTATATAGTATCATGCCATCTACATATAATGACAATTTTACTTCCTCTTTTCCAATTTGGATGCCTTTTATTTCATTTTCTTGTCTGATTGCTGTGGCTAGAACTTCCCGACTATGTTAAATAGAACTGGTGAAAGTGGGCAGCCTTGTCTGTTCCTGATATTAAGGGGAAAGCTTTCTGCATTGAGTACGATGTTTGCTGTGAGCTTATAATATATGTCTTTATTATGTGGAGACATGATCCCACTATTCCCACTTTGCTAAGAGTTTTTATCATGAATGGCTACTAGATTTTGTCAAATGCTTTTTCTGTATGTATTGATATGATCATATGATTTTTAGTTTTCATTTTGTTAATGTGATTTATTACCTTAATTGATTTGAAGATATTGAACCAAGCTTGCATGCCAGGAATGAATCCCACTTGGTCGTGGTGTATGATCTTTTTAATGTGATGCTGAATTCGGTTTGGTAGTATTTTGTTGAGAATTTTTGCATCTATGTTCATTAGGGATATCAGCCTGTAGTTTTCCTTTTTTGTTATACCTTTGTCTGATTTTTGGGTCAGAGTAATTGTGGCCCCATAAAACGGGCTTGTATTTTTTTCGAATAATCTGAGGAGAACAGGTATTAATTCTTTTTTGAATGTTTTGTAAAATTCACCTGTGAAGCCATCTAGTCCAGGTCCTTTGTTTGTAGGTAGCTTGTTGATTACTGATTGAATTTCTTTGGCAGTAATCAGTCTGTTCAGAGTTTCTGTTTCTTTTTGTTTTAGACTTGATAGATTGTACACTTCTAGAAATGTATTCATCTTCCAGAATGTCAAATTTTTTGGCATATTGTTGCTCATAGTATTTTCTTAAAATTTCCTGTATCTGTGGTATCTGTTGTCACTTTTCCTCTTTCATTTCTGATTGTATAAATTTCGTCCTCTCTCTCTTTTTTGGTGAGTCTGGGTAAGGGTTTTTCGATTTTGTTTATCTTTTCAAAAAACCAACTCTTGGTTTCATTAATCTTTTGTATTTTTTTTTTTTTGGTCTCTATTTCATTTATTTCTGCTCTGGTCTTTATTATTACCTTCCTTGTACTTCCTTTGGCCTGGTTTTGCTGTTCTTTTTCGAGTTACCATAGGTGTGAGGATAGTCTGTTGATTTGTGATTTTTCTTCCATCTTTAAGTAGGCCTGCACTGCTATGAATTTCCTTCTTACGACTGCTTTCGCTGCATCCCAGAGATTTTGGGTCGTGGTGTTTTCATTTTCGTTTGTCTTGAGGTGTCTTTTGATTTCCTCCTTGCTCTCCTTTTTGACCCACTGGCTATTTGGTAGCATGTTATTCAGCCTCCCTGCATTTGAGTGTTTTCCAGATGTCTTCTTATAATTGATCTCTAGTTTCATCGTGTTGTGGTCAGAGACAACATTTGATATGATTTCAATCTTCTTAAGTTTGTTGAGATTTCTTTTGTGGCCTAACATGTGGTCTATCTTGGAAAATGTTCCATGTGCACTTGAGAAGAATCTATATTCTGTAGCTATGAAGTAAATGCTCTAAAAATATCGAATAAATCCAGCTGATCTAAAGTGTCACTTAAGGCCACTGTGCCTGTGTTGATTTCAGTCTGAAGGATCTTTCCATTGGTGACAAAGGGATGTTGAAGTCCCCTATTATGATAGTGTTACTGTTGATCTCTGTCTTTATGTCTGTCAGAATCTGTTTTATATATTTAGGAGCTCCTATGTTGGGTCCATAGATGTTTACTAGGGTTATGTCCTCTTATTGAATCGATCCCTTTATTATTATGTAGTGCCCTTCTTTATCTTTATTGTAGTCTTCATTTCAAAGTCTATTTTGTCCGAAATAAGTATTGCTACTACAGCTGTTTTCTCATTTCCATTTGCATGAAGTATCTTATTCCATCCCTTTACTTTCGGTGTATGTGTGTCTTTTGATCTGAGATGAGTTTCTTGTAGACAGCCTATGCATGGGTCCTGTTTTCTTATCCACTGAGCCACTCTGTGTCTTTTGATTGGAGAATTTAGCCCATTCCCATTTAAAGTGATTACTGATAGGTGCATATGTATTGCCATTTTGTTATTTGTATTTCTTGTCTTCCCGGGTTAGCTTGTTTTCCCCTTTCTTTTGTTTGAAAAAGCCCTTTTAACATTTCTTGCAATGCTGGCTTGGTGGTGATGAATTCCTTCAGCTTATTCTTTTCTGAGAAGCTCTTCATCTCTCCTTCAATTTTAAATGATAGCCATGCTGGGTAGAGCAATCTTGGTTGTAGACCTTTATTTTGTGTCACTTTGAATATCTCCTGCCACTTCCTTCTGGCCTGCAGAGTTTCTGTAGAAAAGTCAGCTGTTAGTCTTATAGACATTCCTGCTGTGTTTCTCTTGCTGCTTTTAGGATTCTGTCTTTGTTTTTAAGCTTTGCCATTTTAACTATGGTGTGTCTTGGTGTGGGCCTGTTTGGATTCAGCCTGTTTGGAACTCTTTGCACATCTTGGGCTTGTATGTCTATTTCCTTCAGCAGGGTAGGGAAGTTTTCAGTCATTATTTCTTTAAATACATTCTCAATCCCTTGCTTCTTCTTTTCTCCTTCTGTTATTCCTGTGATGCCACTGTTGTTGCATTTCATGTTGTCCCAGAGGTCTCTTAAACTATTTTTATTTCTTTTTTTTCTTTTTTCTTTTTGTTGTTGCAACTGATCTGATCCTCTGCTCATCTATTCTACTGGTGATTCCCTCAAGTGTGTTCTTTATTTCAGATATTGTATTCTTTAATTCTCACTTGTTGTTTTTTATGGTTTCCCTATCCTTCTTTATGTCCTCGCTCAGCTCCTTAAACATTCTTATCATCAGTGTTCAAAACTCTGTCTCTGAAAGTTTGGATACCTCTGTTTCATTTAGTTCCATTTCTAGAGGTTTCTTCTGGTCTTTTACTTGGGACGTGTTTCTTTGTTTCTTCATTATGGCTGTCATTCTGTGATTGCTTTGATGTATTAGATAGATCACCTAGAAAGAAGAGAAAAAGAAAAAAACAAGAAGGAAAAAAAGTAGAAAAAAGAAAAGGAAAAAAAGTAGGAAAAAGAAGGAAAGAAAAAAAAGGAAAGAAAACAAAAGGTGGGGGAGCTCTCTGTCCTCTTTAATCTGCAGACTTCTTGCTCAGCAATATAGAGTTTCTGGGCTCCTCAGCACCAACTTTTTTGGGGAAGGGCTTAAAGTGTTATATACTGGCCTCCCTCTCAGGCTTGCAGTGAGCTTTCTGCAATTAGCTTCTGTGTGCCCTGGAACCGGGCTCAATATCAAAAATCTTCACACGTTTTTGCAGGTTGTCTGCTGCTGCAAAAAATCCTCTGTGGCCTGCAGATGTGGGGGCCAGGCATCAGGAGCTCAGGGTGCCTCTGGAAACATAGCTCTAGGTGAGTGGGGCAGACCCCCAAGGCACCACTGGATGTGGTTAGTAGCCCCCACCAAGTCAGAGTAGCATGCATTCTGCACCAGCAACCAGCCCACACAAACTCGCCAGGAAAACCCCAAGCAGATCATGCAGGCACACAGTTCCCAGCCCAACACTCTCATGAAAATCCCCAATCTCAGCCTGTCCCAATCAGCCGCTCGCAGATCTGGCTGAGCAGCCCAACAGCCAATCCCCAGCCTGGGAACTCTGCACAAACAGTGGGGAAAGCGGGGACCCAAGGCGGTTAGTGCACTTCTGCATCTCACTGAACCACCTGATGGAGCCAGAGCGCACCTGCCTGGCATTTTACTGGCTATGCAGCACAAGCAGGGCAGAGGGTGGGGACCCACGGTGGCTCACGCACTTCTACACCTCAATGAACATCCTGATGGAGCCAGAGCGCACTGACCTGGTATTTCCCTGGCTATGCAACACAAGCAGGTCGGGTGATGGGAATCCAAGGCTGTATGTGTGCACGAACACACGCACCCTGTGCCAATTTCACCAGACCAATGTTGTCCCGGACCTGACTCTGTGTGAGGGCCCAACTCTGAAAAAATGGCACCCTCCTGTACACTACTCATGTGCAAGCTCCGCACTAGGGGAACAACGGTCCCAAAACTTTCAACTTCCACACCAAAGGCTCTCAGTTCAGTCCATCCTCGCGCTCCTGGGCCCAGCTCACACAGCTACTCCTTCCACCAGGAACTAGGTAAGTGCTCACCAACAAGCGAGCCTGTGCGCCAGCGCCACTGGTTCTCCAGCTGCACTCAGCCTCACCGAGGCGAGCAAAGAGTCCTCACTAATTTCTACTGCCAGCTATTGTAGATCTCCCCTTTCTGGCAAAGCAACTCTGGGCTAGTGAGCTCAGTGTGGGGCTGGAGGGTCTCTCCCCCAACCGGAGAAACCTCCCCACCACTGAGGCTTCCGCCACAGGGCTTGCCCTCTCTTGTGTCCTCTCCCTCCTACCAGACTTGACATGGCCTCCTCTTTAGGTCCTTCATTTAGAGGTTCTGTTCATCTAGTGTTCAGGGGACTTCCGAGTTTAAGTGTTGTATGATTTTTTTTTTAATTTTTGTTGTGATCTTGGGAGGCAGTTGGCACAGTGTCCGTCTATTCTGCCATCTTACCGGAAGTCTGGATTTTATATTTCCTATTCTTACTTTCCTATTTTGTAACTAACAACTTGTATTCCTTAATCTCTTCACCTTTTTTACCCTGCCCCCAAACCCCCTCTCATCTATCACCCCAATAGAGCTAGTACCTGTCTGACACCATACATAGTTATTACAATATTATTGACAACCATCATATGTTTTGATCATACCTCGTACCATCTCTTTATCCATTCATCCGTTCAGGGACATCTGGGTTGCCTTCATTATCTTGGCTATTGTAAATAATACTGCAATGAACACATGGGTGAGCACACCCCCTCGAAGTAGCATTTTGGGTTTCTTTGAATAAATAACCAGAGTGGGATTACTAGGTTCTTCTTTGTTTCTTGTTATAGTCTTTGTTTTAAAGTCTATTTTGTCTGATATAAGTATTGCTACCCCAGCTTTTGTTCATTTGTTTCCATTTTCATGAAATATATTTTCATCACTTTACTTTCAGTCTGTGTGTGTGTGTTGATATGAAGTGAGCATATATAAGGGTCTTGTTTTCTTACCCATTCAGCCCCCTATCTTTTTTTTTTAAAGACTTTATTGGGGAATTGGGGGAGAGGAACAGCGTTGGGGAACCAGGGAAGAGGAACAGACAAGTTGCTGTCCTTTTGTTCTTCAGTCTAGTTGTGGAGGACATCGCTTCACTGGCCCATGTTGGTATCATCATTGCATTCTTCTTGGGTGAGGCAGATCGGTTGCCAGCCTCTGGATGGCCACTCACAGTGGCTCTTGGCAGCTCACATCAGCTGCCAGCTGCTCACGCTGGCTGCCAGCCACTCACTGTAGCCTATGGCAGCCCATTGTAGCAGGGGCTGCAGCTATGCTGTCCCAGGACTCACAGCAGCCCAGCTCCAGGTGGAGATGTTGTTTACCGTTTTAGCTGTAGAGGGCATTGCCACTGGCCTGCATATGTGGGATCTGAACTGGGGCCGCTGGCATCCCAAGCGAGCTCTTAACGAACACACCACTCGACTGGCCCAGCCCCCTATCGTTTGATTGGAGCATTTAAAGCATTTATATTAAAGTAGTTGTTGATAGGTGTATAGTTATTGCCATTTTATTTTTCATATTTTTATCTTTTTTCTTTTTTTTCATCTTAAGGAAGAGCCTCTGAGAACCCTTGTAATACTGGTTTGGTGGTGATGAACTCCTTTAGCTTTTTCTTGTCAGGGAAGATCTTTATCTGTCCTTTGATTCTAAATGTTAGCTTTGCTGGGTATAGTAATCTTGGTTGTAGGTCTTTACTTTTCATCACTTTGAACATTTGCTGCCATTCCCTTCTGGCCTACAAAGCTCCTGTTGAAAAGTCAGTTGATAGTCTTATGGGAGCTCCCGTGTAGGTAACTAACTGCTTTTCTGTTGCTGCATTTAAGATTCTTTCTTTGTCTTTCACCTTTGGCATTTTTATCATGATGCATCTTGGTTTGAGCCTTTTTGGGTTCATTTTGTTTGGGACTCTGAACTTCTGGACTTGCACATCTATTTCCTTTTCTTGGAAATTTTTCATCATTATTTCTTCAAGTAGGTTTTCAATTGCTTGCTGTCTCTCTTCTCCTTCTGGTACCCCTGTAATGCAAATTTTGATTCACTTAGTGTTGTCCCAGAGATCCCTTAAATGCTCCTGCCATTTTTGGATTGTTTTTGTTTTAGCTGTTCTGATTGGGTGTTTTCTGTTACCTTACCTTCCAAATTGCTGATTCGATTCTCTGCTTCATCTAATCTACTGTTGATTCCCTATAATGTATTCTTTATTTCCATTATTGTGTTCTTTATTTCTGACTGGTTCCTTTTTGTTTTCTATCTTCATTTTTTTTAAAAAAAGATTTTATTGGGGAATTGAGGGAAGGGAACAGTTTGGGGAAATGGGGAAGGATACCAGCCAAGTTGTTGTTCTTCAATCTTCGTTGTGGAGGGTGCCAGTCACCATCTGGCTTCTCATCCACAACTTATGGCCTCTAAGCTCAAGGTGCTGAGTTCAGTGTTAGTTGTGGGTGGGCATAGCCACCATTGAACAGGTAATCTTGTTGCTACACTTACACCAGCTGAGCCATCCTGCCACCTGTTGGAAGCTCAGCAACAGCTCAGCTCGTGCCTAGTGTCACTGGCCCATGTGGAAATCGAACCAGTGGCCCTGTTGCTCAGAACTCGCACTCTTAAGCCAACTCTTAACAAATTGAGCCACTCGGCTGGCCCTCTATCTTCATTTTTATGGTTTCTATCTTTTTGTTGAAGTTCTCCCTGAGATCATTGAGCATCCTTATAACCAGTGCTTGGAACTCTTCATCTGATAGGTTACTTGTCTCCATTTTGTTTAGTTGTTTTTCTGGAGCTTTGTTTCTTTTATTTAGGATATGTTTCATTGTCTCCCAACTTGGGTTACTTCCCTGTGTTTGTTTCTATGTATTAGGTAGGACTGCTATGTCTCCTGGTCTTAATAGAGAGGACTTATGTAGTAGGTGTGCTGTGGGGTTCGGTGGAATAGTTATCCTGCTCACCTGAGTTGGGTACTCCAGGTGTGTCCCTTATGCATGTTATGTGTGGCCCTCCTGTTTTAGTTGAGCATTGGTTGTTATATGAGCATCAGTGGGAGGAATTGACCCTTGTGCTCATTGGTTGTGAGGACTGGACATGACTACAGTGGAGGAGTTGTGGTGCAGGCACTGACGCTACAGAGCAGAATCTACCTCAGCATGGCTCTGGTGCCTGCCCAATCCGCTCTTTGATTATGTCATCCTTGAAGGTGTCTAGCTGATGCTCCAGCTCATTTCAAAGCTGGCCCCTGGACACTCCAGCCTTAGAGCCACCTAGGAGGGGATGTGCTGCAAGTTGAGTTCAACCACAGCCTATGCCCCACCCAGCAGGAACCACAAAACAATCCAGAGTTGTCTGCTGCCAATGCCATAGTTGGAAGTGCCGCGAGAGTGGCCAAGCCACAAACTGAAGCCAGCTGCTGCTAATAATGGGTTTAGGGCAGCTCAGCCAGAGGTACAAGACACACTCAACCCAGGTGCTGCTTGTTTGGGTTCCATTAAGCTTTCAGAGACCCTAGAAAAGCCTGTAGCATGAGCCAAAGCAGGCAGTTTGTATGAAAAAGCCACTGAAAATGACTTGGGTATACCCAAAAGTTGCACAGGGCAGGATCTCAAATCACCAGGGCGTGGCAAATGATCTGCCTTAGCCAGATTGATGGTGACAGGTATGGCAGCTGCCTCCATCTGCTTGCAGGGGAGGCAGAGGTCTCAACAAAAGAACAGTGGCCTCCCAACTTCTCCATCTGGGAGAAAGCTGCCCCTTTAGGCCCCATTCTGAAGCCAGACAACTCAGTTCCCCACTGTATATTTCTGTGCCACCTCTCCAGCAGCTGCCCCAGCGCTGGAGCTCAGAGCCAGTGATTCCATCAGTAAGTCTGTACACAGTCCCTTTAAGAGGAGTGAGTGCCTAAGAATGCAGCCTCCCTTTGTCTCACTTAGCTACAATCTCTGCTGGTTTTCACAGCAAGAAATTTTGGGGAGTACTCTTTTGGCACTGGAACCCTGGGTTGGGCAGGAGCTGGACCCCTTGATCCTCGGGAGTGACCTCCACAGACAATTTTTTTTTTGAGGGCAGTGTCACTGGCCCTCACATGTGGGACCCGAACCAGGGCTGCTGGCCTCCCAAACCAGCGCTTAACCACCGCGCCGTTCGGCCGGCCCTCCACAGGCAATTTTTAATGGTCACATGCAGGTGTGGGACCCACCTGTTCAGTGTCTCTGCCCTTTTTACCAGTCCAGGGTTGGCTTTTCTACTTGTCCGTAGTTATAGGGCTTCAGTTCATCAAGATTTTAGGTCATTTTCAAGGATGGTTGTTTTGTAGTTTAGTTGTAACTTCGATGTGGTTGTGAGAGAAGGTAAGCACAGTATTTACCTACTGTACCATCTTGACTAGTACTGATATGGGTCCTACTTATGACCACTTATTTCAAATGAGCCCTCAACACTGCCCAGGTTACTCCAACTTTCTCAAACCAACCTCCTTCCTCTTGCTCATCCTAACAAATGATCTCACCTTGTTGTTTAGAGAAAGAAGGGAAGCCATGAGATGAGGTCTACTATCTTGCATCAACATGAAACAGAGGTAAAGGAAATCTACCATTCATGTATTGACCCATCCTTCTATCCATCTACATAGCCATCCATCCACTCACCCACCCATACACACATCTACATATCCATCCTTCCACCTATCCACATATCCATCCACTCATCCATCCTTCCACCCATCCATGTATCCATCCATCCATCCATCCACCCACTCACCTATCTATCCATGTATCCATCCATCCATCCATCCATCCATCCATCCATCCATCCATCCATCCATCCATATATTCATCCTACTATACACCCTCATACCCACCCATCCAATCCCTCTATCGGCCTGCTTTACTTCCCTCTGATTGCAGTGTCATTGAAGGTCACTTCCTGAATTTGTTTTTGTATGCCTTCCCTTTCCACCTTTTCAGGAACCACAGACACTACTAATTTTCCCTTTTCTTCCCTATACATTCAGTTTTTCCTTCTGAGCTGAATCCTTCCCACAGGCTTTTTGTACTCTTAAGTCTCTCTTATTAAAATCTGTTTTCCTTGACTCCAGGTCTTTCTCCCATCTTTCCATCTCTCATTATCTTCCCCTTCACAGCCAAACGCTTCACAAGTGCTTGTCTCCATGTCTTCACTGCACATTTACTTCTCACCCCTTCTGTGATGGCTCTGCTCACATTCATTACTCCAGACACAGTGCTCACAGAGGTTTCAATGTTTTTCATGTTCCCAAACGTAATACACATACTACCTTCAGCATCTTGTCCTCTCTGTAGCAGTCAGAGCTCTTGGCTCCCTGTGACAGCCATGTACATGGTTGCTTACACCTCTGTTTCTTGCCTGTCCCCCACCCCATTCTATACTGCAGGTACCTGGCCCCAGCAAACCACATTTCCCAGGTTCCTGCCAAATGAGTGCCTTCCAGTTTGTTTAGACACTAGGAATCCATGGGGGAAGATAGGAAGAGAGTGAGCCTACATCATTTCTCTGTGTTTCAGGCTGCATCTCCAGGGGAGACCATATATTCTACTAGATCCCAGCTCTTACTGGGCAGCCCTGCCAGTCCCAATTCCCAAGTGGTCCTCTTTTATGTTTGTTTGTTTTTTCCTCCTGCTGGCTGACTCCAATTTCAGGACCCCGCAACATGAAGCAGAGCAGGGCAAGTGTTTTCAGCTACCAGGTATGACTGACACAGGAGGCCCACAATGTTGGCTGCTATGGAGAGGTAAAGATGGGGAGAAAAGTATGTGCATTGGTTTTGGCAACATGAAAGACACCAGTGACCTCATCTTTTCTTTGTCAGTCTATCTGGCCTTAGGATGGTTTCAACTTCCTGTATGCTGCTAATCTCTGGGTTGCCTCACCATTTCTTGTCTGCACCCTCAGCTCTTCTAATGCTTCAATCACTACTGCTTCATATTAAGGTCCCTCCATTGAACTTTGTCTCTCTCCTAATTGGACAGTACCAGCTCATCTTTGGTCTTTGTAGGTCCACTTTGTTCCTTCCCTTGCTGCTTGGTGCTCAGGAATCTGACCTGGAAGTACTGCATCCATTGGCCTCTTTGCCTCTGACTTTCAGTTATCCAACCATTAAGGAGTCCTGGGAGGAGATCCAAGGAGAGAGGGAGGAGAGAGACATAGGTATTTATTTCTTTGGCTCTCCCTTATAGCTGGCTGTGTCCTTCCCCAAGGTCACCACTCATCTCAAATAGCCTTCTCTCCACACTGTCCTTTGGGTGTGGTAAACGCTGCATGCCCCTACTCCCAGCCCCTTAGAGCCTAGAGGTAGTAACAGCTCTGCTGTCGCTGGCCCTGGGCACCACCCCATGCTTCCTGGGACCAGTGTTGCCTACTTTTCACAGGTTTCCTGCTTTCCAGTCTCTCCATCTCATATTTCTCAAATGTAGACACTGCTGCTCCTTGGAGCCAGAGCACTATTTCCCAAATACTGGGCCCAGGACCAGCAGTGAGTTGGGACAAAATTTTCAACAAGACCAATTGTTCTTTAAAGCTTTTCGGTGCTAAATAGCCTTTTAAATGAAATTATCATGACTAGTGGAAATTGATTTTTTAAAACTTAATTGTGGTAAAATAACACAAAATTTACCATCTTAACCATTTAAAAATATTCAATTCAGTGGCATTAAGTACCTTTATATTATTGTGCAACCATCACCGCTGTCCATCTTGAGAATTTTTTCATCTTCCCAAACTAAAACTCTGTATCCATTAAACACTAACTCCCCATTTCTCACTCCCTGCAGCCCTTGGAAACCACCATTCTACTTTTTGTCTCAAAGAATTTGACTACTTTAGGAACCTCATATAAGTGGAATAATACAGTATATGTCCTTTTGTGCCTGGCTTATTTCACAAAACCTAGTGTCCTTAAGTTTCATTCATGTTGTAACATGTGTCAGAATTTCCTTCCTTTTTAATGATGAATAATATTCCAGGAAATTGATTTTTATAAAAAATGTTATTACTTTGCAAAATAAAAGTTAGCAAACCAATTTCACCTAAATGCTTCTGAAATGGCCATTTTAAAGTCTATTTTGTCGGAAATAAGTATTGCTACTCCAGTTGTTTTTCTCATTTCCATTTGTGTGAAATATCTTATGTGAAATATCACATGTCAGCTACCATTGGATCTCAGGGTAAAATGCAGTCTCCTTGCCTCATGTTGCATGTTCTCAGGATCCCAGACCTCTCCAGTTCCTCTAAATAAGCTACATAGTGAGCATGATAAGTCATGCTTTCTCATTGTTCCTTAGAAACCACTCATATGTCTCTACTTCCATGCACTCTGCATTCATTTTTACTCTTCTCTCCATCTGGAATCTTTCTCATTTTTTCCTAATTAAATTCATCCCAGTCCTCCTCCTCCCAAGGAATCCTAATGCACCCCAGACCCCTCTCTTAATGTTTTCCCTCTCACAGTTCACATCACGTCCCCATCTTTGATTTCTGCAGTGTCTCTGCTGTCATCTCCCAAACTGGGCTACAAGTTCCCAAGGAAGACTGAACCTGACTTTCCCCTCCTATTCTCATTTATTCCTTGGCACTGAGCTCCTGAGAGTCATCTTCAGGCCAGGAGCTGTCCTAGGCATTGGGAATACAAACACAAAACAACCCCAAGTCTTGATTTTACACAGGGGTCAACAGATTCTGCCTGAAGCTGGTGAGGCCCTCATAGAAGAATGGCTGTCAATTTCCTGACTGTCAACTTAGCTCCTCACAAACATTTTTGTTTGTGACTCTATATTCTCAGGTGTGTCTTGGTTCAAGGCCTGGAGTTGTATTAAGGTTAACTCATATATGCTATGATCTGAATGTTTGTTTCTCCCCCAAGTTCATATGTTGAAATCTTAAACCCCAGAGGTGATGGTTATTAGGAGGTGGGACCTTTTGGGGGTGATTAGGTTATGAGAGTAAAGCCCTCATGAAGGAGATTAGGGTCCTTATAAAAGAGACCCAATGGAACTCATGTGAGGACACATGAGGAGTTTGTGATCCAGAAGAAGGCTTTCAACCAACCATGCTGATACCCGGATCTCAACTTCCAGTCTCCAAAACTAAGAAATAAATTTCTATTGTTTATAAGCCACTCAGTGTGTACTGTGTTATAGCAGACAGAATGGACTATAAAACAGTACATAAAATCACATGTTGGCCATTTTAAGGGAGAATATCAAGACAAACCATCCTGAGTTCTAGGTTCCCATTGGGGAAAGGTTCTAAGGGTTGAGACATCAGGTGACACCATGAGTAATTCACAAGCAAAGTAGAAGTATGGGTGGTTTCATTTTGTGTCTGAACAGGAAGCCTCAGGAGTTGAACTAAAGGGAATACTGGCCCCAAATTTACAAAGAAGGTTCAGGTCATGTGCTTTGCCCATTTTGATTTCCCAAAGGCTGTAGACCTTGACAAGTTAATGTTTCCTTTGCAGGAAATGTACACTGAGTTACTGAGTTCCTAAAGGACAAGCTGAGTCATTCTTACACAACAGAAAGTGAATCCATCTCTCTATCCATCTGGTCACCCACTCAGGTGGCCCTGAGCAGACTCTTCCTCTAAACTGCTCCGTATCCTTACCCACAGCATAGGGCTGTGCAAGTAACCACTATCCTTCCTGCCAGGGGTCAACAGAAAGTTTAAGCAGAGGATCTTTCTGTTGGGTATATCATCCATCCATACTCAACCACAAATGCCTTTTTTGAGTCAGGTTCCATTCAGGGCTCTGGGGTGTACAAATGAAGTAGTCCCTGTCTTTGCCCTCAGGGGCCTTGCAGTTGACAGAGAGACAGACAGAGAAGCATGTGGAAATTATAGCATGTGATCTGTGCTCTAAATGTAGGAATTCTGAAGGGAAGAGGGCTGGAAAATACTTCCCAAAAGAGATATAATACTCAAGCCAATCCCAGAAGCATAAGCTCAGATAGATGAGTGAAGGGACATTCCTGGCAGAGTGAATTGAACTGGCAGAGATGGGATCAGTACGACTCATTCCGAAAGTACCATAGAGTTCTAGGATACAGAAGAACTGGTTTCTGCCACTCTCTGACCTCAGGCCCCATTTCTCTATCTGGTTTATGAAATGAAGACTTCAGAAGCCACATGCTGTCCACTTTCACCATATTTCATTTGTTAGGGGCAAGTCACTGAGTACAGTTAGAACTCAAGGGCTCAAAGAATTATACTTCTCCTCTTGAAGGAGGGAGTGTCAAAGAGCTTTTAAATTACCACAGTCCACCGAGTGGCCAAAAATTATTTATAGTCCTCCCACATGCAAAACATACACACCCTTCCAAACCTCCCTCCCAAAGTCTTATCCTACTATAAAATGAGCTTGAAGTCCAGAATCTGCGTCCAAATCAGGTTCTGTTGTGAAGGAGCCTCCTTGGATGTATTTCCTTCAATGTTACCCCTTGATCACAGTTCTCAATTTGCAGACCTGTGAATTCCAGGGATCAGTTGTCTGCGCTCCTGTGTCCGCCACTCCAACATACAGTGGTGGGACACGTATAGCATGACCACTATAGATATTATTGTTCAAAGAGGATAGGGATGGGAGGCACACAGGTGTCACTAGGGAACTGGGGTTGGCAATTCTGAAATCTAGCTGGGCAGATGTTGGAAGTTCCTTGATTAGGACTCAGTCTGATTCTGGCCTCTCCATGCTCTTGGTTCTACCTTTGGAGTCTTTGTTGTGCTCTCAAGTCATCCTCTTTCCCCATAAAATGTAGTGCATATTTGCATCTGTGTGCTTTGTCAGGGTATTTCTTGCCGGTAGAATTGGGGCGGGTGGATAGAAGAGGCTTCCAGAAAGCTTCTTTCATTTTGTACTATCTCTGATCCTTTCAGTCCAATCTCCAAGCTGGCACTGTTTTGCCAATATAATTTTTTTAAAAGCTGTGTGTCTTATGTGAATCTTTACTCCTTTAGACAACTGGAATCTCTTTGAAATACACCCTTCCCTACCTTGGGCTTTGGCTGAATGACAATTTTAAGCTTCTTGGAAGTTCTACTGTTTAGCTGAATACTCTTGAGGTGTCACTTATGATTTTTTTTTTTTTTTGAGAACTTAACAAAGGATTTACAGCCACATCTTTGGCATCCTTTTTAGACCACCTTTTCCTGGCATGGCCCTGGATTGCATCTTTGCCTGGAGGCTATTTGTTAATTTTAGCATCATCTGACATTTGGAGAAGCTGGGAATTTTAAAAACCGGCAAATTACTTAGCAGTCCTTTTTTTGGCTTATCCCTCTTCTCTTACATTTTAGTGTATGAAGCAAGAAGAAGCCAGGAACTCCTTCAACATTCTGCCTGAAAATTTCCTTAGCCAGATTGCCCAGTTCATTTGGCACATTTTCTACTTTCCATGTTACTGCAGGTGTGAGCATCACTAAACTTCCAGCTTTTAAACGTCCCTGCTTTCCTTCTCCTTATTCCCCTTAAGATGATAGGTTCTCCTCTGATCTTCAAACACCTTTTTGGGGTGTCCAATCTACAAGTCATTCTTTGGGTGGTTCCTGTACCTCCCTCCTATCACTCTGCCTACTCTATTTTAGCTTCAAAGTTTTGCTCACCTGCTTTCCATTCCAGGCTCCTGACATTTAGTCATTTATTCTACAAATTTTTTGAGCACTTTCCGAACCCAAGGCACTACACTAAGTGTTGGGGAATTCCTGGGGACTAAGATAGTCTTTGCCCTCGTGTTCTATTGGGGGAGGCATGTCAATCAAATAATCCCAGAAGCCAAGATAAAATTACAGTTGTGGGGGGAGGGGTGCATGAAGGAAAATTAGAGGCCCCTCTGTGATCATATAATGAAGGATCTGTTCTAGTGGGTGTGTGCCGAGGGAAACTGTCCCTGAAGATGTGATATTTAAGTAGGAACCTCCTGAAGTATGAATGGGATTCCTTTGGGGAAGAAGATGAATAGCGTATGGAAAGTTCATGAATCTAGAAGGTCAGCGTACATAAGGGATAGCCAGGAAAACTAGAGGCTGGAGCAGAAATAACAAGGGGACAGTTCATGAGAATGGGCTAGAGGTCTCAGTAGAGATGGGTCACCTCAATCTTTGGTGTTCTTCCTGGCATGCAGACATTAAGCCATTCAACAAACATTTAGCATCTACTATGTGCCATCACTGTTATTGGGAATACAACAGTGAATACATCACACCAGTTTCCTATCTTTAGAGTACTCAGAGACTAGTGGTAGAGACAGGTAATAAACAAGAAATAATGGACAAGAAAATCTCAGATATACAATAAATGCTGTGAAAGAAATACAACAGGGTAATGTGACAGAGAGTAGCTGAGGGACTTCTTTAGGCAGTGTAACTTGAAACAGCTTCTCTAAGGCTCTACATCAGATATTTGATATGTAAGCCTCAATATGAAGGCGAGAGAGGGCGTGCCTCTGTAGTATTTGCAAAAAGAATGTTCCAGCAGAGGCCAATGTTTAAAAGCCCTGAGGCTGGAGCAAGCTTTATGTGTTCAGGCACTGAATAGAGGTCCAGGTGGCTGGAACTCAGGTAGAGAGAGTCCTCCAAAAAAGTGAGGGTAGGAAGGGCATAGAGGAGTCCAGCAGCTGGTGTGGCAGGAAGGGCATCCCAGGCAGAAGGAGCCGCCTGAACAAAGGATAGATGTCAGGAAACAATGGGCAGATTTATTCTCCTCTAAATTCTTTTTCCCCCTGACTTTCCTTGGCCTAAGGGGAACTAATAACCCTGCCTGAGGCAGTGATTAGTTAGGTTGGGAGGGGTCCCTGGCATCCAGACCAGGTGGAAGGGAGCACTGGAAGAAGAGGAATTGCCTAGCAAGTCAGAAAGGGCATTGTGCAGGCAGAAACCGAGACACGCAGTTACTGCCTCTCGCAGGTTCATGGAGGTTCAAAGGGCAAGGCTCTGCCCTGTGTCCGCAACATATGGCAGGAACTTGGTACATTATGTTTGAGTGAGTGAGTGAAAATTATCTGGTTTGGCGACAGTTTCCCCTTACCAACTCAACCTTGCAAGTACTCATAAACTCGGGGCGCTTGGGCCTTTTCAAAGCCCTGTAACTACTGGAAGGGTCTGTAGCAAGTCTTCCCTATAAACGCAAGCACGTCCAGAGAGGCTGAGTGATGCATCTGGCCGCGGTCTCAGAGTTAGTGAGAGTCCTTCCCACCCCCTCCCAGAGTGACTTTCTGCTCGTCCCAGCGTGCCCCGCCTTTCTCGCCTCCGCAGGGCGCCTCTCCCTCCCGAGCTCTGACCTTGACTGTGGCTCCAGGACTGTCCGGGGCGGGTCCCACCTCTCCAGTGCACTGGGGCCAGCCCGCCTGCGTCAGCCCCAGTTCTCAGACCGCGGCTCTCAGAGGTCCCTCCTGGCCCGCAACGCCTGCACCTCCTTCCCGGCTTGGTGAGTCCCGGCGCACCCCGATCCCCCGCCTGGAGGAAGGCAGTCTACCCCAGTTCCCCCTACGCGGGTTCCGGAGGCTCCGAGAGCCTCACCGCAAGAACGTGGGGCCTGGAATCCGGATCCCGGGTTTCCCTTGGGGCAGCCGAGCCTCCAGCCTGGCCTGGGATTTTCAGGCTACAGGACCTCGACAGGGGGCTGGGCAGGGAAGGCAGAGCTTAACAGAGCCCGTTCCGCTCTGTAGGGTGGGCGTTATAGGCCCGGCTCACAGAAGAGAAAACTGAGTCTTGAGACAAAGGGACAAGCTGAAGGTGACACGATTGTCTATAATAGGGGACTGTCTGCCGCCTTTCCTAAGTCCCTTACCCCATTCTTGGGATTGAGAAAGCTCCCTCCTGATTGGCCCTATGCAAGAGGAGCCCGGACTCTGGAGACCTAGCAGGACCCCCACAACGGGGTTCTGGGGCTTGCCCTACTCATATCCCAACCACTCCTCTCCCCCTGGGCCCTCATTTACCACCTGCCTAGGGGAGACAAGGCTCTTCCTTAGGTGGGGACAGAGACAATTTAACAAGTAGCCCCAGACTTGGGGTTCAGAGGTGTGGGCTCTGGTGTCCCTCCCCACTCTCCACTACTCTGTGACTTTGGGCAAGTCTCTTAAGCTCTGAATCTTAGTTTCTTTGGCTGAAATTGGGAGGGGCAATAAATAATAGTGCCTACTCCATAAGGTTGCTTGAGAATTACATGAGATTACACATCATGTGGGCCCTAGGAAGCCCCATGTGAAAGTTGACTGGTTATTAACTTTTGCAACAATGTTGGGAGACATGAGGCTCAGAGATGGAAGCGATTCTCTAAGGTTGAACCCAGGCCTCTGGTGACCTAGGTAGCGGTGCACTGTGGCCTGTCCCCTACGTTCAGAAACTTAGGAAAGACACTCCCCCAGGGGACACCAGCTGTGGGAAGGACAAGTGTGCTGCCTTCCAGGTGCCAAGCTGAACAGGCTGATTGCAGGAGAGGAGTCAGCTTTGCACCCTCCAACGGGCAGTTAGAGGAATGGGACACCTTATGGCTGAAAGAAAGCTGACCGCCTGGCAGCTCAGCTGAGCCTCTGCCGCCTTCTAGAGCTGCATTCCTTGGTGGGTCACAAGACTGCAGCATGAGGCCGGCCTAGTGGCTCAGTTGGTTAAGAGTTGGATTAGAGCACGAGCTCTGAGCAACAGGCCGCCGGTTCGATTCCCACATGGGCCATTGAATGCTGCCCCCAAGCTGAGCTGTCGCTGAGCTGCTAATGGATGGCAGGATGGCTCAGCTGGTGTAATAATGAGATTGCCTGTTTGATGGTGGGCTACACCCACCCACAACTAAGACTGAACTCAACACCTTGAGCTGAGCTGCCGCCCGGATAGCTCAGCGGATGGAACCTGTGCTCTTAACAAGGCTGCTTGTTCAACTCCCGCATGGGATGTTGGCTATGCCCACCTGCAACTAAGATTGAACACAGCACCTTAAGCTTAGAGGCCACGAGCTGCCAACGGGAAGCCAGATGGTGACTGGAGTCCTCCGCAATGAAGATCGAAGAACAACAACTTGGCTGGTCCCCTTCCCCAATTCCCCAACACAGTTCTCCTACCCCAATTCCCCAATAAAATCTTAAAAGAAAAAACAAAAAGGACTGCAGTATGAGAACAAGTGACTCAGAGCTGCTGCTCCTGCACAGTACAACACAGCTCCCATCAGGGTAGGGTCTGGTAGCTGGGTCCTGCCTGGGGAGACAGTCCTAGGTGGGGTTTGGGGTAGGAGGCCTGGGAAGCCATTACAATCCTATTGCTGCTAGGGCTGCTCCACAGCGTGCCCATGTCCCCCCCCTTTTCCCCCAAGTCCCTATTCTTTCTGCCTATGGTAACACCCATGCACTGCCTGGGTGAAGGAAACTGAGTGGTGCCAACTCAGAAAGGAGGCAGAGGCTGGAAGGCTGCCAGGTGGCCCACACGGGGCTCCATAGTCCCCTCTTTCCAGCTTCTCCCCTTCATTACACCTGATCTTTCTGTGGCCAAGGGCCAGGGGCCAAATTTGCCTGAGGCCCCACCTCAGGCTTCTCAACTGTAACAACAGCCCCACCAGGTGGCTACCTGACTCTATCTTCCAGCTTCTGAAGGAGTCTGTTTTGCACTCCTTCATTTTTGAACAAATAATACGTATCTAGTGTAGTAAACAAAAAACAAAACAATATTCTAGTAAGAAAAAGATAATTGCAGTCATTAAAAAACAAAAAACAGACCCAAAAAACTCTACCCAGCAACTTAGAGGCTTTTACACTTCAAGTACACAAACATTTTAAGGTGCTTGCACACATGCCTTAAAAAATTATAGTGGTGTTTTTCCAGTTGGGGTGTTTTGGCTTATAAATTCCTGGGCATTAAACAGATTATGCTGTCATTTCTAACTGCTGCATGGCTTACACAGTGTGAATGTGTCATTTTAAAATACTCATATCTTTATTTGCTTGTTCAAATATAATTTAGAAGTGAAATTGCTCAGTCAGAAGAAAAGAACTATTTTTAGGATTTTGATATTTATTATACCAATTTATCAGTGCACCAAGTTATCCATTTATCATATAACATCATCAGTGGTATATAAGGTTGTCCATTTTCCTATAGCCTAGCCAATATGGGATATTTATATTGTTTTAAATGTCTTCCAATTTAATAGCAGAAAAATAGTCTTGTTTTATTATTAAATCAAGTTTTTTATTACTTGTGATTTGAACATGTTTTTATTTGTCTTTTGGCAGTGTTTTGTTTTTCTTCTGGCAAATTGCTTCAGAGACATGTAAAATCTTCATATATGAAAGTTTATCACTTACTTTCTTTTAAATTTCTTTTTTAGTGTAAGGCTTGTAAAGCCCAGTGTTTACCAGTATTTTCTATTATTTCATGTTTTCTTGCTATACTTAATATTTTAAATGTTTTAAACCTAATTTAAGTGTATTTTGGAGCAAGATGTGAACCATAGAGCTAGATTTTATTTATTTATTTATCTATCTAATTAATTGAATTAATAGATTATTTTTTAAAACAATTTTGAGTTTACAGAAAAATTGAGCAGAGAGTACAGAGAGTTTTCATGTACTCCATATCCTTGTCAGCACTTGGTGTTGTCAATAGTTTGGATTTTAGTCATTCTAATAGGCATGTAGTAGTATTTCACTGTTGTTTAAATTTGCAATCTCTAATGACATACGATGTTGAACATCTTTTCATATGTTTTTGCCATCTGCATATCTTCTTTGGTGAGATGTCTGTTCAGATCTTTCCCCCATTTTTTTTTTTTCGTTTCTAATTTGTCGTTTATTTTGTTCTTTAGATTTCACATATAAACGAAATTACATTGCATCTGTGTTTCTCTGTCTGACATACTCCACTCAGCACAATACCTTCCAGGTCCATCCATGCCACTACGAAGGCAAAAACCCATTTGCTTCCATGGCCAAGCAATATTCCATTGTATATATATGTACCACCTTCTCTTTATCCATTCTTTCATCAGTGGACCCCCAATCTGCCTCCACATCTTAGTCATTGTAAACAATGCTACAATGAACATATGGATACACACGTCCCCTTAAAGTGGCATTTTGCATTTCTTCAGCTAAATACCCCAAAGTGGAATTACTGGCTGTTTCTTTGTCTCTTGTTATAGCCTTTGTTTTAAAGTCTATTTTGTCTGGTATAAGTATGGCTACCCCAGCTTTTTGTTTGTTTGTTTCCATTTTCATGAAATATCTTTTTCCATTTCTTTACTTTTAGTCTGTGTGTATGTATCTTTCAATCTAAAATGATTCTCTTGTAGGCAGCATATGTAAGGGTTTTGTTTTCTTATCCATTCAACCCTCCTATATCTTTTTTTTTGTGTGTGAGACAATAATTTCCTATTGTATTTTTTAAAATTTTTTTTATTTATATATACTTTTAATTAGCTTCAGGTGTACAACAAAGTGCAATAGTTATACTTTTTACCCCTCAGAGTGACAACGCCCCTCCCCCAGTTCTCCCCTCCCACTCCTCCCCCCCATATCATACTATCTATTACAATTCCTTTGACTCCCTTCCACCATATAGTCCACATCCCGTGACTGTCTATATATTCAATTACAGTTGGCATACAATATTATACAACATCAATTTCAGGTATACAGTGCCGTGATCAAGCCTCTACTCCATCCATGAAGTGGTCTCCCTAACAAAACATGTGACCATCTGACAACCCACAAAATTTTAACAACATTATATTCCCCGAACTGTCTTTCATATCCCTGTGACAATATTGTAGTTACCTATTTATGCTGTCTAATCCTTTCCCCTTCTCCCTCATCCCCATACCCCTCCCAACTAGCAACCCTGTTTTTCTTCTATATCTATGAGAATATTTCTGTTTCTTATGCTCATTCATTCAGTTTTTCAAATTCCACATATAAGTGAGATCATGTGGTATTTGTCTTTCTCCGACTGACTTATTTCACTCAACATAACAGTCTCTAGGTCCATCCATATTGTTGCAAATGGTACAATTTCATTCTTCTTTATAGCGGAGTAATACTCCATTGTATAAATGTACCACAGTTTCTTAAGTCAGTCATCTATCGATGGGCATTTCGGTTGTTTCCAAGTCTTGGCTATTGTAAATAGCGCTGCAATAAACATAGGGGTGCATATATTTTTTCGAATTAGCATCTTGGATTCCTCTGGGTAGATTCCCAAGAGTGGAATTGCTGGGTCATACGGCAGTTCCATTTCCAGTGTTTTGAGATACCTCCATACTGATTTCCATAATGGCTGCACCAATTTGCAGTCCCACCAACAGTGCACCAGGGTTCCCTTTTCTCCACATCCTCGCCAACACTTGTTGTTTGTTGATTTGTTGATGATAGACATTCTGACTGGAGTGAGGTGGTATCTCATTGTGGTTTTTATTTGCATTTCTCTGATGATTAGTGAGGTTGAACATTTTTTCATATGCCTGTTGGCCATCTGTATGTCCTCTTTAGAGAAATGCCTCCTCATATCCTCTGTCCATTTTTTAATTGGGTTGTTTGTTTTTTTGGTGTTGAATTGCATGAGTGTTTTATAAATGTTGGATATCAATCCCTTATCAGATATATCATTGGCAAATATCTTCTCCCATTCAGTAGGCTGCCTTTTTGTTTTATTGATGATTTCCTTCACTGTGAAAAAACTTTTAAGTTTGATGTAATCCCATATGTTCATTTTTTTCTTTCATTTCCCTTGCCCGAGGGGATATATCGGTAAAAATATTACTCAAGGTAATGTCTGCAAACTTACTCCCTATATTTTCTTCTAGGAGTTTTATAGTTTCAGGTCTTATATTTAAGTCTTTAATCCATTTTGAGTTTGTTCTCGTATATGGTGTAAGTAGATGGTCTATTTTAATTTTTTTGCACGTGTCGGTCCAATTTTCCCAGCACCATTTATTAAATAGACTATCTTTACTCCAGTGTAAATTCTTGCTTCCATTGTCAAAGATTAAATGACCGTATATAGATGGGTTTATTCCTGGGCTCTCTATTCTATTCCATTGGTCTATGTGTCTGTTTTTATGCCAGTACCATACTGTTTTGATTACTGTAGCCTTGTAGTATGTTTTGATGTCAGGTAGTGTGATGCCTCCCACTTTGTTCTTATTTCTCAACATTGCTGTAGCTATTCGGGGTCTTTTGTGACTCCATATAAATTTTAGGATTCTATGTTCTATTTCTGAGAAAAATGTCCTTGGTAGTCTGATTGGAATTGCATTGAATCCATATATTGCTTTAGGAAGTATTGACATTTTAACTATATTAATTCTTCCTATCCATGAGCATAGTAAGTATTTCCATTTATTTGTATCTTCTTTGATTTCTCTCTTCAGTGTCTCATAATTTTGTGAGTACAGGTCTTTTACTTCTTTAGTTCAATTGATTCCTAGATATTTTATTGTTTTTGAAGCAATTGTAAAAGGGATTGATTTCCTGATTTCTTCTTCTGATAGTTTATTATTGGTGTATAGAAATGCCACTGATTTCTGAATATTAATTTTGTATCCTGCTACCTTACCAAATTCGTGTATCAGTTCTAGCAGTTTTTTGGTGGAGTCTTTGGGATTCTCTATATATAGTATCATGTCATCTGCATATAATGACAATTTTACTTCCTCTTTTCCAATTTGGATGCCTTTGATTTCATTTTCTTGTCTGATTGCTGTGGCTAGAACTTCCAGAACTATGTTAAATAGAAGTGGTGAAAGCGGGCAGCCTTATCTTTTTCCTGATCTTAAGGGGAAAGCTTTCAGCCTTTCCCCATTGAGAACGATGTTTGCTGTGGGCTTATCATATATGGCCTTTATTATGCTGAGGTATAATCCCACTATTCCCCCTTTGTTAAGAGTCTTTATCATAAATGGTTGCTGGATTTTGTCAAATGCCTTTTCTGCATCTATTGATATGATCATATGATTTTTATTTTTCATTTTGTTAATGTGATGTATTATGTTAATTGATTTGTGGATATTGAACCAGACTTGCATACCAGGAATGAATCCCACTTGATCGTGGTGTATGATCTTTTTAATGAGATGCTGAATTCGGTTTGCTAGTATTTTGTTGAGAATTTTTGCATCTATGTTCATTAGTGATATTGGCCTGTAGTTTTCCTTTTTTGTAATATCTTTGTCTGACTTAGGAATCAGGGTGATAGTGGCTTCATAGAAAGAGTTTGGGAGCCTTCCCTCCTTCTGTATTTTTTGGAATAGTTTGAGGAGAATAGATACTAATTCTTTTTTTAATGTTTTCTAAAATTCTCCTGTGTAGCCATCTGGTCCAGGGCTTTTGTTTGTTGGAAGATTTTTGATTACTGATTCAATTTCTTTGGCAGTAATCAGTCTGTTCAGAGTTTCTGTTTCTTTTTGGTTCAGACTTTGTAGATTGTATGCTTCTAGAAATTTATCCATTTCTTCCAGATTGTCGAATTTGTTAGCATATAGTTGCTCATAGTATTGTCTTAAAATTTTTCTGTATTTCTGTGGTATCCGTTGTCACTTCTCCTCTTTCATTTCTGATTTTATTAATTTGGGTCCTCTCTCTCTTTTTCTTGGTTAGTCATGCTAAGGGTTTCTCGATTTTGTTTATCTTTTCAAAAAACCAACTCTTGGTTTCATTGATCTTTTGTATTTTTTTGTTTTTGTTTTCTATTTCATTTATTTCTGCTCTGGTCTTTATTATTTCCTTCCTTATGCTCCTGTTAGGCTTGTTTTGCTGTTTTTTTTTTTCAAGTTCCCTTAGGTGTAGAGAGAGTCCGTTGATTTGAGATTTTTCTTTCTTCTTTAGGTAGGCCTGCACTGCTATGAACTTCCCTCTTAGGACTGCTTTCGCTGCATCCCAGAGATTTTGGGTCGTGGTGTTTTCATTTTCATTTGTCTCAAGGTATCTTTTGATTTCCTCCTTGATCTCATTTTTGACCCACTCACTATTTAGAAGCATGTTATTTAGCTTCCATGTATTAGGAAGCTTTCCAGATTTCTTCTTATAATTGATTTCTAGTTTCATAGCATTGTGGTTAGAGAAGACACTTGTTATGATTTCAGTCTTCTTAAATTTTTTTGAGACTTGTTTTGTGGCCTAACATGTGGTCTATTTTGGAGAATGTTCCATGTGCACTTGAGAAGAATGTATATTCTGTAGCATTGGGGTGAAATGCTCTAAAAATATCAATTAAATCCAGCTGGTCTAAAGTGTCATTTAAGGCCACTATGTTCATGTTGATTTTCTGTCTGGAGCATCTGTCCATCGGTGACAACGGGGTGTTGAAGTCCCCTACTATGATAGTGTTACTGTTGATGTCTGCCTTTATGTCTGTGAGAATCTGTTTTATATATTTAGGAGCTCCTATATTGGGTGCATAGATGTTTACTAGGGTTATGTCCTCTTGTTGAATTGATCCCTTTTTTATTATGTAGTGCCCTTCTTTGTCTTTTATTGTAGTCTTCATTTTAAAGTCTATTTTGTCTGAAATAAGTATTGCTACTCCAGCTTTTTTCTCATTTCCATTTGCCTGAAATATCTTATTCCATCCCTTTACTTTCAGTCTATGTGTGTCTTTTGATCTGAGATGAGTCTCTTGTAGACAGCATATGCATGGGTCCTGTTTTCTTATCCACTCAGCCACTCTGTGTCTTTTGATTGGAGCATTTAGCCCATTCACATTTAAGGTAATTACTGATAGGTGTATATTTATTGCCATTTTGTTATTTGTATTTCTTGTCTTCCTGGGTTAGCTTGTTTTCCCCTTTCTTCTGTTTAAAAAAGCTCTTTTAACATTTCCTGCAATGTTGGCTTGGTGGTAATGAACTCCTTAAGCTTATTCTTTTCTGAGAAGCTCTTTATCTCTCCTTCAATTTGAAGTGATAGCCGTGCTGGGTAGAGCAATTTTGGTTGTAGACCTTTATTTTGTGTCACTTTGAATATCTCCTGCCATTCCCTTATGGCCTGCAGAGTTTCTGAAGAAAAGTCAGCTGTTAGTCTTATAGGAGTTCCTTTGTATGTAACCTGCTGTCTTTCTCTTGCTGCTTTTAGGATTCTGTCTCTGTCTGTAACCTTTGCCATTTTAACTATGATGTGTCTTGGTGTGGGCCTGTTTGGATTCAGTCTGTTAGGAACTCTCTGTACATCCTGGGCTTGTATGTCGATTTCCTTCACCATGGTAGGGAAGTTTTCAGTCATTATTTCTTTAAATACATTCTCAATCCCTTGCTTCTTCTCTTCTCCTTCTGGTATTCCTATGACGCGAAGATTGCTGCGTTTCATGTTGTCCCAGAGGTCTCTTAAACTATTTTCATTCTTTTTTATTCTTTTTTCTTTTTGTTGTTCCAGCTGGGTGATTTCTGCTATTTTGTCTTCTAATTCACTGATCCGCTCCTCTGCTTCATCTACTCTACTGGTGATTCCTTCGAGTGTGTTCTTCATTTCAGTTATTGTATTCTTTAGTTCTAACTGGTTGTTTTTATGGTTTCCCTATCTTGCTTTATGTCCTCGCTAAGTTCCTTAAACGTTCTTATCATCAGTGCTCTAAACTCTGTCTCTGAAAGTTTGGATACCTCTGTTTCATTTAGTTCCATTTCTAGAATTTTCTTCTGGTCTTTTACTTGGGACATGTTTCTTTGTTTTTTCATTCTGGCTGTCGTTCTGTGAATGCTTCGATGTATTAGATAGATCACCTAGAAAGAAGAGAAAAGAAAAAAGAAAAAAGGAAAAAAAAAAAGGAAAGAGGTGTGGGGTCTCTCCGTCTTCTTTAATCTGCAGACCACTTTCTCAGGGTTGCAGTGAGCTTTCCACAATTAGCTGCTGTGTGCTCTGGAATCGTGCTCACTCCCCCCAAAAAAAAAATCTACACAGGTTGTTGCAGGTTGTCTGCTACTGAGTCTCAGTGAACAGAGTGATGCAGCTGGAGAACACCTGCCCTGCATTTCCCTGGGAACACAGCTGAAGCAGGGCAGAGGGTGGGGATCCAAGGCGGCTTACGCACTCCTGAGTCTCAGTGAGCAGCCTGATGGAGCCGGAAGGCACCCACCTGGCATTTCCTTGGAAACGCAGCACAAGCAGGGCAGAGGGTGGGGACCCAAGGTGGCTTACCCATGTTTCAGTGAGCAATCTGATGCAGCCAGAGGGCACCCGCCCGGTGTTTCTTTGGAAACACAGCACAAGCAGGGTGGAGGGTGGGGACCCAAGGCCGCTCGCGCACTCCTGTGTCTCAGTGAGCAGCCTGATGTAGCCGGAGGTCACCCGCCAGGCATTTCCCTGGCAACGCAACACAAGCAGGGCAGAGGGTGGGAATCCAAGGCCGCATGCGCACGCATGCACTCACACACGCACGCACTCCTGTGCCAACTTCACCAGACCAATGGGATCCCGGCTCTGACCCTCCGTGGGAGGGCCCAACCCTGAAAAAATGGTGGCCTCCTGTATGCCGCTCGTGTGCAAGCTCTGCATCAGTGGAACAATAATCCCAAAACCTCCAGCTTCTGCACCAAAGGTGCTCAGTTCAGTCCCTCCCGACAGGCTCATGCAGCCACTCCCTCCGACAGGAACCGGGTGAGTGCTCGCCAGTGAGCGAACCCGTGCGTCAGCCCCACTGGTTCTCCAGCTGCCCCCAGCCTCACCGAGTCGAGCAAAGAGAGTCCTCACTAATTTCTACTGCCCACTATCGTGGAACTCCTCTTCCTGGTAAAGCAACTCTGGGCTAGTGAGCTCGGTGTGGGGCCGGAGGGTCTCTCCCCCAACCGGAGAAGCCTCCCCACACAGCTGGGGCATCCCTCACGGGGCTCACCCTCTCTCGTCGGCGCCCCTCCTACCAGACTTGACATGGCCTCCTCTTTAGGTCCTTTGTTTAGAGGTTCTGTTCATCTAATGTTCAGGGGATTCCCGAGATTAAATGTTGCATAAATTATTTGTAATTTTGATATGATCCTGGGAGGCAGTTCAGAGAGCGTCTGTCTATTCCGCCATCTTAATCCCTCCCCCCATTTTTTAATTGGATAGTTTATCTTATTGTTGAGTTTTAAGGATTCTGTGTGTGTGTGTGTGTATGTATACACACATATATTTTTAAAGATTTTGTTGGGGAATTTCAGGAGGGGAACAATGTTGGGGAATTGGGGAAGGGGAACAGCCAAAGTGTTGTCCTTTAATCTTAATTGTGAAGGGCACAGCAAGCTCAGTTACAAGTCCAGTCATGCTGCTCAGCTCAAGGTGTTGTGTTCAATTAGTTGTGTGTGTATGTGTGTATGTGTGTGGGGGTGGGTGGGGGGGTGGGTGTGTGGGTGTAGCCACCATACCATGCAGGAGTGGAACCAACAGCCTCATTGTTAAGAGCTCACACTCTATCCTGTTAGCCACCCGGGCAGAAGCTTAACTCAAGGTGCGGAGTTCAGCCTTTAGTTACGAGCTGGCATAGCTCACCATCTCAAATAGGCAACCTTGTTGTTAGGAGCACGTGCTCTCACCAGCTGAGCCATCCTGCCACCTGTTGGCAGCTCAGCTCAGGCACAGCATCACTGACCCATGTGGGAATTGAACCAGTGGTCTTGTTGCTCAGAGCTTGTGCTCTTAACTGAGTCACTCGACCGACCCTGTATATTTTTTGAATATTTGTCATTTGTCAGATAATGTTTTGCAAAAAGTTTTTCTTACCTATGGCTTCTTTTTAGTCTCTTAAACAGTGTCTTCTACAGAGCAGAAATTTTAAATTTTAATGAAGTTCAATTTATTTTATTTTATTTTTTCCTTCATGAATTGTGATTTTGGTGCTGTACCTAAAAAGCCAAACCCAGATCACCTAGACATTCTCTTATATTATCTTCTAGGACGTTTAGAGTTCTACATCTTATATTTAGGTTTATTAATGAGTTTGAGTCATTTTTTGTATGTAGATATCCAATTGTTCAAGAATCATTTGTTGAAAAATCTATCTTTTCTCCATTGTATTGCCTTTGCTCCTTTGTGAAAAATCAATTTATTTCTGTGTTCTCTATCCTGTCTATTGATCTACTTTCCTATTGTTTTTCTGATACCATAGTGTCTTGATTAATGTAGATTTATAGTAATTCTTAAAGTCATATAGTTTCAGCCCTTTGACTTTGCTCCTCTCCTTCAATATTGTATTGAATATTCCAGATCTTTTGCCTTTCCATATAAACTTTAGAATCAATTTGTTGATATCCACAAACTAACTTGCTGGGATTTTAATTGACATTGTGTTATAACTGTAGATCAAGTTGGACAGAACTGGTATCTTGACAATATTGAGTTTTCCTATCTGTGTATATGGAGTATCTCTATTTATTTAGGTTTTATTTGGTTTCTTTCATCAGTCTTATATTTTATATTTTGTTAGATTTATAACTAAATAATTTCATTTTTTGGTGCTATCATAAATTTTATTGTTTTTTTTAATTTCAAATCCTAATTGTTAAATGCTGACATGTTAAGAACCAATTGACTTTTGTATATTAACCTTGTATCCTGTAACCTTGCTATAATTATTTATTAGTTCCAGGAGTTTTTGTTGATTCATTGAGTTTTTTGCATAGACAATCATGTCATCTGTGAACAAAGTTTATTTCTTCCTTCCCAATCTGTACACATTTTATTTACTATTTTGTCTTATTGTGTTAGAATTTCCAGTAGGATGATGAATAGGAGTAATAAGAGGGAACACTCTTGCCTTATTCCTAATCTTAGTCGAAAGCTTCTAGTTTCTCATCATTAAGTGTGATGTTAACTATACGTTTTTGTAGATGTTCTTTTTCAAGTTAAATTCCTTTCTATCCCTAGTTTGTTTAAAATTTTTATCATGAATGTGTGTTTGATTTTGTTAAATGCTTTTTTAAACATCTATTTATGTGTTCATATGACTTTTCTTTTTTAGTCTGTTGATGTGATCAATTACAATAATGGATTTTTGAATGTTCAATACCTAAAATAAATCTCACTTGCTTGTGATGTGTCATTCTTTTTATACATTGTTGTATTCAATTTGCTGATATATTTTTGAGGATTTTAATATCTATGTTCATGAAAGATACTGGTGTGTACTTTCCCTTTCTTGTACTATCTTTGGTTTTTTATTGGAGCAATGCTCCCCTGATAGAAAAAGTTAAAAGAAAATTCTTTCTGTTTATATTTTCAGAAACATATTGTGGAGAATTGGTATAATTTCTTCCTTTAATGTTTGATGGAACTCACCAGCGAACCCTGGTGCCTTCTGTTTTGGGATGGTATTAATTATTGATTCAAAATATTTAACAATTATAGGCCTATTTAGATTATGTGTTTCTCCTTGTGTAAGTTTTGGTAAATTGTGTATTTCAAGGAATTGTTCCATTTCATCTAATTTATCAAATTTGTGTGTGTAGTATTATTTATAATATTCTTTTTTTATTTTTTTTTTAGGATTTTATTGGGGAATTGGGGAAGGGGAACAGTGTTGGGGAATCGGGGAAGGAGAACAGAGAAGTTGCGGTTCTTTTTTGTTCTTCAGTCTAGTTGTGGAAAATGTTGCTTCTCTGGCCCATGTTGGTATTATCATTGTGCTCTTCCTGGGTGAGACAGATCGGTCACCGGCCTCTGGATGGCCACTCACTGTGGCTCTTGACAGCTCATGCTGGCTGCCAGCTGCTCACGCTGGCTGCCGTCCACTCACTGTAGCCTATGTCAGCCCACTGCAGCAGAGGTTGCAGCCCACACCATCTCTGGCCATCTTAGCTATACAGGCAACCAGGCGAAGCTGTTGTTCACCACCTAAGCTATAGAGGGTCATTGGCCCTCATATGTGGGATCTGAACTCACTGCTTCGAGCTGGTGTCCCAAGCCAGCTCCTAACCAACGTGTCCCTTGGCTGGCCCTATAATATTCTTTTATTGTTATTATTTTAATGACTATGGGATCAGTAGTGATGGCCTTTCTTTTATTTTTTTTATTTTTTATTTTTTTAGTTGAGCCATCCTGCCGCCTATTGGCAACCCATCAAACTGCTGTTGCTCAGAGCTCAGCTTGCATTCTTTTTCTTTCTTTCTTTTTTTTTTTTTTTTTTTGTTTTTGAGAGCAGTGTCACTGGCCCTCATATGTGGGACCCGAACCGGGGCCTTTGCATTCTTGAGCGAGCTCTTAACCAACTGAGCCACTCGCCTGGCCCTTCTTTTATTTTTAATGTTAGTAATTTGTATCTTTTCTCTTTTTTTCTTAGTCTGGCTAGAGGTTTCTCAATTTAATTCATGTTTCAAAATAAACTCCTTTTGGGTTTGTAATTTTTCTCTATTGATTTACTGCTCTCAATTTTATTGATTTTTTGCTCTAGTTTTTATTATTTCCTTTTCTTTGCTTGCTTTTGATTTAATTTACTCTTGTTTTTCTAGTTTCTTAAGGTAGAAGCTTATTTTATTGATTTGTAGGTATTTTTCTTTAACAATATATGCATTTAATGCTATAAATTTCCCTCTACACATTGTTTTAGCTGCATCCCACAAATTTTGATAAGTTGTATTTTAGTTTTCATTTACTTCAAAATGTTTTAAAATTTCTCTTGAGACTTATTCGTTGACCCATGTGTTATTGTTATTGACTTCTAGTAATTCCAGTGTGGTCTGAAAGCATACTTTGTATGGTTTCTATTCTTTTAAATCTGTTAGGGTGTGTTTTTTTTTTTTTGTCTATCTTGGTGACTATTCCATGTGAGCTTGAGATAAGTATATAATATATTCTGTTGTTGTTGGATGAAGTATTCTGTAAATGTCAATAAGATCCAGCTAACTGATGATGTTTTTCAGTTCACCTATTTCCTAACTGATTTCCTACCTGTTGGACCTCTCAATTAGTGGAGATTAATAGGTGGGTGTTAAGTTTCCAGCTATACTTGTGAAATTGTCTATTTCTCATTGCAATTCTATTATTTTTTTTCTTTACATATTTTGATCCTCTGTTGTCAGGTACATACACATTAAGGATCATTATATCTTCTCAGAGAATTGAACCATACCATTGTGTAGTATCCCTCTTTATCCCTAATAATTTTCCTAGCTCTGAAGTCCGCTTTGTCTAAAGTTAATAGAGCTACTCCATATCCTTTATTAGTGTTAAGAGGGTATACCTTTCTCCATCTCTTTACTTTTAGCATATCTATATTTTTATATTTAAAGTGGGTTTCTTGTAGACACATACATATGGGTTTTGATTTTTTATGAACTGTATAGTCTCTGTGATTTATTTACTTATTTACTTATTTATTTATTTATTTATTTTTAATTTTTTTAGCTGAGCCATCCTGCCACCTGTTGCCAGTTCAGCGGCAGCTCAACTTGGGTTGGGCATCAAACTGCTGTTGCTCAGAGTTCAGCTCGCACTCTTAAGTGAATTCTTAACCAACTGAGCCACTTGGCCAGCCCTTAGTCTCTGTGTTTTAATTGGTATAATTAGATCACTGATGTTTAAAGTGGTTCTTGATATAGTTGGATTAATATCAAACATATTTATTACTGTTTTCTGTCCATTGCCTTTATATTTTTGTTTCTTTACCTTTTTTGGTCTACCACTTTTTTTTCTGATTTCTCTGGTTTTAACTGAGCATTTTGTGTGATTCTACTTTCCTCTCTTAGCATATCAATTATACTTTTTCTTTTTTTTTGATGGCTGCTCTAAAGTTTGCACTATACATTTACAACTAACCCAAGTTCATTTAAATACACTATACTGTTTTATGGGTAGTGCAAGTCCTCTCCCCCCTTTTTTGAATAACCTCTTTTAAGGTATTTTATGAGTCAGGTTTATGATGACAAATTCCCTTAATTTTTGTCTGAGGAAGTCTTCATTTCTTCCTCAATTTTGAAGGATAAGTTCACAGATTAGATCCAGTTCTAGGTTGGTGGGATTTTCATTTCAATACTTTAAATATTTCATTCCAAGAAGAGAAGTCTGATGTAATCCTTATTATTGTCCCTTTATAGGTAAGGTTTTTTCCCCTCTGGCTTCTTTTAAGATTTTCTCTTTGTCTTTTATTTTCTTAAATAAAAGCTTAAATATAATATGCCTTTTTATATTTGGGGGGATATTTTACTCTGGTTGGTTTTCTCTGGATCTGTGTTTTGATATCTTTCTTTAATTTTTGGAACATTCTCAGTTATTAATACTTCATATATTCTTCTATTACTTTCTATCCCCTTCTAGTATTCCTATTATAAGTATGTTACACCTATTGTAATTGTCCTGCAGTTCTTGCATATTCTGTTCTGTGTTTTTCTTTGCTATTTGTATTTCAATTGGGGAAATTTCTATTGACTTATCTTCCAGCTCTCTAATTCTTTCATCAGCCATATCCAGTCTATTGATGAAGTTATCAAAGGCATTATTAATATTTGTTAGTTTTTTATTTCTAACATTTCCTTTTGATTTTTTTTTTTTTAGAGTTTTTCTCTCTCTGCTTACATGACAAATCTGCTGTTGCATGTTGTCCACTTTTTTCATTTCCATTTGGGCAATGTTTAATTTCCCTTAGCATTTTGATCATACTAATTTAAAATTGCCAGTCTGATAATTCTAACACCTCCATGGTATCTGAATCTGGTTCTGATGCTTGTTGTGTTTCTTCAAACTGTGTATTTTAGTCTTTTAGTATGTCTTGTAAATTTTTTGTAGGCTAGTCATGATGTACTAGGTAAAAGGAGCTAAGGTAGATAGGACTTTAATGTGAGGTTTTATTTTCATCTGGCTAAGGATTAGGTTGTGTTTACTGTTTTTTATAGCTGTGCTGTTACGGGCTAAAATTTCCTCTGGTGTCCTTGTTTTTGTCTTCTTTCTTGTTTTCCTAGAGACCCTTAAGTATGGTTTGAGGCTTGCAGTTCTTTTATTTGTAGTCCTCTGTTATTATACAGGAGCCCTACTGATGTGGTGGTGAGGTGTGGGAGAAGGGAGGCAATTTATAGTCCTATAAGTACCATATTTTGCCATGTATAATGCACACCTTTTCACCTAAATGTGTGAGAGAAAAATAAGGATACATGTCACAAGGTTAGACAATTAAGTTCGTGAACTCATCCTAGAAAAAGTGCTCCATACCTCATTGCTGAACGTCACTACAGTCACCTTTGAAGTACTCCCCATGGGAAGCTATGCACCAATGCCAGTGCCCAATCCACCCTTCAAAGCAACTTTGGAACTCTTTTTCTGGAACGGCTATCAGAGCTGTTGTTGTATTAACCTTGATGTCTTGAATATCATCAAAATGTCTTTCTTTCAATATTGCCTATATCTTTGGGGGAAAAAAGAAGTCATTGGAGGCCAGATCAGGTGAGTAGGTAGGGTGTTCCAATACAGTTATTTGTTTACTGGCTAAAAACTCCCTCACAGACTGTGCAGTGTGAGCTGGTTGTGTTGCAAGAGCCATGAATTGGCAAAAAGTTAAGGTCATCTAACTTTTTCATGCAGCCTTTTCAGCACTTCCAAATAGTAAACTTGGTTAACTGTTTGTCCAGTTGGTACAAATTCATAATGAATAATGCTTTCAATATCAAAAAAAGGTTAGCAACATTGTTGCAACAAGCTCGCGAACTTAATTGTCAGACATCTATACACGAATAGTATTAATTCTGTATCTATATAAATGTTTTTAATTTTTTTATTTTGCATATGAGTTAAAAGTGTAACTCTAGGGCAGGCTGAATGGCATGGTGGTTAAGCGCTGGCTTGGGAAGCCAGCGGCCCAGGTTTGGGTCCCACATATGAGGGCCAGTGACACTGCCCTCAAAACAAAACAAAACAAAAAGTGTAACTCTAGAAATCAATAACAATATCTGTATGCAAAACAATATCATGGAATATGATAATTGGTTTTGTTGAACTTATGACCAGCTTGCAACTATGAAGAGTTCTTGGTCTTGGATTGGGGGGCAAGATGGCTGCTGTGAGGAGGGCTCCCTGAATTCTCCCCTGGAAATATCCACAATTTGAACACTATTGAACATCTTCAAAGAGACGTCTACTCATCACAGAGAGCCACTGAGTTTCACACAACCATTGCTGGAAGGTGGGGCAGGCCAGGCGAGTAGGGGAAGAAGGCAGCGAGACGTGTGAGGTGCAGCCCGCACCCCCAGCTACTGAGGCACCAAGCTTTAGAGAGCAGATTGAAAGCAAAAAATACCGAATAACCCACCCACTCCCACAAACTTTGGCCCCCGCCAAGCCGAGTCTTAAACTGACCCCTGAATGGAGCAGTAGGGGTGCACTATAGAGGTATTCCTACCTGCAGGGGATTGAGAATTCCTGCCCCAGTAAAGTCTGCAGATTGAGACTACCTTGCCCGCCCCCATCTTTTCTGCAAGGCTTGGGAGGAGGGAAGGTTCAGCTGCTGAGGCACTAATTAACAGACTCTTGGCACCTGGCTTTGGCAGTGAGGAACACTAATTCTCCACAGCTGTCAACGGAAAGGGTGCCTAAAGACGCTCATTGAGCCTTTGGGGGTGCCGCCTGCCTTGGGACAGGCGAAAGCAAAATGGCAGTGACTTTGTAAAAACTACCAATCACATGTCAAAACCACACTCAAGTACAGCAAACCTGCAGTGCGAGGATCATGCTAGGCGTCAGGTGGCCTACTCTGTTCCCACAAGATGCACAGGAATTCTTGTACAGCAGAGGACAAACTGAAGAGAGCTTGGTGGACTTTAGCTAAGACCGGCATGGGTTTTTTTTGTTTGTTTGTTTGTTTGTTTTTCCCTTTATTGGTTGCTTATCTTGGTTGTTTTTGGTTTTTATTTCTATTTCATTTTTATCATTTTCTAGTTTTTAATATAGGCATATATATGGGTGTATATAGGTGAATATATATCCATATATATGGGTGTGTAGACAAATATATATATATATTTTTTTCTTTTTCTTTCTTTTCCTTTTCTTTTTTTCCCCACCCTCACTTTCTCCCTTCTTTTATTCATTCTTCTCACTACTATATTTTTCCTCCTTTCCTTTTCTCTGAAAATTTTATTTATTCATTTATTTTTATTTTTACTTATTTATTTATTTTATTTTAAAAGTAAAATTATTTTACTTTTTTAAAATTTTTTTAATTTTTAATTTTAATTTTAATTTTTTGGTATATCTATTCAGTTTCTCGTGTTTATTCTATTTTTTATTTTATGATATTATACTTTATTTTGTTTCCTCTTCTGTTCTTTTTGTGTGTGTGTTTATTGTTTTGTTTCTGTTTGTTTCCTTCTTTTGTATGTTTGATATTTCTATCCAAGTTGACTGTAGATTGATGATTGTTTTCTTTTTTACATGTGAGAGCATTTGGTTTCCTTTGGTGGCTGTGGAGGTTGTTCTTGTTGATCTGTTTTGCTCTAAAATCACTCTGCAGCACTGGGTCCAAACAAACAGACACAAGAATCATACCCGGAGGCCAACTTTAGATAAAACCAGAGCATTTCTGGGTTTGACATACAAGAGTCACACCCAAAAGGAAGTTGCTACAGATACTAGGACCTAAAGGGTCCAAGCCTCATAGGAGGGGTCAACCCTCTCACAGCAGCTCACAAACTCTGGACACTGCTGATCCTCACAGCTAATCAGTCTGGGAGTCAATCCCACTTACCGACAAGCCAAAAGTAATCAAAACTAAAACTTCAACAGGTGAGGACACAAAACACAGGGAACACCTCAGATAAATACACACACAGGAGAATAGGGAGACTGAGTAATTCAAATATAAAAGACACATACAACTTAAGCCCACCCAGAAAACACTGAGAGAACTAGGGGATCTATGTGTTATATTGAAGCAAACACAAAGAGTAAGCCAGAATGGGGAGAAAAAGAAACACAACCCAAATAAAAGAACGGAAGAAACGTCCTGAATTAATAGAACTAGAGGAAATAGAGGTAAACAACCTATCAGACACAGAGTTCAAAACACTGATTATTAGAATGTTCAAGGAAATTAATGAAAATATAAAGAAGGATAGAGAAATCATGAAAAGCAACCAGCTAGAAATTAAGAACACAATTACTGAATTAAATAACAGACTTGATGGAATGACTAGCAGATTGGATGAAGCAGAAAATTGAATCAGTGACTTAGAAGACAAGATAGCAGAGATCACCCAAGCAGAACAAGAAAAGAAAAAAGAATGAAAAACATTGAAAATAGTTTAAGAGAGCTTGGAGACAACATTAAACGTAAGAACCCTCAAATCATTGGAATGCCAGAAGGGGAAGAGAGGGAGCAAGGGATTGAGAACATATTTGAAGGAATAATGTCTGAAAACTTCCCTAACCTGGTAAAGGACAGTGAAATACAAGCCCTGGAAGTGCAGAGAGCTCCAACCAAGATGATCCCAAATAGGCCCAAACCAAGACACATTATAGTGAAAATGGCAAGGGTTAAGGACAAAGACAGAATCCTTAAAGCAGCAAGGGAAACGCAGCAAGTTTCTTACAAGGGTACCCCCATAAGCTTATCAGCTGACTTTACTACAGAAACTCTGCAGGCCAGAAGGGAGTGCAGGAGGTTTTCAAAGTGATGAAAAATAAAGGCCTACTACTGACATTGCTGTATCCACCAAGGTTATCATTTAAAATTGAAGGAGAGATAAAGAGATTTCCAGAAAAGAATAAGTTAAGGGAATTCATTACCACTAAGCCAGCTTTGCAGAAAGTGTTAAAAGGGCTTCTTTAAGCAGAAGAGAAAAACAACCTAACTAAGGAAGACTAGGAACACAAATAACAACATGGCAATAAATACACACCTATCAATAATCACATTAAATGTAAATGGATTAAACGCTCCAATCAAAACACATAGAGTGGGGTAAAATGCGCAATAGACAGACGCTGTGCTAACTGCCACCCAGGATCACACCAAAATTACAAATTATACAGCATTCAACCCTGGAGGTCCCTGGAACACTGGAGGAACAGAACCACTACACGAAGAACTTACAGAGGAGGCCACATCGGGTCTGGTAGGATGGGCGGAGACGAGAGAGGGCGAACCCCGTGAGGGAAGCCCCAGCCCTGGGAAGCTTGTCTGGTTGGGGGAGAGACCCTCCGGCCGCACACCAAGCTCACCAGCCCAGAGTTCCTTTGCGGGGAAGAGGAGTTCCAAGATAGCCGGCAGTAAATTAGTGAGGACTCTCTTTGCTCAGCTTGGTGAGGCTAAGAGTAGCTGGAGAATCCGAGGGCCCGGCGCCCGGGCTTGCTCGCCAGTGAGCTCTTACCTGGTTACTGGTGGAGGGAGTGGCTGTGTGAGCCGGACCCGGGAGCCTGCAGGGACGGACAGAACTGAGCACCTTTGGTGCAAAGGCTGGAGGTTTTTGAACTGTTGTTCCTGTGGTGTGGAGCTTGCACGCGAGTGGTGTAGGTAGGGTGCCATTTTATCGGGCTTGGGCCCTCCCATGGAGGATCAGGTCCGAGACCTCATTGGTCTGGTGGAATTGGCGCAGAAGTACATGTGTGCATGCATGCACGCCTGCCGACTTGGATCCCCACCCTCTGCCCAGCTTATACTGCGTTGCCAGGGAAACGCAGGGCAGGTGCCCTCCAGCTCCAACAGGCTGCTCACTGAGACCCGGGAGTGCTCGAGCCGCCTCAGATCCCCACCCTTCGCACGGCTTGTGCTGCGTTGCCAGGGAAATGCCTGGTGGGCGTGCTTCAGCGCCAACACGCTGCTCTCTGAGACACAGGAGTGCGCAAGCCGCATCGGGTCCCCGCTCTCTGCAGTGCGCTTGCCGAGTTGCCAGGCTGGTGATTGGTTGTTGGGCTGCTTGGCCTGATCTGCGAGTGGCTGATTGGGACAGGCTGAGACTGGGAGTTTTCCTGGGAGTGTTGGGCCGTGAGTTGTGTGCATGCGTGATCTAGCCAGGGCTCTCCTGGTGATCTATCTAATACGTCAAAGCAATCCCAGAGCAGCAGCTAGAATGGGTAAACAAAGAAACATGTCACAAGTAAAGGATCAGAAGAAACCTCTAGAAATGGAACGAAATGAAACAGAGGGAGCCAACCTTTCAGAGACAGTTTAGAACACTGATGATAAGAATGTTTAAGGAACTTAGCGAGGACATAAAGAAGGATAGGAAAACCATAAAAAAGAACCTGTTAGAACTAAAGAATACAATAACTGAAATGAAGAACACACTCGAAGGAATCACCAGTAGAGTAGATGAAGCAGAGGAGCGGATCAGCGATTTGGAAGATAAAATAGCAGAAATCACCCAGTTGGCACAGCAAAAAGACCAAAGAATAAAAAAAACAATGAAAATAGTTTAAGAGCCCTATGGGACAAGGTGAAATGCCACAACCTTCGACTCATAGGAATACCAGAAGGAAAAGAGAAGAAGCAAGGGGTCGAGAATATATTTGAAAAAATAATGACTGAAAACTTCCCTACCCTGGTGAAGGAACTCAACATACATGCCCAGGAATTGCAGAGGTTTCCAAACAAGCTGAACCCAAACAGGTCCACACCAAGACACATCATAGTTAAAATGGCAAAGGGTAAAGACAGAGAATACTAGAGGCTGCAAGAGAAAGACAGCAGGTTACATACAAAGGAGCTCCTGTTAGACTAACAGCTGACTTGTCTACAGAAACTCTGCAGGCCAGAAGGGAGTGGCAGGAAATACTCAAAGTGACACAAAATAAAGGCCTACAACCAAGATTGCTCTACCCAGCATGGCTATCACTTAAAATTGAAGGAGAAATAAAGAGCTTCTCAGAAAAGAATAAGCTGAAGGAATTAATTACCACCAAGGCAGCATTGCAAGAAATGTTAAAAGGGCTTTTCTAAACAAAAGAAAGGGATAAACAAGCTAACCCAGGGAGACCAGGAATACAAATAACAAAATGGCAATACATATGCACCTATCAATCATCATTTTAAATGTGAGTGGGCTAAATGCTGCAATCAAAAGACAGAGAATGGCTGAGTGGATAAGAAAATAGGACACATGTATATGCTGTTTACAAATGGAATAAGATATTTCATGCAAATGGAAATGAGAAAAAAAAAGCTGGAGTACCAATACTTATTTTGGACAAAATAGAATAAAATGACTACAATAAAAGACAAAGAAGGGCACTAGAACCCTAATAAACATCTATGCACCCAACATAGGAACTCTTAATTACATGTAACAGATTTTAACAGAGATAAAGACAGAGATCAACAGTAACACTGTCATTGTAGGGGACTTAAACACCATTGTCACCAATGGACATAACCTTTAGACAGAAAATCAACACAGAAAGAGGGCCTTAAATGATACTTTAGACCAGCTTGACTTGTTGATATTTTTAGAGCATTTTACCCTGAAAAAACAGAATATACATTCTCCTCAAGTACACATGGGACATTTTCCAAGATAGAACATGTTAGGCCACAAAACAAGTCTCAGTAAATTTAAGATGATTGAAGTCATATCAAGCAGATATAAAGGAAAAACTGATGGTTGCTGGCTGGGAGGGAGTAGGGAAGAGGGAGAGGGGGAAGGTTTTGGACAGTGTAGGTGGGACTACAATGTTGCCGCAGGGATATGGGGGAGTTCTGGGAATGTAATTGATAATGTTGTGAAGAGACTGTTATGTTGTGTGAAATAAGTCAGTCGGAGGACAGGTACCATGTGATCTCACTTGTGTGTGGAGTCTGAAGTGCTGAGTGAACGATCAAACTAAAGACTCGTAGATGTAGAGGAAAAACTGAGGGTTTCTAGTTGGGAGGGGGTGGGGCTTAGGGGGAAGGGGAAGGGATTAGACAGCATAAATAGACAACTACAATATTGCCACAGGGATATGAAACACAGTTCGGGGAATATAATAATGTGGTAAAAATTTTGTGGCATGTCAAATAGTCACATGTCTTGTTAGGGAGACCACTTCATGGATGGAGTAGAGGCTTGATCACTGCACTGTACACCTGAAACTGATGTATAGTATTGTATGCCAACTGTAACTGAATATATGGATGGTCACAGGATGTGGAGTATACTGTGGAGGGGAGTCAGGGGAGTTGTGATAGATATGTATGATATGGGGGGGAGTGGGGTGGCAAACTGGGGGAGGGGGTTCTCACTTTGGGGGGTAAAGAGTATAATTATCGCATTGTGTTGTACACCTGAAACTAATAAAAAAAAATTTAACAAAAAACATAGGGTGGCTGAATGGATCACAAAGCAAGACCCCAGCATATGCTGTATACAGGAGACTCACCTCAATTCAAAAGACTCATTCAGGCTGAAAGTAAAGGGATGGAGTAAAATATTTCATGCAAATGGAACTGAGAAAAAAGCTGGAGTAGCAATAATTATATCAGATAAAATGTACTTTAAATTGAAGAATATAACAAAGGACAAAGAAAGACACTTCATAGTAATGAAGGGATCGATCCAACAAGAGGACATAACCCTAGTAAACATCTATTCACCTAACATAGGAGCTCCTAAATATATAAAACTGATATTGTCAGACATAAAGACAGATATCAACAGTAACACTATCATAGTAGGGCACTTCAACACCCTGCTGTCACCGATGGACAGATCCTTCACAGAAAATCAATGCGGGAACAGCGACCTTAAATGACACATTAGACCAGCTGGATTTAACTGGTATATTCAGAGCATTTTACCCCAAACCTACAGAATATACATTCTTTGCAAGTGCACATGGAACATTTTCTAAGATAGACCACATGTTAGGCAAAAAAACAAGTCTCAATAAATTTAATAAGATTGAAATAATTTCAAGTGTCTTCTCTGACCACAATGCTATGAAACTAGAAATCAATTATACGAAGAAATCGGGAAGCTGAAAAATAAATGAAAGCTAAATAACATGCTACTAAATAGTGAGTGGTTCACAAATGAGATGAAATCAAGGAGGAAATCAAAAGATACCTTGAGACAAATGAAAATGAAAACACCACGACCCAAAATCTCTGGGATGCAGTAAAAGCAGTCTTAAGAGGGAAGTTCATAGCTGTGCAGGCATACCTAAAGGAGGAAGAAAAATCTCAAATCAACAGGTTATCCTTACATCTCAGGGAACTGAAAAAAGAACAGCAAAAGAAGCCAAAAGGGACTTAAAGGAAGGAGACAATAAAAACTAGAGTGGAAATAAACAACATAGACAACAGAAAAACAATACAAAAGATCAACGAAACCAAGAGCTGTTTTTTTGAGAAGATAAACAAAATTGAAAAACTGCTAGCTAGGCTCATCAAAAAACAGAGAGAGAGGACTCAAATTAGTAAAGTCAGGAATGAAAGAGCTGATATGACTACAGACATCACAGAAATACAAAAAATTCTAAGAAATTACTATGAGCAACTATATGCCAACAAATTTGACAATCTGGAAGAAATGGAAAATTTTCTAGAAGCATACAACCTTCCAAAGCTAACTCAAGAAGAAACAGAAAATCTAAATAGTCTGATTACTACCAAGGAAATTGAATCAGTAATCAACAAGCTCCCAACAAACAAAGCCCTGGACCAGATGGCTTCACAAATGAATTTTATCATTCAAAAAATAACTATCACCTATTCTTCTCAAACTATTCCAAAAAAAACCCAGAAGGAGGGAAGGCTCCCAAATTCTTTTTGTGAAGCCACTATCACCCTGATTCCAAAACCAGATAAAGACAGCACAAAAAAGGAAAACTATAGCCCAGTATCACTGATGAACATAGATGCAAAAATTCTAAATAAAATATTAGCAAACAGAATTCAGCAATATATTAAGAAGATCATACATTATAATCAAGTGTATTTCATCCCTACTACTCAAGGCTGGTTCAACATGTGCAAATCAATTACTGTGATACACCACATCAACAAAATGAAGAATAAAAATCATATGGTTATATCAATGGATGCAGAAAAAGAATTTGACAAAAATCCAACAGCCATTTATGTTAAAAACCCTTAGTAAAGTGGGTATACAGGGATCATATCTCAATATAATAAAAGCAATATATGATAAACCTACAGCTAACATCATACTCAATGGGGAAAAGCTAAAACCATTCCCCTTAAGATCAGGAACAAGACAAGGCTCTCCACTTTCTCCTCTTTTATTCAACATAGTTCTGGAAGTTCTAGCCACAGCAACCAGACAAGAAAAAGAAATAAAAGGCATCCAAATTGTCAAGGAAGAAGTAAAATTGTCATTACATGCAGATGACATGATACTGTATATAGAGAACCCCAAAGACTCCATCAAAAACTATTGGAACTGATAGACGAATTCATTAAAATCATATACTGAATATGATTTAATATAAAATCAATGTTCAGAAATCAGTGGTATTTGCATATAACAATAATAAACTAATGGAAGGAAAAATGAAGAAAACAGTCCCATTTACATTACTTCAAGAACTATAAAATACCTAGGAATAAATTTAACCAAAGAAGTAAAATATCTGTACTCAGAAAATTATAAGACACTGAAGAAAGAAATTAAAGAAGATACAAATAAATGGAAACACCCACCATGCTCATGGATAGGAAGAATTAATATAGTTAAAATTTCCATACTGCCTAAAACAATATATAGATTCAATGCAATTCCCATCAAACTACCAAGGGCATTTTTCTCAGAAATAGAACATAGAATCCTAAAATTTATATGGAACCATAAAAGACCCCGAATAGCCTCAACAATCCTGAGAAATAAAAACAAAGTCAGGGGTATCATGCTACAAGACATCAAAACGTACTACAAGGCTACAGTAATCAAAACAGTATGGTACTTGCGTAAAAACAGGCACATAGACCAGTGTAATGGAACAGAGACCCCAGAAATAAATCCATGTATATACAGACAGTTAATCTATGACAATGGAAGCAAGAATTTACACTGGGGTAAAGATAGTCTATTTAATAAATGGTGCTAGGAAAATTCGACTGACACATGCAAAAAAATGAAAGTAGACCACCTCCTTACACCATATACAAGAACAAATTCAAAATGGATTAAAGACTTAAATGTAAGACCTGAAACCATAAAATTCCTAGAAGAAAATATAGGGAGTAAATTTGTAGACTTTACTCTGAGCAATATTTTTACTGATACATCCCCAAGGGCAAGGGAAGTAAAAGAAAAAATGAACATATGGGATTATATCAAACTTAAAAGTTTTTTCACAACAAAGGAAACCATCAATAAAACAAAAAGGAAGCCTACTGAATGGGAGAATGTATTCGTCAAACAATATATCTGATAAGGAGTTAATATCCAAAATTTATAAAACACTCATGCAACTCAACACCAAAAAAACAAACAACCCAATTTAAAAATGGGCAGAGGAAATGAAGAGACATTTCTCTAAAGAGCACATACAGATGGCCAACAGGCATGTGAAAAAATGTTCAACCTCACTGATCATTAGGGAAATGCAAATAAAACCCACCGTGAGATACCACCTCACTCCTGTCAGAATGGCTATCATCAATAAATCAACAAACAAGTGCTGGTGGGGATGTGGGGAAAAAAGAACCCTGCTGCACTGTTGGTGGGATTGTAGATTGGTGCAGCCACTATGGAAGTCAGTATGGAGGTATCTCAAAAAACTGGAAATGGAACTACCTTTTGACCCAGCAATTCCACTCCTAGGCATTTATCCTGAAAAACCAAAGACACTAATTCGAAAAAATATATGCACCCCTATGTTCATTGCAGCTCTATTTACAATAGCCAAGACTTGGAAACAATCGAAATGCCCATCGGTAGATGACTGGATTAATTAAGAAACTGTGATACATTTACTCAATGGAATATTACACAGCTATAAAGAAGAAAGAAATCGCACCATTTGCAATGATATGGATGGGCCTAGAGAGAATTATGCTAAGTGAAATAAATCAGTCAGAGAAAGTCAAATACCATATGATCTCACTTATATGTGGAATCTAAAGTACTGAATAAATGAGCAATGTAAACAGAAATAGTCTTAGAGACACAAAGAAAAAACTGATGAGGGCTATATGGGATAGTGATGGGAGAAGGGGAAGTTACGAGGCAACATAAACTGATAACTACAATACTATTGCAGAGACAGAAGAGACAGTTTAGGGTATACAATCAATAAGGTTGTAAATATATATTTTTTAGGGGAACAGAAGAATAAAAAACACAATGGTACAGTTACACAGTGGAGTATTACTCAGCTATAAAGAAGAATGAAATTGTACTATTTGCAACCATATGAATGGCCCTTGAGAATGTTATACTAAGTGAAATAAGTCAATCAGAGAAAGACATACTATATGATCTCATTTATATGTGGCATCTAAAGAAATGTATAAAAGAGCAACGTAAACAGAAATAGTCTCAGAGACACAGGAAAAACTGATGATTGCTAGCTGGGAGAGGGGTGGGGGGTGAGGGAAGAGGGGAAGGGACAAGACAACATAAATTGATAACTTCAATATTGCCACATGGATAGAAAAGATAGTTTGGGGAATATAATCAATAATCTCCGCATCTACCTATATGTCTCTCGAATTTTGGAGCAGAAGTTTACCTTGTGACCCCAATTCTCTGATGGATCTAAGAAGAGTTGTTGATGTTCTGTTCGTTCAGCTTTTTTCTTCTTGTGGAGGCAGAAATGATGACTTCCACGCTCCTTATGTGCCAGACTGGAAACTGGAAATCAGTCTCTCTCTCTCTCTCCCCCTCTCTCTCTCTCTCTCGTTGAAATTTTTAGTTATTTCCAACACACTGAATAATACATCCTTCTCTCACTGATTTGAAATTCCAAGTTAATCATATGAAATATTCCTCTCTTATTCTCTTTTTGTATATGTACGAACACACACATTCGTTATGAGTAGTTATGAAAATTGCTAATTTTTCTTATGTTCATAAATACAAAATTTCTAAATAAGATATTAGTTAATTAAATCTTGCAGTGTCTGAAAAATAACTTGTGATTAAGTACGTTTGTTCTATGAAAGGAAGAATGGTTCAAGATTAGAATAGTTATTCATGAAATTCATTAAATTAACAGATCTCTCAATATGTGCTAAAATATTTGATAAAACTCAGCACTTATTCCTTATAAGTTCATAACAAATTAACAATAGGAGGAAGCTTTCTTAACTTTACAGGCCTCCATATAGCTATCAGAAAATTTTTGCAAAGCTTACCAACCAATGACACGCTCTACATAGTGCAGGGACTGCAGGGAGAAATGAACAGAAATCAGCTTAGTGCTGGAAAACTTTTACTTACCTCTTATATTTCTTGACACATCAAAAGTATGACATAAAGAATCTGAATAATAGAATAATAAAGTCAATCTATATATGGAACTTCCACTACAACCAAAACGCACATTTCTACTCAAGGGCCCCTAGAGCATTTACAAAATTGACCATGTGGTAGGGTCCAACTCACTGAAAGAACAGAAGTATTCTGGGTCATATCCTTTTTTTTTTTCTTTTAACTTTTTTCAACTCCATTTTATTTTCTCCTATTACATAATAACATTGTTTGGGGGATATATCTCCCATTTGTAGTCTTGTGATTTGTGATTTCCTTGGATGCTTATGCTTCTTCCTGTTGAGTTTAATGCCTCACCTTTGTGATATTGTTTTCTTAGTGATTCTACACTGTTGGTGTTTTTTTGTAGTTGAAATTTCCCATTTGCCTGTTTGTGGATGCAGTTTCTGTTTCTATAATGTGACTCCCTTGATTGATCCTAAAACCTCCATGGATTAAAATATTTATCAGTCAATGGACTTTCATGCTATGTTTATTTTATTCTATTAGAGAAGTGTTTTTTCATAGTGAAGTAAACCTGCAATATTAAGAAAACAATAAGTTTTCAGTTGGTGTGGCCATCTGCATTCCCCAGCCACTACTAAAACATTTCTGGTTGAAGACAGCAAAAATGATAAATGATAGATCATGAAAAGACTCCTTTTACCCCTCTCTTTCATATCCCCCCATCCACCATCACCTCCAGCCTTTACCCTCCAGATGACAGGCATACCTCAGTACTGAGATGCCAGCACTTTCTGTTGGGTGCTGAACTTTTCTTCTTCAGATAGGCTTATGCATCACTCTAATTATGGAACATTCTTGCAAGCTCTATCCAGTTCCCTACAGTCCCTTTCACTCTCAATGTGTCCCTATCCCTGATATTAAACATCATTATTTATTATCTTACCAGACTTCTATTTTTCTTATGAAAGCATTAAGAAGAAAGCAAAATATCTTTTGTACCCATATTTCTATCTAAGCAAGGTGGTGATAGCTAGAGTAAGACCTTACATCTGTCCTACCTCACTATCTGCATTCCCTGCCAAAGTCCCTACACTTAGATTTGTGACCTTTGCACTCAGGAGTCCCCATTTCTCAGGTGTAATTTATGGTGTAACTCTCAGAAGGCATACTCTTTACCTTAATTGCTTATGTGTGTCCCTCATCCCCACATTTTGATCCCTGTCTCCCAGGGAGGCTGACAAGATACCACTAGAGTAGATTCATGGCTGGAGAATGTGGCCTGTGGCTAGAGCTCAGTCTGGACTTTCATCTACCCTCCTTTCCCTCCAAATTTCTCACCCACCTCAGGCTTCAAAAACACAAGCCCAGAGTGTCTTCTTTCCTCATTAGTTCACAGCACAACAGTGTGTGCTGAAGTCAGAGGCTAGTAGGGCATAATGATAGGAGGTCATGGAGACAAATGCTGACTTTAAAACAATGATAGTGGTCACACCATCAAAGCTTAAAAAATACATTACTTCAGAGTTTCTTTTTCATTTACATAGTCCATGAATGAAGGTAAAAATCCAACAGTCATATATTCATTTTAATATATATTAGAATGACTAGCAATTCAACCCATAATTTTTTTTAATTCAAAGATTTTATTGTGGAATTGAGGGAGGGGAATAGTGTTGGGGAATCGTTAGGGAATTGGGGAGGGGGAACAGACAAGTTGCTGTCCTTTTGTTCTTCAGTCTAGTTGTGGAGAATGTTGCTTCACTGGCCCATTTTGGTATTATCATTGTGCTCTTCCTGGGCGAGGCAGTTGCTCACCAGCCATTGGACAGCTGCTCATGGTATCCCACGCAGACTGCCAGCCACTCACATTGGCTGCCAGCCACTCACAATAGCGTACAGCAGCCCACTGCAGCAGGGGCTGCAGCCTACGCTGTTGCTGGCAACTCATGGCAGCCCAGCTCCAGGTTGAGCTGTTGTTCACCATCTCAGCTGTAGAGGGCACAGCGTCACTGGACCTCATGTGGGATCCAAACAGGGGCCCTGCTCTCACAGCTGGTGTTCCCAAGCCAAGTCTTAACCAACATGCCACTTGGCCGGCCCCTCAACCCATAATTTAAAGGTGTTCACAGTTTGTTTTTAAAATGTGTATATATAGTGAATAACATAGAGAATTCCAAGGCAGGCCAATACTCTCATATAAAAGTTGGATAAATTTATATCTGTGTTTATGTATCTATATTTATCATCTATCTTTACATTTAAAGGCATCAGAGATTTTCAGAAACAATAAGAACTAAAGGCAATAAAGCTCCAGTGAAAAGAGAACTTTCCTAGTGAGGATCTGTAGCTGCCTTTTCCCTATGGACACTTACTATAATAATATGTGTAGGCGATAAAGTATGAGAATCTTGGTTTGGTTCAGGCAAAGACTTATTATGCTGGAGAGGAACTGCAGATGTTTTATTGATTACACAGGAATGAAGTGATAAAACCTGAGGGGCCTCACAAACATGACTATTTCTCCTCCAGATATCTGTTGAATTCCAAAGCTGCTAAGGTGGATTGTTATGAGTTAAGGCAAAAACCTCTGAAAGGCATACCAGAAATTCCCACTGTCTCTCAATGCTGAGACAAAGACCTGCCCAGATCTAAATTAGGAAGCCCTGGAGAACAAAGCCCAAGGAAAGTAGAAAACCAGAAGAAGATTAAATTTTACTAAAACTACAACAAAGCATTAAGCCAAGTCATTCCATAACTGGATTAACATAGTTGTTACTCTCAACCCCACATTTACTTAACAGATGAAAGAGTAAACTTTCTGTGGTAGAATATATTATGAGGAGCATCTATTTTTAAACACACAATGCCTGTAGTCAATGGAAAAAAATATGAGATATTTGCAGAGAAAAATCATATGAACAATAAGGAGAACAGCAGACAATACAAACAAATTTACAGATTATCTAGACACTGAAGTTGCAAACTAGGATGTTAAAATAACCAAAAATAGTACCTGCAAGAGTATAGAGGAAAAGATGGAATCTTTCTGAAATATATACCAGGGGTGCCAAAAAAAATACAAAAAATAAAAAAACAATATATATATATATATTATATATATATATATATATATATATATATATATATATATATATATATAAAACTTGTATTCATCTTTGTTATGGGTGTATATTGAGTATTACAGTTTTAATAGTTTTTTTCCTTTCTGTGATTACAGTTGCACTGTAAAACACTATCCAAAATTAAGAACTAGGTTGGATGGGTTTAACAACAGGCTGGATATATCAGAAGACAGTATTAGGGAACTGTAAGAGAGGTGAATAGAAAATAACCAAACTGCAGCACAAAGAGAAGAGGAAAAAAATAAAACACAAGATATATGGTATACAGTTAAATAATCTAAAATGTATGTAATTGGAGCCTCAGAAGAAGATTAGAGAGAACGAGAAAGAAAATGCATTTGAGGAGACAATGGACATAAGCTTTTCAAGGTTAATGAAATGATGAATAAAATTAGCCACAGATTCAAGAAGTTCACTAAATCTCAAGCAGGATAAATAAAAAGAAAACCACACCTAAACAAACCACACCAAGACCTGAAAAGGACATTTGTTACAAGGAAGAAAATTACAGACCAATCTCTTTCATAAGCATAGATGAAAAATATCTTAAATGAAATATTAGCTCCTCAAATCCAGAGATGTATAAGAAGGTAATAAATCATGATCAAGTAGAATTAATTCCAGTAATGCAAGGATGGTTTCATATTTGGGAATGAATATGATTCACTACAATAAGATTTTTAAAAAGGATAAAAATCCTATGTATAGAAAGGACATTTGATAAAAAGTCCACTCCTTTTCATAATTAGCAAGCAAGGAATATAAGGCAAATTTCTTAATTTGCTAGTCTATCTACTCCAAATCACAAAATATATCAAGGAATCAAATATTGAACAGTTTCTTCCTGAGGTCAGAAATGAGAAAGGAACTACCATCACCATCTGTATTCAGCATTATAGTGGATGAATTGGCGAGTGTAATAACGAAACAAAAGAAATTAAAGCCCTCAGTACTAGAAATAAATAAATAAAACTATCATCATAACATGATTGTATAGTTTGAAAATCCCAAAGAATCTACATACATTGAAATTCACGTGTGAATTAAATAAGTCACTGTTCGATCTAAAGTCACTGTATAAAATCATTTATTTTCTATATGCTAGCAACAGACATTGGAAAATAAAAATTATGCTATCTATTTTGGCACTGGAAAGCATCAACTACCTCAGAATAAATGTAGCCAGAAAAGAAAGGCAGACTTCTATACTGAAAATACTACTGAGGATAAATTGAAGAAAACTTAAAAAAGAAAAAAAGAAAAGAAAGAAAGATATGTCCTGTTTGTGGAAAGTCACAGTATTGGAAGAATGGTAGTTTTCTTCAAACTGAGCTACAGATTCAGTGAAATAAACAAGATATAATCAATCAAAATTCCAGAAGAATTTTTTTACACCAGTTGATAAACAAGGGGCCAAAATAGTCACAACAATTTTGAAGAAAAACAAAACTGGAGGACCTAGACTACATAAATCAAGACCTATTAAAAATTTCTAGAAACTGATATCAGCAAATGGCAAAGCAGGCAGAGTCAAGTTTTTATCATTGCCTCCTACCCACAGAAACACAGAAAAGAAAACAGAAACCGTCAGAAACAACTTTGTCAGAACTCTGGGAAATAGTCAAAAGTTTACAGAAACCAAGTGACCACTTACTCAACTAAAAAAAATGTAGGAAATCTGGGCAGGCCAAGTGGCGCGTTGGTTAAGAGCTCACTTGGGATGCCAACAGCCCTGGTTTGGATCCCACATATGAGGGCCAGTGACACTGCCCTCTACAGCTAAGATGGTGAACAACAGATACACCTGGAGCTGGGCTCCTGTGAGTCCTTGGGGATGACATAGCTGCAGCCCCTGCTGCAGTAGGCTGCCATAGGCCACAGTGAGTGGCCGGCAGCGAGCGTGAGCGGCTGGCAGCCGGTTTGAGCTGCCAAGAGCTGCCATGAGCGGCTGTCCAGTGGCCGGTGACCGATCTGCCTCACCCAAGAAGAGCACAATGATGATACCAACATGGGCCCATGAAGCGATGTCCTCCACAACTAGACTGAAGAACAAAAGGAGAGCAACTTGTCTGTTCCTCTTCCCTGGTTCCCCAGAGCTGTTTCCCTCCCCCAATTCCCCAATAAAATCTTTAAAAAAAGTAACTTGAAGCAATAACAATCACCGGTAAAAGTAAACACAAGGGCATACATAAAACCAATATTATCATATATTTGGATTGGAACCCCACTATTTTTTACTATGTGAATTAAAAGACAAACATATAAAAACCAATGATGTATGCCAATTATATCTCAATAAAATGGAAATAAAAATTTAAATAGAAAGATTTATTTTTGTTCTGTATACTTCATTCATGAGAAGAAGTATATATTTAATTTCCTGATAGTAATATAAATAAATGTTAATAGTGAGAGAAAAAAATAATGATAAATGTGTTTTTGGATATTAAATGTATAGAGATGTAATTTATGACAACAGGGTTTTTTATGATATTGAAGTATAGTTGGTCTCAGTTCAAAGTAGATATTATAAATTTAGAATGTTAAATGTAATCCCCATGGAAACCATAAATAAAATATCTGTAAAATATACACAAAAGAAAATGAGAAGGGAATCAAAACAGTTCACCACAAAATTTTAACTAAGTACAAAAAAGGCACTAATGGCAAAATGAGGTACACAAAAGGTATAAGGTATACAGAAACAAATATCAAAATCACAGAAGTAAGTCTTTCCTTATCAGTAATTATTTTAAATGTAAATGTGTTAAACTATACAATGAAAATGGAGATATTGGCAGACTCATTTGAAAAATGATATTCCAACTATATTCCATCTATAAAAGACCCACTTTAGATCAAATGGTATTAATATGTTTAAAAATTAAAAAAATGGAAAAAGATAGTCTATGCAAATAGCAATCAACAGAGAGCTAGGGATGCTATGCTAGTATCCAACTAAGCAGACTTTAAGTCAAAACTACTATAAGAAACAAAGGAGGACATAAGGGTCAAATTCATCAAGAAGATATAACAATTATAAACCACTAAAGAATACACCCCAAAATATGAAGCAAAAATTGATAAAATTGACGGAAAAAATAGTTTTGCAATAATAGTTTGACATTTCAGTATGTCACCTTCAATAATAGATAAAATATCTAGATAGATTATTGAGCAAGTGGAGAGAGGACTTGTACAACACTATATAACAATTAGGCTTAACAGACATATACGGAACACTCCAGCCAATAACAAATACACATTCTTCTCACTTGTACATGAAACCATTTTCCAAGATAGGCAATATTATAAGCCACAGGACAAGTTTCAATAAATTTAGAAACTGAAATCATACAGAGTATCTTCTCTGATCACAGTGGAAGAAGCTAGAAATCAATAACAGAAATGGAAAACTGGAAAATTCTCAAATATGTGGAAATTAAACAACACATCTTAAACAATGAGTCAAGAAAAAATTACAAAATATATTTAAAAATATTTAGAGAGAAGTGAGAATGAAAATGCAACATATCAAAAATTCATGGGATCCAGCAAAGGTAGTGTTCAGAGGGAAATTTATAGCTGTAAATGCCTACATTGAAAAAAAGAAACACCAAAAATCAATAAAACAAATACTCAATGGTGAAAGGCTGAAAGCTTTTCTCTGAAGGCCAGGAATAAGACAATAGGGCCCACTTTTATCACTGCTATTTGGTATTGTACTGGAAGTTCTAGCCAGAGCAATCAAATAAGAAAAATAAATAAAAGGCACCCAAATTAGAACGGAGAAAGTAAAACTATCTCTATTCACAGATGACATGATCCTATGCATAGATAATACCCCCACAGTCCACAAGAAATCTGAACTAATAAATAAATTCTGCAGAGTCGCTGGGTATGAGCTCAACATGCAAAAATCAGTTGTGTTTTGGGCCGGCCGAGTGGCACATTGGTTAAGAGCTGGTTCGGGGATGCCAGCAGCCCCGGTTCAGGTCCCACAGATGAGGAGCAGTGACACTGCCCTCTACAGCTAACAACAGCTCTAACTGGAGCTGGGCTGTGAGCCCCGGTGACGGTGTAGGCTGCAGCCCCTGCTGCAGTGGGCTGCCATGGGCTACAGTGAGTGGCCGGCAGCCAGCGTGAGCTGCCAATAGCTGTGGTGAGCGACCATACAGAGGCTGGTGACCTATCTGCCTCATCCAGGAAGAGCGCAATGACGATACCAACGTGGGCCAGTCAAGCAACGTCCTCCGCAACTAGACTGAAGAACAAAAAGACAGCAACTTGTCTGTTTCCCTTCCCCGATTCCCCAATGTCATTTCCCTCCCCCAATTCCCCAATAAAATCTTAAAAAAAAAAAATCAGTTGTGTTTCTATACAGTTTCAGTGAACAATCAAAAAAAGGAAAATTTAAAAGCAATTCCATTTTCAGTAGCATCTAAAAGTAGAAAATACCTAGGAATTTAACTAAGGAAGTGAAAGACTTGGACAATGAAAACTATAAAACATTGTTGAAAGAAATTAGAAATCTAAATACATGAAAGACATGTAGTGTTCTTAATAGGAAGACTTAATATTGTTGTCAATACTACCCAAGATGATCTACAGATTCAACACAATCCTTATCAAAAGTCCAAAAAACCTTTTTTTTTCAGGCTCATATGCAATTGCAAAGGGTCCCAAATCATCAAACTAATCTTGAAAAAGAAAAGCAAATTTTGGGGACTCATACTTTCTGATTTCAAAACTTACTACAGAACTACAGTAATCAAAGCAGTGTGGGGGGGGGCGGCCAAGTGGCACAGTGGTTAAGCACCGGCTTGGGAAGCCAGCGGCCCCGGTTCGGGTCCCACATATGGAGGGCCAGTGACACTACCCTCAAAAAAAAAAAAAGCAGTGGGGGTACTAGTATAAGGATTGACATGTAGCTCAATGGAATAGTATTGAGAGTCCAGAAATAAACCCACACACACATGACCAATTGATATTTGACAAATCCACTAAATCAGAAAAGAATAGTATAGTCAATAAATGTTGCTGGGTCAACCGGATTTCTGTATGCAAAAGAATTAAGTAGGGCCTCTAACATACATGCAGTATATACAAACACTAACCCAAAACGGGTCAACAACCTAAATTAAATAGAGTTAAAACCATAAAACTCTTAGAAGAAAAGATAAGGGTAGGGCCGGCCGAGTGGCACGGTTGTTAAGCGCTGGCTTGGGATGCCAGCAGCCCTGGTTCGGGTCCCACATATGAGGGCCAGTGACATTGCCCCCCCCCAAAAAAAAGATAAGGGTAAATCTTCATGATATTGTATTTGGCAACAGAATTTTAGATATACATCAAAAGCATGAGCAACAAAAGAAAAATAGATAAATTGGATTTCATCAAAATTAAAAACTTTTGTGCATTAAAGAATATTATCCAGAAAGTGAAAACACTACTTTCAGAATGGGAGAAAATATTTGCAAATCATATATCTGTAAGGTTTTTTTGTGTGTTTTTTTTTTAAGCTGAGCCATCCTGCCACCTGTTGGCAGTTTAGTGGCAGCTCAGTTTGGGCTGGGCGTCCAACTGCTGTTGCTCAGAGCTCAGCTCACACTCTTGAGCGAGCTCTCTGTAAGGTTTTTTTTTTTTTTTTTTTTTTTTTGAGGGCAGTGTCACTGGCCCTCATATGTGGGACCGAACCAGGGCTGCTCGCTTCCCAAGCCAGCGCTTAACCACCACACCACTCGGCCGGCCCTCTCTGTAAGGTTTTAATATTCAGAATTTATAAAAAATCTTCTTACAACTCAACAAAAGGTAACAATTAAAAATTAGTGTACACCTAGGAGTGGAATTGCTCAGTAATATGGTAATTGTATGTTTAGCTTCTTGAGGAACTGCTAAACTGTTTCTCATAGAGACTACAGTGGTGGCAGAGCCCATGACCAGAGGCTCCAGGAACAGAAGCAGCACCTGTGACTCATGCATGTTCCCACCACTGTGGCAATTCTGACTTTGGCCCTCCCAACAGTGAGGACTGCACCCAAGTCCCTAGTACCTAGCAGTAGTGGTTCCTCGACCTGAGGTTACAGCAAACATGGCAGTGCTAAGGACCAGAAGTTCCAGGAACCACAACATCACCCACAACGCAGGTATACTCCTGCCCCATGGCAGTGGTTACTGTGACCTTGGCCCTCCCAGTAGCAGGGGATACACCCAAGACCCTGATGTCCACAGCAGTAGTAAGGCTCCAGGAATCTCAGTGGCACCCAATACTTGGGGCTCCAGGAACAGCAACAGCACCTGCAACCCAGTGACACTGACAGCATCAAGACACCAGCAACCTTGGAGGCACAAGTAGTGACAACAAGGGCACTGGGGACACCACTGGCAAAAGCTGTGGAGAGTGGAAAGTGCTAGCTCTCAAATATAACTAGAGAAAACTCAGCAAGGTGTTTGCTACTTCAAATTCACCAGCAGAGGAAAAATTCATCTAACACCATGAAAAATCATAGTAACAATATATCACAAGTGAAAATGACAATTCTCCAGAAATTAAACTTAAATTCTTGGAAGATTGTGATCCGATAGAGAATTCAAAATAGTTTTCTTAAAGAAACTCAGTGACCTTTAAGAAAATTCAGAAAGACAATTCAATGAGCTCAATTATAATAATAATTAACAGAAGAAGTACTTTATCAAAGAGATTGAAACTCTAAAAGAAAACCAAAGAGAAATTCTGGAGCTAAATACTCATAAATGAGATGAAGAATGCATTAGAAAATATTGGAAATAGAGCAGACTAGGGAAGAGAGAATTAGTGAGCTCAAAGATAGAATTCTAGAAATGATTCAGGTGGAAGAGGAGAGAATACTAAGATCTAAAAACAAAAATATAAAGAAACTCTAGAGAACTATTAGAAAAAAATCAACATAAAGATAATGTGTCTCCCAGAAGAACAGAGGGAGAAGGGAGCAGAGAGCTTATTTCATTGCAGCGTGATTTACAATAGCCAAGACTTGGAAACAATTGAAATGCCCATCGGTAGATGACTGGATTAAGAAACTGTGATACAGTTACACAATGGAATATTATGCAGCTAGAAAGAAGAAAGAAATCGTACCATTTGCAACGATATGGATGGACCTAGAGAACATTATGTTAAGTGAAATAAGTCAGTCAGAGAAAGACAAATATCATATGATCTCACTTATATGTGGAATCTAAAGAACTGAATAAATGAGCAATGTAAACAGAAATAGTCTTAGAGACACAAAGAAAAAACTGATGAGAGCTAGATAAGATGGGGATGGGAGAAGGGGAAGGGACGAGGCAACATAAACTGATAACTACAATACTACTGCAGAGACAGAAGAGACAGTTTAGGGAATATAATCAATAAAGTTGTAAATAGTTCTTTTTAGGGGAACAGAAGGATACATGTTCTTTTAGGGAGACCACTTCATGGACGGTATAGTGGCTTTACCACTGCACTATACATCTGAAGCTGCCACACAATATTATATGTCAACTATAATTTAACACATATATAGTCATGGGATGTGGAATATAGTGTGGGGATGGAGTCAATGGAATTGTAATAGATATGTATGATATTGGGTGGGGGCGTTAAGGGAGGGGGAGGGGGAATCACTTTGTAAAGGGTGGAAAAAATAACTATTGCATTGTTTTGTACATCTGTAACTAATAATAATAATAATAATAATAATAATAAATTAAAAAACAAAAAACAAAAAAAAACCAAAATCTGTTGCATTTCTATATACTGAGTGAAAAAAATAATAAAGAGAAATTAAGAAAAAAATTCCATTTACAATCCAACAAAAAAAATGAAATACTTCGGAATAAATTTAAACCAGGAGGTAGAAGACCTGCATACTGAAAACTGTTAGACATTGTTGAAAGAAATTGAAGAACACATAATGAAATGGAAAGATATTTCATGCTCATGGCTTGGAAGAATTAACATTGTTAAAATATCCATATAACCTAAAGTAACCTACAGATACAATGCAATCTCTATCAATATCCCAAAGGCATTTATCACAAAAATAGTATTTTAAAGTCCTAAAATTAGTATGAAACTAAAAATGACTGCAAATAGACAAAGCAATCCTGAGACAAAGAACAAAGGCCAAAACATCACACTCCCTGATTTCAACTTATGTTACAAAACTATAGTAATCAAAACAGTGTGGTACTGTTTGGTAATGTGGCGGCAAACAGACACATGGATAAATAGAACAGTATCAAAAGTCCAGAAATAAACCCACACATATATGAGCAACTAGTTTACAACAAAGAAGCCAAGAACATATAATGGAAAAAGTCTGTACAATAAATTATGTTCAGAAAATGGACAGCCACATGCAAAATAGTGAAACTAGACCACTATCTTACATCGTACACAAAAATTAAATGGATTAAAGGCTTGAATATAGGGCCTAAACCATAAAAGACATAGAAGAAAACATAGGCGGTAAGGTCCTTGATATTAGGCTAATGATGTTTTTGTGCATTTGACTCCAACAGCTAAAGAAACAGAAGCAAAAATAAACAAATGGGACTACATCAAACTAAAAATAACTTCTGTATAGCAAAGGAAACCATCAACAGAATGAAAAGGCAATCGACTGAATGGGAAAATATATTTGCAAATCATACCTCCGATAAAGGGTTAATATCCAAAATATAGTGGGGTGCCAAAAAACATATGCACATAACTTGTATTTATCTTTTGTTATCAGTATATATTGAGTATTACAATTTTTTTTAGTTTTTTTCTTTCTTAAAATGTATATACTTTTTTTGGCACTCTGTATTTTTAAAAGAACTCATACAACTCAACAACAATAGGCACATAAAAAGATATTCAACATCACTAATTAATAGGTAAATTTAAATCAAAACCACAATGAGATATCACCTTACACCTGTTAGAAAAAGATAAGAAACAAGTGTTGGAAAGGATGTGGAGAAAAGGGAACTCTCATACACTGTTGATGGGAATGTAAATTAGTACAGCCGCTATAGAAAACAATATGGGGATTCCTTAAAAAATTAAGAATAGAACTACCATACAATCCAGCAATTCCATTTCTAGGTATTTATTCAAAGAATATAAAAACACAAGTTCAAAAATATACATGCACCCAATGTTCATTCCAGCATTATTTAGAATGGCCAAGATAGGGAAACAACTTAAGTGTCCACTGACAGATGAATGGATAATATATATATATATATATATATATATATATATATATATATATATATATATATATATCCTTGAGGTTACTATGCTAAGGGAAATAAATCAGACAGAAAAATACAAACACTGAATGATTTCACTCATGTGGAATATAAAAAACAAAACAAATGAATAAACGAAAACAAATTCATAGTGGCAGGCAACAGATCAGTGCTTACCAGAGTGGGAGCGGGGTGGAAGGAGGATGAAATAGGTAAGAGGGGTCAATTGTATGGTGATGGGTGGTAACTAACTTTCGGTGGTGAACACAATAAGGAGTATACAGGTGTCGAGTTATAATGTTGTACACCTGAAATGTATACTGATATAAACCAATATTATCTCAATAAAAATATAAAATTAAAGTAAGACTATTTTTAAGCACTTTTAAGGAAAATTAAGGGGAAGGTACAGAGATTTCCCATATACCCTCTGCTCGAACACTTGCATAACTTCTGCCATTATCAACAACCCCTACTGGAGTTAGTTGTACATTTGTTACAATTGATGAACATATACTGACACAACAGTGTCTCCCGGAGTCCATAGTTTACATTAAGGTTCACTCTAGATGTTGTAGTAGATGTTGTACTTTCCCTGGGTTTGGACAAATGTATTATGACATGTATCCATCTTTATAACATCATACAGAATATTTTCACTGCCCTAAAAATCTTGTGCTCCACCTTTTCATTCCTTCACCTTTCTCCAATCCCTGGTAATTGCTGATCTTTTTTACTACCTCTGTAGCTTTGCCTTATCTGGAATGTTATATAGTTGGAATCTTACTCAGATTGGCTTCTTTCACTTACTGATATGCACTAAAGTTTTCTCCATGTCTTTTCATGGCTTGATAGCTTATTTCTTTTTAGTGCTGAAAAATATTCTATTGTCTAGATGGGCCACAGTTTATCAATCTATTCACCTACTTAATGACAAGTTTTGGTAATTATACATAAAGCAGCTATAAACATCTATGTGCAGGTTTTTGTATACACATAAAATTTCAGTTCCTTCGGGTAAATACCAAAAAGCACAATTGCTGGATTATACATTATGAATAAATTTAGTTTGTAAGAAGCTGCTAAACTGCCTTCTAAAGTGACTATCATTTTGCATTCTTACTAGCAACAGTTTAGTGTTCCTGTTGCTCCACATTCTCACCAATATTTGGTGTTGTTAGTGTTCTGGACTTTGGCCATTCTAGTAGATGTGTAGTGGTATCACATTGCTGTTTTAATTTGCATTTCCCTGATGACATATGATGTGGAGCATATTTTCATATCCTTATTTGCCATCTGTATATCTTCTTTGATGATGTGCCTGTTAGAATCTTTGGCTGATTTTTAAAAAATCAGGTTGTTTATTTTCTTTTTTTTTTTAAGATTTTATTGGGGAATTGGGGGAGGAGAAGAGCGTGAGGGAATTGGGGAAGGTGAACAGACAAGTTGCTGTCTTTTTTTGTTCTTCAGTCTAGTTGTGGAGGACGTTGCTTCACTGGCCCATGTTGGTATCGTCATTGCGCCCTTCCGGGATGAGGCAGAACGGTCGCTGGCCTCTGGATGTCGCTCACCGCAGCTATTGGCAGCTCTTGTTGGCTGCCAGCCACTCACGCTGGCTGCTGGCCACTCACTGTAGCCTATGGCAGCCCACTGAAGCAGGGGCTGCAGCCTACACCGTTGCCAGTGCTCGCACAGCCCAGCTCCAGGTGGAGCTGTTGTTAGCTGTAGAGGGCAGTGTCACTGGCCCTTATCCATGGGATCTGAACCGGGGCTGCTGGCATCCCAAAACCAGCTCTTAACCAATGGGCCACTTGGCTGGCCCTATTTATTTTCTTATTGTTGTATTTTAAGCAATGTCCTCCACAACTAGACTGAAGAACAAAAAGACAGCAACTTGTCTTTTCCCCTTCCTCGATTCTCCAATGCTGTTCCACTCCCCCAATTCCCCAATAAAATCTTTAAAAAAAAATTATCACATTAAAAGACACATGGCCATTAACCCCCCTCAAAATATTCCACCTCGCTTCAAACACTCTTATCCCATCATTCTTGCCACTTTCTGAAGCAGTTCTGAAAGTCCTCTTTCATGAGTGTCTTTACTTGTGTTGTGGTTGCTGCCTTGATGTCCTGAGTCGAGTCAAAACATTTACCTTTCATGGTCATTTTGACTTTGGGGAAGAGCCAGAAGTCACACAGTGCCAGATCTTGTGACTAATATGGATGACAACACACTGTAATATTTTTGTTTTGTTTTGTTTTTGTTTTTTTGAAATTCTTTTATTCTGAAATGAACATTTTTTTTAAAAATTAGTTTCAGGCGTACAACACAGTGCAATAGTTATACTTTTTACCCCTCAAAGTGACAACCCTCTCCCCCAACTCGCCACCGCACTCTTCCCCCCCATATCATACATATATATTACAATTCCTTTGACTCCCTTCCGCAGTATAATCCACATCCTGTGTCTATCCATATATTCAATTACAGTTAGCATACAATATTATACAACATCAGTTTCAGATATACAGTGCAGTGATCAAATCACTACTCCATCCATGAAGTGGTCTCCCTAACAAGACATGTGACCATCTGAAACCCCACAAACTATTTACAATATTATTATATTCCCCAAATTGTCCTTCATATCCCTGTGGCAATATTGTAGTTACCTATTTATGCTGTCCAATCTCTTCCCCTTCTCCCTCATCCCCACCCCCTCCCAACTAGCAACCCTCAGTTTTTCCTCTATGTCTCTGAGACTGTTTCTGTTTACTTTGCACATTCATAAAGTTTTTCAGATTCCACATATAAGTGAGATCAATGGTGTTTGTCTTTCTCTGACTGACTTATTTCACTTAACATAATAGTCTCTAGGTCCATACATATCATTGCAAATGGTACAATTCCATTCTTCTTTATAGCGGAGTAATATTCCATTGCATAAATGTACCACAGTTTCTTAATCCAGTCTTCTACCAATGGACATTTCGGTTGTTACCAAGTCTTGGCTATTGTAAATACGCTGCAATAAACATAGGGGTGCATATATTTTTTCGAATTAGTGTCTTGGATTCTTCTGGGCAGATACCGAAAAGTGGAATTGCTGGGTCATACGGTAGTTCCATTTCCAGTTTTTTTAGATACCTCCATATTGATTTCCATAATGTTTGCTCTAATCTGCAGTCCCACCAACAGTGCACCAGGGTTCCCTTTTCTCCACACCCTCGGCAGCACTTGTTGTTTGTTGATTTGTTGATGATAGCCATTCTGACCGGAGTGAGGTGATATCTCATTGTGCTTTTTATTTGCATTTCTCTGATGATTAGTGAGTTAGAACATTTTTTCTTATGCCTGTTGGCCATCTGTATGTTCTCTTTAGAGAAATGCTTCTTCATATCCTCTGCCCATTTTTTTAAAGATTTTATTGGGGAATTTGGGGAGAGTAACAGCGTTGGGGAATCGGGGAAGGGGAACAGACAAGTTGCTGTCTTTTTGTTCTTCAGTCTAGTTGTGGAGGATGTTGCTTCACTGGCCCATGTTGGTGTCATGATTGCGCTCTTCCCGGATGAGGAAGATCGGTTGCTGGCCTCTGGATGTCACTCATCGCGGTTATTGGCAGCTCACGCTGGCTGCCAGCCGCTCATGCTGGCTGCCGGCCACTCATTGTAGCCTTGGAAGCCCACTGCAGCAGGGGCTGCAGCCTACACCGTCGCCAGGGCTCGCAGCCCAGCTCCAGGTGGAGCTGTTGTTAACTGTAGAGAGCAGTGTCATTGGCCCTCACATGTGGGATCAGAACTGGGGCGGCTGGCATCCCCATACCAGCTCTTAACCAATGCGCCACTCGGCCAGCCCCCTGTGCCCATTTTTTAATTGAGTTGTTTGTTTTTTTGGTGTTGAATTGCATGAGTATTTTATAAATTTTGGATATCAACCCCTTATCAGATATATCATTGGCAAATATCTTCTCCCATTCAGTAGGCTGCCTTTTTGTTTTATTGATGATTTCTTTTGCTGTGAAAAAACTTTTAAGTTTGATGTAATCCCATATGTTCATTTTTTCTTTTATTTCTCAAGACTGAGGGGATATATCAGTAAAAATATTACTCAGGGTAATGTCTGCAAACTTACTCCCTATGTTTCCTGCTAAGAGTTTTATGGTTTCAGGTCTTACATTTAAGTCTTCTTTAATCCATTTTGAGATTGCTTTCGTATATGGTGAATTAGGTGATCCATTTTCATTTTTTTGCATGTGTCAGTCCAATTTTCCCAGCACCATTTACTAAATAGACTATCTTTATTCCAATGTAAATTCATGTTTCCATTGCCATAGATTTAATGACCGTATGTGGATGGGTTTATTCCTGGGCTCTCTACTCTGTTCCATTGGTTTATGTGTCTGTTTTCATGCCCGTACCATACTGTTTAGATTGCTGTAGCTTTGTAATATGATTGATGTCGGGTAGCATGATACTTCCCACTTTGTTCTTATTTCTCAACATTGCCGTGACTATTCGTGGTCTTTTGTGGTTCCATATAAATTTTAGGATGCGATGTTCTATTTCTGAGAAAAATGTCCTTGGTAGTTTGATTGGAATTGCATTGAATCTATCTATTGCCTTAGGTAGTTTTGACATTTTAACTATATTAATTCTTCCTGTCCATGAACATGGTATGTATTTCCATTTATTTGTGTCTTTTTGGATTTCTCACCTCAGTGTCTCATAATTTTCTGAGTACAGGTCTTTTACATCTTTAGTTAAATTGATTCCTAGATATTTTATTTTTTTTGAAGAAATTGTAAAAGGGATTGATTTCCTGATTTCTTCTTCTTATAATTTACTATTGGTGTATACAAATGCAACTGATTTCTGAATATGAATTTTGTATCCTGCTACCTTACCGAATTCGCTTATCAGTTCTAGCAGTTTTTTGGTGGAGTCTTTGGGATTCTCTTCATATAGTATCATGTCATCTGCATATAATGACAATTTTACTTCCTCTTTTCCAATTTGGATGCCTTTTATTTCCTTTTCTTGTCTGATTGCTGTGTCCAGAACTTCCAGAACTATGTTAAATAGAAGTGGTGAAAGTGGGCAGCTTTTTCTTCATCCTGATCTGAAGGGGAAAGCTTTTAGCCTATCACCATTGAGTATGATGTTTGCTGTGGGCTTATCATATATGGCCTTTATTATGTTGAGATATGATCCCACTATTCCCACTTTGATAAGAGTTTTTATCATAAATTGCTGCTTGGTTTTTGTCAAATGATTTTTCTGCATATATTGATATGATCATATGATTATTATTTTTCATTTTGTTAATGTGATGCATTGTGTTAAGTGATTTGCAGATATTGAACCAACTTTGCATACCAGGAATGAATCCCACTTGATCCTGGTGTATGATCCTTTTAATGTGATGCTGAATTCGGTATGCTAGTATTTTGTTAAGAATTTTTACATCTATGTTCATTAGGGATATCTGCCTGTAGTTTTCCTTTTTTGTAATCTTTGTCTGACTTAAGAATCAGGGTGATAGTGGCTTCAAAGAAAGAGTTTGGAAGCCTTCCCTCCTTCTGTATTTTTTGGAGTAGTTTGAAGAGAATAGATATTAATTCTTTTTTGAATGCTTTGTAAAATTCACCTGTGAACCCATGTGGTCCAGGGCTTTGGTTTGTTGGAAGATTGTTGATTACTGATTCAATTTCTTTGTAGTAATCAGTCTGTTCAGAGTTTCTGTTTCTCTTTGGTTCAGACTTGGTATGTTGTATGCTTCTAGAAATTTATCCATTTCTTCCAGATTGTTGAATTTGTTAGCATACAGTAGCTCGTATAGTATTTTCTAAAAATTTTCTGTATTTCTGCGGTATCTGTTGTCACTTCTCCTCTTTCATTTCTGATTTGATTAATTTGGTCCTCTCTCTCTTTTTCTTGGTGAGTCTGACTAAGGGTTTGTCGATTTTGTTTATCTTTTCAAAAACCAACTCTTGGTTTCACTGATCTTTTGCATTGTTTTTTTGTTCTCTATTTCATTTATTTTTGCTCTGTACTTTATTATTTCCTTCCTTATACTCCGTTTAGGATTGTTTTGCTTTTCTTTTTTGACTTCCCTTAAGTGTAAAGATAATCTGTTGATTTGAGATTTTTCTTCCTTCTTTAGGTAGGCCTGCATTGCTATGAACTTACCCCTTAGGACTCCTTTCACTGCATTCCAGAGATTTTGGGTCGTGGTGTTTTCATTTTCATTTTTCTCGAGGTATCTTTTGATTTCCAACTTGATCTCATTTTTGACCCACTCACTATTTAGTAGCATGTTATTAGGCTCCATGTATTTGTAAGCTTCCCCGATTTCTTCCTATAATTGATTTCTTGTTTCATAACTTTGTGGTCAAAGAAGATACTTGATATAATTTCAATCTTCTTAAATTTGTTGAGACTTGTTCTGTGGCCTAATATGTGATCTACCTTGGAAAATGTTCCATGTGCATTTGAGAAGAATGTATATTCTGTAGCTTTGGGGTGAAATGTTCTAAAAATATCAATTAAATCCAGCTGGTCTGAAGTGTCATTTAAGGCCACTATGTCCGTGTTGATTTTCTGTCTGGAGGATCTGTCCATTGGTGACAACGGATTGTTGAAGTCCCCTACTACGATAGTGTTACTGTTTATCTCTGTATTTATGTCTGTCAAAATCTATTTTAAATATTTAGGAGCTCCTATATTGGGTGCGTAAATGTTTACTAGGGTTATGTCCTCTTGTTGAATCGATCCCTTTATTCTTATGTAGTGCCCTTCTTTGTCTTTTATTGTAGTCTTCATTTTACAGTCTATTTTGTCTGAAATAAGTATTGCTACTCCAGCTTTTTTCTCATTTCCATTTGCACGAAATATCTTATTCCATCCCTTTACATTCAGTCTGTGTGTGTATTTTGATCTGAGTTGAGTCTCTTGTAGACAGCATATGCAGGGTCCTGTTTTCTTATCCACTCAGTTACGCTATGTCTTTTGATTGGAGCATTTAGCCCTTTCACATTTAAAGTGATTACTGATAGGTGCATATTTATTGCCATTTTATTATTTGTATTTCTTGTCTTCCTGGATTAGTTTCTTTTCCCCTTCTGTTTAAAAAAGACTTTTTAACATTTCCTGCAATGCTGGCTTGGTGGTAATGAACTCCTTAAGCTTATTCTTTTCTGAGAAGCTCTTTGTCTCTCCTTCAATTTTAAGTCATAGTCGTGCTGGGGAGAGCAATCTTGGTTATAGACCTTTATTTTGTGTCACTTTGAAAATCTCCAGCCAATCCCTTCTGGCCTGCAGAGTTTCTGATGAAAAGTCAGTTGTTGGTCTTATATGAGTTCCTTTGTATGTCATCTGCTGTCTTTCTCTTGCTGCTTTTAGGATTCTGTCTTTTTCTTTAAGCTTTGCCTTTTTAACTATGATGTGTCTTGGTGTGGCCTTTTTTGGATTCAGCCTGTTTTGAACTCTCTGCACATCGTGGGCTTGTATGTTGATTTCCTTCACCAGGGTAGGGAAGTTTTCAGTCATTATTTCTTTAAATACATTCTCAACCATTTGCTTCTTCTCTTCTCCTTCTGGTCTTCCTATGACACATAGGTTGTTGTGTTTCATGTTGTCCCAGAGGTCTCTTAAACTATTTTCATTCTTTTTTATTCTTTTTTCTTTTTGTTGTTCCTGCTGGGTGATTTCTGCTATTTTGTCTTCTAATTCGCTGATCCGCTCCTCTGCTCCATCTATTCTATTGGTGATTCCTTCAAGTGTGTTCTTCATTTAAGTGATTGTATTCTTTAGTTAAAACTGGTTGTTTTTTATGGTTTCCCTATTCTTCTTTATGTCTTCGCTAAGTTCCTTAAACATTCTTATCATCAGTGTTCTAAACTCCGTCTCTGAATATTTGGATACCTCTGTTTCATTTAGTTTCATTTCTAGAGTTTTCTTCTGATCTTTTACTTGAGACATGTTTGTTTGTTTCTTCATTCTGGCTGTTGTTCTGTGAATGCTTCAATGTATTAGATAGATCACCGAGAATGAAGAGAGAAAAAAAATGAGGTGGGGGGCTCTCTGACCTCTTTAATCTGCAGAACCCTTGCTCAGCAATAGTCTAGGGTGACTCAGCACCAGCTATTGGGGAGAAGAGCTTAACTTGTTATGTGCTGGCCTCCCTCTCAGGCTTGCAGTGAGCTTTCTGCAATTAGCTGCTGTGTGCTCTGGAACTGGGCTCACTACCAAAAAAAAAAAAATCTTCACAGGTTGTTGCAAGTTGTCTGTTGCTGCAAAAATAACCCCTCTGTGGCCTGCAGAGGTGTGGGCCAGGCACCAGGGTCTCAGTGTTCCTCTGGCAACACAGCTCTAGGTGAGTGGTGCAGGCCCCCAAGGCACCACTTGATGTGGTCAGCGGCTCACACCAAGTCAGAGCTGCATGCACTCTGCACCAGTAACCAGCCCACACAAACATACCAGGAAGGCCTCGATCAGATCTTGCAGGCACACAGCTTCCTACCCAACACTCTCAGGAAAACTCCCCATCTCAATCTGTCCCAATCAGCTTCCCACAGATCAGGCTAAGCAGTCCAACAGCCAATCCCCAGCCTGGCAACTCTGCACAAACAGTTCGGAAAGCGGGAACCCAAGGTGGCTCGCGCATTCCTGAGTCTCAGTGAACAGCCTGATGCAGCTGGAGAGCTCCCACCCTCTGTTTCCCTGGCTACGCAGCACAAGCTGACTGGATGGTGGGAATCCAAGTCTGCATGCGCAGGCACGCATGCACTCCTGCGCCAATTTCACCAGACCAATGGGGTCCGGGATCTGACCCTCTGTGGGAAGGCCCAACCGTGAAAAAATGGCGCCCTCCTGTACACCACTCATATGCACGCTCCACACCAGCGGAACAATGGTCCCCAAACCTCCCGCTTCTCAACCAAAGTGTTCAGTTCAGTCCTTCCCACAGGCTCCTGGGCCCGGCTCCCACAGCTACTACCTCCAACAAGAACCGGGTGAGTACTCCCCGGCAAGCGAACCCCTGCACTAGCCCCCTGCTCTCCAGCCACCCTCAGCCTCACCGAGCCGAGCAAAGAGAGACCTCAGTAATTTCTACTGCCTGCTATCGTAGAACTCCTCTTTCTGGCAAAGCAACTCTGGGCTAGTGAGCTTGGTGTGGGGCCAGAGGGTCTCTCCCCCAACCGGAGAAGCCTCTGCACAGCTGGGGTGTCTCTCATGGGGCTCGCCCTCTCGTGTCTGTGCCCCTCCTATCAGACTTGATGTGGCCTTCTGTTTAGGTCCTTCATTTAGAGGTTCTGTTCATCTAGTGTTTAGGGTATTTCCGAGGTTAAATGTTGTACAAATTATTTGTAATTTTGATGGGATCCTGGGAGGCAGTTGGGAAAGCATCCGTTTGTTCTGCCATCTTACCAGAAGTCTCCTGTAATGTTTTTATGTGACAGAAATAGCTGTACCAGAAGCAATGTGTGACATGGAGTGTTGTCATGGTAGAGGATGAAACCGTTTGTCATTTCATGTTAATGTGTTGTTCATGAACCATGAATCATGGCACACTTTAAAACACACCTGACGACTGTGCTTTACACCTGAACTCAAGTAGAATAATATTGAATGTCAACTGTTAAATATGTACTTGAATGTCAGCTATAATATATATATATATATATATATATATATATATGTAGGTATTCATTCATGGGATGTAAAGTACAGCATAGGGAATATAGCCAGTGGTATTGTAACAGATATATATGATGTCAAAGGGGTAGTAGACTTGGGGGGGGGTCTATCACTTTGTGAGGGGTGTAAATATCTAACCATTATGTTGTTTTGTACATCTGAAACTAATATAGTAAAAAAATAATTTAAAAAAATATTCTGGTGTGTCCTCATCCACCTTATTCACTGGATCTGGGACCATGCAACTTCTGGCTCTTCCCCAAAGTCCAAATGATCATGAAAGGTAAACATTTTGAATTGATTCAAGACATCGAGGCAGCCATGACAGCACAAGTAAAGACACTCATGAAAGAGGACTTTCAGAACTGCTTCAGAAAGTGGCAAGAATGATGGGACGTGTTTGAAGTGATGGGGAGTATTTTGAGGGTATTAACGACAACATGTCTTCTACTGTAATAATTTTTTTTTTTAATTTAAACATTCACCATAATTTTTGATCACTCCATATATATATACCTGACAAAGGACCCATAGTCTAGATTATTAAACAAAACAAAACAAAGACAAAAACTGCCTGCATATCATAAAGAAAAGACCACCAAATGGAAATAATAGACAAGAGGCTCAAAGAGTCAATACCCATGAAAATATATATTAATGGCTAATATACATAGAAAAAGATGCTCAACTTAATTGGTTATCAGGGAATTGCTAATTAAAACCACTATATTACAGCTATATTTCATGTTAGCAAAAAGCTGAAATGAAAAGTCACAAGGCTACAATGCAGAGCACATGGAAGTGGAAATTGGTACAACCACTTTGGAAAACTGGCAGAATCTGCTAAGGCCAAACATTTTCATACCTATGACTCAAGAATTACACTCCTAGATACATACTCCACACAAATGTGTACTTGTATACAGAGTAAGAACCATGTGCCAGAATCTTTATAATATCCCTATTGGTAATAAATAACCTCAAACTGGAAATAACAATCAACAGTAGAATAGATAAATAAATGTATTTATTGATATTCACACAATTAAATACAATGTATTAATAACAATGAGAATGATCACAATACAACATGGATAATGTTCAGGGGAAAAAAATCTACAAAACATTAAAATGTATAACTCCATTTATATAAATGAAATATATATTGTATTATATTCCATTATATATATTATTTATATTATATTATAGAATATTATTTTATTATATTATATTATATTCCATTATATAAATGGAATATTTATATTATATGTTATATATTTTTTACATATATTATATATAAATATTAGATATATTATATAATATATATATATATTCATTTTAAAAACAGGCAAAGCTGTTCAATGCTGTTAGTTATTCTTACTGGGATGTAATGACTGGAAGAGACTCAAGGGGGAAGGGGGAATTCTGAAGTAATTCTTTATCTGAGTGATGATTATAAGGGTGTGTTCAGTTTGTGAAAATTTATTGAGCTACATACCTATGATTTTTGCACTTTTCTGTATCTATGAGGCATATAACTTCAATAAAATTTTCAAAAAATGTATACTTTTATAAATAGACAATTTAAAGTAATGTGTCAGATGAATAACAGGCTTTACAGATATGAGCATGGTGAATGGATGCCCAAACATTGGAGACATCTGCATGATCTAGCTACGTGTCATTCCATATATCTTCCTTCTTAACAAGCCCAGTGGTAACCTCTCCCACATCCCTCTGCCACCTTCAGTTCTAACAGGGCCTGTCCACCAGGTATCCGTTTCTATGAGGCAGAGGTAGACAGGCAAATAAGCCTGACTTGTAGGCTGACAGTCATTTGAGGCACATGACATATTTCTTATTAATGAATAAGGAAACTAAGGCTTGATGTGATTTGGTCAAGGTTAGTTATAAAAATATGTTCAACTACACCTCAGAGAACTTGACACCCTGTGTTCTGTGTGAATTCGGAGTTTTTCAAGGAGGAATTCCTAATTCTGGATTCTCAGTGTCACTGGACCACTGTGGTACCTAAAGTCACCTCTTGCAGAAACTTTTCCTCTGGTCTTTTCACAGTGGCAGCCTCCCTGCAGTGGCTGCCACTAGGGAGCCCCAGAAGGGGGCCAAGAGTTGGGGGCAGGCAGGTTAGGCACTATGCAGCTGCACCACTTGGGCCAGAGAGCCCTGTCCAATGTTGCAACCTTGTTCCTTCCCCAGGTCTTCCTGACCACCCTTGCTGCCATGAAGATAGCAGTTATTGGACAGAGTCTGTTCGGCCAGGAAGTTTACTGCCGCCTGAGGGAGGAAGGCCATGAGGTCGTAGGCGTGTTCACTATTCCAGACAACAATGGGAAGGTGGACCCCCTGGGTGAGTGGATGGCCTAAGTACAAGGAAGGGGGTATGTAGGAATGTGGGTTGCAGTGAATGGACCAGAAGCCTGAATGATCTTGTGGTGAGGCCATAGGTGTCCCTGGCCAGATGAAGCTGAACATGGTCCACTCTGAATCCTGCTCAGGTGCCAAATAGCTGACCAGCTTTTCTGGAACCAAGTAGACACCTCCTTCCCACCTGATCATGAGGTGGGGTTTGCATGCTGGAAAATGGCCATGGATAACATTGGCTTGCTCCCAGGGCCTGTTGTCTGATCACCCTGGTTTCTCTGACCCATGCACCCAAGCCCTGAAAAGGATGCCATCAGGAGTTTCTCTGTCTCCACCACTGGGAAGGCCTGGTACATAAGAGTGCTGAGAATGGAGCAATGGAGTGAGATCTGAGAATTTGCATTTCTAACAAATTCCCAGGTGATGCTGATGCCCCTGGCTCTAGGAGAAGCACATTTTGAGAATTACTGGCTAAGCTGGGGATCTCAGCAGCATGGCAGGATGCAGGGGCCCTTACCTCAGATGCATAGACCCTTCTGAGACACTCCCGCATCCTTCACAGGTCTTTCTCAGGTCTGATGGACACAGAATATGGGGCCAGGCTTAAGAAGGGGGTCTTGTGGAGTTGGCCAGGTACAAGGTCTTGGTTCACAGAAAATAGTGAGTCTCCCTGAGACCTTGGGTCAGCTCTAGCACCTATCCTAGATCTGACCCCAGTGTGACCCATGACATAGCTTGAGCCCAGCCCCTAGCCACCAAGTGACCACTGACACCAGCCTCTGAGCCTAGACCCAGACTGAGCCTGCTCTGGCTGTTACTTGACTTTATCTCAGATGTCCTGCAGAAGTATTCCCTTGGTCACAGCAGGAACAGCTTTTGCAAGCACAGTCCAGATTGTTCACACTGATCCCACCCTTCCTCAACACCCATGAATGCCAAGGTACACAGGCAGAGGGGGCTGGAGGATGGGTCAAGTCCAGGCAGGGGCCAGAAATCAGGTGTGCTAACAGACAACCAAGTACAAGGAAGTGTCCAACAGGTGCTAAAGAGAGGCAGCCAAAAGAGAACTCAAAGGTACCAGGGTAGTGACTGCAGGAGGCAGCTGCCACCTCTAAGGCTGGGGAAATCAAGGGAAGAAGCTATAATTTCTAAAACTTGGAAGTTTGAGGGGCTGTAATTCATACCTGTGAGGAGGGCATGCTGGCTGTGGGTACTGGTAACAGGGCAGGAGGAGGGGTATAAAGGTTGGGACCTGGGCCTTGGAGGGCAGACACCAGCGGGAGGGAATTGTGTGCACTGAGGCTAGTTCTGCAGATATTGGGAAAACTGCAAACTGACTCAGCTGCTGCTCTGGTTTGAAGATGTGAGACTGGAGTGATGCTCACAGGTCAGAAGCTCACAGAAAGAAGCAAGCTTGTTTGCCTCTCTTCTTTCCTCTTTCCCCCACAGCCTGTCAGTGTCCCTCTAGCTCCCCTTATTGGCAGTGTTTATGCAGTTTGCAGAGTCCCAGACCCCACCCCAGAGAGGAAAAGCATATAGAAACAGTAACCTGGTGACGGGCATAGTGTGGCTATGGGAGCAGAATGAGGGCAAGAGGTCAGCTGTAGAGGGCCAGGCAAGAGTCTGGGAGAGGGAGGCGCTCAGATATCTTGGTGGTCAGTAGAAGTCAGTTCAGACAGAACATTCCCTGAAACCTCACTCATGGTTAACGCTGTCCCCTCTGGGCTACCCAGTGGAACCTAGCTGAGCAGTGGGGAAGGGTGAAAGGGACAGGCCTGGAGAGAAGGTGCAGGAGTCACTTTGCTGGGAAGGCAGAGGTGGCCACGTGTGGGTGGGTGCAAGGAGGGGTCAGTTTCTCACTTGCTGTCCCACAGGTTTGGAGGCTGAGAAGGATGGAGTGCCAGTGTTCAAGTTCCCCCGCTGGAGGGCGAGAGGACAGGCTCTGCCAGAGGTGGTGAAAAAATACCAGGCTTTGGGTGCCGAGCTCAATGTCCTGCCCTTCTGCAGCCAGTTCATTCCCATGGAGGTCATCAATGCTCCCCTCCATGGCTCCATTATCTACCACCCAAGTCTGCTCCCTCGGCACCGAGGGGCCTCGGCCATCAACTGGTAAGATGGCAAAATCCTCATCTGCCTGAATCATCATCTGTCCTTAGCCTGGAGCTGTTCTCTGGGGCTGCAGAGCAGGTGTCATACAGAAGCCTGTCCTGTGCTGCCAGATAGCATCCACATACCAGACTGGTTAAGTGTTATCAGTAAGCAAGAATGCTCAAGAGAACTGGGGATAGGCATCGCTAAGCACTCTGCATTCCCACAGTAAACTGCAAAATGAGCAGTCAATGTTCTTATCTTGTGGCGGGGGTCTTGGGGGGCAGAGTGGGTCAAGAGGCTTGCCCAGGCTTCACCCAGGAGACCACTGGGGTTACCAGCCCAGGTAATGTGCCCAGAGGCCTGTTCTAACCTCCACCCATTGCCATACTCTCAGTAGCACCCCACTTGAAAAGAGGTAAAGAGAGATGATGAGAAGTACTAAGAAGTCAGACTAGGTGATCGTCCAGTGGGTGGGGCAGCTTAGATGAATAGTATGGTGGGGAGACATCTGAGCTGGGAAAAGAGGGCTTGCAGTCAGACTTGCCTGGTTGCCACATCTCTTCTTTTCTCTGGGCTTCAGTTTCCATATCTGTAAAAGTGGTATGCAATGCCTGTTACACCAGTTGGAAAGATTAAATTACATGAGTCATATAAGGTTTTTACCACAATACCTGGCACATGGTTGCTGTCAATAAATACAATTTTTCTTCTCTTGCCAGAGTAGGACTCAATCCTCCCACGGGGAAAGGGGGATAAAGGGGTGTGCTGGAAGATAGCAGGGGCCATAAACGCTGCCCCCAGAGTATCCTTCTCTGTGGTTCTTCCTGCTAGACTCAGGATTTAACTCTTCTGCTCTCTAGGACCCTAATTCATGGAGATAAAAAAGGGGGATTTACCATCTTCTGGGCAGACGATGGCCTGGACACGGGGGACCTTCTGCTTCAGAAAGAGTGTGAAATCCTCCCAGACGATACTGTGAACACTTTGTACAACCGCTTCCTCTTCCCCGAAGGCGTCAAAGGGATGGTAAGTGCTGGGAGCTGACCATGCCACAGGTGCCTTCAGGGCCTCTCCTGCCCAGATAGCTTCTCTAGGCCCAGCTTGCCACCCAGAGGTAGCCGGGAACCTGTTCCCCTAATTTCAGGATTCTGGAGGGAGAAAGCTCTCATTTCAGGGTTTCAAAGAGGTAAGATTAAGACATATAATACATTGTATTAGGCAGAACTCTTGCTGACAACTGACAGAACCCAACTCAAAAAGCTTTAGCCAATTTAACAGAGAAGTCTAGAGGCATGGATGATGTCAAGAGTGGCTGAATCCAGAGACTTAAGCCATATCACTAGGATTCTATTTTTCTCTCTTTCTTCACCCTGATTCTATTTTTCTGTTTGGTTAGCTTCATTCTCAGGTTGCTTGACCTCAAATGGGAAAAAAGATAGTCACTGGTAGCTCAAGGCTTACACCTGTGGATTGGAGGGGAAGAGAGACCCTTTTTTCCCTAGAGTTAATGAATGAAAAATCAGAGAAGACTGTGACTGGCCGATTTTATGATCATGTGATTGCACATCTTACAGAAAACAACTAAAAATGTCCTTTAAGGCTGGCCCACTCAGTAGGGCAGCCAGTAGTCACATGTGGTTACTAAATTAATTAAAATGAAAATTCCAATCAAAAATTGAGTTCCTCAGTCTCATGTCAAGTCCCTATGCATGGCTGATGGTCACTGTATTGGACAGTGTAGACATAGAACATCTCCACCACAACAAAACATTCTACTGGGCAGTCCTGCTTTAGATGTCTCTGACACTCCTGTCATTTCTCAGTCTCAGTGTCTCTGGGAGCTCTCCCCTCAGATCCTCCTTCACAATGAGCCCAGGCTCCTTGGCTCCCCTGCCCCCTGCCCCGATTCCTTCTCCCACAAACTTCCTCTTTCCTTTAACAGAGAAACTACTTCTGATTAATCTCAGACCTCCAAACCTATTACGAGGCTCATGGTCCATTCTCCTTACCAGTCAGGGAAGGTTTTAGATAAAAACATGAAATTTGTGTGTGTTACACTTATACAGAGCTTTATATTTTGTGTAATCTTCTAAGAACCATATAATCTTATAAAACTTTGTGTAGTAGAGAGGGCAGGGTTCTGTGTCCATTGTACAGATTAGAATTGGATTTGGGCTAGCTCCATCTCTTCATATAGGAAATATTTCTTGGGTACCTGTTGTGTGCCAGGCATGTATGGTCAGTTGTGGGGCAGGGTCCAGACTCAGTGTGAACTCAGGGGATGGGAGTAAGGGGAGGGTCCTAATGCTGGGGATACCAGTGACCTGGGTCTCCCTAGGTGCAAGCTGTGAGGCTGATTGCCGAGGGCAAAGCCCCCAGACTACCTCAGCCTGAGGAAGGAGCCACCTACGAGGGCATTCAGAGGAAGGAAACAGCCAAGGTGAGTGACAGGGCTCTGCCCACCCTGAAACCTGCCTCTGCATGGGCTGGAGTGCAGAGGGTATCCTGGGGAAGCCAGGATTTGGGCTGGATGGCCAGGCTGTAATTGTTTAAAGCCAGGAAAGAGGGCTGTCCAGGCAGGGTAAGTGTGAGCAAAGCCATGGATTGGGGAAAGCATGCGGCTCCTAGACAGGCAGGGAACAGGGTCTGTTTTGGGTTCTACCTTGTACCTCTTTAGCAAGAATGGGCAGGTAGGGCCCCCAGGGAGAAGTACTGGTTGTGTGTGTGTGTGTGTGTGTGTGTGTGTGTGTGTGTGTGTGTGTGTGTGTGTGTGTGTGTAAAATATCAATGGTCATGCCAGGAGTCTCTTAGATGAGGAATGAGAGATAATTCAGTTCCTCAAAGCTGTCACAAGCAGGGGAGACTTGGGGACCTACACACTATATCTCTGCTCAGGGCTTATTGCGTGCTGTGTAGACATCTGTTTGAGTCCTATAAGACAGGAGAAACTCTTTGTAGGGCACAATGGGATGGGCCTGCACTTTTTGCTGAAGACTCTATGTAAGGCCTTGGCCATCTTAACAAAAGAACATTATCTTTGCCAAATCATCAATTTACATTTACTCAACCCATGAAAGACCAAGAGTCAGAGAGCATCCAGAGCATGGGTACCAGAGAGAGACTCCACCCAGCTCAGGGGCTCAGACTAGTGTTTGAGAAGAAGCCGGACTTCCCAGCATCCTTCCACTAGGCTTCACCCACTGTCAGGGGTCATCAGGGCAGGGGTGTTACACAGATGGTCAGGGAGTAGAGAGACACCAGCTGAGCAGACACGTCATACCTCACAGATCAACTGGGAGCAGCCAGCAGAGGCCATTCACAACTGGATCCGTGGGAATGACAAGATACCAGGCGCCTGGACAGAGGCCTGTGGGCAGGTATGTTCATGCATGGCTGGGACTAGGCTGTATGCACTGGTGTGCCCCACTGACTGCAAAACTGTCAAAATATGTTTGACCTGGTTGGCAAATAGCCACTGCGCTGACCCCCAACCCCATCCAAATGACCTCAGCCACTTTAGGCCCTCACCCAGGAGCATGAGACCTATCATTCCAGTGGCTAAGGTATAAAGGGACAGCACAGTTCAAGGACTCCAGGCCTTGCAGCAACTCTGGGGTTGAGCTGTGCTGGCTGTAAAATATTTTGACTCTCACCCCTGGGCTTGTGGAGGCCCTGTTCTGACTTTGAGTTGTCCCCCAGGGGAGGAACAGCATGCTCACACCAGAGGCTGGGCAGTGGGCAAACCAGATGCTGAAGACAGGGAGCCCTGGGGCTCACATTTTCTCTCAAGGCATCAGGGGCTGGCAACACCCCGCGTAGGGCAGTCCTATGCTCCATGAAGTTCTGGACTGTCCAAACTCCTGATCACTAACCAACTGCTCAGACTGTGTTAGGGAGTCCTTTTGTTGCCCTTGCCACCACAAGACCCTTTGCAGAGTGAACAGTGCTTGGTGGCATCCACAGGATAGGTGTCTTCACCCCGAGGTGCCTTGAGCAGGCTTTCTTCCAATGTCTGTTCAACTGAGGTCTGAGACCATGGGCCAATAAAAAGGGTCTTAGAGGAATACAGGGCTTGAGGGCTTCTAAGACCTCCAAGGTTCCTCCAGGCTTTCTTTGTACCCCTGGAGGCAGAGTCCTAGGGCTGTGACTCTCACGTTGTGCTGCCCTTGGCCCTTACTTCATCTACCTAACCCTGCTCTGCCCTGTCTAGGCTACCTACAGTGGGGGCCTCTTCTCATCCATCACCTTCTGGTTTTCTGGTCCTGTTTCCAAACAGAAGCTGACATTTTTCAACTCAACGCTGAACACTGCAGGCCTGGTGCCTGAGGGAGAAGCTTTGCCCATCCCAGGAGCCCATCGGCCAGGGGTGGTCACTTCAAGGGGACTGGTCCTCTTCGGGAATGATGACAGAATGGTAACAATGCTGCCGTAGGTCACATGGCCATACAGTAGGCTCAAGGCCATGCATACTCTTGTCCAAGGGTTCCTGCCCCACAGTTAGACCCCAGGCTGTTCTGGAGAAAACAGAAGAAAATAAGACAGGTTCCAGGAGTCTATGCTTGCCCCCAACCATTGGGTTTGTCCACTTCTGTGTTCCAGGAAGGTTATCCTCTTTGCTCTTCCTGACCAGGTGCCTCAGCCAGAGCTGGGTGTCCTGTGAGGGTGTTCGAATCATGGAGAAGCCCTCCCAGGGAGCCCTGAACTTGGGGCCTCATATTAGTCCTGCAAAGTGTCCAAACACCACTGGGTGTGATCACTGAACCTCTGTGCCCCCATTTCCTTCTGTTTTAAGAACCCTTGGAGCCATGCTGGCCACATAGCATGCTCTGATTCATATTAACAGTTGCTCTGCAACTCAGAGCAACACCTAATATTTATGGAACACTTTCTGTGTGGCAGACAGTTTTAAAATAATGTATAGGTATTAAATTTAATTCTCTCAATAACCCTATGAGATATATATATTCATATTATACCATTTTATAAGAGGAGAAAACTAAAGTACAGAGATTTAAATAACCTATCCAAGGTCACCCAAGCTAGTTTGTGGCAAAGATGGGATTCAAACTCTAAAATTCTGGCTCTGAGACCCACCAGTTGCCACAATACTCTACTATTAATGCTCACTCCATACAGTTTTGGGCAGGTTTGGACTTTAAGATACTGGGGGCAGGGAAGGAGGACAGGCAGGGAACTCCAGGCACTTTAGGGAATTTCAACAAACCCCGTGGATGTTGGACTCTTGGCTGCCTTGGTGTATACAAGCCAGGTGGAGTGTGGCATGGCTTTGCTTAGGACTGGTGTGAGCTCACTCTAGGTGCCCACGTTTCCATGCTCTGCCCTTGGAGTGCCAGAGGCTGCCATCCATATCAGTGATTTATAGTTGTTGGGTGTTTTAGGTACTCAAGATTGATAAATGCATTTGGAAGACCAGATCTGTTTTTGGTCAGGTTCCCTAGAAGCAGCTCCTGAGATGGAAGACCTTGTGCATGTGATTTATGGAGAGAGTGCTCTGGAAAATCATGTACCACTTGGGAAGCAGGCCAGAACAGAGTGACAAATGCTAAGCGAAGATAAGGGTTTTCCTCCATTTGATCCCAGGGCAGGCTCTGCAGTGTGACTTGCATCTGCCGATTATGTCCCAGCATTTTTATATCACTCATCCTCTGTTTCCACTCCCCTGGAGTTGGGTGGGGGACCAGGAGGCATAGCCCCTGGGTCTTTCTGTGCACAACCATGCTTATCCAACAACAACAAAGAGGAAGGGTACAGAAGGAAGTCACCAACACACACCCCTTGCAGCAGCTGGGCATCCTTACAGCAGGAATGGGGTATCAACTGCATCCTCTGTGATATCCACAGGGAGAGCAAAGCAAAGGAGGCAGTCTTGATGGACCCCCTTGGTTGAAACATTTCTCAGGAACCTCCAGCTGGGTCTGGCTGAGCTTTAGCTCATGGAAAGCTCCAGAATGTCTTCAAAAGGCAGCAGGGTCAGGGTCAGGCAAGACCATTTTTATAAATGTCTTATCAAACAGAAATGTGCTCCCCCACCTATGAGTACATCTGCTCCTCTTCTAACCTCTGTTTCCCAGAGGGCATCTATGGCCTTCACCAGATGTTCCCACAGGGTTTCAGGAGCTGGCTATTATGTGAGAAGTTGTTTTCTCAATTGGCTTTCAAAGTAGTGCTTGAATTATTTTGTCTAATGAAGGCATCAGTTTTATAGAAATAATAAAGTCATTACACTTAAAAAGAAAGTGAAAGCATGGTGGGGTGGGTGATAGGGAAAAGTGATCATGAGCATTACAGTCTCCTCTGTGCCCCTAAAACAGCAGCCTCCCCACTCAGAACTCCTTTCCTCATCATTCATCCGAGACTTCCTGTGCCTTATGGTGAGGGTTGGAGACTAGCATAACGCCCTCTGTGGAATTGCTCTGTCCTTGTCATAAGGGCAACCAGAGGCACTGTGCCATCCCCCCTATGCAGCTCCTGGTGAAGAGCATCCAACTGGAGGATGGCAAGATGATCCCTGCCTCGCACTTCTTCAGGGGAGAAGACAGCAGTGCCCTCGAGCTGACGGAGGCAGAGCTGGTCACCATGGAGGCTGTGCGGGTAAGAGACCACTGCAGGGTACTATCTGGTTGAGCAGATCACTCAATGCACATGTGTTTTCTGAATCACACTTCCTGAAGTCAGGCTGTACACACTCTCTGTGGATGTATGTGCTGGCTCCAGGTAGTGTTGATTCTATCCTGTCTTGAGGCTTGCTATGTCTTCTTGCCCCTTCTTCCTCTACGATTGGGACCCTGAGATTTGGCAAGCTGGGTCTGACTCTTCTAGAGACTCATTGTCAACAGTGGACAAATAAAACAGAAGCCCCTGGAATAGCTGAAAGAGTCAGGTGCCAAGCCCATGGTCTTGTGATAGAACATGTACACTGAAAGCTTCCAGAAAGGCTTTCTGAGAGGATCGCCCTGCCATGTGACCAGCACAGGTGTCATAGTCAGGCAGACCCAGACTCCAATCCAACTCTCCCCTCATGATGCTGGGCAGCACTTCCCTCTCTGGGACTCAGTCTCTTCCAGCTGAGTTCAGTAGGTGGTCACTTCCCAAAACTGTTCCTGGCCTCCAACCTCCCCCTACCCATCATGCTGTCCCTGGAATGCATGATATTGATGATACTTTGCTTTATTTAATGGATTATGTTGGGTGCATTGTCAGCCATTCATTCATTCAATCATATATTCAACTACTTATTTAAGAAATATGAATTGCACTCCTACCAATGCTGGGTGCTAAGCCAGACACTAGGAATGTGACAATAAGCCCTGTCCATGCTGTCATGAAGTGGTCCCTTCTCATGGGGAAGAGAACCAATGAATAGCCAAGGAAATGAACAAAATACTTTTACACAGGGAGAAGTGCTACGAGTGAAATAACAGGGTGATGGGAACAAGGTCCTTGGAGGCTGCAGAACAATATTAGAAGGAATAATCAGGGAAGGCTTCTCTGTGTGGAAGGAGGGGAAGACTTAGAGAACTAAATGGAGAGAGAATATCTGGGGCAAATCCGAGACAGAAGGAGCAGCAAATGTGAGGCCCTAAGAAGGGGGAGGCTCCCTGTGTTAGGGAGCCACAGGAAGGCAATGAAGCTGGAGCCCAAGGAGGAGGGCTGTGATGGGAGGAGGAGGGCCAGTCAGTGGGCCACATTGGTGACTGTGGATGTTGACAAGTTCAGATGGCAGGACTCAGATAGAGGGACACAAGGAGCTCACACTGTTCCAGAGGGCACCAAGAACTTCCTTAGTTGAAAGGTGAACATCGTGAATGTCTGTTAAAAAACAAAAACAAACACACACACAAAAAACTATTCATTCAAAAAATATTATTGGAGCAATTGCTCTGAACCCTATGCCTGCCCTGGGGTTACAGGGTCAGCTGGACAAAGTGACCTTTTGGAGCTTATAATCGAATGGCACTTAGGGAGGGGTGAGGTTGTGAGTTTGTAGAGCTAGGCCTGAGTCAAAAGCTGCTGCAACTGAGTCCTTCATTTGTGAATAAACCCTGCCTCCATGGGTGTTGTGAATGGTGAAAGAGAGAAGGCATATGAAGGTCAATTTAGTAGCACCTAGTAGGACCTCAGTAAATGTTGGCAATGAGCCTGTCATCAAAAGAAGCAGGTTCTTCTTTTGTAGAGTGTGTACCCATGCAGAGTTCTAAACACTTCAGGAATAGAAGTGCATTTAATTACTGTAACAACTCCATGAAGTAGGTGCTTTTGGTACCCTCATTTACCAGCTGAGGAACAAGGACCAAGGTGGAGTCACAGCTGATAAAAGTAGTGCTGGGGCTGGAGCCCAAGTGCTCTGGCTGGAGTTCTTGCCTTCACTACTACACATATGGGCTCTTGAGCATTAGCATTTTCATCATTACCTCTGTTGGTCACAGCTGGGCTGGCCCCTTTCAGGATGTGTGGTCTTCAGGCAAATGGGGTGGAAGTGAGATGGCCATAGATGAAGGCCAGTGAGGGGCAGTTGCAGCCCCCCAGTATTGGTGGAGAGGGTCTGGCCTGTGACTGTAGCAGAGGTCAGCCCATGTTTTCCATTCAGCAGAACTCATCAAGTGCCCACCATGAGCTGTGGCATGCCATGGGCAACCTGCCAAGCCTTATAGCAGGGCATTGCAGGAGGCAAAAATGCCGTGCTTACTGAGCAACTTCTGTACTCCAAGCACTCTTCCTGTGTCACACAAGGAACCCTCCCACAGCTGTTATCAGCCTCTTGCATAGATGAGGAAAGAGCTGCCTGCATCTCTATAGCTTGTCAGGGATCAAGCCAGGATCTAAAGGAGACTATGTGGCTTCAGGGTGCACTGCCTCTAGGAGGTTCCACACTCATCCAAAAAGGGCTGGTGTGTTTTGCAGTGGCATACACACACACTAGCAGGTGACCGGTGACCCAAGCCCACATGAGTCTGAAGAGGGTAGCCCCTGTCCGCAAATCACACAGTGAAGTTTTCAGGGAAGAGGTGACACAGAAGTTGGCCCTGAAGAATACCCAGAATTTAAATGTGAACTGGAGGTTCAGGGAAGGGTGTTGCCAGCGGGCAAGGGCCTTGAGCAGAGACGTGGTGGGCAGTCAGCAGTCATGTGGGGACAGGGAGTGGCTCAGTATGGCTGCTAATGGTCACACTGAGTATGGGAAGGATAAATCTATGACACCTTTCCTAAAAAGAACGAGGGGAGAGGTTGGACTAGGCGTCATGTGTGGCTGGTCCCAATTGGGTCTGCCCACCCACCCCCAACCCCCGATCCAATGACCTGCTGTGGCCTGGCGATCAGACAGAGCCTGAGGCCCTTGTCCTGACAGTTTCCTGTCTTGACAGATCTGGCTGGGAGCCTGCCCATAAAATAGTCATTCCATCCTGGGCTGGACTGGGAAATAGTCATTCCTTCATGGGAGATTGGGCAGGTGCTGCCCACTCAGCTGTCAATGCCCTTTACATGATCACCCACTAGGCCAGCTGACAGGCACTGCAGCTCTCCACAGATCTGGGGACAAAACCAGCTAGCCTCTTAATGAGGATATGACCCAAGACTTCTGAGTCCCATTAGTGTACCTTGTTTTCCCCCCTCATAACTACCCCTCATATTGCTCTCCCTTTCACACCGCAACACCCACACATCAGTGTCATGCTGGGGATATCCAAGCCTAGACAACAGCACCAACGTGAGGCCGGGTATAAGGGAGGCTAAGGAGGAGCTGGGCCCTGCCTTCCTAGTTCCCAGCTACACCTTCAGCTCTGGTACTTCCATCCTCCTTCCAGGCCTGGACTGTCATGGGGACCCCAGAAAAGCTGGGAGTCAAGGTGAGGTGGGTGTGAAGACAGCAGCCGAATGGCCTGAGATGTGGCAGTATCTCTTTCTCCAAGGAGTGGTCACTCCAAGGCTCTCAGGCACCTCAAAGCAGCTGTACCTTGGAGTGGACCGAGAGCCCAGCCTGATACCAGGCTGTCCATGCACATGTCAGGGGCTGTCTCAGGGGCTGCTCTCAACCTACTGAATGACACCTGCTCCCAGCTCCCCTGGGAGCTATGTTCTCACTGTGCCTATTTTCCAGAGTTCCTGGAAGCGGATTCTTCCCAGCATCCTGGAGGTGGAAGACTCCACTGATTTCTTCAAGTCAGGGGCTGTGTCAGTGGATGTTGTGAGGTAAGGCCAGGAAAGGAGGGGTCCCATCCCAGGTGCCTGAGGCTGTGTCACACATCACCCCAAAACTGAATGGCAGGAAACCACTACCATTTGTTATGCTCAGGGATTATGCAGATCAGGGATCCATAAAGGGTCCATGAGCTCAGGCCTGGAAGGTCTCCTCAAATGGCTGCAGGTCAGTGGACTGGTGGGAACTGGGACAGTTGGGTAGAGATGTACTACTGCTAACTGTCTTCTCACTGCCATGACTGGTGCCTGGGCCAGGAAGGCTGGCAGCTGCTTTGCTGGCATCACTGACCAGGTATCTGCATGTGGCAACTTGGGGACTTGGAATTTTCTCTGTAGCAGCTCACAATGCTGAGAGTGAGAGTGCCCACAAACAAGGAAGGTATGGTAGCACCTTTCATCACCCACCCTGGAAAGTCTCACTGTGTCACTGCTACTGACTTGACTGGTCTCAGCAGTCACAAACCCATCCAGATTCAAGGGCAGGTGCGGGGTACTGAGATCCACCCCTCAACGGGAGGAAGATCAAATAATCTGTGGCTCTGTTTTAAAAATTCCACAAGCCCCAAAACTCCCAGTGAAAGCCAAAGTATGTGAGGGGAAAGGGAACAGACAGGTAGGGCCTGAGCAGATGAATCTAAGCTCACAAATGGTCCCATTAGGCATGTGTTGGGTGTTAATGGAAACATTGCAATATTTTAAAAATTGAGGTATAACTATGTACAGTGGAGTGCATGGATCTGAAGAGAAGTTTGGTAAGCTTTATTTAACTTGTATAACCCACAAAGTGATATCAAATATAATATATAGATTATATGTATGATATATATATATATATATATATATATATATATATATATATATATTACATAACACAAGTTATATCTTAATCAAGATAGACACCAGCCTTACCACAGGAGGTTTCCTCCTGCCCGTTTTCAGTCAGTGGCCCCATGCCCCATGGACAATCTATCACCATAGATTAATTTACTTGGTCTTCAACTTCGTATGAACTGTCCTGTTTGTATAAAGGGAAAGATGTGGATGGAATGTATTAGAACACCTTTGCTTATAAACAATAGTAACTTAATCCAACCTGGTTTAAGCAAATTAGCAAAAATAAATAAAGTCTATGGTGGCTTTCTTTAGGCATAGCTGGCTACTCTAAAATCTCAAATTATGTCATTAATGTTGTCATCATCTGTTGCTTTATTTTTGATTCCTCCTCATAGTGACAAGATGGCTGCACAGTAGCTCTGGTCTAATTTGACTTTTCAACACTCCCATTGAAAAGGGGATTCTTCCCCAGCAGTTTTTACAGAAGTCCATGACTTGAATTTTATTGGCTCTGGTAAAGTCATGAACCAATCACTGGCCAGGCGAGGCATGCTCTGATTGGCCAAAGCTTGGACATGTGCCTACCTCTGGAGCCAAGGGTTGAGCCTACTACATTGAACCCACATCTCTGGAAAGAAGGGAGAAGGTTGTTTCTGTGGAAAATGTCAATGTTGTTTCCAGAAGCAGGAGAAATGAGTGCTAGGAAGGCAGAAACAGATAGATGTCTGCCACATGTGGGGAGATGTTTCTTGTACTTTAGCTGGGCTTGCTTGAGTGTCTGCAATCAGCTACCAGGCCAGCTAGAGGCTGGCTGGTCTAGGTTAGCCCCTTTAGTGGGATTCCCACCTTGTTCATGTGGTGGTGACAGGGTCCTAGAAGGGAGAGCAGAATGAATACATCATGCCAGCTGCATTCTACTGGCCAGAACAAGTTGCATGACCAGCCCAGCTTTAAGTGGTGAGGAAACAGACTCTACCTCCTGTTGGCAGGTGTTGCAGTCACATCCCAAAGCCAGACTACAGAAGGTGTGGAGCACTGTGGCCTGGTTTGCAAGACATATAAAATGTCTGAATTAGGCCTATGGGCTTAGAAATCATGGACACTATGGGTTCCTTGCATCTCTCTCAGTATAAAGTATACATGTTTTGTTAAAAAATAATGCTAAGTAAAAGAACTTCAGACACCTGAGAGAATAATGTTCAGAGACCAAGCCAGGCCTGCCCAGAACTTCTGAGCTGAGGTTGATGAAGGATGTAGAGAAAAATGATTATTTTTTTGTTTTGTAAACAGTTAACAGCATATATCCTTTTATTTTATATTATGGTTAAAAAAACACATAATATGATCTACCCTATTAAATTTTTAAGGGTACTTTACAGTATTGTTAACTATAAGCACAATTGTGTATAGCAGATCTTTAGAACTTTTTCATCTTTCATGACTGAGGCTTTGTAACTCCCCATTTTCCCTTCCCCCAGCCCCTGGCAACCACCATTCTACTTCCTGCTTCAATGAGTTTGACTACTTTAGATGTCTTATATAAGTGGAATCATATAGTATTTGTCCTTCTATGACTGGCTTATTTCACTTAGTATAATATCCTCCAGGTTTACTATGTGGTAGCATATGACAGGATTTTCTTCTTTTTTAGTATTGAATAATATTCCATTGTAGGTATATACCACATTTTATTTTTCCATTCATATTTTGATAGACATTTAAGTTTTTTCTGCCTTTTGGCTACAGTGAACAATGAACAAAGGAGTGCAGATATCTTTTCGAGATCCTAATTTCAATTCTTTTGGATAAATACCCAGAAGTAGGATTGCTGGATCATATGTAGTTCTCTGTATAATGTTTTTAGCAACCTCCATACTGTTTTCCATAGTGACAACACGATTTTACATTCCCACCAATAATACACTAGGGTTCCAATTCCCCTACATCCTTGCCAGCACTTGATTTTTCTGTTTTGTTTGTTTGTTTGTTTGTTTGCTTTGTGTTATATTTTGTTTGATAATGGCCATCATAATAAATATGAGGTCATTTCTCATTGTGGGTTTGACTTGCATTACCCTGATGATTAGTGATGTTGAGCATCTTTTCAAATACCTGTTGGCCATCTCTATGTCTTCTTTGGTGAAATATCTTCAAGTCTCTCACCCATTTTTTAAATTGGGTTATTTGTGGATTTTTTTTGCTGTTAAATTGTAGGAGTTTCTTATATTTTGGATATTAACCCCATATCAGATAGATGGGTTGCAAATATTTTCTCCCATTCTGTAAGTTGACTTCTTACTCTGTTGCTTGCTTCCTTTGAAGAGCAGAAACTTTTTAGTTTAATGTCATCCCACTTGTCTATTTTGGCTTTTGTTGCCTATGATACTGGTGTCATATCCAAGAAATCATTGCCAAGACCATTGTTATGAAACTTTTTTTTTATGTTTTCTTCTAGGAGTTTTACAATTTCAGGTATTGCATTTAAGTCTTTAATTGATTTTGAATTGATGTTTGTTGGACAAAGCTGTAATGGCCACTGTAACAAAAAGATACCTTCAGACTGAAAGATGAAACAGGCAATTCCATAGAATATGAAAGAACTTATAATAGGGTAATTTACTTATGGGAAAATTAGGTCAGAGTGGACAGACATCCCAGCAGTTCTGCTCAAATTATTCTCCACTACCAGATCCTTATTACAGTACTTTTTAAATAATGTAACTCGGGTACTAATGATTGACAAGACAAAGGGACAAAGAATGAGAGCACCAGGGACCATACCTCCTGGTGATCTTGTGATAGCTGTTGTTTATGATTGATACTATTACTAGTTTTATATTTATCTCAGTTGTCATGCCGTTCAACTGTTACTAACAAACATATTTATGGCTACATTTTAAAGAACACATACAATTATTAACCAGAAAGCTTTGATATGCTCACTAAGGACAGTGAGGTTGGTCAAAGATCACAGCATGAAAGGACACAAAGATGGAGATGGTTTTGTTCACACCTACATCTATACAATGATGTGTATGGTTTAAGGTTAAGATCTAACTTCAATCTTTTGCCTGTGGATATTCAGTTTCCTTCATTTGTTGAAGAGTTTATCTTTCTCCCATTGAATGTTCTTAGCAACTTCTTAAAGATTAGGTAACCATATATGCATGGGTTTATTTCTGGGCTCTCTATTCTGTTCCATTTTCCTATATGTCTGTCTTTATACCAGTACCATATTTTTGATTACTATAGCTTTGTTATATGTTTTGAAATTAGGAGTATGAAGCCTCCAGATTGTTCTTCTCAAGATTGTTTTGGCTAATCAGGTCCTTTGTGGTTCCATATGAGTTTTTGGATGCTTTTACTATTTCTGTAAAAATGAGGTTGGGCTTTAATAAAGATTACACTGAATCTGTAGATAACTTTGGGTAGTGTGATCATTTTAACAATATTAACTCTTCAAATCCATGAATATGCTTTATTATTTCTTTGTGTCTTTTTGAATTTCTTCCAGAACTATTTTATAGTTTTCAGTGTATACATCTCTTATCTCCTTGGTTAAGTTTATTTCCAAGTATTTTATTCTTTGCAATGCTATTATAAACAAGATTCTTCTCTTATTTCCCTTTTTTGGATGCCAATTTTTAGTGTATAGAAATGCAACTGATTTTGTATGTTGATTTTGTACCCTGCAACTTTGCTGAATTTGTTTACTAGTTCTAGAATGATTTCGGTGGCATTTTTAGGTTTTTCTACATATAAGATCATGGCATCTATGAACAAAGCTCATTTTACTTCTTTTTTTTTCCAGTTTAGATGCCTTTTATTTATTTTTCTTGCCTAATTGCTTGGGGTAGGATTTACAGCTTTATGCTGAATAGAAGTAGCTAGAATGGGTATCCTTGTCTTATTCCTGATCTTAGAGGAAAAGCTTTAAGTCTTTCACAATTATGATGTTAGCTGTGGGCTTGTCATATATAGGCTTTATTATAATAAAGTAAGATCCCTCTATACCCACTTCATTGAGAGTTTTTGTCATATGGGGATGTTGGATTTTTCCTATATCTCCTGAGATGATCATATGATCTTTATCCTTGATTTTATTGATGTGGTGTATCACATTGATTTGTGAATATCAAACCATCCTTGCATCCCTGGGAAAAAGACCACTTGATGATGGTATATAATCCTTTTATTATATTATTGAATTCAGTTTGCTGATACTTTGTTGAAAATATTTGTACCTTTAGCTAGGCTCATCAAGGGGGGGGAAAAAGAGATCTTTAGGTATCTAAATGTTTAATAACTATGGTGTACACCTGAAACTAATATAATATTGTATGTTAGCTATATTTTAATAAAAATAGTTAAAAAAGAAAAAAAGGGAGAGTGCCCAAATAAATAAAATAAAAAATTAATGATATTACAATCAACACCGCAGAAATGCAAAGAGTCATTAAAGAATAGTATGAACGAGGACTTCCGGTAAAATGGCGCAATAGACAGATGCTGTGCTAACTGCCTCCCAGGATCACACCAAAATTACAAGCAAATTATACAGCATTCAACCCTGGAGGTCCCCGGAACACTGGAGGAACAGAACCACTAAACGAAGAACTTAAAGAGGAGGCCACGTCGGGTCTGGTAGGACGGGCAGAGACGAGAGAGTGCGAGCCCCGTGAGGGAAGCCCCAGCCGTGGGAAGCTTGTCTGGTTGGGGGAGAGACCCTCCGGCCGCACCCCAAGCTCACCAGCCCAAAGCTCCTTTGCCGGGAAGAGGAGGTCTAAGATAGCTGGCAATAAATTAGTAAGGACTCTCTTTCCTCAGCTCGGTGAGGCTAAGAGCGGCTGGAGAATCAGTGGGGCCGGTGCCCGGGCTTGCTCGCCGGTGAGCACTTACCTGGTTCCTGATGGAGGGAGTGGCTGTGTGAGCCGGGAGCCTGCGGGGACGGACTGAGCTGAGCACCTTTGGTGCAAAGGCTGGAGGTTTTTGGATTGTTGTTCCCGTGGTGCGGAGCTTGCACGCGAGTGGTGTAAGGAGGGCGCCATTTTGTCGGGCTTGGGCCCTCCCACAAAGGATCAGGTCCGAGACCTAATTGATCTGGTGGAATTGGCGAAGTGCGTGCGTGCGTGCGTGCGTGCGCGCCTGTGGCCTTGGATCCCCACCCTCTGCCCGGCTTATACTGCGTTGCCAGGGAAACATAGGGCGGTGCCCCCCGGCTCCTACGGGCGGCTCACTGAGACCCGGGAGTTCACAAGCCGCCTCGGATCCCCACCCTCCGCTCGGCTTGTGCTGTATTGCCAGGGAAACGCCTAGTGGGAGTGATCCGACTCCAACAGGCTGCTCACTGAGACGCGGGAGCACGCAAGCCGCCTTGGGTCTCTGCTTTCCACACTGCGCTTGCAGAGTTGCCAGGCTGGTGATTGGTTGTCGGGCTGCTCGGCCTGATCTGCGAGCAGCTGATTGGGACAGGCTGAGACTGGGAGTTCTCCTGGGAGTGTTGGGCCATGAGCTGTGTGCCTGCGTGATCCAGCCAGGGCTCTCCTGGTGATCTATCTAATACATCAAAGCAATCCCAGAGCAACAGCCAGAATGGGGAAACAAAGAAACATGTCACAAGTAAAAGATCAAAAGAAACCTCCAGAAATGGAACCAAATGAAACAGAGGGATCCAACCTTTCAGAGACACAGTTTAGAACACTGATGATAAGAATGTTTAAGGAACTTAGTGAGGACATAAAGAAAGATAGGGAAACCATAAAAAACAACCTGTTAGAACTAAAGAATACAATAACTGAAATGAAGAACACACTCGAAGGAATCACCAGTAGAGTAGATGAAGCAGAGGAGCGGATCAGCGATTTGGAAGATAAAATAGCAGAACTCACCCAGTGGGCACAGCAAAAAGACCAAAGAATAAAAAACAATGAAAATAGTTTAAGAGCCCTATGGGACAAGATGAACCGCAACCACCTTCGAATCATAGGGATACAAGAAGGAGAAGAGAAGAAGCAAGGGGTTGAAAAGGTATTTGAAAAAATAATGACTGAAAACTTCCCTACCCTGGTAAAGGAAATCAACATACATGCCCAGGAAGTGCAGAGGGTTCCAAACAAGCTGAACCCAAACAGGTCCACACCAAGACACATCATAGTTAAAATGACAAAGGTTAAAGACAGAGACAGAATCCTAGAGGCTGCAAGAGAAAGACAGCAGGTTACATACAAAGGAACTCCTGTTAGACTAATAGCTGACTTGTCTACAGAAACTCTGCAGGCCAGAAGGGAGTGGCAGGAGATACTCAAAGTGACACAAAATAAAGGCCTACAACCAAGATTGCTCTATCCAGCACGGCTATCACTTAAAATTGAAGGAGAAATAAAGAGCTTCTCAGATAAGAATAAGCTTAAGGAATTCATTACCACCAAGCCAGCATTGCAAGAAATGTTAAAAGGACTTTTTTAAACAAAAGAAAGGGGTAAACAAGCTAACCCAGAGAGACAATTTAAGAAGATTGATGTCATATCAAGCAGATATAAAGGAAAAACTGATGGTTGCTGGTTGGGAGGGAGTGGGGAAGAGGGAGAGGGGGAAGGTTTTGGACAGTGTATGTGGGACTACAATGTTGCCGCAGGGTTAAGGGGGCAGTTCTGGGAATGTAATTGATAATGTGAAGAGACTATTATGTTGTGAGAAATAAGTCAGTCGGAGAAGGACAGGTACCATGTGATCTCACTTGTGTGTGGAGTCTGAAGAACTGAGTGAACCATCAAAGTAAACAGACTCATAGATGTAGAGGAAAAACTGAGGGTTGCTAGTTGGGAGGGGGGTGGGGATGGGGGGAAGGGGAAGGGATTAGACAGCATAAATAGACAACTACAATATTGCCACAGGGATATGAAACACAGTTCGGGGAATATAATAATGTTGTAAAAATTTTGTGGCATGTCAGATAGTCACATGTCTTGTTAGGGAGACCACTTCATGGATGGAGTAGAGGCTTGATCACTGCACTGTACACCTGAAGCTGATGTTGTATAGTATTGTATGCCAACTGCAACTGAATATGTGGGTGGTCACGGGATGTGGAGTATGCTGTGGAGGCCAGTCAAGGGAGTTGTGATGGATATGTATGATATGGGGGGGGAGTGGGGTGGCGAACTGTGGGAGGGGGGTTTTCACTTTGGGGGGTAAAGAGTATAACTATTGCATTGTGTTGTACACCGAAAACTAATAAAAAAAAAAAAAAAGAATAGTATGAACAATTATATACCAACAAATCGGATAACCTAAAAAAAATGGATAAATTTTTGGAAACAAGCAAACTTCCAAGACTGAATGAGGAAGAAACAGAAAATCTGAACAGAGTGGTTACTAGCAATGAAATTGCAGCAGGAAAAACAAAACAAAACAAAACAAAAACTCCTAACAAACAAAAGTCCAGGATCAGATGACTTCACAGGTGAATGCTATCAAACATTTAATGAAGTAACACCTATCCCTCTCAGACTATCCCAAAAAGAATTGAACAGGATGGAATGCTTACAAATTCATTGTACAAAGCCAGCATTACCCTGTTATCCAAACCAGACAAAGACACTACAAAAGAAAAAAATCACAAGCCTATTTCATTTATTTCTGCTCTACTCTTTTATTTATTTATTTATTTATTTATTTATTTATTTATTTATTTATTTTTATTAGTTTCAGGTGTACAACACAATGCAATAGTTATACTCTTTACCCCCCAAAGTGAAAACCCCCCTCCCACAGTTCGCCACTCCACTCCCTCCCCCATATCATACACATCTATCACAACTCCCCTGACTCCCCTCCACAGTATACTCCACATCCTGTGACCATCCACATATTCAGTTACAGTTGGCATACAATACTATACAACATCAGTTTCAGGTGTACAGTGCAGTGATCAAGCCTCTACTCCATCCATGAAGTGGTCTCCCTAACAAGACATGTGACTATCTGACATGCCACAAAATTTTTACAACATTATTATATTCCCCGAACTGTGTTTCATATCCCTGTGGCAATATTGTAGTTGTCTATTTATGCTGTCTAATCCATTCCCCTGTCCCCCCATCCCCACCCCCCTCCCAACTAGCAACTCTCAGTTTTTCCTCTACATCTACGAGTCTGTTTAGTTTGATCGTTCACTCAGCTCTTCAGACTCCACACACAAGTGAGATCACATGGTACCTGTCCTTCTCTGACTGACTTCTTTCACACAACATAATAGTCTCTTCACAACATTATCGATTATATTCCCAGAACTGCCCCCATCTCCCTGCGGCAACACTGTAGTCCCATCTATACTGTCGAAAACCTTCCCGCTCTCCCTCTTCCCCACTCCCTCCCAGCTAACAACTATCAGTTTTTCCTTTTTATTAACTCTTTCTGTGTTGATTTTCTGTCTAAAGGGTCTGTCCATTGGTGACAATGGTGTTGAAGTCCCCTACTATGATAGTATTACTGTTGATCTCTGTCTATGCCTTTTAAAATCTGTTATATGTAATTAGGAGTTCCTATGTTGGGTGCATAGATGTTTATTAGGGTTCTAGTGCCCTTCTTTGTCTTTTATTGTAGTCATTTTAAAGTCTATTTTGTCCAAAATAAGTATTGGTACTCCAGCTTTTTTTTTCTCTCATTTTCATTTGAATGAAATATTTATTCCCTATGTAAACAGCATATACATGTGTCCTATTTTCTTATCCACTCAGCCACTCTCTGTCTTTTGATTGCAGCATTTAACCCATTCACTTTTAAAATGATTATTGATAGGTGCATATGTATTGCCATTTTGTTATTTGTATTCCTGGTCTCCCTGGGTTAGCTTGTTTAGCCCTTTCTTTTGTTTAAAAAAGCCCTTTTAACATTTCTTGCAATGCTGGCTTGGTGGTAATGAATTCTTTAGCTTATTCTTTTCTGAGAAGCTCTTTATTTCTCCTTCAATTTTAAGTGATAGCCGTGCTGGGTAGAGCAATCTTGGTTGTAGGCCTTTATTTTGTGTCACTTTGAGTATCTTCTGCCACTCCCTTCTGGCCTGCAGAGTTTCTGTAGACAAGTCAGCTGTTAGTCTAACAGGAGTTCCTTTGTATGTAACCTGCTGTCTTTCTCTTGAAGCCTCTAGGATTCTGTCTCTGTCTTTAACCTTTGCCATTTTAACTATGATGTGTCTTGGTGTGGACCTGTTTGGATTCAGCTTGTTTGGAACCCTCTGCACTTCCTGTGCATGTATGTTGATTTTCTTCACCAGGGTAGGGAAGTTTTCAGTCATTATTTTTTCAAATACATTCTCGACCCCCTGCTTCTTCTCTTCTCCTTCTGGTATTCCTATGATTCGAAGGTTGTGGCATTTCACCTTGTCCCATAGGGCTCTTAAACCATTTTCATTGTTTTTTATTCTTTGGTCTTTTTGCTATGCCAACTGGGTGATTTCTGCTATTTTATCTTCCAAATCTCTGATCCGCTCCTCTGCTTCATCTACTCTACTGGTGATTCCTTCAAGTGTGTTCTTCATTTCAGTTATTGTATTCTTTAGTTCTAACAGGTTCTTTTTTATGGTTTCCCTAGCCTTCTTTATATCCTTGCTAAGTTCCTTAAACATTCTTATCATCAGTGTTCTAAACTCTGTCTCTGAAAGGTTGGCTCCCTCTGTTTCATTTAGTTCCATTTCTGGAGATTTCTTCTGATCTTTTACTTGTGACATGTTTCTTTGTTTCCCCATTTTGACTGTTGCTCTGGGATTGCTTTGATGTATTAAATAGATCACCAGGAGAGCCCTGGCTGGATCATGCAGGCACACAGCTCACGGCACAACACTCCCAGGAAAACTCCCAGTCTCAGCCTGTCCCAATCAGGCACTCGCAGATCAGGCCGAGCAGCCCGACAACCAATCACCAGCCTGGCAACTCTGCAAGCGCAGTGCAGAGAGCAGGGACCGAGGCCGCTTGCGCACTCCTGGGTCTCAGTGAGCAGCCTGTTGGAGCCAGAGCACACCCACCAGGCGTTTCCATGGCAACGCAGCACAAGCCATGCAGAGGGTGGGGATCCGAGGCGGCTCACACACTCCGGGGTCTCAGTGAACAGCCTGTTGGAGCCGGAGGGCACCCGCCCAGCGTTTCCATGGAAACGCAGTATAAGCCGCGCGGAGGGTGGGGATCCAAGGCTGCAGGCGCGCGCACACGAACACACGCACTTCTGCGCCAATTCCACCAGACCAATGAGGTCTTGGACCTGATCCTCCATGGGAGGGCCCAAGCCCAACAAAATGGCATCCTTGTTACACCACTCGCGTGCAGGCTCCACACCACAGGAACAACGGTCCAAAAACCCCTAGCCTTTGCACCAAAGGTGTTCAGTTCAGTCCGTTCCCGCAGGCTCCCGGGTCTGGCTCACACAGCTACTCCCTCCACCAGGAACCAGGTAAGTGCTCACCGGCAAGCAAGCCCGGGCGCCGGCCCCACTGATTCTCCAGCCACTCTTAACCTCACCGAGCTGAGCAAAGAGAGTCCTCACTAATTTACTGCCGGCTATATTAGAACTCCTCTTCCCGGCAAAGGAACTCTGGGATGGTGAGCTTGGAGTGCAGCCAGAGGGTCTGTCCCCCAACCAGACAAGCTTCCCACGGCTGGGGCTTCCCTCACGGGGCTCACCCTCTCTCATCTCCACCTGTCCTACCAGACCTGACGTGGCCTCCTCTTTAAGGTCTTCGTTTAGTGATTCTGTTAATTTAGTGTTCTGGGGACCTCCAGGGTTGAGTGCTGTATAATTTGTGTGTAATTTTGATGTGATCCTGGTAGGCAGCTAGCACAGCGTCTGTCTATTGCGCCATTTTACCGGAAGTCCTCTGCTCTACTCTTTATTATTTCCTTCTTTCTGCTAGCTTTGGGTTTAGGTTGCTTTTCTTTTTTCTAATTATGTTGTGCACTGATTTGAGATCTTTCTTCTTTCTTAATGTATGCATTTACAGTTATAAATTTCCCTCTTAGCACTACTTTTGTTTTGATCCATAAGTTTTGGTATGTTGTGTTTTTTTTATTAATTGATTTATTTATTTTTAATTAGTTTCAGGTGTACAAAACAGTGCAATAGTTATACTTTTTACCCCTCAAAGTAACAAACCCCCTCCCCCATCTAGCCACCCCTCTCCTCCCCCCATATCATATATATGTATTGCACTTCGTCTGACTCCCTTCCACATTGTAATCCACATCCCATGACTATCTATATATTCAATTACAGTTGGTATACAATATTATACAACCTCAGCTTCAGGTGTACAGTGCAGTTTGGGGAATATAATTAATAATGTTGTAAATATTTTGTGGGGTGTCAGATGTTCATATGTCTTGTTAGGGAGACCATTTCATGGATGGAGTACAGGCTTGATCATTGCACTGGTATGTTGTGTTTTTGTTTTCCTTTGACTGATAGTATTTTCTAGTTTCCCCTGGGATTTCTTCTTTCACTCGTTGGTTATTTAAGAATGTGCTATTTTGGGCCGGCCTAGTGGCGCGGTGGTTAGGAGCTGGCTTGGGATGCCAGCAGCCCCGGTTCGGATCCCACATATGAGGGCCAGTGACACTGCCCTCAAAAAAAAAAAAAGAAAAAGAATGTGCTATTTCATTTCCACAAATTTGTGATATATTTCAATTTTTTTTTGCAATTAATTTCTAGTTTCATTTCATGGTGATCAAAAAGATGCTTTATAAGGTTTCAGTGGTTTAAAATTTATTAAGATTTATTGTGTGGCTGACAAATGGTTTATCTTAGAGAATCTCCCATGTGCACTTGAGAAGAATGTGAATTCTACTCTTCTTGGGTGGAGTGAGATATATATATATCTGATATACACACACGCGCACACATACACACACACTCTTGGTTTATAGTGTTTTCTCAACTCCTTCATTTACTTATTTATCTTCTCTATGGTTGTTTTGTTCATATTGAAAGTTGAATATTTACATTTCCAACCATTATTGTAAAATGTATACTTCAATTCTGTCAATTTTTGCTTTATTTATTATGGGGCTGTGTTTCTAGGTGCACATATGTTTGTAATTGTTATATCCTCTTTCTGTGTCAAACTTTTTATCACTATTCTTTGTCTCTTGTAAATGTTTTCGATTTAAAGTTCATTTTATCTGACAATAATGCAGTCATCCCAGCTCTTTTTTGGTTGTTATTTGCATGGAATATCTTTTCCATTTTTGTACTTTCATGTTTTTTATATAATTATATCTAAAGTGGCTTTCTTGTAGCATATGGATGGATGCTGTTTTTAATTCATTCTTCCAATCTAAGTTTTTAATAGGAGAGTTTAATCCATTTTCATTTAACAAGATTACTGATAAAAAAAGGATTTACTTCTGCCATTTATTTATTCGGTTTTTGTATCTCTTATATGCTTTTTATTCCTCAATTTCTCCGTTAGTGCCTTTTTAGTGTATAACTTTGATTCCCTTCTTATTTCCTTTTAGTTATTTCTTAGTTATTACCTTGGAGAATACAATTAACATCTTAAACCTTTATAAATAATTTAGTTTAAATATTATCAACTTAGTTTCAATAATGTATACACACTCTAATCCTATACATCTCTATACATCCCCATTTACATTGTTATCACAGGTTACATCTTTACACATTGTATGTCCATTAATAAAGAGCTTAACTTACTGTTTTATGAATTTGTCTATTATATCATAAAAGAAAAAGAGAAGGATTTCTAGTCGAGATGGCGGAGTAGGCAAACACTGTGCTCACCTCCTCTCAGGACCACATCAATTACAACTAAACCACAGAACAACCATTATTGAGAATCACCTGAAGTCTAACTAAACCAAAACCCTAGAATTATGAACATACAGAAGAAGTCACCTCGAGACTAATAGGAGGGGCAGAGAAGCAGGATGGGTTGGTCCCACACATGCATGTGCCCACTAAAATTTGGGAGGTATATTTAGCCTGTGGAGGTCCCCACTACTCCGAGGAGTGAGGGTTCCCAGCCCGTCCTCAATCCAGGGTTTCAGTGCTGGGGAGAGAAGTGCTCATAACTTCTGGCTGTGAAAACCAGCAGAGATTGTGGCTGAGTGAGACATAGGGCAGCTGCACTCCCAAGCACTCGTCTTAAAGGGATCACACACAGACTTACTCACTGATGGACTTACTTGCTCTGAGCTCCAGAGCTGGGGCAGCAGCTTGAAAGGCACAAGGGACATATGGGGAAGAACTGAATTGTCTAGCTTCAGGGTGAGGGCTGGAGGGGCAGCTTTCTCCCAAACAGAGGAGCTGGCAAAAGCCATTGTTTCTTTGTTGAGCCCTCCCCCTCACTGTGGACAGATGCAGGCAGACACCATATTTGAGTCTCCATCAAACTGGCTATCACGTTTTGTCTAGCCCAACCCTAGTGACTCCCTGAGACCATGCCCCACCCAATTTTCAAGCATACACAAGCTGCTTCCAGTGTTTTCTCTGTGTAAACAGCCTTCCTTGGCTTAAGCTGTGGACTTCTATAAAATCTCTCAAAGGTTCACAAAACCCAAATAAGCAGCATCTGTATCTGGCTTCAGTATGTCCTGTACCTCTCTGGCTGAGAGCCCTATGTCTGGCACTAGTGACAGCCAGCCTTGGTTTATGGATTGGCCTTTCAAGACACCTCCAAGGACAGCATAGGTGGTAGTCATCTCTGGGTTGCTTTGTGGCTCATGCCAGTGGTCCCAGGTGGGACACAGACTGTGACTGAACTTGGCCTTCAACACATCCCCTCCTAGGAAGCCCAGGGGCTGGCAGGCTGAGTGGCCAGGTTTGCACTGGGACAGAGCATCATGGGGCCATCCAAGAATGACACCCCAAAGGGCAACCTGGGCAAATACCGTAATCTCCCAAAAGTGAACCCTACTCTATAGGGTCAGCCACTGCACAACAGCTCCTCCACTGTAGTCACAGCCAGTTCTCACAAAAAATCAGCCTGAGAGTCAATCCCTCCCATTAATGTGCAAATAGCAATCAAGTCTCAACTACAATAGGAAGACATACACAATCCACACAAGGTACACACCTAGAGTACCTGGCTCTGGTGACCAGGGAGATTGCACTACTGGGTCCTACAGGACACCTACTGCATTAGACCACTTTACTAAGACTGGGAGGCATAACAGCCCTATGTAGAAACAAACTCAGGGAGGCAGCAAAATGAGGAGAAAAAGAATTTCTGAAATAAAAGAACAGAACAAAGCTCCAGTAAAAGAATTAAAGAAAATGAAGACCATCTACCAGACACAGAGTTCCAAACACTTGTTATAAGTATTCTCAATGATCTCAGGAGAACTTCAATGAAGAGATATACATTAGAATGAAGATTAAAAAAATGTGAAAAAGAACCAGTCAGAAATACGGACTATACTAACTGAAATGAAAAATACATTAAAGGGAATCAACAGTGGACTAGATGAGGCAGAAGATCAAATCAGCAATTTAGAAAAGGTAGCATAAAACACCCAATCAGAAGAGCAAAGAGAAAAAAAAAATCCAAAAAAAATGAGGACAGTTTAAGGGGACC